>OY390715.1:26205727-28625225 GCA_959613365.1 Balanococcus diminutus
AGACTCAGAAAATTCATCAAATGCACCACCCAGAACTACAGAAGATTCTTCAGAAGACTACGATCCTCATGCTCATGGTAAACAAGAACATCCTAGCATTTTTTGGGGTTCGATATTTCATTTATTCAAAGTTGCTGTGGGAACTGGTGTCCTGTCTTTGCCATACGCCTTCAAAAACGTCGGATACGGTGTGGCGATCTTTGGTGTAATTTTGGTAGGATTCATTTACGTTCACGTTTTACATAACTTATTAGAAGTGGAATATGAATTTTGTAAAAAGCTGAGGACACCCAACCTCACATATGCTGGAGTCGTTCAACACAGTTTTGAAGAAGGACCAAGATACGTCCAAGGGTTCGCTCCTGTTGCCAAATTCTTGGTCTACTTTCATTACCTTTTCAATAAATCTGTAGCTAATGCAATAGCGATGATAACGATTGGTGGGAATTTAAAAATCACCATCGATCATTTCTACAGCAGTGATATAAACATCGTCTCAGTAATAACTCCACTCATGATAATAATAGTATCATTGGCTTTAATTCGAAACTTGAAATCCCTGGCGCCATTGTCACTAGTGACTAACTCATTCAACCTGATCAATTTTATCCTGATTCTCACCATTCCCATGGATTACAGTGGTTTAGCTGATTTTAAGGCGATCAATGATATAGCCAAATTCCCCTATTTTTTTAGTTTGGTTTTGAGAGCTTTCAACTGCACTGTAATAATATTGCCATTGAAGAACGACATGAAAGCGCCGAAAAAATTCGCAGCATTTTTAGGTGTACTCAATATAGCCTCAGCAGCAGCTGGCACAGTGTACTGTACTTTTGGAGTGCTGAGTTATGCCAAATATGGCGAACGTGTTCAACCCAACGTTCTTCAAAATTTACCTCCTGATCAGATCGTATCGTTGGTTATCCTGGGTCTGTTTTCTTTCTCCATTTGCATCTCATTCATATTAACATTATACGTATCTTTTGATATTGTATGGAATGGTATATTGAAAGATAGCAAAATGAATCACCCGATAGCTATCGAATATGCATTGAGAATCGTTCTCTGCATTGTGCCATATTGCATGGCCGTTGCTTTGCCAGATTTCAAAATTATGGTCGCCTTATCAGGTGTAAATGGCATATTAATGGACGAGACTATACCTATAATTTTACATATTTTGTTAGTGCTTCAAAAGAAACCTAAAACTATTAGGGTGTACTTGGTGTTAATGAAAGATTTTGGATTTGTTATAATATGTTTATTTTTATTTTGCGCAGCTTTATTAGATCTTAGTCGAAGTATTGTTAAGTTTTATACTTTATAGTTGAATTGATTTTTTTTTTAAATTAAATCTCTTTTCTTACGCATAATTTGTTACTAATCTTAAGTACCAATAATTATAGATGCTCTTTGTACTTATCGACAGAATGAAATGAAACGAAAGAGAACAGGAAAAAAATTGCACTACCTATAAGAAACATTGAAAGAATGCAGTTTCATAAAATACATTTTCAAAAACTCATTTTTAGAAGCATTTATTTTAAAAAGAGGCAACACACAAGGCTCGATATTGTCAGTACAAGAAATTAAATTGAATCATCTAATTGTACACCTCGTTTCACTGTTTTACATTAGAGGAAGGATTGGGGAAATGATTTCTCACTCGAACAATTATTATCATCGAGGAGATTTAAAAAAATAAAATAAAATAAAAATAGTTTTTGTGAGATTTAAGTATTTAAACTTTCTAAAACTGAAAACAAATTTTTCATTTTTTCAAAGAAGACTTTTCTCAAGATTTTTTAAAGATACTTAAATATTCAACTTTTTTTTGAGAAGATCTTTTTGGGGAAACAAATTTTGTATATTCAAGATTTTTTTTACATACTTAAGTGTATTTAGTGAATTCTGAATAGCCCCACTTTATGGTTTTTATTTTTTTGCATTTTTTCCAAGTAGATCAAGTATAATTATACATACTTGAATTATTTATAAAAAAAATTTTCTCTCAAGGCTTTTTTTCTCAAAGAATTCTGTATTATAAGAAAATTTTCTGATTTTTTTTTTATAGAAGAATTTTTTCTGAAATATAGCCTTACTTTATGGTCTCATTTTTTTTTTTGCATTTTTTCAACTTTCAAGTAGGTCAAGTAAGTATATCTATACTTAGAGTATTTATTCAAAAGTTTGCTCTCTAGGTTATTTTCTCAAAGAATTCTGTAGAAGAAAATTATCTCTATTTTTTATAGAAGAATTTTTCTTGAAAGAAAACATCTTTAGGTATTATTTTTCTTTCAAGTTCTCTTTTTTACCAAGAGAATTTTATTTAAAAAAAGGATTATTCTCGATAAACTTTATAAAAAATTACCTAAACGTATAAAAAATTTTCTTAGTACCTTTTTTCAAAAAATTGGTGGTGAAGAATTACATTTAAAAATTTTCGAATAGATTTTCCTTTTTTTCTTCTTCAAGTGAACCAGTTATTTTTGAAAACATTTTAAAAATACTGTTTTTTTTTTTTTTAAATGGAAGATTTTTTGATCATTTTTTGTACATTTATTTTTTGATAAGGTGGTTCAAGAGTCACAGAGCTTCTCGACTTTTCTGTGAAATCTTTAAAACAAAATATATTTCGTTTACAATATATTTTCCATAACAAAAATTTGATTTGAAAGCTAAACAGCGAAAAATACAACCAAAAAAATGCATTCCCCTGAAGCACTGACGGTTGAAGTAATTCCTGAAAAATTATCGAAATTAGACATGACACAATTACGTATTTCTATCATTAAAGAAACACTTGGTAAAAATAATTAAATTCTCTTCGCAAATAAAAATCCGATTTCTCTAATGCCTCACTTTAATACAAAGTAATCCGATACAATCCACAAACACGGTTATAGGAAATTTTTCATTTACCTGGGCATCATATGTAAATGAATTGGTCATGTATAGTTATCAATCTCTTCGTTAATCTCAAGTTTAATGTCGATAATATTGATAACCTAATCCTACTCATTATTGCTCGTATACGTAAGAAGGCTACATAATATACAACGTTCGACATTAGGTAGGTTGATTTTTTAAAAGTGAAATAAATGTTGTACGCTGATACACGAAAGCCGATGAAGCTGCTTCAAAAATATTAATTTAAAGTGAAATCAAGAAAGGATTCAAAAAGGTATGGATTTGAAAATAAAACTACAATGGGTACTATAACGTATTTTAATTGGCTAAAAAATTAAGGTGATCAGGAATTTATGACAAATTCAAAGAAAACCTCAAAAATTAGCCACTACAAAACCAAAAAAAAACGCGTAGCAGTCAAGATGCTCCGCGACAGCCGAATTTTTTTTTCAAGTTAGTGTACCACTTTGAAAACGTTTTCATCCATGGTATTTCAGTTTCAATATCAGTTTTAACTTCAAATTCAGTTTAAAAATGTCAGGTTTTTGTCTTCAGTTTTAGTTCCTCTCTGCATTGAAGATTTCACCTTCAGATGGGGGCTCCGCCCCCATACCCCTGTTGAGGCTCCTACCCAACCTCCTCATCACTTTCAGCTCTTAAGATGGAGGCTCCGCCCCATACCCCCGCGTTGGGGGCTTCGCCCCCAACCACCTCGTCACTTCCAGCTCTTCAAATCCCCATGCCCCAGGGGCATGGCAGGATTTGCCCCCAACCCCTTCCTTACTTTCGGCTTTGCAGACGGGGGCTAACACACCAGAAAAAGGGGTTGAAACGTGAAATTTTCTGATTTTTGACCCTGTACGGGGGTCAAATGGTGCTCAAAAGTCGAAACCCCCAAAAGGCACATCAGTGACCTCTACTGACCCTACATCCCAAATTTCGATTGTTTAGGTCTTTTAGTTTGGGCTGTAGACTGTTCAACGCGTCAGAAAAGACAGGTTAAAACTTGAAAAATATTGATTTTTGACCCTGTATCGAGGTCAAAAGGGGTTTAAAGGTCAAAACCTACAAAAGACACATCAGGGGCATGAACTCGATCTATGATAAAAATTTAGGCCCTCCAGCTCCATTTGGGGGTCTGTAGCCTGATCAACGTGAAAAAATGACCTCAAAATCCAGTTTTTGGGCCCTAAAATGGGGTGGAGATGACTTGGGAAGCTGAAATTTGGATACAGTGGAGACAATCAAAGTCACTGTTGTTGGTAAAAATTTCAAATCATTTTGCCAAATTGGGGTCTCTTTAGAGCCCCCCCCCCCCCCTCAAAAAGAGGCCACCCCCAATTTTGGGGCTCAAAAGTCAAAAACCCCAAAAGGCACCTCAGTGATCCTTACCTATCCTAAATACCAAATTTTAGCATCCAAAGTCATTTGGTTTGGGCTGCAGGCTGATCAACGTACCGGGAAGCGAGAAAAAACATGAAAAATTATGAAAAATCTTAATTTTTGACCCTTGACAGGGGTCAAAGGGGGCCCAAAAGTTGAAACCTACAAAAGGCACATCAGGGGCACAAACTTGATCTATGATAAAAATTTAGGCCCCCCAGCTCCATTTGGGGGGTCTGTAGCCTGATCAACGTGAAAAAAATGACCCCAAAATCCACTTTTTGGGCCCTAAAATGGGTGGGGATGACTTAGGGGGCTGAAATTTGACTATGGTGTAGGTAATTAAGATTCTCATCCCCTGGGGCAAGTTTCAAAAAATTTCATGATATTGGGGCTCCCCCGCACCCCCTTAAAAAAGGGCCATATCCCCAATTTTGAGTAAGGGCCCCGAAATTTTTTTTTGCATCATTCCTACACCGAGGGGACCCTACATATCAAGTTTGACCTCATTTGACCTGTTAGGCTCGGTCCAAGAGTTCCAAAAGTAGGGGTAAAATTTGAAAAATTGTGAAAAATCTTGATTTTTGACCCTTGACAGGGGTCGAAGGGGGCCCAAAAGTTGAAACCTACAAAAGGCACATCAGGGGCACAAACTTGATCCATGATGAAAATTTTGGCCCCCCAGCCCCATTTGGGGGGTCTGTAACCTGATCTGACCCCAAAATCCACTTTTTGGGCCCTAAAATGGGGTGGGGATGACTTAGGGGGCTGAAATTTGACTATGGTGTAGGTAATTAGGGTTCTCATTCCTGGGCAAGTTTAAAAAAATTTCATGATATTGGGGCTCCCCCGCACCCCCTCAAAAAGGGGTCATATCCCCAATTTTGAGTTAGGGCCCCAAAATTTTTTTTGCATCATTCCTACACCGAGGGGACCCTACATATCAAGTTTGACTTCATTTGACCTGTTAGGCTCGGCCCCAGAGTTCCAAAAGTAGCGGTAAAATTTTATATATATATATATATAAATAAATATGTGACATGTGACAGATCGTCATCTTTTGGTCCCAAACGTCAACAAATGGGTCAGAACTCTTCTACCCCCCCCCCCTCCTTCTAAATCAGGGTCGGACACAATAGCCTAAATTTAAAATAAAAAAATCGGCTAAAAAATTATAAAAATTTAGGTAAAATTGAATAGTTAATTCAGAGTGCATCATTCGATCACATTACTCAAAGACGCGATAAACTTCTTTTTTTTTTAAGTTGCAGCAAAATGTCCAGGACCTCTCCCCCTCCCCCCGAGAGATAGAAAATATGATTGATCATGCGCTGAATCATATTGTGTCGAAGATAAAACAAATCGTTACTTTGACAATTTTTTTTCTCATTTCAGCATTCCACGAATCTACTTTACTATTCAACATTACAATGATACAAAATTGCGCCGGACAAGTACTTGACTGCACATCACCACCCAACCCTTCAGACCAGGACAACCATTCGGATAAATCATCACATAAACCTCCTGCAGCCTCAGAAAAATCCTCTTTGGACGATTACGATCCCCACGCATTCGGCAAGCAACACAACCCGACCATCTTCTGGGGACCTATTTTGCACTTATTAAAATGTATCATCGGAACTGGAGTATTAACTCTGCCATACATTTTCCAGGAGGTCGGCTACGTTGCTGCTATTTTTGGCACACTACTCGTGGGCTTCTTGTACGTGCACGTTTTGCACCTCTTACTCGACGTAGAATACCAATTATGCAAGAAGCTGAAGACACCTAATCTCACATATGTCGGTATAGTTGAACACACATTCGAACAAGGACCCCGATTCACTCGCAGATTCATCCCCGCAGCCAAATGCTTGATATATTTTCATTACGTTTTCAATAAGTCGCTAATGAATGCGGTATATTTGATAACGATATCGGCCAATTTCAAGATCGTAATCGATCATTATTACGAAACGAATACGAGCATAGTGACCATAATGACAGCGGTCTTGGTGCCCCTGATTGGTCTGGCTTTGATCAGAGATTTGAAATTCCTCGTACCTTTGTCAATGCTGACCAATTTGTTCAACATTGTCAATCTAGTTCTAATCCTGTTCATCCCCACTGATTACAATGGACCTTCGAATTTCAAAGCCATCAACCATTTGAGCCAGTTTCCAAATTTCTTCAGTACTATTCTAGGAGCTTTGGAATGTACCGGGCTCAGTTTACCTATGAAGAGTGATATGAAGGATCCGAAAAGATTTACTGATTTTTTCGGTGTGCTCAACATAGCCTTATCGTCAGCCACCCTCCTGTATTGTGCTTTTGGAGTACTAGGTGTGCTCAAATATGGCGATCGTCTACAACCCAACGTACTCTTCAATCTACCACCAGACCATATGGCCTCTTTGGTCATTCTGAGTCTGCAGTCTTTCGCTGTTTGTATTTCGTTCATTTTGTTCATGTATATTGCTTTTGATACAGTTTGGAATAATTTATTTAGTGATAAGAAACTGGAGCATCCTTTGGCCGTTGAATATGGTCTAAGAATTGCACTCTGCATTTTACCTTATTTAATAGCTATCGCTCTACCAGATTTTAGAATCATGATTACCTTGACCTACGTCATGGGAATAGTAATGGACGAAGCTGTACCGCCTATTTTACATGCTCTTTTGCTGACCAAGCAGAAGTTGAAAAGTACTCGAACCTATTGGATATTATTGAAAGATATTGTGCTAATTGTAATCTGTATGTATATATTTATCGCTACCCTAGTCGACGTTATTGCAAGTATTGTGAAATTTTATAATTGATTTTTTTTGTTTTTAATTCGAAACCATATTTGAATAAATTGGTTACCTATATCGATATGTAATGCAAAAGACTGATAAATATATGTTTAAATGTTTTGGAAGGAATGTTTTCAAGTATTCAAATTAAAATACGCGGCTATGTTTCTCTACGGTTTGATTTAATTGTAAGGGATTCGTTCAAAAACATCACACCAAGTCTAAACAGAACTAATCAAGTAAACAATTCAAATGCTACTGCGACTACTAGTATCTAATTACCAAACTGAACAAGGAGTAAAAAAGGTAAAATTTGAACAAGCTGGGAAATGTGATTGGTTGGAATTTCCTGTAGATGAAAATGATGCTATTCTACAAGATGCGGTTGGAAAAATGGTTGAAGACGAAAATGATAGTATTGTGGCAGCTGGTCTATAAGTGGATTAGAATTAAATGGTAAGATACCAATGATAGTAGATAGTGGTGCAACCATAACAGTAGTGAATGATAAAAATTTACTTAAAAATGTCAAATGTTTAAAAATAAAGTGTAAAATGATGAGATGTGCTAATAAAAATACTAATGCAAATCTATCAATAACCCACACGAAGGAGATTTACATATAATAGGTGAAAATAATAAGAAATACTCGTATATAATGAAAGGTGTGTATTATTTACCAAATATTTCTAGAAATTTATTTTCGATAAAAAATGTAATCAACAATGGTGGTAAGGTATAGTGATGGAAAAAAGTGGAGTTGAAATATTTGACGAAAAACGAAATTTAATTTTGAAAGGAACTTTTGATGGAAATTTTTGTTTATTAAATTTATTTATGTAGAAGGTGAATTTTTTACTACAAATATAATCAAATGCTTAGGTGACAGAAAACAAATTGATTAAAAGTTGAAGAATTTTTTTTGAAATGAGACATGATCCAAGCACGTATTCGTATCATTAGAGGAGCACATGTTGATAATTGGTTTAATTTTTCTTCGAAAATTAAAATCCACTTTCGCTTATACTTCACTCTTGATACGAGATAATCCTATAAAATCCACAAACATTTTCATATCAAATTTCTCCTCCATCCTTACCATGCATAAATGAACTAGTCGCGATTAGTTTTTAATTTCTTCCGCATGTAAAGATAAATATTGATAGGAAACTAATCCTATTCATTAAAGCAGGTTATGGGGAAGCCTGCAAATACAAAAAGAATGTCGTGAAAACTTTCAGCTTTAGTTCAAAAGTGTACAGTTCGATATTGGGTTGAATTTTTTTAACGTGAATTAAAAGTTGTACCTACAGTGACACACAAAATCTGAAGAAGTGCTTTATGGATAGATATTAATTTGAAACGAACTCAGGAAAAGATTCAAAGGTATGCATTTGAAAATAAAATGACACTAGATTATTATTCAACTATACCCAGAGTTGGCAAAATGCGCGAATTTTCGATTTTGTTTCCGCGAATATTCTCACACATTAAGTACCTCTCTTTTTCCAATTTTCATCAACGAAATAAGTGCAAATTTTGTTCATAGCTTAAGAATAAATCGATCATTAATAAAATGAAGTCAACATAGTTACATAGATCCTCTTGAAATATCCTAAAGGAAATAGATCAACTATAACTAGGGTGAAAAATAAAAGTAAGTAAGCAATCGAAAATTTTCAGTTCCTTTCCAAAAAAAACCCTGCCACCGAAAAAAAAATCTCAACCGTGAATAAAAATTTTAAAATATAAGTACAGCAGGGTCATTCACGTCAATTCAGCCAGGTTTTGATCTTGGCTCTTCCGACTTCGCTAAAAAAAAATTCATCCTAAAAGAAAGAAAACCTTCGTTTTTACCCTCATTGTATGTATACGGGGTGTGGGCAAATTCTTTACATACTCAACTTTTTTTGTTCGTCTTAAAAAGTTGAATCTGTATCATGCATTGTTTTGGTAGAATTTTTCAATTTTCATGCCTCGAAAGTGCACCGTAATAATTATTGAGGTAGACAATATTTTCAACAAAAATTTCTAATCTTGCCGTCATAACTCCTTCAAATTCAAAGATAGGCATTCCAACGTGGGATCGTGCTAACTACAGATGGCTTCAGCAACACGACGTCAACTTATGGCACGAAGGAATTAAAATTATTTTCTACAAAAATGAAAGTGATGTGATATAGAGGAAAGGGAGGGTACCAATTGAAAAATGATTGAAACAAAAGTTGTAGAGTGAGATCTGAAGAATAATTTTGGTTATTATAAAAATTTTGATTGGACCCCTCCATCTCGTCCAATTTTGTATAATACTACATAAATATCTACATATATTATTCAAAATTTAAGGAGATAAAGAGAGTCAATTAAAAAATTTTTCAAACAAAAGTTGTAGATTAAGATTCTGAGAATAATTTTGATCATTACAATAATTTTGATTTCACCACTCACACTCCTCCAATTTCGAATAATAAGTATTTATATAGTATTGTGATTGTGAAAAATAATTGAAATTTTTAAAACGACCAAAATTATTTCCCAAGATCTCATTTTGCAACTTTTCTTTGAAAAAATTTTCAATTGACCCTCTCCCTCTCCTCCAATTTTTAATAATATAAGTATTTACGTAGCATTATACAAAATTAGACAAGATAGAGAGATCCAATCAAAATTTTTATAATGAACAATATTATTCTTCAGACCTCAATCTACAACTTTTAGCATAGTATATGCTTTTACGGAAACCAAAATAGAAAAAAACGAATAGGAAATTCCGAGATCAAAATCCGACCCCAAAATCCGACAGTTTGGTTAGGTTAGGTTAAATTACGTTGAGTTTGGATGACATAAAAAAACTTGGAAAATTTTTAATAAATTCAATTTTTTAGACATTATGTCAGACATTTTAAAACGTAAATTTTTTTGAAATTTTATGACTTTTAGACATTTTCTAGACATTTTGTCAGACATTGACATGCTCAAGGAATTTCTCGCGAGTAAGAAATATCACGAAATCTTTTCTGAATTACGTGTGGGGGAAATCACTTCGATGGAGTTGTGTGGGGAAGTTCCAGTAATCTGGCTAGATTTCCAAGTTCGAGGCCAAAAAATTGGTTCAAGAAAAGCTGCGGTTGAAGCATGTCGCTCGAGTTTGCGAAATGTATTCCTCCAACACGAGTATCTTCATACTAGCCCAAAACAATTACACCATTCTGTTGACCTTGCTAACCGTTTTCAAGATTTGAAGGAATGTAGCTAGAGGCATTTAATTCTCAACTTCATGATAATCGTGTGAGGTAATTCTAGGTAATCGTTACCTACTTCAACTATTTTCTTTATCATTTCAGCATTCGACTGTTTTTCTACTACTGCCCAACACTGCAATGTCACAAAACCGCACCGAACGAATACTCAACAGCACGTCACCAGCCAACCTCACAAACCAAGCCAATGACTCGGATAATCCATCACAAAAACCTCCTCCAGCCTCAGAAAAATCATCTTTGGACGATTACGAGCCGCACGCATACGGCAAGCAACACAACCCTACCACCTTCTGGGGCCCGATTTTCCACTTATTGAAATACATCATAGGAACGGGCGTATTGACTCTACCATACATTTTCCAGGAGGTCGGCTACGTTGCTGCTATTTTTGGCACATTACTCGTAGGCTTCTTGTACATACACGTTTTGCACATCTTACTCGACGTGGAATATCAACTATGCAAAAAGCTGAAGACACCTAGTCTCACGTACGTTAGTGTGGTTCAACACACATTTGAACAAGGACCACGATTCACTCGCAGGTTAACCCCTTTTGCCAAATTCTTAGTATACTTTCACTACGTGTTTAACAAATCGATGATGAACGCGGTATATTTGATAACGATATCGTCAAATTTCAAGATAATAATCGATCATTATTACGATACGAATTCGAGCATCTTTGTCATCATGACGGTACTTCTAGTGCCTCTGATTGGTCTGTGTTTGATCCGAGATTTGAAATTTCTCGTGCCTTTGTCTATGCTGAGCAATCTGTTCAATATTGTCAATTTGGTTTTAATCCTGCTCGTTCCCACCAATTACAATGCCTCGGCTGGTATAAAAGCCATAAACGATATCGGCAAATTTCCGAATTTTTGTGTTAGTATTCTAGGAGCTTTGGAATGTACTGGGCTTAGTTTACCAATGAAGAGTGACATGGAGAATCCTAAAAGATTTACTAGTTTCTTTGGGGTTATCAACATTGCCCTATCGACAGCAACCATTTTGTACAGTACTTTTGGAGTACTGGGTGTGTTCAAATATGGCGATCGTCTGCAACCCAATATACTCTTCAATCTACCGCCTGAACACCTAGCCTCTCTGGTCATTCTGAGTCTGCAGTCTTTTGCTGTTTGTATTTCGTTTGTATTATTCGTCTACATTGGTTTCGATACTGTTTGGAAAAACCTATTCAGTGATAAGAAGGTCAAGCACCCTTTGGTAATTGAATATGGTTTACGAATCGCACTTTGCATTTTACCTTATTTGATGGCCATGGCTTTACCCGATTTTAGACTCATGATCACCTTGGCATTCGCTATCGGTGTAATAACGGATGAAGCACTACCGCCAATTCTACACGCTCTTTTATTGGTTGAACAGAAATCGAAAAGTACTCGTGCCTATTTGAACTTATTGAAAGATATAGTGCTAATTTTAATCTGCATGTTTATATTTATCGCTACTCTGATTGACGTTATTGGCAGTATTGTAATATTTTATAGTTGATTTTTGTTTTGGAATTCGTACCCATAATAATATATGAATAATTGATAGGTAATGTACCCTCCTGATAATGAAAAGACTGATAAATATATATACTTATTAAACTACTTTTGAAACTAATTGAAATAATGATATTCTATTACGAGAAAATTTCTAATAATATTTTTAAAATTTTAGCAAAATATTTATTAAGTTTCTGCCAATACCATTAAATTGATTTGAGGAGTGAAACTAATCGATTCGTATGACACGACAAGATAAAAAGACACTACGATGACAAGAAGCTAGGAGGCAGTTTTTTTGGCACTTCTGGCTTCTCTCGTTTTTTCTTAGTATTTTTATGGTAATTCGGTAGCGTCGATAAATGAGGCGTGTGAAAATTTAATTAAGAAAGAATTTCACGAGCCTTTATCACACCTTGAATGTACGTACTTTGACGTGATGAAAGGAATGAGATGCGTACGTAAGTTTGTTTGACAATAAATCGATCAGTTCGAACTGCAAAATACCGAAAAAATGGCATATCGAATTGCCACTGTGGGGGCACAGATTTAAAGATATCGGTCATACGAGTAGGCGTCACTGCAGCAGGTGCTAAATGTGCTCAAGCACCACCAAAATTTTCCGGTGTCGTCTACTTTGTCCCAATTCCTTTTTTCCCTAAAAAAAGGGGGAAAGGGTAAAACGAGTGGATTTTGTCCTAAAAATTTTATCACGTGAGAAATTTCCCTCCAACAGAGAAAAAGGGAAAAAAGAGTGCATTTTGTCCTAAACGCTGTTCAAGGCATAAATGTACCAAGTAGTAAGTACCTATTTACTTGTAGTCACTGCCTCCATCAAGAGTTCAATTTGTAGATGAATTTATGATTTATAGTAGGTGCACAAGATTGCAGGGGCACATTGCGTACAGCATCGTATAAATTTTCGTATTAATGCCTATTTCCTATGTACATTATACATTTTCAATTACTCGTCGATGCATCAACAGCTGACGTCTTCCATTCATACCATTACACAAACTGGATGAAGTTTTTCTCTATATAATGGAGAAAGCTCCTGATATAGAAAAAACTACTGATGAGTTTCATGATTACATTACCGACACCTGGATGGGTTATGATCCATGATTTTCCAGGTATTACTTTTTCGTTGAATTGGTCAAATTTTCATATTCATTTCGACTTTAATTAATCTTTTCATTCTGTTCTGTGTTCTGTGTGTAGACACATATGGAATCACTACGACACCGAGAAAATTCGCACCTCAAATCATGTCGAAGGATGACACAATAAGCTGAACCGTATGAACTCCTCAAACCATATAAATATGTATGCGCTTATACAAACTATTAAGACAGTCCATAGGGAGTGTTAATGTCGGATGGGGCAACTGTTCTACGGAGCGGAACCAAAAGCGCAGAAAAAAGTTTATCGTGATCTGAATGAGACGATTTTGAGGCTAAAACGTCGATACGAGCGTGGAAATTATTCCACAAAGCAGTACCTTAAAGCGATTTCTTACTGGGTACATTTAAACTGACTGGTACTACAAGTTACCTACCTACTCCTCGTTATATTCTTGTTTTGATTGACTTTTTATCGTTTTTTTAATTTACGAATTTATAATACATAATATGCCGGTGTTGTAAGTTTTTTTCCTTGTTCAGATCTTCTTTTCTTCCCTATTTATGTCTGAAGGCATAAATGTGCTGTTTGAAACAATCTATTTGTCTAGAAAATAGATATTAAATCTTAAGATTAATTTTTGAATCAATTTTTACTGATATTCAATATTAAAAGATCTTCAACTAGACGATGCTTCAGAAATCAAATGTCTGAAAAAATGTGTAAAAGTGAAGAAAAAAAAGGTTCCGTAAACATATTGAAATGTAAAAAAAATCTAAAAATCATCAAATAAAAAAATTTTAAGTTTCAGAATGTCTGATAAAATGTCTAGAAGTCAAAAAAAAGTTAAAAATTCTAGCATATACTATGCTAATTTCTAATTTGAATTAGTGCGGTTATTTTTCTGCCTATTACAATATTTTAGCGAAGTACATTTGAAAATGATTGAGAAAGACAGCATTCGGCCATCTACAAATTGAACTCTTGATCGAGAGGCAGTGACTCCAAGTAAATAGGTACTGACTACTAGGTACATTTATGCCTTGAACAGCGTTTAGGACAAAATCCACTCTTTTCCCCTTTTTTAGAGAAAAAGGGAATTAGGACGAAATCCTCTAGGACAAAGTAGACCTACTCAATTTTCCAGCAGGGTACCATTTTGTTCATTAAAAATAATTCTTTCTCGATTTTTTTGTGTAAAGAATTAACGAACATGGTAAAGATTATAAAGAAATTCCACGTATTCTACAGTGAATTCACCGTAATTCCTGTCACAAGTTGTTCTTGTGAGAGGTGTTTCTCAAAACTCACGCATGTAAAGTCAAAATTGAGAGAAAATATGAAGCAAGAATGGCTGAATAATTTAATGTTAACTTAACATATGTATATAGAGCAAGAGTTGGGTAGTAATATCGATATTTAGACTCTCATCAACGAATTCTAAAATTAAAAAAAAAAAAAAAAATCAGTCTCTAATATTTACCCTACCTATAATAAATTCTATTTCTTTGAAAACAGTTTTTTTTTATTGATGGGTAAATTGTTCAAAATTAAATTTGTATAAAATCTTCTTAAATCAAAATTTTTAATTTCAATTTAATTGCTAACTAGTGCTTCTAACAGTTATTTTTCAAGATTTTTTTTTTAAAGAGAATTCTTCAAGAGATTTTTCGGCAATATAGTCCATACAACAAAACAAAAATATACAAGTAATTTGCACAAAAAAAAGCAATCAACTGAACAGCCATATCCTCAGGTTGAATCCGATAACCTCATTCAGACTGATAATCATTCAAGTGAAAAACCTGAGAATGCCGAATTAAAGGAAGATGACTGGGTAGTTGTTAAATTCAATATGGAACAAACTCGTAGAGAGCGAAAATGGATCGGCAAAATACTACGTGTGAACGAAAACGACACCTTTCTGATTTCTTTCGAGTGCGAAAAACGAAAGGCCAATTATTCAGGATTTATATACAATTACCCCAACGTACCGGATGAAACAGCCGTTTATGTTACACAAATTTTATAGTATAAGATTTCAGAACCTATTGTGTTCCAACGAAGTTTAAAATTTACTTACAATTTCTTGTAAAGATCTATTGAAGTAAGTTAATAGTTTAAGTTTAATTTTGATCTCGACTCGGTGATTTTTGAATTTTTGAGCGTTCAATTAAAATAAGGTAATCGATTAAGTAAGTATATATAATTTTGCCCAAGCTGTGATTTTTGATTTTTAAATTTTTAAAGTTGATTTCAAAAATTTGAAAAAAAATGTTCAATTTCTAAAATTTTGCAATAATGAAATTTGTCAATTTTTCGAGAATTTCTTACTACTAACAAAAAATGTTATATACACGTATTGTCTATCTCAAAAATTGAAGGGGCAAGAGAAAATAAAATTGAGAATTTTTTTGATAGGGCATATGGTTATTACTTGAAAAATTAAACATTTTTTATCCTTGAGATTTTTAGTCCATGTTCATAAATAAAGGCACTAAAAAGCTTTGAAATTCGGATATTCAAATTTTGATTCACCTTAGCTCCTTCATTTTCAAAGATAGTCAAATTTCTCACATAACAGTATTTGTTTCTCTCAAAAAATTACACCTACATGCATTGTCATAATGAAATTGTTTCGATTTTTATGCCTTGCTAGTTCCCCTTGATAATTTCGAGGATGGCAATACCTTTGACGCGAGTTTCTTCTTGAAATAACTTCTCCAATTTCAAAGATAGGCATCCAAATGTAATTAGAACTTTTTTTTCTTTTTTGGAGTACTACTCCTTGGCGGAAAATTTTTTGAGGCAGTGTTGCCAATCGATTTTGCTTAAAAAGTGCTGTTCTGTAGTGCCTTCATTTTCAAAGATGGGCAAAAAATCACAAGATTAAAAAATGTTCAATTTTTCAAATACTAACTAACCACACGCCCAATCAAAAAAATATATTCTCGGTTTTTATTTTGCCTAGCCCCTTCAATTTTCTGTACTGCCTTCATTTTCAAAGATAGGCAAAAAATTAAAAAATTGAAAAATGTTTAATTTTTCAAATGCTACCCATATGCCCAATCAGAAAAAAATTCTCAGTTTTATTTTGCCTTGCCCCTTCAATTCTTGAGATAGGCACCATATATACACACGTGTTTGTTTGTGATGAGTGCTCCCCGGACACCCTGTCTAGAAAAACATCCATCGATGCGAGCGATGAATTTTTCTCACATCAATCCACCATGCCCAACACGTGCTAGATTTCCTTTTTTTTGGCCTCGTGTATCATTCGCCTTTTTCACCACTTCACCTCGAACACGGTTGCGCTCAGAAACAAAACACCAAGCAAGAAAGGAAACACGTTGTACACAATAAAATTTTAATTTCCACTATCAACAACATCTGTACGACGATATGGTCGTTTTTAAATGGGCAAGACGGGAGATATGCCTGCCCGCATCCAACTAGACTGCAGTTACCGAACGCAATATCTTCTTAGGTTATTATTTTTTCATTAGCGTTGTTGTTTCTATTGCTATTACCCCTCCCTTGCACTTTACAGTTGCGAGCTTCGCCGCGTTCTGTTTTGGAAAAACCAAACTATGGCAAAAATTTAATTTCCGTTTTTAGCATTAATTAATTACAAAATATAAAGTACAACTCCGAATGTAATCGGCTTAAAAGGGGGCAATTATTAAAATCGTTATATCGTCTGAAGTTGGAGGTCTGGCTCGACTCGGGTATACTTACGAGAAATGCGAAAAAAACAAGAACAAGAAGGGCATAGCATCGACACCGCAAAAATGTAAGGTTTGTTTCGTTACTTAAAAAATAACCGAGGATGAAATTACAAAGGAATAAGGAAATTGAGATGAAATTCAGCATAAGATTTAGAGGTAAACAAACGAGCAGGTAGAACCAGAACCAGCGCAGAGTTTATGTATTTTAATTGAGAATTAGAGCAAGATTAACGCGTTTAAGAGTTGCCTGCGAAGACTAACAAGTCTAGATACAATTCGAAAAGATTTTTTCTTCCTTCTTCGCTTCTGTTCGTCGCGAATAAGAAAATATGTACTCGACAATTAGTCTACTTTGTACGCGTACGACGTACGTGGATTGTATTTTCAACGTCGAAATACGGTTGCCCTCGAATCAAGTACAGCAGCGATGATTTCGCGGATAAATATTATAAATTAATAAAACCGTCGTAGGTTAGATTAAAAAATGGCCAACATTCACGCTCAGTTGTAAAGTCTGTACAAAGCGTTATTAATGTAGCACGTGATGCTTGATGCCCCACTCGATGGTATATCCGTACACAATTTAACCGAATTCATCCTTTTAATCCCTCTAGCTGTGGCGTTTTTAGTAGGTTATTTCGTGGTTTGTTTTGTACATTGTACATTGTACCCACCATAATACGATTTACAACACTTATTGCGCGTGTTTTCGAGCATTTACGTTTGGATATTTTGCCGATTCGCATGGCTATACCTAGCGTGTTATTGATGATTGAAAATTCGCACCAGATATAGATAGGTATGTAACAAAGTTTATTTTACAATTCAACTTTTCGTGTAATCTCGATGAGAATCTGCAAAAATTAATTATTAGATTATTTCAATACTAAAATCGATTAAATCAGGATCAGTGACGAGATAGCAGTTGAAGAATGTCACGCTAAAATGAGAATTGTTGTTAGATACTATCAAGTATTTCAACCCGAGGGAAAAAATGAGATTTATTTTTCGAAATTGGAAATGAATCGAAAAATCTGTTTTTCGGCCTTATTAGTTTGTATGAAGATTAAAAATATCGACCCAACGACAGACTATTGATGAATGTAGATAATTAAAATTCAGTCTAAGAGTCTTATCATTGAAAAAAAAAAAATCAAACACAAAATACGAAGAGTAAGATTATTAATAATCGATAGAAAATCCATAATCAAAGACCTCATAGAAGATAAAGCGAGAAATGAGCATCAATAATTTTATTTTAAATTCTTAATCTAGTGTTTTTGTATTTTATTTTTTCGCTTCATAGCCTTTTTGTGCTGATAGCGACTTTAAAAATACTACCAATATTATATTTTTATTTTTCACCTTTGCGAGATTAATAATGATTGAAAGTTGAGAAATTGGAAAAAAATTGCATATTTTCCTTCTAGGAAAAATTTGACCAAACTGTTACCTTACAATGTTTTCTAAAATTCTAGCACATACGGAATTAACTTGAGTGAAAATTCGTTTGAGATTTTGTGAAAATAAATTAAAGGCGGAAATTCTTAGAAGTTTGAAGCAAAAAAGGAAGAAAAAATTATTTGGGAACAATTCTTTAAAAACTTTTCCTGGAAATTTATGAATTTTTTGTTTTCATTTATGTAGAAAACTTCATAATATTTTTTCAACTTTACTACAACTTTGGAGTAATTTTCTGAAATTTTGTAATTTTTTTTTAAATTCTCAGACCTTGTTAAAAAATTCTCTAAAATGGAAAGATTTTCTGAATTTTCGAGAAAAATTTCAATGAAAATTTTTTAAAAAGTTTTTCCATCTCTTTGTGGAAAATTCTACGAAATAGTGACTTTTCCAAAATTTTGGATTAATTCTCTAAAATTTTTAAAAATTGAATTCCTCAAATTTGTGAAAAATTTGAAACATTTCGTCGTCGAGTTACACGGAGAGTGAAATTCTCGAATAAGTATAGGTACAAATAATTTTTGTAACAAGAACCATATCTGAGTCTCAAGCGTTAAATCTCGATTTGGGAACAATTGATTGAAAACTTTTCCTGGAAATTTATGATTTTTTAGCTGATTTTTCATTTATGAAAAAATCAGCTATTAAATTTGACCCGTTGGTAAGAGTGGGGGGTGTGAGTGATATTTCTCGACGTTTTATGACGAAATGACACCAATTTCGCGATTTGGTATTTCTTTATATAATGATGTATGTAATGTATGTATGTATGTATGTACTAAAATTTGTCACTGCGATAACTGGAGTTATAATTTATGAAATTAGTTGAAATTTATATCAGTGGTAGAGGGTCATTGGGAATAGAAGCCTATTGAATTTGAGCGAAATCGGTTCGCGGGTTCGCGAGATATCCGCGATCGAAATTTTCAAAACTGTTGAATCCGCGAATAAGGTAGATATGCGATTTTTGCACATCACCTGTTTCATGTAACGTTACGATAACGGTATTTCAACGTTTCAAATCAAATGAATCAGCGTTCGAGGATAATTCGTTCAATTGAATCAGCCGTTCGCGAACGATTCGTTCAAATGAATCAGTCGTTTGCGAAAGATTCGTTCAAATGAATCCGTTGTTTGTGAATCGTTCGAATGAATCACTCGTTCGCGAACGATTCGTTCAAATGAATCTATGAAGTCCCGTAATAGATTCTCTGGACATTAACTGGAAAGTTTTCTGAATTATTTAAAAATTCTGTTGACATTTTTTACAAGTTTTAAAGAAAATTCTTCCAATTTTTTTCCTTTCAATTTTCTCAAGTTCTGTAAATAATTTTTTGAAATCTTGAAAAAGATTTTTCTGAAATAGTTAATTTAAGGATTTTTTCAATTTTCATGTGTTCTGTAAGATATTTTGTGAAATTATGGGAAAATTTATTAAGAATTTTCAGAAAACTTTTTCGATAGGTATTTAAAAAAAATATATACCGATTATACGTCTTATAATTATGTCTGGGAATTTTTTTTATGGTGTCTTGACTTAATTTTTTTTGGAAATCCATGATTTTTCCAATGACCGTTTTTTTTACATTTTGTCGAAATGACAAGTACCTCCCCCTCATTCAATTTCTTTTGTGAACAAAAAATATATTTTAGCAATTGGGTAGGTATAATAAAAAATGAAGATTTAATAAATACTTCTGCTATTCAAGAAAAAAATTTGGTACAAAATAAATATAAAAAATAAAGATACCTAAAGAAAACTTTTTCAGGTGAAAGGGGGTAAAATCGCTGAAAGTGTTGAGTTGAACTACTGCAAATGTCAAATAGAAAATGCGAAGGCAAATTTGATTTTTAAATTGTGACTTTTAAGGGGGAAAAATACGCTAATTTTGTTCAATAAAAAGTCAGAAATCATGACTTCACAGTAACATTCATGACTTTTCATGACCCAATGATCTTCTTGCAAACTCCATGACTTCCATTACCTGTTACATACCTTGTTTTTTCTTTCAATATTCTGAAGTTTGTTCAAAATATTTTGAGAGATTTTAAGAAAAATTCCCTGAAATTTTTAGCAAACGTTCCTAAAATTCAAGAACTTTTTGAAGTTTAGTTTAATTTTATAAAGTGCTGTATTTTTTTTTTGTTGAAAATTTTGTGAAAAATTACAACAATTGTTGAAGAGTCCCTGATTTTTTTTCAATTTTTTGATGGGTAAAAAGTTCTCGAGAAGATTTCCTGAAAGTTAGTAAAATAAAAAGAAATGAGATAATTCGGAAATATTCTCTGAAGCTAAGGGAAAAATTCCAAACATTCGAAGAGTTTTGTAATGTTCCAAAGACAATGTTTCAAAGTAAGACACGTTTTTAATTTTCACTTTAAAAATTGTTCACAGTCTGTCAAAACTGAAAAAGACGTCGACCAGGGGAAAACCAAAACACTCAGCATCATGGTGATAAAAACCTGCAACGCCACACCCAGTAACGAAATTTCGGCAAAAGCTCATCAAAACAGCCAATATGGCGATAAATGCTCACCTTACGACCCTCACGACTACGGCAATGAAGATCACCCGACGACTTTCTGGGGTTCGGTGTGCCACTTTTTCAAAGCTATCGTCGGTACTGGGATTTTAGCTTTACCTCACGCCTTCGAAACAGTCGGCTACGCTATCGCAGTTCCAGGCACGCTACTGGTTGGTTTTTTGTACACGCACATGCTTCATCTATTTTTGGACGTCGAATACGAACTGTGTAAAATTCTAAAAACACCCAGACTGACGTACGCTGGAGTCTTACAACATGCTTTCCAACTGGGCCCCAGGCCTTTGAGAAGATTCGCATCGGCGGCTAAATTTTTTCTATATTTCAACTACGTCGTAAATGGATCGATGTACAATGCGGTTTATCTGGTAATGATAGCGGGGAATTTGAAAAAAATTTGCTTATATTATTACAACGTCGATTACAAGATGAGCGTAATTTTATCCGTCATCATTGTCCCGTTACTAATCTTGGGATTAGTGAGAAGATTAAAATTTCTGGTACCATTGTCGATGCTAACGACTGCGTTCAATTTCGTAAATATTTTTCTCATTTTTTACCTATCTTGGAATAAAGGCAACGGAGAAGATGTGAAACCGATCAACGATGTATACGAATTTCCTTCATTTTTCGGTATAGTCCTTGGCGCCCTCAGTAGCACCGGTATCGTAATCCCTTTAAAAAACGATATGAAAAATCCGCGTAGATTTTCCACCCTGTTCGGCGTGCTCAACATAGCTCTGGTGGGTGCGACGATTTTGTACGTGACTTTCGGATTTTTGGGATACTTACAATACGGTAGTCAAATAGAACCCAATATTTTGGCCAATTTACCGCCCGATAATAACCTAACCTTGTTGGTGCTGGTGCTGTATTCTTTGGCGATATGCGTTTCGTATACGTTATTCGTGTACGTAGCCTTCGACACGATACACAGTAATTTACCCATTTCGCAAATCAAACATCGTCGCGTAGTTATCGAATACGCTATTCGAATCGGTTTGACCATTTTACCCTATTTTATCGCCGTAGCTGTGCCTAATTTTAAAATACTCGTTTCGATAGGGGGTGTTATTTCGATCCTAATCGATGTAGGTTTGCTACCCTTTATTCATATGTTATTACTGTGGGCGAAAAAACCCGCAGGTAAGCGGACCTTGTATATGGCTGTGATTTTCTTCAAAGACCTGGTAATAATTCTTATCGCTTTGTTTTTATTTTCCGGCGGTGTAGTGAACGTAATTGAGAAAATGAAACGATTTTTCGCGTAACATTTCGCAGATCGTTAGCTCGGGCAATGGTACTCGAAACGTAAAGAGGAGATAATTCGTAGGCATCGTTGAGAAAAGAAAAGCATCGGTCATTTATTTGCTGATTACCTGATTCATGGTCGCGATTCAAATTTTGGATACAAGCTTTTGCATTCGGCGAGCATCGAGCAAGGAAGAAAACGGAATATCTTGGGGAAATATTTTCGTAAACGCTCTCTCGATCTCAATTCTCAAGTGAGAAGTTACCAGAAAACGAAGACAAATATTTGATATATATTTTTTTTAAATAGCGTTTAATTACTAGATAGGTATTGTTTTCAACTTTTCAATTCAATAAATCATTATTTTCGTAAAATACGTACTTGAATGGAGTTCAAAATCAACAAATAATAGAAGTATTGTACCTATGTGTACACTAGTAAGTAAATTTATATTTTTTCTACCTGATTTCGATGACAGGAATTGCTATTCACCATTGCGAAGTAATACATGGAAATAATCTGAAACAGTATTACAAGATTACATTGTTAGAAAATAATGATAGAGGATCTATCTACCTATTAAAAAAAATGAGAAAAGAACGCATAACATTTGTACAATCATTGTTCGTAAGAACGAAATAGGTCTGACAAAATATTCGAAAGTCAGACAAAAAATATAATCTTTCCAACGGAATTTTCAAATTATTTTTCCAATTCAAATTTCATTATAATATGGTTAATAATATTAATTAAAAATTTGAGAAAACATTAAAAAATAAAAAAATAAATTGTTTAAAAATCGAAAAATCATCAAGTAGGTATATTATTTAGAGTAGGATATACTAAATGAAAATTTCAAATTTTGGTTAACGTAAACATTTACGTACCTACCTATTTATAAAAAATTAACAAAAACAATGAAAAATTGAAAAAATGTTGAACAGTTGAAAAGTTCATAAAAAATGGAAACTAAAAAATGGAAAAAATTGAGAAACATTTTAAAAGCTGGCGAGATTAAAAAACAGAAAAATTGAAAATTAGTAGTATAGCTATAATGTTCGAAAAATTACCTTACTTGAGCCAAAAAGAGATCTCTAAAAAATCGAAAAAGAAAAAATGAACAATTACAAAAATTACAAAATCAGAAAATTTAGAAATATGAAAAAAAATTCAAAATTCAAAATTATGGATGAAACAACATAAAATTTGAAATTTAAAAACCACGAAAAATTAGGAAACGTATGCGAATTTGGTGAGAAAAGATAATAAATCAAGAAATCATACAAAATTGAAAATTTAAGAAAAATTTAAAAAGCGTAAGACACTGGAACATTTGGAAAAATGATATATTTTAAATGGTAAAAAAATTATAAAAACTGAAAAAAAAATTCTAAAAAGGTTGAAAACAATGTATAAAAAATTGAAAATTGGACATAGGTAATGAAAAAAGTCAAAGAGGTTCCAAACTGACGAAACCATACATTTATAAAATCAAAATTTTAACAACTACTTTTGGCGAATTTAGCCAATTAGAATTGAAAAAAAAATAGAAATAATGAAAAATTGAAGGAATGAATTTTAAATTATTAAAAAATCTGTAAAACTGAAAAATTATTTTTTTAAATTGTAGGTACACATGAAAAATTTGAATTTTTAAAACGTGCTTAAAAGATAAAAAATAAATTTTAAAAGAAAATTGAAAAAAATAAAAATAAAAAAAAATATGCATTACGTAGATATTAAATTATGGAAAATTGAGAAATTTTGGAATTAAAAATTTTAAAACCGTTCATTTCAAAAAATAATAATTTATTTCATTTCATATAAAAAATTTCATTATTATGTTTTCATTTGAAATTTTTCGATTTTGAATTTTTTCTCTATTCATTTTTTCTCTTAATTCATGATTTCGTCCATTTAATTTTCTATAATTTTATTTTATATTCAATTTCTTTTTTTTTGCGTTTTTTTTTCAATTTTTGTCATTTTTTATTTTATTTAGATTTTTATATTTCTTAACTTTGAATTTTTCCACCTTTTATTTTTCATTTCATTAGATTTTTTATAAGATTTTTTATTTTCCTCAGTTTTTTCAATTCTTTTATTTTCTTTTCGGACTTCAGTGTTGACTCAATTGTGATTTCTGTTTTATTTATGAATTATGAATTTTTGAGTAATTTTCAATACAAAGAAGAGATCAAATTATTGTCATCATTTTTTAAATTTGAAGTAAAAAGCGTTACTATTCGGATGTAATTTGACACGAACCCCATTTTCTGTACCCCCCCCCCCCCCCACCATGAATTCACTCATTTTCTGAAAAATGAAATTCAACAGAATTTAGTAGGTATTTTTTAATTTTTACAAAAATTTGAAAGAGTATGGGAAATTTATCTTGCACAAAGTTTTTGAATAATACTACGGTAAAATATTTTTTCAACGTATAAAAAAAATACAAGTACCTTGCCTACCTACTACCTAATAAATGAATTTTAAAAAAAATCGAAAAAAATTTAAAATATTAGACAGTTGAACATACGACACAATGTAATCAAATTCGGCGACATCCAAATTCTCACCTTGTACAACGACAATTTCTTGAAAAATATTTTTGTGAAAAAAATCCGCAATTTTTTTATTTGAAAAAAAAATCATTCTTTCCTATTAATTATTACATAGGTAGGTATTATTCATTTATTTATTTATTTTTAAATGAAATCGTTCAAAACTCTGCAGAAAAGTTGTGATTTGATACTATGCAAAATTGCAAAAGTTAAAAAATTCTATTGAAAAAAAAAAAAAAAAAAAATGATTTTGTCATTTTGCAAAGCTGAAAATTGATTCTAATAAATTCTAGTTGAAACCTTTTATTTACCAAAAATTTGTTTTTAATTTTCATTGAATTTTACCTTATTTTTTTTTTATATCCTACCATGCAGATGGTTTCTAAATTCCAGTTCAAGTTTTACAAAAAAAAAATCAAATGTTTTTCTTTCATTTTTTCATTTTGAAAAAATCAGCTATTAATTTATTCTTCAAATGAATATTTTGTAACTTCCAATGTGTGAATTCTGCGTAGAAACAGGAAGTTTTTTACGCCCGGGGGAGAGGGGGGGGGTATCGGAATCAGTCTGAATTATTTTGTAAATGAGGCAATCTGGTACCCTTATACTTATTTCGCACCTTGATAAAATGTTATTCTACATCTTCACACACCTCAACTTAAAAATTTCGAAATTTTAGCACTATACTTATATTAGCTATGTTTCTTTAACGCGGATTATTGCATAATCTGGATTTTGAGGGTTTGTGCTTTGTGAAAATCCATTCAATAATCTGCTATATGAGTAGATTATGAAACTGGATTATGGATTATACTGTGTTCTTATGCTTTGTTCTTGATAAAATTTTCAGAATAATTGATCAGAACATTTTCTAAACCTTGTTTTAAGAAGTAGATTCTTAAAATCCATAATCCAGATTATGCATAATCCGCGTTAAAAAAACATAGCTACTTACTCAGTTATAATATTTAAAAAAAGTGTAGATATGATTACTAAGTAACACAAATCTATGGCCATGCATAAGTGTATCTATACTCGTATCACGTGTCATGTTCTCTGTTGATAACGTGTACCCGCATGTTTTAGTGGCGACCCACACTAATAAACACACAAAAAATACGTCTACATACGTCACCAAGTCCACTTCTAATTGCCTTTTTGTCACTGTCGTGTGCGCGCTGCCCTCGTAACAAAATCCGCCAATTGTTAACATCCTGTTTCTCTTTATATGCATAATTTCGTACCTGTAATTTTAGGACTTGTTTTTGATAAAGTTTTTCTCCTCTTCCTTTTACAAATTACCCCGGGACATGGTAATTAATTAAACAACCTAGAGGTCCATAATCAGGTAAAAAAATTTCTTAGCACGTGATAGCACGTAGTAGGTGTGTTTCGAAAAGAAATCGCAATCGCGTAGTTATACCTTTCAAACTCGACAGATCTTTGAGAGAGAGAGAAATTCAATGCTACCGATCGGACAATAATGATCAAAGCCATCTCGTCAATAAACAGGTAGGTACATTGATGATATTTTTGTGTTATTCGTAAAACTACGTAACCAACTGTACGATTATCTGATACCTCTTCATACTCGTTAAATAATTTTAATAACGCATTATCATTCGGTTCATTAGATAACGCCGCATGGTGCTTGGCTGCTTTGATAATTATTATTACATGTGACATTATCGTAGCATCATCAGCAACGTAACTGAAAATCGCTATCGCGAATTTCACATAGGCATTTTCAATTAGTATCTACCTACTCCTTACTTTTCTTTTTTTAATCGGAGTATACCGAATAAGGAAAGGTAATCACGTATTTAAAAGTTGAACAAGACAGGGAAAGAGGACAAAGTTCGTTTACGAGCAAGCTGACCGAAATACATAATGCTGTATTTCCTTGAAGGCTATACGAGAAGATATCCTGTCCTTTCTTTAAATCAAATTAATTCTATTAATATAAATTGTGGAATTTTTTTCACGAAGCAAACGCATACGACAGAAACATTCCTCAATAATTTTACCTACCAACTAGGAAATTTTTAATTGAAAAAATATCGCGAGTAAAATTATCATTAATACTTAGGTATTCTACGAAAAAGAAATTAAGGCTAAACAATGCAAAAAAAAAGTCAAAAGTTACACAAAAAAATTGATAAAACAGACTAGGTTCTAGTTGAACTTCGGGAAATTATTGAAAATTTTTCAGAAAAAAAAAGTTTCCAGTTTCAATAATTCACTGAATTTGAAAAAATTAAATTAAAATTTTCAATATAAAAAATTATCCAACTTGGAAAATAGATCATACCTATTTTTAAAATTTATCTAAGCTTAAAAATTCCTAAATTTTTAAAATTTCAAAGATTTACTGAATTTTAAAATTTAGACAAATTTTAGATTTTACCAAATTTAAGAAATTCATCAAACTTAATCAATTGATCAACTATTACTTTTTTTTTGGAAATTGAGCTGAATTTTCAAGCATATAACCAAATCAAAAATTACCAGATTTTGAGTTTCAAAAATATAAATTTTTTAAAAATCGTTGATAAGTGATACAAAATTATGAAAAGATGAAAAAATTTTGAAAAATTATAAAAATTCATCAAACTTTTGTGAAAATTTTTTAAAATTTGAAAATGATAAAAATCTAAATTTTTCATCGTACTTGTATGAATTTTTGCCAAAATTTTAAACATTTTCTACGTAATTTCTAGAGGAAATGGAAGCTTTCAAATCTTTCTTCCCATTTCATTATCGACAAATGAACTTACTAGTTACTCCAAGTATATTCTTAGTTGAATATGCAATGCCTGTGCAATACCCTTTGGAGCAAAAACTTTTTAAACAGAACCTCATAGGTTGCATATTTTCTCAGGAAACGGAGCACAAAATAAAACCACTATGTTTTGCGAAATTCTGATGTTTCAATGTTTCATTTTTCAAAGAAGAAAAAAAAGCTAGTTATAGTGGAATAGTGTCGATAGTTTTATGTCGACGTATCAAGAACTACCTATCATAACTATACTTTTTGTTTGATAATTTTTTTTCCGCCAAAAAGCTAAAATACTGTAGGAAATGTAATTGGGATTTAAAAACGACCGATTTGCATATGTTCACATCTTTGATACTATAAGTATTGTATTCTTCATTTCAATGCTTTACAATGTTTTTTCAAACAAAATTTTATGAAAAAAAATTGGAAAATTTTCAGAAAAATTTTACCAAACACTTGATGAAAATTTCCTATTTTTTTTTTACAAATTATTAGGTAAGTATATTATTTATTTATTAAGTTTTCTTTTTTTTTTTTTTTTTTTTGAAAAACACAACAAAGTTTTTATAAAAGCTTTTGAAAAATCTTAATTTTCTTCAATTTTTTTCCAATTTTCCTGGGAAAATTCGAAAACATCTTAAATTTTTTTTCAAATTCTCTCATAAGAAATTTCTTAGTAAAAATTCTTGATTAAAAATAAATTGAACATCTTTATTAGGAAATTTTTGAAAAAAAAAGTGAGAAAAATTTCTTACTTGAAATACTTTTAACAAATCCCAAAAAACGCGTCTTATCAAAAAATTCTCTGTTTTTGATTTTTTTTTCTCAAAAAAAAAAAAAAAAAAATCGTCTAACGAAAAATTTGATGATTTTTTTTTCATAAATCTCTCACTTTCCTTTAGGTTAAAGAACATACATAAATTTCGCTTCGTATTTTAGATAATTTTTCAAAATTGCTTTAGAAACATTAATTTTTTTCATTTGGGAAAAATTGCAAATTTTCGTTCAACGTAAACTTAAGAGTAGTATACGTACAGAACCCACTTAGGATGGAGGGGAAAGGATTAAGTGAAGCAGTTGTCCCGTTATTTTAGGGTGTTACTGACTCAGAATTTTGAAAAAAAAAATTAACCCTTTGGACTACGAGACAAGCTGACGGACGAAATTTAAATTGTTTTCAAGATGATAATAAAGTTAGTTACCTAGTTTTCAGAATTTTCAGGAATTGCCCATTCAGGAAATATTCATGTCATAAATAGGTAAATAATGATAATTACCTACTTTTCAATTCCTGACACCCAGAATTGGTAAAAATAAAAATAAATTTGTTTAGGGCGTGTAACATTGTTGATTGAAAATAATACCTAATTAAAAGCATATTTGAAAAAAATTATTTAAAAAAATAAATAAATGAAATGGTATGGAGAAAAATTAGGAATAGAAGAGGTAAAAATGCATTTGGCATTTTGCATGCTCCTTGAAACAGAGGAAGTTTGGAAACGAGTGCTTTCATTCGAAATACAAAATATAAAATTATCTTTGTCGTATAGAGAGCGTTTCTCAAAAAAACAAAAATTGATGTCATAATTTAAGGCAAAATTTACAAAATGATACACCAACAGCAACTTTGTAAAATAATGTTTCAATTATTGCGAATTATGACACTGTTAGAGCAGTTAAAAATTTTATTTTGGTCCGCAGAAGAATAAAATTGGTTAATTGAGATGACAAGTTCAAGCACTCGTATGTGTGGGCAATTCAAGCTTACAAGCGCAAACACGATTTTATTCTAATTATATTGCCGTTATCTTCACTTATGACACACACAAGATGCTGGAAGAAAATAGCTCGAGCTTTTAAGTTACCTTAAGCTATGCTCAGTGTAGCTTTTGCAAGCATTCGTGTTTTCCAATAGTCACCGTGTCACAAAAGCTGCCTTCTTCGATGCATCACTTCTGCAATTTTTTGTAACACGCACCTCCTCCCGAATTCTGGAGGAACCATTTGCAGGGCTCGGAAATAGTCTTTATTCTCTATATTTGTCTTTATTTTCAAGTTTGTCTTTATGTTGTCTATATTTTCACTCTTTTGTCTTTATTCTCTTTATTTTCACATTTTTTAATTAAAAAGAACAAAAAAAATCAACATAATTTTTAAAATTTTGAATTAAATGAAAATTCGAATTTTGTTATTTTAACTTTAGTAAATTTTTAACATTTTAAGAATTTAGTAAAAATTTGACATTTGAAAATGTTTAAATAACCTATGGTAAAAATTGTTGGTTTGACATTTTTTTATTATTTTTTTTTTTTTATTTATTTTTTTTAAATTAGATCAAAAAGTTAAATAAATTTTTATGATATTGAAAATTTCGAAAAAAATTTATAGCTTGAAATTTAATGAAAATAGAAATTTTTGGGAAAAAGTTAAAAAATTCAATAGATAGGGTACTTATTGAATTTATAAAATTTGATGAGAATTAAAAGTTTTTAAGAAATTCGAGATACGACATAACTTAATATTTTGGTGATTTTTATTTTTAATCCCTACAGATTTTTGAAATTTATATAGATATTATAGATACCTATATTTTTTAATTTTCGTGAAATTCTCAAATAATTATGGGAAAATTTTGAAATTTGGAAAAGGTTGAAATCTACCTAGTTCGTTCAAATTTTGAAGTATTTTTGGGATTGAATAAATTTTTAAACTTCAATAAAAATTGAGAATTTGGAAAATTTGGTAACTTGATTTTGGTGGTTTTTTATTTTCAGTAGATTTTTAGAATTAAATTCATTTGAGAAGGTTGATAAATTTTTTTAAACTCAAAAATTTGAGTCATTTTTGAAATTAGATGATTTTTAAATTTCAATGAATTTTTAGAATTAACTACCGAAGTATTTACTTTACCTGAAAAACTACATAAAATCTCAGTTCTCAAATTTCAAAGAGCGTTGCTGTAAAATTAAAAGAATATAGCTATGTGAGAATGGTGAATGGTCCTTGGCTAGGATTTTGAAATAAATTGGTGGAAGTTTGGCCGCCCTAATAATCTAATTTGTATAATAGATGATTCATATCGAATTCGATTTTTTTAGTTGTCATATCTGCAACCTAAAGATTGAAAAATATTCCAAAAATTTTATTACACTCGTAAAGATAATACCTACTAGGTATTGTACTATTACTACATTTATGCAAAATAAAAAATGACCAATTTTCCCCCTGAAGGTCATTCTACGTAGTATATACGTATGTACCTAGTCTTATCATATGTTTACGTAGGCTACCAGGCATACTTGAGTTAGTATTCGTATACGCACACTTTATGCCAGTGTTCGGTACTAGTTCTGGTAATCGTATCAATGTTAATGCATCGATGTTAAATTTTATTAAGCAAAGCTCAATCTTTTTTTTCTTCAATTTAACGTAATTTAAAGTGGGATACAAAGACGTAATATTGTATAAGAACTAGAACGTCGAAAATAAGTCGTAACCACGTCGCGTCGCTCGGGGAAATGATCAAACTATCTCGACAATAAACAGGTACATTGATGATATTTTAGTATTCTTCCTCGTAAAACTAAACGTTATCCATTAATTTCATTACTCATTTGAAAGGTGATTCTTTCAACAAGCTCAAAAATCAGCTGAATTTTCTGAAATGCATTACATAGGTAGTCGGTGGGTACCTGCTTATATAAAATCAAAAAAAATAAAAATAAAATTACGCATTCATTAAAACCTTTTTGTTACTACGTATTATTTGATTTAAAAATTTAAAAAAATGAAAATAATCAACATACGAGTACCTAAATTAATTTTAGGTAGTTTTTCAGGTAAAGTAAGTACTTCGAAAGTTAATTCTAAAAATTCATTGAAATTTAAACATCATCTAATTTCAAAAATGACTCAAATTTTGGAGTTTAAAAAAAATTTATCAACCTTCTCAAATGAATTTAATTCTAAAAATCTACTGAAAATAAACAACCACCAAAATCAAGTTACCAAATTTTCCAAATTCTCAATTTTTATTGAAGTTTAAAAATTTATTCAATCCCAAAAATACTTCAAAATTTGAACGAACTAGATTTCAACCTTTTCCAAATTTCAAAATTTTCCCATAATTATTTGAGAATTTTACGAAAATTAAAAAAGATAGGTATCTATATAAATTTCAAAAATCTGTAGGGATTAAAAATAATAATCACCAAAATATTAAGTTATGTCGTATCTCGAATTTCTTAAAAACTTTTAATTCTCATCAAATTTTATAAATTCAATAAGTACCCTATCTATTGAATTTTTCAACTTTTTCCCAAAAATTTATATTTTCATTAAATTTCAAGCTATAAATTTTTTTCAAAATTTTCAATATCATAAAAATTTATTAAACGTTTTGATCTAATTTTTAAAAAAAATAAAAAAAAAATTTTAAAAAATAAAAAAATGTCAAACCAACAATTTTTGCCATAGATTATTTAAAAATTTTCAAATGTCAAATTTTTACTAAATTCTTAAAATGTTAAAAATTTACTAAAGTTATAATAACAAAATTCGAATTTTCATTTAATTCAAAATTTTAAAAATTATGTTGATTTTTTGTTCTTTTTAATTAAAAAATGTGAAAATAAAGAGAATAAAGACAAAAGAGTGAAAATATAGACAACATAAAGACAAACTTGAAAATAAAGACAAATAAAGAGAATAAAGACTATTTCCGAGCCCTGCAAATGGTTCCTCCAGAATTCGGGAGGAGGTGCGTGTTACAAAAAATTGCAGAAGTGATGCATCGAAGAAGGCAGCTTTTGTGACACGGTGACTATTGGAAAACACGAATGCTTGCAAAAGCTACACTGAGCATAGCTTAAGGTAACTTAAAAGCTCGAGCTATTTTCTTCCAGCATCTTGTGTGTGTCATAAGTGAAGACAACGGCAATATAATTAGAATAAAATCGTGTTTGCGCTTGTAAGCTTGAATTGCCCACACATACGAGTGCTTGAACTTGTCATCTCAATTCACCAATTTTATTCTTCTGCGGACCAAAATAAAATTTTTAACTGCTATAACAGTGTCATAATTCGCAATAATTGAAACATTATTTTACAAAGTTGCTGTTGGTGTATCATTTTGTAAATTTTGCCTTAAATTATGACATCAATTTTTGTTTTTTTGAGAAACGCTCTCTATACGACAAAGATAATTTTATATTTTGTATTTCGAATGAAAGCACTCGTTTCCAAACTTCCTCTGTTTCAAGGAGCATGCAAAATGCCAAATGCATTTTTACCTCTTCTATTCCTAATTTTTCTCCATACCATTTCATTTATTTATTTTTTTAAATAATTTTTTTCAAATATGCTTTTAATTAGGTATTATTTTCAATCAACAATGTTACACGCCCTAAACAAATTTATTTTTATTTTTACCAATTCTGGGTGTCAGGAATTGAAAAGTAGGTAATTATCATTATTTACCTATTTATGACATGAATATTTCCTGAATGGGCAATTCCTGAAAATTCTGAAAACTAGGTAACTAACTTTATTATCATCTTAGAAGCAATTTAAATTTCATCCGTCAGCTTGTCTCGTAGTCCAAAGGGTTAAGCAAATTTTAGCTTTTTAATAGCTCGGAATTTAATGAGTAGGCTCTGTATTTATGGTACCTACGTGTACGTACTACGTATAGGAGTGAGCATAATAAATTTCCGAAAAACTATCTTCTTATAGTATTCGATAGACTCTCCATCTAACTTTTTTTGTTTTTCTCGAAAAGTTACATCAATTTCCTAGTTATATTGTTTTGAAGGAATTTTGCAGTTTTCCTGTATCACTACTGCATCTTTGTAAACTTGAGGTAGGCAATATTCTTGACAGGAATTTCATGTTGCTAACTCCTCTAATTTCAAAGTATGCAACCAAATGTGCTTTGAACTTTTTTTACTTTTTTAAAGTGCTATCCCTGCCGGGTTCGATTTTTTTTTTTTTTTTGAAAGCTGTATTGTCAACGTTTAATTTTGTTTGGCAAAGTATCAATTTTCAAAGCTTTGCCGCTCCTTCATTTTCAAAGTTAGACAAAATTTGAAAATAAAGTTTTTTGTTTGTCGTACTTGGTTAAAATACATGGTTATTTATATAAAATTTCAAAATTGCTGACAGACCTCTCGCGGGGTACTCTATATAAAAAAAGGCTTAAAAATAGCCATTTGTCCAATATACTTATGCATTTGATTTTTTTTAGTGAACCCCCACCCAATTTCTTTCTTTTTTTTCAAAAATCTACAAAAACCACAGTAAGTAATTTTTTCTGAACAATAATTTTTTAATTTATAATTCATTTCATTTTGTTTCGTTTCCAGGCAAATGAAACAAAGACACACACCGCAAATGGGATAACATTAACCTGGACATAAATAATTATGACAATAACACCCTCCATCCAAAATTACGCCAGCACCTTGCCCAGGACCTCGGACAACAAATCGGATAAACACCATGAAAGCATAACTCGTAACAGACAATCGACAAAACAATGCACTACTTACGACCCGTACGACTACGGCAATGAAAACCACCCGACCGTATTCTGGGGCCCAGTTTTGCATTTCTTCAAAGCAATCGTCGGTACTGGTATCTTGGCTCTGCCTGCGACATTCGAAAGCGTCGGTTACGCGGTTGCTATTCCGGGTATACTTTTAACCGCAGTTCTGTACATTCACGTAGTTCACGTGTTACTCGACGTCGAGTACGAATTATGCAAGATATTGAAAATACCAAATTTGACGTACGTCGGTGTCGTTCAACAATCTTTGGAGCAAGGACCGAAACCACTGCGAAGGTTTACTTGGTCGGCGAAATTTCTCGTTTATTTCCACTACGTTGTGAATGGTTCGCTGGGCAATGCTGTGTATTTGATCACGATCGCGGGAAATTTTAAAATGATACTCGATTATAGTTACAACATAGATTCGAATATAAGCGTTATATTATCGATAGTGATAATACCTTTGGTGATTTTGGCATTGATCAGCAATCTAAAATTTTTAGTACCCATGTCGACGTTGACGACCGCTTTCAATTTTATAAATATTTTTCTAATTTTATACTTAACTCCGGATCGTGCCGATACCACGGACGACGATGTCAGAGCAGTAAACGACGTACTTAAATTCCCCACATTTTTCGGTATCGTTATAGCAGCGTTAACCGGCACAGGTATTGTGCTACCGTTGAAAAACGATATGGAAAATCCGCGTAAATTTTCCTCTCTTTTTGGCGTACTTCATATAGCTCTGTTCGCTGCCACCAGTTTGTACGCGGTTTTTGGCTTTCTCGGTTATGAAAAGTACGGTAGTCATATACAGCCGAATATTTTGACCAATTTACCCACCGAAAATAACCTAACGTTTTTGGTACTCGTGTTATATTCTTTAGCAATATGCGTTTCGTTTACTTTATTTTTATACATAGCTTTCGATACGATCTGGAGTAACGCGTACCAAAGTACGTTTTCTCGTATGAAACATCGTACTTGTGTAGAATACGCTATAAGAATCGGTCTCTGTGTTGCTCCGTATTTTATTGCCATAGCTGTACCAAATTTCGAAATACTAGTATCGATTGGCGGAGTTATTGGTATTTTAATCGAAGTAGCTCTGCCACCTTTCATACAAATATTGCTACTGCTTGGTCGATCCGAAAAGAAAACTGGTATGACGTATATAATTATATTTAAGGATCTATTCATCGTCGTGCTGGCTCTATTTCTATTTGTAGGAGGTGTGATTGATGTGGTGGACACGATAGGCGATTTTTTCGCATAGCAGACAATTTTTTGATTGAAAAAAACCAAAACAAATAAATGCTATTTCACGTGAAAATTTCCTACAAGCATGAAAAATTGACACTTGAGCTACCCTATGCATTAATATAAATACGTAATTAATAATAAATGTCAAAAAAATTATTTAAAAAATTTTCTGGTCAAAAAATACTTGAATAATTTTTTTTTAAATAAATTTTCTCAAAAAATTGGCAAATGACGTGAAAACGATTGGGGTAGTCATGTAAAAATTAAGAAAATTGTTATTAAAATTTTTCGAATTTTGAATTTTTTTGAAAAAGTTGGCATGAGTGAATCTGAAGAAAATCATTTTTCAGAAACCACATGTGAAGGAATTTCTGCCAAAAAAAATTATCAAAAATGAGTAGGAATAAGCTAAGTTCACGTACGTACTCGGAAATTTTTTTTAAGTACACTTCCTTAATTATTTTTTTTACGAAATTTTTCAAGAAAAAAATCATGATACTTTGGAAAAAGATCTGAAAAAATCGTTTTCTCAAAAAAAGGTTTCCTTGAGGGAAAACCTCCTTAACAAGTAGAAAATAAAATTAAAATTAAATAATATATTTGAAAAAAGTTTATATTTATGAATAAAAAAAAGTGCTGAAAAAATTATTCTGAAAATTTTAATTTAATTTTTTTTTTAACTCTTGAATGAAATAAATTTCCAATGCATACTTTTCCAGATTTTATCAGTTCTTAAAATGATGTCTTTTCAAAATTTAGTCTAATTTTTGATGGTATTTTTCAGACTAGATAATGATACAATTTTAAAGACTTGGTAAACTTGATGAATTTAGAAAGACTAGGGTATTTTATGGTTGACATGGGAACCTTGGCAAATCGTCATCTCTGATTGAGCTGAAAGTGGCTCACTGAAAGAGCATGTCACCAACCCCTCAGAACCAAATTTTTAGCTGCCCAAGTTCATTTTTTGATTTTTGGCAAATTTTTAAAAATGACGAAAATAGGTCATTGGTAAATCAATTTTTTTACAAAAATTGTAAATTTTTAGATAAAATTCTGAAAATTGATGAAAATACAACAGTCGACTTCTCGAATCGATTGCAACCATTTTTGAAGCGATCTGGAGCCTCCAGCAAAAGTTGACTTTTCAAGATCGTAGAAAAGTCAACTTTTGCTAGAGGCTCCAGATCTCTTCGAAAATGATCCTGATCGACTCAGTGGACGGACTTTAGTGAATAAACCGACTTTCAGAATTTCATCTCAAAATGTATAATTTTTGTAAAAAATTCATCTAAGTATCTATCAATGAGCTATTTTGGCCATTTTCAAAAATTCTCCAAAAATCTAAAAATCAACTTCAGCAGCTTAAAATGTGGTCCTGAGGTCTGGGTGAGATGCTTCTTCAGTGAGTCAAATTTAAACCCAATTGGAGTTGACGAGTTGCCAAGATTACCATGTGAGTTGAATAAAAATACCTACGAATTTAATAAGGGTTTCAAAAATGTATAAAATTCAAAAAATCCAGAATTTTTGCTTCAAAATTTAAATGGCTAGTATTTTTTTTCAATTTTTACGTATACCCTCAAAAATTGATACTCAAAACTAATAAAAAGTAATTGCTGTACCAGGTGAGATGTGCTCGTATCATCTGTCACTGCGACGATTTTGCTACCTCGAATACTCTTTGAGTTGCAGCTTTCTAAAAGCTCAGTTCTCAAATTTCAAAGAGCGTTGCTGTAAAATTAAAAGAATATAGCTATGTGAGAATGGTGAATGGTCCTTGGCTAGGATTTTGAAATAAATTGGTGGAAGTTTGGCCGCCCTAATAATCTAATTTGTATAATAGATGATTCATATCGAATTCGATTTTTTTAGTTGTCATATCTGCAACCTAAAGATTGAAAAATATTCCAAAAATTTTATTACACTCGTAAAGATAATACCTACTAGGTATTGTACTATTACTACATTTATGCAAAATAAAAAATGACCAATTTTCCCCCTGAAGGTCATTCTACGTAGTATATACGTATGTACCTAGTCTTATCATATGTTTACGTAGGCTACCAGGCATACATGAGTTAGTATTCGTATAAGCACACTTTATGCCAGTGTTCGGTACTAGTGCTGGTAATCGTATCAATGTTAATGCATCGATGTTAAGTTTTATTAAGAAAAGCTCAATCTTTTTTTCTCTTCAATTTAACGTAATTTAAAGTGGGATACAAAGACGTAATATTGTACGTCGAAAATAAGTCGTAACCACGTCGCGTCGCTCGGGGAAATGATCAAACCTATCTCGACAATAAACAGGTACATAATTGATGATATTTTAGTATTCTTCCTCGTAAAACTAAACGTTATCCATTAATTTCATTACTAATTATAAAATTTTTGAGCACTCCACCATCACTTCGATCAACATAATTATTCTGATCTAAAAAACTGACCTATCCAATATCCATTTGAAATATAGGCCGAAACATAAATAACATCGCATACATACCAACAAAAGAAATAAGGAATATTAATCTTTAACTTTTTTCAAGGTCCATTTTTCAAATTCACAATTAAATAAAAATAGAAATAAAAAAAAGAAAAACTAACAAAAGTATTTGAGCTGTTCAATTCGAGATGTAAAAAAAGTTGAGTCACTACAATTCCAAGCACCTTATGTGTAAGAAATAACTACTTAGTTCGTAAATCTATTAAATAAATATTTTTACCTGAATTCGTAGGCAGGAATCGTTGATATTGACCATCGAGAATAAATCCGTCGGAAAAATCTGGAACAGCAAAACACCAAAAATATTTGTAAGCCAAAATTGCATTATTGACGTGACTGCAAATTCGATACTCAAAATTCAAAGATAATTCTCACACGTATTATGCAAAATCGGAGAGAATGGAGGAGTCCAATCGAAATTTCAAACTTCTTTTCCGAAGGTTCATCAATTCATCACATTTCCAAAAAATCTCACTAACTCAGCATCCAAGGCTCCAAATAAAAAATGTTTCAAACAAAAGTTGAAGATTGAGAATGGAATAATTTTGGTTATTACAAAAATTTTGATAGGACTTCGACCTGAATTTGCATAATAGATACAAATGAAAATTTCCGTTCAACTTCAATCGTATTTTGAATACCTATTGGACTCTCTTTGATATAATATAGCAGACAATACTCTCCTCTATCATTAGAGACTATATACTTTTCGGTTGGTCGGAGGTTCGGGGGTGAGGGATTTTAAATGGTTTCCTTGAAGTATCAATAAAATGACATTTCATTTGATTTTTCATTTTTTTTAAAAATTATGAAGCTAGGGGGCTTTGTTAAATTCAAAATTAAGTATTTATTTTTTTAAAACGGGCGTAATTCTCAAGTAACTATACTAGTTCAACTGAAGCTTTAAAATGTATTACTTATGACAAATACTTTACATATATAATACTGGAAACTCCAATGGGGACAAGTGACCCCGACAAAAGCGCTCTTTTAGCGGCTCGGCATGAAACTAATCTCAGACTTTCGACCGATCGTCATGTCTTCGACCAATCAGAGGGCGAATCACGCGACGATTAGTCGAAAACCTGGAATTAGTTTCATGCCGAGCCGCTTAGAGAGCGCTCTTCTTGGGAGTCAAATCAAAAGCATTGAGTTTCCAGTATTATATATGTAAAGTATTTGCTTATATAGTAATTTTTGAATTATGATCAATTTTAAAAATTACACTTATTTTTATAATTTGGCACAATCATGAAAATTCGATTAAATTTTTGAACTTTTTCAAATTAAAATTTTGATTAATTTTCATCAACTTCAAAATTCAGCAAACCTTTAAAATTTACTCAGTAAAGATTGGAAATTCGTCAATTCGTAAATTTTAATAAAATTTTGCAATTACCTAAATTACTTTTCAAAAGATCAATTTTCTAATTTTGATGATTTTCTAAAATTTGACCAAATTTTTCTAAAAAATTTTAAATGCATATTTTTAAATTTTATGAAATATTGACATTTTTTGCTAAATTTCAGTTTTTTGAAAAAAAGTTTGTGTATAATTTTGGTAAATTTATGTAAGAATTCAATAATTTTTGTAATTTTTGGATAGAATAACATCTGAAAAAAATATAATTATATTGAAGAAAAATAAATTGAAAAAAATGTTGATTATAATTTTTTTCAAACTTTTTCAACAAATTATTCGCTCATAACTTTTGATCGGAATAAAATAGAGGGGTGAGGGTGAGGGTTGCACCATTAAAATTAGCAGCCTTTTTTCGTCTAGAAAAGTTTATATTAACAGCTTGTCAAAGGACAACTTTTTGAGTTATCACAGAAAAATAAGAAAAAATATCACCTTTTTTACATGTTTTTTCAAATATTTTGCTCAGTACAGGCTTCCTTGTCAAGTTATAAAGATTACCAGTCCCATAAAAAAATTCTAGACAAAATCTGCCATCCGATGCCGCAAACCACAACTTACTAACTATTTACTATTATAGTTGTCGAGAAGAGCAAGGTTGAAAATACTCTGCCATAACGAGAATAAAAAAGTCGATGAGCATATAACTCAGCCCCTGCAGTCTGGATGTTAGGCAAACATATTTGCATCGACTCATCATATTCAAGTTGTACGTATAATTACTGGTTGGAAGGCATTACTCTCAATCCAGTACACCCTGTACCTGTGTTTACTCCTTAGTTTATCATTTGTTACTAAATCTACTCATTACCTTGTAGTCAGTCACTTAACTGTTTTTTTTTGTTTTCTTTTGAAGGCCAATGACTCAAAAAAAAATGAAGCAAATATAATATTTAGCTCTTTGCTGATGTGAGCACATAATCAATCATGGCATTACCACCACCTGTCCAAGATTACATCACCAACGTAAGCAGGAACTTAGAAAATATATCGGAAAACCACCAAGAAACCATAATTTGTAAAGGCCTATCAACAAAAAAATGCAACGCTTACGACCCGCACGATTATGGAAATGAAAACCACCCGACCATATTTTGGGGTCCGGTTTTGCACTTTTTCAAAATGATCGTTGGGATTGGTATCTTGGCTCTGCCATCAACATTCAAAAGTGTCGGTTATGCGATTGCAATTCCAAGCACCTTTTTGATCGGCTTGTTGTACATTCACGTAATTCACGTGTTACTCGACGTCGAGTACGAATTATGCAAGATACTGAAAGTACCAAATTTAACGTACGTTGGGGTCATTCAACACTCTTTTGAACAAGGCCCTAAACCACTAAAAAGGTTTACATCAGCAGCCAAAATTGTTTCATATTTTCACTACGTTGTGAACCATTCCTTCGCCAATGCCCTGTACTTGGTAATGATTGCAGAAAATTTTAAAATAATACTCGATTATAATTACAACACCGATTCGAGGATAAGCGTTATAATATCGATAGTGATAATACCTTTGGTGATTTTGGCATTGATCAGAAATCTAAAATTCTTAGTACCCATATCGACGGTGACGAACGCTTTCAATTTTGTAAATATTTTTCTAATTTTATACCTAACTCCGAATCGTGCCGGTACCTCTGATGACGATGTCAGAGCAGTAAACGACGTACTTAAGTTCCCCACATTTTTCGGTATCCTCATAGGAGCGATAAGTGGCACAGGTATGGTTTTACCATTGAAAAACGATATGGAAAATCCGCGTAAATTTTCCTCTACTTTTGGCGTGCTTCATTTAGCTGTGGTCACTGCTACCATTTTGTACGCGGTTTTTGGCTTTCTCGGCTATAAAAAGTACGGCAGTCGCATACAGCCGAATATTTTGACCAATTTGCCCACCGAAGAAAACCTAACATATGTGGTGCTTGTGTTATATTCTATAACGATATGTGTAACTTATATTTTAGTTCTGTATGTTTCTTTCGAAACGATTTGGAGAAACTCGTACCAAAGTACGTTTTCTCGTATGAAACATCGTGCTTACGTAGAATACGCTATAAGAATCGGTCTCTGTGTTTTACCCTATTTCATTGCCATAACTGTACCAAATTTTGAAATATTAGTGTCGGTAGGAGGAGTTATCGGTATTTTGGTTGATGTGGGTATACCACCGTTTTTACAAATTCTATTGCTTCTTGGTCGATCTCGACAGGAAACTGGCATGACGTATGTAACCATACTTAAGGATTTATTTATCGTTGGTTTTGCTCTATTTTTATTTGTAGGAGGAGTAATCAACGTCACAGGCACGATAAGCGATTTTTTCGCATAACGAAACAGTGCTAATGAATAGTAACAATGTCGTGTCAGGGTAAACATGAATTTCAAAATCAGATTAAATGTTCTAAATTTTTGTAAAATGATTAAAATTTTGATAAAATTGCAGTATTTGGCAGGTAAAAATTAAACATAGTTACTGTTCTAATAATTTAATGATTTCGTAAATTTAAAAAAGTTGGTATGACAATTCAACAACAACAATTGAATGATTAATGAAAATTTCATTCAAGTAATCAAATAACTTTTGTTTTAATTTTATCGAAAGAAAAAAAACATTTAAGGTATTCAAAAATTGATAAAATCCAATAACAAAAGATACTTTTTTTTGTAAAGTGCCACTTTTGGTTGTAAGGTACCTTTTTTTAGTTAATCTCACATAATGTGTATTGTTCAAGATATTGATTTTCAATTATCAATAAAAATTGAATAATTTCCAATTAAGTCCTGAATTTACATATAGCAAGGCAGATTAACAAAACCTTAAAACCAAAAGGCAGGAATTTTACAAGATTTTTTACAAGCGCTTTTCTATAATAAAAAATGAACCTCTCCCCCACAAAAAAATATCTTTCATAAAATCTGGAGGAAAAATGAAAATATATTTGTACTTAGTTTGCGAAAAATCATTTCAACAAAGTTGCCACTAATGATTTTTCAAGAATCAGTTACATGACGTTTGGTTCAAAAAAATTAAAACTTTATTCAATTTTTACTTAAACTGAATGACAGGGGGTGCTTTCAAATGAACATAATTTGACCAAAAATCAAGACATTAATTGCAGGATATCGGTAAGTACTTATGTAGATTCAAGCAGAAAACAGAACTTTCGCAGAAAAAGCAGAAGACCTGACGTAATTTATTAAATTCTGACATTTTTTTTTAATTTGTTCAATTTTTACGAATGCATACAAAACTTTTGTACTAACAGATATGTTTTCAAATTTAAGAAAATTAATATCTAAATCATTATACTACATTGATTTTTTTTTTATTTCATCTCATTGAATTTTTCACACATTTTCAACTAAACAACATTTTGTAAAATTTTCTTCTTCATTAAAATATTTAGAAGAATTTTTATTTCGTACGATTTTTGCAAGAACCTTATTTTGAGTGTCTGTCCATTTTTCAACTAATTGAATTTGTCATTAATTTTTAATTTAATAAATTTTGAAAAATGTTTCAACTCGTTTACTTTTGGCAAATTCTTGTGATTCTTTATGATTCATTATTCAATTCATTTTTCAATTATTTGTAGAATTTTTTACAATTTTTTTCTTCGTTAATTTTTAAGAATTTTGTAATTTATTAAAGTTTTGTAAAGCTTCATTTCCAATTTTTTTTTTTTTTAATTTTGGGAATTTTTTATTTGACTAAAATGTTTTGAATCTATATTTTCAAAATTCGTTTGATTTTTCCAATGAATTGAATGAATTTTAAAGAATTTTTCAATTTTTCAGTTCTTATAAATTTCTGATGAATAAAATTTTCTTTCATATTTGTAGATTTTCAATTTAATGCATTTTTAGAATTGAGGAATTTGATTTTTCAACTTCAACTAATTGAATTTTCTGGAGATTTCCAATTTATAAGATTTTGATAAACTTTTCTACTCTTTTTTCTATTTTTTTAATTCACGATTTCTTTGGCAAATTTTCATTTGAAAAATTTTTCAATTCAGTCAATATTGAAAAATTACTAGAGGTGGGACAAAAGTACATTTAGGCCTATTAAATGAAACAATTTCGTTTAAAAATAAGCCAAGATGAGGCATTTTTTTTCGAAAAATACGCTTTCTCCCTATTTTTTGGTCTTTTTAAATTTTTTTCTACCTTTTTTTACGAAAACCATCCTTCTTGTTAGGATTTTCAAAAAAATACTTCTTAGGAAAAATGTTGATTGATTTTTTAAAAATGCTTGTCACGAAAAATTCCATTGAAGAAAAAAAGTTTCTGAAGAATATATATAGGCCTAATTTTGAGATAGGTATTTTTTGATAGATACGAAAAAGTTTTCTTGGAAAAAATTTGCAGAAAGGAGATTATTAAAAATCAAAAAATAAGTATTAACAAATTTGTCCAAAAAATTCTCTACAGTTAAGTAACTTTTTTTTTAAAGGAAATATTTCAAAAATTTTCAAAAAAAATTAAGAATTTAATCTAAACGTTTAAAAAAAATTACAAAAATTCTCAAAAAAAAAAGAATGAAAATATTTCAAAACATTCCTGAAAAAAAGTCATTAGATAGGTAAGTCCTATTACACAGAATCAAAAAAACAATTACAAAATTTCCATTTTAAAATAAAATCATTTTTTTTTTAAATACACAAATCCTTTCAAAAAAGTTTTTGAATGGATATAATAATTATCATTTCCAAATTTCCCGGTGAAAAAAACTAAAAATCCTATCAAATTTTTTTTTTAAATTTTTTAAAAATTTACAAACAATCCCTTATTTTTTTAAATTTTATAAAAATACGCACCCAACCCACCTTATTTTCTAATTTATTATAAATTAGGTAGTTTGATGTTTCAGGAGCAACCTATGTACTTAACCACTACCAAACGTTCAACTTTTTTATAAAAAAAATAGTAAATATTTGAATCGGTCATTTCTAGAAGAGCCTATAAGTCCACGGAACAAAATTTTACAGTTGACACAAAAAACTAAATAATAATCCAACCAAAGATAATATAAATATAAACTACGTTTATAATAGATGACCATCTCTCAATAAATTTCTGAATTTTCGTTTTAGTTCCCGAAGGAGTCGCTGCATTCATATCGCGCTGCTCAGTGTTTGGTCTTTTTGTCTTGAAATTTAAAATTATAAGTGATAATTTTAAAGCTTAATCCAAGCTAGTTAAAACACGAAAAAATTAGATAGCCAACAATAAATTGAAGGAAAAATCATAATTTTTGAGGTACAGCGCTCTTAGGGAACCCTTCACGAACTAATTGCATGTAAATCGCAAGGTATCAAAAATTTGAAGGCAGAGATAACAGCTCATGAATCCCACAACTGCTTCAAGAAATGTTCTAACTATCTTCACACGTGTATGTCGACCCGATCAAGTTTAATGCTGGGTTGGTAGCCGCCTATTACTGGAGTAAGGCGCTGCAGAATGGTTCAAAGTTGTTGGACTTATGTTGTTTTAGAAATGAACGTATTTTTTACGTCGCAAACAACATCAGCAAAAAAGAACCAAAACGCGCCAGTTTCTTAAAATACTTTTTTAAGTTACCGGAAGGTACCCTAGAAGAGATACAATGGGGAAAAAGTTGTGAAAAATGACGTAGAGGGGGGTAGAATTTTTTCAATTTAAAAAAAATGAAAAATACAAGTTCAATACTACGCAGATACTTAATATTGAAAATTGAAGGGGAAGGAAGGGTCCAATCGAAATTTTGGTAATAACCAAAAGTATTTTTAGGATTTCAATCTACAACTTTTGTTTGAAAATTTTTTCAATTGGACTCCTCCCTCCCCCATGTTTGTTTATAAGGGCCTACATATTGTAATATTATGCAAAATTAGAGCGGAAGGAGGGGTCCAATCGAAATTTTTGTAATAACCAAAAATATTCGCGAGATTTTACTCTACAACTTTTGTCTGAAAATTTTTTCAATTGGACCCCTTCCTCTCCCCGTTTTTAGATAATATGAGTATCTAAAGTCATATTATGCAAAATTGGAGGGAGGGAGGGAGGGGTCCAATTGAAAAAATTTTCAAACAAAAGTTGTAGATTAAAATCTTAGGAATAATTTTAGTTATTACAAAAATTTCGATTGGACCCCTCTTTCCCCTCCAATTTTGAATATTAACTATCAGATGCGCTTCACAAGGCATGAAATGTTGATCCAGGAGTTGGAACAGTGTTTCTATCGCACGTGGCGTGAAAAGTTATATAAAAATGAATCAAAAAGTGAAAATCGAAAAAATGGCGACTTGTGCCTTTCTAGAAATGACCGATTCATTTCTAATACCTTTTGGGCCTAAAAACGACAAATTTAGATATCAAAAGATTGACCTAATAAAAAAAACATGCAACTTAGGAGCATCACAGGCACACACAGAGAAATCATTTATCGAGAAGTTTTTTCAAGGTCGACTCATCGAGATCATATTATTATGTATCTACGTCCATAAAACATCCACAAAAAAAATTATTGCACAATATTACATCTTTTGGTCGAAGTACCTGGAAAAAATCATATCACTGAAATTGTAGGTGCATTTATTCAATTCATTCATACCCACGATGACGTAAAAATAAAAATATAGGTATTGCATTTACCTACACGAAATAGTATCTTTCCCAATGACGTAACAAAAACTAATAAAATTCTCGAAACAAAAAAAAAAAAAAATCAAAGGAAAAAAGAAAGCTTATCAATTTTCTTTCTAAAGGTCATATAAGTATAATAATTTTCCAAGTCACCAATTTTAACTACCATATAAGCGCAGTCGACATTCATACGTAGCTAGGTAGGTGCTAGGTGTAAAATATACACACAACACAGTGTCACGTATTTGCGATGGTAGTAGTTTCAATGTTAATGTATCGGTGATAAGTTTCACGAGGTAAGGTTAAAGCTTCTTTTTTTTTCCTAGTATTAAATACCGTTCAACTTGGAGTAGTTTCAAGGTAGGATAGGTGCATAGACGTAACATAGGAACCAGAATTTTTTTTTTTTTTTTAGGAAAAAAACAGTGAATATTGCCATCGTATGATGGGATACGTATTACGTTCGACATAATGAAGAGGCACATTCGCTACGTGTTCGCTTTTTTGTAATTAATGTATTTTTAATGAAGTACGTTTGTATAACTCGTACCTATGATGTTTTGAAAAATTGTGAAAAATAACAGTACTTTGGAAACGAACTTGGTGAGCTTTCAATAACGCACTATGGATAATCGCGATTTCGATAAAGAACGAGTTGACAGTGAAACTTCGATAATACGTAATATCGAAACGAGCAGCGTGAATTATAATTCGATCAGCAGCCGATTTCCATATCTGAGGAGTAACAGTCTGGAGACGATCTATGCCTTCGATAACCCTTCCTTTCTTCCGGACGGACTGCCATCATCTCAACCAGGTAAAAATGGCATACCACCGTTGCCAAATATACTCGAAACTCATAGCTTCTACGATCCTCACGATTTTGGCAAAGAGCAACACGCTACGTCGTTTTGGGAAACAGTTCTGCATATTTTAATCATATCTGCCGGACCAGCTGTGTTAACATTGCCAGCTACTTTTTTACAAGTAGGAGCTACCATCGGGTTGATTGGCGGACTCCTCGTCGTGTGTTTTTACGCTTATAACGTACGTATGTTCGCCAGCGCCGAGTACGAGATATGTAAAAAGAAACGTATACCTAATTTATCCTACTCGGATACTGTATTCTTTGCTTTCAAAAATGGTCCGGAAAATGTTCATTTTTTAGCCTCGTATTGTCGTTTCTTCACTTATTTAGTATTCGCGATCACGTGGGCAGGAGGTAACGCTTTTAATTTGATCCTAATTGGACAGAATTTCCAATCTGTTTATTCTATGATCTTTGGCGAAACCATACACGTGAGGACAGCTATGATATATATGATCGTACCTCTGCTATTATTATGCTGGATACCAAATTTGAAGTATTTGGTTACAATATCAACTTTGGCCAATATTATGAACTTGGTGATCATAGCTTCGATACTTTATTACGTTTTTACCGACCCAATGCCGTTCAAATCTCCTCAAGAAACCGTCCACCTGATCGATATTCCTTTATTTTTGGGTTCGATATTATTCTGTATAAACGGTACAGGGATCTTGATGCCTTTAAAGAACGATATGCGAGAACCAAAGAAATTCAATTCGCCTTTCGGCGTCGTTACCGTATCCTATTTATCGATAGCCATCCTAGTTAGCCTTTTCGGTACGTTGTGTTCGCAAAAATTTGGAAACGACGTGAAGAGCAGCGTATTGATGAATTTACCGATGGAGCATCCTATTGTTAAATTAACCGTACCGTTATTTTTATTAATTGTATGCTTTCAATTTCCACTGGTAAGTTACGTAGTCTACGATACCACGTGGAATAATATGTTACGCGAGACGAAGAAAAATATCAAGCATAAATTAATCAGCGAGTATGTTATAAGGACCGCTGTAGTCGTACTAATCCTATTAATGGCTTTCACTATACCAAATATTCCATTGTTTTTATCATTTAGTGGGACTATTGGCACGTCGCTAGATAGTATGTTGTTTCCTACCATCGTCGATACTTTGGTGTGTTTTCGAAAAGTCAATAGTAGTAAGAAATTTGTATTTGTTTTATGTAAAAATGCCATCATCGCTTTGGTCGCTGTTACGCTGTTTATTTGCGGGATAAATGATTGTGTAAGACATATTAACAGTTATTATAATAATGGTCCATAGGTAATTAGATATACATAGACTGATAGGCATGTATTGGAGGTGGTCTTTTTGACCAAAATAGGAAGACAAAATTTTTCTCAATATTTTAGAGATGTTTGTATTCGAGTATGATAGCTATAAAAAATTGGCTCTGACCATCAAAGGCTTATGGTATGGCAATCCGAGATAGGCAACCTCAAGATCATTTTTTCGATAAGAATCTATATTTATTTATTTTACTATTCCTGCTGAAAAGATTCCTGATAACAATATCCAGGACTGGCAATTTAAGGGGGGGGGGGCTATAAATTTTTTTTGTTGAATGCATAGAGTTGACAAGCGGAATTTTCTAAGACCTTTGCATGACGTCAATTTGATTTTTCATCTATGAAGTTTTGAAGAAAAATTGGAAACTAATTTCATCTCGCTTTTTTTTACAAAAAAAATCAATTTTTGATTTTTGAAAAATAAAATGCATGGAGTTTTCAAAAAAAAAAATATATATATTCATTTTGCATGTTAATGATGTCATTTTATAGAAATTATTGATAAATTTTTTGGAAAATCAAAAATTTTAAGCGTTGAAATTGGAGAAAACGCGACTTTTTCTTAATGCCCCGTTTCCAGAAAAACTATGCAACCCACGAGGTTTTTCCTCAGAATGTTTTTTATTCAGTACAGTCTGGTCTGTAGTCTGACGAGAGGGTTTTGCGAAATTCCTACTTTTCCCCCTGATTTTATCCAACTTTCTTATGAATTTCATCTTAGTATTCCATTCAACTCGAAAGAAGTCGTCGGCAAATTATAATTTCGCGAAACCCTCTCGTCAGACTACAGACCAGACTGTACTGAATAAAAATCATTCTGAGGAAAAACCTCGTGGGTTGCATAGTTTTTCTGGAAACGGGGCATTAAGAAAAAGTCGCATTTTTTTCCAATTTCAACGCTTAAAATTTTTGATTTTCCAAAAAATTTATCAATAATTTCTACAAAAGACATCATTAACATGCAAAATGAATATAATTTTTTTTTTTTGAAACTCATGCATTTTATTTTTCAAAAATCAAAAATTGATTTTTTTTTGTAAAAAAAAGCGAGATGAAAAAATTAGTTTCCAATTTTTCTTCAAAACTTCATAAATGAAAAATCAAATTGACGTCATGCAAAGGTCTTAGGAAATTCCGCTTGTCAACTCTATGCATTCAACAACAACAAAAAAAAATTTATAGCCCCCCCCCCCTTAAAATTTTTCGGTGTAGCTCGATTTTTTCCCGAAGAGGGGTTGAAATTTTTAAAATATTGGGTACCTATGAGAATGTGAGATTTTTCTCTAAAAAACAGAGAACTCAAGACATTTTTTTACTGCGTAAATTTTTTTAAATGTTACAAGATTTTTTTCTCAAAAATCTGAATCATCAAAATAATGTAAAAAAAATGAAAAAATTTTTACTCTGAATAAAATGGAAGATTTTTTTTCTAAAAAAAAATGAGAGTAAAAAAGTTTTCCTCATTCAAAAAATAATTTTAGGTACTCACCCAAAAAATTTGAAAAACGTTTCATTTCTAAAAAATTAAAACATTTTTTACATCGACCAAATGAGAAAATTTCATTACTTAATTCCAAAAAAAAAATTTTTTTTGTTCAAATAAATTGTAGAATTTTCCCCAAAAATTATATTTTTTCAAATTTTTTCTTCTACCCGAAAAAAATTAACGTTGTTTTATTCCAAAAAGTCATTTTCCCCATACCCAGTCCCCCTCTAAAAAATTGAAAATTTTTTACTTCAAATAAATTGAAGGAGATTTTTCCTACTAAAAAGATTTCAAAACATTCTTCATCAAAAAAAAAAAAAAAAAAACTAGAAAAATTTTCCCTACAAAAAAATTAAGAAATTTTCCACACGTTGAAAAATTTATTTCTACTAAAAAAATTATTAACCTAATTTTTTTCTCCTCATTGCTACGGAAACTGAAAATTTTTCCACTTACAAAAAAAATGGATGATATTTTATTCCAAAAGAAATTCAGGGATTTTTTGGTTCGAATAATTTTGTAATCTTGTTTCTTCAAATTTTTTAAAAACATTGTCCCTTCCAAAGAAAAAGTTGAAAATTTTTGGATTTTTTCCAAAAATTTTCAAAAATATTTTTAATTCAAAAAAAAATTTGGAGTTTATTCCTCCTATCAAATAGAAAGATTTTCTCTCCAATGAAATTCAAAAAATTGATGTTCCCAAAGAAGACTTAAATATTTTTCACAACAAAAAAATGTAAATTTTTTTACACACAAAAAAAATTCTGAGACGAATGAAAAATTTCTAAAAGAATTGAGAAAACCTTTTTTTATACCTTACCAAATGAGATTTTTTTCTTTAAAAAAAAGGTGAATTTGTTTCTCCAAAAAACGAGAGATTTTTTCACTACAAGAGCGTTGAAAAAATTTTATTCAGAAAATATTTCATTCCAAAAATAAAAAAATTGAATTTTTTACATCAGGAAATTCAGAGATGTTTTCATTCCAAAATATTCAACAAATTTTTTACTTCAAACAAAATATCAGAATTTTTTGCACCGAAGAAAATTAAGAAATTTTTGTACTCACACCAAACAAAATCTACGATTTTTTCACTTCCGAAGAAAATTAAAAAATCTTTTAAGTACTTCCGAAAAATTCACATTTTTTACCCATACCTAAACTGAAAAAATTTTTGAAGAAAAAATATTTAAAAAATTCTTCATTAAAATTGGAAGTTTTTCCACAAAAAATATATCGAAAAATTGAGAAATTTTTTCATTAAAAAAAAATTAGAAGATATTTTACTTGATTCGAAAAAATTTAAAATATATTTCAACTCGGTAAATTTCAGAGTTTTTTTATTACAAAATATTTTAGAAATTCGTTTACCTACATTCAAAAAAAAAAATTGAAAAAATCTTCTATTGAAAAAAAATAGGCAATTTTTTACTTGAAATTTTTTTTCAAAAAAGAATTGAAAGATCTTTTTCTTCTGTTTTTTTTTTCAAATTTTTCCAACAAAGATATTTATTTTTTTAAACAGAGATATTTTTCTCTGAATTAATTAATAGATTTTCAACTTTCAAAAATTTAGAATGTACGTATCTTTCTCAATACAAAAATCTTTCAATATTCATTGTTTTGTCCGTAAATCATTCAAGTTCAAAATATTTACCAAAAAAGCTGAAAAGACCACTCTTCATTATTCATTATTAAAAATGATTCTAAAAAGGGCCTTAACCTTGAGCATGTTTCTTTTCACTGAAATGCAAAAACATCCTGCTCAAAAAGAATCTCTCAACTCAGAGACAAGATTCGTAGGTACCTTACCGATTTTTTTGGTGAAAGAGATCTTGGTCATCCCTACTGGTAACAGCTAGACAGAGTGAAATAATTATCTGCATAAAAAAATTTCAATGAACCAGTGACCTGCTGAAGCGATTTTACCAATGATAAGGATACGAGGCAGGGGGTAAGTAAAAAATTTCACACTCGAAGAAGTCACGTGTAAAAAAAATAGCGTTCATTTTTCACCTTGTTTTTACAATTTTGCCACGAGGAATAAGTAATTTTCGAAAAACTCGATATTTTAAAAAGCTATTCGAAATTTTACAACCGTGATATTTTTTACGATTTTCCTCATCTTGGTAAATTTTTGTGATACGTTAAATTTTATAATTTTTCATTCCTTTTACTACAATTCTTATACCTGTACAATATTAATATATCTCGTTATAGTTACCATCAACCTTGAAGAAATTATTGATATAAAAAACGATATAAATTATTTTTTAAGGGCATGTACATAAATGTTAATGATTGTAATCTAGTCGCTCAATATCGTAGATTTAAAATTAAATCCTTTTCATAAATAAACCTTTACGAACTACAAATATTGAAAATTCATTTACGCCTGTTTTATTTCATTTTTTCAGTTCGCATGACTGTTAATAAAATAAGCCAAGATGCTTTAAAAATTCAGCGCTGATATTGTCTAATATATTCAGAATAATTTTCCAAAGTGAACATATCTAGACATTCATGCGAAGAATTTTAAAATTTCAACGAAAGTAATTTTCAGTTACGTTGTACATCAACAATAATTAGACGTGCAATAATGGTGCGTAGAATGAATAATGCTGTAGTGGTGTCAAACACGTTATGAAGCAGGCGCTAGAGTTTTTAAAAATGTAGTTAGTTTGTTTTCAAGCAGTTGAAGAAATGACGTAGGAATTAAAAATGAAGTGATTAGATTCAATTTTTTTTCGTGAATATTTTTTTTCAGAAGTAAGTGAAAAATTATTTACTTTCATTATGATCTTACTTAGCCTATACTTTCTTTCAACACACTCTAGTTTGACGACGATTTGATTTTTTTTTAATTCCACAACGTTCAACTTCGGTGAAAAAATTGTACGAAATAAATTCCACCAAAATTATCAAACAACTGTAGGTGAAATTCGTCTCTATATTACCTACTCACGAACATCAATCTGTAAAAAAAAATCGTCAAAAAACACATGGTACGATGCCTACGTCACATCTCACATACGATAATTAGCACCGCAGTTGCGATTGCGATTCAATTCAATTCAAGTACGTGCTAATCGAACTAACCAATAAAATAAAAATTTTCCCACCCAATAAGAATAAACCCAGTACGAGATAAATTTCAGCACTCGACGTACCTCGCGAAGCTTTATTTTTCATTTAATTTTCAAAATGTACAATTTAATGGAGCGACCTACGTTGACCGGTGTAAATCTGCTTGGACAAAAGTACCTCTTTGCAGGTTGATGTTTTATTCATCTTGTACGATACATTTTGTTCATTCGGCTTCGCAGAGAAAACCTACATAAGTTAGCGAGCGTCACTTCATACAAAAGAGTATAGGTACAATTTTCAATCGACTAAAACACCCCATAGTCGTATTTAGCTCCTAATCACCAACTTGTCACCTGCGAAATAGCTGTGAAAAAAATTCAATATCAGCGTTCACAAGCAGTTGTAAATTACAGCTCGTAGTACATAGTTTTTGCGCTTTCGTCGTGTTAAATTTTAATCATCTACTTGTCCTAAACATGTGCTGATTGCCATTTTTTCGTTCGTTCGTTCGTTCAGCATCGATGTAGAATGCAAATCGTCGTCAAATTCTTTAATTTAAATTTCTGTACGATATAGTAATACGAGACATTATTTGTTTGTAGTTCGCATAGGACGTTTATCAACAAATCTTAATATGAAAATCGTTTTATTATCATACCTACGTGATTTCATCACTTGCAATCGGTGAGTAGTAAATTATTAATAATTTTGCGAAAAATATTTTGACAATGGAGTACACTACACACACGTACTTGACTCATGTACCTACTCAAATTTTATGAGGAAAAGGAATAGCTATACTCGAGTGGTGGCACAGACTCCTCCCCCTTTTTTTGAGGAGACAAAAAAAATGCAAAAAATTGGAATTGATTTTTTTCAAAATATTTTAACAAAATGGTTAGTAGATTTTTACCCAACAAGACCATTTTCGGTGATTTTTCATCTTGATCACAAATTTAAGGGGACAGAAAAAGCTCCTTTTTGGCTTTTTTACGTTTCTTGAAAAAAAATTAAAAATCAGCAAGAATGAAAAAATTTTTTTGGATCGAAGTGATCTTAGAATACATTATTTTACCCCTCCCCTCAAAAACACATTTATGGCGATTTTTCAACTTGGCCTCAGTTTTTGGGAACTGCACGAACTATACAATTTCTCCAGAAAGATGCAGTTCGTTTGGTCATGTAGATATTATTATTTTGATGTTTTTTTGGGGGGGAGGGGGATAAAAAATATTTATGCTAGCTGATTTTTTATTATTTATTTTCAAGAAACGTAAGAAAAGGTTTTTAAAGCCGCCTTAAAAACAGGGGTACAGATGAAAAATCAATGAAAATGGTCTTGTTGGGTAAAAGTACCTAAGTGGTGATCATTTTGTTGAAAAATTTTGAAAAAAATAATTCAATTCCAATTTTTTGATTTTTTTTGTTTTCTTAAAAAAATGGACTCTGCTATCACTCAAAATACGTAATTTTTTTGAAGAAACATTTTTAGGGAGTTCGATTTCACACCAAAAGAATCATTTTTAGTATGCCGGACATTTCGAAAAAATGAAATTATGGGACATCCCTACTGCACAAGTCAGGTACAAAGGTGTTTTCATACGTATTTTGTAAAAATGGAGGAGAGGAAGGGGTCAAATCGAAATTTTTGTAATGACCAAAATTATCCCAAAAATTCCAATCTACAACTTTTGTTTGAAAAATTTTCCAGTTAGAGCATTTGGGTAAAAATTAATAGAGATTTTTGGAAGGAGAATGGGCCATAAAAAAATTAGCTTCGAAAAATTGGAATGTCGACTCATCTTTTCTTGACAGATTCTAGATTAACAGTCATAATATTATTTTTAAAATCGTAATCGCACAGAACCCATTTCTCCTTTTTTTACAATTCACAATAAATGGCAGAATATCTCAGAACCATGCAATAAAATTAGATAAAAAATCGAAACATCGCAATCAGTACAGATCATTTTTCAAACGAAAATTATAACCCTTCTCCCAGCCCAAAAAATTCAATAAACTATGCAAATATGTAAAACACTGAAAATGACACATTTTTCGTAATTACATAGATTATCGAAAACCTTTCTTACCTTGAAGGGAACTGCTAACTCCAAAATTAGAGTGGAAGATTACGACCGAACGAGAAAAAAATTATAATAACGTAACAATATTCCGCACATGTCCTCAAGTTACTAATTGAAATTCGAAAACAAACCCACATAAATGACATAGAATTCGGCGCACAATTTCGCGTAAAATCAATGATTAGCAAACTTAGGACTTACATGTACCTTCGAATAACACGAAAATGATAAACTAGAACAGACGAGAAAAGCTTATCGCACCTTTCCGATGTAAAATATGATTCTATTTTAGTACGGGGAATGGTTTATCTGTCCAATAGATGGATTTGCTATGATGGTAAGAGGCTTCAATAACAAAGAAATCACATTTCACCAATATTCTTGTCGAAATACCCAGGCCCGTAGTCAGAGTCAGATTATAGAGGGGGCTGGAACTTTTTTTTTTGGAAAATTTAGCATTTTCGGTAAAAATTGAAAAATGGGTGAAAAACTCGTACAAGGCACAAAATATACTTTTCAATTGTTTAATACAGAGACGAACCGAAGCGATTTTTCTTGGGGGAAGGGGTGGCAAAATCATTGAAAATGCCAACTTGAATTACTGAAATTTTCCAACTCATACTATTAACATCATAAAAAGTGGTAAAGAAGATATTGCCCGAGCGAAGCGAGGGCGAAAAATTTGAAAAATATTCTATTCTTGAAGAGAATGAAGGAAAATGATACTGCCCGAGCGAAGCGAGGGAAAAAATTTTGAAAAACAAGATTTTTGACGAAAAAGAAGTATTTTTGGAATAATGCAAAAAGTATGTGTAGGTTTAGCCTGAAATTTTCTTATTGACGAAATTTTGTTAGAGGGGGCTCAATCTGACGCTAGAGGGGGCTAAGCCCCCTCTAGCCCCCACCTGACTACGGGCCTGGAAATACCAAGAAAGTAACTACAATTAACGTGGAAATAAAAATATATCTACGAATCCAAGTACGAATCTACAACGCACAAACGTGTGCTATTTTCATTCTTCAGCTTTACCTGCAACTGCTTTTTAAGTACAAGTAGATAACTGAATTCGTATCTTACAAAAATTGTTCAATCTTGAACGTGAAAATTCTCGAAGAGAAAAAAAATCGAGTTGTGTGATGTTTGAAAAACCAAAACCACCTAGAGATACAAGCCATGAACGTAGAAAGGCAACGTCGCATTTTCGAGTAGTAGACGGCCGACTTTCCAATCCGTTTTTTGACGATAACTCGGGAAATATTCATCAAATCGAAATTTTGACAACACACTAACGAAAGGAAATTTTCTGCTCTACAATTTTGGTTTAGATCAATTTTCACGAAAATCGCTTCGTTGACCGGGAAAATGGGAAAATTTGGTAGACGGCCAACTTTCAAAATCAGTTTTTCGACGATAACTCAAGAAATATTCGTCAAATCGAAATTCCGACTACACCAAACAAAAGTAAATTTTTTGATCTACAATTGTGGTTTTCATCAATTTTCAATTTTCACAAAAAAGGGGTCGTTGACCTCGAAAATGAAAAAGTAAATAGTTTTTTGACGATAACTCAAAAAATTGGTCGAATCAAAAATTTCAAAAGCACTAAAACTGAAGGATTTTTTTCTGCTCTACAATTTTAGTTCTTATCAATTTTCATGAAAAACGCTTTGTTTATCCGCGAAATAGGAAAATATGAAAATTTGCATATCTGAGAAAACAGTTTTTGCTAATGAATCGAGGTATTTTCGTCGAATCAAAACTTCAATGATTTTAGGATGAAAGGATATTTTTTGCTCTACAATTTTTGTTCTTATCAATTTTTACGAAAATCGCTTCTTTGACCGGGAAAATAGGGAAAATCTGGTAGACGGCCCATCTTCAAATCAGTTTTTTGACCGTAACTCGAGAAATATTAGTCGAATCAAAATTCCGAATACACTAAACGAAAGTTAATTTTTCCGTCTACAATTTTGGTTCCCATCAATTTTTTCGAAAAACACTTCGTTTGCCCAGAAAACGTATTTTCAATTGCTCAAGTCGGCCGTCTTCGGCAAGGTTGCCAAATTTAACTTCATGGCTTGTAGTGTCTAGGTGGTTTTGGAAAAACCCATCGTGTTAGAATATTACCAACGTACACAACTCGGGAGTAAATTTTTATCCAACGAATTTAAATTTCACTCGAGTGTCTAATACCTACCTAAATTTAATCGAAATTTTTCGACACCTAGTAAATTGTCTCCTTGAGCTAAAAATTTACCAACACACAATACCTATAGGTACGTAATTTAATAACTGCATGAAGCTAATGTTTCATCACTCGAGTATAATGCTGACAAAAAAGAAGAAGATTCTATAGATGATATTCATAATAAACTATACTAGATGAGATACTTTAACACGGTAGTTACTCTAGGTGTATATTTCGTCATTGTTTTAACAATATAAACCCAGTTAACGATCTCTCGTAAAAGTACTACAATCTGCTTCGGTGTAGGTATCAATGGCTTTTTCAACTCATCCTGACTGCGTTACCTACTTTACTTTAGACGAGATATTTTTATACGTTCGTTAAAAAGTAAAATTTATAATGAAATGAGCTTTTTAAGGTAGCTTTAGGTTTTCAATGTGCGCTAATGAATTTACTTTGAGAGTATTTTTTCGAAAGAAAATCAAACTTTTGGATTTGATTGTTTTTCTAGCCGTTTGGTTGTTCCTAAGAAATGCGACTTATGCAATCAAAAATACTCGTCTACTTGAAAGATGCTGACACATCTTACTCGCCAAATAGACCAATTAAAAATCAATTTTAATTACTCCATTCTTTAATTATGAATTGATTATAGACGACTAGAGTAAATCGTGGAGTTTACTTTTTCAACGCAGCATTTATGCATATTAATTTCCGACTGTAATTTTACACACTTGAAATTAAATACAGCTGCGAATTTTGATAAAAACAGCGACGGGGACTGGTGAAGTGATAATATGAAACAAAACGATGGTTAGCTTCAGCTTTTCATCTCGAGAATAATAAATAAGCGAAGAAATTCATCTGACAAAGTTACATTTAATTTTAAATGTAGAAAGTTTTTCGTTGTAAAGTGTCTACGGTTGTAACAATGCTCGAGAATTTTCTATTCTCAGATACAATATAATATTAAAATTTAAATTCAACTATGCGAGTATCTTTCGAAACGTTGATATGGGGAAAATTTTCCTAACTTAAATTAAGTAGGTAGACATCTTGGGAAATTACGAATAAAAAATCAGATTTCCAGGACAAAAATTTAAATATTAATTTTTAACGTGGGTATGTGTTTGGAGTTTTGAAAAAAAACTAAGAAATGTTTTTGAATTTTGTTTTTTATTTTTATTGATTTATGGTTCAATTTTGGTACTTTAAAAATTTAATCCAAATTTTAGTGTTATAATTTATTCAACTTGTAGTAAATTTTGATTATTCAATCTTGATATTTTTCAAATCATCGATCTTTTTTATTTTTTTTCAATATTATAGTTTTGGTATTTTTCAAATGAACTATTTTTCAAAATTTTCCAAATTTTAATTTCCAGTGTCTAACTGGATTTTGTTTTGCTTCATGAATTTCCATGAACCTTTTTTACATTTTGTTCAAATGCTGAGTGAACACCACTTATTTATTTATTTATTTATTCATTTATTTTTTGATTCAGAGTAACGTTCTCATCAGTAATAAGAAAAATATAGGGGTATTAAAAAAATATATAAAAATCAAAATAAATACTTCTGCTATTTTAAGGAAAAAAGTTATAGGTACCTACGAAATGTTCAAAAGTATTTGGTACAAAATATAAAAATAAGGAGTAAGGAGGCTATTTCGGGTGAGGGGGGGGGGGGGGTTGAAATCTCTGAAAATATCAACATGACCTATTTGAAAATTTCCATGTATTGTCAGATCGTAGCAAGGGCGAATTTCTTTCAAATTGCGATTTTAAATGAAAAAGTATGCTAATTTTGCCCAATAAAAAGTCAAAAATCCCAGACTTCAAACAGTAAACTCCGTGACTTTTCAAATTTTCGAGTTTTATTTTAATAAGTCTTCTGTGATTTTTTTTGTTCAACATTAATATTTTTAGAATTCACAATTTTTCAAATGTGAACTTTTTTCTGAGTTTCAAGTTTTTTTGAGTTTTCATTTTTTTCATTTTCTAATTCTATGATTTTTACTTCAATTTTGGTACTTTCTAAATCGTTTTTATTTATTACTTAGTTATAATAATTATTAATTTCTGAATTTCATTTTTTTTCTTCACTTTTTATATTTTTTTCATTTTCTATATCCTTTACATCAATTTCGTGTTAATACAACTAGGTATCCCAATAACTAGTCATTTTTTTCTCATTTTTGAATTCAAATTTTTCTCAATCTTCTGATAAGGTATAGTTCAAACTTGGTATTTTTCAATTTTTTTTTTATTTTACCTCTTTTCATGAATTTCATTTTTTCACAATGTTTAAGATTTATCACTTCGGTTCTGGTAAGTATAATTTCGCAAAACTTACATTTTTTGGCTTTTAAATTTTTTCTGAATTTTTGATTTTTTCCTTCAGAATTTTTGAGTTTTTGGTTTTGAATTCTATTTATTTCCAATGATTATTACTTCCATTTCGGTATTTTTCAAATTGTTTATTTATTCAATTATTATAAATTTTTTCTAATTTTCGAGTTTTACTTACCTATTTTGTTATGTTTTCATTTTCTTGTTTTTTTTTCAAAATTAGAATTTTGAAAACTTTTATATTATTTTTAATTCTCGAGAAACATGATTTTTACATATTCTATTAATTCAAGTTTAATTTTGGTACAGATTATTCAAATTAGGAAGGTACTTATCATTCTTTTCAATTTTGCCATTTTTGAGTTTTTACACTTTTTCATTTTTGTGGTTTGTAGTTCAATTTTGACAATTGTCTTTCAAACTCTCATATTTCCCCATTTTTTAAATTTCCAATATTTTAAAATTTCAATTTTTTTTATTTTTTCATCATTTTAAAATTTATTTCACCTGTTTCTTATTTCAATTCCCTAAAAAATACATCATTTTTTGAAGAAGTTATGAGATTTTTTCAAAAATAAATATTTGCAAAAAAACTTTGGTAATATTACTACATCCTTTCTATTAAAAATCTTTTCATAAAAGATAAGTAATTCTAAAAGCTCTTAAAAAATTTCAAGAGGTAAAACAACTCTTGAAAAGATCCCATTGATTTTTTTTTTTTTGTTGAAAAAATTTCTAATAATTATTCACCTACCAAATGTTTCTAAAAATATCGCTGAAAAAAGTTTGAAAACAGCTTTGGGGGGGGGGGGGGGGGGTTAGGGGGAAGTGTTATAAAAGCTCTCAAAAGATTTAATTTTTTAGATTGAACGAAAAAATATGTTTACCCCCCCCCCCCCCATTCGTCTTACAATTCTTTTCTGAAAAATTCTTAAGATTTCTCTATTTTTTTTTTTACAAAGTATTTTTTAACCAAAAATTTTTACATTTTTTTTTCTTTCTTGAAAAAAAAAATGAAATTTTCAAACATTTTTTCAGATTTTTTTTTTCAAAAAGTTTTTCTTCAATATCAACTCTGAGTCGAATTTGGACCATTTTTACCTCACTCTTAGTGGACTGATGCTTCGAAAAACTTATTTTTTCGGGAATTTTTTTTTGATATTTTCTATAAAAAAAAAAATCGTTGAAAAGAATTTGTAAAATACATATTTGCAAAAAATATTTTAGGGGAGGGGTCAAAAGCATTAAAAAAATACGTTCATTTTCTCTTGGAAAAAATTCTCTTTCATTCTCCAAAAAAAAATTCTTGAAAAAAATCCGATACTTAAATTTAATAATTCAGTTAGTTCTCAAAAAAATACTGAGTGAAAAAATTCTCGAGATTCCTATTAATTTTCAGAATTTTCAAATTAACAAATTCTACAAATGCAGGTATTCAAATTATATACACAAACCCCTCCCACCATCCCATCAATTCTCAACACAATTGAACGTCATTCTCGTCTACAAAAATAGGAAAATAAATCATTAACTACTTTTTCGAGTAGTTCTCGATCTGACTTTAATTCCGTCTCGATTTCCAAGTACCCAGGCCGCGAATCTAAAAATTAATATACTCTCGAAGATTCTCGTTCTAGATTACAAATCAAAAAGAACACCATTTCGTTGAAGTATTGGCAACATGTACATAATATGTCTGTCTCGAGATAGGATTTATCTATCAAAATTCTCACTCGATAAGGCCGGTTCGGTTTTAATCTACAGTTCGGCCTAAGTACATATATAATTAGTTGAAAAACGATACTCTCGAACGCGTCCTTACGTGCGGTTTTCGCTCTCAAATGTGATGTCCAGACGACATGGATACTTCCGTTTTGGCCATTCGAACGCTCGAATGCTGGAAATTTTTTCGCGACTGTATCGTTGAAACGAAATCGTTGATAAATCGCAAGTCGAAACGAACCGTATCCATTGTCGAGGACTCGGATCAAGAAAATGTCGAAGTCGGTACGAGCTTGGAGAACGAATACGACCCTTACGATCACATCGGTTGCGAGAACTCGACGTCGTTTTGCGGAACCGTGCTGCACCTGTTGGCCCTAAGCCTCAGTCCGACCATTCTTAACATACCTAGCACCTTTGTGAAAATAGGCTACGTGAATGGCTTCGTCGGTTCGTTTTTAATCATTATATTCTACATGTACTGCGTTCGATCTATCATCACCACCGAGTACACATTATGCAAACGTTTACGAATACCGAATATGACCTATACCGAAGTCATTTATTACGCATTCCAAACGGGCCCTTCGTATTTGCGATGGTTTTCCAAGTACAGCCGATGCATAGTCGATGGTAATTTCGTATGTTCGTGGATAGGAGCGAATTCCGTATTTGTAATAATAGCTTGTAAAAATATCAAGTGTTTTTTCGATTATTTCTTCGACGTCGATATGAGTATACGTGAAGTTATGATATACATCTCCATTCCTTTAGTATTACTTTGCTGTATACCGAATCTCAAATACCTAATACCTTGCTCGATATTCGCCAACTTTATAAATGTCAGCTGCATCGTGATCATATTATGTTTCGTCATCCAAGACCTTCCGTCGCTGGAGAGTCGCACTGAATATGGCGACCTGTCGTCCATACCTTTATTCGTGGCCACCATTTTATTCACCATCAACGTGACCGGTATCATAATGCCTTTGAAAAACGAAATGAAAAATCCGAAATCGTTCAATACGAAATGCGGAGTGCTGAATGTTTTTTATATCCCTTTCAATCTACTCTACTCGGCTTTCGGACTTCTGTGCTATGTAAAGTACGGCGACAAGGTGAAGGAAAGCGTGATTTTAAATTTACCTGGTAGAACTTGGTCGAAAATAATCATCGGTATGTACGGGCTCGGAATCTGTTTCTTTTTCCCTTTGAACGCGTACGTGCCTTTTGATATAATCTGGAATTTAATAAAAAGTAAATATAATCGTATAAGCGAGAGTGTCGTATGCAATTCGTATCTAGTCAGGGCTGTCGTAGCTTTGTTTACAATTCTGTTAGCTTTCGTGGTACCGAACATAGCGTTATTTTTGTCTTTCACAGGGACCGTTGGTACAGCTATCGATAGTATGATTTTGCCAGCCACTGCTGAGATTCTCATCAGCGTCAAAGATCGTAATAGATTTTATATTTTTTTCAAAAATGCAATTATTATTTTACTAGGCTTTATATTGATTGTAATCGGAATGTACGACGGTATTTCCCATATAGTCGCTCATATGAAGCATACGCATTAATTTCGCGTCCGGATATTTGGTCAAAATTTTAATTTTACTCGTATTATATCGATAAGCGTAGATAAGGAGGACTTTTTACTCGAAGAATAAATTTTTGACTCGTATCCCTGTACTGACTAGTCAGCTACGGAGTCCTCGGTTAATAAATTTTTAGAAAGTAGATTTAATTTGCTGGCCTAAAGGACCAGATAAACTTCGAGTTATCAACCTCTTTTATTACGTTTCGTTAGACTCGCTTATGAAGCCGCACGTACCATAAAGTCTCCCAAAATTAGACCGCAAACGAAAAATGCCCTATGGTCGTGAAATTGTCGAATTTCAACTACGCGGTATGAGAGATAAACAGGCATTAATGAATTTCTAGTTTTTCAAAAAAACTATGTACATAACATGAGGAACAAAAAAAAATTAGCAAAGATACTTTTTTTACTTATAAAATGGAACTATACTCGAAATGTAATTAAATTAAAATAAACCGATTGTAAATATAAATTATTTTTAAGATGTAAATCGCAAGCTCATTATCAAATGCATTACGTATATTTTTAGTAATTTATACTCGAATAAAAAAATTGTTCTGTTCGTATAATTTTTCGATCAAGTATCGTGGTTCAAGAAGGGAAAACTCACTTTCTTGGGTTCAAAAGATAAAGGTGTACTTGTTACCTGCGTAAGTTAGATTGAAATAAATCTTGAAAAAGGTGTTTTCACTGTTTTTCAATTCGGACCACGAGCGCGGAGTGGCTAAATTCTATCGGCAAAACTGAAAAGGTTTGAAAAGGTGCACCATAAATCACTGAAATTTTTCAAATGTTATCACGACTTGATCACGACCAAATCATGACGAAAGGCACCTTTATTAGTTGAAATTAGGGAAACATCACAACACAGCCATCTATTTTTAAGAAAAATTAACAAAGGTGCACCTTTTCAATACCTACTTGATAGTAATGCACACTAGCGCGCCATACCTATCCTTGGTCCGAATAAACCAATAAATCAAATATCTATCTATTTTTTTTTAGAAAATTGGGTACGTTACGTAGGTATGAATTTAAGTTTGAAAAAAATATGAAAAGTTCTTTTCCAATTAATTTTTTCTATATGTTGTTTTTAAAAAAATCCTTTTAAACATTTCGAAAATTTTTCAAATCTTTAAATCAAATTTTCGAATGATGCGCTTTCCGAATAAAATATTTTCCAAAAACCCAAAGCAAGGAAAAAAAATCGCAATTTTTTTAGAAACTTGAGTTTAAAATTCAAGCTAGAACAAAATTTGATACGGTCTTTCCCTATTTACTTTTTCAACATTGATTTTTAAAAAAATCTCAAATTCGTATCCAAAAAATAATTCAAATTTTTTTTTATAAAAGATTGTACCTAAGTATAATTTTTGAGAAATTTTCAACTGAAATTTTCAAAAAATGCTTCAACAGGAAATGAATTTAAAAAGAAGCGTTTTCAATGAGTCAAAAAAATCCTCTTCATTTTTTTTTTTTAGAAAATATGGTAGAAAATTCAAGTTAAAAAAATCTTCAATTTTTTTCTCAACTATTTTTTTTCAACTTGTTTATTTTCAATTTTTTTTTAATTTATAAAAAAAAAATCTTTAAAAAAATTCAAAAAATAAAAAAAAAATGATCGTGGAAAAAATTGAAAATTTTGTTAAACTTAAATTTTCTACCCAATTTTCTAAAAAAATGAAAAGCAAAAAAAAACATTCTTAGTTCATTGAAAACGTTTCTTTTTCAATTCATTTCCTGTTGAGCAGTTTTTTTTTTAAATTTCGATTCAATTTTTTTATGAATTTTAAGCACAAGTTCCTGAAAAAATTGTATTTTTTTTTTTTGATTTTCTGGAAACACTTCTATCAAATTTCCATTTCCCAATTATTTTTCAACATTGCTTTTCAAAAAAAATTAATTCATTTCAATTTCCTTTTCCTTGAAAAAAAAAATCGGGAAAATTTTCGAACTGAAATTTTTGAAAAGCGCTTCAACGGACATAAATTAAAAATGAAGTGTTATCAATAATGAAAGTATAATCTCTAGAAAATTGGATTTTAAATTCCAGCTCGAGTAAAATTTAAAAAATTATTTTCTCAAAATTGTTTTCCAAAAAAAAAAAAAAAAAAAAAAAAAACATTTTTTTAGATTAAAAAAAATTGAATTGCAATTTTTGAAAAACGCATCATTGAAAAGAAAGTATTTTTAAATAAACTAGAAAATAAAAACTTTTCAATTTTTTTAAAGGAAACTGTGGTTTGAAAAGTTTATACACAAAATTCAAAAAAAAATGTTGGTTCAAAATAGTTTTTTCAACTTTTTTTAAACGAATAAACAAAATAAAAATTATTCAATATTTTTTTTTATTAAAATTGAAACTGCAAGAACTGCTTCCCGTGAACAAAGAAAAAAAATTCCAACAAATTTTGTTCAGAAATTTCGCAATCACATATTTTTTTTTTTGAAAACAATTTCTTTGTTTCTTTATAAAAATAGTAATAAAAAAAATTGAACCAACATTTTTGAGACATTTTTGGTTAATTTCAACGATTTTTTCTATTTTTAAAAATGCATGTTCTAACAAATTTTTTAAATACTCCTTTATAATAAATTTTTCCAAAAAAAAAGTTCAAAATTATAATCAAAATGTAAATCACTTATTTAAATTTTTTTTCTTCAAAATCTGGCACACATAAAATATGTAAAAGAAATCAAGTAGCTAAAATAAATCATCTCCAATCTTAATCCAAAAATGTAATTTCCTTCAAATGATTTTCAGTTGAAAAATAAATAAAGCAAAAAGGTCGACAACCATACATTTATAAAATTAGTAATGCTTTTGGTGCTTTTTAAATACATTATGCAAAAAAAAACTAAGCCATCCAATTGAAACCCAGCTAATTTTGTGTCCAAGGACTCGACTTTATTCAAATATTGTATCGTTTTAACTTTCTTTGCATAAGTATTACCTCTTGTATTTCCACGCCAACCCTTGAATTCTTGTTCTTTTATTACTCCCCATCAAACTTTCATTTTCGCAATTCAACCCAAAATCGAAATGAATCAACATGTCAAAGGGAAAGGTAATCCGTATATTCGAGTTCTTTCAACTACCAAAAAAAGTTCAATTATTTGAATACAAAATGCGCCGACAGTAGAATTAGACAGACATCACAATACAGGAGGTGATATTTACAAACGAGGCAATATCGTAAATTCGAACGTCATACAGCACGAGATAGTCGAATGGTAGATGGTACTCGTTAAATAGTTGGCACAAGGACGAAAAAAAAAATTCACGTGCTCAAAACGCATTCGCATAATACAAGTTGTTAAAATTCAATGAACGAATTATCGTGCAAATCGTCAATGTGTTTAGGTGGTCAGGTATACGAGTAAAACCCATGCATCTATCTACGTAGGTATGGATGGAAATGGATACAGCTACACCTAAAGCTATATAATACAGACACTGACGCATCTATGATATGTTTTAAAAATAATGTAACAGATTTCGTCTTAGGCGCTAATGTTACAAGGTCTCGTGATTAAATTATTACAAGATCGCGTCAATTCATGTGAAACAACTTCATAATGTAATTGGTGTCTTTTTTCTTCTCTTTTTTTTTAGTCTGTACGAGACTACGAGTATCTCAAATGAGTTGAGAAATTTTTCATTATACCGTAACTATCTATGAGTAGATAGGTACGGGTTTTCCAAGCACGAAATACTAAAAATTGACAAGCAAAAATTACTGTTTAGTGTTTGGTGTACGAATTTATCGTGAATTCCTTTCCTTCGTTAAAATGTGTACCTATCTAATACCTATGAATGGCGAACATCTTTAATATATCGCCTATCGAGGGTTTTCCCTGATCTAATGTTTATCGTACAGAATAAGAAACGTGAAAGGACAAGCATGTAGTTCGCAATTTAAAATCTTCCGACGGCAACCTATTATTAATGTTTCGTGTTCGGGGAATTGGTATCGTAATGAATACCGCATCGCATTAAGAAAACATTAAATAAAGGGAAATTTCATCGGGAAAATATGTGAAATTTCACATTCAAGAACGAGTCTGGCCACATAAAGTAGGTAAATAAACTAGGTTATACATATAATAATATTGCGAATGGAGATTGTCAATTAGATAGGTACACAAACATAACATACATAACGTCACCTCATTTTTAATTTGAGAAATGAATTTTCAAGACACACAACACATTAGGATAAATTTTGATTTTTGAAAAAAAAAATGAATAGGTATTTCTTACTGACCAACAATACGTAACTATTCCAATTTTCATCAAATTTTGAGTGTTTCCAAACTCGAAAGATTTACTAAATTTTAATTTTTTTTAAATTGACTCATTTTCAAAAAAAAAAAAATGATATTTAAAAATTTCCAAAATTTTAGTTTGCATAATTATTATAGGTAATATTGAAGGTGTGAGAGGCGCTCTGTGAAAAGGTACCTAAACTCGGAAAAGTCGAAATCGATTTTTTTTAGCTTATCTGAAAGAGAATTTCTTCCTGCGTAATATAAAACAAAAAAATCGAAAATTGCTTGAAAATTGACCGAGATATACAGTACCACTTTGAAGTTCTCACATGGAAAACGGATGATTGGAGAAAAACGCTCCGAAATTGCGCCAAAAGTATTTTTTTTTTTTGATAATCCAATCAAAAAGTGAAAAATCGATTTTTTCGATTTTTTTGCTCTCCTGAAAAATCTGCTTTTCCGAGTTTAGGTACATTTTCACAGAGCACCTCACATAATAATATACAGAATTTATTACAAATTTCAGGAATCTACAAAGTTTAAAAATATGTCAATATTTACTCAACTTCAAAAAGTAATAAAATTACTATTGTTATCAAATTACTATATGTAAATTTTTCCGAATTTTTAATATTATTTACGAAATTTCAAACTTTTTGAAAATTTCAAAGGCAATTCTTTAATTTTTTTAATTTTTAATTATTAGGTTCGTAGTTAGGTACAAAAGTTCGAAAATTTTCCAACCTTTAAAATTTTTGAAATTGATCAGATTGAAAAAAATTTACTAAAATTAAAAAATTTACAAAAAGTCAAATTTTTATCAAATTTTGAAAAATTTTCACATTCTAAATAAATTTTTAAATTTCAAAAATCTACTTTTAAACATAAATGATATAGGTATTAAAAATTGTAGGTAAATATTTATCAGATTTCTAAAATCAACCAAATTTTGAGAATTTATAAAAATTTAAGCCAACAAAATTCCTATTTTTTATCAAATGTGACCCGGCATAACAAAGAGAGCCTAGTAGACAAAAAATCAATTTACACTTTGTTTGTGTTCTGAGCTCTACGAACCGAGGTCTATTATCTGAGCCACTCAAAATTTCGAAAAAATCAATATTTTCAATCGGCACGACAAAAGGAACCTAGTAGGCAATGTAGCTGTTTTTCAAAAATTAGAATAAAAATGTGATGCGTTTTGCGATTAGGGCCCTTGTGGTGAAATCGATTTTTTTTTTATTGTCGATATCGACTCACATTTTCACGAGGAATCGAATGGCGCAAACAGATTTCACCTAACTTCATTAGTCTTTTCTCTACGTCTACCGAAAGTTCAGTAATAGCCAGTCATGTTTTGAGAAAAACACAAAAAAAGATTCTTACAAAATAATGATGACACTCCCTCATTTATTAATTTTTTTAATGTGATTTTCGAAAAATCTGTTCGACAACGTCTTTGCAGCGACAAGAACACAAAAATTCACTGGAGTACCTCAATTTCATATTCTAGCCTGGCTGTTGTACCCATTCACCACAAGGTCCCTTTTTTAAATCTTCGCCGTCAATCTCACGAATAAACGGTTTTGACCAAAACAATTTTTTCAGATGATGCAGAAGAGTTCGATGTACCAAAATATCGAAAAAAATGATTATCGATTATTTCGATTACAATTCGATATTTTTGCTCTCCTGAAAACAACGAATTCGCACCACAAGGGCCCTTATCGCAAAACGCATCACAAAATATGTATAAAAATATGTCCCTAATTTGTTTCAAAATAGCTCCCCTCGGGGCTCATGCCTGAAATACGTGATTTTAAGCTAAAAATTCCACTTCTGAGAATTTTTGATCAATTTTCAGGATCATCACTGATCAAAATAATTTTAATTGAAATCAATGAAATATAATAATTTTTTGTTTTTCAATGGTTTTTTTCGTTTTATGAACACTTATGAGTATGATGCAAAATTACCATAATTTAGCCAAAAACCTATTATCACACAATTTTTCCCCTTTTTGGCAACACTGAGTTTGGTCAAATTTTCCTTACCCTTATAAAAAAAAATTTCGCACAAAATTTGATAAAAAATATTTTACTCATATCCAGTAACTATTTCCCCAAAATCTAAAAAAATCGGTCCATTTGTTCCAAAGATATTCAATCTCAACGTTTATTTTTGCTCTCTTGAAAAATTTGTAAAATACCTACTAGGTCTCTTTTGTCATGCCGATTTCTCATTTTTAAACATTTTCCACATTTTAAAAATTTACCCAATTCAATAAATTTATTAGAATTAAAAAATTACTCAAATTCCTATTTAATTTTGAAAATTTCCGAAATGCTGAATTTACGTATTTTGAATTTCAAAAATATAGTTACTTAAGGTTAGAAATGTAAAAATTCATTAAAGCAAGTTAAATTTTTACCAATATCAAAATTTTTCAAATTTCACAAAGTTTAACGTCATCGTGGTCGCTTCCCTCGAGTCATGCAAGAGATTACTTATAATTATGCATTTCAAATTAATCGATATCTGGCACACGATAATATTATATGGTCTTTCGTAGGTTACTCAATTTCAAAAATTTAAAAATTACCAAAATCTCAATTTTTAACTTTTTTTTCCTTCAATTTTTATAACTTTAAAGTATTGTCGGTTTACCAAATTAAAAAAATTTCAAAGATTTCCTATTTAATAAAATTTTATGAATTATCAGAATTCCTATTTTTGATAAATTTTCTAAATTTTTTAATTTCAAAATATTAGGTACTCGCCAAATTTTAAAAATTCTACTTTCTAAATTTTAATTTCAAAAATTTAATTAAAATTCAAAAATTACAAAAATAACAATTTTAAAATTTTTCCAAATGCTGAACGGGTTGCCACAATGATTTTTCAAACATTGCTACGCGCTTGAACTTTAAAATTTTTTCAATTTTTGTTCAAATGACTTCAAAGTTGAAAAAAAAATGATCTTAGACATAATAATTTAAAAAAACACGAATTTCGCTGGACTTTTCCATGTTAAAAATTTTTAATATTAATTTTAGTTGTTCTCATTTTTTTTTTTTTAAATAGAAAGCTCGCTCGTAGGCATTATTTAAAATTCAGATGGAAGGGGGGGGGGGGGGGGTGAAATTATTTTATCACGGAAAGTAATGGAAATGGTGAGGAAGAAAAATACAGTTTAAAAAATTCATCTAGAACAAATAAAAACATTCATAATGCTTTCAATTTCAATGAAAAAAAAAGAAAACTATTACCTACATAATATTTTTACCACGCTTTTATATACTTGGTATGTATGTATGTATGTATGTCCATGTATGTCTCATGGAACCAAGAGTATGTTTTCAACCAATCCTCTCTCATTTAATATTTTACTGGAATTGAAAGAACATAGTGCTCACATTAGGGGTTTTCGAGATCGCTGAATTCGATTTTCGAACTCAAATTTACCCCGACCCCAAATTGAGCCCCTATGAGGGGGTTCAATTTTGAAAATTTCAGAAAATCACAACATTGGTATCGAAATATAGGTTTTCGAGGTCGCTGAATTCGATTTTCGAACTCAAATTTACCCCCGACCCCAAATTGAGCCCTATGAGGGGGTTCAGTTTTGAAAATTTCAGAAAATCACAACATTGGTATCGAAATGTAGGTTTTCGAGGTCGCTGAATTCGATTTTCGAACTCAAATTTACCCCCGACCCCAAATTGAGCCCTATGAGGGGGTTCAGTTTTGAAAATTTCAGAAAATCACAACATTGGTATCGAAATGTAGGTTTTAGAGGCCGCTGAATTCGATTTTCGGACTTAAATTTACCCTTGACCCCAAATTGGACCCCTATGAGGGGGTTCCATTTTGAAAATTTCAAACTTCACAACATTGATATCAAAATGTTGGTTTTCGAGGTAGCTGAATTCGATTTTCGAACTCAAATTTACCCCGACCCCAAATTGAGCCCCTGTGAGGGGGTTCAATTTTGAAAATGTTCAAATAAAATATTTTCAACGACAAAAAGAGTTAAATAAAAATGTAAAAAAAATTTTAAAAACCACGCTTTTATTTAAAGTTGGTCACTTTGTAAAATGTTATTCATAGGGAAAGAGTAATGCCTTAAAAAACAAAAAATAAAATTTACTTGAATACAAAAATGTGGCATGAAAATTTTTTTTTCAAAAATTTTAATGATGAAAAGCGTGGTGGGGTGTGCGAGGAGCAAACGAATACCTTTTCGATTAACGCCCCACCACGATTTTCATCATTAAAATTTTTGAAAAAAAAATTTTCATGACACATTTTTGTATTCAAGTAAATTTTATTTTTTGTTTTTTAAGGCATTACTCTTTCCCTATGAATAACATTTTACAAAGTGACCAACTTTAAATAAAAGCGTGGTTTTTTAAAATTTTTTTTTGTTCAATAAAAAAGGATTCGAATAATACCGAATTGGTACCTATTTGAAATGATTTTTCGAAACAAATTTTTTTCCCCTTGAAAAATTTCACATAAATTATATTATTAGGTCAAAACGAAATTGTAAAAAAACATTCAATTCAATAATGCCTTCAAATACAACGATATGCTAATAGTTCTTCTCTGGGAAACAAAAGAAGACGATGGAAATTCATATCGTAACAGGAATGACAGAGAGATTGACACACCTGAAGAAATCATTTCAACTGGAAATTTCGACGAGTTTCTACTTATTTTTTTTATAGTAACTATATAATATAGTAAAAATTTAATAATAAAATACGAAATTTTTTCCAATCTGTATGAAATTTCATTTTGAATTCATTCCATTCGAGCCTTACGGCGTATAATTTGGAAAATAATATACATACAGGGTAGTAAAAAAAATTCATATATCTCGGATATAGGCTAAATTTCATCCATTACTTAGCTGGAAAAAATACAAATGATGATAAATTGATAACGATTCATTAAAGGCCTACAGCAAAAACCTCAGGATAAAATTTTTCCATCTGGCGAAGATTAGATATACGAGGTAATTATCGATATAATCAATACCGATTATAATTCCACGCAATGGAGTAAGTACTAAGTACTCGGGCCAAAGTTGTAAATAAATTTACGATATTTACTAAGTATACAAACAGCGCACATCTCGTTTGGTGTTTCGAGTGATCAATAAACAGGGATCAGTTCCGTTATCTGGGCGAAATTTAATATTTAATTCTTACTCGAGTTTGAAATTTTCGCAAACCAAAGCAATTACCCCCAACTTTGAAAATGATCGCTTCGCATTATCTCTGCTAGGTTAAATTATTGTAACCAGAGCTGTTAAATAATTCGCGATGATAAACGGTGCTTTTTGTAGTGACGAGGCGAGTCCGAAAAAATATGAAGTTACGAGCCCGAACACTGCGGCCCAGATTGCGAATCCGCCGGTGCAAAAAGAGAAGACAGATATCAACCTGGAGGTAAATGGCGACGATTTCAATCCTCACGACTACGGCAACAGCAAACATCCGACGACTTTTTGGGGCAACGTGATACATCTGATAGTAATCGCCGCCGGACCCACTTTATTAAGTTTACCTTCGACTTTTGTACAAGTTGGTTACGTCGTTGGCTTCTTCGGTACATTTTTAACGGTGCTTTTTTACATGTATTGCATGAGAACAATCGTGAAAACCGAATATATTCTGTGTAAACGTTTAAAAAGGCCGAATTTATCGTATCCGGAGACGGTGTACGAGGCTTTCCATACCGGCCCCAAATACGCCAGATGGTTCGCCGATTATACGAATTTGTTAATTTATGGAGCTTTTATGTGCGTTTGGGTCGGAGGCAACTCTATATTCTTGTTGTTAGCTTGCAGTAATTTGAAATTCGTTTACGATTATTTTTTTCACGACGATATAAGCGTACGTATGATAATGATTTATCTGACTGTGCCTTTGGTGTTGTTGTGCTGGATTCCTAATCTGAAATACTTGGTGCCTTGTTCGATTTTCACCAATTGTATCAACGCTGTCGGTATTGGGGCTATTTTGTACGATACGGTGCTGGATTTCCCATCGCTGGAGTCTAGAACGAGTATAGGATCGATCTCGAGTGTGCCTTTATTCTTGGGTACGATTTTATTCACGTTGAATGCTACTGGCATTATGATGGCTTTGAAGAACGAAATGCAAACTCCGAAAAAATTCAACTCCGCGTTCGGAGTGCTAACTGTGTCGTATATACCGGTGAGTATTTTATATAGCGTGTTTGGAGCACTTTGTTACGTCAAATATGGAGACGGAGTAAATGAAAATGTCATCTTGAATTTGCCTGCGACTACGTTATCTAAAATTATTATAGGAGTTTACGGCATAGGTATTTGTTTCTTTTACCCGATCGTCGCGTACGTATCTTTCGAGATCATTTGGAACAATACGTTGAAAAATAAATTTCAAAAGTCTACCCGTCGTAAAATATACGAATACGTTGTACGTACCCTTATAGCTTTATCGTCCATTGTGTTAGCCTACATCGTACCTAACATGGCTTTATTTTTATCTTTAGCCGGTACGGTTTCTACGTCTTTGGACAGTATCATTTTTCCAGCTTTTACCCAGATTTTAGTCCATGATGGAGAAAAAAGGACGCTGCTTGTGATTAAAAACGTGGTAATCATATTGTTCGCGTTGTTGCTTATGGTCATCGGTACTATGAATAGTGTTTCGCAAATAATCGCGTATTATTCGCTATGATTTTTCATTGTTGTTGCTACTTGCTATGCTGATGTTGTTGTTGTTCTTCTCCTGATTCGTATACTTTTTCCCATTTGTATGCATGTACGATAAACAAATGTAATATATACGTAGTTACTCTGTCGTAGTTTTTGTCCTTTTTGTTGAATTGTTACATATGTATTTTTCTCGTATAGTATTTATTTTTTACAATGCTTTACCTGCGAGTATAAATTATCGTGAGACAGTCCAGATATTTATTTTTATAATGTAGCTACTTTGTAATTTATTGTGAAATATAATTTTGTACCATGACAGTTTTATTCATTTTTATCAAGTACACAATACATTTAGTTAGTTTGGAAATAAACGTCGTTTGTACTGAGCTTATTTTTTTTTTCGTTTGGTGGAATTCGTGAGAATCGCTTTCGTAAAAGTTTCCATAATTAGTCGAACATTTAGTATAGAACATCTAATTGAGCGCATGTTTGGAAAGGAAGAGAAATGTTGTGAAATTTCAAGTCTTTTTGGAGAAATTTGTGAGAAAAAGAGAAAACATATTATTTTTTGATCAGGATTTTTTTTTTAATAAGGTAGGTATTGCAAAATTATTAAACATGCCATACGTACAGCATCCAGCAAGAAACTTAATTTTTTTCGTCGATTATAATTATTCACAATTTTAAAATTTTGGAATTTTACAACTTTTCCCAACTTTTGAGAATTTAAATATTTCCCCAGTTTTCAATATATATATATATATTTATTTTATTTTGGGGGGGGGGGTGTTTATAATTACAGGATTATTACACCCATCGGAAATTTTTTTTAGATCATATTGGTGAGGTTGAGTTTTCTTATCAAGTTTATGAATTTCTGGATTTCGGAAGGAATATCTTGTATAATTGGGGGGATTTCATTTATTTGTAGAGTTAGTCTCTCTTGTTTTAATTTGGGGCATTCGAACAGAATATGTTGGATAGATATAAGTTGAATAGTACAGAATGGGCATGGAGGTTTTGGAGTTTTTTGGTAAAGATAGTTGTGAGTAATTTTCGTGTGGCCAATTCAATATTGCTTTACCTAATTCTGAAATTTTTAAATTTTTACGGTTTTTTAAAAATTTATTTTTTATTTTTTTTAAATCGATAGTTAAGCATCTTAGTCTAGGCGGTTAGCACGAAAAAAGTAAGGTATATACTTCGTTTTTTGAACACGAGTTCACATGCGGTTTTTCTTCTAGTATGAACCCAAAGGAAATTTATGAGAAGGGTAGCCATCAACAATTTCCCTTAGGGGGTGAGCAGGAGGAGGTTTTAGGAGGGGAAATATCCCTATTTTTCCACAAAACGGGGGAGGGGTAAATTTGGTATCGTTTCCATATAATTCGACCCTCCTGAACTCGAATCCATCATTGGTTTCCCGATCAGAAGTAGAGAAGTGACACAATCGTGAGATTAGTGTCGCGAAAAACTGTCATTTTTCATAAAAATAGAGGTAAAATCACGTTTTTTAATTTTTGAGGCCCCTCAATGGCGCCCAATTGGGGTATGAAATACGTTTTCCATATAATTCGAACCCCCTGAACCTGAATTTGTAATTAGATTCCGGATAAGAAGTGAAGAACTCGCACAATACTCGAATTTACGTGGCATAAAGTAGCCAATTTTCGTCAAAATTGGCATACAATCGCGGTTTCTCATTTTCCAACCACTATACTTTTATCGAACTGAAGTATAAAAGCTTTTCCTAACTCAATTCGGACCTCCTGAACTCGAATTTGTATTCGGTTTCCAGATAGGAAGTAGAGAACACTCGCAATCGTCAAATTTATGTCGCGTGAAATGGCCACTTTCTACAAAATGTAATCTGGAGGAAATTTACAAATTTTTATTTCAAGACATTGAAGCCAAAATTTTTTTTAGAATATTAGTAATCGATGCCCTCTTCAATATTGATGTTATGACGCAATGTCGTATGACGCTTGCGTCGCGTGCTAGGGGGTGAAATTTACCCCCTCGTGACGTTTTTTTCCAAAAATACGCTCTTTTTCGAAAAAATGATAATAACATAAAATATTTAGCATAACATTTTCTATGAAAAATGTTCTCAATTTTTTTTTTGTAAAAAGCACTTTAACGTCGTCACAGGAGTGGCACTTTCACGAGTCATATGGACAGATACACCCATGACGCGTTTGAGTGCATTTTACAAAAAAATTATGAGAACGTTTCTTATAGAAAATTTTATGCTGAACATTCTATGTTATTAAATTATTATCATTTCTTCGAAAAAGAACGTATTTTTGGAAATAAACGTAAAAAAAAACATTTCCTCCACATTATATTTTGTAGAAAATGGCCATTTTACGCGACATAAATTTGACGATTGTGAGAGTTCTCTACTTCCTATCTGAAAACCGAATACAAATTCGAGTTCAGGAGGTCCGAATTGAGTTAGGAAAAGCTTTTATACTTCAGTTCGATAAAAGTATAGTGGTTGGAAAATGAGAAACCGCGATTGTATGCCAATTTTGACGAAAATTGGCTATTTTATGACACGTAAATTCGAGTATTGTGCGAGTTCTTCACTTCTTATCCGGAATCTAATTACAAATTCGGGTTCAGGGGGTTCGAATTATATGGAAAACGTATTTCATACCCCAATTGGGCGCCATTGAGGGGCCTCAAAAATTAAAAAACGTGATTTTACCTCTATTTTTACGAAAAATGACGATTTTTCGCGACACTAATCTCACGATTGTGTCACTTATCTACTTCTGATCGGGAAACCAATGATGGATTCGAGTTCAGGAGTGTCGAATTATATGGAAACGATACCAAATTTACCCCTCCCCCGTTTTGTAGAAAAATAGGGATATTTTCCCTCCTAAAACCCCCTCCTGCTCACCCCCTAAGGGAAATTTTTGATGGCTACCCTTCTCCAAAATTTCCTTTGGGTTCATACTAGAAGAAAAACCTCATGTGAACTCGTGTTCAAAAAACGAAGTGTTCCTGTGCTAACCGCTTAGACTATCTTTCTGAAAATCAATTTTGATTTTTTTGCAAAGTTAATTTTAGGTTCGTTGACTATGTTTAAAAAAAAATTCAACACCAAAGTGTACGTTCTCGATTGCTTGTACGTATTATGAATTTTTCCCGACCATAAATCAATTCTACTAATTTTGTAAATTTTTTCTTTCATTTCAATTCGGTATTTTTGAATTGATGATTTTTTCAAATGCTCGGTTTGAGAAAAATGTTGATTATTCTATTTTTTAAGTAAAAATGATCACTTAAAAAAAAATAAGGAATACCTAGATTTTCTGTAAATCACTTGTGTCAGTTTTAAATTAGAAAAAAAAAACTGATGATAAATTTTTTGAAAAATGTTAATGGGCAACAGAATTTTTTGAAGAAAATTATAGACACAACATTTTCGTAAAAATTCATTTTTATGTACTTATTAACAGGGTTCGGATTTTCATGCTCGAGCATGTTTTTTTGTTTAATACTAGATCAAGAATTTTCAAGTTATCTTTACGTTTCAGAAAATTCTAAGTAAAATTGACCCAACTTGTTTTTGCATGTTTGAGCATATTTCACCTTTCAGCGCATATAAACGCATATTTTGGGTATTTTTAGGGAATATTTTAGGTTTTTCGAGAATATTTCACAATTTTCGAGTTTTTTCGAGCATATTTTGACAAATTTGCAATTTCTCACCTAAAAATTTAGCAAAACTGATACCGCTATTTTTTTTTCACCCGAATGTGCAACACTGGTGGTACTTTTTTGCATATGCCGGCTTGGCGAGTCGATTTAATTTTCAAACTTACCTACTTATTTTGATAAAATACAATTTCGTTATTTTCTCTGATTTAATTAGAATCAGTAGAATTACCAAATTAGAATTAGAATTAGAACGTTTTTTGCTTTTGAGTAAAAATAAAATTCATTTTTCGTTCTTTTTTGTGTAATTTCTCAATATGTGTTCTAAATACGTCCAATTATGAATCAAAATCATGTAGCTGGCGTTTTCCTCTTTAAATTGACACCCATATCGTTCGAGAATATTTTTAGGTTTTTCGCGCATATTTCGTGTTTTTTAAGGGAATTTTTATGCGCATATTTCCCGTTTTTTCGAGAAAGAATGTCCGAACCCTGCTTATTAATAATAGTCCAGGGAAATTAGACCAAAAAAACACGTTTGTTCTGACTAATTGCTGGATTTGTTTCTTTTTTTCATAAAGTGGTAAATTTACCCGTCCTATTAAACATACTAAAAGTCTCCACCCCTCCGACGCTTGCTTCGCCCCCAATTGTGGATAATGTGCCCCCAAATCAGTTTTTCGCATTTATCTCGTTAATGCGTGACTTTACGCGGAAAAAAGCTCGGTAATAAATTGTAGCTGATGAAATTTCACACAAAAATGATTCTTATCCTTTTTTTGTGCGATCAATAGTTGCGACGCAAGAGTCGCGTAAAGAGCGCCCTTTATTGTCGGTGAAGTTGCATAGCTAGGGTGGGCCGAAAAAATGAATTTTTGGCATTTGAAAACGCAATAGGGGGCAAAAGACGGGTATTGCGATCAGGAGTAACAGATAATTTAAAAAAAATTTTTTTGACCTCGTCTTGAGGGTTCTACCACCACCCCCCCCCCCAAAGGTTGGAACTCGAGCACGCTACGCGCTTACCGCGTCAGCTACGTGTCGGTTAGTTTCGCAACGCTCGGGCCACTTTCCATACACCGTATTCTCAAATTACACAACGAAAAAAAAAATCGTAAAATTTTTTCGAATACACCAATGAAAAGGGCGTGAAATTTACTACAATATACTTTAATAAAAAAATGGGGTCATCACGATGAATTTTGAAATATTTTATAAAATCACTAATGGGCAATCAATTCACATTTTGACAGAGATAATGGCGATAATGGTAAGCTATTTCATGAACTTATTCAAAATTATCGCGATGATAGCTTCTTTCCTTAATGTTAATACTTAAAATTTTACTTTCAATGAGCAATATGAGATTTCAGCTCATAAAATAGCCTATATCTTTCTCAAAATGTGAATTCATTACCTATTAGCAATTTTATAAAATATTTCAAAATTCATCGCGATGACTCCATTTTTTTATTAAAGTACATTGTAGTAAATTTCACGCCCTTTTCATTGGTGTATTCGACAAAATTTTACGATTTTTGAGAATACGGTGTATGGAAAGTGGCCCGAGCGTTGCGAAACTATAACCGACACGTAGCTGACGCGGTAAGCACGTAGCGCGCTCGGGCGCTTGAGTTTCAAACTTTGAGGCGAGGTAGAACCCTCAAGACGAGGTCAAAAAAAAAATTTTTAAATTATCTGTTACTCCTGATCGCAATACCCGTCTTTTGCCCCCTATTGCGTTTTCAAATTCCAAAATTTCATTTTTTCGGCCCACCCTATTGCATACGTATTTAAATGGCAAAGTGCAGTTTCTTCAAAAAAAGCGCCAGAACGTGATAAAGTTTTGAAATTTGGTATATTTGCTACTTGGGCGAATTAAAAATTTTAGAGAACCCGCGCCACCTTGCACGAACTACCCTGTGGTCCCCTAGCCCCTCCCCCACCATTGCGTCACAACTATTGATCGCACAATTTTTGTGTGAAATTTCATCAGCTACAATTTATTACTGAGCTTTTTTCCGCGTAAAGTCACGCATTAACGAGATAAATGCGAAAAACTGATTTGGAGGGCACATTATCCACAATTGGGAGCGAAGAAAGCGTCGGAGGGGTGGAGACTTTTAGTATGTTTAATAGGACGGGTAAATCTACCACTTTATGAAAAATAAAACAAATCCGGCAATTAGTCAGATCTAAAAGTCTAATTTCCCTGGACTATAAATAGGCATACTTAGGTATTCATTTTCATACAAAACTTGAAACCATTTTTTTTTATTATTAATTCTGATGATTGATTTTTTTTTTAAATTATTATGTAAAATAAATCCTGATAAACAAATCTCTGGAAAAAATTATAATTTTTTGGAATATTTCTAATAATAATTTTTTTTTTAAATTCTGATATGCTTATCAAATAGGTATTTTGAAATACTCTGGTGATAGATTTTCCTAAAACCCTGATAGGCAAATAATTGTTTCTAATTCCGATATTCAAATACCTTGAAAAATTCTGATAACTAAACGTTTGGAAAAATTCTGATGGTCGATTTTTTTGAAATGCTAACAGGTAATCAATTGTTTTGAAATTCCAGCAATCAATTTTTTTTTAAATTCTGATGACCACGCTTGCGCTTTGCTGAAATATTTCTGATGGTCAATCTTTTGAAAAATTATCATTACCAATTTTTTTGAAAAATTCTGAAAATCAATCTCTTTGAAAAATTCGGATAATCGATCTTTTTGAAAAATTCTAGTAACCAATTTTTTTGAAAATCTGTTTTTTTCTGAAAAATTCTGATGATCACATTTTAATTTTTTGAAAAGCTCTGATAACCAAATCTTTGAAAAAATCTATGGCCAATTTTTTTTTAATTCATTGACTAATTTGTGTCTGCAATTCTTATTCAATTCTGATAACCAAATGTTTTGAAAAATTCTGTTGTTCGATTTTTCTGAAATTCTGGTAGGTAACCATTTTTTTAATTCCAATAATCAAATCTTTTGAAAAATTCTGATGACATGGGTTGGCTGAAATATTTCTGATGATCAATTTTTTGGGAAACTCTGAAAATTAATTTCTTGAAAGTCAGATTTTTAATTCTGATGATCAAAATTTTTGGGAAAACACTTTTTTTTGTTCACAACTGTGTTTTTTGTAATAGTCACTTAATGCGTAATTTCACCCAAAACTAGTATTTTTGTTAAGTATTTTTTTTTCTGAAAAATTACGAGTATTTGATAATTTCACTTAAAAATATTTTTGTTTTAATTTAATAAGTATATTCTGATTATCATTTCTAAATCTTAATTCGTTTAAATTTTTGTGACTTTCATGATTTCTATCCTAAATAAAAGGCTGGAATACCTCCAAAACTTGGCGAAAATTTCAAATAATTTTCCAATCAACATGTAATGCATTCTTGAAAAAAAAAAAAAAAAAAAACTACAAGAATTCGATATAAAAATAATTTTTGGCAGATAATTTTCAAAAAATGGCTCGAATTTGATGGGTTTTTTTTTTACTAAAGACAGAACCAAAAAAATATTTTCCAGAAAATGATTTTCTGCCGGAAAAGGTCTAATTTTCATCTCATCCGTTACTAATCAAGTAATCAACGACGTTATAAAAAAATTTAGCAACCACTTGACCTGGTATTTATTTTTCCTTACTTTTCAATCGAAGTCTTAATTAAAGTTTTGAAAATTCTAATAAACTTCTAGAAGCACGATTAATTACGTACGATGATTTGACAGATTCTCTTATTTTTTATCTAATCATTCGAAAAATTTCGATTAGACTAGATTTAAAAAGTATGGTTTGGCAACATCGAAATGACAGAGATATAGGAATTAGGAACTTTGAGAGATTACTCTCAGATAAATTCTGATTGAACTCGTTCGAATGTTCGGTCAATAGGTAAAGTAACAAAAATACCTCTGAGAAATAGAAAATTACAAGTTTTTCCAATTTTCAACCCGCAAGTGTATTTTTGGCCAGTGTTGTTGTATCTCCTAACTCAACGTTGAGGGACACTTATTCTGAAGGTAAAGTAAGTTAATTTACTTCATTCACGAGTGTATCTTATATCAATATTATAATATTCGATGCTCTAAATACGTACATGCGAATTCTGAAATTAAAGGGAACCAGCACAAAGCCATTTTTGAAATACTTTCGTTTTCTTCACTTATTTTTTTCATTTTATGGATTAGCCATCTCAAGTCTTTCAAACAAGACATTACTTAGTTTCATCAAATTGCATAAAAATTTATTCAAAAACTCATAACTATTTCAACGAGCGGACACGTGAATCGATATCATACTCGTTGGCGTTGATAAGTTACACAAAAAAAATTTTACGAGCATAACCTGTCACATTACGATAATAATAACCATACCTAAACGAAAACCAAGTAAGTTCGTTGGTCATTCTTCAAGCCAGAATCCCCAAATTTCAAAATCACAAATATTTCAAAAAATCACCTAAATATTACAACTTGTACGTACAATTTCAGGTACAGGAGTTTCGATAAAACTGAAACTGACCAAGACGTACTATTATGTCACTACCGAGGGACACGAAACTGGCGGAATTATCACTCGACAGACACTGATTGTGGTAGATTAGATTTACTAGAGCTGGTATTCTACGGGCTGGTTGGTATTTGTTTCTGTTTAGCGAACTGTTCGGCCACTTAAACAAGGTGTGTTATCATCGAAAAACTTGGAGGTATTTTGCTAAACTACGCAGTGTTAGTTTCATTAGCGAGTATGGACGTTCATATGTTGTGGTGTATTGAATTGAGGACAGGAATATGGAACGTGTAATCGAAGCTGGGTACCTTAGTTTGCCATCTTCTTTGTGAGTATCGCGTGAAAAGATGTCATAAGAAGAAAATCCTTACTGTAGAAATTACTGATCGAGACACGGGAAAAGAAATTTCTCAAGATGAATTCATCGTCTTCGTCGACGGCAATATGTACCAAAAGCGAAGAAATTGGATGCCATTCGAAAGATGAAGAAGGAAATGAAGGTAATGTTCAAGCATCGGTGTCGACAACCATCTTTCATATGCTGGCTCTTTCGATCGGTCCAACCGTATTCATAATTCCGAGTGCTTTCAACATGGTGGGCTATATACCGGCTACCATCGGTATTATACTAATCAGTTTATTTTACTTTTACAATGTGCAAATATTATTGGACTCGTCGACCATATTATGCAAAAGGTACGGGAAAGACAACATTACGTATGCCGAAATAGTCAGATACGCTTTTCAGTTAGGTCCTCCGAGAATACGTTCGTTGACATTTTACACGTACACCTTGATGAATATCTTATTTGTCGTCAGTTGGGCCGGAGAGCTGTCTTTTGGCGTTGTTTTCGTGTGTAAAAATATCAAATTCATCTCGGATTGGTATCTGGAGAGTGACACCGATCTGAGGATAATCGTCATGATCCTAATCATACCCTGCACCTTGCTGACGTTAGCTCCAAATTTGAAAATAACCATATTAAGTTTGGTAGCGACCATAATCGATATAGTATTTATCGTATTCGTGATCTGGACTTCGACGACGGACTATCGCAGGAAAAACGTCAATTTTCGTGCCTTGAACGCAGTCTACAATATTCCAGACTTCCTCGCCATAATATTCTTCACTTTGAACTTCACCGGAATAGCTTTGCCTTTGAAATACGATATGAAACATCCGGAAAAATTCGATTCGAAATTCGGAGCATTTAACGCAGCCATGGTCTTCATAACTATGATCAACATAGTATTCGGTTTCTTCGGATATACGACTTATGGAAGTAAAATCAAAGATACGATGACGCTGAATTTACCTCACAGTCCGGGTACTCACGCTATGATTATAATCTACTGCATAGGTATATTGGTGACCTACCCTGTTTGTTATTTCGTCATATTTAACATCGTCTGGAACGAATGGGTTAAGGATAAAATACGTATCAATGTTATCAGCACGCGAATCCTCATTAATTTGGTTTTATTTTCGGTTATAATCGTTCTGCCTAAATTGAGCCTTTTCACCGAAATATGCGGATTGGTTTGCGCCGTTTTTGACAGCGTCATGATACCGGCTGTTGTGCATTGTCTCATGTCGTGGGATAATGAGAAAAACTTCAAGATAATTTTGTTCAAAAGTACCTTGGTTTTCGTATTTGGTATTTTATTATTTATCTGCGGTATGTATCAGAGTCTCAACGATATTGTCGAAGGAGATGCAGGAGTCTAATTGATAGATTAGGTACATGAGCGATAATTAGGTAGATTTGCATAATCCGTGACACGTTGAGCTGAGATGAAAATTCGTTCTCATTGCCCGGAAAGGTTAACTCTTGCCACTTCAAGTGCAAATAAAAAATATTTATGGTACATAAATACTTGATGTTACGTTACGTACAATTTATTGTTTTACCAATTGTTTTAAATTCCCGTGTAAATTAACCCTTTTTAATCCATTACTAATACTTTTTATTAACAACGTAAATTATAACTGTACAAAATATATTTTTAATTTTTTAATCTTACGTAGATGCATATTTCATCAAAAAATACTAAGTAAGTATGTATGAAATAAACTCGAATACTTTTTCACGATAGTACATTTTTTAGTTCATCATCTCATTCTCACCAAAACTCAAATCTCATTCCGATTCTATGCAGGGTGTTTCATAAGTGATGTAACGCCTTTCATGAGGTAAATAAGCAACCTATTACAAACATACAATTTTAAATACACCCGATGCCCACCCAAGAAATTGAAGGGGCAAAAGAAAATGAACTGAGCTATTTCAAAAGTGATCAAGTTACATTTAACTGACTCATGAAAACACCAGCGTTGTCAAATGGAAATTCGAAAAAAAATCAGATGAAATCAAAAAATCAGGAGATTCAGGAGAAATGAATTTCTGTGAAAAAGTAGTAGTTTTCTGAAGTTATCTATAGAAAAGCAGTAGATTTCAGTTTTTCATAAAAAATAGGTAATAGGTTCAGGAATTTATTTTATTTTTTATTTTTTCATGATACATACATAATGCATGGTCCAGTTGTCACTGAAAAATATATTGAGTGAAAATTCAGTCGAAGAAATTGAAAAAATTGTTTCTTATTTTTTCTGAGTCATAATAATTTACAAAAATTTGGATTTTTTTTATAAAAATCAAAGAATTTTTGTAAAAAAATTAGGACCACTAATTGCTAAAAATTAGGAATCTTTGCTGAAAATCACTAGATTAGGAGAAGATCAGTAGAGCCTTGAAAAAGTAGATCTCCTGAAAAATCACTAAATTTTTGGCTGCGCGCAAGGATTTTTTTCAAAAGAAAATAAGCCCAACCTTCGATACTATGTTTATCGAAACATGGAAAAATAATTATACTTAGGTAATTATTATTTTCTTCGTCGCTTAAGCTACAGGAAAAGCTCTCTAAAACTTTTTGAGGTATTTTATTTAGTGTTTTGCATGAAAAATTCCTAAAATTTTTGGAGTTCTAAATATTTTTGAAATAAAGAATTTAGATCTGAATTTCTTGAAACAAAGAATTTTTCATCTTTTTCTTGGAATGAAAAACTCTTGATTTTTTCGACAGGGAAATTTTTTTGGGAGTAGAAAATTTCAAAAAAATTTTGGAGTGTAAAAGTTTCAAAATATTTTTGAAGTAAGTATGTAGAAGTTTTTCAAATTGACAAAAAAAAATCAATTTTTTCTGAATAGTAAATTTCTTTTTTTTTAGTGAAAAATTTCTGAATCATTTTATGGAAAAAATTTCTTTTATTTTTATTTTATTTTTTGAAAAATAATCCAATTTTATTTTTTTGGAGTGAAAAAATCCAATTTTTTGGAGTAGGAAAGAGGCTAGCATTACAATCTCACAATTTTGGCGCCACGAGCAGCAAGATAGGCAACATTTGGTTTGAATCTGCGTTGCAAAAAGAGCAAGTGATGCAGCAGGCGGGTTTTCGAAAAAATGGCCGATCGTCATCGATAAATAGATTTTTTCAAAAATTATAATATTTGTGATAAAATTTTGAAAATCGGTTCATGTACTAAATTCGATCTACTGAGTTGATAGCGACCATTTTCAAAGCGATCTGAAGCCTCCAGCGAAAGTTTACTGTCTCTCAAGCAACGCTGTAATCAAGTTCGACAGCTAAAAATTTAATCCTAGCGTTAGCATGATATCATCAGTCGATTAGCAAAGTTGAAACCAAAATCCGAGGAGACGAGTTGACACGAGTATTTTTTACACTTCGAAAATCTTGAAAAGTCAAATTTTTCTGGACGATCCAGATTGCTTTGAAAATGATTTGCAGTCGTCTCGGGAGATCGACAACAGCAGTAAGTTAATAAACCGATTTTCAGAATTTCATCTCAAAATTAAAATTTTTTGTAAAAAAAAAAAAAAAAAAAACAATTTACCTACCAAAATGGGCTATTCTGGTTATATTTTCAAAAATTTTCCAAAAATCGACAATTCAACTTCGGCAGCTCAAAATTTGATTTTGAGGTCTCAATTGGACATGACGAGTTGCCAAGATTTTCTTGTCAATTTTATTTTCCCTTGCCCCTTCAATTTTCAAGAAAGGTGCCGTGTGTGTAAAACATCTTGGTTTTTGGATTTTTTTCACAATCGAAGCTTCGTAAGGTAAAAAATTCATATCAATACTACGTGAAAAAAATCACAACTTAGGTACATTTTGCTCATTTAGTACAGAGTGCTTTTCAGGCCGAAGTAAAGTATCTACCTACGAAAAGAAATGTCAAGGAATAAAAATTTGTAGAGCATAAAATTCATGCTTTTCAGTTTTGACTTCGAGCATTTTTTCCGTAAAACCCTTAGTTTGGCCCAAAAAAAACACTCTGTACCGATCTTCTAAATACTAAAAAATTGCGACTTGCTTTCGCTTTCAGAACCATCGACCAAACCGTGCCACTTTATACGTCCAACGAAATTATAAATTGTAGGACAGCCTGATGATACGAAAATATTGCCACCAGAAGAGCTTAAAACCGTCAAGTCTGGCGCTTCGTAACAGGTGATATGTAATTTCACACCTTTGTCTCTAAGCCAAGGTCACAGAAAACACAGCAGGTAAATCTCGAACCAAATAAATTAAACACCTAGAGACAGAAGTAGGTAAACGAAACAGTCGAACGAGTTTACTCATACATTTAATCTTCTCTTCTCGCAGACTTTATATTAGGGTTTCTGAAAATTCAAACGAATGACACATGAAACCTACCTATATTATGTACATAGATACATTACACGAGCTAATCGTGTTTTCAAATTTATCAATTATCAAAGCTCAGGGAACTGAAACGACTGAAATGAAATTTTTCTCCTTGTAATAAAATAAGTCTGCAACTATTTGTACGCCATTTTCAAGGTTACAACTCGTGGTTCTAGTTACGCTGACTCATTATTTTAAAACTGTATAATATTATGATGAATTCAATAGGTACGTTATACGTTCGACATAATACATTGGAAATTTACGAGACGGAGTCTGCAGATTGAGACTTCGTGACGTGCGATTAAATAATAGGTTTTTTTCTACATTGAAATAATAGAATATGTCTGGCGCGTTTGAAATTTGAAATGACTCATTAACCATTTAAAAAGTTGTAAATATTGGATTTCATTTTACTCGATTTTATTTTTAAACCTTTTACTCAACTTTGAAATGATAAGGCGTGTATTAGTCCACGTTTTATAGGTTTATCCCCATAAAAATGTTGAACACAGGAGGTCTTAGTTTTATGTGTTCGATAGAAAGCTCGTTTCAAATATGTAATATAAAAAACTTATCTAGTATAATTTTTTTTCAACTCGTTCAATGATTCTTAAACAACATTTACGTAAAGGTCACACTCGCAAACACTGTAAAAATTATCTTATCTAGATTATTTGTATGGACAAAAAAAAGATAAACTTCACTCATTAACATTTGCACCGATTTCGTTTCATAATGTAACCTACTTAAGAAGTTTTTTGGCCTCTGGAAAAAATTACCCATTTCTACTTAGATACATACGTCAACATGAATGATTTTATGTAATCAAATAGAAAATCTCTTAAAATATGATAAAAAGTCTTCGACTTAATACGCCACATAAAATAGATTAATTACTACGCCTAATTTGATATTTTCGTCTCATTACCTCAAGTCCAGACTAATCAATATATTGTTTCGTAAAAATATTACAAAATATTAGGTACTTTATCGTTATAACTTATAGAACGGGAATTTTTTAAAATTCGTATAGATGGAAATACACGACGTAACGTAGGAAACATAAAATATGATGATAATATTTTCTAGGTATCTATTTTGTCTAATATTTTCGTAGAATTTCGAACACGTTTCTATCAGTTCCACAAAACGTTTTAAATTATTCCACATTTCATCTTCGACGAGTACCTAGATTTTATCAAACAATTATCTAACTATAAACCATTTGAACCGTGTTATTTTAATGTTCAGCGTTAATTTGCACGAGAAAATGGCGATAAAAAGGTGACTGTTCTAATCATCACGTACAAATTATCATTAAAAATGTACTAGTGTTTGGGAACATTCCATTAATAAACATTTTTCAGGGGGTACATTGTTGTGGTTCGCAATTATTTATGAAAAAATTGAAAGGGAGCTCGTGGTATTGAAGGTACCTCGATGTTTACGCAGATAAAACGAAGATAGCCTTCAAATACGCGTATCTACTAATACTACATCATTAACTGTATATTTATAAAATGCACTGGACGATGTTATACATATACTTGAGAATATTGAGATTATTCTAGCGCAGATATTCAATAGGAAAATACCCAGTTCCAGCTCCCGTCAAGAGGGGTAGCATAAGCATTTTCCAGGTGGGAGAAAAATAATTATAAATAGGTAGGTATGCCAAATTGGAAATTCAAAATTATTGTCAATTTTTCGTAATTTTTTGTAATTATTGCTCAATTTTTTCAACTTTGAACTCAAAATTGCCAAATTGAAACTCAATTGCCAACTTTTCAATTTTTTACTATCTCAGGGGAGAAATATCAGTTTGTTTTTACCTACACCCACAAACCTACATGTACGAAGTAAATTTTTTTTAATTGCTCGATTCTGAACAAAATTTAGACCAATTTTGTTGAAAGAAAATTCAATAAAAATATTCGATTATGAGCTAACTTTAAAAAAATCGTTTGCAACAAAATTTAAAAAAATTTAAGTTATGAAAAAATTGACCGTTGAATTAACGTTTCAAAAAATAAAAAAAATAAAAAAAATACTCGAGAAAATATGAATTTAAACAAAATGTCAAAATTTGGAAAATTTGTACTTCAACAAAATTTTTAAGAAAATGTGAATTAAACAAATTTCGAAAAATTCAAGCTTGTAGATTTTAAGGAGAGTTCTGAACAAAAGTTGAAAAAAAGATCACAACACAGAATTCATTTATTTATGTCGATGCTACTTGAATAGAAACCAAAACTAAAACGTTTTATGGTTTTGGTTCTTCTTACTTTTCAGTTTCTTTATTGTGCCTATATTGTGCCGAATCCCAGATACTATCTACCTGTTAACACTACTAGTGTCTAGTTTGCTCAATTTGTTTACATGGAAGTGTCGTATTGTTCTAAAATTTCGTATAAAATTGGAAAAAAAAATTGGAAAAATTTTTAATGAAAAATTCAATGAGGAAAATTTTTTAATAGGTATGGAATGTTCGAAAAAAATCTAAAAAATTGTTGAAATTTTTTTACAAAAAATTCAAAGAAAATGGTGAAAGAAATTCGATGAAAATTGATGAAATATAATTAAGAACTTGGAAAAAATCGTGATTAGAATTTCAACATAAAAATTTAAAAAATGAAGTATAAGTAATATTATTTGATGAAATTTTTCACAAAAAATCCATAATAATTTTTAAAAATTTAAATGAAAAATTTGGCTTGAGAAATTAGTAAAAAATCTAAAGAAAAATCAAGGAGAATTTTTTGAAAAATGATCAGAAAATTCACAAAATTGGAGGAGTGAGAGGGGTCTAACTAAAATTTTTGTAATGACCAAAATTATCCATAGGACTTCGAACACAAGTATCATTTGAAAAATTTTCCGATTGGATCCCTCCTTTCCCTAGTTTTTAATAATAATAGCGTTATAATGGTCCAAGTCGTATTATTCGGAATTGGAGGGGAGGGAGGGGGCCTAATAGAAAATTTCATAATAACAAAAATAATTTCTAGAACCTCAAATCTACAACTTTTGTCTGAACATTTTTTAATTGGACCCATCCCCAATTTTGAAAAATAGCTACAATAAATTTTATGTGAAACCAAAGAAGAGGGAGGGAGGAGTTCAATCAGAATTTTTAACCCAAAATTATTTCTAGGACTTCCATTTACAACTTTTGTTGAGAGAATTTTTCAATTGACTCCTTCTTCTTCTCTCTTTGAATTATTTCAAATAAGTAGGCATCTATAGGGAGTGTTATGCGAAATCTGTGGTGGGAGGGGTTCAATTGAAAAAGTTTTCAAATAAAAGTTGTAGCTCCAAGTCCTAAGAATAATTTTGATTATTACAAAAATTTCGATTGGTCCCCTCTCTCCCCTCCAATTTTGAATCTTACGAATCAAGGTAATTTCGGGTTTGAAAATTATGATGAAATTAAATTCATTCATTTGGAATTTTGAAGAATTTTGTTATATAGGATAGTGACCCTATAGTGCACCGTATACCACAGTCCTCGCTCTTCAATTTTATGAAAAATATACCACAGTCTAAAAAAGATGAAGACCAAAGTAATCAACAAAAAAAAATAAAAAAAAATAAAAAAATAATACTGAAAAAAAAAACGAAACCAAAACCAATATATGATTCGATTCCAGTCTCTGCATTTTTTTTTTTTTTTTTTTTTTTTTTTTGAAATCTAATAGCAAAATTGATTTAGATATTCCCAAACTTGTAAAAATGAGCACCTATGTTGTTATGTGTTCTGGCACTTCTGGCTAATAGGTCTTGGGCGAGGCGGGGGGGGGGGGGGAAATGGCGATTGTGGTTTCGTACAACTCTTATCAAACCACTATTGAGATATCCACGCGCATAGAATAATTTTTCCAGCTTTCATTTAGAATTTTTTCATTTTTATATCGAACATTCAACTTGTTCAGTGTGCAATAAACTGGCGAAAAAAATGGTCGTAGTCAAAACAAATACACCAAAAAAGGCCAGATAATATTTCAAAGGATAGTTTTCTTTAGTCGAGTAAATATGACGTGCACCTGACAAGTTCGACCTTCACCCTAGACCTCAAGTTGAGGTAATCTTTCATGCAAGGTATTCAGCTTATCTTCAAAATATACATAGAATTGTAGATATTTTAACTAACATGCGCTGGGTACTACACCTTCACTTCGCTTTGTGCCCCACCTGCCCCTTCAGCACGATAAGCATACGCCTTCGTACCAACTTATCACTTTTCATTCGCTCGAATGTGCTTGCATTCGAAACCATTATCGTAAAACGGCGAACAAGCTCAAGGTAGGTATCGTGTTGAAAAAAAGTAGTAAGTATAGTTTTTATACCTATACCTTTCGCACACATGAAATCAGTTCGAGTGACTCGTGCTAGGATATGTCTGTTTTCAATCGCACCAGGGTAGAAAAAGAATATCAAGAAAATGCGCCGATTCCTCTTCCTCCTCGTCCGAGAGACCTGCCGCCAATCTCGCATATCAACAACCAGCAAGGAAGCGTTAGACGTCTAAATGTGGTCGATCTGCGAATACCGAAACGTAAAGGTATCTCTTGGGCTGAGTTCGTGTTCCAAATATTCATCACGATCGAGGGACCTGCGGTCTTCGTGATTCCAGCGACTTTCCAGAGTGTCGGATACTTGCTCGGTATAGTGGGCTCATTCGGGGTGGCTTTCTTTTATTCGTACACGATGTGGGTATTTTCATGGTGCGACGATTACATCCAGAAGAAAAGAAGACTCAAACAGCAGTCGATATATTCACTGGTGGCTAATACGTTCGAAGAATATAAATGCCCTCGAGTTGGTTCCTGTTTAAATTTTTACCTAAAGTATGAAATAATACTAAGCTGGACGATGGGATTATCTTTCGGATTATTTTACGCCAATAAAAATGTGCAATTGATTTTAGCGTATTTTAAAATCGAAACCACCGATCAGTTCGTATTGCTGTGTCTGGCAGTGCCAACCATGTTGATATGCTGGTTTCCACATATCCAAGCCATAGCTTGGTTCTCTTATTTTATGACTTTAACCATTACAGCGGTCATGATCGAAGTGCTGTATTACATTTTGATTAATCCGACAGAAAATCCTCGTGTTCTTATGATAAACGATGTATCTAACATGCCTAATTTTTTATTCACAATAGCTTACATAATAACTTTCACCCCGTTGATATTCCCTCTAAAACTCGAAATGAAATATCCTTCCAATTTGAGGAAAATTTTCGGCGGCATAAACCTAAGTATTTTTCTAACCACCGCGTTGAACATGTTTTTCTCTCTTGTAGCATATTTCAAATTGGGCGACCAATTAGAGGAAAACATTTTGCAAAATTTACCTAATAACGAGATCGTCCTCGTTATCAATTGTCTGTTCGTGGTGAGTCTGATGGGAGCTGGAGCTTTATCGTTTTTCATGATATTTCAAACGTTGTGGTGCGACGGTTGGGAAAACTATTTCAAGAAATCGTGTTGTATTAAATTTTACGAATACGTAGTCAGATCCATGTTGGGTTTATTTATTATACTTTTGGCGATGGTTATACCGACGTTCAGTCTTTTCATTAATTTAATATCGTGTTTCAGTTATCCGTACGATTCTGTTTTACTTCCTCTCATATTAGAGAGCGTCATTGTTTGGAATGACAGACAAAATACCGCGGTGGCTGTTTTAATACTAATTAAAAACATCACCATAGGTGTGTTATGTGTTCTAGCTTGTTCGATAGCTTTTTATGGAAGTTTAATCGAGATTTTATCGTATTATAAAGTATAAAGAGACCGAACTGAGCACCAAGTGTAATAAAGACTCGACCTAAGTATTTTTTTGACAATTTTTTACCCTCAATTCCTGTCATTGTATTGAAATAATTTAGCTAGGATAATGTAATATTTATAAAAAAATTTCTCAACTGATTGTTACATAATTTTGTAAAAAAAAAATCTGTTATTAGATTAGAACTTAAATTAATAAAATATTTGAGTAATTTGTTTTTTTTTTTGGTCAAAAATTTGAAGTACCTAGTTGCAAATTAAATTTATGGATATTTTCAACAAACCGGAACTTTGTATAAAATTGAATTTATGTTAATTTATTCAATTTTTTTTCTTAATCAAATTTTTTGGCACAATGTTGAACTTGGACGTTATGGCCGAATTTTTTTTTTATTTGCCGCAAGCGACAACCAAGGTGGGTATTTTCAATAACTTGATTATTTTTACGTCAAAAAAATCCTCTTGTACCTGAAATTGAAACATAAAAGCCCTGCTTCAATTTCAAACAACTCGTATAATTCATACACCGGAGTAAAGTAGGTACAAAGAGGACGAAATAACAGAAAAGGTCTACGTACGTACTCATGCCTCCATAAAACGTTCGCTGTTTGAAGACATCGTGAAAATAAACGAGTTGAAATGAACGAACCGAAATAAATTTAGCTAAATAAAATAACGCGAGATGAAATTCCTTAAAGACTCGAGGTAAGAGAAAACCAATAAAATACTAAAAGAACCAGAGAGCGTATTAACTTTGTTACTAACGTGAAAAGATGAACAAAAAGTAAATGGCTTAAAGAAGTAGCGAATTACCTAGCACCGACAAAGAAGTTAAATTTATTCCAAAAACCGATGTAAAAGTTGGCGATGTAAGATGCTGGCAATGATGATACAAGCTTCAAGTACGTTAAAATATACTTATTAAAAATTTGCTGCTTTATGTACATAACATACGTGCTCGAAGATCGCTCGAGACTTCAAGGAAATAATTGATACTTATTGGATTATCCTCGAGTATTATATCCAAACTTCAAATTTCACCTCAAAATATGATAACGACCAGAAACTGAGTAGGTAATCTGCAATTATAAATATTTACCAATACTACTTAGGCGATGAAAGATATAAAAATACATTATATTTTGCACTTGACTAAATTTTTATCCAAGACATATTAAACGAATTGAAGTGATGTCAATTTTTGCAATAGTTCATTTAGAAATTCAGTTAAATTTTTTATTCACTTTCTTTTCAAAAAAAAATCAGTTTTGCTGGTTTGGTTTTTTTTTTTTTTTATAGATTTGAAATAAAAATTCTCGCATCCAGGTAAAAATTTAGGAAAATTTTCAGCTTTAAAACTCTACTGAAAAAATTTCCGAGATGACTTTTTCTTCAAAATGCACAATTTGATGCCTAATTTTTGCAAAAGTTTAATTACTGAAAAATTCAACTCGATTATTATTATTATTTATTTGATTTTTTTTTAAAAGAAAAATTGATTCAATTTTGCTGTTTTAAATAAATCGTCTCGAGAGATTCTTACACCCATTTTTTTATTAAATCAAATTTTTTGAAGAACCTTTTTTCGAGAAAATTTTTGAGTTTTATTCCAGCGACTTCATGGAAATAATTAAGTATTTGAGATAATTTTTTTCTCAATTAAAAAAATGTACAATACTTCAAAAGCCAATTTTATAAAATTATTGATTTGCTTTTTTATTTCATTTTTTTAAATTACCTACCTACTTGGAATAAAATTTTTACGTCAACTTTAAAATTCTGATTTTTAACTTCTTTTTTTTAGCCTCTTGGAAAATGATTTTTTTGTGTACATATAAGAGTACCTAATTTTGTTTTATAAAATTAAATTTTTTCATACCTAATCAATTTTTTTGAGAAATTTTCTCAGCAATTTCACATAAAAATTTCCTGAAATGATTTTTTTCGACCAAAAAAAATGCACAATTCTTGATGAAAATTCAAGCAACAGTTAGTTTATTTTAAAATTTAGATTTTTTGAAATTTCATTTTTCTAAAAAAAAAATTTAATTTCAATTATTCTGATGTTTTTGAAAAAAAAAACTCTCGAAAAATTTTCACTTCAATTTCTTCATAAAATTAATTTTTTCAAATAACTTTTTTGAAAATTTTTTAGCAACTTTTAAACACATTCAATTTTGTAATTTTCAGAAGTAATTCTTTTCAATGAAAAAATGCAGAATACCTGAATGCCAAATATTGCAACAATCAATTTAAAATTTCATTTTTAGCCTTGTTTTTTTTCCATGAAATATTTTTTTATGATTTTGCTGTTATTGAAAAATCCACCGAGAGGCAAAAATGTTCACGTCAACATTTTTTTTACAAAATCAAACTTTTGATTTTTTTTTTTGAAAATTATTGTACCAGTTTTCTAAAACAATTTCACTTTTAAAAAATTTTCAAATGTGATTTTTTTTTAATGAACAAATATACCCACACAACTTGATGCGATTTATTGTAATAGTTAATTTAAAAAGTGAATTGATCTTTTTCCAAAAAGTTGTGATTTTCATTTCAATTTTGTAGTTATAGCATTCGAGAAACAATTGCATATACCTACCAATTTTTCAAAACAACATTACTTTCTGAATATTTTTTAAAAGAAAATTGTTTGACAATTTTTCGAGTGAATTATTTTTTTTAAATTTTAGACACGATTTTCTTCAGTAAAATAATTTACAATACTTGGTGACAATCGTTGCAACACTTTATTCAAAAAAAAAATTTTTTTCTTTTCTCTTCAGAAATATTGCTATTTTTATTTCAATTTTACGGTTCTTAAGAAATTATAGTTACTTGAAAAAAATTACGTCAATTTTTTTCATAAATGGGTGTTTTTGAAATTCCCATATCTTTTTAGGAAATTTTTTAGCAAGGTACCTATTATGTTTAGTAGTTTTCCAAGGGATTCAATTTTTTTTAATTTTTCCACAATTTTTTTAAATGATATTATTTTCTAATCTAGGATATTTTTTCACAAAGAACTTCTTTCAAAAAATTGTAAATTAGACATTTTTAAAGAAAATTTCCCATAGTAAAAAAATGCTTGTCCATTTAGTTTAATAACTTTTTGTTCGTTTTTAAATTTTTTTTTTATTATTAAAGTATTGAAATATTTACGAAACTACGACTCCCTCCTTCCAATTACGAGGCAACCCTCCTAATCATCAAATTCTACAACATAATAATAATTATACATATATCTTATTAGCAGTCATATCTGCAAACGATATCACGCCAAAATAAAAAGTACAAAAACCCAAACAAACCCACAAACAAGAAATTCCGTTTGAATAATTAAACAGTTGGCCCGTTAAGCACGGGTCACGATACCAATAATTACAATTCCACTACTACTACTCTAGAATAAAGAAAAAAGCAGAGCTAATTACGTCATCGATAGGAAGGTTAACATATTGGTAATTCCACATATTAACGAAACGCAGCATTTCTCTTTTTCATACAAATGTATAAGTACTGCGAGATGAAAAAAAAAAAGAAGAGAAGAGAAGAGAATTTACAAACAAGCTTATCAATTCGTACGATTAAAACTCATTATCTTTAATATATTCATAATAATATTTAACGCGCGAATTACGTCGCTAATTTGTATCTACTAATAATCGATATAAATAATGTCGTAGATCGTCGAACACGTTTATATATCACGGTGCGTTAAACCAGACAAGGTGTGCGGATTCGCGATACTTCCCTCAACCGGTTAAAGAAGCTTTAAAATTTACCACGTTTTGTCAAATATAAATACATTAGTTAAGTTGACGTGACGTCACTCATAATCAAGGTGTAAAAGTTTACATGATATAAATTCGAGTAACGTTTTTTTTTCGATTACAACAAACCATAACCATACACGAATAGTCGGTTGTGAATAGTTCAACGATATGTTCATGAAATTTTCGCGATTTGATCACATATCGAAAGATTTGTTCTCGTGATATTTTTCATTATTTTGTTGGTTTCGTTTTGTGTAACAGTGCAATTTTCAACGGAATTAATTTTCTTTATTGAAAAGGTAAGAATTGAAAAAATTATTTTCCGATTAATTATATTTTTTTAACGATAAGTGTATTTAGTTTTTTTTTGTGCTGTGGTTATTTTTATTGGTGTGCATTTTCAAAACCAAAATTTCGTGTTTTCTTCCACTTTCGAAATTTAGAACCCATAGAATGGTCACGGTCGTTATCGGTGAACTGTAGATTTTTTTATTACTTACAACTACATACGTCACATTTCCTTTTTTGTCAACTTTCAAAAAAAAAATACATCCAAGTACCATCAAATTTACTTACTATTACTTCGTGTCCAAAAAAAAAAAGAAAGAAAAAGAAAAACTTACGAAAAACTACTAACTTAAATCAAGTAATTTTCTGTACAAAAACGTCAAACAAAAACTATAAATTTTCTCGAATAAAATTCGCCGTAAAGTTTACAACAAGTTTATTTAGGTACCCGTACCCAAAGACGTGTTGTCAAATTTCCAAAATTATACAAAAGTTCTTTGGATAAAATTGAAATGAAATTAGGCGTGTATTTATTTATTCGAAATTTCAATAATCAAGCGAGATTTTTTTTTCGCATAAAAAGAAAAGTTTTCAGATTCCAAAGTCTGCAAAAATTTTAATCTTTTTTTAGCGAGTGATGAAATCGATTAACAGATATCTAAATACATTCGAGATTATCGATAATAAAAATTATACCGATACGGACACGACAAAATTTTATGACCGGATGAATAGAACTTACATTCTTTAACATGTCAATGAAAAATATCAAGTGATACCCTCAGATAATTTATTAGCTATATTTATTGAATTCCGATTTAATAAAATTAATAAACCATAAAAAACAGCGAAATTAATCTTTTGCATCTCTCACTCGATTCTAGTTCGAATGAGCTTTTCTTTTCAAAATTTCCATAGCACATGTACACTGAAAATTTGAAATGAGGGAGGAAGAGTGAGTGGTTGGAGAAAAAATTCGTAAATAGAGCAATGATGCTTTTAGAAAACTCTAAGTAATTTTGTAAGATCATTTTTGAAGTAGGTACGTAATATATGATTTCACACCCCCACCCCTTTCGACATGTGAACAAATTTGAAATTTAAAATAAATCGGTCTAAAATTGTCGGGGACACCTTCGATAGAAAACTGGTTCTTCCCCCCAATTGAATTGGCCAGCACAATATTTCATTTCAAGATGTGAAACTGCAGTCAACAATCACTATTCAGTTACTTCAAAATCCAATTACCTCCTTTATGGATTCTTTTTGAAACCCTCCTTAAGCTCACACTCCAAATCTAATGAAGTCAGAAAAAGCTGAGTACAGCTCGTACAGCTCGTTGGAATCAGCTCAACTTTCTTTAAAATTTCCCACAGAAATCAATTTTTTAACATGATAACTTAGGGAAATAAGCAGGAGTGAAATGAATCGAGTTACCCCTAAATAAACGTTTCCAATCTTTCAATTTCATTTTTTGATAGAAAAACCTTTTATTTATTTATTTATTTTTTTAAAGAAAAAATCTCATCCAACATTTTGTCTCTATAAAAAAATATACTCAAGTATCTTTCAATTTCCTTTTTTGAAAAAAAAAACAAGTACTCGTACTAATATTTTGTTGGAGGTAATGAAAAAAGAATCTTTCTTATTTTTTATATTTTGGTTGAGGGGGGGGGGGGGGGTTGAAGGAAAACTCTTTTAGTATTTCTGCATTTTCAAAAAATGCTCATCGTCTTTGAATAAAAGTATTTCTCAATGTCAAATTCATGGAGAAAAGTTTGAGTTTTTGAGGTATTTTTTTGGTATAAAAAATTTTCTCAATTTTTTAGGATAGAAAATTTTCTCAAGCTTTGGAAATTTCTCAACGTTTTGAAATGAAAATATTTTTCGATTTTTTAAAGTAAATTTTTTCAAATTTATTTTGTAGAAAAAAATCTTTCAGCTTTTTTGAAAATAAAAAAAAAAATCAAAATTTTCTTGGAACAAAAAACTGAATTTTTTTTATAAATTTTTTTGTAGCAAACAAATTTTGTTTTGGGCAACCCTCGATTTTTTGAGACAAAAGAAAAATTTTATTTTTTTATAATACAAGATAATATCTCTCAAATTCTTGTGGAAAAAAATCTCAATTTTTTGAAATTAAAAATTTTCTCAATTTTTTGAGGTACAAACTTGAAAAAAAAAATTGGTGCAAATTGTCTTATTTAGTCATTTATTTAAATTTTTTCAATAAGTGCTTACTTTTTTGAAGAAGAAAAATTGTACAAAATATTTTGTTAGGAAAAAACGTCTCAAATTTTTCTAGGTAAATTTTTTTTTTTTTTTTTTTTTTTTTTACAGAAAAAAATCTTTCAAATTTTATGAAAGTAAAAAATTCATGAAAGAGAAAATATTCTAAACTTCTTTGGAGCAAAAAAAAATGTCCATTTTTGAAGGGAAAAATATATTTCGGAATAAAAAATTGTCTCAATTTTTCCAGGTAGAAATTTTTTCAATTTTTGGGGGGAAAATTCATTGGGGTATTCTACTCGTAGCTTAGATGTCTTGGAATAAAAAATTTTCTTAAATTTTTGGGGAATGAATTTTAATATTTTCGGAATAAAAAATTGTCTCAATTTTTCCAGGTAGAAAATTTTCTCAATTTTTTTGGAGCAAAAATTTATATTTTTGGAAAAAAAATTTCATTGGGGGAAGGGTATTCTTCGATGTCTAGGAATCTCAAATCCCTTGGAAATTTTTTGAAAAATTTTCGAGTATAATAAGTATTTTTTTGATTTTTTGCGGATTTTTAATTTTTGCGGTTCTGATGCAAAGAGTCCAGGTAGATATTACGTTTTGAACTTTAGAACTAGAATTTCCATACCTAGTAATATTCTAAAATAATTTCAAAAAAAATTCTAGAAATGAAACATTGTGAGCTTCATTATCCCTGCAAGTTTGAAAAAATTCTGTTGAAAATTGTAGGAAATGAAAATTTATAATTAAGAAACGCTTAGACCTCACTGGAGGGGGTTGCAAATGGAGCCGAAGATTGAAAATTGTATCACTGAGTTTTTACGCCCCAAAAAGACCAACTCACTCCATTCAATTTCAAAATCGTTGCCCAAGGCTGATTCTCCATTTTTATCCGATTGTTCTCTCTTTTATAAGAAAATTGAAATGTTTTTTGGGGCTATAAAACTGTAATTTTAAAATACATCGTGGAACTGAACTAATGATGAAATCGAAAATAGAATTGGCACTAAACACTATATACCAGAAGAGCATACCATACATATTAAAAATACCAACTCGCGTTTTAAAAGGTCACAGTAGGTATAGAAATGACCTCAATCTTTATACAAAAAAAAAAAAAAAAAGTAGTAAGATCACATGGTATTAATTACTACGCGATCACGGTTTGTACAAATGAATGAGATGCGAATATTTTTTTCTTGCTAGGTCTGTTGCATAGTGTAGTTTACCTTCATTACGGTCATTGTCGTTCCACCTATTGGTTTAATATGATTTTAATATAATTTTCAATCGAGCTTATCATTGACATAGAAATAATCATCGATACGACCTCAATAATTTTTTTATTCGTTTGGTAATTGCGATTTATATTTAGGCATTTCCTCTCTTTTCTTTCTTCCCGTTGGTATATAAATGATGACCTTTGACGTCGGACGAAATCTTTTTCTCGTCGAAATACGAGATATCAGAAAGCTACGCTCTTTACCCCATCATCGAACTATTAATCTCACGTCTGTGTTTTTTTCCTTCGCAGAAATCACAATGTTCATGAACGTAGCCACAATAGACGTGAGCCATTCGGAAGACATAGACAACAAGCGACCGCCAAACTACACCGCCAGTTATACGAATCCAGTTTTCACCGAAGACCCTAAACCATGTTTCATATCAAACGCCATGTCCAGAGTGAACTTCGAATCGGAAAAAGACAGATCTCAAGTGAAAAACGACGGTCGCGTGACGATCTCCGATTTCAACATATCAGATACCAAAGACTACAATCCTCACGATTTCTGCAGTAGCAAAAAACCCACTTCTTATTGCGACACTTTACTGCATCTTTTGAAAGCAGCCATTGGCACGGGTATCTTGGCCATTCCTAGCGCCTTCAAGGATGCAGGATACAACGTAGGTGTGGTTGGTATTCTAATCATGGCGGCATTTTACACCTATTGCATCCATTTATTGTTATCCACCGAGTACGAACTATGCAGACGGAGACGTCAAGTGAACATGACATATGCTGGCACCGTCGAGGCAGCTTTCGAAGAAGGTCCTCAGAAACTGCGCTGGTTGGCCGGATTTGGCAAATTCTCGGCGAATTTCTTCTTCATGTTGTACGAGTGCGGAGGATGCGCCGTTTATATTATTTTCATCTCGAGTAATCTGAAGCAGTTGTTGGATTACTGGTTCATGGGTGATTTTAATATTCGAATGGTGATGTTGGGTGTGACGATACCTTTAATCTTCTGCTGCTGGATTCGTAATCTGAAGTTATTAGCTCCTTTATCTGCGGTGGCCAATGTGCTGAGTGTGGTCAGTTTCATTCTGGTGTTCTGGTACGTGTTCCAAGAAGTTCCTTCGTTCGAGAATCGTCGTGCTACCGGTGAACCTAGCAAAATGCCTCTGTACCTGACGACCGTTCTATTTTCGGTCGCGTCGACAGGGCTTATTTTACCTTTGAAGAACGAAATGAAGAAACCCAAGTATTTTACTTCGCTTTTGGGCGTGATGAACATCTCGATGATACCGGTAACCATTCTGTACGTGGTGTTCGGACTTTTCGGGTACCTGAAGTATGGTGACGACATCAAAGGCAGTATTACGTTGAATCTTCCGCAGGGCGAAGTTTTGGCGCAGCTAATCAAAGGATTATATTCGCTGACGATATTCATCTCGTATCATCTGTGTTATTACGTAGTCTACGACATAGTGTGGAAGAACTTTTTACAAGGTAAAATCCAAAGTAAAAAATTATTCTGGGAATACGTGATACGAACGTTAATACCCGTCGTTACCTGCCTAATGGCGTTAGCGATTCCCAACTTAGACTTGTTCATATCATTAGTCGGTGCTGTCGGCATCAGCACGACGAGTTTGGTAATTCCGATAGTAATTCATTCGTTGGTTTTTTGGGATCACCACTCGAGTATTACAAAACGTTTATTGTATTTTTGTAAGAATTTCGTCTTATTATGCATATCCGTAATGATATTCTTTACCGGAGTCACCGAAAGCGTATCCGATATAATTGAGACGATTTATAAATAATTTCGCCGAACCGGAAAGGAAAAATTAACTCTATCGAATAGTGCCTGTAATTATCGTATTAACGACGACAATACCTATCGAAACAAGACCAATTTCAATAATTCCAAGACCTCGATTTTCTCAGCAAACATTGAGCTACCCTCTTCTCTGCAATACGACCTAGTTTTAATCTCGTATATACGCGCACACCGCGATACCATTTCCAAGATACGAGTATATTTTGATGACGCACGAACGTACCTACATTGACAAATTTACGTAACTTCACACGTGCGCGTATTTGCGAATAAAATTTTTCGCCTGCGAGTATATTACGTAGGTCATCTCGTAATATACAGTTTCACTATCTACGAAGATCATATGGTACGCAGTCAATGTATCTATCTACGTCAGAGGAGTAAACTTCACACTTCAATCTCCCCACTCGGGCATTTCTTCATCCAGCTGTTTCTCGCGGCCGTTGGAGAAAAAATAACATGTGGTGGGAAATTACAAACTGGAACCTTGGAATTTCCATCCGTATGGAAGAAATCAAATCTAGTATTTTCGCGAGTCGATGTAAATGCATAATTGATGAGATAAGCATCGCATCAATGACCTAGTAATGATATTAAAATGCAAAACACCATGCATATGTCGTTGTTTCGCCGCCAATTTTTTTTTTTTAAATTACAGGTAGGTACTAATTTATGTAAACGCCAAATTTTTTCGTTTCTAGGAATCTCAAACGCCATAAATAATATGTAAGGTCCCTTATTGAAAACAAAAATTAGTACGTCTGGCGAATCATTCCTAATAAAAATACTCGCATTATCACTGACGTACACTTTAATCTAAATAAACAGCGCCATTTTGTACGTTGAATAAGTTATCAAATTTTTTCCCCATTTTTTCGACAGTTATAATTTGCAAATACGTATTCGATTCGATAAACTAATTAATTACGATTCTCATTGATTCAACATTGATTAAAAAGTCACGTCCAACACCTTATGAGTTCACCTGATATGTAAAAACTTGGCTACAGGGGGGCGGGGAGACTCCAAGGGCAGTTCATAGGTCGATGAAAAGGTTTCGTTTCAGTTTCTTTTTTCTGCACTTCCCGATGCTGCTTTTTCCAAGAATAGTTTGTTGTTAGATTCATTATAAAAATCGTATGATTGCGGGTAATGTTGTTGTTGTTCTTTTTTAGTACATACTACATGATTTTATTTAGAAAACAAAATATTATTACTTAGTTAACGTAAACAAACTGATAATTTGTGTGAAAATGTGAGCAATGTGCATCAGAGGTGGGACAAACAGATACCCCAGTGTATTCTACTTTGAAAAGCCAAATTAATAAGCCTTATTGCCATTTTACTGAACCATTTCATTAGGTTGTATCAGTTTCAGAGGGGGTGACTTGAAATTTCCCAAAGTGTGAGAATGATTTTTTTTCCTCCCTCTCTTCAAAAAACTGAGATTTTTTCATTTCGAAAAATTAAAAATTTGTTACAAGGAAGTTCACGAATTCTATTCTACAAAAAATTAGATTGTTCATCAAAATAGTGGGATTTTTTTCTTCTAAAAAAGTGAAAGGTTGATTTTTTTTCCATAAGAAATTGAAAAATTTAAATCATTTTTATTCCAAAAAATTCATAATTCTTTCTGATAATAGTAGCTAGTGCCAAAATATAGCTTTTCTCTCTCTCCAAAAAACTGAGATTTTTTTTATTTCGAAAAATTAAAAATGTATTCCAAGAAAATTCAAAAATTCTATTCTACAAAAAATTAGATTGTTCATCAAAAAATTGGGATTCCTTTCCTTAAAAAAATGAGGTTGATTATTTTGCTAAAATAAACAGGTAAAAATTGAAAAAAAAAGAAATTTCTTTTATAAGAGATTGGAAAATTGAAATAATTTTAATTCCAAGTTGTTTTTTTTTTTCAAATAGGTTTCAAAAAGTAGTACAATATGGGGAAAAATTTGATAGTGAACACTTTGCAAAAATTTAATAAATCAGAAATTCATAAATAGGGTTAAAATGATAAATAGGTATGCCAAAACTGCAAAAATCTCTAGTAAATTAAAATTTTAAAAAATATTAATAAAATTACCTATGAATATTACTTTTTTTTTTAATTTGAAAAAATAAAGATTTTCACAAATTAAATAAATTTTTTTAAAACTTCAAAATTCAATAAATCAGGAAATTTTCCAAACGTTAGTAGAATGAAAATTTGTTTTAAAAAATAGGTAATTTAAAAAAAAAATATCAATAAACAGGCATCAAAGAAAAATTTGAAAAGAAAAAGTAATTTTAGAAACCTATATTATTGTATCGAAAAAACTAACGCGTCTTCAAACTATCTGTTTTAAAACAATTTTTGAAATTTTGTTCAAATAGCATTTTTTAAATTCAACTTCGAAAAAAGTGGATTTCATTTTAAAGCAGAATTTATATTAAAAATTTTCAATAGCATGTTTCTTTAATTTTTTGCAGTTTTACAGATTTTTTAAAAAATTTTGTTTAAAAGTAAGTACTTAATTCTTTAAAATTTCTTTTGAACAAAATTCTTTCAAAAACTATGTTGGAAGTAATTTTTCAAAATTTTGTAAATTTAGTCCAAAAGTAGTTATTTTAAAATTCGCTCAAATACAATTTTTTTAAAAATCAAATTCAAAATGAAATTTTAATTTTTTTTAAAAGTAAGATCCTAAATTTTGCTAATGTTAATACGTCATTTTTTGCCATTTTTCAGATTTTTTAAAAATGTTGCTTGAAAATTTTTTTTCCTAATTTTGCTCAATTTATTTTTTTTTTAAATATTTCAAAATAATATAATACCTATATATGTAGGTATTTAAAATTTTTTCAATGTTTTTCTATTTTGCTGATTGAAAAAAATAAGTAATGTTTTGAAAGAAAAAAATCTTTAAAATTTCATTTTAAAATTTAAAACCAGTAGGTATTTTAATTTTTGCATTTTTTCCTTTTTTAAGATTTTGCTTGAAAACAATTTTCAAAGTTAAGTTAAAATTTTCAAGTGTTTTCCCAACAACTTGATTAGAATTTTTCAAAAAAACTAGACATAAAAATAACCAAAATGAAGATCAAAATTTCAAAAAATCAACTTGACATAAAAATATTCAAAATTGGGATCAAACTTTCAAAAAATCTAAAAAGAAGAAAAATTTGACAAAATTACACGAGAATTTTACAGCACTACGAAGATTGTAAAAAATATCCCCCTTGCTCTGCACCACCATCCGTCCCCGTTAACTTTTTCTTATTCCTGTAATTACCAAGGAAGGGTATTACGACTTGCAAATTTCTCTAGCAGTTCCTATCTCATTTAAAAAGCGTATTTTATCGTGAGCAGTAAAAAAAAACAAAAAAAAACGGAACTTTTATGTTTAAGTTTTAAGTTAATTAAATGTATATTTTCGAAACTAGTCAATATCCATTTATGCAGAATGCGATTTCAATTATATTAGTTGATTAGTTGACAATATTCAACATCTCATTAATAACGATTAAGACTGAAGGCTTGCCAGCCTATGTGTATTTTTTGCAAAAGTAACAAAAATCAATTCGTTATCCAAAATTGCTACCCTTATTTTTTGAACATTTTTTAAATCATTGTAACGTATAAAAAATAGTAAATTTCAACAACTAAACATTTGTAACTTCGAACAACTTATAATGCGATTAAGTGTGAAAAAATAACGTTTATTTTTAATCGCGAAGAATTTTTCTCAATGACAGTGTGTCCGCTACTTTCGTTGTTTGACGCGATTTTTAAACGCGACAATTAATATCTGTTCGAATTAGAAAATTTATTTATTCTTTAACAATGAACATTGATGAGGTTAGTAATTATAGTAGTAATTTTGACAGGTGATATTTGTTACGAAATATAAAAATACCAATTTTTTAAATCCTTTTGTGTTACATCTATGTACTAAAAAATCGTTGGTAATATTTTGAAGTCAAAATGGATTTTTTTGTAAATTAAAATAATTTATGTTTTTTATTATTATTTTCATAAGTGCTCGATAAGCGTTCATACGTGATTTAATTTATTTCTAAGATGTTTGCATCCTTTTTTTAACATTCGACATCGTTGTTTGCGGAATTTGATTTTCTTTATCAACTTTCAAAAAATTGTTCGGTTAATTATATCAATTTTTTGAAAAAAATTACCAACTTAAAATTTAGTTACGTACCTTGAATGTATGATAATTTTGATAAGTCATTTTATTTTTCATTTTTTGAAAGAATAAAATGCTATTTATTGAGAATGCATTTAAAAAATTGTTACTATTATTTAAGATTTTACCTATTATGTTACGAATGCTTGTAAATTTGTTTAAAATAAAAACTCATCATTACAATACTATATTATCGTGTGAATTTTTCAATTGATAAACTGAGCGTGGTATTCGCGTTTAGTATATTTGCACAAACAAAGTATTAAAAATGGTGTAACCGCAATTGCAATAATTTCATAACACGGTGCCTACGTAGGTAGGTATAGGTATTCATTCATTTGTCAAACAACGTGTTAATGATGACCTCCGAGCGATGATTTTATAAACCTGACATGAATAGTCTGATTGATCATCACGTGAATGAAGAACAGGTCATCAAAACGTAGGTAGAAGTGACTATTCAGGGAAACAGTTTACAAATGTACGAGAACATCGTTTGGAAAAGCAAAACAACTCTGATACGTACTACGTACATTTTTCTTAAAGGCATCGCTCTCGATATAAATTTCAAAAAAGAGAGAAAAAACGTAAAAGTTATCCAAGTTTAGCGTTCGCCTGTTTAGTTAAATATTTAAAACGCGACTGAATGAGACGACAAAACGCGCAAAAGGACAAACAAGAAACGTTTTCATCAATTACTCAGAACGTGCGTTTTCTCTCCCGTTAACCTTTAGATTGCCAGTCGGATGGCGGAGTTGGAGAGCGATAAATTATTATTCTTTCACGACGCAAAATACGTACAAACGCGTCTCTCAAAAGTATACTTTTGGTAATAAAATAAAAAAGTTTAAAAAACGATTTTTTTTCTCTCTTTTTTTTTCCACTCGTTTCGAATATAGACCTAACTTCATTTTCAATGGTGTTTTTAATGAAGTATACGAGAGATGTTATTTTTATATATCAAAAGCAAAATTTTCAGCATTGTTTACCAATTAGATACCGTATACAATTACGAGTTTCATAAAAGAGAGAAAAAAGACAGAGAAGAGAAAGGGAAAATTTTCTGAAATAAAATTCACAGATTACTTTTTAAAAAAAAATTGAAAAATAAAAATGAAAAACAGTAAAATTAGGCCATAAAAATTGTGAAAATTGCATTTTCGGGGATCCAAAATTTTGTGAATAGGTACAAAATTTTCCTCTCGATTGTTTGCACTACCAAAATCGGGATCTCGCTGAATTTTTCCAAGTACTAAACTACATAGACGCCTAATATACTAAATTAGAGAGGAATAAGAGGTCCAGTCGAAATTTTTATAATAGCCAAAATTATTTTTAGGATTTTAATCTACAACTTTTGTTTGATTTTTTTTTTCAATTCAACTCCTATCTCCCTCACATTTTTCAATAATGAGTGTCTTTGCTTGTACTAATATGCGAAAAAAGAGGGGAGGGGAGAGTTCAATCGAAATTTTTGTGATAATCAAAAATATTCCCAAGATTTCAATCTGCAACTTCTGTTTGAAAAATTTTTCAATTGGAACCCTCTCTCTTCTCTAATTTTTCATATTAGTATACCTACATGGATACTAATCATTCAAAATTGGAAAAAGGTAGGGGTTAAAGTAGAAAAATTTTCAAACATAAATTGTAGATTATGATCCTAAAAATAATTTTGGTCATCATACAAATTTCGATAGGACCCCTCCCTCTTCTCTTTCTTTTGACCGGCAATTTTTCAATTGAGAGCTTAGGTATACCTACGTCGGTACAGAGATAGAGAGAATTTTGTAAAGCGAGGTGAGCCTTCTTTTCCAAAAAATCTCTCTATACAAAAAGCCCAAAATGAAAAATGTTTCAAACGAAAGTTGTGAATTGAAGTCTTTAGAACATTTATTTTGGTTATTACAAAAATTTCGATTGGACCACTTCTTCCTCACAAATTTTGCTTTATACGATTTTCATGAGATTTACATTATGTATAATGCAAAAATGGAGGGGAAAAAGCGAACCAAATAAAATTTTTGTAATGACCAAAATTATCCCTAAATCTAAATACACAATTTTTCTTTGAAAAATTTTTCGATTAGAGCTTTAGAAAAGTTTTTATAAAATTTTCATTTTTCAATGGATTTTCGAAATCATTTTTTCGTTTTTCTAAAAAAAAATCCACGTGGTCCATCAGAAAATTTCCTTTTTTTGTTCAAAACATGAAAAACGCTTTCGTCATTCAAAAATTAGATTTTTCAATCGGTCCACCGATTTGTCTTTTTTTTCATTTTTAATATTTTTTGTAAGATAGTTTTCATACCTACTTATTGAGAATTGAATTTTCTTTCAGTTGTCTTCATTTAAAAAATAAATTTCGCTTTTTTTTTTATCTAGAATGCATTTTGATAAATTTTGAATTCAAGTTTGGGGATTCTCGATATAAGTATTGACGGCAGGGAGCTGAAAAAATTCAGGGATCTTGGAGTTAGAAAATCATTAATGACCCAAAATGCGATTTCATTTCTTTATAATTTCACTGGGCTATAAGCCATAAAGAAGATGAAGAAATTCACTCTTTTTGGCCTAAATGGATGCTTAAAAAAAGAAAATCGCCTATGCGGCTGAATTAATAAAGATAAGTACTGCATAATGATTCATAGGTAATTAAATAGACATATCTCGTAACTATTTCATCTACAATTCAAATTTCGTTAATGCACTAAGTAGATTATTTAATCAAGTTAACTCATTTTACGAGTGAAAAAAAAAATACCCAAGTATATACTTTATCTTCTCTGAAAAGTTTATAATTTTCAGAATATCTCGTCTTACTCGTATTATCGCGTACCTAATCTTGGCTGGACGATAAATAGACTTATGATATCATAACTATTTTACTCCTATTGCATTTTGAGATGAGATACCGCAGGTATTCACTTTTTCAACAAGGAGTACCGAACTTCTTCCCCTCCCCCCCCCCCCCCCCTGCAAAATCCGTATTTCTGAAAATAAACCTCTAGGTGATTTTATTGCAATGCAATAACCACAAAAAGTCATATATACATATGACATTCTCAGAGTTGTTTTTTTTTTTTTTTGAAAGAGGAAGGGAGATTTTTACAATTTTTTTACGAACTAGGTAAGTATATTTTTTATGAATATAATAAATTGAGGTTTGCAATTTACTCACCGATTTCTCGACACATTTTACGTTTTCAAGTCACTCGGAAAATGATAGTGCCTGAAAAAATAAAAATGAACATTAATTTTTATAATATTATAGACTCAAGTACCTACGTCCTAGTACCTACACAGAAAATCCTACAAACGCTTTTCTTTCATCTCGAGTAAGTCCGAAAATTTCCACCAATTTGTTATCAAATTCTAATCTAATTACCTACCATAAAGCCAGCCATAAACCAAGAAAAACCATCCGTGAAAAATAAAAATTAGGTAATAAGTAAGGTACCAAAGAACGTGACTTCTCAAGCACCGATCGGCGATCGTCCTTCATTTGAGTAGGTAGCATCAGTACCGCACAATGCACAATAGTTTGAAGTAAATAAGCGTTCAAAACAATTCATCAAAATGAAATTAGCGATTATGTACGAATATTAACCGATGAAACACGTATAACGACTTCTTAGTCCTTTTAATTTTTTTAAACCGTAGAGCGACTTTGAGAATATCTTCTCATTGTTCAAGTTATCTATTTTTTCGCTGTTCGTATTCGTAAATATGGTCGGATGTACGAAACGAAAATACAATTTCGAGAATAGCGCTTAAAATATCAAAATAATGTATTTCAAGGTCGTTTTGAAATCTCTCGCCTCTTCGTCGCATACTACATGCAAAAAAGATGCGAAATTCTCTCGGAACATTTACGTCGCATTAAAAAATTCAAAAGTACCACCACTATTACCTTTACCACAGTAACCGCAAGAACGTACAAATACTACCGGTGAAGATGAAGCTAATTTAAAGGTGCAATTTCCGTACTGGTAAAATTTTCACGTAGTTATAATTATTAAAATCATGTTTAATCGCGACGACAAATCTTTAAAAAAAATCCAAGGCTTGACAATTAAATTTATCAAAAAAGAAAAATTCTATCGGTAGCCTACACTATTGTGTATTAAAGGTTGTAAATGAAAATTACTTTAATGTAACTTCGTTAATAGTAGTAAAAAGCACATGTTCAAGGCTCGATAGAAGTATCGTTTTTATCACCTGATTATGATGCAACTTCAAAACGTATACGGCTTTCCATTATCAAAATAAAAAGTTTTTTCTTTGAAAACGTTATCAGAAGCACATACTGCAATGAAGACAAGAGGGCATTGCATTAACTGCCTTGAAAATGAATTCAAGGCTCGGAAATTATGATAATAACGACTAAATCAATAAAAAAAATTACTATAATAATCACTTTTTTTTCAGTAAAAAATATGAAAAATTTCTTAATTATTTTGTAAATCAACCAATTTTTTAAGAAAAAAATCTTTCAATTTTTTGGTCTAAAAATACTTGCTTATTACTTCTCAAATTTTTAGGGAAAAAAATCTCTTCTAATTTGTTTCAGAAAAAAATAAACTCTGAATTCTCTTGGAATAAATTTATTTAGAGAAAATTATTTCAGGAAAAAATTTTATACTTAATTATCTTTTGACTTCAATTGTTTTGAAAAACAAATCCTGAGGAAAAAAAATTTCAATTTTTTGGGGGGAGGGAAAGAGGGAGGGGAAATATTTCTCAATACTTTTGGGTTGATTTTTTCAATTTTTTTGGAATAATGAGTAATAATTACAAAAAAAAAAAAAAAAAACCATTTCAATTTTTTGATAGGAGGGAGGGGGGAATACTCTCAATAATTTTAGATTCAATTTTTCAATTTTTTTGGAATAAAAAAAACTTTTGGAGATGAAAATCTCTTGCTTTTCTCAGAGGACATTTCGTACAAATTTCGAGAAATGGAAAATATCTCAATTTTTAGAGTCGATCAGCGTAAGAAAGTTCTCAATTTGTTTAGAGAAAAAAATCGGTTTTTGCTGTTGTTGTTTTCAAGAAAAAATCTTTCAATTTCAATTTTTTTAAAGTTGAAATATTTCTCTTTTTGGTGAAAAAAATCTCTTATTCTTATCTCAGACAAAAATCAGTTTCTTTAGCTTAAAATCTAAATAGGTAGGTTCTTTTTTTCAATCGAAAAAAAAATCTTTGGAACTGAAAACCTCTTAATTTGTCCAGAGAAAAAATGTTTGAATTCTCTCGAAAAAAAATCTCAATTTTTGAAGGTCAGCGTGAAAAAAAATCACAATTCTCTGGCAACTCATAACAATCCAAGTCAAGTACACAGTAAATAAGACAAATAGTCATAAGAGTACACTTGTAAACTTTTTCAACAAAAATTCATGAGGATTTTTTTTTTCTTTTTAAATGAGTAAATAACTAGTTTTAAATGCTTTGCAGCGAACTGGCAACTATTCACAAGAATGTTTTCTCCAAGTACTTTTTAAGAGATTTCTAACAATATTTTTTTCACGAATAAATTTTTTTGACATAACAAATTACTTCTGAGGATGCACTGAGGCTTTCTTAAGAAAATTTCTTTGATAAATTTTTTTCTTAGAGATTTTTCTTTTAATGAATTTTTTGCAAGAAAACTTTTCAAGAATTATTTTTGTTTAATTATTTTAAAATAATTTTTTCTAACAATTTTTTCTTTAGAAGATTTTTTAACATAGATTTTTTAAACCAAATTTTCTATTTTACTGATGAATTTTGCCTCCAAAAAAATTTGGAATCATTTTTGATCTGATTTTGTAAAGCATATCAACTTTTTTCGAATTTTATTTCATTTTTTTAATTTGTGCAAAATATGATTTTTTAAATTTTTAGATAAGTAGTTTTTCAATTTTTATTACTGCCTATTAAAGTGGGCTAACTATTTTAAAAATAACAAAATGTCTGTTTTCAGATAAGTAGGCACTTACTGTTACTAAGTACATATCTAATTTTTGAAAATTAAAAAAAAAAATTATTTCTTTAGTTGAGAGTCATTAATTTACTCTTCCGCAAAATTTTCGCTTAGAAAACCATTTATTAGTTTCTTTTTCAAACCAATAAGTAGATAATTTGAATTCAGAATCCAAAAGACAAAAAGACAATGAAAAAAGGCATTTTCAATCAAATAAAAAAATTTCGAATGGCCGTTTTCGAGTCATGCAAATTGCACAGAAAATTACTCGTACATTCGTAATGGAGCCAAAATTGGCTCAACGTGAAATGTGAAACGTTGGCGTTGGTTATAGTTTAAAAAGAACGAGTCGACTCGTACTTCGGTGTGCTATTCCTTATAGGACGATTGCTGATGGTAAACAGAAGAATAGGGTTAAATTTGTACTACGTATACTCAGCGCGAGTATATAGTTAGGTATATGTAGATTTGATTGTACGTAATTACGATTACAATAGGCTATTATAAGTACGACACAAAGGACGACTTTTCATTTGATTTTATTCATATCTTCGCCGAGAGAGAGAGAATATTGTTGATATATCAAGCTATATACAGTCGGCGCTTTATTAATGCCTATAATTGTTCTGTAGCCAATTACAATGGAGAGAAACGTCCAAATAGTGCAAATATTTTATTCATTCGATGTACGCGGCGCGTATTCGACATCGCCTCACTGTCACTTTATCGACAATTTTATAGGCTATTTGCTTTGCTTCTCTCATCCTCATCCTCGCCTTCGCAGGTTCCTAACACCAAACGTTATTATAATTTTCGACATTTTATCGAAATTACGCCTCTACGTGTACGAGTATGAAAATGATTATACTCCTTTTTCGCCCTGTTCTTTCTATCGCGAGTACCCTTATACGAGCTTTTTCTCAACTTATGCAAAAATGCGATACGAAATTTCTACCGCATACTTATTACGATGAGCTCGCTTGAAAAATAAAAAATAAAATCTTTCGCTAAATTTATCACGTCAACAACATGTAGGTAGATAAGAGAATACGCGCTGGAAACCTTGAACTAAAAATTTCCAATGATTTCCAAAATCACATCGTTATGTGTAGGTTGCTTTTATCAGCATTTTTTTGAACTATTTACCTAAATACCTACACCTAGACCTAATTATGTTGATAATTTTGTAAAAATTCGGTCAAAACCTTGACTTTAATGCTCAATTGATTTTTATTTTTCCAAATATAAAATAAAGTATAGTTACGTATTTTTCTCTTTAAATGTCGAAAACTTCCAGTTTTAAACGAACTTTCAAAGACCTGCCTTTCCATAGGCTCGAATTAAACCAGCCAAAAATAACTACTCGAGAAAAACGTAAAACAAACACGGTAGGTGGAATTACGATACCCTGATCAAAATCCAATAAAACCCGGTTCGTTTAATCCGACAATTTAATAAAAATCATCGAAACTTCCGTATACGAAGCGAAGGTAATAAAGCACTGCGACATTTTCGAAATACGTATTACCTCGTAGATCTCAAGAGTCTGCCAAAATTAAGATTAGCGAGCGCTCATTTCGACGGTGATAATAGCTCAATAAAAACTTATCGCGAAGCAATTACTTTGGGGTAAACCTAGAACCGATCTCAATTAGAATTCGACGCAAAGGCAACGTACTCGTACTTTGGATGCTGCGAGCAGCGAAAACTTCGACACTTCGTTAGGTGGACAATTTTTTTCTCCTTCTTGCTTGCAAGTGCGGAAAAAATAATACATAAATTGGAGTTTTTCGACTGATCTATGTCGTCGGTGAACGTATAAATATATATTTATTTATACGAATTATATCAAAACTAACCAATTCTGTAGGATTATTACCAATTATTATGAAATATACATAGCCATAATCTAAAAACTGTAAACAGTTGCGAGTTAAATCGTATAATTTGAACGTTTGTATAAGCGTTATTATGGTACCCAATGGAGAACCCCCTCTCAGCCTCCGAATAACCTAGCTAATCTCATAAATAATGCCGTACCATCCTGATCCTGTTCCTGGTTGCTGGTGCTGCTTTAACACGACGTCATATTTCATTTTACATTGTTATTAAAGTGTAATGTTCAAAATTTTATGTATCAGCTTGAAAATAGGTCGGTGTTGTGTTTTACGCTAGGTAGTACATACGCGAGATTTTGTTCAACTATGGATATGGTACAGAGGGTACACACGTAGCAATTTTCAGCGTTCCTCTCCGCCTCCAGCATGTTCACCCTCGGCGATATAAATTTTTATTTCTGGAATTGTATACGGACACCAACACAATTCCAGTATGTACCCTGGACTTTCATTAAAAATTTAATAAATAAAAGAAAAAATGAAAAAAATTAATGCTTTTCACATCGCGAATTCGTGTATGAGAAAGTGTATTGAAGAGGAGGCTCGCTTTTAAGAACAAATTGTAAGGATACACATGACGTCATCAATTTATTTCTTCAGTGTTTCTTTCTACCTTTTGTGGGTGAATTTTGAAGAAGAAAAAATTAAATACTTTTTTTTCCTACACAAAAAAATTGAAAAAAGGTAATTTTTTAAAATTGTAGCATCTACGCAACTTTTTCAAAAGTTATTGAAAATAATTTTTTTCAATCTTATACGAAATTAAAAAAAATTAATATTTCAAAAATTTTGTTCAAAATTAGGTAAGTATACTTGAAATTTTTTTTTGCTTGAATATAATTTTTGGGTAATTCTCCGAAAATCGGCAAATTTGAGTAACAGGCTGATTTCTCAACTCCTGTACTATGCCCAACTTTCATTTTTTGGTTATTTGTACATTATAACGTCCTTAATCCATCATGCCCAATTTGATGAATACCACCCCCCTCCCCTTGAGTACAAGTTAGTCTAAACTTCAAAATGTCCATCGTCGTGGCCTGTAGCACAACATGTTTTTGAAAACAGATTTCAAAAATTATGGAAATCACCATGTTTTTCTGAAAAAAAAAGTAAGTACACGTCATTAGGAAGTTCAGGGTATAGGCTAGTGTGAATGATGATCACAAAAAGTGTTTAGTACAACTACACCTGATCATTGAAAACTGGAGCAACGATTTATGTCCATCGTCGTGGCTAATTTTTAAAAATTTGTCTCAGCTCGCTGAGTGAATATTTTTTTCTGCTGAATGGCTACACTGATTTGTTACTTTTATAATAATACTATCCGCATTTGAAATTTCGAATGGCAATGCACAGAGCGATTTTTTACGTAATCATCTGTAAAAATTTCAATTTTTACAAAAATAGTGTCCATCGTCGTGGCTTATCATTCCTCCGGTATAAAATGTCCCACCTTCCTGAAAACTGAGAAAATTTATTCTAATTAGTAAGTATCCTATTATAGCTTATTAATAATTAATAAAATATCAGTATTATAGCTTATAGAATAACTAATTGTCGAATTGTCCATCGTCGTGGATCACAAGTGTTTGTCTTTCGTCGTGGCAATGATGAATTTTTACAGCCACGACGATGGACAATTCGACAATTAGTTATTCTATAAGCTATAATACTGATATTTTATTAATTATTAATAAGCTATAATAAGATACTCACTAATACCTAACATCTACCCGAGTTTGAAAAAATTTGGTTAAAAACTGTCAAAATCAAAAATTATAATCGAAAAATCACATTTTTCGCTCTAGGAGGGGGTGGGGGTGAGGTAGCGACCTAAAAATTTGGTCACGGTGGTTTTAGACCATAAGGACCAACTTCCACTAGTTGGTTTAAAAATTCGCTCTGGGGGGCCAAATCACCCTATTTTACCCGGCTATACCCCTTTTTGAATCGTCCTCCCCCCTCCCTTTTGGGAAATGAATTGACCCCAACACCATAAAAGTACTCGGGGGCATATATATTTTCAATTACCTTAAAAAAATTTTTTTAAAAACCTGTCAAATTTCTGAACTTTTACAGTAGTGAAATTTGCCGATTTTCTGAGAATTACCCTTTTCCTGATCTTTTGAAACTGAATTTTTCCAATTTTGTTCAAAACAATGTTTTTTTTGAAACTAGGTTAAATTGAAAATTTTAAAAATTGTATTCTAATTTTTGACAAAATTATTTTCAAAAAGTTCAAAATTACGTACGTAGTACGTACTCTTTTTTGATTTTGTTAGAAAAATGTTTTCTTGCCCGAACTAATCTTTATCAATAACTATATTATTGCCTCACAACTTTATTTTTTCTTTAAAGCAATAACTATTAAATTTTATCACTTTTTTTCCTTTAAAATTTTGTCAAGAATCAATCGTTTCGTTCAAACATACAATTTTTTAAATGTCAAAAAACTTAGTTTTTCAACTTTGTTGAAGGTCGATTTTTTCAAAATTAAAATCTTTAAAATGTTCAAAATGCAGATTAGTATGACTCTTATTTTGCACTTTTTTCCAGAGAAAATAATTTTTTGGTTTTTACTTTTTCCCTACTTAAATTTCAAGTGTCCTTGTCACTTTTTTTTTTTTTTTTTTTTTTTTTAATTAAAAAAATTGACCGATTTTCCAAATTTTGTCTTTTTTGGTTGTAATCTATCAAAGTTATTCCTTTTCACGAGAATTTTCCACAATTGATTATCCTCTCCCCTCCAACTAAATGCCAAGTGAAAAATGAGCAAAATTTTTAGATCTAGCGCTTATAATATTGCTGCATTTTATTAAAAAAATTATTTAATTTTTATTTTTCGTCGTCGTCGTTTCCACGTACGCGGTAGGCTTAGTGGCCTGTCTGCGAACCGCTGTGATACTCCCATACAGGGATGGCCGATTGGGTTATTACTCAATGGTTGAGACATTCAAAGTCGCAATCACTGCAGTCAGTACTTAGAGTATACGACCAAAGCATTCATACAAATGGTTTACCAGACCAACTATGCTATCTGCTGGCAATCCACCGCATCTCTAGCGGGGTAGTTTTATGTACCCTGAGTTCAACAGTGGCTCGCTTCTGCAGATGTTCAAACCAGTTACAGCTTTTTGATACCAGTGATTTTTTCCAAACTCAATTCCATATAGGCTCAAAAATTAGAAATTATTTCTCATTGAAAAGGAACCACTTTAAATGCTGGGGTCGAAATATTTTGCTCATTTTTTGATTTTTGATTTTTGATTTTTTTTTTTTTTTGGCAGAGGTTTTCACTTAACAATAACTTACGGAAAATAAAAAATTGGAATTCAATTTTCATGAAATTGGAAAATTTTGATATAAGTATTATAATAACTACCCCCAAAAAAATCAAAGTTTTGAAAATTGGTAATTTTTTCAATTTTCTAAAAAAAGAGGACATTTAGGACAAGGAAGCACTTGAAATTCAGTTACGAAAAAATGGGAAATATTTTCACATAGGTAAGAAGAGAAAATATCGGCGTTGAGACAAAAAAAAATTTGAAAGTTTGAAATAAGAGCTACTCTAATGCGCAAGCAATTTTTAAAATTTTGTTTGATAGTATTTTTTACATTTTTGTTAAATTGTTCTTTTTGATCAAAACTAATTTTTTTTTTTTCGATCTCGTTCAAAAACTTTTAAAAAATAAATTCTATTCAAATCCAAAATTTCAAGCATTGTATAGTTACCTACTCAAAAGCAATTGTTCAAATTAAGTACTTACTATTTAAATTTTTTTGAGTAACACATATTTTTTTAATTTTCTCAAAAACTATTACATTATTCAATTGTAACATTTAAAGAAAAAATTATATGTTCAAGACCAATTTTTCTGAGCTTTCTTCGAAAAAATCAACGCCACACTTCAAAACAATTTAATGGAAAAATTTTCAACTATTTTTTCAATTTTCAAAATTTTGCTCAAAATTGAACTTTAAAAAAAATAAAAATTCTCAAAATTTTGCCAAAACAAATTTTTCTAATTTCAAAAAAATTTTATGGAAAAGTTTTCAATTTTTTTTCAATTTTCTTCAAAAACAATTTTTTTAAATTAAAAACAATCCAATGATAAAAGTTTCCAATTTATTTTTTCAATTTTCTTCAAAACCAATTTTTAAAATTACTATTAGGTATACTCAAAATTGAACATTTAAAAATTAAAATTCTCAAAATTTTGTGAAAACAATTTTTTGAAAATTAATTTAAGGTTCAAATTCAAAATTTAAAAAATTATATTCAAACGCAATCTTTTTAAATGTTCAAAATCACTCTTTTTCAATTTTTTATTTTTTTAGGGGGAGGGTCTTAAATAACAAGAGGGGCGCGGGCGTTCCCCTTGGTATGTTTAAAAAATTCGAATGATGACAATTCTGAGTTCCAAGTTGACAATTTTTTTCATAAAAATTGCCTTCATCAATACAAACTTATTTTCAGATCAGCCTCCGTTTGAAATTTTTTCTCAAAACTTACCTCCCAAAAATTATTTATATTCGAATTTCAATTTAAAAAAAATTACAAATAGTTTTTTTATAAAAATGTTGGTGTTTTTACAGATAATAATGATTTTTGATAAAAAAAATGAAAATTTGAAATAGGTAGGTAATAGGTATCTAATTTGTTAATTATCTTATACCGAGTATTTCATAGCTGATGTTGGGCCTTCCTCGAGGTGAATGGACAAGGACAACAGATTGGACACAAGATCTTTCAAAACAAGGGTGTGGGAGCAGGTATGACCGATAATTTTTTTTTTTTTTTTTTGAAGAATCAATACCAACACACGTACATAATATCACCCACGTAAAAACAGTAAGTATATCGTCAGTTGATTTTTAGGTGAAAATTTCAGTCTCCGAACATGCAGCTCTCCAGTCCACTTACGAGCACGTTTATATGCTGGATAAGTCCAAAGTTAAACTTTCCGATAAGAGGTTGTTAAATTTCGTTTACACGAAAACAAGCTTTATACCGCTTAAGAAATGGAACTCGGCGATATGGTTTTACAACAGATTACCAGCGAAGAAAATATATTTTGTGTTACCTCTCCAGCCATATGGGGCAGCCTACGAGTACTTAATCAGAATTTATTACTTAGCTATAAAGAAGCAATATGTTGAGAAAGCTTGAATCTTTTTCCCGGTGTATACCGAGGCATTAAAAACGAAACAATATTACGGTGCTTAAATTTCGCTACTGCGAAAGTTTTCAAAGTAGCGAAATTTTCTACAACCGTTGAGTATTTTTTAAGTGGAAAAATTTCCCATGTAATTGTTGCGATTGCGGATAAAATGCAAGAAGTTTTTTTTTCACCTCTATTCTGTTTCCTGAAGCAAATTCAAAAATCATATTACATAGTTGTTCGCCTGGAAATGTATACAGAATGCTTGCTTTTTTCCCTATGCCAAATAGGACACAAATGTTACCTACATGTATGTAGTTCATGTACAGTTTTTACGATTGAATAAATTCTGCGTACTAGAAAATGCAAATTGTCTCGTAAGGGGCTGTTGGAACTTTATTGACTTGTATCTCAACTATGCCGAGTGCGCCAAAAAGTTCAACTTTTATCTATGCTCCGAAATGAAACGAGAGTAAGATGAGAGAACCGGAAATAAATTGAAATATGCACTCGACTGATGGAAAAATTTTTCCAGCTTCGCACCTACGCGGTGTTTTCCTAATATTATAAATTTTTTCCATCGAATTAGCGAGCACCTCTCGGTGTTTTTATTTGCCAATAAAAAATACCAAAATTTTATAACCTACTCGTATCACCTTCAAATTCTGAAACAAGATCAAACCTGTATACGCCTAAAGGCCTCATTATAAATAATAAAAGAGCAATTGGTGCAATTGCATTAATCCTTTATACGGATTACTTTGAGATAAAAATTTTACAAAATTATAAATACGAATCTTGAGCGCCTTACGAGTATAATTTCGCATTGTTCAAAAAAAAATCCCACAGTAACCTTTTTTATACTCATTCTTTACAAAAAAAAAAAAAAAGTATCCCAGTGATACCCAAGTTGAAAAAAGCTTTCTTACACGAAACCCTCCTGAAAATTTCTTTGCGTAAAATGACGTGTGAAAAAATTACCCATCGTGAAGGAGAATTTTAAATAATATACATCGCGAGCTAAGTACGTTGATAAAACACTTGGGAAATTTTTCACTCACTCGAGTGTAATATTTAGAGAAAAAAATCTCTTGGGTTTTGAATTGCACATGTGGTCATGTGATTTATACCGTTACGTGTTACGGTGGACTTTTAAACGAGTATGGAATGAAATTTAAGGCGATAAAAACGAGAATTTTTCCCTATAACAAAATTGCAAATTGAATGCGCAATTTTATTGGCATTGAAGAAAATGTAATCTGGCTAAAAATTTATTTTATTATTGCGCATAGGAGGTTTGCTACTTTTGCCCTTTAATATAGCAGAACTTGGTAGAGTGTAATAATTTATTACGGACGCGGATGCGGTTTGATTTCTTATTACGTAATACGTATATATACGAAAATGGAACGATGGCTTTTGATAAAAATCAATATGAAAGAGTGGTATTTTGAGTACCACTGGCCAGTGTGTAAAATTTTATAAGAATGAAATCGGTTCATCAGAGATGGCGGGCGCCAACCGTCGTCATTATATTACAGCATTAAAGTCTGGTATTAATATGAGCTTAGCCGCTCGTACGAGTAAAGTTGGTTTTATACACTAATACGTGGTTGCCGGCTTATAATGTAGCTTTGTGAGCCAGCAATAAAATCCAAAATGAGAGAAGTCAAATTCTACAAATAAATTTCCAAAGCTGTTCGTCTTATATGTTGTGAAAATTTTATTGACGATCGTGTTCGCGTGATTTTTCAAGCATACAGTTTAACGCTTCTTCTTGCAAGTAGGTAAGGTACGTATGCGTGATACTACGACAATAAACTTTTTGTTCGGCAAATCGGTACCATCTCGTGCGTGAGCTTTTTCTCTGTTTATTATAATTCCATCGAGGTATATTGGGTGGGCGTATTATAGGCTTTAATAACTAGTTGGTTGTTGGCATAATTTAAAATTTAGCAAGGTTCGAACAAAAAATGCAAAGATTCTGGCTAAGAGTGTAACACAATTTTGATTAAACTGCAATTTTTCTGTTAATGTACCCAACAAAGTGCACGTAGTCGCAGGTACCAAAAGCGGTTTTTTTGAAGGTAGTTTTTTAATGTCTCTCTTTTCTTTAATAAGTATAGGTAGATCCTTTTTATGAGGGAAATTATTCCAATTTTTCATTTCTCCTCCAATTTGTTATTACTATGTGTAGTCTGAGAAATCTCCTATTTACCAAAAATTTAAAAAATCTAAATTTACCTTTTATCTTTTTTTTTTACAATTTTTAGCCAAATTTCAGAAAATGATCCAACTTCAAGAATTAAAAAAAAAAATCTAAAAACTTGAATCATGATTTAATTTTGACATTTTTTCTAATTTCAAGTTAGATACCTACTCGTATTACCATTTTTTGAAAATTAAATCATAATTTTTATCATTTTTTAAAAATTGATTGAACTGAGCTTTAAATTGTTTCTCGAAAATATGGGCCAAATTTTTAAAACTTGATCCAAACTCAACATTTACCTATTAAAATTTCACATTATCGTTGAATTTGAAATTTTTTACAATTTTGTATTTTTATTCAATTTTAAAAATTTACCAAACTTGACAAATTGGGCTTTTAAATTCTTTTTAAAAATTCAGTGGAAATTGGCCCAACTTCAAAAATTTATCAAAATTTAGATAATTTCAAAAATTCCAATTTCATCAAATTCCTCCAGATTTTGAATTTTTATAAGTAGTTTTCAAATTTTTCAAATTTAATCAATTAAAAAAATTACTTAGGCATAAGTGACTAGATACTAAATTTTGAACATTTAATCAATATAAAAATTATCCAATTTTTTCAATTTTACAACCAAATTTCAACCTTTGAACTATACAAATTAAGCTTTTAAGCATGGTTTACAGGATCAAATTTATTTGCGAAAATCCGATTTGTGCAAATAAATTTGAACATGTAAACACTTAATTGTCTCATCCAATTTTTTTTGTGACTTCATTAAAATATTTGAGTAAAGTTTGATTTTTACCCAAATCTCGCCGCATCTTTCACGTTGATGTTATTATCATTTTCGAGTATTTCGCTATTATCTACTCGTATTTCTGTTGGTGTTTTCATTTTTATTTGCACGTTTTGACGTTTTGTAAAATTAAAATGCTTCCCGATAATGAAATCACGAGGGCCTTCATTCAGAAATATCGAGACCTGCCAGAGTTGTGGAATAACAAACTGGCTGATTATAGTGATCGAAGTAAAAAAAAACTCCCAGGCTCATATTCTGAAACATACCTTAACTTTAAGGGTTCCTTCTGAACTAGTGAAGAACGAATCTGACGATTGTGATTCGTTAAGGTACGTTTCAGAATATGGGCCCTAGTCCTTTCGTTTGCAAAAATGGTTAAATCGATTAATTAAAAATTCGTCAATGCGTTATTCGCAAGATTAGTCGAATTATAACGAAATTAAATTCATGTGAGAATACGCTGATTTATTCCTGAGCCGCTCTTTGATCCATTTACTTCGAAATCTTGTTTTTTTTTTCTTCTTTGAATTATTTTATAATATAACAACTTTACGTAATTCAACATCCATTTCAAAAAATTCTAAAAAAATTAAAATGAAATAAGTACACAGAACTTGATGATGATAAGATAAGATTTGTTCAGATTTGTTCATTGTATTTGTGCAGCGTAAACGCGTGGCAGTTAATTTGATGGTTTGTGTAAAAATTTGTGCAAATAAATTTGATCGTGTAAACCAAGCTTTAAATTAGTTTGAAAATTCGAAAAAAATTTAAAAATTGAATAACTTTAAAATTTTATTACAATTTTGAATTTTTACCAAATTTTGGAACTTTCAAGAATAATAAAATCTCAAAAATTTATTCAAATTTGAAAATTTCAACTGTCGAGTATTGAATTTGAAAAATTTGAAAAATATAATAATTAATAACCTACCATCACTATTAAAAACATTGCAAATCGAGATGCTAAATTTTAAAAATATTCCCAAATTTCAAAAATGGATTCAACTTCGAAAAATAATTTTTCATAGATTCCAATTTTCATGAAAATTTTCATTTTGACCTTTTGAAACTTTTTCAAATTTATAGATTAACCCAATTTTAAAGATTCTGAGAATTGATGAAGTTTAAAAATTTTTATAAGGTTATACTTCACTTACTGACAACCACGCAAAAACCCTAATATTTGAGAAGTGCACTTCATACGTATGAAGTAACGGTATAGTGAGGGTTTTGCAACAGGTTAGAGTGATGTACTGAATAGTTGTGAGCGTATTACTCGATAATGGTTGTTTTACATTACTGTTTTGTAGAAAGCGAATATTTCTTTGTAAAAATGAATATGAATAGTGGTAATAAGGGAAAGTAAGTAAGATTTATTAAACATTTAACTTTTAAGTGTGCATTTCTGTAATAGGTATTTATGTATTTATAATGTTGTAGTGATGATCTGATGCGGTTCATGGATGACGAGACTGATCCTATAATCGCCGAGGAAGGGATAACATGATTGTGGATGAGCCTGCAGTAGGCAATCCAATTGTGAACCCCCATCGAAACGAATAGACGTTTGCTGACGTGTTATGCAGAAGATCTGAGTCCTTTATCACTGGAATGTAGAGAGATTGAGCATAATATGATGATGGGAAAAAATCGTTTAATTGAAGACCTCAAAAAGGAGAATGTCTTCTCGATCGATCGGCATGCACGCAACTTTTCCAACAATTTCATGACTAAAATAATAGACTCGACATTTTGCTATTGACAAAACATTAATGATGAAGCACAATATCTCACATGTTGTGCGGAATTAATTTCCACGTCTTGCTGTTCGGTGTTGAATGTACTATTTGTATCCAATTAAATGATATTATTTAGATAAAAAGGTAGGTTCATTCCGCTGTCATGTGCACGTTTCCGCGTCTCTATCTCGTTAACCTTCGAAATTACAATTCATGAAAAAATTTAGGATGCTATTTTCATAATCCTGTGTACACGTAAGTATACTTATCGAGCGTTACCTAACGTTCATGAATGTGGAGAATGAGCGTTGCCAATTTTAAGGATTTCTCCTTAAAGACGAGGATTTTTTACCTTTAAAAAAATTGTGAGGATTTTCCATATTCACGGTTTTTAAAAGATTTTTAAGGATTTTAAAGGAATTCTTCAATAAATTTCAATATTATCGTACTTGACATTAAAAGAGTCATGAATCTATTTGATATTTTGAAAAAAGTTGGAGGTATTACTATAGTACGTTCGGCGAAAGATTGGTGCTGGCAAAAAAAAAAGTGGGGGATAAAGTGAAGAAGCTACCAAATTGAACGCGTGACTTCGCGAACCTCGTATTTTCTCGCATTCGCATACTCATTAATTCATTATAATGATTACTTTAGTATGATTTCGCAATACTCGCAAATTAATTTCTTCTTTTTTCTTTTGTTTTTATTATCAAGTTTTTTATGATTTCTTTCCCAATTTTACGTATTCCATTTTGTAAACATTTCACTAAATAAATCGAATAAAAAATCAAGAGCGTAACAGGCATCGCAACTCGCCTCGCGCGTGAGTTTAAATTTTAAATCGGTGATAACTTGAGACTGAGGCAAGTTAGAGATTTCGTTGTTAGCTCATTCGAAAGAGGATAAAATTTCGCGTATTCACCTCGCTTACACTACCTATCTACGATCAATATTTTTTTTGATATTTTAATTTGAAGAAAAATAACGTTTACATTAAAATATTGGAAAAACTAAAAGTCATAGATACGTGGTGTAAGCGAGGCGAATGTGCAAAATTTTATCCTCTTACGAATGAGCTAGCAACGAAAGCTCTAACTTGCCTCAGTCTCAAGTTATTGCCGATTTAAAATTTAAAATCACGCGCGAGGCGAGTTGCGATGACGGTTGCGATCACAACAAGTCGCATTGTCCATTAACTCCGTACGTAAGGGAAAATGTTGAAAAATGATAAAAGGTTACGATATTATTTTATCTAAGTACACCTTGTTCATTAATTCGTTTGAGGATAACTCATTATGTAATGAAGGAAGAAGGAAGAATACAACGTGATGAAATGCAGTTCATCAAATTTGAACGCACCTTCAGTTACGGCGCGTTCATTGGTCTTTTAGTTTCGCATGCTCCGCCCAAAAATTTGCCAGCACCAAACTTTCGCCGAACGTACTATACAGATAATGCAACCACTCGAAAAAACATTTTCGGTATTTGGTATAAATACGTATTTGAATGTAATGCAAGAAATATAAGAAGTTTTTTTTGCTGATGAGTGATGATGATGTAAATTAAAGTAAATGCCAATGCAGAAGCAGAGAAGCTAGAAAACAGTTTTGAAGATGAAGATTTCGTCATCGTGGAAACGGAAAATGATAATTATTCCACCGACTCACAACAGGGTACAGTGATATGTTAAGTTACCAATATGGGTCATTCCATGTCAAGAAGGCCCGTTTTTGACCTAGGTCCTCCGATTTCGTTCAAAAATTTTTTACGAGTCTTTCTAATTCCAAAAGTGAGAAAACCACCGTTTTTTTCTCCATGACCCCCGAGGGGGTTTTCTGGAGGGGGGGTTTGTTTTCGCACTTATGAGATTTCTTGTTATAATACCCAACTTTGGTGGGCTGTATCTCATGATTGATGCAAGGTATCGAAAATCGGTAAACTGGGGTTTGAAGAGCATTAAAAGGAGATTCAGAATCACTTATGAAAAGTTCAAAATTTGAAAGTTGAGCTTTTTTGAGAAAAGCTCAACTTTTGAAAATACGCAGAACTTCAGAGACCTCATCAAAAAATCTACAAAAATTCCTGTGAAGAGACATTACTATACTACATTTGTGTCATAATTTTCGTGATGAACAACGTAAACCCCTGGGGGGCACGGAGCCCCAGAATTTTGACCCAAATTCAATTTTTTTTTGAAAAATGAGTGACATATCGTTTGTTACGTTTTTGATAGCGCTGAATTCGAATATCACCTTGATTTTTTTATAGAACCCATACCAAGCCCTCTACAGCCCCCAAATTTGGGGGGAAATTGACCCAAATGAAAAAAATCGTGTGACACATCGTTTCTTATGTTTTCTATAGTGCTGAGTTCGAATTTCGACTTTATTTTTTGATAAAACTCCCTCACGCTCCCCCATGACCCCTCAAATTTTGAAAAATGTGGGGTAGGGCGATGGTGGGGTGTGGCAGATCGTTTGTTATGTTTTCGAGGGTGCTGAATTCGAATATTCACTTACTTTTGTGATGGGGGTCTCCCGAAGCCCTTCCCAGCCCTCCGGACACTTGTAATTCGTACTATTTCAAGTCTGGAGGGCTGGGAAGGGCTTCGGGAGACCCCCATCACAAAAGTAAGTGAATATTCGAATTCAGCACCCTCGAAAACATAACAAACGATCTGCCACACCTCACCATCGCCCTACCCCACATTTTTCAAAATTTGAGGGGTCATGGGGTAGCGTGAGGGATGCGTAAAATTCTTAGGGGTCTATATCGAGTCTCAGTTAGATTGGGATAGTCATGTAGATTACCTATCACTTATCAGGAAAACTAACCTCTGTAAATTACCTCCTTTGGCAATTAAAAAATGAAGTTACATTGCAAACTCTGAAACTGGCAAATTATGAGTTTTAAAAAAATCCTCATATCTTATTGATTATTGCCAAAAAAGGGTTTTAAAATTGGACGAATTGCTTTTTTTTTTTGTTTTGTTTTCTACACAAAGTCCAACTAAAATAAATTATCAGTTGAATTAGTTAGGTATAAAAATTTGTGTTTTCAAGTCCAACGAAATATTGATAATGTGCGATAATCTCGAAATTATACACACACACCCCCCCCCCCCCACCCACCAAAAAAATGTTAAATTGGATCAATTCTTTTAAAATTTACATGTTATCAAAAGCCTACGTATAAAATATCGAACACCCAGCCAAAAAAAGATCTAAAATTACCAAAAATTTGGGTAGGCTTAACAAAAGATTAATACATACATAAATTGGAACAATTTTCAATTTGGGATTTTGACGAGATTTGGTCAAAATTTTGGATCAAGATAATCAAAATGTTCACCAATGTAGCTCAAATGATAAAAACCCTAGGTACTTAGATCAGTGGAAAACTTATTTTTCAAATTATCCACGAAGAATAAATCAAAGTCACGCGCATGTTTTCAAGCAGAAAACTTTATAAACTCGAGAAAGATTGGATTTCACGCTTTTCAAAGTACATTAATTAAATCGAAAGTTGATTTAATAGCACCGCAAGAGCGAGTAGAAAGCGAGAGGAGGAAAAGAGTAAAAATTCTCGACACGGTTCGCTTCGATCAACTCGATACGATACAAAGAGACGTTATCATTGTAATCAACGCACTATATTGTACGTATTTTTCAACACGACAGGCGGGAAAATTCGAATCCAAAAAAGCTGGCTTTTTCGTACACCGGGCTCGAAATGTACGTATAAATTAAATAACTTTCAAAGCGCAACTTGGGTCTTTAAATTATTCGTTACAATTCTCACGTTCAAGTTTTAACATAATCGATCAGTGTGATCCTGATAATGTTGGGAAAAATCCAACAGAGGGGTGAAATCGTCGCAAGTTTCGAGACTAATTATTACGAAACTGTAAACTCGATCACATCTTTCGCTTCGTTAATTTCCTCTGAAATCGATTTTTCTCGCTAAGAAGTGCACATTTACCATTAGGAAGAAAAAAATGTAACGAGATAGCACTCTATCGACAATTTATGGTTATTGATCGAAATAATTAAGTTGGAATACGTTTCTGGAATTTTTTCCCTGTGGAACAATTTGAAGGATATTTTCGCTAGAACAGACGAAGCGGTCTCGTCGGGCCACCCGATGAAGTATAATATTGGGCGGGAATCGCTGAAAGCGATAGCCACCTGCAACCGATAAAAGTATCGTTTATTGTATGTATTTTCGAAAAAATCGCACACAACATCCTTTCCAACTCATTGCCAACCGTTGTGTAGACCATTTGCAATAAAATAGTTCACTTTTCCTCGTTAACTTTTTTTCTCGTTAGCAAAAATACGTATTTTCTATATCTAACAATTAGATAGGTATATATTTTTCTTTCTTTACTTTTTTTCCTCCTGCAGCGTTCGTTGTCTTTGCCAATAATGTCGATGTAGCGTGGCCTGATTTTTCCACATATACGCGAAAATATAGCGGAAAATGATCACACACGAGCAACAAAACTTACAAAACAATCAACAAAGCACTAATTGGATTCCAATTAAATAATCAAAGAAAATCAAATACGTAGTTAGAGTAGTTTTACGTACCTTAGGTACATATTTAGAATCGAATCAATTCACGACGAAACTCGAAAAGATACGTTTGAATAACTACGAGTACATAGATTTTTACTGAATTTAAAACGTACCTACATAAATGTCTACAGATAATTTTTACGAAACGTTATACTTTTGTTATATCGTTATCAACTTGGTCAAATCAAAACTCAGCGTTGCCAATGCACTGATTTTTCAGTAGATCTACTACTTTTTCAAAGCTGTAGGTACTGGTTTTCTACTGATCTACTGATTTTTAGCAAAAATCTACTGATTTTGTCAATAAACAGGAAAAAACTGATTTTTAGCTCACTTTTGTTATCGATATATATCGATATGAGTGCATATCGATACATATCGATATGAAAATTTTGAATATCGATATATCGAAATTTGAAAAATTGCTAGTTTTCAAACACACAAAACCATCATTATCATTGATTTATGATTTCCGAAAAAAATTGAAAAAAGAAGAAGGAAAAAAAAGTTGCTCAGTTCATCGCTTTTCCTAATTTCCTTTGATATTTTGATCAAGCGACACGTTCGTTTTTGCTCCTTGAAACTGAGCTTAAAAAAAAAAATAATAAAAAAAATTTAAAAAAAACAATAAAAAAAAAACAAAACGTTCGTTTCACACCCGCCCTCCCAACCCGAAAGTAAACGATGCGACCCGATCACATAATTTTTAAAAGTTGATTTCAAGTTCCAAAGTATTCAAGCTAAGATTGATGTTTGACATCATTATTGTTATTCTTACTTCATTCTATTTGTAGTTATACAGGTTTGCGATTTTTTTTCAACATTTTAGGCGTTTTTAGAGAGATTTGAATTTTTTCGATATATATCGATATATCGAAAATATCGATATGCCCTTATATCGATATCTTTACATCACTACTACTTTTTTCATAAAAAATTCACTAAAAGGTTAATTGATGCAAAAAAAAAAAAATTTCTCTCCTGACTCTAATATTTTTTAATGATTTTTTTTTTTTGGCCCCACTACAGTTTTTGAAAATTTGTTTCTAAGTAGATTTTTCACAAAAATATCCACTAAAAGACATGAATTAGTTGATGCCAAAACATCCTTTTTCCTTCTGAATATACTACATTTTTTTGGAAATTTATATCTACTGAATCTACTGATTTTTTACCAAAGTAGATTTTTTCGAATTGCCATCTGGCAACGCTGTCAAAACCTGCGAAAGGAATGTTTTTCAATCGCAATACCTAATAATATATGCTTCCAACTCGAAACAATTTCTTATTCATTTACGTAAAAATCAGAAACTCATCTCGAACTTTCCTTCGTTCAAAGTGCTTAAAAAAAAATATCACGATACGAATTCCAATCCAAAACCCTACTACTTTCACATCCATCATCAAAAATTGAAATAAAAGCTCAAATTACGATTAATAAATCAAATACGAAACGTTGCACGTTGGTTGTTTTTCCTACATCAATTAGAATTTTAGAAACTTGGTTAAGTTGAAAGTTTTTATTGCGTTTCCAAAATGAAAATCTGTTAAGGTTGTAGACGTTACACGAAAATGAGCTAAAAATACTATTTCGCGAATAACTCGAGCATGCAGCTACTGTAAACTTTTTCCAGTTGGAATTTCGCAATTGCCATGATATGCTTGTTAACAATGTGAGTAGGTAGTTTACATTCGAGTATGTAAATGGAAATCGAAATATGTTAATTAAATATTTGGTATTTTTGTGTAATCGCAGGTACTATACTGAAGGTATTTCATTCAGTTATGTATTTTCCTTTCATTTTATTCATTTTTGCGAAAACAGTAGGTATTGCAAATTCATTTTGTACCATTAAAGAGTAAGTACATGGTACTTGGTAGCTCGAATACGAGTATACGTATAGTATATGGTACCTATATCTATTGTAAGCGGATTTCTCAAACTTTCACATAAGCTTAGTTGTGAGTATTTTGAAGATTAAGTTGAATTTACATTTAGTAGATATTTGACCCTAGAATACTTAAGTATCCACGTCACCTATTATCCTCTTAACGGGTAAACCTGCTGACGTGTTAATGTATATGACGTGAGTTTACAATCATTTGCTCTTCGAATAACCAAACTATTTCCAATCAGCGGATTATTTCGCTCGTCGACGTCGATGGCGATGAATTTGATGGTACGTGCGAATACTATTTTACTTATAATATGGATTTTCAATCGAGTAGACTGACATACAATAATAATATAAGTACACATTTTTCTACAGCATACTCGACTAAGTAGCTACTCATCAAATTGAAACTTGTAGTAAGTGGTGATGGATTACTTCAGATATATGCCAACTACGCTACATCAAGCGGCGGGAGTGTGCATTAAATTTTGTTCAAACTAATAATTATTTTATTGAGAAACTTTTTAAATAACTGATTTCTTTGCCAAAATTGTGACAATTTTGCAAAAAAAAAAATTAAATTATTGTAAAACACAAATTTTTAAAAATTTATTTTCAAACAATTTCAATTTTTTTTGAAAAACAATTTTTAGGAAACAATTTTGAAAGTTGATAACCATTTTGAATAGGTACCCAAAAATGAAAGGGTTCATTCTAAACAGAATTTTTGCTCCAAAATATTTGACAATACCTAATCAAGATTATTTACTCACAAAATTGACAATTTTTTCTCTGAAGATAAGGGATTTTATCCTAAACAAAAATCCTCTAGATTCCTCCCCAAAAAAATTTAAGATAGGATTTGAAAATCTTGTTAAATCAAGTTGAAAATTACGTAAAAAAAACTGGAATTCTTTTCTGACTTTAATGGGAAATAACTATGATTTTTTTTTTAATTCGTCTTCCTATATCAAAACTAGTTACAATTTTTCAAAAAAAAAAGAAAAAAAAGGACAAAATTGCTAAAATGTTAAGAAGATGGTAGGTACATAATATTATTCCCTACATAGTAAGTTAAAAGCATTTTAAAATAGACATTTTCAAAAAATTTCTGTAAAAACAATTCTTAATTTTTTGATTCAGAAGGACAATTTAATTTTTTTTTTTTTTTTGAAAAAAAAATCTTGAGGAACCAATACCTACTTATTATGAAAATTTATATCAAGTACTTGAGATATTTAAAATACGATTTTCAACAAATTCATTATGATCAAATTTTTCATTTATTTCAAATTTTAAGCATTTTTAAACTAAAAGATGCATTTCTTGAAAATTTTGTTCAAATCAAAATTTAAGGAAAGAAAATCGTGAATTTTTTTCCCGATCTTATTGAAAATACAGGATGTCCCAATTTTGAGTAACCAAACTTGAGATTTGAATATAATTGACAAAAAATATTTACACAGGAATCACAGAATGCCCATCTAGATTTTGAAAAGCTAATGATTTATTTTCAAAATTTCGTCAAAACAATAATAAAACAGCCAACAGGTGTAACTTTTCGAGAGAAATGAAAAAAAGTTATGAGAAGAATTTGCTAATCTTTGAAAATGAAGTTTCTACACAGCTTTGAAAATTGGTATTTTCGAAGTTTTAAGTCAAAGCACCTCAATTTTTGAAAATTGGCAAATTCGTCACATTTTTTTTGGGGAGGGGGTTCTCAAAAAGTTACGTCTGTTTCATGTATTGTCCTGACAAAATTTTGCAATGTCTCATCAATGCACTAGGTATAATAAAATATTAAAATAGACCACATTTTTGGCAAAAAACTCGTGTTGCTGGAACTCCTTCAATTTTCGAGATAGACAACCCAATGTGCTTAGAAGCTTTTTTTGGTGGTGCTATCCGCTGCTGGGATCAGAAAAAAATTTGAACGTAGTATTACCAACCGATTTTGCTTAGCAAAATGCTGATTTTCAAAGGTTAGTCGCGTTTTCATTTTCAAATTTAGTTACCGTGTGTAGCTGTGTACATCAAATTTTTTATTGATGATATTCGATTATATCCTAATCTTAATTCTAGTTATTCGCTACCGGGACAAACAATATACGTATTTTTGAAATACATCCCCCCCCCCATCAAAAAAAGAGTAGCAAATGTGAAAAAAAAAAATCACTAAAATATTGAAAAGACGCAAATAATTATGTACTTCCAAAAATTTTGTACAAAGTATTATTTTATTTATTTATTTTTTTCAAGTAAAACTCGTTGTGAAAATTAAAAAAAAAATGTTTCAATCATTCAAGATTATATTCTCAATTAAAAACAATTTTTGACAGAAAATTTATAGCAAACAAATTTTATAAATTCGGCTAGTACCATGGCTCTTAAAAATTTTTAGTCAAAGCACAATTTTACTCAATTTTGGGAAAACTGCCTCTAAAAAAAATCTTTTTGAATTTCATTATCAATTGAACACCTAAAAAAAAAAAAAAAATCGTTAAGATAACACAAAAATTGTTACGATTTTGTAAAAAAAAAAGTCATTGGAATATTGAAAACGTCCTATTTTAATTTAAACATGAATTTTACAACAAAAAAAAATATTCAAACATGTTTTTTTAATTTAAAAAAAAAATAGTTAAAAAACAGGAAAAAATGAATGTTTTTAAAACAATATTTTTAGCAATTTTTTGAAAAATTTATAGCAAAACAATTTTCCAAATTTTGTTCAAACTTCAATTTTCGGAAATTTTGTTAAAACATCTATAAACGAAGAGGTAGTCAAAATTCAGGCAACTAGATTTACACTAGCAAAACTATGTACGTTATTTGGCCAACGTGTATCGAAAAAAATTTGAAAAATTATTTTGCAATACAATTTTCAAAAATTACTAAAAATATTGTTGATTTTTTTCCAACTTTTCAACTATTTTTTTATTTTTCATTTTTAATTGGAAAAATAGTTTTGAATAATTTTTTTTGGAAAATTCAGGTTTAAATTAAAATAGAGTTTCAAATTGAGGCGCTTGGTGGAAAAAGGGCGTTTTACTACATAACGCCCTTTTTCAATATTTTTGGAAATTTGAAATCTTCAGGTCTCCAACTATTAGTACACGATGTATTAGATCTGAAAAATATACCTAGACGATGATAGACGCCTTGAAAGGTGTTTGTTTTTTTCGTTTTTTTCCAAAAATACCCAAATAACGCCATTTTGGGAACCCACAACCTCTACAAGATGACCTAGGGGCCTAAAAATCATGTCTGGGCTTGTTTCGAGACGATATTTCTCATATACTACAATTTCAGCAAATCGAGAAACTTTGACTTTTTCAACTTATTTCATGCATTTGGTTTGACATTTTTAAAATTTTGTCCTATTTGACGGAAACGTTGCTGAAATCTTGGTAGTTCTCGATTATAAGACTGTTAAAAGTGAGAATATGCAAAAAAAAATCATAATTTTTTTTTTTGAAAATTCAAATATGGAAAAAGGGCGTTAATGGACTGTTACAAAAACGGTTATTTTGGCGTTATAACGAAACCTTTTTTATTTTTATTTTTTTCAAAATATACCTCAAAAAACACACTCACTACCTACCTACTATAAAAGATTTCACTTCAATTGACCACATTTCGCGATATACCATTTCAAAACTTTGAACGTGTTTTTTTCACACTTTTTGAAATTATCTAACGCCCTTCTTCCACCAAGCGCCTCAATTACAAATGAAAAATTTTGTCATGTGACAACTAAAGGATTTTCATAATTTTAAAGATGAAGATGAGGCTCACTTTCCAAAAAGGTATTTGGAACAAAATTTTCAGCAATTAAAATTTTATGTCTTTAAGTTCAGGAATTGGACATAAATTTTAGTATGTACTCGAGGGAAAAAAATGGAATAACCTTAGGCATACGAAGACTCATTTTTCCACCGATTCCCAACTTTCTGTCTGATTGTATTCAAAATAGACGAAAAAAAGAATAACGTATAACAAAGTAAGTAAACCAATACAAACAAATAACTTCCCAGTACTATACAGACTATAAAGCGGTACCGATAGATTGTAATTTGGTTCACTTTGTAACACAAGAAAACGCAGCTCAATGGTATTTCACATACGAGTACTTTGGAATTGTAAACTGGCGGAATATTGCACGAATAAACATTTATTAGTAAACTGCATTCCATTCGGAAATTGTTTTAAAAGAAATGCGCTTTTTATATTGATTTCATATAAGCCCTATAGACGTTTAGCTCGAGCGGTGAAATAAAAAAATAAATTGTACTCGAAGAAACTCGTCGTCGTCGTCGTCTTCGTCTTCGGTAAAAATAAGAAGAAAAAAAAACTCGAGAGCAGAAAAACATTTGAATATCAAATGGTAAAAAATTCTCTTTCTACCAGCTCAGAATCACTTTTATGGGGCTTTTCTGTATCCATACTACTAAGGTACACCTGACGACGCTTTGGCTGACATACAAATTTCTTTTTAGTACGCCATAAAATTTCATATTTTGGGGACGTATGTAGAATGTAATTTCCTTTCCTTTGAGGTACCTATTTTTCTCGTTTTTTTTTCTTCCTACGTACTTTAATATTGTGCGTTTTTATATTTCCGTACACTCGAACGTACCTACGCGCGTATTGATTTGATTTCCAGAGTACTAATTTGAGTATAAAATATGAAAGAAATACTCCTCAAATCGCAATTTAACGATTGGTCGGAACTGAATTATAGTTTTAAAAAATCACTTCCTGCGTCACCGAGTTATTTAGCGAAACGAATAAAATTAATTTAGCGAATAGAATTGAATTTTTGTACGAGTATCGTCTGCAGTGCGGTATATATACGTAGTAGATACGTACATACGAGTATACTCAACTCAATAGGTATAAATTGCCGGGCTCTTTTAACGTATCTATTCGCATTAGGCAGTTTGCAATATATCGGTAACAGCTTTAAGAAGTAAACTGGGACATGAAGGTAGGAGGCGTAGCGCGGGCGTTACTTCGCAACACAAGAATATGTACGTGTGCATTATTGAGGGTCGAACAACCCCCCGGGGTCTCGTAATGTTCTTAAGTGCAAGCAAAAACGTAGATTTTGCTATAATACTCGTATAGTATACAGAGTAGGATACGATGGAGAAACACGTCTATTTCGTATGGTTGATTGGTAAATAGTATTGCTGTCGCCATTGCTGTGCCACTACCCTCTACCACCATTACAGGGTACACTACCGCTTCTGCTTATGACGTCGAGTTGGGTGATTTCGCCTCGTTTATGGAATTTCATTGTCCCCCTAATTCTCTAGAGTAGGTACTTGTAATACCACAATAGTAATACGTATATGGTTTACCTTATAAAATACTGAACCGTAATGAAACTTGCCATCTGTATATTATACATATGTATAAAGCGTGTAGATAGATAGGTAGGTAGGTATCTTTCTATAAGCATACACATCCACATACGAATACGTTCGACTTTTAAATTATGCGAAGGATTTTTACCTTTAATGTGATAGAGAGTTATTGAACCTGGTAAAAAGATATATCTAAGTATGTTATTGCGGTTTGCTTTTTCAATTTGCCATGCCATCACTATACTGCGAGTACATATATATTTTGTTCAGAAAACGGTGCAATGCGCTAAAGTAATTGAAAAAAATTCTCGTAACTTTGTGTAGATTTATAACCTAGAAAAACAGCGCAAATGATAAGCTGAAATTTTCACCAAGCTTGGCGAGACCGAATCGAAATTATTTATTGTACAGTTCAGAATGAAATTTCTATAATCAAATCACAATACTCGTAATTATGCAGCAATCTTCATCTTGTTTATAAAATTCTGATTCAAAGTTGAAATTTTCTTGAAAATTTGAAGAAAAAGTCGAGCAGTGTTCTTTATTTATCTGTTTTTAAAACCGCTTTTCAATTTAAACTTTTTTTTCTGATAAGAAAATTTTCTGCACCACCGAAATCGATTTGAGAGATCCCGCACTCCAATTTCATGTATCGTCAATCTTTGAAAACGTATTTTTAGAAAACTCTTAGGTAAATCGAAAAAATGCAATTTTATTTTAATATCTTAATTTTTGAATAATTTGCAACTCAAAAAAAAATCGTGCTAATTATAGAGAATTCTTAATAGGTATCGAAAAAATTTACAATTTTTAATAACCACTAAAATTGAAAAATTACAATTTTTTGAGAATTTGCAATTTTTGAAAAATTACAATTTTTTGAGAATTTGCAATTTTTGAAACATTACAAAAAAATTATGATCTTTTGAAATTTCTAGAAAATTCAGAATAAATCATTTTTGAAAATTGCTAATAAATAAAAAACTTTGCAATTTTTCGATGTTTTTGAAAAATTTATAATTTTAGAAAGCTATATATACTAACTGAAAAAATGAATTATAAATATTTCAAAAATTTGCCATATTTTGAGAATATGCATTTTGTAATAAATTGATAATTTTTGGATAACTTCGAAAACTGAAAAATTGTTTATTTTTGATATCTTGCAAAATGTAAATTAATATTATAATTTTGGAAAACTTTACAATTTAAAAAAAACAACACCTAATTACTAGGGCCCGGATTTTTATGCGCTCAAAATAGAAAAATAAGCGCTTATGTCAAGCGGTTAAAATATGAAAAATAAGCATAAATATGCCCTATAAAACCAAAAAAAGCTAAAATAAGTGCTTTAAAAATGTACCATCATTGGTATCAAAATGCAGGTATTTTAAAATCGCTTTCGAAAAACCTATTAAATCGTACATATGGAGAAACTGACAGAAATGTAGAGCAGAAAAACATCAAAACATTTATTTTTCAAATAAATAATGCGAAATTCAATAAATTTGAACGCGTTGAGATTTCACAATCAAAATTGATTAGATTGAATTAAAATTGAATTATAGTTTGAAAAATTGCAACTTGAAAAAAAAAATTTTTAAAAAGACGAGAACACGAAAAATTGTATTTTCAATTTTTTTTTGGTCAGGTTTTTCATTTTTTTTCAAAAAAAGCACTAAAAACTAAAAAAAAAAGTGCAAAATATGCGGGTTTTTGACGTTTTTTTGGCAAAAACAAGCGTTTTTAAGCATTTATACCTAAAATAAGCAAAAATAAGCGCTTAAAAATTTCACCATTCGTCTCAGAATTGCATGAAACGTAAAGAAAATTGTGATATGCCGTATCTAGTGCAACAGGAAAAAATAAGCAATATCATAAAAATCCGGGCCCTACTAATTACAATTCAAAAAATTACAAAATTTTGCAATTTTTAAAAATCTTTAAAATTCGATATTTTTGAAAAATGTATATACCTACTTAATTTTTGGAAAACTATTAAACTAAAAAATTATAAATTTTTCAAAAAATTATTTTGAGAAATTTATTATTTTTGATGACTTCTAAAATTTTAAATTGTTTCAAAAAATTGCCATAATTATCTATTTTAATACTTTGCAAATTTATATCTAATATGTAGGTTTACAGTTTTTGAAAATAAAATTATTATAACTTTTGAAAAATTGTATTTTTTAAAAAACTTAATTTGAAGAAAATTTTAATAATTTAAAATTTCAGGAAAATTTACAATTTTAGGAAACTTCTAGCATCAAAATTTTTTTCAATTTTCAAAAATCACAATTTTGGAGAATTAGCAATTCTTGAAAAACCCTCGAATTGGAAAAAATACAATAACCTTGTAACCTATGGAAATTATTTGTCATACTTCGATAACTTGCAATTTTTGATTTTACAATTTATTGGAAAGCTTGTAAGAGCGAAAAATCGATTATTTCTGATGACACCTGAAATTGAAAAAATTACATACAATTTCAAAAGAATTTGTATTTGAGGGGGGTGGGGGGGGGGGGGTAAATTTCACTTTGAAGAAAAAATTCCGTTTCTGGGAAATTTGAAATTCCTGAAAAATTAACACACCTAATTTTAAACCCCTACAGAAAAAATTCAAACTTTTGTTCCAATCTACAAAGAGTTTGCAATTTTTATAAAATTTATAGGTAATTTAATTAAGAATTGGTCATTTTTGGAAAATCTTAGAAAAATACGTAATTTTGGAAAAAATTATAATATTTAGAGTATTTGAAATTTTTTAAATTTTTGATTAATTTTTTCGATATATTTTGTCAAGTGAACGGAAAATCCTTCTGATAAAATTAAAAAAAAAAAAAGTATTTTTCAAAAATAATGATCTAAACATTGATGGCATTTATTTTTTCTTAGGGTGATTCAAGGACGCCATTCCTTCACTCTGTTGTAATTCTATTATTTTTATTTTGGCATAATTCGTTCCATAGTAATGGAAGAAAAACACAACGATGTTGTTGCGAAAGTTTTTTCAAGTTTGAAGGATAAAACCGAAAAAAAAAAAGAAAAAAAAAAAAACCTATACCTAGAATAAAAATGAAATTCGTTCAATAACCTTGACTAATAAAATAGTTTTTAAAAAATAGCTCGGAATAACGACGAAGGATACCAAGAGAAAAAAAATACTTCACACCAACCTAAACCTTGGCCTTATCTTTTCCAGCCTTTATACTCCTTTTCGAGCCAAAATACATAATATTTTTAGAAAAATTTCTCGAATCATAAAATCGTACGTAGTATACCCACTACCCACGCAGTACTTACATCGCATATCAGCAAATCATTCATTCCAGCCTTTCTCGAATAATTCTTATTCCTCCACAGTAAAAATGTGCTCTGTAAACACCATGGGAGGAAGTACAAAATGAAAATAAAGATTTCGCAAAATTTGCGCGTATACGTCGAGTTCGAGACGATGAAAAAAAAATAAAAGCCAAACAAAAATGAAATCCACGCAACGTTTCTGTTAACTCGTTGCCGTATATAAAATACGAATATTCACAGGCTGAATGACAACGGAGCGAAGAAAAATAAATTTAAAGGCAAGAGGTGTTTTTTTCCTCCTACTTTGCGACCGTGGAAGAAAAAAATAATAAAAACTAATATAACTCGCAAAAACAGAAACAGCAAACACGTAGAAGGGAATGAATAACGTAATGAAAAATTTGCCACGGAAAAGTAGGTATAGTCTACACGTCTACACAAGAAAAAGAAACACGCAGAAAATCGAATGCGTGATATGAAAACAACAAAAATGAAACAAAAACCAATGCGATGGAATTACTTTTTACCGAAAAATTCGCTCCGAGACGAAGGTACAAGATAGGTATTTACTCGTAATGGTTACACACGTTGGGTATTAATTTTCTAAGCTGAGAGAACCAGAACCATTACCATGATTTCGTACTTTTTCTTCTTTTCGCTAAATAATTTCATTTAATTAGATTCCAGAGAACTTAATTTATTTAACTTGTTTCGCTATACTTTCGGCTAAGTTTGCTGTTTAAATAATTAATGATGAAATGAAAGAATTTTCTACAGTTGGTTCGTTTTCTTTTACGTCTGATGTTGCTCGAGAAAAGGTGTTGAAAGGTTTATTTCTTAATTTTTGCTCTTCTTCGAGTAACATTTTATAAGCCTAAATCGATGATTCAATTTTATTTACGAGAACTAACTAAATGAACTGATGAAGAGTGTTGATTACCTATTCAATTTTTTCAACCTCATAGGTAAGTCGTGAAGATGAGATAGTTTTTTTCTGGAAAAAATCTCTAATTTTTTATCCTATTTGCTTAAAATTTTGAAGGGAAAAAAATCTCCATAAAAATACTCACGACAAAACAATAGGTATTAAATATTTTATATTTATCAATCGAAAAATACTCGAACCACAGGCTTAGACGTGGTGTTATTTATTTATATGTAGGTACCTAACCTACGTACACGAATTTGTTTTGCTAAAGTCTTTTTTCCATTTCTTATTTCACTTTTACCCACAACATCTTCAGAATCCTCCTCGAAAAATTACATAAAATTGAGGACCCTGGGGAAAAAATTTGGATCCGAATTTACTATAGAAAAATTTTCAAATAGCAGGAAAAAATTCAATGTTTTCGGTTCATTTCTCAACATTTTTTTTTCCATCGAATTTGAATACACGGTTTGATTTCCGTTTGCGCTTTTTATTAGGCGAAATAAAAATGACTTTATTTGCTATACGCTATTTTGCACAAATCATGACTTTCGCGAGCAAACTAACGGAGTTTTTCTTCCTTCTCCCTTTTTCGCCAATTTTAGTAATATTTGCTATAAAAAATTCATTTATTCGGTATATCTAGGGGAGGAGAAACGTATTACGGACGAAGATTCGACTGTTTCGGTAAATTCGAATGTTTAAAAACCATCCTGAATAATGCATCGAGTTTGAACGAGCGTTTAATAAGATGGTTGGTATTTTTGATCGATGCGAATTTATCTAATGAAGTGGATTAACTTAATTTGTTCGAGTGGGTAGTGGGGTACGTGTCCTTGCCACTTTTCGACCCCTATTACCGGGGAAAGGTGATACCAGGTTTGTAATAACGAAACGTATAACGTAACGAAAAAGAAATACCGAAACTGGAAAAGAGATCATAAGTAATTATTTCTCATTACCTGATTGAAAAATTCAATTCCAATCATAACCCTTGTGCCTGCTTAAATTTTTTACAGAAATAAACTGACTCAATTTTCGAAAAAAGCTACTAGATGTCCTAAAGCGAATGATAAGCAGAAAGAGACGATGATTCTTTTAATGAAAAATAATCCGAAATTAGTACTAAAGAACAAATTTGGTAACGAATGAGAAACCGGCTGTGGGAAGAGTTGACTCAAGTTCTCAACATCTTGGGCTACCCGAAAAACCCCAAAGACAAAGAGTGAATGAAGGTATTAAATTCAAGCTTTTTTTTTTTTACCAAAATCGACTGTATAACTGCAAAACCTTAAGGGGGGTGGGCGTCAAATTTTTTTTTGTTGAATGCATAGCGTTGACAAGCGGAATTTTTCAAGACCTTAGCATGACGTCATTTTGATTTTTCACCCATGAAGTTTTGAAGAAAAATTGAAAACTAATTTCAAATTTTTTTTTTTACAAAAAAATTAATTTTTGAGTTTTGAAAAATAAAATGCATGGAGTTTTCAAAAAAAGAAAATTATTTTCATTTTGAATTTTGATGATGTCATTTTGCAGGAAATATTGATAGATTTTTTGGAAAATGAAAAATTGCAAGTGTCAAAATTGAAGAAAAATAGGGTTTTCGGTAAATGCCTCGTTTCCAGAGAAACTATGCAACCCACAAGATTTTTCTGAGAATGTTTTTTATTCAGTAGAGTCTGGTCTGTAGTCTGACGAGAGGGTTTTGGAAAACTTCAACTTTCCTTCCGATTTTATCAAACATTGATCATAATTTTCATCGAAGTATTCCGGTCAACTCGAAAGAAATCGTCAGCAAATTAAAATTTTACAAAACCCTCTCGTCAGACTACAGGAATAAAAAACATTTTCAGAAAAATCTTGTGGGTTGCATAGTTTCTCCGGAAACGAGGCATTTACCAAAAACCGTGTTTTTCCTCAATTTTGACACTTGAAATTTTTCACTTTCCAAAAAATCTACAATATTTTCAGCAAAATGACATCATCAAAATTCAAAATGAAAATAATTTTATTTTTTTGAAAACTCCATGCATTTTATTTTTCAAAACTCAAAAATTAATTTTTTTGTAAAAAAAAAAAAATTGAAATTAGTTTTTAATTTTTCTTCAAAACTTTATGGGTGAAAAATCGAAATGACGTCATGCTAAGATCTTGAAAAATTCCGCTTGTCAACGCTAAGTATAGATTCAACAATTTTTTTGAACCCCCCCCCCCCCCAAAACGATTTAAAAGAACTCGATGAATTGATTGAGAGTGTTGACCTCAATGGTGAAGAGCCAAGTGATGAGTTGCTGAATCGATGCAAATGGAATAATTCGACCAAAACTACAACACGTTAGCGAAAAAACACCAAAAAAGAGGATGAAGATATAGGTATGTCAATTTTCATTGGTATGCATATATTTTGCAGGCAAAAAATATTTTCCTTAATTGAGGCGCTTGGTGGAAGAAGGGCGTTAGATAATTTCAAAAAGTGTGAAAAAAACACGTTCAAAGTTTTGAAATGGTATATCGCGAAATGTGGTCAATTGAAGTGAAATCTTTTATAGTAGATAGGTAGTTTGTTTTTTGAGGTATATTTTGAAGAAAAAAAAAATTTAAAAAGGTTTCGTTATAACGCCAAAATAACCGTTTTTGTAACAGTCCATTAACGCCCTTTTTCCATATTTGAATTTTCAAAAAAAAAATTATGTTTTTTTTTGTTGCATATTCTCACTTTTAAGAGTCTTATAATCGAGAACTACCAAGATTTCAGCAACGTTTCCGTCAAATAGGACAAAATTTTAAAAATGTCAAACCAAATGCATGAAATAAGTTGAAAAAGTCAAAGTTTCTCGATTTTGCTGAAATTGTAGTATATGAGAAATATCGTCTCGAAACAAGCCCAGACATGATTTTTAGGCCCCTAGGTCATCTTGTAGAGGTTGTGGGTTCCCAAAATGGCGTTATTTGGGTATTTTTGGAAAAAAACGAAAAAAACAAACACCTTTCAAGGCGTCTATCATCGTCTAGGTATATTTTTCAGATCTAATACATCGTGTACTAATAGTTGGAGACCTGAAGATTTCAAATTTCCAAAAATATTGAAAAAGGGCGTTATGTAGCAGAACGCCCTTTTTCCATCAAGCGCTTCAATTGTGGAATATTTTTCATATATTCAACGCATGTTAGATTCTTCAAGAAGAGCGAAATAAATGTTTCATGCAGATGGCAACCGCCTTCGCTACCATTGCAGCGGTTGCAACTGAGTACTTACTCTAATGAAAAATCACAGTAATTGATGATTATATTTATGGTTCAAATGATTGTTCATTTTTCGAATATCCCAATCATACTTACAATTCAAAAAATTATTTTCAACTAATTTTTGAAAAATTACGATTTCAGCCAAAATAATGAAAATTGCTGACAAAATTTTAAAAATTCATTCTCAACCACTTTATTTAATGGTACTCCCTACTCCGAATAAAATTTGAAAGCACCTTTTTTTGGGAATAAAATTCAACATTTCATATTTTTCAACAAAAATTTGAAAAAATTTTCTCAGCTCTCAACAAAAAATTCGGGTTCTAGCAAAATTTAAAGGACGTGGGTTTTCCACAAAACAAAAAAAAACAAAGCTAAAATTTTTTCAAATTCTCCAAAAAAAAAATTTTAATTTTGCTTTCATTTTTTTTTTTTTTTTTTTTTTGAAAAAACAGGGTAAAGATTTTTTTGAAAATTTGGGGTAAAAATCGCATTTAAAATTTAGAAAAAATGCTTATCAAGAAATTCATTTTCAACAATTTTTTTAATGTGCTCAAGAAAAAATTTGAAAGAATTTATTTTTCAAGATATTTTCCAAAAATGTGTTTTTTAAAAAACTAAAGAAATATATATTTTTTTTAATTCTCGGCAAAGGTTCAAAAGAATAGGGTTCAACTAAATCTGATAATGATTATTTTTCAGTCAAAACTATTAGGTATAACTTGAAAAAAATTTCCAACAAAGAATTAATGCATCTGTTTCAAAAATATTCAAAAAATTCATCTACAACAATATCTTTTTAATGTACCTCCCAGCAAAAGTTGACGAAAAATTTAAAAATCATTAAACAAAAAATATTTTTAGTATAGGTACTTTGAAAAAAGAAAAGGTCAAAATGGAAACTACACACCAAAAACAAAACTAATTTTCAAACTGAATTCTACGGGATACTTTACAACAATAGCACTGTTAATTTCTACATTTCTATTGACCTTTATTTTACAAAATATTATTTGGCGACAATACCGTTCTCTTGAAAAACGTTTTGGATAAATCAGAACGGTTTTGGGAATTGAGAGTTTCATTACAAATATAAGTAATATTTTGAAATATCGAGTTCCCTTTCTTCATTCACTTCCTCACAACAAATCTTATTAAATAAAGATACGGAAATCTCGATGAAAATTTCAAGCAACGAGCCTTGAACTTGTAGCAAACAAAATATCTATATATACTATTCATATTAAATAAGTCAAAACGTTTCAGAACTTTTTTCGAATTACGCGTATCGAATTCAAAGTTTGAATTTATTGTTACCGCATCGATCTCCGCCGTAAATTTCCAAGCCCACGAATTTATTTGACAGATTAAAAAAATATATACCGCCGTGGAAGCTCTTCGCAGCGTGAATACGGTCCGAAAATTGTTAAATTCAAAATAAATAATTCAAAAGACATCCCACCTATCTCAATACCAATACAAACAATTCAGTTTGCAATGAATAGAATGATATGCTCGGCAATCTGATCAATAATTCATTAGAAAGAAAAAGGCTCACTTTGTGTGTTTTAATGGAATAATAACGCTTACACGAACATTGCAACCGAGAGAAAAATCTCGAAATTACTCTCTGGCGACCTTCATTAAAGTTTATACCTATTCAATAGTACAACCAAGCGGATAGATTACAATGGTAAAAAAAAATCCGTTTGTTTTCAAAGTACATAGAGTATACACCAAATTTGAAACCACAATGTTGATTTTTTTTTCAATTTTCCGTACTTGGTAGGTATAGTAGGTTAGGTACCTCCAGCGACAGCATTACCGAGGGAAAATATTTAACTTCGTATACGAAGTACAAACATTTAATTTACTTGTTTTGCCAAACTTTTACGAGAAGGTTGAAGGTCAACGTGTACATACATAATGGAGAGATAGCCAGGACTAAATTTTTCAAATTCAGTCGTAAAATATATATTTGGGGCTTTAAATTAAATTTCCACTTCGTTGTATGTAGTTGCTTTTCATCAGGTTGGAAATTTCATTCATCATCCAATTCACCAGCTGATAAAAAGTTGAAAACTCGGGGTGAATTCGATAGATAGAATCTGATGGAAAATTCTCTCGATGTACCTTTCACACGCAGGTAACCTCATTAGTTCATTACGAGTACTTATAATGGTTAAAAAGCGAGTAATTAATTTACAACAGAACGAGATAATGATGACCTTTGAAGATCGTAAAAGAGCTGAAATAAAAATTGCGTCAACTTATTGCGCCTAAAAAAGCGTGCTCTTTATCTCATATTCGCAGCATGTACCTTAAACCTTTGGGCGTATTTTCCTAACACACAGAACTGCTGCTTTCGAATTTGCGAAAATTTTACATTTTTAGAGCATCGGAAAGGAAGCTTTCACACTTCGGTAGTGGATTAGTGACTTCAAGATTAAAAAATTAAACCTGAAGTGAAGATGAAATTGGAGCAAAACTTGAAAATTTGCAATTACTCTGAAAATTTTTTCAAACCATTGAGATCTTTAGAATAATCTTGCTATTCTTGTTTTGCAAAAAAAAATTAAAAAATAGATCATTTTTGTGAAGATTTTTTCATGAAAATTGTTTTTAAAATTTTTAATAGGATTTTTGGAATTTTTTTCCGAAAAGTTTTGAAAAATTTCTTTGAAAAAAGTTTACACAATTTTTGTCGTTTTTTTCTTAATTTTTTAGGTATGAAATTTTTTTTTAACCATTTTTTTTTATGAATTTGGCATAGGCATAAATTTTTTTCTTTTTCTTTTAGATAATTTCTTTGAAAAAATTTTTGTATTCGTAGGTTTTTTAGGGTAGTTTTCTATCAACTTTTTTTATTTTTCTCAAATTTTTTTGGTTGAAAAAAAAAATGAGACTATTTTTTAAATAGGTCAGTTTTTTCAAAAGAACTGGCAATTCTTTGATTTTTCTTAAAATACTTTTACCTTGTGAAATTTTTTTGAGAAGAAGAACTTTTTAAAATATAATTTTTTTGACATTTATTTTTTCATAGGATGGTACAGAAGTAATTTCTTCACTGCTCCATGTGAGCTTTTTACTTGGTAAAATAGCATACCTATTATTATTTTTTTAAATCAAAAATTTAATTTTAAAAAGAAATGAATAGATCGAAAAAATGATAACACAATTCAATTTACAAATTAGCTCAAGCAAGACGAACAATATCCAAAAATTGAAAAGATCATTTTGTCTCGAATACGAAAGAAATCATCCGACCCGACATATTTACAATTTTTTTGCATCAACGAAAAAAAAAAAATTGTTCGCTTGTAAAAAGGCCTTGCATTGTATTTTTTTTTAGGCTGGCCGGACTCCTTAACTATGTTTATACAGACTGGTTCTTGGTATTATTTAAACAGATCAGCATTTCCTTTAATGACATTTCCTTTAATTAAAAACTTTGTTTTGTGTTAAGCAAACATAATACCGCTTGCGTTCAACATTTTCATCCCTTTCGTCGTTTCATTTTACGCCATGTTGTCCTCGCAAATTTTAATATTGCTTTTCATCTTGATAAGTATACACTTTTTATGAAATCTTCTCATTGTTTAATTATAGTTTCATTTAACGAATACAATTATCAGCCAATGAGGTTAGCGGAGTGAATTTTTTTATTTTTTGATACGAATGCGAATATACAGGGTGTCTCGGTTTAGAGTAACCAAACTTGAGATTTGGGTGTAACTGACTGCCAGCAGTAACAAAACTTGATTTCGAAGGGGCAATGGTTTACAAAAATTTCAAAATACTGCCAAGACAATGAAATAAGAAGTAGAAGTAACTTTCTGAAAGGAACAAAAAAGTTATTTAAAAAATTTGACTATTTTTGAAAATAAAGGGGTTACGAAGCTTTAAAAAATCAGTATTTTCGAAGTTCGAGGCTCCAAAGCGCCTTCAATTTCAAAGACATTCAAATTTTTCACATGTTTTTTTTTTCATGTAGGTATTATATTTATACCGATGGAATTTTTGCTATTTTTATGTCTCATCAGTGCACCGTGATAAATTTAGATAAGCAATATTTTTGACCGAAATTAGGCTGAAGATTGTGTCAGACGACATCCCTATTTATACGACAAATACAACAAAGATCAATATTGTGAAATCCAGATCCAGAGGTTGGTAGGGCTTGGATGGAAATATGCTTTCCCCCCATAGATCTCACAAAATTTGGCATTATAAGTAAATCTGTTCCAAAATTCTCTCTGAATTTCAGTGTAGTTTTTTTTTTTTAAATTCAAGTTTCAGAATGTCTGACAAAATTTTTCAGTCGTTAATTTTTTTTTTTAAATTTCAAGTTTTTCAATGTCTAACAAAATACCCAAAAGTCTTTCATTTAAACCTAACCCAATTTCGTGTCGTTTTTTTCTAGTTTGGTCATCGTAAAAACATATACTATGTTCAGGCCCGTTGAGAGCCAAAGTGGACCCGAGCAAAAATTATTTTGGATCCTTTTACAAAGGTATTGTTGGCCAAAAACTATGTGATTATTTCAACTCTAAGCTTCCTTGACCCCCTCTCGACAAGCCTGACTATGCTAAAAAATTCTTAGATCCAGAAAAGAATTTAAAAATTTCATTTTCCAAAAAAAACAAAATGAAATATATTTGAAAATTTTATTTGAAAAAAAAGGTCCCATATCACAGAAAAACTTCAAACATTTTATTTTTAGAAGTTCAGAATTTAATTTTTTGAAATAAAAATATATTTTTGAAATAAGAAAAATTCTGAATTTTTTGTAATGTTTGATTTTTTTTGTGATTCGGGACTTTTAAAAAAATAAAATTTCGAAATATATTTCATTTTGATTTTTTTGAAGTAAAAAAAAACATAGTTAAGTACGATCTTTTAGAATAAAAAAAATCCTAATTTTTGGGAATTGAATTTTTAAAATTTTTTGGATCTGAGAAATTTTATTTATTTACGTATATATATTTTATTTATTTATACTTTATATTGAAATAAATAATTCATCATTTTATTTTGTAATAATTTTTCCCTCATTTTTTTGAAATGAAAAAATTATATTCCTCGAATTGTTGAATTTCTTTGATTGAAACTCACAGTCTAATCAGCAAAATCCATTCCTGTAATTTATTCAACGAAATCACTCAAGTCATAACATGAAAAAAAAATTCTAACATTTTAAACCAAGTGGACCCAGGAATGAAAATATCACACCACCTAAATTATTATTTGCTATAGTCAACATAACGCTATAAAAAATTTATAATTACCATCTATGTACGTCACAAAAATTTCTTATTTGTTATTTGTGAGGAAGTGAACGCAGCAGCATAAAAGAGAATAGGTAGAAAAAAAGAGAGTTCAGCGTGGTATAATTAAATTATCGCAATATGAGGGTAAGCATTAAGCAACAAGAATGAACTTTGAAAATTTCCCGCAGTGTTGTAAATACATAAAAAAAAGCGCCGTTGCCAGCTAGCTATAACTTTAAAAATAACGTATACCGGCAAAAAATTTCTTTTCTTTGGTAAAATAATAAAACGAGAAAATAAAAGTAGAGCCAAAATAATAATAATAATAATAATAGGTTAATGGAACAGGAAATAATTCAGGAATTCTTAATAACGTAAAGTGACGAAGGAAAAAAAAAAGGCGAATTCCACTTTTATAATATACGAACGCGTAAGCAATTAGGCGTCGAATGCCGTCGATACATTCGCGTAAAATTCTGCGGCATGTTGCACAGAGCATCCTTAGTCGAGAGAATCGAGCTTCGGGGTAGGCAAAATTCAAGCACGAGGGAGAGGTAAAAGGTGGCAATACACGACAAAAGTTAAGAGAAAGCAGTCCAAGCCGATTCGCTTCGCGTTCATTTAAGAGAACGAGCATTTTCTGTAAATACTTCCGTTTGCTCGATAGCCTCGGCAGTCGTTTAATTGAAATTGCAAAGGACCATTTTAAATGCCGGTTGACGAAGCCATTAAATTTTCATTTTGGTAAAGCGCAATCCTTTAAAGGTTTTTACCCATCTCTGTCGTCTCCATTATGTGTTGCGTTAATTTAAATCCTCCTGGTGGAAAAATTAATTTTTATTTTTATCGCCTTATTGCTTAATAAAGCGTATAATCAAAGTTTCCGACAAAAATACGTATTACATTTTTATTCTTTAATTTAACCTCTCTCCTCTCCTTTTTTTTTGCAACTCTTTTTCTATCGCTGCTTCTATACTCGTTCGAGCACATTTTTCAACGACGACACGAGCTTACTTATAGGTAATTCACCTCTGTTTTTGTTCTTCAAAGTGAACAAAAATGATAATAAAGCTTACGAAGTAGGGATGAGGGGCGAGATGTATAGAGAAAGTTACCCGAACTACTACGTAAAAACAAAAAAATAAAAGCGCATTAAGGAATTTAACGCGTACACCCTCGTACTCGTATATTTAACCATAATAAATCTCAAACGAACGTTGTTGAATGAAAATAATGAACAAAATAAGAAACGAGTTCATTTATGCAACATTAACATTTTCCTTACACTTGCACCATCAACATTCTTCGCTGCGCGTTGTACAGTATATTATACGTACGTAGTATAAACCGAAATTAATTAAAACGTTAATCAAAATAAGTTCACTATAATTAGTCTTATACGCCAATTTCTTAAAAGTCGCGTATAAAATCAAGCTTAAAAGCGTAGGCGCTCAACAACCATCCGATTAATAATTCAATAAGTGCCAAGATTACTTCCTTCATTTCTCACTACAAAAAAAAAAAGGAAAGGAAAAAAAACAAGAATAAATGAGCAATTTTTCATTTGCACCTTCTGCGATATAGTGTTCGCCGTAGCCGAAACAATAATAGTTAATTATCCACGGTCGTTTTTCAAACCGTAATTTCAAAATTTAAACGCGAATAAAATGCAAAAATATATTAAAAGGTGGGAAGAAAAAAAATAAAAGGAGCGAAGAACCATTTATCAGCCAGAGCCAGAAATTGGATGGAATTTTTTTTTCGAAACTATCAACAAAAGGTCTTTTTAAACTTTCAGGGTGTCCGTTATTTGGGAAATTTTTGAAGCTGAAGAAAAGAAGTAGCTAAATCTCTACTTCATCACCTGAAACTATTTTTCAAATTTTTTCAAATTTTTGAAAAAAAATTAACCAGGCCTCCTAGGGCCTCGAAGTTTCACAAAAGTACTTTTTATCAAACAATTTTTTTTTCTCTGAAAAACAGCATTTTAAAATGAACTTTCAGTATCGCAAATACCTATACAGTTTGTCCGGGCAGCACTTTATAAAACTTCAAACAAAAAATGTGACATTACATGAGGAAACTATACTTCCCGTAAAAAAATATTTTTCATTTTTTTTGTTCTAAAAGAACTCCTCTATCGGATGGTATGGTCAAAAAAATCAAAAAAATTCTAAAGTGCTTAAAAAACCACTCAAAGTGACCGATTTATACTACAAAACGTCTTTGTTTTTTGGCTCTCCTGAAAAATTTACATTTTTACGGGAAGTATAGTTTCCGCTCATGTCATGTCATGTCATGTCATGTCACAAATGTTGAATACACATGGTGCCTATCTCAAGAATTGAAGGGACAAGGCAAAATAAAATTGAGAATTTTTTTTCGATTGGGCACATAATATGGGTAGTACTTGAAAAAGTTAACATTTTTTATTCTCGTGATTTTTTGCCTATCATTGAAGGTACTACAAAGCTTTCGAAGCAAAATCGATTGGCAACACTGCATTCAAAAAATTTTCTGGCACCGCCACGAAATAATACTCCAAAAAAGAAAAAAAGTTCTGATTACATCAGGATGTCTGTCTTTGAAATTGAAGAAGTTATTACAAGAAGAAACTCACGTCAAAAGTATTGCTTTCCTTAAAATTATTAAGGGGAACTAGCAAGGCATAAAAATCGAAACAATCTCATTATGACCAGGGTAGGTCTAGGTAGGTACACATAATAATAAACTTTTCTTCATTTTTTTTTCTTTCAAGAAGTTAAGTCAATTTTTTATTTAATTTTGGAGTATTCAAAAAAAATTGAATTTAAAAAAATTTACCAACAAATTTTTTGAAAAAAATTACGAAAAATTATTTCAAAAAATTTGTTTTTGAGGAAAAAAATCCTCACGTTGAATGATCACAACTTTAAAGAAATCTTTCAAAGAAAGAATTGCTCCAAGAAAATCATTAAATTTGTGACAGGAAAATTATCAAAAAATAATCACTCAAAATAAATTCTTCTCGGAAAATATTTGATTTTTAAAAAAATAATTTTCCAAATGTCAGTATGTATTTTTTTTTTAATGAAGCATTATTTGAAAATGAGAAAAAATTCGTAGACAAATTTCTTTAAAAAATTATGTGAGTAAAAAAGATTTTAAAAAAATTATCCGCGAAAACTCATGGAAAATAATCATTGTGAAAAATGATTATTTTTAAAGAAACCTGATCAGAAAATTTTGCCAAGAAAATGATTAAAAACCAGAATTACAAAATTCGTTAAAGAAAAAGAAGTTTAAAAAATGATTAATTTTCTATTTAGAAAAATTTTCAAAAACGCAAGCTTTTTAGAAGAAAAAAAATATATAATATTGTATTACACTTTTGTAAAAAGTAACGTCAAAATATTTAAAAATTGCCCCAACAAATTTTTGGAAAGATGAAAACATATGAAAAACTGCAAAGTAAAAAAAAAGTTAATAAAAAAATTCTTCTCAAAAACTTAAAAAAAACAACCCGAGTTGAAGGATTATTCTAATTTCTCAAGAAATGTTTCAAAGAGAAAACTGTGCTAAGAAAATGATTTAAATCATGGGAGGGAGATTGTTAAAAATCCGAATAAGTTCTCGAAAAAAAAAATGTTAAAAAAAAATCAAAATTCTGAGAAAAAATGGAATAATAGTTTTCTTCAAAAAAATTGTCAACAAAAACAATTTTCTTTTTAAAAAAATGAAAAATTATTTTTGGTATTTTATTGAATCACACTATTTGGAAAAAATGAAATGTTATAAAAATCTTGACGAATTTTTTGGAAAAAAAAAAAAATCGTGAGCCAAAAGAAGTTACCTAATCATAATAAAAAAAAAAATTTCCTAAATTTTTTTTGGAAAAAATTTAGTCAAGGGAATATTTTAAATAAGAAGAAAGAATTGGGCAAATGCCAAGAAAATCAATTATTAATGTCGTGCTACGAAAATTTAAAAATAAAAAAATTTACTCAGAATAAATTCTTCACAAAAAATTTTGAATTTAATTCTTCGAGAAAAAAAAATTGGAAAAACTGTAAAAATATTTCAAAATCAGTTTTCTTTAAAAAAAAATTGAAAATATTTCATTTGTTCAATTTTTTTAGTACCTACCTATAACAAAAAAAAAAATAATAAAAATTTTCAAAAATAGGGCACGATCTTCCTAACGAATTTTTCGAAAAGAATTACTAGGTACGAGTAAAAAAAATGATGAAAAAATTATCACCAAAACCTTTCATGAGAGAAAAAAAACTCGAGCACCTAAAAGAAAAAATTAAAAAGAGCGGTTCTTTTTAGAAAAATCTTTCGGGAAAAAAGTTTTGAATTATTTTCAAAGAAAAAAAATTTAAAATTGCCCTTGAGAAATTTTTTGTACCTACCTAACTTTCTTTTCACAAACAGAATTTTTCAACAAAAAAAAAATAATAATAAAATAAAACAATAAAAACGTTTTTTTTTAAGAGTGGTTTTCGAGGGCCACTTTCTTTCTGTAAATTTTTTTTTATGTAAAATAGCATTTGCTAGTTTCGTTAAAAAAAAATCATAAAAAACAAAAGGATGGAAAAATTACAACAATAATGCCAACAATCATGGTGGAAAATGATTATTTCAGAGCCTTGCATTTAAAAAAATGGCATCGATTTGAATAAAATTGGAAAAATATGTACCCCAAGATTACACTTTTTTTTAAAATGGCGTACTGACTTTTAAAACTTGCGTCGTTGATGAGACTTTAAACGTAAAAAAATCCCAACAATTTTCACGCTATCCTCTCTCTCTTTACATTTTGAAAAAAATCAATCAATATGAAACTCATTTTATCGAAACAATTTCGAAAAAAAAATACCCACGTTCGGTATACTGTTCTCACAAACACTAATTTCATCTACCTGCGGTAAAAAATTCTCTCCGAAGATGTTATCTAATTACATTTATACAATTAGAACCGGAGTCGAATCTTAAATTCGATTTTCATAGGCTAATGTACAGTATGGATAGATAAACACGAAATTGCTCTCGAACAAAAGTTTTCGGTATAACCTGAATAGCATAAATAATTATCCAACCATCCTTTGCCGCATTCGAATTTATGAACGACAATTCGTAATTCGATTAAAACAACTTTAACCCGGGCGACAAAATATATTATGCAATACACACATTAAAACGACACTTTACCAGCGAAATTCACAATTTTCAGAAAATACAAGTTGCTGCGAGAATTTATGGCTGAAATTTCGGCTATTTCCAATTTACGAATATTTTATTATATGAAACTTGCTTCGAAAATCGTATTAGGTACCTCGCAAGGTGATGGAAAAATTAAATTATCAGCGAGAACCTTATCGTGCGGTAATTGGTTGGCAATAATTTCCACTATCGAACTATATCTGTAATAATTTATAGTAGACGATTTTTGCGCGAAAAAAAAAAAAAAAGGAACAGCGACGACAAAAATTATCCCAGTTGTATCGAACAGACTCATTTAGCATTTCCGATGACGTCATAGAAAGCTTTTTCAATAATTGCAAAATCGTCTATGACACTCGTGTTGTCGTACAGATGCTCTCAGAGACTCATCTTGAGCTCGAAATCGTCGCCTGATATGAATCAAACTCGTACGCCAGTTATAATAATAAGGTAATCAAACTTAATAGTATCTCAATGTAAAACCTTAGTTGGTATGAAAACCGTGTAAACTCCGTCGAATCTCCATCAAATTAGAACGGTCGCGTTTTACTAAGTTTCTTCGCCAAATCCCAACCCTCTTCTTCTGCTTCTCGCTCCCGTCGAATTTGAAATGTGCACTTCTTGTAACGATATAGCGCTTATGAGAACGAATCCGCCGCTGCTGCGGCGCTCCACGTCTGCTCGTCGCTCATATCTGCCGACTCCATATATTAATTACTTCTTGTTCGACTGAATCTTCTTGTAACTGTTGGGTCGAAGGTGTAAAGAAACTGGTATACTATAGCGGACGTGACTAGCTTTTAAAATTACATTTCGAGTTAAATCCCCCTTCACACGTTCTTTCTACATTTGCGATAAGTTTCGCATACTAATGAAACGACAGCCCCTAATTTGTACCTTTGAAGGATTGTTACGTAAGCTGAAAGAGAAATAAATTAAAAGAATGGCTTTTAAAATGGAATTTATGGTCTAATTAACGCAAAAGTACCCTCGCGTAAGGAAATACAAATGGAGATTGAAAGAACAAAAGAAAACCCCGAAAACAGTCAAGGTTTAAAAATAAATTAGCCCTGAAAAAGTTTTCCTTTTTTTACCACACCCTCGCACCGGTCCGGTTGCGTTCAAATATTAGCGAATTTTTATGCCACCTTGTTCCAAAACGTGGATTACCTCGAAGGTGGTTTTTCAACAACGTTAATATTCTCCGGTTCTATTGATAACGAGCCGCGTTATTTTCACGAAATAAGAGCACAAGGTTTAAAATTGCAACATACGAAAAATTACTTCACGCGGCGAGGGCGAATTGGGCTTCTGCTTCGTACATCGTTTTAGAAAATTGCCTCTGACTTATTCATTATGAAACACGAGTACCTACGGGTATTATTATTCCCTGCTTTAGTATGATGAGGTTCTTATAACACGTAATGTCACACTACAGCCATAGACTCTTCTCCATGCGTAGCTCAATTTCGGCTAACTTCTCAGTTTTCAAACTAAAACACGGTTTTTCAAATGATGCTCGTACGAATTCATTGGATTTTAAATCTGCTCGACATATTTACAATATCATCAACAACTGTTTCAACGTTACATCGTAAAACTTGATTGAAATGAGAAACAAGACAACAAGAATCTGGACATCCAGCAGGAGTAAATATGTAGTTGGAATTAACTACCTCACCCAATTACAGCGAATCTGCTCCTGATGAATGAAATTCATGAAATTCTATTTACGATAAAACAAAATGTATACGTACTCGGACATACATACGTTGCTCTGTATCGTAAGAAGTACACCGGCACGAATGAAAAAGCTCAAACACGAATACTGAGTAAATAACAGCGAAGTTAACAGCATAACACAAAACAGAATCCATGGAATCCATCGAGTTCATTTCAAAGCTATCGATACTTCGATACATTGACACTGGCTGAGAGAGTGAGAGAGAGAGAGATGTTGACTGGACATTGGGCACATTTTCATATAATTTAGTATCATGAGATGATTAGTACTATTCGATCAATGCACATTGCACAATCATTGTTCACTAAACTAAATAAGCAAAATATAAAGTTCAATTCACCAATACTATAACCAATACTATGAAAATTACGAATACACGAATTCGAAACTAACGTGGCGGACGTGAAAATCAATTCAACGCATAATTAGAGTAGCACATCGACGTGGACGTGTCAAAACCACGTATGTTGGAATATCAAAATTTTACAGGAGAGACAAAAAATGTCGCCAAAAATACACGCGTCTTACGTGATTTTTAAAAGTAAATAAGCCGATTGGAACGTTAGAATTCGACTACGACATACGAGGTGATCAAAATTAGATTTCTCTGTTTTTTTCCTATAAGAAACCCCAAAAAAGTGATTTTGCTGAAAAACCCGACATACGTGGTTTTGACACGTCCACGTCGACATGGTAACACACACAAAATAAGAATAAGAACCAGAATTAATGACTAAAAGTAAAAACAAGCTTACCTCAATGGACGATATGCTGAAATTTCCCATTTTCAGCAGGACATAGATAGAAAAAACTAATTCCACGCCACAATTTGTTCACAATCACAACTTTCGCGAATTCGAGATCTTGAAATCTTGACTTTTCAGTTTACATCATGACACGTGAAGTTAGGTCTAGGGTACTAGAAATGGGGGTATAATCGACGGTCGCCATGTTGGTTCGGTGAAGTATTGTTTACTAATGTAACGCTGCCTTTGACTATATACAATAATGGACTGGTAGAACAGCTGGAATTCCTTAGCAGAAACCCCAAAAATCTCCAGTGGAAAAAAATTTCAGTACGGGTATGCTGGTCCGCCATTTTGCGTAGTATTGAATTTTATATTTGCTCATAACTCTGAAAATACGAGTTTAGCAAAAAAAATGTCAAGAGATATTTTTTGCAGGGAAGAAAACCAATTGAAACCAAAACCGGGTAAAACCACCACCACCAGATATTTCAATTGGTTTTCAAAACCATTTGGAACCATTACAATGAACTTCAAAAATTCATTCAAGAACCACCACCAAAAAGAACCAATTCCTTTCGAAAAGGCAGGGAAGAGAACCGTTTGGAACCACAACGAAAAATCATTTGCTGAAATAACCACAACCACAACCACAAGAAAGTGGTTTGAAAATAAAAAACCACCACCACCATTTTCAATTTCCTTTACAATGAAAACCAGAACCACCACCAATTAATGGAATTGGTTCTTTTTGGTTCTAAAAAGAGAAATAGTGGATTTGAAAGGGAAGGAGGGGTCCAATCAAAATTTTTGTTATGACCAAATTTATTCCTAGAACTTCAAGCAACAACTTTGATTTGAATTTTTTTTTAATTGAGCCCCTTACCTACCCCCTGTGGCCTGTTTTATTCATTTTTCTGATTTTTCAGCGCTCTGGAAAGTGGAAACATTATTTTTTGTTTTTTATTTGAATGTATATTATTTAATTTAAATTTATTGCAATATTGCGTTTGTAACTTGTAGGCAAATTAATTTTTTATTCAAATTTCAAAGATCTGATCTTTTTTTAGTTCTTTTGTGGTATAATAGGAAGCACGAAAATGGTTCCATCTGGTTCTGATGGTTAATGCCATAGATAAATGGTTTAAATGTTGGGAAATATTTTTCATACTACAAAATGGAAGCAATTCGATGAAAACCAATTGAAAAACCAAAACGGAACCACCACCACCACCACCACAACCATTTGAAATGGTTTTTAATTTGAGAACCACCACCACAACCATTTGAAATGGTTTTTAATTTGAGAACCACCATCACAACCAATTAATCAAGCAAAACCAAAAACCCAGAACCAGAACCAATCAAAAAAAATAAAAATTAAATGGATCCACTTTAACACCAAAACCTTTTGAAAATTTTTAAAAACCAAAAACCAATTGGAACCACCAGTAATTTCAAAATTTTCTCAAAACCACCATCACCATAACCAATTGGGTCTCAATTGGTTTTCTTCCCTGTTAAAAACTAACCAATTGGGTCTCAATTGGTTTTCTTCCCTGTTAAAAACTAAAATGTTCTGTAATTTAATTTCTTTTTTTGTTTTTTTAGTGAGACATATTTATTATTTTTCAAGTTTCAAGTACAGTAATCAATTATAAATTTATAAATTGATCAATAAAATTTATTTTAACTTTTATGTTTCATATTCTCGTAAAAAAAGGAAAAGCTAAAAAATTTTGAAAAAAAGGTTACCACAGTATCATTGCCTTTTGTAGATCTTGTGTGTTTAAAATAGATTTCGAAGTTTTTCATCACTGAATCATTTTGAAACAATAATTTGAAAATTAATTGAAATCAAAACTAAACTAACACAACACACGAGGTTGCACTACCCATGAATCGCGGAAAAAGGGAGTTTGAGAGATGAAAAGAGTCGTGATATGAAGAGTTGTGAATCAAAAGAGTCGCAAGTAAAAAAAGAGTTGTGAGTAAAAAAGAGTCGCAAATTGAGAAGAGTCGTGAATCAGTTTAATGTTCGACTCTTAGTGATGAGTCGATTTTTTCAAATTTTTTTCGACTCCTTGTGAAAAAGTGTCAAACTCAGAGTCGCTCGCATGCGACTCTCGCGACTCACACTCGAAACTCTGAGTCGCGCCAGCTCTTATTCAGATCACCAAAATGTTGTTAATTCTTCAGTTTTGTAATTTTGTTACGTTATAACGAAAAAGTTCAAAATTTGAGAAATTTCACCCCAAATACACTTTTCTAGCTTGTTTGGAAATTGAACCGATACCAATAGTAAAAATAACGAAATTAAGAAAAAAAAAAGTAAAAACTTTGTATGAAATCAATTCTACAGCATATCAACTGGCTTCAACATAAATATCAATAGGTGTTGCACCGAAATAATAACGTTACTGAAATAACGAAAAAAAGTTTCGTTATTTACAACCCTGGTAGGTAGTATGTATTAGTGATCATGATTATTATTTTTTTTTTTTAAATGGAACAATCTACATACATAAATTGCAATTGCTAAAAAAATAACGTAACGAAAAAATAACGAAAAAACGAATTTTTTTCGTTATTTATGACTAGGCATACGAAAACGAGGTTAGTGTCCAAACTGATTTTTACCCAAAAACAACTTGATTTTCTTTGATTTAAATGGTTTCCGAATCAAAATAATAAAATTATATTGATTTGTTCATTACTTTATTTCAATAAACGTAACTTAAATTATAATTCACATTGAAAATCGATTTACTTATAATTAAAATTGATTTCTTGTAATGTCCGCGATTTGGAATTCTCGAATGGACACTAACCTCGTTTTTGTATGCCTAGTCACATTTTTGAAATTTTAATGTTACGTTTTCGTTTCGTTTTCTTCAAACATTTCGTTCCGTTATTTCATTTCGTTACAATTTTTCCTCTAGTCAGATTTCGATATTTCATTACGTTTCGTTACAGTCAAATTTTTCGTTATGTTTCGTTATTTCGTTACGTTACGTTCCGTTCCGTTCCAGCAACCCTGGTTTTTACTTTTTTTTTACCTTTTATTTCTTATATAAATTTCTTTTATTTATCTCAAATCCTTAAATCCTTAATTATTGACAAATCGACTTATCATTTAGCAGAATCAGAATTGAAAATGATAATGAAATAAATAAGTTTTTGAAAAGTTTGAAAACATAAGGTTTGTTCGTTTTGGTCAGTTTTTCGTGAAACTGTTCGAAACCACATCGAAATCGTGTTCGTTTTGCTATGGTTTGGTTTCAGTTTCACAGTTTTTGAGTGTTCGTTTTGTAGCTTTGGTTCGCGAACTTTGCGAACGGTTTCATCGGTTTCCGAAACCACTACTAGTAGAGTGGTTTTTAGTGGTTTCGAACCGTTTTGAATTATCACTTTTTTATGCTAGTTGTCAACTCAAAAGTTGGTAATTTAATTATTTTAGTAATACAGCGTTATTTTCTAATTTTTATTGGAAATTGAGAAGAAATTCTATTTTCGAAAAAGTGGTTAAAACGAACATATCACATGTTTTTGTTCTGAATCTGACTAAAACCAAACCAAACCAGAAACCAAACCGAGCCGAACCGAACCCAACCAAAAGTGCCAAAACGAACAAACCTATACTTTCATTTTTTCAACTTTTCTTTTTTACAACACTATTGTATTGTATTCAACTTTCTTCAGTCAATAATATCATTCAGATAATCAGATTTCACAATAATTATTATATTAATATACCAGGTCATATTTTTTACAGTTGACAAAGGACAAGATGAAAAGAATGAGTATTCAGTATTCTACGACCTTATCGCCCTTCTAATTAATTTTCGTAGTAAAGTACAAATAAGTACGTAGGGCTAATCATCAGCCAAGCGCTACGTTTTCTGTCTAATTTTTACCACGCTTTTATTAGCTTGGTATGTATTTTTGTTTGTTTGTATGTATGTATGTCTCATGGAACCAAGAGTATGTTTTCAACCAATCCTCTCTCATTTAATATTTTACTGGAATTGAAAGAACATAGTGCTCACATTAGGGGTTTTCGAGGCCGCTGAATTCGATTTTCGAACTCAAATTTACCCCCGACCCCAAATTGAGCCCTATGAGGGGGTTCAGTTTTGAAAATTTCAGAAAATCACAACATTGGTATCGAAATGTAGGTTTTAGAGGCCGCTGAATTCGATTTTCGGACTTAAATTTACCCTTGACCCCAAATTGGACCCCTATGAGGGGGTTCCATTTTGAAAATTTCAAACTTCCCAACATTGATATCAAAATGTTGGTTTTCGAGGTAGCTGAATTCGATTTTCGAACTCAAATTTACCCCTGACCCCAAATTGAGCCCCTATGAGGGGGTTCAATTTTGAAAATTTTCAAATAAAATATTTTCAACGACAAAAAGAGTTAAATGAAAATGTAAAAAAAATTTTAAAAACCACGCTTTTATTTAAAGTTGGTCACTTTGTAAAATGTTATTCATAGGGAAAGAGTAATGCCTTAAAAAACAAAAAATAAAATTTACTTGAATACAAAAATGTGTCATGAAAATTTTTTTTTCAAAAATTTTAATGATGAAAAGCGTGGTGGGGTGTGCGAGGAGCAAACGAATACCTTTTCGATTAACGCCCCACCACGATTTTCATCATTAAAATTTTTGAAAAAAAAATTTTCATGACACATTTTTGTATTCAAGTAAATTTTATTTTTTGTTTTTTAAGGCATTACTCTTTCCCTATGAATAACATTTTACAAAGTGACCAACTTTAAATAAAAGCGTGGTTTTTAAAATTTTTTTTACATTTTTTCATTTATCAATTTTCCATTTTATCGTAAGCGCGCGCATGTTTTCGTTTTGTTGTTTGGTATTGGACTTGGAAAAATTTCAGTATTGGATGGGCATACTTAACATCCGAAATTGGAGGGGAAGGAGAGGTCCAATCGAAATTTTTATAATAACCAAAATTATTCTTAGAGTATTACTTTAGAACTTTTGTTTGAAATTTTTTTCAATTTGATCCTCTATTCCCTTCGAATTTTGCATATTACTGTTAAAAATGGAAAATAAGAGAGGGGAGAGGGGTTCAATTGAAAAAAATTTTCAAACAAAAGTTGTAGACTAAAATATAAGGAATATTTTATGTTATTACAAAAATTTAGATTGGACACCTCCCTCCCCTTATTTCGCATAATACTACAATGTATCATCGTAGACAAAGACAATGCATAAAAATTGAGAGGAGGGAAGTGTCCAATTGAAATTTTTGTAATAACATAAAATATTCCTTATATATTAGTCTACAACTTTTGTTTCAAAATTTTTTCAATTGAGCCCCTCTCTCCTCTCTTATTTTCCATTTTTAACAGTAATATGCAAAATTCGTAGGGAATAGAGTATCAAATTGAAAAAAATTTCAAACAAAAGTTCTAAAGTAATACTCTAAGAATAATTTTGGTTATTATAAAAATTTCGATTGGACCTCTCCTTCCCCTCCAATTTTAATGAAATGAATCGAATGAATGTACAACGAAAAAAATTACAAGTCCCGAGATACGTGACGTCATATACATAGCGCATTTATCATAAACAAATGAAAAATGAGACACGACGGCCGATATTTAGCCCTACGTCAAATAAGTATAGTTCAAACTTCAAAGTTCAATTCCAGTTCCTACAACATGATTTTCTTTCTTTTTTATGTAGAAGTGTATAGATGATAAGTGCATAAAATTTTTTGATGTAACGCGATTGTTTCAAATTTTCAATATTAGCAAGTAATGTATTACTCAACGTTGACTTCTTAAAAATAAATCACATTGAAAACCAACCAAACTACATACCATCGATCAAAACCCATAATTTTACTAAAGAAAATAAAAAATTGAAAAATTTTAAAATAGCGTTGTTTATTTAAAAATTGAATAACTATACACTCAAAGGGAAAAAAAATAAAAAAAAGAGGAAATTACACAATATGACCGCGTAAATGTACAAATTTATCAACTTACATGAATTTGCATGTACTTAAACCTTATAATGCTGTCGAGTTATTGCGATTTTTCCGTAATTCAATTTTCTATACTTAGGCGACGTAGGTGTAAATTTTTCTGTAAAATGAAACATCGATTAGAATAAAACGCCAACGATACAGATGCGAGATCTGATTCAAAACTGCGTATAAATACCTGTCTTCGGGAGTACGGGCTAAATATTCACGTTCAATCAAGCCTTCGATACGTTTCTTAATTATAATAGGATGAGGCATGAAACGGCTTTTAAGCTGTTCTGTTACTTCTGCGACCAACACGTTATGCTGAAAGAGAAAAAAAAATTGAATTAAAACACAAAAATATATGTACATAGTACGATAGTTCAAATATATTCGATATGGGAATTATTCATCATAAATATGAGCTATTCTTTTCACAAATTAACGAATACTCAACGCAATGCAATCGTTGGCAATTATCAAGCTTTTCGATGAATCACTCGGTATCTAATCAACTGGTAATGGATCTATATCAATAGTTTACTTGATGGGAGGGGGGTAGGATAAGTAAAGTACAGAGTCTTGAAAGAATAATGTATTACCGGCATTCGTTTCCTGGCTTTCATGATTCTGACGATAGCGGCTTCGATTTCATGTTTACGATCTTCATCGACTTTATTTCTAGTTTCTCTTCGTTCAGGTTCTGATTCGCCTTTAGCAGCTACAGTTTGTATTTTAATCCTAAAAAAGTTCAATATTATCGATTAGTAATATTCGTACTGAAATTACAAAAGGTTAGAGATAGATTATCTCGTACGTGTCTGTCAACGTAGCGAATACTTTACCTGTGTAATTTTGACGTGAAAGAATCGTTTACGGAGAAAACATGATCGGGTTCGAATTCTTTCGTTCTAGGTTCCTTAATTAATACACGTTGCGACATTTTACCTAGTGCTAAGGACTGTAATGCTCTGACTAAATCTTTTTCTGGAATTTCCGTTTCATTTTGTAACTCCTACAAGGAACAAGACACAATAAATAAATAAATAAATAAATAATCGAGTATTATCTAACATACATTACTATACGAGCACATCGAATAGATTTCTTTGCTTTACCCACCTCGTAAGTTAATTTTTCTCGATTATTGAATAACATAAGTATACACATTTGATAAGTCGATACGCTAATAATATGTTTACGAATCGGAGCGCATTTCTCAGTCGCAAATGGCGAACTAGTGCCGAATGTTGACGAGACGACCATGGATGAGGCGATAAGAGTATTGCTACCGCAGGACGTCGATGTCGGAGTCACAAACGAAGATGTTGACGGAATCGCGGCCGGGTCTCTGGGAGACTCGCTTTCGTCGCGTTTCGCCCCGAAGAAAACGGCATTCAAGTCAGCGGTACCGAGTTGAGGTTGCAAAGTTAACTGACGACCGCTATGTTTGCCCAAATAAAATCTAAAAAGATGACATAACATTCCATTAGATCAATCCACGTATTTATAATACATTTTCTAAAATTAAAATAACAAATATGTACTTGCCTTCGGAAAGCTTCGAATGCTGAGTTGGGCGCTAGAGGTATATTACATTTGGTGGCGCTTTGAGTTGGCCAGAAACCCGTTGTTAGAACTCGTACACTTAAATCAACGCTGTATAGATTTACCTACGAGTCAAAAGAAATAGGATGTTCATAAAATGAACTGTTTTTCTTAATATGGTTCAAAAAACATCAATACGAACGTTTAGTGAGCTAACATGATCTTTGAATTCTTCGTTGATTGAATTCGACACTGTCATATCCTTAAACATGCCTTCTAATTTTGAAGTGAACTGACATCCGCATTCAGTCTGAAAAATCAGATTAAAATAAATGAAAAAGAAATAATTATAAAGAAATTAGAAAACAGTGCAGTTTTGAGAGAAAAAAATCCATAAATAACCTCAACCTCACGTACCTTTAGCTTTGAGATCATATTCTTTTCACTATCATCACTGACTGACTTATTCAACAATAAACGCTTAGCCAAATGTTGTTTATAATAACGTTCGAATACATCTTTTTCTTGTAAAAATCTAAACAATACCATCGTTTTATCTAGTACAGTTTCTATTTCTTGTTCTGTCATCTAGAAAAAGTAATTCATTATCAGTACTTGGAAAGTAGATTACGACATTTTATCTAATTTGTATTGATTATTGAACTTACTCCTTTCGCGCCTTTCTTCAATTTATCATCGATGAACAGCGATAAATACTCGGGTGATTTTTGGTTTAAATTTAAAAAGTACTCGAAATCCGATGAGATCATTTGTTTGAATATTTTATCGGTTGAAAACGAATTGTGTAGAAAATGATCCATTTTATCTTTCAAGTCGAGCAAATTCTGTGGGGAAAAAAGGTCGCTTTAGAAAACGTTGTATGTGTAATCGACATTATTGAGATGATATCGCCGTCATACTTGAACAAATAAAATAGCATTCGTAGCGCCGGCGTCGTCCTCTTGCACAAGACCTTTTCCTTGTTCTCTTAAGTATTTGCTAACACAATCTGACATGATTTTCAAACCATCCGGAACTCGAGAGAATAATTTATACATACAAGCGATATCTTCGGTTTTCTGATTTTTCAACATGTGAATAACTCCCGAATTTTCCATCTGTTAAAAAGAGACGAAGAAATTTTTAAAAATTTGTACACGGCATGTTTTGTTGAGCAAGTAAACAAATACGTACTTCGACGACAGTTTTCATGTGTTTTTTAATTAGCTCTTGTTCGACTACTTCGACAATACGAGGTTCTGTGCTTTCGTCGAGGTAATGTTTAGCTCTGCTAGCTTCTTCATTGATTCGTGCTTCAACTTTTTTAATATAAACTGAAGCGCTATTTTCGGCTAAAAATTTCTGGCTTTCGACCTATGGTGAAAATTAACATGAAAATAAAGAACTTGGTCGCGAAGTGATTAATATTTTGTGGAATATTTACTTTGTAAAATTCAGCCGACTGGAATAGAAATGGTCGTTCGAAATCCTCTTCGTACACGGTTCTCGTATTGATACCTAATATCATCAGCATTTGGCTAGCATTTTTAATTGCGCTTCGATCTACTATTTCGCCTTTACGTTCTTTCATAACCATTCCTAAAAGAGTATCTCTTAAATGATCTCTGATACATCCGTGACGGACAACCTTCACATAAAACACCCACACGATTAGCAACGGAAGTGAAAAAAAATATTAAAAGACGTGAATAATAGATGGGTTACCTGATCTCTGAATATTATTAAACCCAAATTATACACATTATCAACTTCGTTCTGTTGCACGTACACTCGATCGACGTACATTAAAATATCACGTATCATCACCATCGATGTTTGGTGATCATTCCACGCTTGATTTAACGTCTGGAGGAAGTTATTATTCAACGATTTCAGCACATCTTCTCTGACCTATGAAGCAATTTAAAAAATAGAAATCATATTTCGATACAAGATTCGAATACGTATAACAGTAAATCAACAAAAATACTGGGTAATTAAAAAAAAAAACAAAAAAAACGATAGGTTGCTCAAGGTAACAAAGAAACCGCACATCGAATGAAACTTGGAATCTTCAAGCAAAATACTGATTACGTACTTTTGTCTCGAGATGATTTGTAACAACTTCTTTCAATCCTGAGTACAATCTTTCGCCGTGTTTATGTAAAACCATTGTATATGCGTTACGGTACAATTCTTCAAAGCTCAGCCCAGAGTTATTCTTCTTTTGGATTTCTTGAATGGCACTCTTTAAAAGGGCCCATATATTGTCGACGAATTTTTCATCCATTGACATCTGAAAGTAGAAAGAAATAAAGGAGCCGTTACGACGTTAGCATCTTATCACGGTGATAATCGAAAAGAAATGAAAGTGATTTGTTGTGAAGGTACTTACGGGAAACGCTCGAATTCTCATTTTGGGTTCTTTCTTAGGAGCTGATGTTTTCATTTTGCAATTCTACTTCAATTAAAGATAAAGGTACTTGGAATATCTGATATTTTAGAATAGATAACCACAAATCGGTAAACGTCGTACCAACTTCAAAACATGCAATAACTACTTTCATTCAGCAAACTCTTAAACAATTTTGAACTTGCGAGACAAATTCATTTTCCGGTACTAAACTACAAAAAAGCACAATATCATTGAAATAATTTAATCTTTCTTACTTTTACGTACATTCTTTATACAAAATTAATAAAACTAACGAAAACGATAGAGAAAATGAAATTAGATCAACAATAAAGCGTTCACGATTGCTGAATGCCTCAACTTTTGGAGGAACAATGTTCAAAGTTGTGCGATGCTGGCAAAAAGCGACACACACAAATTACTCAACGATTCATCCATCGCATCGTTGTAAGTTGATCATGGATCGCAGGATTCAACGATTTCGCGCCAAACGATGGCAACCACGATCGTTCCTCTTCCTCGCAGTCATGAGAAAAATTTACTCATAAATTAGGAATCCTTCAATATACTATTATTCCCTTTAATGAAGTTCAAAATATATACAGTATCATGATCAGTTTCCACGTACTCAAGAGTTTTGAGTTGACTTAATGTATCTCTACATCATTTCAAATTTCATTCCTCTAGAAAAGTTTTTAAAAAGTCTGCGAAGTAAAATAACATTTCACCTAGACCCACATTACTACAAATTACAACATAACTATGAATATATCACAAATACTATTCAAAAAGGCTGAAACAATTATTTCCGTTCTCTAAAGTATTCTCATGTTCAATTTATTATTAATAATAAGAAACACAATTTATAATAAGAAAAAACTTTATTCAAAAATTTGAAAAAAAAATCACTTATAATGTAAAAAGGAATGAATACTTTGACATTAAATTTAGTTAAGGTAATTATCATAGAGAGTAATGAGAGTATAAAATTAACAATAAACGATAAAAAAAAGACAAAATTGTAACCACATACAAACGAATAACTCACATTTAAAAAAATTCATCAGTCCTCTGAAAATCATCACTTGTGATGGAACTTCAACTGCACAAGGTACTCCACTTTAACCTGAGCTATGTCGTAAACGATGTATCTGTGAACAAAGTGTTAAGGAAAACACAAAAATCATGATCACGAACCCGTCCCCAATCGTTACTCCGATGATTAAAAAAGGATACTCGTTATATAACAGCGACGTTTGCCTATTGGTTTGCACTCCTTTACCGAGTGGGATTTCAACACCGTCTTCTCGAACAACACTTTCGTGAGGAGCTGGTTCGGTTTTACCAAGACCCTTGACGCTGTGTTTACCTGGAGGTGGTTTTTTGATATCTTGAGCTTGAGTGAGTTCATGCCTTAACAAAGAAAACCAAATTAAACCACAAATTACAAGACAATTTAGTGTAACGTAAACCAACTCACATGTCTCCAAGCGCAACATCGCAGAGCAGCAACAATCCAGTATTATTTGTATAGTTGGTCATACAATAATTTGCCGATTTCGATACCATATCGGCAAAGTAGATACCTTTACCGAACATATAGCCCGTTACTGGAGCCTCTGGAGGAGCTATACGCAAACCCTATAAACAAACACAAGTATTTACGAAACCCATCTAACTAATTGCAGAGGAAAATAAAAATGGAAAAGAGGAAACGTACTTGAGAAAGGATACCAGCGAAATTGGTAAGTCTTGAACCGTGCCACAAAAGCTTTCTATTGTGTAGTTTTTTGAATGGTTTGTAGCGTTTATCTTCTCCTTGTCTGTTGACCTTGTAAATTTCCATAATTTCCAAATCGTAATTGCGGTGAGTTTCGGCGTGAGTATTACTAACGTATAATTGTAATGTTTTAAATTCGGGAGTATCTTTGTGCACTACGTCAATTTCGGCTTTCAATTTCAAGTAGTACGAATCGATCATGTGAACGCCCTTGTCTTCAGATTCAACATCTTTCAGCATGGAATATGCGATTTCGATTTCCATTAGCGCATTCAACATTTCATCTTTTTGCTATAAAACAAAAAACGAGAATCATAATAATACATTGCACTTTTCCTTCAAGTTTGAAAATATTATAAAAAATTTTCAAAAGAATTTACTTTTATAGTGTCCAAATCGTTAAGTAATGGCGGATTCTCGATACCGAAGCTATGAGGAATCAATGTATAGAATTGGTTAGTCAAACCCAAAATTGTCTGGTTACTCAACTTATCACCGGATGTCGAAATGCAATTTTGTAGCTGGGTGAGCACTTCGAAAGCTTTCATCATTTGCTTTTTGCTCAATTTACCCAGAGGCATCTTCTCCATATCCAACTATAAAAAATTCAATGACAAATTATTCGCAAATTACGAGAATAATGTGATACGAAATTAATGAAAATACTAAAATTACCTCAAATTCCATCATAACGTTTTTCATGGTGTCCACATTGAATATAAGAGAGATAAGATTTTGCACCTGCTGCGGAAGTTTGGAAGGGACTGTTGATATTTGAGATTTATCGATCAAGTCCTGTAGACAAAATAATGAAAAAACTCATTACTTATAATTTCGAAAATTTCGACTATTTTTCAAATTTCAATTCACATTTAAAGAATACGTACATCTTCGTAGGAAACATCCACCCAATTCATTTTACCAGGCACTTTACGGAAATTCGCACGGTTCCTCCACATATTGGCGGTTTTATCTTCGAACAAAGCTTCAAATTCGGCTATAGCATCCTCTCTACTATCCTTCTTTTCGAGTTTTTCTCCTCCGATGGAAGTACCAATACGTCCCCATGCTCGAAACAGCCAATACCTTCAAATCGAAATGCATGTTTTAAAAACATAATGCAAATTTTCAGTATTATTTCCGTCAGACTAATTAATTACGTGTTTTTATTATTAGATTCTAAAACTTGAAGCTTGTAGTATGAGTTTCTTCCGGTTTGAAGATCAGTAAGAGAAAGCGCTGCAGTATAAATATCTTTGTTGAATCGATATACGTGAGCAACCTCTTCTAGACCCGACGCAGGGTCAACAGCTACACCATCTTGGACTTTGAGTTTCACTTTGCTTGGAAGATTGGATTTAAACTTTCCAGCTTGAAAAATATAAACGTATTAATAATTCTTCGTTAATTCACGAGGTTAAATTAATAATAACATTGCGTAAGTCTCACCACTAAAACTGGTAGATCTTAAATTCGATTTTGAATTGACCACGTCGAGATTCATACGATTACTTGGCTAAAATATAAATGCGTAACATGAAACGTGAAGCAAAGAACGAGTGTTTAGTGTACTTAGTCAAACAAAAAGAAACTTACGTCGGAGCCCCATGTTGCTATATTCATATTGTTGATGATTGAGATAGCATTAGCTCCTGGTTTGGCGCATTCCTCCAAAAACTCGACAGGAACAATTTGGATTCCGTTATCTTCGGCGACTTTCAAAGATTTTGACGAACCATTCAGTACATCTGTGGAAATGAAAAAAAAAAAAAATTTTTGACTCGATAGTATCAATAGGTAGAACGAGAATCGAAACGCAAGTAAAATATTACCAGGTTGAGCAATTATAACCGTGGTCTTTTCAGTAAGTTTTGTGGCAAATTTTCCTCCTAATTTAATAACCCTAGACTTCACTTCTTCTTTATTTACGGTCAATTTTCCGATTGTAAAAACTTCCATATTTTTAAGAGGCACGTCATGTCGAACGATTTTTGGTCTGTAAAACAACAGTCAATTTCATTAATTATACGAAATAATGAAGATTTTTCGTAAACTACACCTACCCCGACGAAGAAGGTTCACTTTTCATACTTTTCATAGCGTAAGAAGCACTAAGTACACTATTGTTCGCCACAGACGGTTGATTGGATTGGAAAACTCTTTTTTGAGGTTTGTATTTATACGACGCTCTGAAAAATAGGAATCACGCATTAAAATTAAAAATATTTCGAAACCAAGGTAAATAGCAGATACGAGAAAACTCACAAAAATTCAAATTTTTTCTTCAAGTTTTTGGGTACTGCAAACGGCTTTCGTTTAGGGTCATCTGTGACTGCCTCACATTTCACCCATTCGTCTTTATTACCCAAACAGAAATACCCGATACCAGAACGAAACACGATTTGACCATGTCTGCATTCTTTACAAGGAAGTAATGCTCCAAAAGTCATCGCATCGGATAATCTGTCCAACATCTGTAATAAAAACGCATAATTATTTCAACTATTCAACGTGTCGAAGTTACGAAAAGCTCGAATATTTACTTCATCGGTGCCAGAGGGAATCTGTTGGTTGTTAAATTCTAACAATTCGACCAAGTGTTTTTTCTGTAATGTTTTTAAGTTGTCTCGGTAATAAAACATCATTTTGTTTTGTTCCTTCACAACATTATCGTTTTCAATTTTTGGTTTTTTTGGAGCGTCGGTCACATCCACATCGTCAGATTCTTCTTTTTTAACTATTATTCTATTTGTAAAAAAAAAAAAAATCGATGAAACTTTGAAGAAAGTTGTCTTCGAAACAAACAATATATTATTCTTACGGTTTCATCGCAGGTAACGCTTTTTTGACTTTGTCTTGATCTTCCTTTTCCAACTGCTTGAAACCGGGAAGCTTGTCTCCTGAATCCCAAAATTCAAGTTCTTGCCGAACTTTAGCGAAGCATTCCAAGTGATGCCACATGTGGAGACCGCCATACCTTTTTGCTTCATCACTCTCGTAGTCTTTTTTCGAAGCCCTGAGTTCTTGCTACGATACAGAAAGTTTGATTAATAAATTTGTTTTTTCGAACTACATTACAATGCTTAATAGTAATCAGCTGCATACTTACTCTGGCTATTTTCACTTCGCAACCACGACACATTGCTCGACTAGATTTGGCGTATTCGACACAAAAGTCCACCAAAGACGCAGAAGTGCTCTTCCCTTTACGTTTAGTTGCTTTTTTTCCACTCTCTCCCGAAGCAGTTCCGTTACTACTCGATGCTGTAGGACCTGAAATCAAAACGTTTGAATCACGTTTTCCAGTTGCGTAAATTATTCGTAACATTACCTCCAGCCACTTTAGATCTGAGTAATTCTTGATCCTCCCATCTCAAAGATTCGAAATGAGATATATCTCCAACAGATTTCACACGTTGCTTAACGAAGAAACAAGGTACATGATACCAATTTGGGACTTTTCCATCGAACATTGGAGACTGCGAAAATGAATAATGTTGTACATAAATAATTCTTTAAATTGTACATAACGAGTCCTTTGTTTATATGAGCAGATATATTACTTGAACCATAACAGCTAATCTTAACGCATCTTTAGCAATCGGAGTTTTGCATCCTTTGCACGAAGAACGGCCACTTTTGGCGTATTCCGCACGATAAGGCAAATCCATCTCGGAATACTCAGATTATGAAAATTTCGTCGCGAACAGAAAGGTTATAATTTCAAAACTGAATGGAGGATTCAACACAATAAACTAACAAAAATTATTGATCATGGCTGCACAACGCATTACAAAATTCATGGCTTCTCGCAAAATTGAAAAATATTTGGGTCCTTGAAATTTCGATGGTTCCCGGCAAAAAAGGTTCGACCGTTATCAATCGGTGACGCATTTTTTTACGCATTTTGAATTCATTTTTATCCGCTAGAAACGCTAGTGAAATTTTAATTTTTTTTGGCCTTACGTTATGAAGATCTATGAAACAACAGCAAAAGGCTCGAAAAGGAGAGGAAGAGGAGGATCATTCATAAAATTCTTGATGATAAAAATAAAAAAATATTTTGGTTTTGAATTTTGAATTGATGCTAAGGTGTTTTATGTTTTTATTCGTTAATTTGTTGTTATTTCAAATTAATTAATTTTTGCGAGTTTTTGATCAAGAACAACGCGTTTAGCTGGTTTTATTTCGTATCATTTCAAACTCATTTAATCTCATCTCATACTTTCTGTCGACAACCATGTCATCGGCAACAAAACGACAAAACGACAAGCTAAAGTAAATTATAAATTATTTATAAGAAAAAAATTAAAGACAAGTGTGATTTTTCCATCTGAAAACTGAGCTACGAAATCAACCTGTTGTATGCTACCTCATCATCGAAGAAAGACTTGGGACTTGGTACTCACGATATCAGCACTATGTTCTCCAATAACAAAACCTCATCTGCAGACTTGTAATCCACCAACAACTGGCACAATATGAAGAATGCTTGCTGACGTATATTTAAAAATCGTGGTATTGTACGGTGTCTTTGTGTTAGGTAAGGCTGAAGATGGTATCTCTCAAGATGAACCTTACCCATCGGACAGCGATCACGAGTTATTCCAAAATCACAATAAATGCGAGCCCATTACCGCGTCGTTTTGTCAGAACCTCGAATATAATGTCACGATCATGCCGAACATACTCGAGCACAAGAATCAAGAAGACGCAGCCGCCGAGATACGTGTATATACGCCAGCTATAAAACACAAATGCAGTCCGGATATACATTTCTTCTTGTGTACGTTGTATTTTCCAGTTTGTACTCCGGAGCTAGACTATCCCTTACCACCTTGTAGATCGTTATGTCTCAGTGTTAAAAATGGCTGCGAACGAATCCTTTCTACTTTCAATTTCGCCTGGCCCGAACATCTTAATTGCAATAATTTCCCCATATCGGGGCTCTGCGTACATAAAAATGATACGAATACTAGCGCAGCGACGGATTACAAGAAACCGGATAGTGGACATGTAACCAAAGGCACGGCAACGGGATCGGTCTTCAAACGAATTAACGAAACGTCGAGTAATCATAAAGATTCATCTTTTACGTGTCCGGATCATTTTAAAGTACCCAAAGGATACGACGATAGTTTCAAAGTAGGCAATATTGTGGCGAAAAATTGTGGTATACCTTGTAACGGAATGTTTTTCACTGACGAAGAAGTGAAATTTTCTAGGATATGGATCGGTATATGGTCTTTCATTTGCGCAGCGTCGTGCCTTTTTACTGTATTGACGTTTTTGATAAACACATCCAGATTCCGGTACCCGGAAAGACCGGTCATATTTTTATCCGTGTGTTATCTGATCATATCGATTATTTATATCTTTGGTTTCCTATTGGGAGATAGGGTAGCGTGTCGGAGACCATTTCCGGCGCCTATCAGTAAACCCAAGTTGAACACTGTTTCCACCGTTGCTCAAGGTACAAAAGGAGAACTATGCACGATTATGTTCATCGGATTGTATTATTTTAGCATGGCGTCGTCATTATGGTGGGTAATACTGGCATTAACGTGGTTCTTGGCTGCTGGATTGAAATGGGGACACGAAGCTATCGAAGCAAATTCGCAATATTTTCATTTAATGGCTTGGGCTATTCCTGCTGTCAAAACCATTGCCATATTGAGTATTCGTAAAATTGAAGGTAAATTTGAGTAAGAAAAATTGTCAAAAAATGAGCTTCGTTTTTTCGTACTACAATAAATTTCTATTTTGTCCCACAGGTGACGTGTTGACCGGAGTTTGCTTCGTCGGTTTATGGAATACAGACATGCTAAAAGGGTTCGTCTTGACGCCACTTACCATCTACCTCCTACTGGGTACAATCTTCCTGGTATCTGGCTTCGTATCGTTATTCCGGATTAGAACAGCGATGAAACAGGACGGAACTAAAACAGATAAATTAGAAAAGCTCATGTTACGTATAGGTATATTCTCGGTGCTTTACCTCGTACCAGCTGTAACCGTGATACTTTGTTTATTCTACGAACAAATGAATTTTGACCAATGGATGGTCTCGTGGCATTGGCAAATTTGCCAAAATCCTGATTACTTGATACGATGCCCGTCGAACGGAGGAGATGGCAGAAAACCTAGTTTTTATATGTTTATGCTCAAATATTTAAGTTCGTTGATCGTAGGTATAAGTTCGAGCGTATGGATGTGGTCGGGCAAAACTGTATCTAGCTGGAAAGAATTATTTAACAGAATTCAAGGCAAGACTTTACATACGCACGTGTGATTTTTACGAACTACTGATGCATTTTCCTTCTTTTGTGTAGGGCTCTTAGTCAAATTTTTGTGTGTATCAAAGGTTTAATTTTTTCTCAAGCGTTTTACTTTTTGTTTTATTATAATTGTTTGATTATAAAATTTTGAGAGTATTTGACATTACCTCGTGTTGGTATTATTTTGTTTAAGTAATGTACCATTGTTCTTAAGAAAGGTTGATCCAGTACCGACATGTTTTATATTTTGTATGATTGTGTATTACGAATTTACGAATTTTGCTGTTGATTAAGTTGTGATTTTTCACGAGCTACATATTTTTTGAATTCTTAATTTCTTTTCTTTTTGATTTTGTGTTCAGGTTTTCTTTTTGTTTTGTTTCTTAAGCATTTTCCGTCGAGTTATTTTTTTATATTCAAATTTCGTTTTTGTTTAGTTTTTATTTATTCCGTGTTCCCTACCGTGTTCGTTATCAGATTATCGTTATCCGTAAATGTCAAAGTTCTCTTGTACTTAAATTTTAGACTTATTATATTTTATCTATCCATTTTGATTTTTATACCTACTTATTTTGTGACAATTTTTATTATGAGATTTTTAAACGAATTTACTGTTTTCTTAATAATTGTACTATTCGTATCAATTTTTCGATTTTAATACGACATCGAATCATTCGAATATTTAAAACCCGTCTTATATTCCAACTTCCAAAAAATATGCTATTTAATTCAAATTCAACATTCAATTAGCTGTTTCAACGAATTTTTATTCGCTGCATGTGCATGGTATTGTATTTTATTGGTATTTTGTAATGGCAAAATATGGAGGGCAGATCTCCGACCATCCTTGCACAGCGTCAAAAGACTACCGTATCTCCTAGGACTCGAATCCTCTCATTTCAAAATTAAAATTATTTGAAATTTCGTATTATTTCATTGCAATTTATTTTTTTTATTTTTTCTACAAAAAAAATTAAAATTTAAAATTAGAGTTCCGCTTCTAACGAACTCTCTTGACTTTTTTCTAAAACAAACAAAAAAAAAAATTATGGTCGAGATTCGAGACTATGCGGAAATTGTCTATGGTCATGAGGAGATGATAACCGATGATAAAAAAACCGGATGATAAGGAATGAAATTAAATTTTTTTTTTAATTTGGAAAAAATTGAATAGAGTCAGCCCAGCGAAGTTGATATTTCTCTGATAGTTCTCGTTACTTCTTTACCACGTTTTACTTATGCAAATTTGTCTTCTATTTTTGATAATCTTCCCTTGCATCAAGTATTATGCAATGTCGTCCAGTGATTTTTACTCGAATAAAATCATCCTCGCGCCGATGGTTCGAATGAACACCTTACCCTTTCGACTTATGGCATTGGACCAAGGAGCTGATATAGTTTATAGCGAAGAAATAATCGACCATAAGCTTCTTCGATGTTTTAGACGATACAATGGTAAGAAGCATTTGAATTTCATCAGAAACTCATTGGAAATTACTAAAACTTTGTTTATTGTAGAACTATTGAATGTTACCGAATACGTGGACAAAACCGATGGTAATGTGATTTTTCAAACTTGCCCGAAGGAAAAGGGCAAAGTTATATTACAAATTGGAACCAGTTGCCCAGAAAGAGCTGCTCGAGTTGCACTTTTAATGTAATTTTTTCGTCGTACATTCATTCTAAGGTTGTTTTCATACAATTGATTTAATTTGTGTAAATTCTTTAGGCAACAAGATGTTTCTGGCATCGATATAAATATGGGCTGCCCGAAACATTTCTCTGTATCTGGTGGCATGGGTGCAGCTTTATTGTCGAACCAAGAAACAGCTCAAAAAATCGTACAAAATATCAAAAAAGTAGTCAATATACCGGTAACATGTAAAATACGAGTTTTAAGCACAATTGAAGAAACCATTTCTTTTTGTAAATTGATGGAAAAAAGTGGCGTGTCAGCTATTGCCATCCACGGTAGAACCGTCAAAGAACGACCACATGATCAGAATAGGGATTCTTTTATCGAAACGATCGCCAAAGAACTTTCAGTTCCTGTAATTGCCAAGTACGTTCGCATTTGCAGAAACGATTATAATGTAATTTTTCAAAATTATAACTTCGTTAATTTTTATTTGCAGCGGAGGTTCGAATTATATCGAAAGTTACGAAGATATTATTAAATTTAAAAACTCAACGAATTGTAGCAGCGTAATGGTGGCAAGAGCTGCACAATACAATTGCTCGGTTTTCAACAAAAATACTCACCTTCCGTTGGACGATATGATTAAATTATATTTAAAATATGCCATAGACCTGAATAACTTCTTTTCCAATACAAAGTACTGTGTTCAAAGTATGCTTAGAGAATTGCAAGATACTCCCAGAGGTAAGCAGTTTTTAGAAACTGCAACTCTAGAACAGATAAGGTCTGTGATCAGATGCTCGTCATAATTATGGAGGATTTATTTCATAAAATTTTACATTTAATTTTGATTTCAGTGAAATCTGGAATATGGGTGATTATTTTCGTAAAAAAATGCAAGAGATAAGAGCAAAACAGTTGAAGTTGAAACAAGACGTCATAATCGAACATCAAGCTAAAAAAGCGAAAATTGAGTTGAATGATACACTGACGCTGGACGCAGTATTTATCCGCAACAATTACCAAAGTCAAGATGAATTACCGAAATCTGTACTTCTAAGGTTTTGCCAGAAAAATAAAATAGCTATTCCAAAATACGAGACGAGAAATATGGAGAAATTATTCCAAGCTACCGTACTTGTAGATAGCAAAAAATATGCCTCAAATAGATGGTGAGTAACACGTATCGTACTACTTACATATTTTTAGAATATTTTGTAAAGTTGTCAACTGTTTATTTCAGGGTAAAAAACAAGAAATCAGCAGAACAAGAAGCAGCATTGGTTTGTTTATGCCTTATGAAAATATATGACGAGAATGAAATGCGTGATAAAGGCTTGATAATTTCATGAATAAATTCTCTACAAAACGTCTTGTTTTAATGTTCGTGTCCGTTCAGAACCAAGTTGAAGTTTCCCAATTCCCAAAGTAAAATTATTTCATGTTTGGAGGGTAAAATCGTAGAAGTCATTACACAACTTTTAAAAAATTGAATAAATGATTTGGAATATCAATTAAGATTTTTTTCTCAACAAGGAGGGTGATTTACTTTCTACAGAAAATTTTAAACTACTGGAACTGTCAAGCAACAACGAATTTCAGACCAGTTAAAAATCGTAAGAATGAAAAAATCGAGCATTCGCAATGAACATAGTGTATCCAAAAAGACTTCCAAAAAAATTCATAAATTACACTAATAAATTGCTTTTTAATGAAACTATAAAAAGAAAAAACGTACAAATATAAAATACAAATATGAGATTTCATAAATAAGTGGAATGTGCTCATCATATTTATATAAATCTTACTAGATAAAGGACGGAATGGAGTCATAAATAGGATAACAATACAATTAATAACATTTTTTCATTATAAAATAATATACTAAAATGATTCGATCATTAAAAAAATAAAAGATTTTCAACTCATACGTTTTCAAACTTGATAATACCTTTTTTTTCTAACAAAAGAAAATGTGCAACAATTTAGTCAAAGAGGTGAGAAAAAAAGCATCTCAATAATGCTGCAAAATTAAGAAGCTTGAATTTACATGAAAAAATTCAACATTTGAAAACAAAATGGCAAATATTATCACAGAGTTTCATAAACTGGGAGAATTCGGGGTAAAGAGATTCTACAAAAAAATAAATTATGTAAGAAATAATACTTCCAGTCTTCGCATGAAATTTTTCAAGTTGCATTATAAATAATACTACATTGATAAGTCTTTTATGACTACCTACTAATAATGCACGTTGGATTGAAATCTAAATAATCAAAACACATTGAAAATAATGTTAAATTAATAATGGCTTTCGAAAGTTCAAATTTGTCGCATTGTCATTCAGCAATAAGCAAAATATATCGAAAAACGGCAACAAAAAAAAAATATGGAAGAATTGATTTTTAAAAAAACCTTGAAGATAACAAATGACCACATTCTAACAGGTGATTATTTCTATCACAAATAAATACTGCTGTTTGTAATAAACATTCAGTCAATAGTGCATTCAGCTAAAGTGCAGTTACACCGAATCAATTAAAACACCCAGTTCACTGGGACCCATTGATGCTGATTAGCTAAGCTATTGACTAATTCGTTAACTTTGCGGAATGTTTCGTCGAAGTCTTCATTCACAATTACTGCGTCGATGTATTTTTCATAAGTTCTTTGTAAACAGCTGCTTTCTTCCAACGTTTTTTTAAGATCTTCCTCCTAAAAAAAAGATTTTCAAATGAGTATTTTCAACCACATCGGTATTATGATTTTTTTTCAAATCCGAAAGAACTTACCTGATACAAAGAAGCTAACGATTCCAAAGTACGAGCACGACGAGAACTATATCTGATTGAGCTCTGTCTATCAAACTACATGGCACAAAATATATACAAAAAAATAAAAAAGCCATAACAATTAAATAAAACGTAGCAAATGAAATCAAAATATTCCATGATTTTTCTAAACCATATTCTAAAGGCTAGATAGGCAAATTTTCATTAAAAATAGTAAGCCAAAAAATATGTAACTTTCATGCTGTAATTTTTTTAAATCTTCAATAAACAAAAAAATGTATTAACGAAATTCCGAAAAATAAAAAAATAACACACTGAATAAATATGAATATTCAATTTTTCGCTATTACTTGAACTTACCGTCAAAGTTCTGGTCGAATGTCCGTTGTATCGTCCATAATCGTACAAATTTTTCAACTCATCCATTCCAGGGGCAGCGATAAAAATGACGTAAGGCATAAATTCGGCAGAATTGTGAAGTATTTTCAAAGCCTGAAATACAACTCTTTACTTAATCGAAATCCTATTCGAAATCAACAACTTCTATACGAATACTCACCGGAGGGCTGCAATCCAAAACACACATTTTCCCTTCATTTATAACATTCCTGATGGAATCCAAGCTGGTACCATACAAATTACCGTTATGTTCTCCATATTCTAAAAATTTATGCTGTCTGATTTGCTTCTCCATTTCTTCGCGGTCGATAAACCAGTAATTTTTACCATTTTCTTCCAACTCTCGAGGTGGGCGAGACGTTACTAAAATGATGAAAAATACACCAAACACTTAAGTACGATACCTTACAAAATTCGATAAATTTTTCAAAATTCATCAACGTACTTGGAATGACTCCGGCGAATCTATTTGGATCGCTGTTAATTAAACGGCCTTTCAATGTACGCCGTCCAACACCCGATGGACCAACAAGAGCAAGAGTACGTCTTTCGAAAGGAGGCATTCTAGTCACTTCCTCGTACAAAAGTAACTCAGCTTTATCAAACTCCACGTTCCATTTCGACTGGTACATTTTCTTCTTTTTTCTTCGAGCAATCTGCGCCACAACAGTAAATTAGAACTCTCCATTTGAAGACAAATACCAGTTGAAATAAAGATAAACGTACTCTTGTGCCACAAATACCAATCTTATGGACATAATCAGCCTCCGGAGGAACGTAGGCTTTTCGTCTTTCCTCAAGATCGGGAGATGGGATTAAGCCAATACGACTATTATCATCGTCAACTTTCCTCGCTTGCCACCAGATTGGGTCGGATTGGTCCAAAATCTATAAATAACGTTCAGACGTGGAATTAGGAAATAACAAAAAATAAATAAATGAATAAATAAATAAAATGAGTATTACTTGTAAGATATCTCCGCTCTTGAATTCCAACCCCAATTCTGGACACGGTATCAAAGAATCTTCGGAAGGATCATAATGAAATAAAGCTCTCATATATAACTGCAATACAAATGGAATTAATACAAGGACATCATTTAACCGACTAGATTACGCGAAATCTGCTTACTTTTTGTGGTTTAAAGGGATGCTCAGCTTCACCAGTGGGAGCGATTCTAAATTTTATGGTACTCTTGCTTTGGGACACCTCATGCATTAAATCTTCGGGAGTAATAACATTTATATCATTCACTTCAAGGATTACATCGCCGGGGTGCAATGAATTACTCTCTTCTACCGTACCACCAGCCAATATTCGAGCCACTATCAAATTTCCATTTTCGTCTTGTTCAACAGTCAAACCCTATAATCAAAACGATGCTTACATTATAAAATTTCAAGAAAGAAGTAATTCACGTTAGTAGAGTACTTACCAATGGTTTATTGGGCTCCTTGACGACACTGATAATTTTTGAACGTGACATTCTGTTGAAGAGAAATATTAATTTGTAGAGGTGTGGCTGATGAGGTGTTCTAATGACACGAGATTTTATAAACACTCGAATTCTCACAGTAATATTGCTAAAACACTGTGTGAGATGAGCAATATGTAAATATGGACATTGAAATGTACTTACATGATAATAGAGACTTCAAAAAAACAGCTTGAAAGGTATTGAAACGTCAACAATCTTGAGCAAAAAGGTATCAAATGGGGTATGCTTCAACAATAATGCCGATTGTTTGAAATTCACTTCATGGCGTTCCTTTAAATATTTATTTTAATCGCCAAAATTATTAAAAATTAAAGAATTTTAATTTTTTAACAACAAAAACAACGCCCATAAATTTTTTTGAGAAAACAAACAACAAACGAGAAACGCCACCTCTGACCACCGCGTATCATAACCCCTTCTCTTTCACCATTACACTCTTTTCCTTTCATTTTGATTGGTTACTTTCGTGATACAGGTAGATAGGTGTAGGTGTATCATCTTTCATCTCTCTTCCAAATAAAATTAATACCATTATTTTATTTTATTAATTAAATTAAATTGGCTTGTGAATCATAGAAGGGATGAAGAAGACTGAAGAGTGTAAAGGTGGAAAACCCACGAATAAATTTTCATTTAAAAATCAACGATAGTGAATAGTAAATAATAAACTTGGAACTTGTATCGGAGGATATTTACCTTACTTCAACTTCTCAAAACAATCGTAAACCTAGAATGACCGCATTGATATTCATTCCTTCACAACTTCTCGTAGAATAATTTTCATTAGAGCATTGCAATTAAAATAAAATATGAACAAAACAGAAAATGGAATCAAAAGGAGTAGGTATAATATGAAAAAACCAATAATACAAATGAGAATTACATAAGTCAAAAATTGAAGAACAATGACCTTAAGAAAATACAAAATGCAAAAAAAAAAAATCAATCGTAAATAAAACATGAAAAATGTTAAGATGATATAAGTATATGAAGTGTTAAACATTCGAGTACAGGAAGGGCAAGTTAGGAAATAAGTACATAGGTACGTAAAATAAACACGCGTACAACCTCTAGTGAAATGAAAAATTTGTTTTGTTCAAAAAGAAAGAAAAAGACAGTCAACCAGTAAAATACTTACGCAAACATAAATTTGCATTAAAATTTGAAAGACTTTTCAAAAAAATTGATAACCTAATAGAACAATAATAATTAAACTTTCATCATTTTAAACTGTCGAATTTAAACAAACAATCCTTATGGATAAAAATTAATACAAAGAACAACATTAACATAAAACAACACATTAGTAAGATCGTCCACAGGTAACTAAAAAAATGTAAACACTAGAATATTATGACTCAAAATGTTGAGAAATGCGTTTTTTAAGGCAAATAGGATAACCTTACATTGACAAGATTTCAGTAAAACGTAATAATACCTTAGTAAATTACTAATACTTCATACCTCTTGAACGTAACAATAATACTTGTTTTAAATAGCAATAGGAATGTGTTACTCTAAAGAAAACCTAATTTACAGGTGTAATTGTGATGCCAAAAATACAGAGTTTGGTGCAAAATAATACATAAAAAATAACAAATAAAAGCACACGCTGAAAATTGTTCGTTTACCAAGCGCTTAACATTTGCCAAGCTTTGCAATAAATTAATTTTAAATTAGTCGCGATAGAAAATTTTCATTTTTAATAATCAAAAGCTATTTTTTTCTTTGGAATTAAAAATTATTCGTTAACTAGAAACAACAAAACAACAAAATAAAACAAAAAATTGAACAAAATGCAAAGTCCAGTCGTTCTACATACTAATACTATAAGAAGGCATTAGCATCTAATAATACATAGGTACTTATAATGAATCACATGACAAAAAAAAATTGATCGAACATTTAAAAATTAATATCGGAATTCTGCCTGGTTTACTTCTGTAACTTGATTGATTACTCGACCCTGAGCGATTTGCCCTTCTTGTATTGCTTGCCACTTTAAATAAGCGTCGTAACAAAACAGTGCTGTTAGAATTACAGAAGCCATCTGAAATTGAACCAAATTACTTGAAAATGGTATTCCAACGTAGATTCAAAATTATTTACTGTACTACCTACCAGCATGAGAATGAAGCCGAGTTCAGTAAGCATGTACGCAATTGACAACAAACCGCATAGAAAAAACAGAGCTCCAAAGGACACAGCGCTAATAGCTTCCTGCAATTGAATATTATTAAAATTTAGCACAAGTAGAAAGTGAAAATTCAACATTTCATTTTCGTACAACAAAATTACTCACAACTATCAACCATGGTATTTTATAAAACTTCTCGATTACGTGAAATAGATAAAAAATTAATAAAATTGTATTCCACCAAATGGCTGAAACACAAACAGTTTCCATAAATGTGGTTCTGTCGTGTGTATACGTGTTGTAAAATGAAATAAACAACAAAGCGAGGCAACTCAACACCTACGGACAAGAATAAATACATTTTTAAAAAGTGCACATGAAATTAATGAAAAATAGGCACAGCTTCACTCACTATTTCCACAATTCTAATTTGACCATCTAGTTTTGACAAATAATCGCGGTCAAATCGTATATTCGGATTTATCTGGGCCTCGGTGGTTGTAGTTGTGGTGGTATGTTGTCCAGGAAATACGGTGGCAGATGAATTATTCATTTTCGGCTCGTTGAACTGTAAAATATTAAATAATTAGAACTTTTAGTTAGAAGAGAAGGATACGTGTATCTTCAAACTACTGATGCTTTTTCATATTCATACAAAATAATTACAAATTTTTTCCAATAAGTTGAAAAAGATGTCTAATAAAGGTACCTATGTGCATTGAAGAAGAAACATCAAATGTTCCCTACACTTATTTATACACTGAAATAATAACCCGTTAATTAGTTCATTAGTAGCAACAGTCAAACTTCTCATCTATGAAAAATAGTTCTCATGAAATATTAAACTGTAATGAGATTACAAAAATGATTGTGTAACATAGCTTACCGCGCTTTATGACACAGAAATCTTGAGAAATTCAACTCATAAAAGTTCAAAAATCACAAAAATTATTAGCTGATGAGTATTGTAATGAGAATTTCACCATTAAATTTGTAAAACATCAACATTGCCATAAATAGAGTATACGATACGACAAACATTTACGACAGTACGACTATCTACAATACAATATGAGCATGTGAGAGACATGTACACACCACAGCTAACTAAAAACCATAAACACTTATGACAGAAGGAATCCACCCGTCCCACGCCCATCATATCACATCCCATCCATAGACGGACATGACATCACCCACTTGCCCCCTTCCCGTTTTTACTTTTTTAATTTTTTTTCTCTATATGCGACCGGGCATAGGGAAAGGGTATTAGTGTCCATTCGAGAATTCCAAATCGCAGACATTGCAAGAAATCAATTTTAATTATAATTAAATCGATTTCCAATGTGAATTATAATTGAAGTTACGTTTAATGAAATAAAGTAATGAACAAATCAATATAATTTTATTACTTTGATTCGGAAACCATTTAAATCAAAGAAAACCAAGTTGTTTTTGCGTAAAAATCAGTTTGGACACTAATACCCTTTCCCTATACCCGGTCACATATCTCGCTCTCTCTCACTCTAAGTATCTGTCTCTCTCTAGCGGCTCTTTCTCGCATTTTTGCAATCCCGGTAGATTTCGTACTTTTAATCTGTGGCAAGTTTCATCAAACTTTTTTATCAACTTTTTTCAAAATTGAAGCGTGTTTGCAAATTCCAAATTGCGAGTAATTTGTTTTCTAATAATTGCACAATATTTTGTATTCAAAAAAGTAAATTTTAATCTTTCAATTCATCAGACGCTTGGAAGGTGCTTTAAATTTAGTTCATAACTTTCAAGATTAATATAGTTGGTGAATCCGGCAAAGAAAATTCAATTTTCAGAATGGCTGTTCGAGTTCAGTTTGAAAATAACAACGAGGTCGGGGTGTTTAGTAAATTGACAAATTCTTACTGTTTAGTTGCCATCGGAGGCGCCGAAACGTTCTACAGGTAAGCAATATAAATGTTGTCCTGCATAATTCCACGATGGAGAATTACTGATTTGTACTTTTTGTGTTGTAGTGTATTTGAATCTGAACTCTTGGATACGATTCCTGTAATCCACGCTTCTTTAGCCGGGTGCCGTATCATCGGGAGACTAGCCGTTGGTAAGCGATAATATTGAAATATTTTTAATTGCGTTGTATTGTTTGACAATCCGTTAACATTGCAGGAAACAGACACGGATTATTAGTTCCGAATTCCACTACTGATACCGAATTACAACACTTGAGGAATTCTTTACCAGATAGTGTTAAAATCCAACGAATAGAAGAGCGATTGTCGGCGTTAGGAAATGTTATAGCTTGTAATGATTACGTAGCTTTAGTACATCCAGATTTAGACAAAGTATGCCCTTTTTTTTGTAGATTATACGAGCATAATCTTCATTGACAGCCTCTAACAGACACTGTTTGTTTAGGAAACCGAAGAAATTTTAATAGACACTTTGAAAGTAGAAGTTTTTCGTCAAACTGTCGCTTCAAAACAAGTTGTTGGTTCGTACTGCGCTTTGTCAAATCAAGGTGGTATCGTTCATCCTCATACCTCTACAAGTGAATTAGACGAATTGTCTTCACTTTTACAAATTCCTTTGGTGGTAGGTAACAGACAAAGGTTTGAAAAAAAAATTACAAAATTATTACCGATCGCTTTACATATTTGTAGGCAGGAACTGTGAACCGAGGATCAGAACTAATAGGAGCTGGAATGGTTGTTAACGATTGGCACGCATTTTGTGGAATGGATACAACATCTACAGAAATATCGGTATTGGAAAATGTTTTCAAATTAGGAGAAGCGCAACCATCGTATATTACCACGAAAATGAGATCATCGTTGATCGACAGGTACGAAAAATTGATCTGTCGAAAATATTTCACTTTCATAATCTTGATATGGGAATTTAATATATCGTATTTTATTTTCAGCATTTCGTAATTCACCTTATACGTATTGAAGATTCTGCGAAGTACATGTAAATTTTTGATGAAATCTTTTTATTTACACGATAATTTGTTTTTATAATTATTCGAATAATAAAATTTTATAGTCCACAAGACAATAGTTCATTGATTTTTTTTCTTCCTTCAATGGGTGAATAAACCCATGAATTTAATCACCATTCGTTGCAAATTGTCCAAGAATACTATCGACATTCTTAATTATCTTTGTATTATGTGCCATCATTGGTTTTCTTTTTTGAACAACTGAGAAAAACGAATTAAATAAACGTATTTAGTTGACTCCGACCTATTTCTGCTCAAATGTATTTTATTTCTGATGCATAAAACAACTGAGATATAAATATCTGCTGCTGTTCGGTGTTGGAGGCACAAAAGAACTTTGTAGATTGTTTTCTTTCCTTTCATGACTATACGTCTAATAGAGCTACTATCTTTATTTGTGGCATTCCATAAGAAAAGGGTCAACTTTGTCGAAAACAAGTTTTCGAGAAAAACGCAAAAATGTGATTTCGGGTCAAAAATATCGATTTTTGGTTTTTGACGGATTTGTGTACTATCATCCTTCTACTTTCACGTGAGAGTGGTTGGGACCCTTGAAATCATTTTTTTAACCGTGGTAACACCGTAACATGCCATCGAAAGTAGGGTTAGATAGCGACTTAAAAAAGGGTCAACTTTGTCGCCGATACAGATGGCATCAAGGAACTCCAACTTCAGTAAAACTAGGTATTTCTGATAATTTCTGGGGGTTTTATAACTTTTATAAAATTATTTTCACTTCAGATCAGAAAACTTTAAACTTATTTTTCTCAAAACTAGGTTTTTTAAAGTTCAAACTTCAAACGCGTCGCCAAGCGTGAATTTTATAGGTAGAGGGCTCACCAATAGCTCATTTTAAAGGGAATTTAATGTAGTTTCAGAATATGTGCCTAACTCGAAATCGAGCCGAGCGACAAAGTTGACCCTTTTCTTATGGAATGCCACATTTGTAGAATGAGAAAAACGATTCAATTTATAAATGTGTCTTATTTATTTCATTAACATTGACAATTATTTTGAAACACATGTTTGTAAATTTGGAGTGAAACAATTTAATTCTTCGTCACCCTTTGCTCTATATGTCTACATAGTACATACGTAATTTTTACAAAAATTTTCATCTTACGTCAATTTATTTTTTTCATTTTTTGTCTCATCTAACAGAGAGGAGAATTGACCATCTGCCTATTTCCAATCAATCGGCAATCACAAAAATAAAATATTATTCTCTTCCAGCACATAACTCAAAATACTATTTCCCGAACTTTTCATATGGTAAGTTGAATGTATTTTTCTTCATTCAGATGACGAGTCCGAACCGTACATATCCGATACTAGGGATGACATTGGCTTCATTTTTGAGCTAGATGACGTAAATTTTGATGTAGATGCCGTATCAAATTTGTCATAACTTTCTGGTCGATTTCTTCCTGGTTTAATCTTTGGTGTTTTTATACCTATAAAAAGACAGTTCATTTTTAGCAGTCTGGTAATTTATAAAATTAACCTACAAATAATAAAGTCTTACTTTGTTTCAACATCAATAACGATGCCAATTTGTTATCGTCTTCATGCTGTGGCAATAAAGGGATATTTATCGACAGCCGCTTTGATACTGCAGCGTTTTCGTTTTCAATCGCTAGACGTTCTTTTTTACCAGCCTGAAAAAATAAATCAAAAATGAATTGTGAATTTTTAATAATTCATTTCAGTCAAATGGACGAACAACGCAAAACAAATCTGTTACTCACTCTCAATTTGGCTCGTAAAATTGAATTCGCTGCGAAATCATCTTTCCATACCGATTCTTGTCTGTCGAGTAGTTTATTTAAAGATGCAACGGATTTTTTGGACGTACTTAGATCATTGTTTTTGTGTTCTAATTTGAACATAGCATCATCGAAAAGTTTACGGCTCGTTTCTCGAGTTTCAGGTACGACTTGTTCATTTTGAGTAGGATCCCATCGATTTTCTTGTCTCCGTGCTCCACTAACAATGACGTAATCCAAATTCTGAAATTAAAGAAACCAGAGTGTCAAAAATCGAGCAAATGCAGCGATGGATTGTTCAAATTAGAATGAAAATTTACCCCTGGATCAGTTTTAATTTCGAAATGATTATCGCATAAATGACATTTCATCCGGAATTGATAAACGGGCGTCGAATAGTACATTCCTACTTTCGTTTTTTCTGCATTGTACCTGAAAATATAGGGATGTTGAATTAAACTGAAAAATTATGATTATAATTCGATACCGTTTTAACTTACCTTACGCCCATACCGATGTGATTGTTGCATCCTTCGCACCATATATTGTAAGGCAATTCAAAACGTATGATGATGATTCCAAGATGAATTTTTCGAGCTCTCTCGCGCAATGCATGAGTACCTCGAAATTTATTAAGTCCTCCGATTTTTGGATCATAATCTGGAGGATAATACTTATTTGTGCCTTTACGTTCTCCCATTTTAAGTCAGTTGTGAACTATTTAAACACCAAATCTGAAAACGATTGAAATTTACAATTTTACATTTATGAGCCCGTTACAATAGTTCAATTCCCAGATACATTTCATAACGAATGAGATAAAATAAGAACTTATAATTTACTTTCATCATACAATTATCACTCAGGATACGAATTATTTAAAAATTTCTCAAATGTATTTTAAATTTTCTAAATTTCAAATCAATCAAGTTTTCAAGAAACTCAAAATTGTTATCAGTTGCAAACTTCATTTTTTTATACAGTGCATCTGGAGTGAACAATTATTTGAAAATTCGCATTTCTGGCTACTCTGTTTTCTGTTTACAAATTTTTTCGCCTGTGACGACATACAAAGAATACAAAGAACAACAAAAACGGGTTATTTTGTGTGATACCGATTAATTAAATTAATCAAAATCATTGAAATTTTATATTGTACAAGTTTTTAGTTTTCCCATGAATGGAAAAAAACGACCAAGTTCTTTTTGAATGATGAAATGACAAAAAATGTACATCTGTTCACCATACGAATGACTAACAACGTTTTATGCAAGTTTCAAAGTTTCGTCTTCGTGTGATGAAAAGTTGCTTACAAGGTAAGTCAAGTGGTACATTTTCATCTAATTTATTACTGTTAATTTATTTAATGATTTTGTTCTTTTATCTAACAAACATTATAATCTTTTTTCATGTGCTCGTGACATTTCATTGATCTCGTCGGGACATGAAGGTAATCATTTTTCTACGCTTCATAATTCGATTATCTTATAACCTTAGAGATATAAGTTCTATTGGTTTGGAAAAATTTGACAAGCTGAAGCTACAAGTTCACTCTGATGGACGAAGAATGTGAAACAGGCTATATTCAGTCGCCATTTAGTTGTTTTATGCGAAATAACGATGACGAAGAATTCAAATCGATCAACTCGTTATCTAATTTCATAAAAGCTCATTCTTCCAATAAACGAGATGTATTTCAACCATCCACATCAAAACTGTCGGATGATCCTGCCACTTGCGATGATTTGTCTAATTACTTAAACCAATCTTTGGGTTCTACAACTTTATGCAACGAAAAATCTTCGGCTCACCGTAAAACTGACGACTCGGATGATTACAATACATTGGAAGAGTATACGAAATCTTTCTTGAATTCTAAAGGCGGGTTCTCTATTCCAAATCGATTTCGAACTCAGTCAGAAACTTCTGATGGTCAAACAAAGATTCCAAATTCGGATTTGGTCAGCGTTAACGAACGCTTTTCAAAAGTTCATATTTCTAATTCGAATAAAGCAGATGGTACTGCTGATCAATGGAATATCGATTTGAGCGTCGCTTTACAAAATTCAAAAATTAAGCAAACAGAGCCTGATAAAAGTTGTAAATCGAACCAAGTTAATTTCGAGCCACGTGTGTATTTAGCTCATGTGCAGCTGTGTAACTTGGACATATCATCTCTGGCAAGTGAAAAGTTACCATATAGTACTTCGATAATTTCTTCTTTCGGTTACGTTTTGAATAGAAAATGGCCCAAATTACCTTTGCCTAAGAAACTGAAAAAAGTAGGTAAGAATTGGCCCTATAATAAATCAAAAAGTTTCAAATTCGATTCACCCTCACCTGATGATATAATATTGAAAAAAAAGACCAAAATGAGAACGAGTTCGTTTAATGATACGTAACATTGTGAGATTTTTTTGTAGGTGTAGTATTTAACTTTTTTATATAAGTTCTTTTTGTGAGTGATTTTGATTTTTCTCTTCGAATGTTTGAAATGTTTCAATAATAACGTAGACAGGAATTTTTCCTTTATTTTTTTTTAATATTTAGTGTCATTCTGTCTCTTGAATTATATTAAAAGTTTTTGTTCTAGTTTTTTCCCTGTAATTCAATACACATTTGGTTTTTTGTATTTGTTTTCTTTGTTTACCTACTTTATCGATATTACTTTCGTGGAGAAAAATTCCAAAATAATTGCTTACGTTTGACTTTTTTCAACAAAAAAAAATCAAGTTTCGCTGTTCAATCATAGCTTATTGTATCGATTTTTCCGCACCATTAGAATTTTGTTCACAGTTTAAAAACTATTTATTTTTAATATGAAAAATCTGAAACAAAATTTTGTTATCGTAGGGTACCAGTGAAAAAAATCCAAAACGCGAGTGAAAATGTTGAATCAGCTTATAGAGAAAAGAACAACGGTGAACGTAGATTATGTATCTTGGAATAATACCTCGGATCTTCTGGCTGTAGCCTACGAACACGGTCAAGTTGCAATACATAAAATAAACTGGCAACAAATTTGGTCGTTGGATGCTCCTCGTGAAAATGCCAAGGTAATAAGTATGTCATGGCGATCAGACGGTCGTGTTTTAGCCATCGTTTATAGTATCAATGAAACACATATCGTTGAAATCAAGCATAAAGAAATAGTCAAAAAGATCTACGGAAATATCACTTATAGTCACTGGATCGAGGAAGTATTCAACGGTAGGCATAAGGAGTATCAGAAATCAAACGACGATTATACGCCTAAGCAAGTACCATTACCCCCTACCAATGATGAAATCGCTGCCGACGAATTTAAAAAATTAAACAATCAAACTGGTATGAATTTTTTGATCCTCGGTCATCATTCAGGCCTACTCGAGTTTTATGTCTACGGTATGTATCGCTGTTGCGCAATCGATTTGATCAAGTTGTCCAAAGACGAAGGCGATAAATGCGAAATTCTGTATTGTGATATTTCCGATGATCTGAAAACGATGGCTGTTATTGTTAACATTAACGAGAAATCAAAGTGTTTTCTGATCGACAGCAACGTGTTAGTTGAAAGAACCCAAGCTTTGTACGATATTACGTATAGGCGAGCTGTTTTCGATGTCAACTTGGATTACATCGAGCGCACGATAAATTACATTGTTGGGGCTTGGGATAAAATATTATCATACGAGATCGAGCTTAAATTGAATAAATATCCCGGCGATGACTTATCTACCGATTATTTGGAGCTTTTGATTCGTGGATTTTGCCCTCCTCACCTGCAGAAATTTTTAACACGCGAACTGAACGAGAATAAATTACAAGAAGTTGCTCGATCAATCGAATCTTTACACAGTATTATGCATAAATTACTCCTGTATCCTTTGCAACTTGCCATTGAAAACGTGGTCCATGACTTGACCTTATTACAAGGCATGTATAAAATTTCATCCGAAAGTAAGCTGTTCATAAATATCGAGGAGAACTTGATCGAAGAATGTCTCATAGCTGCTGGAGGATATTGCATCAAAAGTAACGAAATGTTGAGTATCGTCGACGCGTCGATGTCGAAATATAAATACTTTTTCCATTGGCTGTGCACTGTGATAAATAAATTAAACTCGGATAAGAAAATATCGTACGATGAGTTCACTCAACATGAACGCGACGCTGTAACTCGATTCATCTGCGAAATGGATCAAAACAATAAAGTATCAGCTATGAAAAGCGTATTATCTTTGTATCTCCATGACGATAGTGCTTTCGGTATCAAATCCAACGGTAACCATCCTTGGTTAAATTTATTGAAAGAGAATCCTACTTTGGAAAATTGCTTACTAATCATGCCTTCGACCTTCCAAAACATGTCCTTAATGCAGCTGCATAAATATTTAAAATCCTGCAGTGCGAAGATTTTCGAAAATTATGAAAAATTCGTTAAAGATTTCCATTTACTGAATAATTGGACTATTAGCGACTCTGGCATTAAATTATCGGCTGTAAAACATTGCAATAACATTAGGTTATTGATCGGATATACGAAATCTAGTGAAAATGGCATGTACGCGAATGTAACGAAAATAGCGAACGCTCACAGTCAAACTGAAGCCCTATCTTTGTATTTCAATACCGAAGAATATAATCAATTGCACGTCAACGATATGCAATTTTTTACCAACGACTACCTATCGGTGCTTCTTTCTGTGAAAAATTTTACTTTTTATTTCCACATGCCTACAGCCGAGCTATCGAAGAAATCATACGGAAAAGAATCGATTAAAAATGGATTTTCGATGGTTTCCAAAATGGATGATTACTTGACAGTCATCGATAACATGAAACCTACTAATTTTGTCGTAAATGGAGTTCATAATCTCGTTTTCGTCTTGACCGCTGATCGTCGACATTTACGCATTTACTCGACCACATCTAGCACTCAAGATAAACGCAGTCTTTCTCAGTGTGAAATTAATTCCAAAGAAATAATTGCTCCGGATTGCAGTTACGGATACCATCCAATCGAAACTACCAAAGGTCAGATGACACATCCTGCTCGAGAATATATTTCCAATTTGAATTATTTCGCCTCCTTGAATTATTCTCCTGAAGAGGAGACAATCAATTTGAATGATGTCGATATTCATAATTTACATATTTCTTAATTTTATTTTTTGATACCTACATAGATACCTACTTTCATTTTTTTACCTTTGGGTTAGGGATTTCACTTGTATTACAATAAGTACATCAACGCTTTTCTGTAAGTTAATGCAATTATTTTAATTACCTATCAACATATATGCTTCAAGTATTACCTTAGGTACTTTTACTTACTTTTATCTCAATCGAAATGTCAAGACTGAAAAGTTATCAATCATAGTCATGTACCTGAGAGGGAAGATGGCAATTATTTATCAGAATGCAGCTTTTTAACTATATTTATTCAACTTTTACTCTATTTGAGAGCTTATATTTTTAATGGTAACTGATAATTATGATGAGGGTATGAAATATGATTATATTGTGAATAATTGATAATAATTTTTATAGTAATTTTGATAATTTCACATCTGTGACAAAAATGTGTTCTTTGTTAATCCCTTTATTAACATGTTAACATATTTTGACTAGTCAGCAAAATACTTAACGATCTATTTTTCTTATTGCTTGCTAAAAATTTGTTATCTTGCCTTGCGTATTTTTTCATCGATTAACTTTTCTTCGTCCAATTTTTTTACTATTATTTTTTCAAAATTTTACTATCTAGATTATTTTTAAGTTATAGTTCGAAGTGCATTAAATAATCTGGATTATAAAACAGTGAGTTTTTTGAAAATGACTTCAAACAATTTTTTTTAAATTCTCAATTCTTAGGATATAATAGCAGAATTCAGTAAGAATTACTTTCAACACAATAAGTTGTTAGGAATATTTAAAAAAGAGGTAATGTATTTTTGTAGAATTTCGTAAACTGTTATGTCTATTCTTATAAAAACAGGTAGATAGGTATTCTGAAAATGGAACAAATTAGGCTTCTCAATAGGTACATGCTGCTGTAAAGTTCCATTGGATTTACAAATCTGATAATAACTCAACTTCATGGTTTCTATTCAAATTGAAAATTTTCCATGATGACCTGCTGTATAAATATTTTAGTTCGAATTTTTTTTTGTCCATTCGTACTCGGGTTTTCATTGAATTTTACGATACTTGACAAACAAATGTTTTCTCAAAGGTGTATTCTCAGTTTCCATATGCTGCTCGTAATACAGTACGTCTCCTTCTAGCCAATACTTTCTTTGGAACTAGATACGTATGAGAGAAAACACATGATTATTAGGTATACCGGTCAAAATTTTGCACAAAAGTATTAAAATGTTGTCACCTTGGTAACGAACGGTTGTTTGGTGAATGATAATCTGCTTATAGACTTAGTTTCCAAGCTGAGAACATGATCTTCTACAGTTCCTTCTTCTACTGTGCTGATTCCTAAGTAACCCATAAATACGAATAATTAGAAAATGACCTAATATCTATATCAATATAAGAGTAACATACCATCATTTACCAGAATTTTGAGAAGTTACCAAAGCTACTTGATTGGTGCCAGGTTTAATTTTCAGGAATCCTCTTTCTAAATGCATGGGAGCATTAGTTTCGTAATTTTTGGCAACTGAACTAAAATTTACTAAAGGTTGTCCAATCGATTCGAAGTCGATTGTTTCTCGAAAACTGAAATCTTTCACTGTACGGTATTGGCCAGTAACTTCGAAGCTTTCCCATTTACCAATGATCCATTGTAAACGTTCAATATTCGGGTGTAAAATCGAAGTCATTTTGTAAATGTGAATTTTTAAAAATTTGAACAAGAATAATAAATTTCTGGAGCATCACACTTCACACTAACACTGAATTTTCGTTGATGAGTGATAAGGATTCAGTCTTTCAGTGTTACCAAGTAACGGGACCTTTCTCTCTCGGAGGAGTTCATAAAAATCGCTGACTAAAATAATTTATTATTTAGTCAGCGATTTTTAATTTTTTGTTTTCCTTCCGTTTTGCTGACGTGCTGACTAAATATTTTTTTTGACTATTTCTTCGAAATGAAATTACTGATGTCATTGTATTAGATATTTATTTATTATACATCAGTCATCACACATAATTTAAATTCAACTTTGTTTCTTTCATTCTAGGGCGTATAGGTATACCTACTTTAAATAATATTGGAAATAGTATGTAACTGAGAATATCACGTCTTCATGAAGAGTTTATAAATATACGAGTATGTATAATGTACAAAAGATTCCAAGTTGAAAAAAAAAAAATTAAATTATGATAATAAATCTAATAATCAAGCAATGGAACATACAATTATTGTACAAATTTCAACAAATTAATTTAAAAAATAAGGCAACAATAATCAGCTTGAGACTGTTAAAACATTGAAACGAGTGTATATAACAATGCAACGAACAATAATAATTTGTGGTATTAAAATTCCAACGATAGGTTAACGATATATTGTACGTAATTTTAAATTACTTCTTATCTTCTTTTAGAGTTGAGTTGTGTAACATATCATTTGTTAAATTCAATTTATCAATGTAAGCATGATGTTCGGAATCATGCTCGTATGAGTCACTAGAGTGACCATCTTCTCTCGAAATAGATGCTGATCTTTGAGGCGAATCAACGGTACTTCTCTTCTTCTCCTCCCATCGATCCGAATTACTATCTAAAGAACTTGGTAGTTTTTCGTTTTGACGATAACTGAAGCTGAATGGAATGCTGTTATAAGTGATTGTATTTTTGGTAAGCGTGGTAAGTTTTGCTAAATCATCGGAGCTCAGTCTGGTTTCATTTATCACACTGAAAAAAGAGATTGCAAATTTGATTTTCCGAACACCATAAATAACTGGAAATGATTAAATACAATACACGTACCTTTTTTGAGTGGAATGCATTAGTAATAATGTTTCTAAATTTTTTAAAGTTACTCTCAAATCAGAAGTTCGTATTCCACAATTCCATTGCAATTGTGCGATATTTCTATTGAGTAGGAATACAGCATAGTCAAAATGAAGCTTTTCCTTTCCACGAGCAAATAGTGGGAACCTGCGCAAATTACTAATTATGTAGGCCAATCTAACGTAATACGACTTAGTTGTATTGAAATGGGTTAAATACTTACTCTCTATTTTTATCGGGTAACAGATCAATGATATGATCTACTATTTTACTACGAGATCCAAAATGAATAACTGGGTAACGCAAAGGGATATTTATCACGAACGAGATCATTTGAACCAAATGAGCAGTGAATCCTAATGCAACGCTCAATGATGTATCGTCTTTCCCATCAAAATCTTCAGAATCCGGTAAATGAACATCACAGATGAAGTACTTATTATCTAATGACTGAAAATAATTTAAAAAATGAGACGATAAATACTCCAAAATACATGAAAAAAAAAACCTGTTTCCTCACCTTAACAGGATAAATAAAAGCCAATTCAGCAATAAGTTGCTTTTGCCTGTAAGTGTACCTAGATTTGACACTTGATAAAATTTCTTTACTATCGAGCAGCGATTTTTTCCACAGCTTCAACGTATCCATATCTTTCTGTAGTGTTTGATACCTTTCTTTTAATTTATTACCTGGAAAATAATTGCCATTAAATGAAATATAATTTTATGTACCTAAATGATAATCGCAAATCATTACTTTCTTCGGCGTTCAATTCACGAAGTCGATTACGATATTCGGTTTTCTTCTTTAGCTCATTCAGTCTATACGATTTCTGTTCTTGAAGCAACTGAACTTGGAATTTTTTAGCTTCAATTTGTTTCTTGACGGAAAGTATCTCTTCGAGAGGAACCCTAGGCGGTTTTGTTTGTTTTAATAATTTCCTTAAAAATGGGCTACTCTCTCGAATTTGAGATTTTTCATCAGGAAATTCGCCGGCTAAAATTTTATCATGAAGTGCCATTGATTCTTCAGTTTGCTCTTTGATGGACCGTTGAATATTGTGTAACCTACGACAAAATATATTCACATTCAAAACACGAATATATTCAACTAGGTAAGTGTATTAAATTCAAATTAATATACACTCTATATTTACCTTAAAAGATTATCGAGGGTATAACTTTTACGAACGTCGTTATGATTCAAAGACAACGTAGTAATTCGAGCCAAAGTAGGTTCATCATTTAGCAGACATTCGGACGAGGTAAAATATCCTCCATGCATATAGAATACTAACGTATTCTTTGAGAATTTCGTCAACTGTTCCGTAGCTATTTGAGGACCAATGTATGATAATCCACTGAAATAGACGCCCCATACGGTAACGATACTGTCTTCGTTTTCGTAGTGTTTCCAAACACGTATAACGATACCTATGGTAAATTTTCTACGAGTTATTAAACTGCAATAAAAGTATAGAATGAAAACGTTGGATATTTTAGCTTACCGGTGATACTACCAAATGAAGGATCAATGTTGCAAAAATTGATTTCAGACCATTTCGGGTGTTCTTTGGCTATTTTTTCACTCGTATAAAAAGGAGCGCACATACTTGCTAGGTGTAATGTGTAATAATAATAAACATCTTTATTGTTTTTGCTTTTATTTTCCTCGTCTCTACCAATATTGTAACCGATGATTTGAATTAAATTTCTCAGTCTTTGCTGCGAATCAGAAACATTACATATCTCACAAATGTTCTAGTTACGATTCCAAATCACTGAATTAATTATTTACTTGTTGAGTAACTAAAGGTATCCATTCCTTCCAACGGACATGGAAATGTTGCAACATTAATGACGACATCTTGCAATACGTGTTCTGGTTTCAAGTGATTAAAATTATAACCCATAACTCAGAAATCAAGTCTAGGGGGAACATAAAAATGGTAAAATTATACATTACGATGAGAGCGAATAATAAGTTTCGACTTTATGTACTTATTGACTTATTTCAATTAGGTTCTAGGATTGTATTATTCATGAAGAATTACTAAGAACATGAACTGTACCTGAAATTGGGATGCATAATCACTTTGTAATTATTTAAACAGAACTTGTGAGAAGATGAAGACTTTGATAAGGATTTCGGTGATTGTAGAATCCGACTTTCGACAATAAAATTTTAAATATTCAAGACTGTAAAAATTATCAACACTTGATAAAAAGATATAAAAACCGATTAAAACCCAATTTTGTCACACCACAATGCAATTTTTTAAAACTTGGATTTATTTCTAAATTCCTTTTTTGAAAAATGTGATTTCGGAAAAAAATTTTCTCAAACTAAACAGTCAAAAAATACATTCGATGCGTGCGCATAGCGAACCTTTTAGCGAACTCCCCCCCCCCCCTCCTGTTTTGGTTCGGTTTGTTTTGTTTACATTGCACAATTTTCTCAATTTTCTTGGAAACTGATAATCTGATATCTGATAAGTATGTTTTTTTAAATTTTAAGTTCGATTTCTCATTTTTTAAATTAAACTAGATGAAACCCGTCGCGAGATTCGAGACGGCTAGAAAAACAGAAGAGAAATTCTTTTTTCAAATTTTAAAACTAAAAATTTAATAAATAATGATTTTTTTTAAAATTTTCAATTTTGATGGAAAAAAGTAATTTAAAAAAAAATTAGAATCATCTTATTTATCAATTTTTTCAAAATTTTCTTTAAAAAAAATAATACTGTCTTATACTTACCTAAATAATATAATTTCAGAGTAACCGTTTTCAATGAATTCCATTATTTTAAATTTTCGTTAATTTTTTTGAAACAAAATTTTAAAAAATACATTTTTTTAAAATTTTTAATGTTCAAGTATTATGAAAATTTTTAAAATCCTGTTTGTTCGATTTAAGAACGTTTAATGATTTAAAATTTTTTTCTTTTTGCAAATTTTACTCAAATAAAATCTTTCAAATTTTTATTTTTTGAATTTTGTTTTCAAAAAATTTATTTTGTTTTAAAAAATGAATACTTTAATCGAAAAATACCATTTAAAAAAAATTGTTCAGAATTATCATATACTTTCCTTCAAGTTCTCATTCTCAATCACACCTCAAAAAAGCATTAATAAATTTTTTTTCAAACTTGGAAAAATAAGAAGACAGAATTTTCTTTAGAATTAAGTGCTTGACTTACCTATAAAAAAAATAAAATTTCCAGGTATTTTATAAATGTACTTACTCGTATTTTGGAAAAATTGATTTAGAACAAAATTTGGAACAATTCGATTTTTAAGTTTATTGAAGAAACGTAAATTATTACAAACAATTCATTTTTAAAATGGAATTTTTTAACCAAAATTAAAAAAAGATGAAATAAAATTTAAAAAAAAAATGATAAAATTTGAAAAAACATAGGACCTATCTATTGAAGTTTTTTGACTTTATTTGATAAAAATTTTAAATAAATGCCTGTTTTCAATTGAACTTGAAGTGTAAAAAAATCCATCTTAAAATATAAAATGCAAAGGTCTAGATCTTGAATCGGAAATTTGGGAAGATGATAATAGGGAATTCTCCCCTGTGGTGTAGCCCCGTCGCCCCATGCACTGCACTGGTATGTACTTAAGGGTGACGTATTCAGAATTTTATTATTGAAGATTGTTTTTAAAAAGTTCAACATTTTCAAATTTTATCATTTAAATTTTTTTTAAATTTTGGCGGAAAAAAGTAATTTAAAAAAAAATTTAGAATCATCTTTTATCAATTTTTTCAAAATGAGAATTTTTTAAAATTTTCTTTCAAAAAAATTATAATTTTAGAGTTACAGTTCCCAATGAATTCTTTTATTTTAAAATTTCGTTAATGTTTGATTTGAGAACGTTTAATTATTTGAATTTTTTTTCTTAATGCAAATTTTGCTGGTCTTATTTGAGAAAAATTTGAAATAAATGCCCTGAAGTGTTAAAAGATCCATCTAGAAATGTAAAGAACCAGATCTTGAATCGGAAAGGTAATAGGGAGTTCTTCCCCGTGGTGTAGCCCCGTCACCCTGTGATATTTTGAATCTGAAGGATGATAACAGTGAGTTCTTCGCCATAGTTTTGCCCCGTTGCCCCGTGCCCTGTGTACAAACCTGTTATATAACTATAACTATTACGATTTTCAAAAAATGAGGAAAAATCCAGCTTGAATTTTGAAATACGTAAAATCATGCAGATCTTGAATCAGGATGATTATGATGTACCTATAACTTAGTTGTTATTCCCCGTGGTGTAGCCCCATCGGCCCCGGGTGCTGCACTTACCACTTTACACTATGAAAAACGTGAATTAATGAAATAATAAATCAATAATACTTGATTATTTTGATGATAATAAAAACAACGAAAAAAACCATGAGAAAAGTAGAAAACTAACTGAAGACTAAACAAATCGCTTTTAACGAATACCGATTTCATTTACAATGCGGTATTAAAAACTTAAAAATAAATAAAAACACGAAAAAACATGCGAAAAACATAAAAAAATTCAAAAACACGCAAAACTTGGCCGGGCTCCGTTTTCGAGCCGCTTGCGTTTTAGCTGCGCGGTAGTTTTTGTCTGCCTACCAAGTTACCTACTAATCGGTAATGCTGCTCGAGTAGTCCAGTAGTCGATCACAAACTGTTGAATCTCGAGTTTTAAAGAAAACTCTCTCGCCTATGGGGAAATTTCCTTTGATGTTCGCCCGCTCTCTTTTTATATAATAAGATAAGATAACAGTTTTTAAAGGTGGTTATTATAGACAGATCAATCATCACTGGACACTTCCAAGAATGAACTGTTTGAAATTAATTGAAATTGAAAATGCTGGAAGCTGAAATTCTGAGCTGACTGCGATTTCGTTGAGCTGTTATTTCCTCACAATTCATAACCAGATCAAGTAGATGAAAACGAGAAAAACGTCATGGTTGGAGGTAACTGCTATTCGTCGTAAAGTCGAAAAGAATCTTGAAAAATTAATTTTATTCACTATCGCCTGAAAAATTCCAGTATGTTCGGCGATCAATTGCTCAAATACTTTGAAAAAGGGATTTCGAATTCATCGTTTTCCGAGTGACAAAGCACGGTTCCAACTTTGGGCGAAGCAGTGTGGTAGAGAATTAGATCCATCGAAAACTAATTATGGATTATGCGAGGTATTTCCTGTTTCTTCAAATTTTGCACTGTTATAATAACTTGATACATTTTTTTTTAAAATGTCATGTTCTATAGATTCATTTTGAATCAAATCAGTACGAGTTGCACAGAGCCGATGGTCGTAAATTGCTCAGATGGAACGCGGTACCAACAATTTTCAAATACCCTGTGCCATTGGTGCCATCAAAAACAAAACGTATCAAGAATTTCTCCAATGTTGATGTACGAAAATATACTTACCTACGGTCGTATTATCCAATTTTCACCAGATTTCATTTTTAACGATGCAGTAATCTTTTTGGTTTAGAATGCTCCAAGTTTGAAGAAGTGTTCAGAGATAATTCCAGGACAACTCGTTTCATGTGAATTGAAAGAAACAGAAAATCGTGTTCCGTATACGTTACATAGAATCTCGCCAGAAACCTTATCCTTTAAATTGGATCCCTTGAGGGAAAACATTTCCTGTGATTTAAAAAAAGACAAAGATGAGATTTCGTTTGAAATAGAAAATGTTCCATGTGTATCGTATGATGTAGCAGTTGTTGAATGTGGATTAAAAGAATGTAAACAGGTATGTGTGTATTAGTAAAAGAATTGACATACTCAATTCCAAGTTTTAAATTGTCAAAAATTACCCACGATTATCTTTTTTTTAAGCAACAAAATTCATATTTTTGAAATTGTCGGTAATGGTGGTTTTTGAAAAGATTGATTAAATTTATTTTTGAAGTCACGAAAAACTATTTTCCTTGAGAAAAAGTTGACAGATTTTTTTCAACGAAATCATTTTTATTATTGTAATGATTCTGTTGACAGGGATGTACGCACAAGAATATCATTGATGATTATAAAGCCAGAATATCGGAATTGGAAAACAAACTGACTTCGATGCAAAAAGAATTAAAAGCTGCAAAAGCCCAATTGCAGACTAATGAACAGAAAAAAACGAGTTGACGAATAACGATGGGTAAAATTGAATTTATTATGTTTGCATGTTGAGATGAAAACTAACGTTAGAAACTATCGACGAATTTTAATTTTTCATGTTCTTTTTATCGACTACGTATTTATTGTTTCTGTTTATTGTGTACCTAGTTAATTTTTATTTTAAGAAACGAAAACCTCCTTTGTGTTGAAAATCGCCGATCATTGTAGTAAGTGAATAGGCATCTACCCTTTTCTCTGATTTCGTTCTTTTGTACTTCGATTCAAAATCAAATCTCATGGAAAATGAAATTAAAAATACAAAAAAATTTCCATGCAAATAAAACACAAATTTTTCATTTACATAATATAAATTATAATAATTGGAAATTAGAGGATGGCACAGATTTTAATGGAAAAAAGTCCAGATATTGTTTTTTAATAATATTTATGACACAAAAACGTTGCTCAAATTTTACAACGATGTAATAATAAATAACTGTAACAAATCAAAAACAATGTTAACAAGTCGTAAATTTCACAAATGACATATAATATTTCCAACGCCGAAAATATTCTGCGGATCGAGGAATTTTTTGACTACAGTGTATAATTGAACACCCAATGGGGATACTTGACTTTGGTAAAATTTACTCCTAATTTTACCTACTCCGTGATGATGTGACAAAGAACCGCCACACTTTAATATTTCTGTTCGAGCCAATGTTTCCAGGTGTTCGAAAACAGCCACAGGGTCTTCGAAATTTCCCCAGTTGAAGCCAAGGTAGAAATACACGCAGCAGCCAGTATCGTAAGTTTGAGTCACTCGACACGATATGAAATAATGGCTGATTTGCATTTCTGTTGAAAAAGTAGACGATTTATTAGAAACGTGATTTTCTACGATATTCTCGAGGGTAAATTTTCAACTCACTGTGGCATTCTTCTCGTATGCAGTTTTTAACGTTATTGCAAAGCATCAATGTTTTGTCCCATGGTACTGAAGTTTCAAAAGATTCGGCTACCACTTTGAAAGTCAGTGCTAAATCCTGTTGAGGTTCAAATAAACATTTGGGTTTAAAAACCAGGTTGGGAGGGATGGACAAAAAATAAGAATTTAATTACCCTAATATAGGCGATAATAAAAGTCAGTTTGTATCCAAGTTCGCCATTTTTTTCACCTGCGCATAACCCTTCGTAGGATTCAGCTATGGCGTTTATTTTCTTGAAATTTGTTTCTATTTCTTCATATGAATATCCTGCAAGATCCATCCTCATAATTTGGAGTCATTTTTAAATATTTTCAACTTTTTTAAAAAAATATTTTACATGAAGGCACTTTAAATAGCTCCTTATTTTGCACTTTCGAATTTATTTTTATCTCACCCCCCCCCCCCTTCCAAACTGTTTCTCTTCAAGAGAAAATAATTTCCAATTTTTTGTTTTCCTTCCAACTGAATTTTAAATGGACCCTGGATATCCTTCCTTTTTTAGAAAAATGAAGAGATTGATCGATTTTCAATTTTTTTTGTTTTTTTTGTTTTACCCATTCCCGATATTAAATTTTCCCCGAATTAATTTCTAGTGGTACCTTAGAGCCCCCATCCCCATTATAAAAAAAAATCAAAATTTTCACTTAGAATTTAATACCTATTGTTTCTTTCTATTGAAAAATAATTCCCTTTTTTTATTTTATTCTTGACTGAGTTTTAAGTGGTGATACATAGCCCCTTCATACCCCTTCCCATTAAAATTTTTTTTTTTCAATTTTTTCGAATTTTTGCATTTTTTTGGTTATGACGTGACCATCAAAATTCTACGTTTTCATCACAAATTATTCCCAAATTTTTATTTTCCCCTCGCTGGATTTTAAATGGACCAGTCATCCTCATTTTTTTGAAAAATAAAAAAAATGGCCGATTTTCAAACTCTTGCCTTTTTCTGGTTATTAACCCATCAAAGGTGTTCTATTCATGAAACCTACCCCCTCCCCCCAATTAATGTCTAGTGGTACCTTGGAGCACCCTCAATTTTTCAAAAACGAAAAATAATTTTGATCTAGCATCTAAAGTTGCTCATTTTTATTGGAAAATGATTTCCTATTTTTATTTCTTCCTTGATTAAAATTCAAGTTGTGCCACTAAGCCCATGAAAAAAAAAGTGAAAAATTATCAAAAAATTTTTATAAGTAGGTACAAAATAAGGACCATTCTAATTAAGGTACTTATTTAATGCATTCAAAATTTATAGCCCTTGAATTTTTTTTGAATTGCTTAAAAAAATTTTCAATCAATTTTTGGAGCTATCGCAAATCAAAATTTTTGATCATCTAAATTTTTTCTTCCAATTTATAGTATTGAAAAAATTATTAAAAAATAGAAAAAAAAATACCTTCAAATAATAAAGTCATCACGCAGATATTCTCTATTTCGAAATTCTTGATCACGAATAAATAAAATTTTTTCAAGTTATCTTTCAGTGCTCCGAGTATACCAGTGCGATGACGTAAAGCTTGGCCAAATTTAAATTGTTCATTATCCATTAATCGAACGGAAGCCGGTTGGCATCTCTTTAAATTAATTTTTTTTAATGAATTTTCGTATCATATCAGATAAACAGTTGGATTGAATAATACCTGTCTGGCTATCTCTCGCATGCATTTGACTCCGCTTTCAAAATTTTTGAACACAAATGAGCTATATTTTTTACATTGGGGTATTGGTCGAATTTTCAATGTAACTTCTGTTATAATTCCCAGCGTGCCTGTAACGAATTTATTCGTGTAAAATAATTTCTAATCAAGTTATGATATAAATTTAGCAGAGGAAATTCAACCTTCAGATCCAAGAACAATGTGAGTGAAGTCAGGACCGCAGGATACACGAGGAATATCACAGCATTTTTGCAAAGTACCAGAAGAAGTTACCATACGAAATCCAACCAAAATATCTTCAATATTTCCATAAACATTTTTCTTCATTCCTGAAGCTCTTGTGGCGACCCAGCCGCCTAAGCTGTAATGAATTATTTGATAATTATTAAAATCAGATTTTAATTACATATTCAACTTTTTTTAATGGTAAGTAGGTATTCGAAATAACCTCGAAAATTCGTATGAATCAGGTTCATGACCACAAATGAATCCTCTCGATTGTAAAATATTCTCCAATTCTCTTCCAACAATTCCAGCTTCAAAACAGGCTGTTAAATTTTCCTTATTTATCCACAACAAGCGATTCTTTAAACAAAAATCATTTTTTATTTTTTATAAAATTGTAAAACGTAGTTTATCTGTTTGTTTGTTTTTTTGTTTTTTTTTTATCGTACGATAAGTAGAATTCCGAAAAACGATTTGGTCCACGTCATTGGAGAAATAATGGTTTGTGTCCTAAACACCTCACAAATTCACAATAGCCATTACATGAATTTTAATTTCATTTTTTTACAATATTTTCGCATAATGATAAGAGAGCAAATTGATGACTCGTTGAATTTCCTGTTGATAATTTTATTTAATTAGTAAAAAATTCCCGAGAGATAAGAATTTAGCTAATTCATCTATTCCGATCCAATTTTCCACTAATATTTTAATTTTTTTGAAATCGAATTTGTAAATTTAAAAAAACATGAATAGAAAACCCCAACACAATTCTATTCCAATTTTATGTGAGACTAAGGACTAACTTTGATCGAAATGATATTATTTTTTTCCAATAAAGGTCAACAAAAATGATGAAATTTTTCTCAACGTTAAACTCTTTAATAATTATTTGTTGAAAAATTTTGTATAGGATCCAATTTTAATAATTTTGGTAGAAAAGCACTCTTTTTAAAATTAAATTTTTTTTATTTTTTATTTAGTATTCTACCTATTATGGATTATTTACGATAGGTAATACACATTTTACTCCTTTTTTGAGGGAAAAGGGTAATAATTAAACATAAAATTCTGGAAGGTGATAGGCATTACTCGAAAAACAGAGCAGGCGTGAATATATGCTTCAACATAAATAAATTTAATCAATTATAACTGTCAACCTATTCTCATATCTCTCCGCGGGTGTGGTTACACTACAATGTACATAGATTGTAGTTTACGTAACATGAGAATTTAAAAAAGAACTAATAGGTAAGTGGTTAAACTAAGTAAACTTCCTACAAGATAATTTACCATTTTTGACGTATCTACTGCAATAATTGGTCTCAATTCGCCTCTAGGGCAAGATGATGCTCCAGAAACGCTGGTGCCACCGCCGAATGGAATTATTACCATGTTGAATTTAACGGCAAGCTTGACAATTATTTCTATTTGATTGTGATTTTCTGTTTCCAAATGCGAATAAAATTAATTTCATTTCTAATTTTGTTACTCATAATTTAGGCTACATTTTTGTTTGATTTTTTCACAGGTGAAAAAATTATATCAAGTAGGTAGGTATGAAAAATTGACATACTAGGCCATGTTACTATGTCCGGAATTCTGGCTGGCAGCTTCCTCAATCGTAGTGTGAATATTTCGTATAATGTTTGGCCATGTGATTTTCTAAGTCTATTTTCTCCAGATGTACTAAATTGTATATTATTTTTTTGTAATTCGTTAAGAAAGTCTGAAATTGAAAAATAGTATAGGTGTAAATAGCGCAGACGCAAAATTTGTTCGAAGCATTGAGCCTATTCAACTTAATAAATTTTACTACCATTAGGAACATTCGATTTTGGATAAGATTCGGGTAAATTATTCCCTTCAGTTATACCAGGATCGGATAAATTGACATTTAGAACTTCGGCCGCCCATTCTTTGAAATATTCTAAAGGTTCTTCTTGGCCATTACCGACTGAATACCTGTAAAAATTAATTATTAATCTCTAGGAAGTTGAATGAATTGAATAAAAAAAATTGAATTTTTCGCCTATAGCTAGTAGCTACAAATTAAGTTAAGAAATATCAGGTAATAAAGGTAAGTACCTATTTCCTTTAAAGAAAACTTCATTATTCTGAACCACAAACATGGAATCGGTGAATCCCCATCCATTCCATTTGACATCGTCAACTCTGAAAAAATTAAAATTTTAGAAACCTACTCAATATAGAAAGTGCTCAACGAAAATGAAGAGAACATAAATTACTTTCGGATTAAGTTTAAAATATAAATGATCATACTTACCCATCATTTTCTTCCGTTTTCATTCTGTCGATTAAAGGAATAAAAATGAAAAATTACTCTACTTAGTCCTCGATAAAAGCATTAAATTTTCAAGTACTTAATTCAACCCATTACAAAATATCGATTGACTCATGTTGAAACAGCTCAAATAAATAAAAGTAGCGGCTGGAAAATTGCGTATTGTAAAGCCAGGAAACGACGTCGTGTGTTTTCTTTTTCTATAGGCGTCTTCTACCGGTATGCCGGTCTAAAATTAACTTTTTACTGAATTAATGCGAAATTAATGAAATATTACGCAATGTACTTTCAGTCATTAATCCGTACGTTCACCTTGAGAATATTTTTCTCCATCATTCTTTTCCAAATGATTGTTTTTTTGAAAAAATTATCGCCAATATTTTTTGCAAAATTTCGCTCGATTGTCGTAATTTCGTGATTGAAAAACGTCACAAAAATCAAGAGTTTTGATTGGTCGATGAGTAGAAATGAAAATGGCCATTTGAATTGCAGCGCTATGATTGGTTCAAATAAATCAGTAAGTAGAGACTCTGGTGGAAGTTTGAAAAAGTGCATAGTGCGTAAGTAGTGCGTAACGTATTTTTTTGGTAACCTTCCCCTAACGCGGCAATGTTGAATTGATTTCTGATGTCATTCTGTTGAACAATTCGGTGAAATTTCGGTTTATTTCAATTTTAAAGGCGTTTGTTCTTAAATAATTGACGTTTAATTTGAAATATGAATTAAAACTTTGGTAAATTTGAGTTCAATCTGAGTCGTTATAATCACGCCCGAACGAATTGGTCAAGACTTTCAGAGCTGTAAAATTGTTAGTCGAGCTCGAAGCTGTATACGGTTTTCATGTGCTTCATTGCCACGGTAAGCTGAACTCTTTGTAACTTGAAATTAATCGAGTAGAGATAGAAATACATTAAAAATGAAACCAAGATTTCATTTTATACTCGCGTAGTGAAAATTGTACTACGTTTAATGATTTCTTGAAGTAGAAACTAGTCATTGAAAGTTGCATGATTGTTTTTGTTTATTATAATTAAGCATCCTTGTACCTAGTATTGTATTTTTAATTCTTATTATAAGAGCTAGCAGATGCATTACTGACGTGTGTTGTACATTTCACCGGAATTATTTCCAACGAACGCTTCAAATTGCATGTGTATTACGGTATTACTGCAGACCGGTGGTTTAGAGGTGGTATCGTTATGACAAAATTGGATTAAATTTGCAGCATTCGATTCGAACGCATTGCCAAACGTAGAAAACATATTGAAATTCGTTATGCTTTATATGGTGAGAATGTATGGATTGTTTCGGGTTTTCTATTAAACGACTTGGTACTGACTATCTGCTTAGCTCGAGTTTACGTGTTTTTCCTCGAATATTATATCATTCATTGTAATACTCAGGAAACTTTTACGATATCGTAATTTATATCCATACATTCTTAACGAATAAAGTATAATTAAATTTAATATGTTAATAGTTGGTCGTGTGGATTTGTGTTTCAGTGAATAATGCTCATTTTCAAGCGCTATTAAAAGTACAACGTGTTAAAATTTAAGTGCCAATATGAACTTGACGAATCAAGAATTACGCCAGAGGCTTTTGGCACTGGGCTATAACGCGCCTCCTGTTACCGACTCGAGCCGAGTAGTACTGGAGAAGAAACTACAGAAACTCGAAGGGAGCCAGCCTCCGAGTAACTCCAACCCGCCTCTGAATAACTCCAACTCGCCTCGGAATAACTTCAGCCAGCCGCTGAATAACTTCAACGATGCCGATAGACTAGAAGCGAGAACTCGTAAAACGCGTAGTGCCAAAACACAAGAATCGCCGGCAAATGTATCCGTCGATAGATCACCACCTCGCCAAACGAGAAGTAAAACCGAAGAAAACAATTACGATAAAATCGACGCGATCGCTTCTATCAAGAAAGCCACAACATCTACCCCGTTTACCGAAAGTTTCTCTAAACCTGATCCTTTCGAAAGAGGTTCCGACTCGGACGACTCCGTGTCGCATTCAGCACGTTCGGCGTTGGCTCGAAAACCTCTCGCAGTGAGACGAGAATCCCAATACTATAGTAATCGTACTCCCACTGTTTACCGTAGCTTCGACTCCGACAATGGAGCGGCGTCCTATTTAAATCGAGACATTTATCGTCCCAAGAGTAAGGCCAATAATGTCGCTTGGTACCAGAGACTGCACAAAAAAGTACCCAACAGTTTTAACAACATGTCCTCTTGCGTACTGTTGGCCTTCGCTGTAATTGTTGGCACAATCGTCTTTACTTATTTTATTCAAAATGACCGCCAGTACGGCGAGCTTTCTTTAGATGATGTTAAATATGTGAAATGTAACGATAGAACGACCACAAAAGAAACCTGTATTCCAGACGAAGAAGTAGAAAATTCGCTGTCGTGTTTGAAAACTCTGTACCAAGAGTTGTGGAAAATGGAAGCGAATCAAGTATGCGGTGGTCGAGCGACCGATCCTAGCAAAGGTTACCTGCCTTCGGAGAATTTCACCGAGTTGTTGGTTTCAAAAAAAAACTTGCTACGATTCGAAGCCGATAGAATCGTCACCAATGTGAAAACGCTTACCAAACGAAATCCTCACATCGGTATTGTTTTCGAAATCACCGACGGTTTCAAATTGGAAAAGGTCGAACTCCCTTGGAAATGTTTACTCGGTTCTTTCTTCTCTGTCCTTTGCGAATACGTTTCGTACTTGGTACTCACGGCCTTCTTCGTATTGTCCATTGAAATACTAAGACGTTGGTGGTGGTCTCGTTATCAAAAATATCGCAAAGATAGGCAAGATCTTTTGAAAAATATCGTAGAAACCTTGCAACAAAACGCCATCACGAATCCGTCTCAACCGTATCTGCCCATCGTTCACGTACGTGATCAAATTATCTCTTACGAAGATCGCGAAAGTAGGAAAAAAATGTGGGCCGAAGCTGTGAAATTAATCGAAGAAACCGAATCGCGTGTACGAAAAGAAATTCAACCGTATCAAGGAGAAGATTACGAAGTATGGCGATGGCTAGGAGAGAATCAGCTCTCGTTACCTAAACCTAAAACATGGCATGGTGAAGCATTCGAGACATCTAAAGATACCATGAACACGCCGAGCACCAGTCCAACGCCTTGCTTGAAAATTCGTAACATGTTCGATCCTAAAAATGAATCCGATAACGAAGACTGGGTAACTGGAGTCAAAGATGCCATACTAGAACGCTGCGAAGGTGTCAATGTCATTCACATGGTCGTAGACGAGACCAATCCCGAAGGTTGCGTGTATATAAAATGCGCTTCGACCGACGATGCTGGAAAAGCTTATAGGAAAATGCACGGTGCCTGGTTCGACGGTAAGATCGTCAGCGTCAAGTATTTAAGATTGGAACGGTATCACGAAAGATATCCAGCATCGATCGGATTAACCAAAAATCTGATTCCCTCGAACGACCAGAAAAAATCTATCATTTAGTTTACAAATAAAACACCTCTATTACAGATGTATTTATAATCTCAGTGTATTGCAGGTATTATATATTATTTTAAAACAATTTAATTTAAATTATATTTAATAAAACATTTTTGTAGTCTACCTAATTGATAAGGAATTAATCATTGATTGTACTCTTCGAGATTACCTTTTTTTTTAAATTCTCTTTTGTAATTTGTAAATCGAATTATTATCGTGTGTTTTAATTTGTACCTACGAATTAATTTTTTTATCTTACGTAATAACTGATATTTTTTTAATTTATCTAACTCATCAGCGTTTAAACATTATTTTTCATTAAGTTGTAGTTTTGTTAAATTATTATCACGTACGAATAAAAATAAAATGGATTGATTTCTAGTTCTTCTTTTTCAGGGCAATTTGCCATTTTTGTACAAAATCAAACGACAGGGTAGTGAGAAAAATCAAGATTCTGGTCGCACTTATTTCTCACTATTCAATTTCATTGCTTTCAATACGAATTTTATCGTTTATTTTTTATTGAATTTACAAACATCAAAACGTTTACAAGGTGATATGGTAGATTTTTCACGTTTGGTTTGTAATGTGGAGTAATTACCTGACGCAATTTTATTGTTTACTTAGCTACGTCGTGAGATGTTATTGTACGAGAAGAGGTCAGGCTTTCAATTCTTGGCGACATGCTAAAATTGTCGAAGAGACTATTTTTTTCAGCGATGGACGTAAATTAGAAATTGAAAGCTTGACGAATTTACTAAAAAAATTATGAAATTTTTATTTAAAAAAAAAAAAAAAAATCACCTGTTTGGAAATTTTATACAGATGATTGAAAATCTTGTCTGATTATGAAACAAAACAGCATTCTATAAATATTTTTTTCTATCAATTCAATTTCAACGTATTATTGGTAACAACAAAAAAAAAATGTACACATTTCCATGATTCGTCACCTTTTTCTTCATGTTACAGGTAGAGTAACTTGACACAACCGCTACAATACTCATCGCTGGAATGGAAGCAGGCAGTGATTACGAAGGTGACAACGGCCCTTCGTCGTCCTCACCTCCGAGACCACGATCGCCTCCATCCTCGGCCAATTCACCATATTCGGCTCAGTCTCCCCGGTCACCACCCAACTCATCGCCATCATCTGGTAACTTGCATCCTAGAACGCCGCTGTCTACTCCACCGCGGTCTCCAAAATCGGCTGCTTCGCCCAAGACTCCTAGGTCGCCTCGTTCTCCGGCCTCACCGAGGTAAATATCGGTTTCGAGTTGAATGTATAACGTGGAAAAGCTAACTTTAGATTATCCGATTATAGAGATAGATCGAGGTCTCCAGGTTCGAGTCCTTCGAATCCCAAGTCGCCGGAGGAATACGATGGAAATGCTGAAACTCAAAGATTCGCGAGGTCACCAAAATCACCCGAAGAAGAAGACGACGATGCAGAAACACAACGAATTCCGGTCTCTCCTAAATCACCAGCCGAGTATGATGGTGAAGCAGAAACTCAACGGTTCCAACCACGATCACCTGACTCTCCGGAATACGACGGGAACGCCGAAACGCAACGTAGATCTGTATCTAGGTTGGTCCGTTGATCTCGAGATTTCCTGTCGATATTACCCAGGGGTATAATTTATCGTTATTTTCGCAGGGAGAATTCGCCCGCTTCGATTCGATCGCCTCCCGGTAGCGGTCCTTCGTCTCCTAAATCGGTCGAATACGATGGATTGGCGGAAACACAACGTAGATCTAGATCCAGATCCAGATCAGCGACAAGTTCGCGAGCCGGCTCACCTGCCGTAGAAAAATCACGTTCTCGGTCCAGATCACCAAGTCAGCCTTTGTCTCCTGCTCGAGACCGCTCGAAATCCAGATCTAGATCAAAGTCTCCCAGCGCTGAAGAGTCTCGAGCACGTTCACGGTCGAAATCCGGCTCTCGCGAAGGATCGCCTGCCAGATCCAGATCGAATTCTGTCGACCCTGAAGAATCGCGGGCACGTTCACGATCGAAATCTGGCTCTCCCAAAGGTTCACCTGCCAGATCAAGATCTGGGTCTAGGTCTAGGTCTCGATCTAGATCACGTTCACAATCTGGGTCGCCTCGCAGATCGAGATCGAGATCACGAAGCGGGTCAGCGTCTCCATCTAGAGCAAGATCGCGTTCGGGATCAGCTGCGTCATCGAGGTCGAGGTCACGGTCACGATCGCGGTCTAAATCTGGATCGAGGTCGAGGTCGAGGTCTAGGTCTAGATCAGTTTCTTCAAACAGAGCACGATCGGCGTCCCGTTCAAGATCGAGATCAAGGTCAAGGTCGAAATCCGGGTCCAGGTCCAGATCAGGGTCTCGTGCGTCGAGATCAGGATCAGAGGCGAGATCAAGATCTGGCTCCAGAGATTCTCGATCTAGAAGCCGATCGCCGTCCGCTAATAGAGATAAAGGTAATTTCAATGTGATCCTCTTACTTAAAAATGACCTGATAATTCATTTATTTGAATTTTTGTCGCAGATGGAAGTAAATCCGATGACGAAAATGGCGTTGGAATTAAACGTAACAAGAAATCTGTACTCTCCGATTCCGAAGACGAAGATGTAATACCTCGTAAAAAGAAAAGAGCAGGCTCTGAGACGAAATCTGGTTCGGATCGATCTGGCAGCGAATCAGACAGCGACGGCGGTACAAAAAAGAAAAAGAAACGCATCACCAAAGTTATGTCTGATTCCGAAGATGAGGTAACTTTTATTTTTCATACTACGAAAATTTTGTATTTCTACAATATACTTGACGGGTTTTTTTATTTCGAAGGGTAAACGAGACGATGAAAAAGGCTCCGGAAGTGACGCTGAAAAAGAAGAAGGTGACGGGCAGCAAGCTCCAGCCGACGATGAAATCTTACCAAATATTTCTGACGAAGATTCCGATGACGATAGACCCCGTGAAGGGTGAGTCATTTGAGCGCATCTTCAGCTATTACTTTTTTCCTATTCAAAGTAACCCTTTTACGTATTTTTTACTTCATCTAGTGGCAACGACGGCGCTTCCGACTTCGATTTGATGCTGTTACGTAAAAAAGAAGAAAAAACTGGACGCAGGCGTCGAAAAGATATCGACATTATTAACGATAACGACGACATTATTGCTCAACTAATCTCCGACATGAAACAAGCCGCTCAAGTAAATATTTCCATTGTAAAGTTGACGAAAAATTTACACTTATTAATTCGGTATTTATTTATAATCACAGGAAGACCGCAGACTGAACCAAGAACTGAAGCCAGCCACAAATAAAGTAGCCATGTTACACAAGGCTTTATCGCAGCTACGAAAACACGATTTACAATTGGCTTTCATCGAACATAATGTGTTATCAGTTCTTACCGATTGGTTAGCTCCAATGCCCGATCGTAGTTTACCATCTCTAGTTATTAGAGAGTCAATTTTGAAACTTTTGAAAGAAGTAAGTGATTTGAGATCCGTATAATAGAATAAGCTCGAAAATACGATATCTATAATTGAGATTTTATCCCCCACAGTTCCCTCCTATCGATCAATCTTCGCTAAAACACTCCGGTATTGGAAAGGCTGTTATGTACTTGTATAAACATCCCAAAGAAACCAAAGAGAATAGAGAACGAGCTGGTAGATTAATTAGCGAATGGGCCCGTCCTATATTTAATTTGTCCACCGATTTCAAAGGTAAATTGAATTCATTTGTTCTCGTTACGTGATTATAAAAAAATGAAATGTATATAATATTGCGATATTGTTTTGGCAGCTCTTAGTAAAGAAGAAAGAATGCAACGTGATTTGGAACAAATGCCAAAACGTCGAAGAGAATCTGATGTCGAAGAATCACCTGTAAAGAAAGATAACGAAAGGTATGGTAGAAATTTTCGTTTTACGTCATGTCATGTAATTTGCTTATTCTACATGTACAATATGTTTTGAAGGAAGTGTAATTGGTTATTTGTGGATAAAATAACTTTAAAAAGTATCATTCATTTTGAATAATCCTACCATCGTACTTCTGTTATGTTTTTAGACCACTCAGACCCGGAGACAAAGGCTGGATTGGCAGAGCCAGAGTTCCTCTCCCTTCTGATAAAGATTACGTAATACGTCCTCAATGGAAAACCGACGTTGACATGTCTCGAGTAAGATGAATAATTTTTACACTGTGTAACACGAGTGGATCGCCACAGTACTGTTTTTTTGGCACCATCAAAAATTTACCAAGTCCAATCCGTTACAGATACTTGATATTCAAAATTGGAGGAGAGGGAGGGGTCCAATCGAAAATTTTATAATAATCAAAAGTATACATAGGCCTTCAAGCTACAACTTTTGTTTGAAAAATTTTTCAATTGGATCCCTCCCTCCCCACCGATTTTGCAAAACACTCCGAAGATACTGATTAAAAAATTGAAAGAGTGAGAGGGAAAGGGGCTAATTGAAAATTTTTTCAAATAAAAGTTGTAGATTAATGTCCTAAAAGTAATTTTGTTTATTATAAAAATTTTGATTGCATGCCTCCCTCTCTTACGATTTTACATAGAATCAGGGAGATACTTTTTCAAAATAGTTGGAGGGGTCAAATTGAAAAAATTTCCAAACAAAAGTTGTAGATTGAGGTCCTAGGAATAATTTTTGTTATTATAGAATTTTCGATTACATCCTCCCTTCCCCTCCAATTATGGAAATATGACGCCAGATACTTATATCATTAAAAACTGGTGGAGGTAGGGGTCCAATTGAAAAATTTTTTAAACAAAAGTTATAGCTTGAAGTCTTGGAAATAATTTTGGTTATCAAAAAAATTGCGATTGGACCCCTCCCTACCATCCAAAATTGAAGTATCTATGTAGTGTTGGACATGGTAAATTTTTGATGGTGTCAAAACTCGTGTCACAAACCCATCATTGTTGTGCTTTATATAGATATTTATCATACGTATAATTTCTGTGAATTTTTAGACTTCCAAGAAAAAACCCAACAGATTCGAAAAACATTTGAAAAATTTTGTCGATAATCGTCGTAACACAAAAAGTAGAAGGGCTGTGGAAATTTCAATAGAAGGAAGAAAAATGGCGTTATAATTTACAATCACACGGTAGAAATTTATTTTGGGAGATATTTCATAATTTCCTGGATATATTTTTGTTTCTTTTTATAAATTTATTATTATTATTTTTTTGTTTTGTTTCGTATTTACCTATTAGTTATGAATCGATTTGTGTATTTCGTTTACACGTATTTGTATCATCATGTATGCGAATGTAAATATATAAGTATTATTTTTTTACGTTATCGTGTTGCATTTTGAATTGATAAAAACATGAAGTCAAGTGTGATCCACTGTTGAAACGAAGGTCGATTATAAGCTAAATAATAATCTCGGTAATAAAAAAAGGAAACTTTATTCCATTGTTATTACAGAAAAAACACATTTGAGCGTTCTACTGCCTACGTACAAATCATTCAAACCCAATGCGTCATTTTGATTAACCCGTGATCGTCGGAGGGTACTTCTAAAACACTCATTTGTTTTCTGAGTTTCGGTTTAGCAACGTTGGGAGATTTAGGTAACATCTCAATGACATCTTCCATTTCGTCGGTGAATTCTTCGGGTATTTCAGTTTTCACAGGTCTGTAAAATAGTGCAATTTCGATGAGATCATTTCGTCGCAGATAATAAAGTAAATTAGAAAATGTTTAGGTACCTTTGAGGACACGAAAAGCAATCAGCGAATGACCAATTTTTTCCAAAATTTTCACCTTCGTCGACAGTTTGCGGTAAATTATGGTACAATGTTTCCGGTAATCGCAAAGCTGCAATACCTCCGACAATGGATATCACACCCATGATGGCCAACGGTAATACCAAAATATCTCGTCCCTTTAATATACCCAAAAATCAAGAGCGTTTCGTAAAAATCGAAAATTAAAATTAAGGCTATAAGGGGAGGGAAGTAAGAACGAATAATTACCAAATAAGTAACAAAAGGTATAATGATCAAGCCAAGTCCTGCCACATATGTAGAAAATCCGATCCCTATACCTCGTAAAGGTGTTGGGTACAGTTCGCCGGCGAATGGGTATATGATCAAGAAAGATGCAGAAATGGTGAATTTAGAAAATAAGAATAATACCAACGTTTCCATAACAGCATCTGGAGAAAATTAAACCAATAGATAGGTAAGGTACCTATAATTTATTTACTTACTCAGTTGAAAGTCATAAGTAATTAAATAGGTATTAAAAGTAGGTACTTACTTTCTGGTAAAAGTACAGTAACGATGCAACTAATTCCACTCAACAGCATACTCAGAGTTAGAGGCCATCTTCTACCCCAACGATCCATTATAAACCAGCAAATCATACAACTGGGAATTTCAATAACAGAAGACAGAAAAAAGCTAAGGTATTCGTTATTTCCCAATGCAGGACCATAGTAGCTTAAACCAACGTAAACCATGTCATTGGCAAACCTACAAAGTAGACAATTATACTCATAATATTTATTGCTGGTAAAGTTAATAGTAAAGACATGGCCGGAAACTTGGCAGGAGCTTGACCTGATGGAATTGATATTCAAAATTTCAGAAGTGAAATGAGCTATAGGTACCTTAGGAAACTCCAAAAATTCCACAATTTAAAAAAATCCGAATTAAAAAAAAAAAAAAAATCATTTTTAGAAAAGAAAATCTGTGTCCTGTAGAGAAAAATTTCTTCAATTTTTTGTGGAGAAAAAAATCTGTTTTTTAGATAGAGGAAACTCTTATTTTTATTTATAGAGTAAAAATTACTTCAATTTTATGCAGAAAAAAATCTTTGTTTATTTTTAGGAAGAATTTTTTCATTTTTAGAGGAAAAAATAATATCTATTGATTTTTGTCTCAATTTTTTTTTTGAGCAAACGAAATAAAAATCTGATTGATTCTTATGCAAAAAAAAAAAGGAAAATTTCTCAATTTTTTGAAATAAAAGAATCTACCTACCTATTAATTTAATTTAATTTAATTTAATTTTTTTGAATAAAATCTCTTAATTTTTTGGGAGCAAAAAATCTTTTTTTTTTAGTAAAGCATTTTTTGGAGTGAAAAAACTTAATTTTTATAATCCTTAATTTATTTGTAGAGTAACCACTCTATTTTTTAAAGTAAAAAAATAAGTAGCAAAATTTCTCAATCTTTTTGAAATAAGAACTTTTCTTAAATTTTTAAAAATTGTTTAAAAATGAAAAATTATCAATTTTCTTGGAGTAAAAAGTTTCTTCATTTTTGAGAATGTTAAAAAAATTCTTAATTTTTCAAAGTGAATACCTACTTGAATTGAATTTCTTTTTTTTTAGTGAAAAACAACTTCATTTTTGGAGTATAAAAATAAATGGCAAAATCTCTCAATTTCTTTGAAACAAAAGAATTCATTTTTTTTCTAAATACAAACCTCTTAATTTTTTTTTGTAAAAATTTTACGAAGAAGTGATAAAATTATTTATAATTTTTTTTTTCTTAAAATGCTTTTGAATAAAAAATCCTGCATTTTTGGAGTGAAAAAAAAACCCTCAATTTTTAATTCTCAATTTTTTGTAGAGTGAAAAACTCTTTTTGTAGGGTAAAACAATAGGTAGTAAAATTTCTAAATTTTTTTGAAATAAAAAATTTCCAATTTTTTTGAAGTAAAAACTTTTTTTATTTCCTTGGGAATAATTTTTTTTAATTTTTCGTAGTGAAAAATTAGAAAAAAAATTTAAATTTCAATGTTTTTAGTGAAAAATATTTATTTTTTTGGAGTAAAAAAATTGTTTAAAATTTCTAAATATTTTGGATGTAAAAAATGCTCATATTTTTTGAGTAAGTAGGTAGGTAAATAAAAAAAATTCAAGCAACATTTTTTTGATTTTTTTTAAAGTGAAAAATATTTACCTATTTTTTTTTTAAATTAAAAAATGTTCAACCCGCTACAGCTTCAAAAACAAAAAAAAAAACAAAAAAAAAACATCGACCTACACCATAGAAAATTCCAAGTTGCGTGCCTGGTGTAAAACAAGTCTTTTTATGGTTAGATTAGTAGATTACCAATTAAAAGTGATGAGAATAGTTTTCAATCTCATATTGGGAGTTCGGAAAAGCGCCATTACTCCAGGACCTTTACGCATACGTCGTTTTTCTGATAAGCTTCGCTTCAACAGTGTTTTTCGCTGAAGAATAAATATGAAGAGGTTTCAATTAAATTAAGCGGAAATAGGTCTAGGATGACATTGAAAGGTATTTCCATTTCGTACTCACCTTGATTTTTTGTTTAACATGCAGTGGTACCGTTTTGCCATTTATTTTTGCTAAAGTTTCTAAAATTTCTAATGCCTCAATGAAACGACCTTTAGACAAAAGCCATCGAGGTGATTCTGGTAAAAACCTGAACAAAAAATATCAACTTACGATTTCAACATTTCATCCGCAAGTAACAAATGAATGAAAAATGAAAAATATATACTAACCAACCACAAACGAAATAAATGGTGAATGGTAATGAACTAAGAAATGCCAAATGTACCCAATTTCTTACATAAAATGACACAACAGAGAGTAATATTAATCCTCCGATGTAAAACATGCATGTCATCACTGTCACAAAAGATCGATAGTTTGGTCCGACTAATTCTAAACCTGCAAAATGTACCATTTTATACCGATGTCTGCTCTGCAGTACATTTACGTATTTGTACTCGATTAATTTATTCGACTATAGGTAACAGTGGTATATACTTTGTAGGTATTATACTTACAAATAATGAAAGGTATCTGATAAACTGCTGGAATAGTCAATCCTACGATAGCTCTGCTGACTGCCCATTGCCAAAACTCTATTGATAATGCGGTTAAAACGTTCCCCAAAATTAATGTAGATAAACAAATGAAAAAGGACCTCTTTCTTCCTATTCTGCAATCATAAATATTACATTTACCTATTTCAATCTAGGTTTAAAAATTTAAATACGATGAAAAGCTGATTAAAAGTCAAAGTCTCGATCTTATAATAAGAAAAATTACAGCCACCCTTCGAATTCATTGATTCTCCAATCACATGACATTGCTCTATGTAAATAAATTTGCCTATACGCAGATTTTAAGGAATTGTTATCTTTATTCAAGCATTGTGGTTGTAACAGTGAGCAATGTTTTAGTTCTTCAAAACAGATTTTCATCGTAGATTTATTTGTCTTTAGGAAATAACTCACCTATCGTTGACTAAACCAAAAACATAAACACCGATTGGACCACCAGAATTTAATGCAGCCAGTCCGATAGTCGGATATATGTCATAATCACACACCAAATTGAACTGAAAAATAAAATCATGATGTCCGAAATGTAGTGATAAATTTATAGTGAGCTCTAGAAGTCTAGATAGGAGGGGGGTAGCTATAAGTACCCACATTATTATATTTCTAAAAAAAACTCATGTTCGATACCTATTAATGTTAAACGATGCCCTTATTATTATTATTATTATTGGCAACATACGAGTAAATTTACCCAGAGAAATTATTATGTCAGTAAATTGGTGATGAAAGAGGAAAAGGAAAATCGTTAGATTTCAAAGTTGAAAATTTTTCCCTATTTATTTTTTATTTATTAATTTTTTTTTTTAATGGGGGCACTCTAAAAATTAAGTTTAGGAAAATGTAACTTTAGACATTACGTCATGCAAAGGAACAAATTTGATGAGTTAAAATAAAACAAAAATAAAAAGGTATGACAATTTTTAATTTTTCTCCTTTTTTGGAAGTGGCGATAGGTACGACGAGTACCTACAACATGGACAGGCCCGTAGTCAGGTGGGGGCTAGAGGGGGCTTAGCCCCCTCTAGCGTCAGATTGAGCCCCCTCTAACAAAATTTCGTCAATAAGAAAATTTCAGGCTAAACCTACACATACTTTTTGCATTATTCCAAAAATAATTCTTTTTCGTCAAAAATCTTATGTTTTTCAAAATTTTTTCCCTCGCTTCGCTCGGGCAATATCTTCTTTACCACTTTTTATGATGTTAATAGTATGAGTTGGAAAATTTCAGTAATTCAAGTTGGCATTTTCAATAATTTCGCCACCCCTTCCCCCAAGAAAAATCGCTTCGGTTCGTCCCTGTATTAAACAGTTGAAAAAGTATATTTTGTGCCTTGTACGAGTTTTTCACCCATTTTTCAATTTTTACCGAAAATGCTAAATTTTCCAAAAAAAAAAGTTCCAGCCCCCTTAAATATTTGGCCAGCCCCCTCTATAATCTGACTCTGACTACGGGCCTGAACATGGAAATCAGGAAGAGGAAAAATAAAAAAATAGATAATTATTTTCTCATAAAAAGGAACAACTTCAGATAAGTTGAAAAAATTTGCTCATTTTTTTTTTTTTTTTTTGAAAAATTGCAGTGTTGTCCCTAACATAGATATGGTCCCTAAGGTACAACTTGAAAACAAAATGATTGACAAAACATTTTTGAGTATTTTGTCAAACATTTAAAAAAATGTATAGAATTTAAAAAAAAAATTTGATGAACTTTGAACATTTTGTCAGACATTCTGAAACTTGGAAAAATTATAAAAATTAATGATTTTTAAATTTTAAACATTTTTTATTTTGATGGACAAAAGACTTTTGGGTATTCTAAAACTTGAAAAAATTTTAATTTCAATATTATTTTTTTTTAATTTCCATGGAAATTGGTATTTTTTATGAAATTGACTTTAATTTTTAATTTTTTTTGAATGACTTTTAGACACCACCCCCCCCCCCCCCCCCATCTTTCCATGGAAATTTGTTTTTGAAATTAGCTGACCTTCAGACATTTTAAGCAAGTTTTTTTTTCAAATTTGGATTTGGGAGATTTTTTCTCTCCAAAAAATCGAGAGATGTCTTCACTTCAAAATACGTGAAAGTCTTTTCAAAAAAAGTTGAAGATGTTTCATTACCTATTTCTTTGCTTCAAAAAATTAAAACAAATTTCACAAAAGATTAACGCAGAAGCATTACATTTTTGTTCCAAGAAAATTCAAAAAAAAAAAATTACCCGAAAAAATTACAAGATTTTTGTAAGGCAAACAATTAGCGATTTCCCCCTTTAAAAAAATAGATTTTTACTGAGATCCCATTAGAAGTTGAATTATTTTTTGCCATTTTTCTGCTTGAAAAAGAAGTGAGATTTTTCTATGAGAAAATCCGAACTTATTCCTAAAAATAGAAACATTTTCTTATTCTAAAAGAACTGAAAGATTTATTTGCCTATAATTGAAATTTTATTCACGCTGACTGTAAAAAAATCAGATATTTACTCAAGTGATATTTTCTCAATTTCCAGAAAAATTAGATTTTTTTTCTATAAAAATAAGAGATCTTTTTTCTCCAAAAAACTGTTTTTTTTTTGCAAAAATTAAAAAAATATTTTGTTCTCAAAAAAATAAAGAAATTTTTTTATTTGAAAAATCGAGATACTTTTTATTCCAAAAAATTCAGATTTTCGTTTTTTAGAAAAAAGTGGGCTGTGCCACACTACACTTGGCACATTTTGTAGGTGAATTCGCGGTATTCGAATACTTTTATTTGAAAAAAAAACCTTATTTTGTTAGTCGTGACGACATTTCTCGTTTCATTTTTTTCGTATATTTCGCAATTATTCTACTCTTATCTAGTTGAACGTGGTCGAAACGACACAGTCGTATTTTTTTGTAATAATTAGGGCCCGAATTTTTATGCGCTTAAAATAGCAAAATAAGCGCTTATGTCAAGAGGTTAAAATATGAAAAATAAGCATAAATATGTCCAATAAAACCAAAAAAAGCACAAATAAGTGCTTTAAAAATATGCCATCATGGGTATCAAAATGCAGGTTTTTAAAATATCTTTCGAAAAACCTATCAAATCGTACATATGTAGAAACTGAAAGAAATGTAGAGCAGAAAAACATTAAAACATTTATTTTTAAAATAAATAATGCGAAATTCAATAAATTTGAACGCGTTGAGATTTCACAATCGAAATCGATTAGCTTGAATTAAAATTAAATTATAATTTGAAAAACGCCTCCACTACTGAAAGTTCCTTCAAATTGCAATTTGAAAAATAAAAAAATTGAAGATACAAAAAATTGTACTTTTTAATTTTTTTTTTTTGGGTCAGATTTTTCAGTTTTTCCAAAAAAAAGCGCTGAAAACTAAAAAAAACCCGCAAAATATGCGGGTTTTTAACGTTTTTTGGCAAAAATAAGCGTTTTTAAGCGTTTATACCTAAAATAAGCAAAAATAAGCGCTTAAAAATTTCACCATTCGTCTCAGAATTGCATGAAACGTAAAGAAAATTGTGATATGCCCTATCTAGTGCAGCAGGAAAAAATAAGCAATATCATAAAAATCCGGGCCCTAGTAATAATGTATCTATTCGTATTATTTTACTTGTGAAATCACTTTTGAGTATTTCTATACGACCGTCACTTGGAAAAAATAGAAAAAATGGGTGAATTTTATTCAAAATCAGGTTAATGGTGTATTTAAGGGGTTTTGATGACATATTCCAAGAAAAAAATTTTCGATCAAAAATTTCCCTTTCGAATGGTGAAAAAATTTGAAAATTTTTCGTATTTTTGAGGGTCTTTCGCCATATATACAAGTACTATAAAATTCTGGAAAGGAAGCGTTGAAAAAAAAATTGAAAAAATTTCCAACAACGACCCTTAGTAAGGTCCTTCATTTCTGTAAGTTTGAAAAAATTTATAATGAAAAAATGAATCTGACCTAACTGGAGGGGACGAGTGTGTGAGATAGAGTGCTACAAAATTCATCGTCGAGGTTTTTAAAATCTTCAACCATCATCACCTAATTTCCAAATCCCAACCAAGGATAGAGTCATCATTCTTATCAGTCTCATAGAAAGATACTTGAATTAGCATAATTAGGTAGATGGGTAATATAAAAAATCAAACTAAAAATGCTCACATCAATAACTATAGATGACTTAACTTCCGTTAAATTATATTCCCAGCCATCGATACAGGGCTCAGTCGTCCAATTACTTTGTATTTCCGACGTTATATCGATATCTTGCGAATTCAAAATATCGGTCCAATTAACAGCATATCTCGAACAATGACTAAACGTTATATTATCCTAATGAAAAAGATGTACAAAAAGTAATGAAATGCAATAGCCTTCGACGCATTCACGTTCATCTTTTCTCGAATGGGTATAAGGTATATAGGCCTACTCGCGAACGAGATAACAGTAAAAAAAAAAGGACATTGATACATCACTTACACTGGGTATGGCAATAGAACGCCTTTCATAAGGCGATAAATAATTTAATTCGGGTACTTTACACCAATGATCTGGAATTTGTTGCATAAATAATTGATTAAAAGCTCCAAATCCACATGGTATGCAAGCAGGTAAACATACTAACCAAATTAATAACTTTTGGTATCTACCGAATTCGCCTATTTGTGGCAATACCTCATCCAGATCTATATTTTCATCCTAAAATGATCGAAATCTTCAATCAAATACTTGGTCAACGAAAATGATTTTATCGTACACAAAAATTAAACGTAGGTAGGTTTAGGTATAGCAAAAGAAAGTAAAAATTTACGAAATACCTTACAACTTTCAACCCGCTCTTCTTTGTCTTCTTCATTCATTTTAAACAAACACGTGATCCTTATAGGTATAAAAAACTTACTGACTTGTGATGTCAGTCTCGGTTTAAAAGAAGCCAGAAAAAATGGTCAAGACATAATTTTAATCAATAAAATACATTTTTTTTTTCAACCGTGATAAAATTATATAATTAAACGCTCTACGTCGACCAACCACAAACACATGTATTACCACTCGTTGTATAATTAGCACGTAAATCGTGTCACAAAAGCAATACGAATATCAGATTATTAAATTAATGAAAAAAAAAAATCTCAGGTATTTGTCTGGTGCAGTGCATAAAATGGTGAGACAAGGTTGAACATGATTTGTTTACGAAGGGGGGATATTTCATAAATCCATTTTCGCGAAACATCGCCTACTAAGATTTGCTTGTTTAAATAAAATTCGCACCTGATAACAATTTTTTTTTGCGTAATAGAGGCAATTAAACTCGGAGGTGCGAAATAGGCTTCCAAGTTTAGTAACGAAAAACTCATTCTTTTGGCGCCGGATTAAAACTTTTAAGGTTACTTGTGCTTTTAGATTGATGGTGTTTACCTACTATTGAAAAATAATCCGGAGAAAAATGGTTAGGTGAATTCATCGTAAGTTCTAAACTCGAAAAAATGATGCCAAGCTGAGTAAGTAAAAGTTCAGGACTTTTGATTACATTTTTAAAACAGATGGACTTGAATAAAATGTCTTGATCGCGTATAAAATCAATAAAATTAGTCACCTACAAATTTCGCACATGACTTCTCTATAGGCACTGTACCTACTTATCAATTTTTCATTTTTTTTTTTTTTAGGAACTTTACCAATTTCTGAGTATTGAAAAAGAAATCAAAAATTAACATTCATAAAAACGACTGCAGATTTCTTGTAGAATATACTTATTTTTATTTTCACCAGTTCTTGGTGATTCGGCGCTGAAAAATTTTGATAAAAAATTTGCATGCTCACTTCCAGAAAAAAAATTTAAAAAATATTTCACGGAGTGTTTTCTGACGTTTTATGAAAATACCCAGAAAATTTTACGTAATTTTCAAAAAATTCATAGCTTATTTAATTTTGAAAATTTTTCCGTTTTTATTAGTTCAATTTTCTGAAATTCTTTGAAAATTTCTCAACAAAATTTTTAGAAAAATTCTTCCGACTTTTTTTATATTCTCTGAATTAAAAAAAATTACACATTTGTGAAAAATTCTACCAAAATTTTGTAACTTTTCTGAAAGTTTGGAATAATTCTAAGAAATCTTGTATATTTTTTTGAAATGTTCGAAGTTGCTTAAAAATTCTTCAAACATTTTGTGAAAGATTTTTTTTAAATTTCAGCTTTTTTTTGAGATTTCTTAAAATTTTTTGAAGTGTTTAAAAAAAAAAACTTCGAAGATTTGGTTAAAATTTTCTGAAACTTCAAAAATTCGCAAAAATCTGGAAAATATGATTTTGTAAAAATTTATTTGAAAAATGATTTAAAAGTTACACAAAAATTTGGAATTTTTCTGAAATTATACGACAATTCTCCATTAAAAAAGTTTTTTTTATTTTGCAATTTTTTTTTTCTAAAATTCTATGATTTTTCATCGTAATATTTTTTTAAATCCAAAATATCCTGCGAAAATTCTTTGAAAACTTTGGCATGTTTCTCAAATTCTGTGATAACCGATATACATTTTTTAATTTTGTGAAAAAAAATTCTCTGAAACGTTTTGATTTTTTTTTCCAAGGTTGTGTGAAATTTTCTGTCTTTCTGTAGGAAATTTTTTGTAATTTTATGGAAAATTATATGAAAACTTTGCAATTTCCTGATATTTTACGAACATTCTTCGGATTTTTTTGGAATTTTTTATATTAGACTTACGCGAAAAATTCTGATTTTTTTTTTTCTAAAGTAGTGTGAAAATTTCTGTTAAATTTTTTTTACATTTTCTGGGAAATTACATAAAATTTTGAGCCGGATTTTATTTAAAATATTAATTTTGTGATTTATCTAAAATTTCGGGAAATTCTGTAATTGCAAACATTTAAATTTTTTAAATTAGTATTAATTTTTTTTTAGATTTTTTTTTCAATTTAAGAAACATTTTCTGAAAATTTTATAATTTTCTGTTTGAAATTCTGTGAACAGTTCTCATAAATTTAGTGGAAAACTCTTTTTGTAATTTTTTTTTTTAGACTAAACTCAATTGAAGATTTCTTCAAACATTTTTTGAAATTTTTGTCAAAATTTTACTTTTTGGGAAATTTCTTATAATTTTGTTATGATTTTGCGTGATTTTTTTTTCAAGTTATTAAAAAATAACTATCTGAAATTTTACGATTTTTCCTTTCTGTAATAGCATGACAATTTCTGTTTACATTGTCTCAGGTTTTTGTGGAAAATTTTTCAGGTATAATGCGGTGGAGAATTTTGAAATTTTTCTAAAATTACGAAAATGTTTCTCAAGAATGTCAGTGAAAAATTATTTGAAAACTTCGAAATTTTTCTAAAATTTTAAGTTAATTTTCCGATTTTTTTTGTAATTATTTTTTCGATTTGATAAAAGTTCCCTGAAATTCTATGAAAATTTCTCAGAAAATTTTGTGGAAAATATTTTGAAAACTTTAGAACTTTTTTGAAATTTTGAGATAATTTTCACATTTTATTGAAAAATTCTCTAATTTTTTTCTCAAAAATCCAGCTAAAAACTTCTATAATACAAAAAAAAAAAAAAATCCTCTGACAACTTTGTTGAAATTCTCTGAAAATTTCGTGATAATTCTTCAGACTTTTTTTTGGTGTTTATTTTTCCAATTTGTGGAAAATTCTCCGAAATTTTGAATTTTTTTCCCGAACATTCTGCAAAAATTTCGAAGAAAATTCTCTGAATATTTTATTAAAATTCTGTATAACTTTCTTCGGACAATTTTTCTATAATTTTATTATAACTTTCTGAAGTTTCTTATGAATTATCATACAATTTTTTTTGTTGCAAAACTTTTTCAAACATTTTTTGAAATTTACATGTAAATTAATTTTTTTTGTAAATTTTCTTTTGTTGAAGAATCTTTGGGATCTTTCGCCCTCAACACAAAATATTACATCTTCACTTGGAAGTATTTCGTTAAAATCAACCTAAGGAAAAGCCTATAAAGAGTTATGATCACAAACCAATCCTCGCTCTTCGACCAATCTCCTCGTAAAAAAGAAAAACCACCGATTAATTTCAACTTCTATAATTTCAATTAAATGTATAACTGGTATAATTCTTCGCATCAAATACAACGTAGGTACTTAAATAAGTAAAGTATCATTAAATAAAACTCGCTCGACAATAAAATTAAAAAAAAGAGGAAGTTTCCTTCGCAAAAATTACATCCTATCGAACAATTGTACATAAAAAAATCTTTTTGATGATTTCAATCAAACAGGAACAATCATGGCACAGGATTCTGAATAGGGAAAAGAGGGAGTTAACATACACACATGCACACGCATACTTAACCGCCACAGAAAAATGAGTTGCGATTTTGTACCCGCAAAATAAAATTTAAATAAAAAATAAAAAAAACTTCCGAAAAAAATAAATAAATAAAACTTCGATAAAATAATTTTCAAAAATTTTCAACCTCGTGAAAAAAATCAGGTAACTATACGTTTGCGAGATAATAACACAGAAACGATTTTTCATCGTTGTAAATTAAAAAAAAAAAAAAAAATACATTTTTCTCAAAAATTAAAAAGAAAAAAAAAAGGTAAACGAAAACAAAATTAGTCGTTAAATTTCGTACAAAATCGCAAATATATAAAATTCTAATACTAATTAAAACACGTTTATACATAACGATATTTCAGACTTATTAAACCATTGATACAATGCACACAATAAAAATTATATAACTCAACATACTCCCACTGGAAGTTCGAAAAAAGAGGAGAAAAAAAAGGAAAACGCTCACAAAAACATGAGATTTTTTTTTTTGTAAATAGCGAAATATACCTCACATACGTACTATAAATATCACACGATATCGCAGATCCGTGGAACCACGTTGGACGAGCTTTTAGTTCGAAATTTCTCATTTTTTTTTAGGCCATAAAAATTTGGTTAACAAAAGGGCCCCAACGTAGGTTCCATAAATCTGCTTTGAAAAAAATCACAGTCACGACAGATATATATAAAATAATAACAAGTTTACATACCTTAATGCATACAACACATTTGTACTTAGAAAAAAAATACACTAATGGAAAATTGCACCGGGCGGGATTTGCATTTTTGCAACGATAAAAAGCAATTTTTCATCGAGTTCAATTTGAAAAAAAGCATACCCAAAATGGAATGAAATTCTACAGTGCTCGAATCAAACCGTATATAAAAAATTAGTTTCAGAGAGCACACCAAATACGTAAAAGCTTAGGCCAAAATGTTAGCTAATTTATTAGGCCTGAATTTTACTGTTTCGAACCGTTCGGAGGTGTTTGTAAGTGTTAAAACGGCGGAAATAAAATTCCTTTTAAAAAGCTCTAAAATTCAATGAAAATCCTGAGAGTATAACGTAATCAGTGCTTAATACGACTTAATTATTTAAATAACACTCGGAACACAGCCACAACACATTCTCGAAAACACGAAATTTAAAAAAAAAAGAAAAAAAGAGGGACACAGATATACGAAACGCAGCATCTCACATAAACAAGAAAACATTATTAGATAAATCGTACAATAATTAAATAGAAAAAAGTACTTAGTTGGTTTTAAATTTAAACTGAACCAGTATTTTATATTTTCGCCACATAAAAAAATTCGCTACGCAGCGTCAGTTGTACTGAAAAATACGCATAACATATTGCTCTATTATGATCGTTATAATACGTAATATGGTAAAATTATTATCAAGTAGCGTATAGTGATAGAGGAAGCTAAATTAACAGTATTTGGTTTAGTCGAAACATTCACGAACCCTACGTAAAAATTTCTATGTGAAAAAATTTTCGTGGTTCGTTTAGAAGTGTCGTATTGGGTCCTTTGTAGTGAAAATGTTCTTTGGAAAAATTTCAAAGGCAATGCTGTGTTGGGAAATTATTTTATTCTGAATTTAATGATAATTTTCAAATCAATCTGAAAAATTACTAATTTTGGCAGAAAAGGGAAATTTTTTTGAACAAACTTCAATATATTTGTTAGTAAAACTGAAATATTTGATTTTTTTTTCAAAAAAAAAAATTAATAATTGTTTTGCGATTTTGACAATTATTTCTATAGATAAAACTTTTTAGCATAGTATATGCTTTTACGGAGACCAAAATCCGACATGTTGAGTTAGGTTAGCTTACATTAGGTTAGGTTTGGATGACATAGAAAACTTAGGAAATTTTTAATAAATTCGATTTTTTAGACATTATATTAGACATTTTGAAACTTGTAATTTTTTTTGAAATTTTATGATTTTTAGACATTTTCCAGACATTCTGAAACTTCGTTTAAAACTATTAATTGGACAGTTTTTTTTTCTTTTTTTAGATTGGCTAATTATTTTATTTTTTTTTGAAATTTCGCTATTAACTTTTTTTCCAAAAAAAAATCCTCGTGCAAACATTTTCATAACTTCTTGCAAGAAATTTCATTAAAATGATTTTTTTCTATTTTAAAATGATTTTTAAATGATTTTTCATCAATCGGGGATTTAAAAAATTGATGAAGATAAAATTTTCCATCAAGAAATTTCGTATAAGAATTTATTCGGAGTAGTTATTTTTCTTCAAATTTTTGGAGAATATTTTTTAATCGACTTTTTCATGCTCGTACGAATTCTTTTAAAAAAATTATTGGAGAAATTTTTTCCTATTTTCAAATACTTAGATTTTTAAAAAAATGTTTTAATTCAAAAGAATTATTTTTTGATTTTTTTTTTTTTTTTAATTTTATCAGTTCATCACCTTGATAATTCACTTAGCACAACTTCTTCGGATTTTTCTAGAATAATTCTTCAAAGCAAGCATTTTTTTTCAAAAAAGTTTTAGAGGATTATTTTTCCATAAATTTTGTTTACTCGCACATTTTTTCATACATTTTAGTTTTCAAAAATTTTATCGAGAATTGAGGAAAAAATTAAATAACCACTTTCTATCACACTATTGAAATATTTTTTTGACAATTTTTCCAGAGAAAATTATTTTTTCAACCTTTTTTCTTCAAAACATTTTGTAGGTGCAAGAAATTTTTACACATTTTTTTCGAAAAGAATTCATTATGATTTCAAAAAAAAAAAAATGCCACAATCCGCATAATTTTTTGGCATTATTTTATTGTTTGATTTTATTAGAATGATTTGTTAAACTCGAGGATTTTCTTTTTTCAAAAAAAAATGTTTTTGAGAATAATTTTTTCATCATTGAAAAAAAAATTCTAGAACGATTTCTCGTTTCTAAATAACTTTTCAATTTAAACAAAAAAGTAAATTTTTTCAATTTTTCCCCCTCTCAAATATCTTGTTAAGTTTCAAGACTTCATCAGAACTATCTGTTGACTCAAGAATTTTTTTTTAAATGTAAAAATAATCTTTTCATTGTTATTTTTTTCCCAAAAAATTCTGGATTTTTTCTCAATTCTAACGTTTCAATTTTTTTTAAATTCGAGAAAAAAATACCCAGAGAATTTTTTTCCTCAATAATTTCGTAGGTATACGTAGCAGGTATAAGAAATTTCTCCAGTTTTTTTTGTGAAAATTTTATTTTGTGAAAATTTTATTTTGTGTAATAATTTTTTTTCATAAGATTTTTAGAATAATCTGTTGACTCGAGAATTAAAAAAAAAAGTTCTTGAAGATAATTTTTCATTTTAATATTGATAGATTTTCCCCCTAGGTATAACTACGTATTTGAATAAATAAGTTTCATTTTTTTTTCAATGTAGGTGCCTCTTCTGAAATTTAAAAAAATTGACCAAAATTTTTCTTCAAATAGTTTAGTACCTAGGTACCTACTTAATTATTTTTTAATAATTTTCTCTTTGGAGGACTTTTTCGGGGAAAGTAATTCTCTAATTCTAAGATTTTCTCCCAAAAAAAGTTTTTGGGAAAAACGTTTTGATTTTTTTTCATTTTATAAAAAATGTTCTCGTTTTTTAAAAACCGAATTAATCATTTTGAATTTTTAAAATAAATATTCAATTTGAGGGCTTCTTTCAAAAAATATATTTGCTACTAGAATTTTTTCAATCATTTTATTTTTGACTTCGATTTCTTCATAGAGTGGTTCGCGAGAGTCATTTTTTTCACTTTTCTGTAAACAGCATTCAATAAAGTTTTTTTACAGGGGGAAAAATCCAAAAGGGTGACAATGAGAAAAAATGGACTAAAACAAAGAACCAATGCCAAAGAGATTCTAAGCACTTGAGAAATCTATGTATATTCATTTCACTAACAAAACATTTGTTGACGTTCTAAAAAAAAAAATCAAATAAATTTTCAAATTCTATACACCTCAATTTTCATTTTTCAGCTTGCAAAAATTTTTCTTTCTCACTTGAACGTTCCAACTATCCAAAAATACTCGTAATAGAAGATCAAAATATGAAAGAGAAAAACTTTGAGAACTGCATTATTACATCTTGTCCACTTTTCCATATAATTTTCATTAAATTTTTCACTCGTATTCATGATTAACAGTTTGGATTACTTTTAAATAAATAAATAAAAAATAAAAAAAAACAACATCAATCACCCGATAATTAATTTTCCACAATATACGAGAAACATCATTGTCTTTTTTCAAATCAAACGTTTATCAGATACGAAAAAAATTGAACCTCATTAGAACGACACACTCGTTTCTCAATTCTACCCACAGGAACACGTGTAAAAACAACAAATCACCTAACAAACAATTATTAAAAATTCACCCGAGTTCGATGCATCTTCATTATTGGATAAACATCGAATATGATTTCATTACTGTAAAAATACTCTCGTATTAATAAATTTTCTTTGACGTCGCGTCGTTAAAACACTTATTCAATGACCTTGATAATACTGTCTTCTCTTAGAATTAGATAATGAAATGCAATAATCAATTCTAACGTGTCACTGAAAAGTAACTTACGAGTTATGAAAAAGGAAAAGAACGAACCCATCGACCGGGGGGGGGGGAGGGGACATTTTACTACCTACTTCTTAAGGACGCAATTACGACACATCTAAACAACCGGTTGAAAATTTCATCTCACCGTTTCAAATACTCGTGAGGAACCGGAATAAATCAAATTCAAAGTAAACTACAACATAGGTACATGATATTTTCAAAATCCCGAACAAACAGAATAATGCAGTACAATGTTCTTTGCAGTAAAAAATATAGAATGAAAATAGGAAAATGAGATTTATACAATAGGCTCCATGTTACACAAATAAAGAGTAAACAGAGATAGAACATGTACACGACTTTCCACCACAAACACTTCCGTCTTTTGTTTTTTTTTTCATAGTGTACATACAACATACATTTAAAATCTATAACAACAACAACAGCAGCAGCAGCAGCATCATCATCATCATTATCAATAACATCATTTTCACCACACAATCATACACATTACGCATTTAAACGTACGCATCCATTTACACTAAATTGTTTTTCAAATTTACTCATTTATTCGATACGCAAACATACATACATTTGTAACAAATATACCGCACACATACTTATCTAATTTTTTTTCTACTTCAAAAAATAAAAGTACAGTATTAACAAAAGGATAATAATATCTATACTTAAAAAAGAAGAGACAATATCGAAATAAAAACATGGCGGTATTGAAAAAAAAAAGAAGAAAAAAGTGAAAAACAACCATTTTCGCAACATCAATAAAATAGTATTATTATAAAATAACGCAAACACACTCGCGTACACGAATGGGAAGAGGGGACTAGCATTCATCATTCATCCTGCGCAAACCGTAATCGTAATTTTTGATTCCAAACGTATAAATGATTTTTTAAATTTATTTTTCTCAAAATTAAAAACACAGGAAGAGTTAAAAGGGGTTAATATTTCTGTTCCATCAACGAACCCTGTTGGTCAAGATCTCTAAATCTAAAAAAGAAGAAAAAAAGAGTAAGTGAATATGAGTACTCGATAATTTAGATTAAAAATTAAAAAAGGAAAAAAAATTAATGGAAAAGAAAAAAAAAACAACAACGCTAATAAACGCGCACAATTATTCTTCGATATTACACGCGTTGACAAATATTCGTCATATTTACACCATACCAATCACGATTCGTTATCGTTCCTCAGAACACGTTAGTGAACGTATTTATACCACACGAACAGCCTAAACTTGGTTAGGAATTTGATTTCAAAGTTTAAAAAAAAAAAAAGTTTTTCGATATTTTCAACGAAATCCCCTCCCGAAATAATTCAAAGGAACAAAACGAAGATAAATCACATGAATCTAAAAAAAAATTTAAAAAAAACAAAAAAACACCAATCATACAGATTTCCATCAACTCCATCATCATAATAATATCATCATCTGCCCGCACATAACTCATTTCATTTTCATCATAATAACCACAATCATCAATCTCATTTTCAAATCAAATTCAGAGAAAGGATAAAAAAAAATCAGGTACACGTGAACTCATTCGATTGTCAAAGGAAGAAACATTACAGCACGCTACATCGCAATACTTATTTCAATTGGAAAATCGATTCAACCAAAATGGTAACTTTTTAACAGACGAGAAACAAATAACGACGAAACCAAATAAAATGAAAAAATAAGAAGCATTTGACTATAAAAGCGTCAATTAAAATTCTCACAACAGATTGAAAATTTTTTTGCTAGTATTATTTCAGCGAAACAATTCTCAAAAAAGTATCAAAAAGCGTCACCACAACACAGATTACTTACTTTTACTGCGCTTTCATCACCCTAAATTACATAAAAAAATTATTTTTTTTTCAAATTTTGGCAAGAGAAAAAAATCAAAGAAGAAAGTCTACACCATAGACCAAAAATGAAGAGAAAAAACAAGCATACTCACCAACTGGTTTTAGTTAATTTTCGCAGTTCCTTGGTCGCCCATTGACCGATATTTTTCGTTTTGCTGATTTTTGAGCGACGAGCTTGGGCAAGAAGACCATTCACTACATCTAATTCCAAGCTAGGTACTAATTTTGCACCGAACGTTGTGCAGAGATCGCTGAAAACAAAAATACACAAAATTATCAACCCTTAATGGTAATCGAGTTTTTAGCAAGCCTTCAATCTCGAATGAAAATCACTCACCCGATTAGTCCGGCAGCCGTACCGATGGTGCTGTCATTGTGATCGTCGTCTTCTGCAATTGTTCGGATGAATTTAAGCATAAAAGGTACATGCGCTTCGACGACAGATATATTCGGACTAACCGCCGTTGCGTTATCGCCTTTTAGGCCTTGAATGATACCAGTATAAGCATCTAAGATACTTTCTCTCAGTTCGTTCAAGTATTCTACCATATCGAAATCGTTCTGCGGAGAAAACAAAAAACGAATTTTCAATGAATGATTTGAGTATTGATGAGATTATTAGAGGACAGATCCATCGGAGACTATAAAATCTCTATAATTTAACATCGACGAAACTTCTAACTTACTCTATCAACTTGTATTTGCGAAGCTTGAACCAACATGTTGAGCACCACGTCCAAATACTTCTCGTAGGCGGGTCCAATTGCCAAAGCAATATCCCCAAACACCGACAAAATATGTGGTTTGACCGAACGGTGCACCGAATCGTTCTAAAATTCGATGAAAATGATCACAAATCTACGACAAAAGGCATTCGTAGCTACGAAATTATACTTACGCTTAAATTACTCAATAATAATGTCATGATCTCGTCGCAATACGGAGCTATGGTTATTTTCAATGCTCTGCAAAGATCTCCAACAACACCAACCGCAGACAGACAAACCTATAAAAAAATTCGTTCGTATAATGGGTTCTTCGACGAGTGACTTCAAAATTCTAGTATTTACCTGATGTTCGGCATGATTTTTCAACCCGATGAATAAGAAAGGTTTAAACATATCCATATACTTGAGGAATCCTTCGCCTAAAATCTCAATCAAGGTAGAAACTGCCAACAAAGCATCTTCTTGAACACCTCCGGATTTACCGTTATTCGAATTGAACATTTGTAATAAAGCCGTCATAATCGAATCGGAAATTTGAGGCGCATCTTCAGGCGTAACTTTTCTCAACACACTCTGAAAAAATCGAACAGATATAAGTTCGGTCTTCGATGTTCTTTCAAACTCGAGCGTAAAATACGTAGAATTAGTTGCCTCACCTGTAGCGTAGCGCACAATAGCCCTTGTAAATCATTGAATTGAGCCCGATCGGAGTTATTTTGCAGGTGTCCTTCTAAAGCTAAAACTTGGTTGAGTCTTTCCAAAATAACAATGGTCATTTTTTGCACAGTAGCGTAACAATCCTGAGGGGAATTCTTGATCATTTCCATCAATGCTTCGTACGCAGCTGATCTGAGATTGGCCTACGCAATAATTTTAGTGTTAATTCGTTTCATTTAGCAATAGAAACACTGAGGTGAGTTTCTTACCTGAGCACCATCTCCTCTGTTTGTAGTTTCGAGTAGTTTCTCAACCAAAGAATCGAAATACTTGGATAAACAATACGTAGACGGTTGGTCAGTTTGTTCTCGGGCACTGGCAGCTTCATAGCTGGCCTCAGCCAATCCGATGAAAGCCCAGCATACGTTGGTAGCTACTCTAGGCTCGGCATTCAATCCAGCAACAAGAGCGGTAAGTAAAGTAGGCAGATAAGCTTCGTTGATAGCCGAATCGGGAATTATTTCGCAAATACGACCAATAGTCCAAGCAGCGGTATCACGAACAACCACACTTGTATCGTACATCAATTCAATAATCGTCGGCATTGCCGGCTCGACCAAACTTTTCAAAGTATCTGGTTTCAAACCGCTAAGTATGGATCCTGGAAACCGTAAAACAATTGGTGGTAAGAGAAACGCCAGTTGAGATGTTAGGAATAAGCCCAAAAATGATGAACTTACCAAACGCCATTAAAGAGGCATCACGATACCTCCAATCTGTGTTTTTAATGTTATCTTTCACGAACGGGAAAACGTGTTGCACGATATCTTCTTCGCAGCAAGAAGCCAATAACATCAAACAAACGCCAGCTGCTTTACTTGGATTCCATTCATCTTCGTCGTCCATTTCTTCCTACAATTACAAAACAATTAATTCGTAAAAATTCGCTCGTTTTTACGTGGTAACAAAAAAACCAAAAAAATAACTTACTTGCTGAGTAAGTTTTTGAATAAGAATAGGCACAAGGTACTGTAATGCGCCTTTAGCATAAAATCGAGAAGTTCGCTGGGGTGGTTCGCCTAATTCCGCAGCTTCGGATCCTTCAATAGCCAAATCAACCTCTTCATCGCTGACATTAGACCAAAATTCGATACCTTGCAACGCAATTTCATCTACGTCTGATCGCATTGCTTCTAACGTAATCTAAACAAAATACTCCTTCTTGGTTATCAAGTACTTATAAGCGATAAGAAGCATAAGCGCGATAACTTACTGGAAATAGAGCTTGAGCCATGTATGGTTCCATGTATTGGTAATACAGCGACATTATTTTTACTAAACATTGTAAGGCTGCTACTCGGATTTGGGTATCGGAGCATTGAGTTGTTTCACAGACTACACCCATCAAATAATTACGCTCGTTCTGAAAAACAAAGTGAGCGATAGAATCAAGGTCATACTCAGCGTACGATTCAAGCATTTAAAATCGAAATTACCTCTTTTTCGAAATTAGCTTTAGTGAATTCTAAAGAATTGAGTAGCGCGGTTGTAGCTGCAAGTCTAACGTGACGATTTGTTACTTCTTTACGCATACCGTGAACAATAGCAGTTAAAATAGCATTCGAATGAGGAGTTAAACAATCGTGATCCTGAAAGAAAGAGAGTATTTTAAATCTCGAGTCATAGCTATGAGTAAATGGCAAAGTATTAATAGTATGTACTTACTATATCTTGACAAATGTATCCAATAGCTTCTAAACTAGCTTCTTTAACAGCTTCGCTAGATGATTCATTAATTATATTACTGCATAAAACGCTAATTACGTCTTGCCATTGATTAAGAGGCAATTCAATAACAGCTATAAATGCAATACACTGAGCAGCTGAGCTTGGTCGACTCGTTTCAGTTCCCACACTTTTTAAAACCTACAAAACAAATTGCAAATTGTACCGTTTCTGCAAATAGTACAGTTTCTAAAAAGGATTATTTCAAGTAAAACTTACGTTTTGCTTAATGTAACGCCTGATATCTTCAGGAAAAGAAAGCCATCTTTGCTGGAATTGCTCTTTGACGACTGGATCCTTCGAGGTAAGTGTGTTTTTGATTTGTAATCCAGCGGCCATTCGGGCCACTGGGCTGTTTGTTGGATTAGCCAATACATCTGAAAGTGCTTTAATAAATTCGATCTGAAAAATAGATCATCAGTTAGGTTAGCGTTTGGTATTAAAAACCAAGACGAGTTTCAAGGGGAAAAAACAACTAACCGAGCTTGATTGCAAAGCCTGTTCCAAAAACTGTTGGGCTTGCTCTAATTCTGTCTTATCTGAAAAATTACAGTCAAGTTAGGCGTTTATTATGGTTACTCATTGAATAATAATCGCACACATAATAAATAAGAGGTGCATTATATTACACGCGTAGTGAGAAATAAAGCATAGGAAGAAGTCTTATCAAGAGGAAGTATGGCATAACATAAATAGCCTACCAGAAGAAACGGTTTTTTCCAAGAAGTGAGCCAACGATGTGGAATTCATTTTGAATGATTAGTAGCTGTTCACTAGGGTGAAACAGATAATTTATATCGCTGAATGTACACAACAACTGATTCAAAATTGCCGGTATGATGCAAAAACAAACGATAAGTTAAAACCGAATTATTGTTAAAAATTTATAAAAAATACAATTTACATTTACGGTGGTTTCACTTCCCATGCAGATGCAGAAGGAAGTTCTGCGCGTTTATAAAAAGAAACTTTTCCGTTGTAGCAACAAACTCGAAATATTTTAAACAATTATCACGTTTACGTTATAAAAATAACGGAATCAAGATTCTCCATTAAAAAGGGACTACTTTTTTAATTATTTTCATGTGTTCATAGAGAAAAATGGAATTCGGCGGAAACTTTTCGATTCTTTATTTAATGTCACAGATAAAAACATGCGGTGGTTTTTTAAAAATAGGCGGAAATGAAAAGACTACTGGCAATCGAATCAAAAAACAATTTTTTATTTTTTTTTTAAATTTAAAAATTTAATTATTTTTGATTTGAAACAATAGATTTTAATTTTTGAATGGAATGGCATAAACGCTAGAGGGCGATCTTCTATAAGATAAACGTAATTTCATTACATATACAATACGCAGATATAAAAAATTGGAGTTCAGAATAACAGCTGAAAAAAGGGAAAAAATGAAGAATTTAAAAATTTATGTTGAAACTGTGTTGAAATGGTTTAAAAACTTGAATCAAACACATTATTATCAATCAGCATCAGCGTCTTCTGTTTGAACTTTTTCTTCAAGCTGCTTTTCTAAATTGCTACAAAAAAAAAAAAAATAATTAATAAATTTTATATGAACCTAATTCAATAAATTTTGAAATGCGCTCATTAGTTATTTTATAGATACATGCAAGTTGCAAATTGCAATTAGTGCAATTACACTTTGCCATATCTGAGAAAAATCAAGTTTTGATTCTTTAGAAAAATTTACCTAATACATGTACGAAAATATTGTTCTATTTGATTTGACTTAATTTGATCATTCAACATATTATCCAACATTTCATTTAGCTTTTTCTTTTCTTCAATTTCCAAACTGAGTTCACGGTTTAAATCGAATATTATGTTTTCTTTCTAAACGTAACAAGGAACATGTATTATTACTTTACATAATATGTTTTCAAATCATCAAGAAAATAATAAAACTATTTAACCTCTTGTAATTGTTTCCGCAAGTTTTCGACTTCAATTCCACTAATAGTTCCATCTTTATGGGCTGCTTTTTGAATATTTTTCTCCAAACGTAATTCTCCTACGTAAATAAAATTAGTATAATTTAGAGTTAGACTACTTGTCTACCTACTTATGAAGAACACAATATGCAAGTTGTTAGTAATTAGGTGAACACTTTCGTACTTTTAGTGATTTTGTAAATTATGTTTATAAAAGTTACCTGCTTGCGTAAGTGTAGACTTTTTTAAACATTCATGTTCCTCGTGAACTGTATTCAGTGCTTCGTGGTGATGTTTCAACAATATGATCATCTGTTCTCCTGCATGTTTTGATAATGTAACTTGTTTTTTCAAACAATTCAACTCTTTTTCTAATTTTTGACTTTTGCTGAAACAGAAGTAAAATGATATTAAATACTATAATACCGAACAATACTGATATACTAACATACCTACAACCAAGGAATATAAACACTATCGTACTAGGTAGTCTGGATTGTTGTACAACAGAAGATGGTTGGGCGGTAGGTAGTGGAAAAATCATCGAAAATGACGTCACTAGTGGAAAAATCTTAATTCATTAGTGGAGAAATCGCTTTTTTTGGTAGTTTTTTGTTAATAGCTCTTTATAAAATGGATTAACTAAAATATTTATGAGAATATTTTTTAAAGAGAAGGAAATTACATTTCGAATGGTATGTTTACTTTTGAATTTTACTCCATTTTGGGTTCATAAGAAAGAGAATCATCATCCGTGAAATTTTATTCGCTCTTCAGATTATTGAGAAATACTGTACTAACATTGATTTAAATTGCAGAAAACTATATATCGTTGGAAAGAGGATAAAAAATGCTACATTTCGTTCGCTTTGAGTACCAATCTATCTGTTATAGTTTTTGAGATAATGTATTGCAAAGTTTGAGTTCAATATATTTCAAAAACTGTAAAAGATAGATTGGTACTCAAAGCGAACGAAATGTAGCATTTTTTATCCTCTTTTCAACGATATATAGTTTTCTGCAATTTAAATCAATGTTAGTACAGTATTTCTCAATAATCTGAAGAGCGAATTAAATTTCACGGATGATTCTCTTTCTTATGAACCCAAAATGGAGTAAAATTCAAAAATAAACATACCATTCGAAATGTAATTTCCTTCTCTTTAAAAAATATTCTCATAAATATTTTAGTTAATCCATTTTATAAAGAGCTATTAACAAAAAACTACCAAAAAAAACGATTTCTCCACTAATACAGTCAGATTTTTCCACTAGTGACGTCAAAATACACACACAAAGACACATATTCAACGATACAGATTACCTAGTACGATAGTGTTTATATTCCTTGCCTACAACCCAACTTTTGTAGGTATACGAAAATCGAGTTCACATTTTAAGCATGCCAGGGGTGACCTAGTCAAGATCAAAGATAGGTAAATGGATAAGCTACCTGTAAACTTTTTCAACAGTCGTCTCAAACGCTTTTTTGCTCGAATGTAATAAATTCTCGAAATCTTTTTGACTTCGTAACTGCTTTTGCATTTTTTCAATTTGTAATGAGAGCTCTACGTTTTTACCCTGTAAAAATAAAAAATTTGTGCTAAAACCACTAAAGCATATAGGTGACCCTTTCATCAAAATGTACATGCAAAGGTTAAGAATTACCTGTAGCTGTTTCAATTGTTCATTTAACGATTTCTTTTCTTTCTGTAAAATGTCCAATTGAAGCGATTTTAATACTGACGAAGATGAATCATTCTCATTAAATCGTTCCTTTTCCCATTGCTGTAATGTTCCTTGAAATACTTTCAATTGTGCCTTTGTATTTTCCAATTCATTTCTCTCTTTTTCTAAAATTTTTTCCAGCTCCATTTTGGAAAAGGTTGCTGCTTGCAGTTTGATACGAGTTTCTTGCAACTGGTTCTATATTTGCAGAATCACAGATCGATCAAGTTTTATTTGGATTAAAAAAATCATGTACCTGCACATTGCACAACCATACCTACTATTGTGTAAATTCGTACCTCTAAAAACTCAATTCTTCCTACCAAGAAGTGACCTTGCTGTTCTAAATCGAATAAACCATTGCAATTTTCTGAAATGGAAAATCTACTCGCATCGGCGGAATTTATAAGTGGATTCATCGTCACCAATCTGAAACTAAATAAAACAGAAAACCTGAAGTTGAAGTAATTTACAGATACCTATTAAGCCCTTAATGTATAGTGTCCAGTATTGTCCATGTGCCCAAATTGGATCACACATTTTTAATATGGTTCGAATTAATAAAATTTGATTTCTGATTAATTAAATCTCGAAATTCGAATTTAGGCCTATCGGCTGTGGAACGAATAAGTAAGGAAAGTACTGTCAATTATTTCTTTATTTCTTTCTTTATAGGTATATTTGCTGCTCAAACTCCAATTAGGCTCATTGATGACTTCGTAGTAGAATAAAAGACAGAAAGATTCAAGTACGAAATAAAGAAAAAAGAAACACCCAGATTTAGTTAATTATATCATAAATTTATTATACAAATATAAAAAGAAAAAAAATTCACCTCTGACCTCTTGTTATTTTTTGAAATCAATAATAGAGATATTTAGGTACATACATTAATATACATACCTACATAGATCCGGACTCCGGAGAAAATTATGAGGTAGGTAATGAATACACAAAAGTTGGAGAATTTGCCATGCAATTTCATATTATAGAATTAGAAAAATACCTACTTTGAATTTCTAAACGTAACGACAACGCATACAGGTAAATAGCAATACACTATGATAGGTAGGTATATGTCCATACAAACATTTTGAATAAAGGAGATCTAAAATAATAAGTATAATATTAGGCCTAATGATAACATTTTCTAAAATTATTACTTTATTAGGTACATGTAGATAGGTCGATCAATATATTAGCATAAAAATTTACCAAATACATGATCCTTATCTTCATACTCTAGAAGTAGCAATTTCTTGACAATTTCTATTTCCGTGATAGCATTTGAGAAAAATATTCTGGATTACGTCCTCGTTTAGTAAGTCAAAGTTATGACTAATCACTGCGTTCGTACGTTTAGGTCCACGTTTTTGCAATTTAGAAATGGCTTTTTCGTATTGTTTCAACATCGCCTCCATTCTATCTAAACTACTCAAACAAAGTTCTGGTATTTGGCTGATGTCTTTGGCACTTTCAACTGATGAAGGTTTATGAGTATACGAGCCTCTGGCATCTCTAGGCTTTAAGAAACTCACTTTGGAATTAGAATGATTTTCTACGTCATTAAAACGGAAGGTGGTACAGCTTCGTTCGTGAAATTTTTGCTTATTCATCAAACTTTGATAACCTCTGGAAAGAATCGTCGGTTGCAACTTACTGTAGCCGTTTCGTTTCACAATCCAGTCTTCAAATTTTGATATTAAACGATCCCATTCGCCAGGCCACCACAAACTCATGTTATGAAAAAATTAATTTCACGTTCAGTACGATCATTCGAAACTCACAAGAATGAAAACAAAATTAATTCAGTAAATCATTAGAGGTAAAGCAAACTCTAAAACAACACACGAGCACTTGAGCTGAGGCGTTTCTAAAAAGATTATTGTTTATATGGTTTCTACGATAATTCAAGGTTGCAAAGAATGTGTTTATTTGTAACATAATTATTTACAAATATAATGTTCAGCTGTAAACTTTCGATTGATTTTTTACTTTGTGTATCTATTAAAAAATTTATGCTACCTACACGACTGTTTAGGGTAAGGTTTCTTTTCGTTCATTACAAAACATGAAACAGACGAATACCTAAATGATTATACTGTGTATGTGAAGGGACCTCTCGTAAGTTATAACTATACCAGGAAAGAAGTAATGAGTGATTTTGAGTTTACATTTGCGCTTCATCAATACGCATTTACTATGGTATGCATTAGTTAGTTTTACTATTGGCTTAGAAAATACGTATGTATGTACTTATAAAGTATGCCAAGATATGGGATGTACATATAGACATACCTATATGTATCTGTTCATTTCAATAAAAATACTAAATACTTTCCATTAATCACAATTATGAGCTACTTACTTCTTTATCATGAAATAGGTATCTAAATCTCAAATCCTCTGACAGTGACAATCAAACTTCAGCGATGGTGCAATGGTATAGTGTTAGTGTACTTTTATGACAAAAATAATGTATACCTAGTAATTTTGCAATTCAACTTTGAAATCTTATAATTCAATCAAAAGTAATTGCGACAGTTTTATAAAAAATTTCTACTATGGCACTGGAATGCTTGGCTCCAGGCTTATGCCTTCTTCAGTGTACCTGTTTTACCTAAAACCTTACACCTGAACGTGGATACTTCTGATTATTTTGTATTAATTTACGATACGAATTGTGCCAATGTTCACTGATTTTTACAAACTTAATTTATTTTTTCATAAATGATTAATTTTCCACCTCTGCTCAGGATCGAACGAGTGTCAGCATATTTATTTTGTTTCACTTTAAATTGAAGATCTAGCAAGTAGCAACACTGATCACGCTGATAATTGTGACTGATGTCGCGGATGCTCCACGAGATGTGCTTTAGACTCCTCTTCTGGGGAGTAGTGCAGTAGAATGATAGTCCTTCCTTTATTATACTTATTCATCACATTGTACATTAAAATGGATTAAAGTTCGTGAAGTTCTAAGTTTCAAAGTTTCGTTTAAAGCATTGGAAGTTCATTTTAATCGTGAGCTTACGCTCATGACATGGTAGCAAAGACGTTACGATTCACATTGTGAAATAATTGTGATTATTTCGCGAAAAATATGTTCATTTGTTCATCACGTGTTGCACACAAGACACAATCCATCACACTGTCAGTCACAATGTCATTGTCAGAATTATTACACGCAGAGTTTGATCTATGGCTAGACAACCTTAACGCATCCAACACGGCACTCTCCGCAGTTTTGAAAAAACCTGACGATATCGACATCAACGAGCTACAAGAGAAATATGATGAAATGTCGGTCGACTACACTGACCTAGAAAACTTTCGTCCTAGCACCAGTTAAAAAAGCAGCAGCAATCACCTATTGACTTTAAACACGCATTAAAACCACTAGCCACCGCTAAACGCTTGTCAGCTAGAACTCAGACCATCCTCGCTGCCCATAATAAAACCGCTAAAAAGGAAGAACCGTTGTCAAAAACTCTACACACAACACGATCCATTCCTGAAATGAAGGTAGCAATTTTTAAAGGCGATATCACCGAATATAACTAGCTTTATGACCGCTTTCGAGTTGAAATATGGCAACCTTCCAATATCTGATAAAGAGAGACTTCAACATCTATCTTCTTGACGAACCCAGAAATGCCATAAATTCGCTTGAATGGAAAATACACTAACAAAGAAGAGGTTATTTCGGAGCAGTATTATAAATTAGAACGATTACCTCGGGCAGCCAACACAAATGAAAGCCTAAGTGCTACATTCTCAGGGCTAGAAGGAATATTAAATGCGCTGGAGTCAGAGCTGGCGCGACTCAGAGTTTCGAGTGTGAGTCGCGAGAGTCGCATGCGAGTGACTCTGAGTTCGACTCTGAGTTCGACTCTTTTTCACAAGGAGTCGAAAAAAATTTGAAAAAATCGACTCATCACTAAGAGTCGAACATTAAACTGATTCACGACTCTTCTCAATTTGCGACTCTTTTTTACTCACAACTCTTTTTTTACTTGCGACTCTTTTGATTCACAACTCTTCATATCACGACTCTTTTCATCTCACAAACTTCCTTTTTCTGCGATTCATGGGTAGTGCAACCTCGTGTGTTGTGTTAGTTTAGTTTTGATTTCAATTAATTTTCGAATTATTGTTTCAAAATCATTCAGTGATGAAAAACTTCGAAATCTATTTTAAACACACAAGATCTACAAAAGGCAATGATACTGTGGTAACCTTTTTTTCAAAAATTTTTAAATTTTCCTTTTTTTACGAGAATATGAAACATGAAAGTTAAAATAAATTTTATTGATCAATTTATAAATTTATAATTGATTACTGTACTTGAAAATTGAAAAATAATAAATATGTCTCACTAAAAAAACAAAAAAAGAAATTAAATTACAGAACATTTTAGTTTTTAAATGAAAATGAAATTTGAAAAGTGAAAAGAAAAATTTAGAGAAAAGAGTTGTAAAAGAATCGTATGAGAACAAAAATAAGAGTTTAGAAGGAGTCGGGGGAGTGAGTCGGGAATTAGTTGAAAAAAAGAGTCGCGAGGAGTCGGAAAAAAGAGTCGCGAGGAGTCGGAAAAAAGAGTCGCGAGGAGTCGGAAAAAAGAGTTGCGAGGAGTCGGAAAAAAAGAGTCCGAGGAGTCGGAAAAAAAGAGTCGCGAGGAGTTGTTCATTAAAAGAGTCGGACTCATGAGTTTAATAAAATTTGTAAAGAGTCGCAAATTGAAAACTCTTCGACTCAACTAGCAAAGAGTCGAACTAACCCAAAAGAGGTGAGTCGCGCCAGCTCTGGCTGGAGTCTCATAATCAGGATCTTGATTCCTTCCCTCCGTTACATGACAAGGTATTTTTAAAATTCCCATTATGGCTTGTGCAGCAGGTGTGTAGTCCAATGAAGCCGACAATTAAAGATTTTATGAAGAGTATCGCAAGTCATTTGAACGTACATCATGGGTTACAAACATCTGCAAAAGCTCAAGGAGTGCCATATTCAAAGCCGCAACGAGCAACGACAGCATCTTTTAGTCTCATCAAAGTCTACATATAAAAAACCTGGTGAAGATCAGTCGCCAAATGATCCTAAAACAACGTCTGTAATCCCAAACTGCGTCTTCTGTAAGGAGAAACATTACTTGAACGAATGTCCAACATACATTACCATGGAGCAAAGATGAGCTTTAATACCAGATCGTTGTTTCCTGTGCTTGAGCGAATATCACAAAAAACATGAATGTACCAAGTTGGTCACTTGCCGGTTCTGTAAGAAAGTTAACATGCATCATTTTTGCTCTGCTCTCAGCAACTAGACAAACCAAAGAGTTCGAGTTCGCCGCAAGAAAAACAACCATCAACGCCAGCATCTGATAAATCCAAAAAAGGAGAGCCAAAGGATGTGCAGCTGGAAAAAATTCTACTAGAACAGTTGTTTTCCTTCGCACTCAGCATGGTGCACACATTACAGTTCTCTTAACAGTAAAGAATCCGGTGTCAAATCGAAAGTACCAAGTGAGAGCGTTGTTTGATAACGGTAGTAATGAAAGCTATATCACTGAAAGTGCAGCTCGTCATCTTGGTCTACATTTATCAACTTTTAGAACAATTCCTGTGTCTGTATTTCTAAAAAGCAACCCCATCAACTTACATACGGCGTCGACACCATTTGTTTTGACAAATAACGATTTCCACCTAAATATAGTCACAGATACAGTACCTTCGCTTCCTCAAGATGTGACCGCGCCTAGGGAAAGGGTATTAGTGTCCAACGACGCGGCACAACAAAGCATAGTCAGTTCCCTGATGACGCAAACCGTGTTTCGTTGTGCCGCGTCATTGGACACTAATACCCTTTCCCTAGGCGCGGTCACAGATGTACAATTGTTTGATTACAACGCCTTCAAACAAACGCACCCCGAACACTCAAATAAAAAGTTTGTTGATCCAGATCCTACAAGCAAAATCGATCTACTTATCTGTAGCGACTATTTTTACGATATCCTGAAGCCTGAAAGTAAAATAACAGTCAAAGATGGTTTATTCCTGTATGCTACAAAATTTGGTTGGTTGTTAGTTGGTAGACAACCTAGTGAATCATCGCGAAATTTTTTTCTCCTTTGTTTATGAATTATTTACTTTTTGTATTATTATTAAAATTATTTTAATAAAAAATTTAATTTAATTTTATAAAAGTTAATACATCAAAGTTTAATTTATTTTCAAAATAAATTTATTTAACTTAAATATAATATTAATTAAAAAGAAGAAAAATATTAAATTAATAAATAAAAAATTTAAATTTGAGCAAAATCGATCTACTTATCTGTAGCGACTATTTTTACGATATCCTGAAGCCTGAAAGTAAAATAACAGTTGAAGATGGTTTATTCCTGTACGCTACAAAATTTGGTTGGTTGTTAGTTGGTAGACAACCTAGTGAATCGTTGCGAAAAGCAGCATTCTTTCAAATGTCTCCTGATCAAGCTGTTAAAGAATTATGCAGTTTAGAAACGTTGGGTATTAAAGAGCTTCCTCTTTCTGAGATCGAAGAGGAGGAACGAGCGTTGGATCAATTTTACAGTAACCTGAAATTCGTTGATAATCGTTATCAAATCCGATTGCCTTGGCGAGAATACCCTCCGGACCTGCCTGACAATTTTGGATTAGTGCTAGGTCGATTAAAATCCTTACTACATAAACTAGACGAAAAATCTTTTCAAGAGTATAACAACATCATCGAAAAACAGATAACAGAGGGTGTTGTAGAAGAGGTCGAATCCAACATCGATGCGAAATTGTACTATTTACCCCATCATATCATTATCACGCTGGAGAAAGCAAGAATAGTCTATGATGGTACTGCGAAAACGCCAAAAGATAAAAAATGTATCAATGATGCTGTTTATAAAGGAAGAAATTTATTGGCGCACTGTGTTAAATTGATAATTTGTTCTCTAACTCATCTCATCCAAGTACTGGCGGATCTAGAAAAAGCATTTCACGCGTTATCAATTGCGCCGGAAGACAGAGATTATGTAAGTTTTTTATGGGTTAGAGATTTTCGAAAACCACCCTCCGGTAATAACTTGCGAATTCTTTGTTTAATGCGCGTCTTGTTTGGAATTATTGCCAGTCCATTTCTTCTCAACGCTACTATTCGTTTCCACCTACTACACCGATTCAAAAACAACAAGTTCGCTTTACAAATTCTATGTGATATCTATTCTGATAACGTTATCACTGATTTCAAAACATTAGAAGAGGCGCTGGAGTTTTATCGTTTTGCTGTGGAAGTTTTTAAATTATGTTAGATGAATTTACGACGTTGGGCTTCAAATAACGAAGAATTGAGAGCCACGTTTGAACAAGCAGACTCTTCGGCCACTATCTCGGTATTGGGTATCATTTGGAATCAGTATGAAGACACTTACCAGTTACAGCACATTCAAATTTCGGAGATTACAACTCTACGATCAGTATTGAGTATGACGGCACAATTCTACAACCCTTGTGGCTGGTTATCCCTGGTTTTATTATTAGCAAAGTTATTCATACGAGAATTGCATAGTCAGTATAATTGGGACAACCAAGTAAATGATGAACACGGTAACCGATGGTATTCCATATGGAAGGAAATTGAATACTCAACCTTTGAAAGGTTGCCTCGTTTCCAATGCGATGTACAAGACTCGGCGAATTTTTTGTTGCATGTTTTCGTAGATGCGTCATCGAAAACTTGCGCTTGTGTAATCTACCTACGATGTGAACTCGACAATACAGTTTCAACTTACCTCATATTTTCAACCACGAAGCTAGCTAAAATCGATAACATTCCCAAACTAGAGCTAATAGCGGCCCTCATGAGAGTAAAAGAGTTGGAGTTTGTTCAAGACTCGTTACAAATTAGCATCGAGGAACGTAGGCTGTGGTCGGACTCGAAATGCACATTATACTGGATAACGGGTGATAAAATTTTACCAGTTTTTATCCAGCAATGCGTTTATTATATTTGAAATGTTCCTAACCTGAAGAAATGTTACATATCGTCGAAAGAAAATATGGCTGATTTACCATCAAGAGGTTGTTCGCTAGAGCAACTAAAATCATCAAGTTGGTTCGTAGGACCACCTTGGCTTTCTAAATCTGAAGAAAATTAGCCTCCTATTGTACAGGAATTCGTCGAAATCGAGCAGCCAGAAACACCAATGAGAACTGTAGCTCCTGTATTATTACCTGAAATTGAACCTCCGTTGCTAGACGAGGACAAGTACAGCTCGTACTTAAAGCTTTTGCAAGTAACATCGTATGTTATGCAGTTCTTATCAAAGTTCCAATTAGCTCTACATGGTGGCATCTTTCAAAACCCTACCATACACGAAGCTAGATTGGTGTGGTTTAAATATGTCCAAAGAAATCACTTTTGTGATATTTTTGAAGCCATACATAATCACAAGCCCAATCAGCTAGTCTCAAAATTCAATCTGTACTGTGACTCGAATGATGTTATTCGATGCGCAGGTCGTTTCAAGTTCGCACCGCTTTCATTTGATGAAAAATGTCCTCTCTTACATCCTCATCCAAAGAAATCAGTTTTTGTACAGAAGTTAATTCAGTTCGTACACGAAAGCGCATTTCATACCGGTACTTCATCTGTGCTAGAGAGTATTTGTCGCAGATTTTGGATTATAGGTGGACGAAGGGAAATCTATAAGAGTATAAAATCCTGCGCTAGATGTAAACGTTTCACAGCTCGTCCATACAAACAACCAGACTCGTCTATTTTACCAGACTTTCATTTATGCGAAGAAATCCCATTCACTAGCGTTGGCCTTGACACGTTTGGAATAAAAACACGAAAAAACATGCGAAAAACATTAAAAAATTCAAAAACACTCAAAACTTGGCCGAGCTCCGTTTTCGAGCCACTTGCGTTTTAGCTGCGCGGTAGTTTTTGTTTGCCTACTAAGTTACCTACTAATCGGTAATGCTGCTCGAGTAGTCGACCAAGGACCATTAACAATCTAGAGTTTTAAAGAAAACTCTCTCCTCCTATGCGAGATTTTAAGGAGGGTGCATTTCACACTGTAACACAATCATCCTCACGACTGACGAACGTTCGCGAACTGATCCTTTTCGCAATTCTTGAATTTTACCAAGTCCAGTGCGCGTCACTACATCGCTACTGGATATCAAAATTGGAGATGAGGGAGGGGTTCAATCAAAATTTTTGTTATAACTAAAATTATTCGCAAAACTTCAAGCTACAACTTTTGTTTGAAAATTTTTTCAAATGGATCCCTGCCTCCCCACCAATTTTGGATAATGTAACTTATTTTGACTAAGCCAAGTTACATTATCCAAAATTGGTGGGGAGGGAGGGGTTTATTTGAAAAAATTTTCAAACAAAAGTTGTAGCTTGAAGTTTTATGAATAATTTTAGTTATGACAAAAATTTTGATTGGACCCCTCCCTCCACTCCAATTTTGATATCCAGTAGCTATGTAGTGACAAGTGCTGGACTTGACACATTCATAGTGTCCATAGACGCAAGTTAAAAACTTCTCCATAATATTATCCGATTTCGAGTCCATCACGAACAAATATTAATATATTATTAATGCCATTTTATCGAATTAAAATTATTATATATCTATTGTATTTGTATCATTATTTGTATTTTTAGGAATTAATCCATCCTGTTGATGACCATCCTGGCGATGATTTTTCTTTCGATGTCTACTTAACGACGTTCTGTTATTAAAGGTGGCCGAACATTGGCCGCAAGGGATTTTCTTTGCTGGAGTAGCATTAATAGTACTTTTTAGAGGTCATTTAAGCTTGTGTACTCCGCGAATATACCTATATAAATTACTATTGTGCGCAAATCTGTACACTAAAGCACCGATGATGGAAGTCCATTTTTTTTTCGACTTCCGAGATTTTTATTGTTTATGAACCTACAAGTGTCCAAAATTCAAAAAACATAAAAACCTCGAAGTTGAAAAAATGTGACTTCCATCATCGGTGCCCGAGATTTTTATTGTTTATGAACCTACAAGTGTCCAAAATTCAAAAAACATAAAAACCTCAAAGTTGAAAAAATGTGACTTCCATCATCGGTGCTTTAGTGTACAGAAATGCAGATCCACAATGATGATAAACAGCCATTTCGGCGTGAGGAAAGAAAATTAATTCGATGCATTCAAATTTCAAAAGTAATAAAAAATTGGAAAACGCTCGTAAAAAATATGCAAATGATCACCTTTGTTTTGATATAACCTGAATATGCATATATGCGATAATTGGAATTGGTAAAATACACTGCATTACCCATTTTACGGACGTGGGACTATGACGAGCAAAAGAGTTGATTTGCCCTTATAATTCGGTAAAATGCGCTAGGATGATTGTGTTACAGTGTAAAATGCACCCTCCCTAAAATCTCGTGTTGGGCGAGTTGTTCGTTTTTGTTTTTATTCGGTGTTTTTTGATCAGATCGAGCGGACATAGTTTAACTTGAATTTGGCAGCAGGTGTTGAATTTAGAATTATCTAATAAAGGTATGTCATTTAACTTATGGTTATTTCGCTTTCGTACATTGTTTTTTCCATATTATAAATTATAATGGGTTTGACATGATTTTAAAAGTACATAGAATCTGGTCGGCATGAACTGAAGTTTCTTTGTTGTAAAATTAGACTTGAACATAAATTAATGTTATGCTCACACCCCAATTATTGGTGATCTCGAACCTCGCATTCACATTTTACTTTGATAAATTATAGGTATATTGTTGGTGTATGTAAGTGTAAGTATTCGGAAGTAGGATGAGGTATAGGTACCTATATCATTCAATTTTTGCTTATTGTGATTTAATCTTACATTAGTACTTGCACAAGACTGCGTAATTGCTCAGTGGGTACTGGGTAGACAAACACGTAATAATCCGTTCACCGGCAACACAATTTGTACAAAAAGTAGTTCCAGTTTTCGTCTGCTTACTGAATTATTATTTTTGATTTTCGGTATTGGTAAAAATAAAAACGAATTCGTGAATTGAATATACCCTTCAACTACCCAACTCTCTTTTTTGGTTGAAATTTTATTTCTTGCGTATCTACCTAGCACCTAGACCTACCTATACCTACAAAAATATTTTCAAGATTAGATAGCATTCCGCTGTTTTTATCTATTATTTAAAGCTACCTTATAATTAAAATACTGATATCGCTGTTTTTATGGCATTTCCTCACATTACTCAATATTTTGTACTTATTTTACAGAAATATGACTACCTACAAATTAACGTATTTTCCGATTAAAGCCCTTGGAGAACCTATCCGATTTTTGTTGAGTTATGGAGGCGTGGACTTCATCGATGATAGATTTGACGAAAATGACTGGCCCAAGGTTAAAAAAGGTAAATTTTCCTATGCACTTGGTGATTTTAGGTATAGAACTATACAGATACTTGATGATTTTATTTAGAAAATAGATAGTGCTTTACGCATATTCCCATATGCTACACCCGCTGTACATTTACATTCTCTAAAACGCTGAGCAAAATCGTTCTTTTCGTGATGTACCTATTACTTCATTGCGCCAAATTACGAAAATATTTTTTTATTTTTTGGAGTCTCCTATCTCGTTTCATTTTTATTCTTATTAAAATTAGATATTAGACTATTGATTTAAAATAACTAGAGAAGAGATTATTGATGAATTAATGATTGATTGATTAATTTGATTAGCTGCTAGCGGTAACTTGAGGATTTTTTTGACTCGTAACGTAGTTTAACAATTTTGAATTTAGATATTTTCTGGGGGAAAACATTACAATATTGAATAAATTTTCAAACGAAAGTTGTAGATTGACTGATTCAGATCTTGGAAATAGGTTTAGTTATTACAAAAATTTCAATTTGACTCCCCCTCCACTCCTTTGAGTTTTCAAAATGAAACATAGAAACTTATTATTCAAATGTTACCCGTCATAAAGAAACAAGGTTCTGGTCCAAAAAATCGTTTTTTGTTTTTTTGTTGATATTCGTGGTACTTTTGCACTGGTCATGGAGAAAACATTCTCAAACGATTCTGTTCGAGCACACAGCAAAGAAAAAAAATCCAGAGAAAAATTAATTCTTCTATTCAGAAAATTGTTTTCAATTTTTCTTGGAGGGTTAGTCAAATGGTGTATACGTACAAATTTACAGCCTGATCGGGTCAGTTTTGAATTGTCTGTGACAATTTTATGAAATTTTTTATTAGCAAAAAGCAGGGTTGTAAATAACGAAACTTTTTTTCGTTATTTCAGTAACGTTATTATTTCGGTACTGAATTCATGTGATTTATCGTTATCGTTTCGTTACGGTATTTTGTTATTTTCAATTTTTCGTTACGTTCCATTATAATGTTACTCAGATCACCAAAATTTCGTTAATTCTACAGTTTTGTAATTTTGTTACGTTATAACGAAACTTTTTCGTTATTTTGTTACTATATACGTGGGTATTCAAAATTTGAGAAATTTCACCCCAAATACACTTTTCTAGCTTGTTGGGAAATTGAACCAATACCAATAGCAAAAATAACGAAATTAAATAAAAAATAAAGTAAAAACTTTGTATGAAATCAATTCTACTGCATATCAACTGGCTTCAACATAAATATCAATAGGTTTTGTACCGAAATAATAACGTATTAACGTTACTGAAATAACGAAAAAAAGTTTCGTTATTTACAACCCTCGTAGGTAGTATTAGTAATCATGATTTTTTTTTTTTTTTTTTTGAATAGAACAATCTACATACATAAATTGCAATGCTAAAAAAATAACGTAACGAAGATAACGAAACGAAAACGTAACATTAAAATTTCAAAAATAACGAAAAAATTTCGTTCTTTTTCGTTATTTTGTTACGTTATTTTTGAAATTTTAATGTTATGTTTTCGTTTTGTTTTCTTCAAACATTTCGTTCCGTTATTTCATTTCGTTACAGTTTTTCCTCTAGTCAGATTTCGATATTTAAATTTGGAATTTTTTGTTTCAAGAATGGCAACACTGTCTGTAAAAAAAAATTTCAATCACTCTAAGCAATCAATTTGAGTTCACTTGGAGTGGCTAAATCAGAGCTGGCGCGACTCAGAGTTTTGAGTGTGAGTCGCGGGAGTCGCATGCGAGCGACTCGGAGTTCGACTCCGAGTTCGACTCTTTTTCACAAGGAGTCGAAAAAAATTTGAAAAAATCGACTCCTCACTAAGAGTCGAACATTAAACTGATTCACGACTCTTCTCAATTTGCGACTCTTTTTTACTCACGACTCTTTTTTCACTTGCGACTCTTTTGATTCACAACTCTTCATATCACGACTCACACGACTCTTTTCATCTCTCAAACTCCCTTTTTCCGCGATTCATGCGTAGTGTAATCTCGTGTGTTGTATTGTAACTGTTGTAAGTTTAGTTTTGATTTCAATTAATTTTCGAATTGTTTCAATTTCGTGATGAAAAACTTCGAAATCTATTTTAAACACACAAGATCTACAAAAAGCAATGATACTGTGGTAACCTTTTTTTCAAAAATTTTTAGCTTTTCCTTTTTTTACGAGAATATGAAACATGAAAGTTAAAATAAATTTTATTGGTCAATTTATAAATTTATAATTGATTACTGTACTTGAAAATTGAAAAATAATAAATATGTCGCACTAAAAAAACAAAAAAAGAAATTAAATTACAGAACATTTTAGTTTTTAAATGAAAATGAAATTTGAAAAGTGAAAAGAAAAATTTAGAGAAAAGAGTTGTAAAAGAATCGTATGAGAACAAAAATAAGAGTTTAGAAGGAGTCGGGGGAGTGAGTCGGGAATTAGTTGAAAAAAAGAGTCGCGAGGAGTCGGAAAAAAGAGTTGCGAGGAGTCGGAAAAAAAGAGTCGCGAGGAGTCGGAAAAAAAGAGTCGCGAGGAGTCGTTCATTAAAAGAGTCGGACTCATGAGTTTAATAAAATTTGTAAAGAGTCGCAAATTGAAAACTCTTCGACTCAACTAGCAAAGAGTCGAACTAAAAGAGTTCGACTCCCAAAAGAGGTGAGTCGCGCCAGCTCTGGGCTAAATTATGCCCCAAAAATCAGCTGGATCAGATGAACAGAATGGACTGTGAGAATTTTAAAATTTGTACTGCTCTCCTGTAAAATTTGTCTTTCGGATCAGAACCTGGTTTCTTTGTGACAGGTCACAAATTTGGATGGGAAGGAGGATTCAATCAAAATTTTTGTCAGGATCAAAATCATTCTTTGGACTTCAATCTACAACTTTTGTTTGAAAAATTTTTCAATTGGACTTCATCCCTCCCCTGCAATTTTACATAACACGTCAACACCACATATTTTTTCATACAAAAGTTGTAGATTGAGACTCTAGAAATCATTCCAGTTATTATAAAAATTCAAATTGGACCCTCCCTTCTATCGCTTCCCCCTAATTTTTCTTAGTAATAAAACCTATAAATTATCCAAAATTGGGGGGCGGTATTGGGTCCAATTGAAAAAAATTTCAAACAAAAGTTATGTATTAAAATCTTAGGAATAATTTTGGTTATTTCAAAAATTTCGATTGGACCCCTCCTTCCCCTTCAAAAATTTTAAATTAAGTATGTAATGTGTTAGTATACTACCTATATAATTATTATATTCGCATTTCGTAAATTTTTTTCATAATACAAAATGTAACGTCGTCAAAAATGAATTAAATTTTATTTTAAAGTCATTAAATAATTGAAATTACGTTTGGTTTAGATAATATGTACTTTTGGTAGGTACTTGACATTTATTCGTAACAAATATAAAATTTCCAAGTCGAAAATCAGATCCAACTGAATTGACGTTCGTTCACTTGGTAGGGTATGGGAATATGCAACGGCACATACTTATGTACGTTGTGCCGAGAATACGTAGCACACCTCATGCCACACAGTGAGCCATGCACAGACCACTTGAAAACGTCTGAAATTCGAAAAAAATTAATATTTATTGATTACCTGTTTATTTTAGATACACCTTTTGGCCAAGTACCCGTACTCGAAGTAAACGGTAAAAAAATCTGGCAATCGACCGCGATCTGCCGTTATCTTGCCAAACAATTCGGTCTCGATGGAAAAGACGACTGGGAAAATCTTGAAATCGACGCCATTGTTGATACAATTCACGACCTTCGTGCGAGTAAGTTTTCTACATTTTGCCAACCTAGATGTATTTTTCCATTGGTAATCTATTAAACATATTGTTCGGTCTTCGGTACAGAAATCGGCGCTCATCATTACGAAGATAATGCCGAAGCCAAAGCTGACAAATTCAAAGAGTCCAAAGAACTCGTACCATTCTACATTGAACGTTTGGACCAGCAAGTGAAGAAAAACGGCGGATACTTTGTTGGTGGCAAGTTAACCTGGGCTGATATCGTTTTCGTTGCGATTTTGGATTATCTTAATACCGCGCAGAAATGCGATATTATCGAAAAAGCCGAAAATTTGAAAGCTTTGAAAGAGAAAGTATTAGCTGTACCTAAAATCAAAGCATGGGTTGATAAACGTCCGGTGACCGATCTTTAAAATGATTTTTCGTTTATACCTATGTATATAATGATTTAAAGTACAAATTTGTTATTATCATTTCCTTCATTTAATAATTGAGTAGGTACGTCAAAAATTAAATATAAAATTATTTTCCCAATTTCGTTACGTGTCCTACATGACCATATTTTATAAACTTGGGTAGGTATAGTCGTAAAGTGATTAGGAAGCCTGGTCACAAATCGTTAGTTCTAAATTCTATTTTTCTCAATTGCTTACGTTTCTATCAAAATTAAATTATACCTGTGAGAACAATCTCGTCGAAATGTCATTTTGACTTGTGAGAAACGTTCAAATACATAACGCACACAATGCCATAGGTTACGAAGGACAGAACTAATCAGCTTTGGATTTTTTCAAACAATGAAAAAAATTATGTTTTAAACTTGACTTTTCATTTAAAAAAAAAAAAAAATGTTTTAAACGTTTTTCAACCAATATTTTTCTCTTGAGTTTTATTTTTGTGACCGGATTTTGAGTGAGGCACTGGTGCGCAAAAATTAGAAGAGTCAAATTTTTCGAAAATTTATCAAAAAAAAAAAAAAAAAAAAAAAAGAATGAGAATGAGGATGAAAGCTAAAGCTACACAGGGTGTCCGGGGAGCACTGTACAAAATTTCAGATTTAGATACAATCCGCGGATACCACTAACAAAAAGTATTGATCTCAAAAATTGAAGGGGCAAAGGAAAAAAAATGAGATTTTTTTTTGATAGGCCATATGGGTAGCACTAGAAAAATTAAATATATTTAATTCTCAAGATTTTTTGTCTTATGTTCGAAAATTTTCAAATTTTGATGCATTGTAGCTCCTTCATTTTCAAAGATAGACAAATTTCTCACATAACGGTTTTGGTTTCTCTCAAAGAGTTACACCCATAACATACATTGTCATAATGAAATTGTTAATTGTTTCGATTTTTATGCCTTGCTGGTATGCTGGTTCCCCTTAATAATTTTGAGAAAGGCGATACCTTTGACTTGAGTTTCTTTTTGCAATAACTTCTTCGGTTTCAAAGATATAGACATCCAGATGTAATCATAACTTTTTTTCTTTTTTGGAGTACTATTTCTTGGTGGTGTCGAAAATTTTTTTGGATGCAGGGTTGTCAATCGAATTTGCTAAGAAAGTTCTGTAGTGCCTTCATTTTCAAAGATAGGCAAATAATTACAAGAATGAAAAATGTTTACTTTTCAAAAACTACGCATATGCTCAATCAAAAAAAAATTGTCAGTTTTATTTTACCTTGTCCCTTCAATTCTTGAGATAGGCACCATATAAAACTTGGTACACACGTACTGGCAATAACCGGTAGGTATTTTACACAAAAAATAAGTTCTTAAATGCGGAGAAATATTCAATATTGTAATTTGCTTGAAATTTTTTCTTCAGTGGAGTATGAAAGATCAGCAAATAAAATCACAATAAAATGCAATTTTAATCGAGTGCTTTAAAATTTTTTTCAACCCTCGCTTTTTCTCGAGCTCGTTGAATGAACCCGAGTACTAACGGACATGTCCGACTTTTTTAGGTATACTGTCTTAATTATTATCGATAAGACGCTTACAGTTTATGAATTATTATCGTCATAACTTTCTTGGTGAGTTGTTGGCAGTTGTTTAATTTGTCGGTGCTTTTGATTTGATCGTGTGGACACAGTTTAATCCAAACCTAGCCGTAAGTTCTAAAACCTCCTATTTATATTTGATTTTAATAAATATAGGTTTATTGGGTTTTGTGTAAATAGGTATATAATTTCAGAACCTATTTTTTACCCTCTTAGTTATATCTAGGTTCCTACTTTTTTATTGCATGCCAAAGTTGCATTGAGGTGACTACAAGTTGTGGAATTCAAATTTAGGGATAATTCTCATACGTAGGTATTTTGCAAAATTGAAGGCGAGGAAAGGATGCAATAGACAATTTTTGTAATAAGCAAAATTATTAATTACAGAAATTTTATTGTACAACTTTTTTTTGAAAATCTTTTCAATTTGAGGTTTTTGGGAAAAATGAGTGAATATTTGAGAAAGGGTAGCACTAAAAAAATGCAACCCTGGCTCATTGAAAATATATATTTATAGGTACTTGGTATTCAATCAAAAAATCGTTTTTTAAACTTTCGATCATAAATTTTTAGAGGTATAGATTTTTCTGGAATATTTCTCATGAAGAAAAAAACAGCCCCTTCTATCTACCAATAGCTCAGAATAATGAAAAAGTAACCTTATTAGTAATTACCTACTTAGTATCCTAGAACTTCTTATCAATATGAAATTAGACTGTAATAAATAATCAGATTAGGTTACCTAATTATATTGATCAACTGATATAAAAACTTTTTCACAGAGAAATGACCTCCAAAAAAATGACCCATTTCCCCGTAAAGGCCCTCGTCCAAGTATTTTTTTGGTTCCAATTTCATCTCCTGTGTATACGTGCCATTTCAAGTCCAACGTAATACTTATACGTAAAATGAAATGTTTTCAAGATTAGATAACATTCCGCTGTTTTTATCTATTATTTAAAGCTACCTTATAATTAAAATACTGATATCGCTGTTTTTATGGCATTTCCTCACATTACTCAATATTTTGTACTTATTTTACAGAAATATGACTACCTACAAATTAACGTATTTTCCGATTAAAGCCCTTGGAGAACCTATCCGATTTTTGTTGAGTTATGGAGGCGTGGACTTCATCGATGATAGATTTGACGAAAATGACTGGCCCAAGGTTAAAAAAGGTAAATTTTCCTATGCACTTGGTGATTTTAGGTATAGAACTATACAGATACTTGATGATTTTATTTAGAAAATAGATAGTGCTTTACGCATATTCCCATATGCTACACCTGCTGTACATTTACATTCTCTAAAACGCTGAGCAAAATCGTTCTTTTCGTGATGTACCTATTACTTCATTGCGCCAAATTACGAAAATATTTTTTTATTTTTTGGAGTCTCCTATCTCGTTTCATTTTTATTCTTATTAAAATTAGATATTAGACTATTGATTTAAAATAACTAGAGAAGAGATTATTGATGAATTAATGATTGATTGATTAATTTGATTAGCTGCTAGCGGTAACTTGAGGATTTTTTTGACTCGTAACGTAGTTTAACAATTTTGAATTTAGAGATTTTCTGAGGGAAAACATTACAATATTGAATAAATTTTCAAACGAAAGTTGTAGATTGACTGATTCAGATCTTGGAAATAAGTTTAGTTATTACAAAAATTTCAATTTGACCCACCCACCTCCCCCTCCACTCCTTTGAGTTTTCAAAATGAAACATAGAAACTTATTATTCAAATGTTACCCGTCATAAAGAAACAAGGTTCTGGTCCGAAAAATCGTTTTTTGTTTTTTTGTTGATATTCGTGGTACTTTTGCACTGGTCATGGAGAAAACATTCTCAAACGATTCTGTTCGAGCACACAGCAAAGAAAAAAAATCCAGAGAAAAATTAATTCTTCTATTCAGAAAATTGTTTTCAATTTTTCTTGGAGGGTTAGTCAAATGGTGTATACGTACAAATTTACAGCCTGATCGGGTCAGTTTTGAATTGTCTGTGACAATTTTATGAAATTTTTTATTAGCAAAAAGCAGGGTTGTAAATAACGAAACTTTTTTTCGTTATTTCAGTAACGTTATTATTTCGGTACTGAATTCATGTGATTTATCGTTATCGTTTCGTTACGGTATTTTGTTATTTTCAATTTTTCGTTACGTTCCGTTATAATGTTACTCAGATCACCAAAATTTCGTTAATTCTACAGTTTTGTAATTTTGTTACGTTACAACGAAACTTTTTCGTTATTTTGTTACTATATACGTGGGTATTCAAAATTTGAGAAATTTCACCCCAAATACACTTTTCTAGCTTGTTGGGAAATTGAACCAATACCAATAGCAAAAATAACGAAATTAAATAAAAAATAAAGTAAAAACTTTGTATGAAATCAATTCTACTGCATATCAACTGGCTTCAACATAAATATCAATAGGTTTTGTACCGAAATAATAACGTATTAACGTTACTGAAATAACGAAAAAAAGTTTTGTTATTTACAACCCTCGTAGGTAGTATTAGTAATCATGATTTTTTTTTTTTTTTTTTTTTGAATAGAACAATCTACATACATAAATTGCAATGCTAAAAAAATAACGTAACGAAGATAACGAAACGAAAACGTAACATTAAAATTTCAAAAATAACGAAAAAATTTCGTTCTTTTTCGTTATTTTGTTACGTTATTTTTGAAATTTTAATGTTATGTTTTCGTTTTGTTTTCTTCAAACATTTCGTTCCGTTATTTCATTTCGTTACAGTTTTTCCTCTAGTCAGATTTCGATATTTAAATTTGGAATTTTTTGTTTCAAGAATGGCAACACTGTCTGTAAAAAAAAATTTCAATCACTCTAAGCAATCAATTTGAGTTCACTTGGAGTGGCTAAATTATGCCCCAAAAATCAGCTGGATCAGATGAACAGAATGGACTGTGAGAATTTTAAAATTTGTACTGCTCTCCTGTAAAATTTGTCTTTCGGATCAGAACCTGGTTTCTTTGTGACAGGTCACAAATTTGGATGGGAAGGAGGATTCAATCAAAATTTTTGTCAGGATCAAAATCATTCTTTGGACTTCAATCTACAACTTTTGTTTGAAAAATTTTTCAATTGGACTTCATCCCTCCCCTGCAATTTTACATAACACGTCAACACCACATATTTTTTCATACAAAAGTTGTAGATTGAGACTCTAGAAATCATTCCAGTTATTATAAAAATTCAAATTGGACCCTCCCTTCTATCGCTTCCCCCTAATTTTTCTTAGTAATAAAACCTATAAATTATCCAAAATTGGGGGGCGGTATTGGGTCCAATTGAAAAAAATTTCAAACAAAAGTTATGTATTAAAATCTTAGGAATAATTTTGGTTATTTCAAAAATTTCGATTGGACCCCTCCTTCCCCTTCAAAAATTTTAAATTAAGTATGTAATGTGTTAGTATACTACCTATATAATTATTATATTCGCATTTCGTAAATTTTTTTTCATAATACAAAATGTAACGTCGTCAAAAATGAATTAAATTTTATTTTAAAGTCATTAAATAATTGAAATTACGTTTGGTTTAGATAATATGTACTTTTGGTAGGTACTTGACATTTATTCGTAACAAATATAAAATTTCCAAGTCGAAAATCAGATCCAACTGAATTGACGTTTGTTCACTTGGTAGGGTATGGGAATATGCAACGGCACATACTTATGTACGTTGTGCCGAGAATACGTAGCACACCTCATGCCACACAGTGAGCCATGCACAGACCACTTGAAAACGTCTGAAATTCGAAAAAAATTAATATTTATTGATTACCTGTTTATTTTAGATACACCTTTTGGCCAAGTACCCGTACTCGAAGTAAACGGTAAAAAAATCTGGCAATCGACCGCGATCTGCCGTTATCTTGCCAAACAATTCGGTCTCGATGGAAAAGACGACTGGGAAAATCTTGAAATCGACGCCATTGTTGATACAATTCACGACCTTCGTGCGAGTAAGTTTTCTACATTTTGCCAACCTAGATGTATTTTTCCATTGGTAATCTATTAAACATATTGTTCGGTCTTCGGTACAGAAATCGGCGCTCATCATTACGAAGATAATGCCGAAGCCAAAGCTGACAAATTCAAAGAGTCCAAAGAACTCGTACCATTCTACATTGAACGTTTGGACCAGCAAGTGAAGAAAAACGGCGGATACTTTGTTGGTGGCAAGTTAACCTGGGCTGATATCGTTTTCGTTGCGATTTTGGATTATCTTAATACCGCGCAGAAATGCGATATTATCGAAAAAGCCGAAAATTTGAAAGCTTTGAAAGAGAAAGTATTAGCTGTACCTAAAATCAAAGCATGGGTTGATAAACGTCCGGTGACCGATCTTTAAAATGATTTTTCGTTTATACCTATGTATATAATGATTTAAAGTACAAATTTGTTATTATCATTTCCTTCATTTAATAATTGAGTAGGTACGTCAATTATGTTATACCAGTAGAGTAAATTAAATATAAAATTATTTTCCCAATTTCGTTACGTGTCCTACATGACCATATTTTATAAACTTGGGTAGGTATAGTCGTAAAGTGATTAGGAAGCCTGGTCACAAATCGTTAGTTCTAAATTCTATTTTTCTCAATTGCTTACGTTTCTATCATAATTAAATTATACCTGTGAGAACAATCTCGTCGAAATGTCATTTTGACTTGTGAGAAACGTTCAAATACATAACGCACACAATGCCATAGGTTACGAAGGACAGAACTAATCAGCTTTGGATTTTTTCAAACAATAAAAAAAATTATGTTTTAAATGTGACTTTTCATTTAAAAAAAAAAAATGTTTTAAACGTTTTTCAACCAATATTTTTCTCTTGAGTTTTATTTTTGGGACCGGATTTTGATTGAGGCACTGGCGCGCAAAAATTAGAAGAGTCAAATTTTTCGAAAATTTATCAAAAAAAAAAAAAAAAAAAAAGAATGAGAATGAGGATGAAAGCTAAAGCTACACAGGGTGTCCGGGGAGCACTGTACAAAATTTCAGATTTAGATACAATCCGCGGATACCACTAACAAAAAGTATCGATCTCAAAAATTGAAGGGGCAAAGGAAAAAAAATGAGATTTTTTTTAAAATTAAGGAATTTTTTTCACTACCTACTCATTCTAAAATGTTGAGATATGTGAGGCGCTCCGTGAAAAGGTACGCAAAAATAATCGAAAAAATTGATTTTTCACTTTTTGATTGGATTCTCAAAAAAATACTTTTGGCGCAATTTCGGAGCGTTTTTTTCCAATCATCCGTTTTCCATGTGAGAACTTCAAAGTGGTATATCTCGGTCAATTTTCAAGCAATTTTCGATTTTTTATTTTGTTTTATATTACGCAGGAAGGAATTCACTTTCAGATAAGCTAGAAAAATCAAGATCGATTTTTCCGAGTTTATTAGGTACCTTTTCACCGAGTGCCTCACATATTCTTATCCCAAGAACATTCAAAAAAATTTTCTCCAAAATAGATGACAATTTTTTTTCCTTCTAAAATTGACTAAAAAATATTTATAGGTACCTTTTCACCGAGCGCCTCACATATTCTTATCCCAAGAACATTCAAAAAAATTTTCTCCAAAATAGATGACAATTTTTTTTCCTTCTAAAATTGACTAAAAAATATTTATATCTATGTATTCCAAAAATTTTAGAAATTTATTTCATAAAAATAATTCAGAGTTTTTTCTAAAAAAAAAATGAAACTCTTTTTGAGAAAAAAATTTTAAAAACTAAAAACATGATTTTTTCTTGAAAAATGAGAAATTCCTTTCATGGAAAAAAATTAATTTTTCCCACATTAAAATCTGAAGATTTCCCTTCAAAAAATTGAAAAAAATGATTCTAAAATTAAAATTTCCTTTCACATCAAAAAATAAGAAAAATTTTCATCTTGGGGCAAAGATTTATTCCATGATGTGTACGTGAGGCAAAACCGGAAGAGGTAGAATTTTGTCCACCCCACCTTTTTAATTTTTTTGAAGGATTTTTTTTAATGATAATTTTTTTATCACTTATTTAGGTCTCTTTTATTGGAGGGAGGTTTTCTAAGCAAACTTTCTTGTAGGTACAAAAACTTTGTTCTTCGATGGATTTTTTTTTTGAAAATATTTTCATTCAGGAGTCAATGGTTACATTTATACTGGAGAAAATAATTCCCTATTTTTCATTTCCTCGTGGTGTAGCCTGTAGCTTCCGTTGCCCCGTTTATAGCACTTGTATGTACTGTATCATAATGTACTTGCCTTGCACTATGAAAAAAACTTGAGTATAATAATAATAATCACGATTTTCAACAAATAATTTTTAATATATAATAAAATTATTAAAGTAAGAAAGGAAATTTGGAAAATTATTATTTAAAAAAATTTGATGAAAAATGATTCTGAATAAAAATTTCAAAAAATGAAAACTTTCTATTAAAATTGAAAAAAAAAAAATTATAAAATTGAAAAAAAATCAACTTACAAAATTTGAAAATAGCCATTAGAATTTTTTTCTTGATACTTGATAGAGTAGATAATTTTGATTTTTTTACAATAAAAGTTGAAATGAGACACGAGTTGACAAAAAAAAAATAAAAAAATAAAAATAAAAAAAAAATGCTGAAGACCAAAATATTTATTTTTAAACTTTGGAATAGAAAATTTATTTGAATAACATTTTTTAGAATAAATACTTATTCAGAATTTTATTATTGAAGATTGTTTTTAAAAAGTTCAACATTTTCAAATGTTATCATTTAATTTTTTTTTCAATTTAGGTGGAAAAAAGTAATTTAAAAAAAAAATTTAGAATCATCTTTATCAATTTTTTCAAAATGAGAATTTTTTAAAATTTTCTTTCAAAAAAATTATAATTTTAGAATTACAGTTCCCAATGAATTATTTTATTTTAAAATTTCGTTAATGTTTGATTTGAGAACGTTTAATTATTTGAATTTTTTTTCTTAATGCAAATTTTGCTGGTCTTCTTATTTGAGGAAAATTTGAAATAAATGCCCTGAAGTGTTAAAAGATCCATCTTGAAATGTAAAGAACCAGATCTTGAATCGGAAAGGTAATAGGGAGTTCTTCCCCGAGGTGTAGCCCCGTCGCCCTGTGTACTGCACTTACTTTTTATAAAATTATTGAAAAAAATGATAAATTAAAAAAAAAATCAATTATTTGAAAATAGGTATTAGAATTTTTTGAAAACCAATTGAAACATAAAAACTAAAGATCCAAAGATATTTTGAATCTGAAAGATGATAACAGTGAGTTCTTAGCCATAGTTTTGCCCCGTTGCCCCGTGCCTCGTGTACAAACCTGTTATATAACTATAACTATTACGATTTTCAAAAAATGAGGAAAAATCATGCAGATCCTGAATCAGGATGATTATGATGTACCTATAACTTAGTTGTTATTCCCCGTGGTGTAGCCCCATCGGCCCCGGGTGCTGCACTTACCACTTTACACTATGAAAAACGTGAATTAATGAAATAATAAATCAATAATACTTGATTATTTTGATGATAATAAAAACAATGAAAAAACCATGAGAAAAGTAGAAAACTAACTGAAGACTAAACAAATCGCTTTTAACGAATACCGATTTCATTTACAATGCGGTATTAAAAGCTTAAAAATAAATAAAAACACGAAAAAACATGCGAAAAACATTTAAAAATTCAAAAACACGCAAAACTTGGCCGAGCTCCGTTTTCGAGCCACTTGCGTTTTAGCTGCTTGGTAGTTTTTGTTTGCCTAATAAGTTACCTACTAATCGGTAATGCTGCTCGAGTAGTCGACCAAGGACCATTAACAATCTAGAGTTTTAAAGAAAACTCTCTCGCCCTATGCGAGATTTAAAGGAGGGTGCATTTCACACTGTAACACAATCATCCTCACGACCGACGAACGTTCGCGAACTGATCCTTTTCGCAACTCTTGAATTTTATCAAGTCCAGCGCGCGTCACTACATCGCTACTGGATATCAAAATTGGAGAGGAGGGAGGGGTTCAATCAAAATTTTTGTTATAACTAAAATTATTCGCAAAACTTCAAGCTACAACTTTTGTTTGAAAATTTTTTCAAATGGATCCCTGCCTCCCCACCAATTTTGGATAATGTAACTTATTTTGACTAAGCCAAGTTACATTATCCAAAATTGGTGGGGAGGGAGGGGTCCATTTGAAAAAATTTTCAAACAAAAGTTGTAGCTTGAAGTTTTATGAATAATTTTAGTTATGACAAAAATTTTGATTGGACCCCTCCCTCCACTCCAATTTTGATATCCAGTAGCTATGTAGTGACAAGTGCTGGACTTGACACATTCATAGTGTCCATAGACGCAAGTTAAAAACTTCTCCATAATATTATCCGATTTCGAGTCCATCACGAACAAATATTAATATATTATTAATGCCATTTTATCGAATTAAAATTATTATATATCTATTGTATTTGTATCATTATTTGTATTTTTAGGAATTAATCCATCCTGTTGATGACCATCCTGGCGATGATTTTTCTTTCGATGTCTACTTAACGACGTTCTGTTATTAAAGGTGGCCGAACATTGGCCGCAAGGGATTTTCTTTGCTGGAGTAGCATTAATAGTACTTTTCAGAGGCCATTTAAGCTTGTGTACTCCGCGAATATACCTATATAAATTACTATTGTGCGCAAATCTGTACACTAAAGCACCGATGATGGAAGTCCATTTTTTTTTCGACTTCCGAGATTTTTATTGTTTATGAACCTACAAGTGTCCAAAATTCAAAAAACATAAAAACCTCGAAGTTGAAAAAATGTGACTTCCATCATCGGTGCCCGAGATTTTTATTGTTTATGAACCTACAAGTGTCCAAAATTCAAAAAACATAAAAACCTCAAAGTTGAAAAAATGTGACTTCCATCATCGGTGCTTTAGTGTACAGAAATGCAGATCCACAATGATGATAAACAGCCATTTCGGCGTGAGGAAAGAAAATTAATTCGATGCATTCAAATTTCAAAAGTAATAAAAAATTGGAAAACGCTCGTAAAAAATATGCAAATGATCACCTTTGTTTTGATATAACCTGAATATGCATATATGCGATAATTGGAATTGGTAAAATACACTGCATTACCCATTTTACGGACGTGGGACTATGACGAGCAAAAGAGTTGATTTGCCCTTATAATTCGGTAAAATGCGCTAGGATGATTGTGTTACAGTGTAAAATGCACCCTCCCTAAAATCTCGTGTTGGGCGAGTTGTTCGTTTTTGTTTTTATTCGGTGTTTTTTGATCAGATCGAGCGGACATAGTTTAACTTGAATTTGGCAGCAGGTGTTGAATTTAGAATTATCTAATAAAGGTATGTCATTTAACTTATGGTTATTTCGCTTTCGTACATTGTTTTTTCCATATTATAAATTATAATGGGTTTGACATGATTTTAAAAGTACATAGAATCTGGTCGGCATGAACTGAAGTTTCTTTGTTGTAAAATTAGACTTGAACATAAATTAATGTTATGCTCACACCCCAATTATTGGTGATCTCGAACCTCGCATTCACATTTTACTTTGATAAATTATAGGTATATTGTTGGTGTATGTAAGTGTAAGTATTCGGAAGTAGGATGAGGTATAGGTACCTATATCATTCAATTTTTGCTTATTGTGATTTAATCTTACATTAGTACTTGCACAAGACTGCGTAATTGCTCAGTGGGTACTGGGTAGACAAACACGTAATAATCCGTTCACCGGCAACACAATTTGTACAAAAAGTAGTTCCAGTTTTCGTCTGCTTACTGAATTATTATTTTTGATTTTCGGTATTGGTAAAAATAAAAACGAATTCGTGAATTGAATATACCCTTCAACTACCCAACTCTCTTTTTTGGTTGAAATTTTATTTCTTGCGTATCTACCTAGCACCTAGACCTACCTATACCTACAAAAATATTTTCAAGATTAGATAGCATTCCGCTGTTTTTATCTATTATTTAAAGCTACCTTATAATTAAAATACTGATATCGCTGTTTTTATGGCATTTCCTCACATTACTCAATATTTTGTACTTATTTTACAGAAATATGACTACCTACAAATTAACGTATTTTCCGATTAAAGCCCTTGGAGAACCTATCCGATTTTTGTTGAGTTATGGAGGCGTGGACTTCATCGATGATAGATTTGACGAAAATGACTGGCCCAAGGTTAAAAAAGGTAAATTTTCCTATGCACTTGGTGATTTTAGGTATAGAACTATACAGATACTTGATGATTTTATTTAGAAAATAGATAGTGCTTTACGCATATTCCCATATGCTACACCCGCTGTACATTTACATTCTCTAAAACGCTGAGCAAAATCGTTCTTTTCGTGATGTACCTATTACTTCATTGCGCCAAATTACGAAAATATTTTTTTATTTTTTGGAGTCTCCTATCTCGTTTCATTTTTATTCTTATTAAAATTAGATATTAGACTATTGATTTAAAATAACTAGAGAAGAGATTATTGATGAATTAATGATTGATTGATTAATTTGATTAGCTGCTAGCGGTAACTTGAGGATTTTTTTGACTCGTAACGTAGTTTAACAATTTTGAATTTAGATATTTTCTGGGGGAAAACATTACAATATTGAATAAATTTTCAAACGAAAGTTGTAGATTGACTGATTCAGATCTTGGAAATAGGTTTAGTTATTACAAAAATTTCAATTTGACTCCCCCTCCACTCCTTTGAGTTTTCAAAATGAAACATAGAAACTTATTATTCAAATGTTACCCGTCATAAAGAAACAAGGTTCTGGTCCAAAAAATCGTTTTTTGTTTTTTTGTTGATATTCGTGGTACTTTTGCACTGGTCATGGAGAAAACATTCTCAAACGATTCTGTTCGAGCACACAGCAAAGAAAAAAAATCCAGAGAAAAATTAATTCTTCTATTCAGAAAATTGTTTTCAATTTTTCTTGGAGGGTTAGTCAAATGGTGTATACGTACAAATTTACAGCCTGATCGGGTCAGTTTTGAATTGTCTGTGACAATTTTATGAAATTTTTTATTAGCAAAAAGCAGGGTTGTAAATAACGAAACTTTTTTTCGTTATTTCAGTAACGTTATTATTTCGGTACTGAATTCATGTGATTTATCGTTATCGTTTCGTTACGGTATTTTGTTATTTTCAATTTTTCGTTACGTTCCATTATAATGTTACTCAGATCACCAAAATTTCGTTAATTCTACAGTTTTGTAATTTTGTTACGTTATAACGAAACTTTTTCGTTATTTTGTTACTATATACGTGGGTATTCAAAATTTGAGAAATTTCACCCCAAATACACTTTTCTAGCTTGTTGGGAAATTGAACCAATACCAATAGCAAAAATAACGAAATTAAATAAAAAATAAAGTAAAAACTTTGTATGAAATCAATTCTACTGCATATCAACTGGCTTCAACATAAATATCAATAGGTTTTGTACCGAAATAATAACGTATTAACGTTACTGAAATAACGAAAAAAAGTTTCGTTATTTACAACCCTCGTAGGTAGTATTAGTAATCATGATTTTTTTTTTTTTTTTTTTTGAATAGAACAATCTACATACATAAATTGCAATGCTAAAAAAATAACGTAACGAAGATAACGAAACGAAAACGTAACATTAAAATTTCAAAAATAACGAAAAAATTTCGTTCTTTTTCGTTATTTTGTTACGTTATTTTTGAAATTTTAATGTTATGTTTTCGTTTTGTTTTCTTCAAACATTTCGTTCCGTTATTTCATTTCGTTACAGTTTTTCCTCTAGTCAGATTTCGATATTTAAATTTGGAATTTTTTGTTTCAAGAATGGCAACACTGTCTGTAAAAAAAAATTTCAATCACTCTAAGCAATCAATTTGAGTTCACTTGGAGTGGCTAAATCAGAGCTGGCGCGACTCAGAGTTTTGAGTGTGAGTCGCGGGAGTCGCATGCGAGCGACTCGGAGTTCGACTCCGAGTTCGACTCTTTTTCACAAGGAGTCGAAAAAAATTTGAAAAAATCGACTCCTCACTAAGAGTCGAACATTAAACTGATTCACGACTCTTCTCAATTTGCGACTCTTTTTTACTCACGACTCTTTTTTCACTTGCGACTCTTTTGATTCACAACTCTTCATATCACGACTCACACGACTCTTTTCATCTCTCAAACTCCCTTTTTCCGCGATTCATGCGTAGTGTAATCTCGTGTGTTGTATTGTAACTGTTGTAAGTTTAGTTTTGATTTCAATTAATTTTCGAATTGTTTCAATTTCGTGATGAAAAACTTCGAAATCTATTTTAAACACACAAGATCTACAAAAAGCAATGATACTGTGGTAACCTTTTTTTCAAAAATTTTTAGCTTTTCCTTTTTTTACGAGAATATGAAACATGAAAGTTAAAATAAATTTTATTGGTCAATTTATAAATTTATAATTGATTACTGTACTTGAAAATTGAAAAATAATAAATATGTCGCACTAAAAAAACAAAAAAAGAAATTAAATTACAGAACATTTTAGTTTTTAAATGAAAATGAAATTTGAAAAGTGAAAAGAAAAATTTAGAGAAAAGAGTTGTAAAAGAATCGTATGAGAACAAAAATAAGAGTTTAGAAGGAGTCGGGGGAGTGAGTCGGGAATTAGTTGAAAAAAAGAGTCGCGAGGAGTCGGAAAAAAGAGTTGCGAGGAGTCGGAAAAAAAGAGTCGCGAGGAGTCGGAAAAAAAGAGTCGCGAGGAGTCGTTCATTAAAAGAGTCGGACTCATGAGTTTAATAAAATTTGTAAAGAGTCGCAAATTGAAAACTCTTCGACTCAACTAGCAAAGAGTCGAACTAAAAGAGTTCGACTCCCAAAAGAGGTGAGTCGCGCCAGCTCTGGGCTAAATTATGCCCCAAAAATCAGCTGGATCAGATGAACAGAATGGACTGTGAGAATTTTAAAATTTGTACTGCTCTCCTGTAAAATTTGTCTTTCGGATCAGAACCTGGTTTCTTTGTGACAGGTCACAAATTTGGATGGGAAGGAGGATTCAATCAAAATTTTTGTCAGGATCAAAATCATTCTTTGGACTTCAATCTACAACTTTTGTTTGAAAAATTTTTCAATTGGACTTCATCCCTCCCCTGCAATTTTACATAACACGTCAACACCACATATTTTTTCATACAAAAGTTGTAGATTGAGACTCTAGAAATCATTCCAGTTATTATAAAAATTCAAATTGGACCCTCCCTTCTATCGCTTCCCCCTAATTTTTCTTAGTAATAAAACCTATAAATTATCCAAAATTGGGGGGCGGTATTGGGTCCAATTGAAAAAAATTTCAAACAAAAGTTATGTATTAAAATCTTAGGAATAATTTTGGTTATTTCAAAAATTTCGATTGGACCCCTCCTTCCCCTTCAAAAATTTTAAATTAAGTATGTAATGTGTTAGTATACTACCTATATAATTATTATATTCGCATTTCGTAAATTTTTTTCATAATACAAAATGTAACGTCGTCAAAAATGAATTAAATTTTATTTTAAAGTCATTAAATAATTGAAATTACGTTTGGTTTAGATAATATGTACTTTTGGTAGGTACTTGACATTTATTCGTAACAAATATAAAATTTCCAAGTCGAAAATCAGATCCAACTGAATTGACGTTCGTTCACTTGGTAGGGTATGGGAATATGCAACGGCACATACTTATGTACGTTGTGCCGAGAATACGTAGCACACCTCATGCCACACAGTGAGCCATGCACAGACCACTTGAAAACGTCTGAAATTCGAAAAAAATTAATATTTATTGATTACCTGTTTATTTTAGATACACCTTTTGGCCAAGTACCCGTACTCGAAGTAAACGGTAAAAAAATCTGGCAATCGACCGCGATCTGCCGTTATCTTGCCAAACAATTCGGTCTCGATGGAAAAGACGACTGGGAAAATCTTGAAATCGACGCCATTGTTGATACAATTCACGACCTTCGTGCGAGTAAGTTTTCTACATTTTGCCAACCTAGATGTATTTTTCCATTGGTAATCTATTAAACATATTGTTCGGTCTTCGGTACAGAAATCGGCGCTCATCATTACGAAGATAATGCCGAAGCCAAAGCTGACAAATTCAAAGAGTCCAAAGAACTCGTACCATTCTACATTGAACGTTTGGACCAGCAAGTGAAGAAAAACGGCGGATACTTTGTTGGTGGCAAGTTAACCTGGGCTGATATCGTTTTCGTTGCGATTTTGGATTATCTTAATACCGCGCAGAAATGCGATATTATCGAAAAAGCCGAAAATTTGAAAGCTTTGAAAGAGAAAGTATTAGCTGTACCTAAAATCAAAGCATGGGTTGATAAACGTCCGGTGACCGATCTTTAAAATGATTTTTCGTTTATACCTATGTATATAATGATTTAAAGTACAAATTTGTTATTATCATTTCCTTCATTTAATAATTGAGTAGGTACGTCAATTATGTTATACCAGTAGAGTAAATTAAATATAAAATTATTTTCCCAATTTCGTTACGTGTCCTACATGACCATATTTTATAAACTTGGGTAGGTATAGTCGTAAAGTGATTAGGAAGCCTGGTCACAAATCGTTAGTTCTAAATTCTATTTTTCTCAATTGCTTACGTTTCTATCAAAATTAAATTATACCTGTGAGAACAATCTCGTCGAAATGTCATTTTGACTTGTGAGAAACGTTCAAATACATAACGCACACAATGCCATAGGTTACGAAGGACAGAACTAATCAGCTTTGGATTTTTTCAAACAATAAAAAAAATTATGTTTTAAATGTGACTTTTCATTTAAAAAAAAAAAATGTTTTAAACGTTTTTCAACCAATATTTTTCTCTTGAGTTTTATTTTTGGGACCGGATTTTGATTGAGGCACTGGCGCGCAAAAATTAGAAGAGTCAAATTTTTCGAAAATTTATCAAAAAAAAAAAAAAAAAAGAATGAGAATGAGGATGAAAGCTAAAGCTACACAGGGTGTCCGGGGAGCACTGTACAAAATTTCAGATTTAGATACAATCCGCGGATACCACTAACAAAAAGTATCGATCTCAAAAATTGAAGGGGCGAAGGGGGAAAAAATGAGATTTTTTTTGATAGGCCATATGGGTAGCACTAGAAAAATTAAACATATTTAATTCTCAAGATTTTTTGTCTATGTTCGAAAATTTTCAAATTTTGATGCACAGCAGCTCCTTCGTTTTCAAAGATAGACAAATTTCTTACATAATGGTTTTGGTTTCTCTCAAAGAGTTACACCCATAACATACATTGTCATAATGAAATTGTTAATTGTTTCGATTTTTATGCCTTGCTGGTATGCTGGTTCCCCTTAATAATTTTGAGGAAGGCGATACCTTTGACGTGAGTTTCTTTTTGCAATAACTTCTTCGGTTTCAAAGATATAGACATCCAGATGTAATCATACCTTTTTTTCTTTTTTGGAGTACTATTTCTTGGTGGTGTCGAAAATTTTTTTGGATGCAGGGTTGTCAATCGAATTTGCTAAGAAAGTTCTGTAGTGCCTTCATTTTCAAAGATAGGCAAAAAAATAGGAACTTTTCCTTCGAGAAAATTCAGACTCTTTCTTCAAAAAAATTGAAGAATTTTTTTTCACCAAAAAATTAGATATTTTTTCTCCAAAAAGATTAAAAGATTTTTATGTCAAAAAAGTGAAATTTTTTCAAAAAAGTGAGATCATTTTTCCTCCAAGAATTGATAATGAATTCCTTTCTAAGGAAAAAAAAAACAGAAATTTTTTCTGCATAATAATTAAACGCTCAAGTGCCTGTAACGTATATTTTGATAATGATGATCTGATACATTTTACATTAGGTAGACTAAGGACTAAGTAGGGGAGTAGGGGAGTACCGACGCTACAAGCGTCCCCCCTTTAAAAATTTTTTTAATAAAAATAATTGCAGTAAAATAATACGATAAAATAATGCGATGGAATTAAATAGATTTTAAAAATAATGGAAAAAAAAACAATTCAACGAAATAGGTACATAAGAGAGTAAAATAACATGAATAAAATCAGTGTAGGTATAAAAATTGATGTAAGAAAAATATTTCTAAATACGAATGGCTAAGCAATACGAGAGATCCAATGAATAAAATATAAAATACATCAGCATAATAAAGGCGAATTCATGGCAATGTAATCAATCTGGCGAATCGAAAATAAGCAGAAATACACAATTAAATCTGTAACAAGGTAAAAAAAATGACAAAAAAAAAATATTTGTAAAAAATCGAAGGTAACGAGATGAAATATAATAATAAATAAAAATTAAAAAAATCAACATTTTTCGAAAGTAAAATATAAAAAAAAATTCACATACAGCCAAAAACAAATAAAATATAAAAAAAAAAATTTCATTTGGTACTAGAATTCGAAAAATCAGTCTGCCTCGGACCTCACAGGTCTTTTTATTAATCTGCCTTTTGACGTATGTGTCTCGTGACTTAGACTGCTACCTGCTACAGGTGATGGAGGGAGGGGTATATTTGCTGGATCTGATGTAAAATGAGTAGGTTCCGAGGATCGTTAGCCTTTGGTGTTACCCAAAAAAGCTCGTTTAAAAAGGTAAAGTCGCGAGCATATTTAAAAACGTATATTCGTAAAAACAGGACATATATCTTCGTATAACACACGTAAAGAACTGTATAAATATATCGTACAAAATCCGTTAAAACGACTATATTCCTAAAACCGAATAAAGAATCTAATAAGTTACTGTTAACGGTAACTAGGTACAGATGATAGGTAAATACCAATAGCGTTTCTATCGAATTTAATACGAACTAGATTGTTTCAGGATCTATAGGTGAGGGGTGCAAAGGCACGCTGGCAGGGTCCCTTAACAATCTCTAGTTTTAAAGCTATATAACTTTGTTTTAATATTGAAAAATATTTCACTTATATGACCACATTCGAACGAAGATTCACTGTTCATGTTGATACACACTCACACAAAGACACATACAGCCACGGCGGTAAAAAATTGAAAACAACGTTAAGCATGAGCGATTGCCATATATATAAGATTTTCATGATTTTCAATTGCATTTTTCGGCATCGTAATTAGATTAATTTTAATATATTAATTTAAAATCGAAAAGCGCATGAAAAGAGCTTTCGTTTGACGTATTTACTTTCTAAATTGATAAACTCTGTCAAAAGTTATAGCCTTATCATTTGGTCTATCTCCGTTTTTCCACCTCTGTACTGTTATCATCTATCATTATAATCAGTTACGAGTGCAAGTAACCGGCGTTTTGATTTTTTGAATTGAGTTTAATTATAAATATATTTTCAAAATGATCACCGACGATCAATTTAAAGAATTTATTAAAGAGGAAAGCATTGTGACACATTCATACCTGATATTTTTTATCCACTTGTGTCGAGTTATTCTGCTCGAAGGGAATTCATGTAGTGAACAAATCGTGCTCCTACTTCGGTGGTCGCAGAAGGGAACAAAACACCGCGCCATTATTGCGAATTATTACAGAATATTCCACAAATGACACAATTATTCATTAGAAATGAAATGGTGAATTGGCGAAGGTGAATGTTTACGCGAAAGAAATAACTGATAAGGCTATAACTTTTGACAGAGTTTATCAATTTAGAAAGTAAATACGTCAAACGAAAGCTCTTTTCGTGCGCTTTTCGATTTTAAATTAATATATTAAAGTTAATCTAATTACGATGCCGAAAAATGCAATTGAAAATCATGAAAATCTTATATATATGGCAATCGCTCATGCTTAACGTTGTTTTCATTTTTTTTCCGCCGTATCACTTTGTTTATGTTGCTTAATCGTTCGTTCAATCTCGTTCGAATGTGGTCAATTCCGTGCAATTCCCCAAAGTTTTAGAAAAATCAGTCTATTCGTTCCAGAGATATTCATTTTTCCAAAGTTTGTTTTCGCTCTCCTGAAAAGTTTACGTTTTGGACACTAATACCAAATACTTTAAATTAATAATACTGGAAACTCAATGCTTTTGATTTGACTCCCAAGAAGAGCGCTAATCATTCCTTAGTTTTAATTTAATGCTACTGAATTATGTTCGTTAATTCATCTTCGCGTCGTTGTCTTCATTAGTTTTGTCTTAAAATGAGCGTATTCCGCTTTACCTAATTTTAATGACAGACAAGATATTGTGATCATGACACGTCAGACTAAAAACTCATCTATCTTAGGTGAGGTTGATTTCCCTTTGTATGCTATACATTTATTGTCTTGTAGACATATATTTGTAGCTGGTGGAGGCGGTGGTTCTAAAACAGGAATTTCCAATGGATTCGTAAGTTGTTAAAAATCCCAGATGATTTCTTCGTATTTGAGGAGAAACCTAATTTTTTCATTATCTTGTAGGAATGTTTCGAATTACTTTACAACAATGATTCCATTACGGCACGAAAAGTCCTAAGACACGACACTGGCGATATCGCTGTTATGAATTGTGCAGTTATTACGAAAAACAGAAATTCGTATATTGCAGCAGGAGAAAACAATCGGTGCCAGTTGTATAAAGTTGAATGTTTAATTTGTTCAGATGATGAAATTCGCTCGCATCAGCATGGTAAATATTAAATATAAATTATTACCTTGATAATGAATGGTTATAAAAAATCATAAATTTTTAGAAAATGACGAAAATCCGCAAAGTACCTTGAGGAATAGGAAAACCATACCCCCTGTAAATAATCATTCCACTAATGGTTTAATTTACAACAAATCAATGACGTTCCAGTTTCTACCTCATAACAGTGTCGAAACAGAATTCCAATGGATCAAATCAGAATTCCAGTAAGAATGCAATTATATACTTTTTACTTTCCACTTTTTTTTCTATAATGCTATGAATTGTTTTTTACAGTAGCGAACCACCCGTTCAAAAAGTGGTTAAAATGAGCTCAAAAGATGATGTAATAGTTACTGGAGGAACTGATGGTCATATAAGGATATGGGCATTTCCTTCATTTGAGTTGAAAATTGATATCAGCGCGCATACTAACGAAATCGACGATTTAGATATTGACCCTAATAGTTCGAAGGTAATAATTTTCAAATGTATCGACGAATAAGTATACTTGATCACTTACGTTGAACGTCTGATTGGATGAGTAGGTAGTATCAGTTTCCAAAGATAAAACTGCTGTGATTTGGGACAGTTCAACCGGCAATAAAATTCATGAATTGAAGTGGACTCCACCTAATGGAATAAAATATTTATTTAAACGCAGTCGGTAAGAAAAATAACAAAAATTGTACTTAGATTATATTGTAATTGATTTTAAATATTCAAATTACCTATTTTAGGTTCTCCATTTTGGAAAATGATCCCAAGATCAGCTGCCTTTTTATGATTACCAACGCAATTGGTGGTAGAAAAATGGGTAAAAATCCTGCTCAAATACAATTATGGAATCCTGGAAGAGGATTACTTGTGAAATACGCCGAATTTAAAGAAGATTTATCCGCTTTGACTGTTAGAAATGACGGAAGATTTGTTGCTGTGGGGACGCGAATAGGCGGTGTTTACATTCTGACATCATTTAATCTGAAGGTTGTGTTATTTAAAAAAAAGTTATGTCGTGTCTTGGATAAATTTATATCAGTGAATTACCAACAGGTTGTTATGACCATATCAAATGCTCATAGTATCTTCGTCACTGGATTAGAATTTGTTCCTGTATCAAGATCTGATGACGATTCGTTCTCCACAATTTGTGAAGCTTCAGTTATTAGTATTTCAGTGGACAGAAAAATTTGTGTACACAATTTAAGGCATCGAGGTTTGTATTTAAAAACAAAAAACGTTCTCATTTTTGATGAAGAATAAAATTAACGACATCTTATTCATTTTTCAGATACTATTCCAGTATGGATAGCAATATTATTATTCTTCTTTGTTCTTCTCGCTACTTTTACGTTTTGTAGTTATATAGGTTTATAATAAATTTATGTTGTGCAGTAAAATTTGTTTCTTATTTAATACCTTCGTAGAAATAATTCTCAAAAGAATTTCAAACAATTTTATTTTTTTAAACATAAACTTTAATTTTAATGGATAACCAATTAGTTAATTACAATTATATAAAAAATAGAACAAACAAAATCATTTTGAATCTTTGAAAGGCCCACTGAATGGTTCATTTAATACAAAAATAATACGAAAAATAAAAATACTGAATTCAATAATCTTTCGTCATACGAATGTAATTTTTGCCCGAAGGAACCTTGACACTGGAGTATCTGGCAAAATTCTTCTGAGCGTCATCCTCGGATAAAGTTGGGAGGATCATACATTCGCTTCCGTTCTGAAATTAAAAATATAACAGCATAATACTTAATTCTTTTTAAAGATGAACAATTCAAATAAGTTGAAGTTTAGTACCTTCCAATCAACAGGTGTTGCAACTTTCTTCACAGCGGTCAACTGCAGGGAGTCAATGACTCTTAATATTTCACTGAAGATGAATTCAGCTCATTAGTAAACAATAACACACGGTCTAATTGAAAAACTCATGAAAAGTAACACTTACTCAAAATTACGACCTGTAGTTGCTGGATATAGTATAGAAAGAGCAAGCTTTTTATCTGGATTAATTACAAATACGGCTCGACATGTCAGCGGCAAACCCTTGGAGTCTTTTTCAGCCGGATCCAGCATTCCCAGTTTAACAGCTAGTTCTCTTTTCTCATCAGCAATAATTGGATAAGGGAATCCGTCGCCAATTATACCTCCAAAACTTTTGATATCCTACGAAATCCAATAAATGATTATATCGAAACTGAAAAAAGAATTGTTTTAAAAAGAATACTGTATTTACGTTAATCCATCCTTGGTGAGATTCCACCGAATCACATGAAAGGGCAATGACCTTCACGTTACGTTTCGCAAATTCGGGTATCAAGTTTGCAACTCTTGCTAACTCCGTTGTGCATACAGGTGTATAATCAGAAGGATGCGAAAATAGAATTCCCCACCTGCGAAAAATCATCGTTAATGACGAGTAATGGATCCTCAACATTACAGCTAAGTTAAAAAATTGAATTTACCCATCTCCGAGCCAATCGTGAAACTTTATGGGGCCAACCGTGGTGTCGGCTTCAAAATTGGGAAAAACTTCTCCAAGAAGAACCATTTTTGCGCACTGAAATCAATAGAAAATGAAATTCTCAAGATGTTTGAAAATTGAATTCAACTTGGACGATGCTGATAGAACAGAGCGTGAAGCCCATGTGAAGCCTTCAGAAGAAAACGACCATGAAGACGTTCACACAGAACGAGTATTTATTTTGTCAAAATTCTGACAGTGACAGACAAGAAAGAGATAACAATAATTGCCGGCTGATGAAAATCTATAGATGTTACCGATGATGTTACTTAAAATTGCTTGGTATGATAGTACTCACCACTGAACAATATGGAGTTCCTTCGAAAATCTCGTGTTAACTCAGAACTAGATAGAATATTATTTTTCAAATTTCGTAGTTATTTCAAATTTTCAATTTTTTCATCGTTTTATTTTATCAAAAAAATTCAAAACTTCAAGAAATCTTATGAAGTTAATGAAATGGCAGCACTGAAAAAAATGTCAAGTTTTTTGGCTTTTGAACTTTTGTATAAATTATAGATAAATAAATATTAATAAACTGGATCGGTAACTCGTGAAGCCAGTGTTGTGAAACGGGAATTCCCATTTTGCGGGAATGGGAATTGTTCCCGGGAATTCCCGGGAACGTTCCCACCTTCATCAAAACCGGGAATTCCCGTTTTCAAATAAATTATTTTTTTGAAGCAAAAACGAGATTTAAGTGATGTAATGATGTTTAGAAATGTCAATTTGAATGAAAATTGGTATTGATACCCTAGAAATACTTGAAATTAATAAAATTATTCAGGGATATCGATATCCCATATTTTATTTTTTTAGATGGTAATTTCAAGGTAATTCTTCAGGTTATTACCACGTGATTTTTTAAAATATTTTTCAAAAATATACACAATATTCGTATCTAATCCGTTTTTATTTAGTAGTATTTTTGTTTTTGTAGTTTCCAACTTTCAAATTCAATTAAAAAATGAGTAATAAAACGAAATAAACGTTTAAGAAGAAAAAATCAAATTTCAGTGGGAAAATTTTGAGAATTCCCGGGAATTCCCTGTTCCCGGGAATTCCCGGGAACAACACTTCGTTCCCGGGAACTTTCACAACACTGCGTGAAGCTAAAACAAATTTGATAAGCCACGCCCTTTAGTTTTTCAAATTCACAATTTTAGAGGAGAAAATTCATGAAAAACTTCAATTTTTTGAATTTTTACTCGTATTTCTGTATATTAATTGTTACAAGATGGAAAAAAAATATTTATCAACCCCGTTAATTTGACACTACAAGAGAAAAACTAATTTTCCTTCAACTTCACCCTCACGACTCTGATTGGCTACATTTTTCACCCTCACGCATCTGATTGGCTGATTTTCTGCTTCAGTTTTTCCTGTACATTTTAGATGTAAGCTGCCGATCCAGTTTATTATCTATATCTATGGTATAAAATTTTTCTTAATTTATGGTTGTACAAATGTACAATATTTATTTTTAAAATTTAAACTTGATTATTATAAATAATTTTGTCGATAATCTTATATTTTATATAATTTTAAAGGCTCTAAATTTACAAAAAATAAAAAAATGATTCAATTTATTCCAAAAACTCTCCATAAATGTAATAAACAAATTTAAATTATTGTCCAACGTGAAGATATTTTTGTTTAAAAATTGTTATCAATCATTCATCGTTGTTTTTTTCATTCATCGATGAGAACAACTTTTTTATTTACTCGCCGGTTTTCGCGGCATGGGAATCTTCAGTTCTTCAGTGGGGGAGCATAGGTGTTTATTTTGATTTTGAATAGTTAAACATGTGCTTGTGCTCGTATTAAAATCATTTTAAATTTGTTTTACCTTTATTTTCTAACCATCGCATTATTACACAATGTCGGAAGACGGTAATTCTTTCTTTCAATCTTTACTTTTTAAAATATAAACCATACATCACACTTTTCGTGTGAGGTGTTTCTTCTGTAACTTATAGTATTGTGTTTGTCAGTCATACGAATTTCAACTTTCATTTCTGTTTTAATTCAATTTTCTTATTTTGATTAGGAGTAATCGATCAATCTCCGAAGAAGTCCAAGAAGAAGAAGCCAGTAGGTTTGATTCAAGCAACATCCGACTTCATGATTCAACCTTCCAATGAAATTCCCAAGTTGTCTACTTCTGATTGGCCTCTGTTGCTTAAAGTAAGTTGTGTTTTTTTTAATGTTTTGCGACTTTTTCATATCTTTTTTATTGACTTTATTTCTTCCGTGTAGAATTTCGACAAATTACACATACGCAGTAATCATTACACACCTCTTCCATTCGGTGCTTCCCCTTTAAAACGAGAAATTCATGATTACGTTCGGTCAGGATGTATTTATCTTGATAAACCTGCCAATCCAAGTTCACACGAAGTTGTTGCATGGATCAAACGAATATTAAAAGTCGATAAAACTGGTCACTCTGGAACCTTAGACCCAAAAACTACAGGTGTGTTATATTTATTGTTGAATTTTCATCTGAATACCTGATCAGTCAATTTCAAAGTTCTGCTTAATTTTTACAGGTTGCTTGGTAGTTTGTATCGATAGAGCCACAAGACTGGTAAAATCACAACAAAGTGCTGGAAAGGAGTACATAGCCATTTTTCAGCTTCATGAGAAAGTCGATAGCGTTAAAAGAGTGAGACTTTCATATTTTCTGGTTTTAAATTGTGTATTTATCATTTTTTTAATGTTGACAATCATGTTTCTCAGATCACACAAGGTTTAGAAAGGTTACGAGGTGCATTATTTCAACGTCCTCCTCTAATATCTGCTGTTAAAAGACAGTTGCGAGTTCGTACCATTTATGATACAAAATTATTGGACTTTGATGAGGAGAAAAATATCGGTATGTGTTCGGCGTATTAACTAATTGATGTAGGTACTTTTATCAAATTCATAATGTATTTCTTCTTTAGGTGTTTTCTGGGTAAAATGCGAAGCTGGAACGTATGTACGAACCATGTGTGTTCATCTCGGTTTATTACTCGGCGTTGGAGGACAGATGATTGAACTGCGTAGAAACCGATCTGGTAAAGTTTCTCTCTTTTAATTTATTTATTTTTAGGGTTGATAAACTTTTCTAATAACTTTTTAATTTATAGGACATCATTCGGAAGAAGATGGATTAGTTACCTTGCACGATATTTTAGACGCTCAATGGCTGTACGAAAATTTCAAAGACGAATCTTATTTGAGAAGAGTTATAAGACCGTTAGAAAGTTTATTAACTCAACATAAACGAATAATAATGAAGGACAGTGCGGTAAGTTTATACTTTATTTTGCCTTCAAAACACTGTAATTTTACATTATCTACGTTATCATTTCGCTACAGGTGAATGCCATATGTTACGGCGCCAAAATCATGTTACCCGGCGTACTCCGTTTTGAAGATGGCATCGAAATTGACCAAGAAATTGTAATCGTTACAACTAAAGGAGAAGCTATCGCTCTAGGTTGATAGCCATTAAATTAGATTTTATCTTATGATGGTCGTAGATTTTTTGTAATTATTTAATATTTTGATAGGCATTGCTTTAATGACGACTGCCACAATGGCAGGCTGTGACCACGGTTCTGTCGCCAAAATCAAGCGTGTTTTGATGGATCGTGACACGTATCCTAGAAAATGGGGCTTGGGTGCTAAGGTACAGATATAAAATTTCATCTACCTAACACTTCAAAGCCTACATTTTTGTTTTTTAAATTTGGAGTTATTAATTTATTTTGTATCGATTTTTTTAGGCTACAATGAAGAAGAAATTAATAGCTCAAGGTCTGTTGGATCAGTACGGTAAACCTAATGAAAAAACGCCTCCAGATTGGTGGAAAATGGGGTAATTATTGTCAACTTTTGTTAATAACTCATTTCTCCTTATCCCTATCTGTAATGAGTGATAAAATTTTATTACAGAGAGGAAATTAAACAAGAAGTGATACTTCCTTCCGATATAAAAATCGAAGGTGAACGCAAAGTACGTGTTTTCTTAATTTTTACAATTGGTCAAACTTTCATTTTTGAAATTTAACTACAATTCTTCCATTGCTATTTAGAGAAAAGCTGCAAGTCCAGCATCGGACGTTTCTCCAAATACTTCGTTGAAAGTTGAGAAGAAGAAAAAAAAGAAAAAGAAGGATGTGGTTGCTGAGGAGGATGAAGAATCGCAAACCAACGTCTCTACGAGAACGGAAGACAACGATGAAGATGAAAAAGTAATTTCAATAAAATTTTATCATTTGTGACCCCGATTTTTTCGCTTATCAGTTTTTAGCTGAGACGATTTGAAAATCATTTTTTTTAATTTCTACGTTCATCTTTAGGTAAAGAAAGAAAAAAAGAAAAAAAAGAAGAAAAGCAAAGATAAAGAAGACGACGATTGAGGAACTCCAATTTTAAAAAAAATATTTTTTTGGATATCTTTGTTTTAATATATTTGTTTCTTTTTTTTTTTGTGCGTTGTTTTATTCTTGTGTTTCAACTATATACTTGGAAGAATAGCAAAATGATCGAAAAACGCTGTATTTATTCGTACAATTAGTAATATCGAGAAAAATACGTTCCTTAATTCTAAAAATAAATTAGCAATCATCATACATAATTATATATCACAAGATTTCAGAACAAAATAGGAGAAGAATACTTTAAAATTAAAATAATCGTTTGAAGTGTAAAATCTTACAGTCATATAAACAGAGTAACACAATTTCAGGGTTACTGAACTTGTGCACTTGCCTCATTCTTTACTTGAAAGGAATAACATAATATTGTACCTACATTTATACCTGAATCATCGGTTGCTTTGAGTCTTCGGTTTAGGCATTTTAGCCAATAATCCTGATACTTCTTTTTTTTCGTCGTATGATTTCCATAAATCAAATAAGTTCACAATATATCTAGTAATTTCTTGTATTTTATCAATGTCTACGTTCAGTTCGGCAAACCAAGTCTTCAATCCATCTTTTGATAGAATAACGCATGCAATTTGAAGACAACCTACAACAATAATGCATTGAAAGAGTTAGTACTAATTAGTAAAGTGCTACTGCGAAAATGATACGCATGTCAAACTCACCAATAGCAATTTGATACGGAGGATATAATAAACAAACGTCCGTACGTAAACTGTCATTTACTAATCTCCAAGCCATAGACAATAACTGCTCTTCGTGAGCACCAATTTCTTGAATCATTTGTAACAATGGACGGTACGGTTGATAAACGATGAGACAACAATCGAGATTTTCCAATAAATAAAATTCGCATTCCAGTATATGATTTGAACGGTAAGGAAATTCTTGAGCATAAGCATGATTAAACCGTTGTGATTTGACTGAAATCAAAATTACATTAAAATCGTATATGGTTCAAGAAGAGCACAATTTAAGAACATACCCATAGTTTGACATATAGTAATTAATTTGCTGTTGGAGATGACTCCAAATTCTTCCACTTTTGAAGCCAGGAATATACATGTAGGTGCTAGTAACAACGGATCGATACTTTTCAGGGAATTCCGAGCATAAAATCTTCGAAAGTAAACTGTTGCTGTGGCGATTACTTGCTGTCTTAATTTCAGCGGTTCTCCGAGAGCTTGAATCACTGTTGAGGAACTTTATTAGAAACCAGTTCGAAAAAAAAGACACGATTCAACTTACAATTTGCAAAGAAAATAAAAATCTTCTGATATTCTTCGTCAGTCAAGACTGCCAAGTCATTTTGCCTTTCTCGGATCAAGTCTTGTTTGTCCAGAATCCATTGTTGACTGGAATTTACAATTTGAGTTTGGAAATGAGTACATAACGCCAAAATATAAACATTAGAGAATGAATTTTTCAATTCATATCGAGAGATACTTACTAGTGTGAACTTTGCCAAAAATTGCCCGCCATGGTTAAAGATGTGCAATTTTCGAATTGACGGTAAAGTTGAAAGATTTCTCACGAATTATGTTGAATTTCTTTATTTATGAGAACGGTTTTGTGTTGAAAGTTTAATCAGATTAGTGTTTCATTCACTCCCCGAAACGACACTAAAAGTCGAGTTATTTATATTATAATGAACTGAACAAAGACAGATAGATTCTACGCCAGTTTTGAAGAGTAAAACTTCTGGATCCAATTTTAATAACAAGGAAACATATTTTAAAGCAAATTATTAGTTATTTCAGTAAATTACTCCATTTTTTTACAAGAAAGTGATTATCAATGATTGTTCCGCACTCCGACACCCTTCCATAAAACAAAAATAATCACTGTTGTAAAATTTAAATTTTAATAGCTAAAAAAAATATTTAATTTTCTTAAAAATTCTATTTTCACCTTTCAATTTGATTTTAATGCTTTATTTTATTTAATTTTACTGTAAATAAATTTAAAAGCATCAAATCTCTTTTTATTTTGGAGCATTGATCGATAAATTTCGATTTTTCCCAATCTTCAATAATGTTCATTCATTTTATAATCTTTTGTGTACAGCACTGACTGATCAGCTGTTGTGATTGTGATGGTTGTGATGCTCGGTTTTGCTATTTTGTTCGAACCGTGCTTCAGCAAAGTGAGCAATGTCATATGCGCAGAAAAGTGAATCGTAGAAAAATAAAAAATAAAAACATCATTCATTGTCGACGATTATCATTGTGTTGTATCGAATTGTTGGTTAATTGCGTTTATTTAAAGTTTTTTGAATATTGAAAGTTAATTTTTTGGCCATAATGACTGTCATAACCAAAACGTTGGGTGAGAAGAAATCGGATAATCTGGAGGAACCGTTAGTTGATAACATTGTCGTCGAGCCCAACGATGAGGTAAATGCTCAATATTTATTAATAAATAAGTACCGTTCATCTTTACTTTGTTCCAAGTATTGCACGAAATTGTGCACATTCCATTGTTCAATTCTATATTCATGTATTGTAATCTTCATCTTGAAAGATTCTACATCCCTACGACACAATTACACTTACTTTCTATATAGGTCATCATTAAGCTACACTTGGATGAACTCATCATCCCCAAGTGCTTTTCACTGCCATGTACCTTTAGTATATAATCTAATTCTTGTTTATTTTGTAGGCGAAAAAAACAGATCTCGAATCCGGCGGCTATCCTGTACCTCCGATGCAAAATCAAAGATATATCATATCAGCCCGCGTTAGGCCTTACTATAGTTTGATGTTCATATTGATGCTAGTTTTATTAATCACTACGAGTTTGTTGGGTATTTTTGGCACCGAATACTTATACGAGCAGTACAGATATCTCGTCGGAAGTGAGGTAAATATCAGAGTATTATCGTACAATGTAATTACTAATATTTTTTATGAAATTTCATATAGCGTTTCTAGGCAGTAATGTTCTGCGTGAAAATTTCAACTATCCCATTTCTTATTTTTCTCGACTTACTATTTTTCAAAACATGAAAATTTATCTTGACCTTCACTTTCATACCGAACCTACCAACGGAACGTAATTTTTTTTATAGAAAATTCACTAGTAATGAAAAACATGTAATTACTCGATTACAAAATTCCGATTGTTTTATTCAGCGATTTAATAAAAATAAAATGAAACAAAGCCTTTATTGCATCTTGGAACAATTAGAAGTTTTTAGATTTTCTATATTCATTTGCGTCATCGCAGTATTTCTTTTTTGCATTTCAATTTATCCGAAGCATTAAAATGCCCCACCGGATATTTGAAAAAAGATAACTCGAAATTTCATCTCGAAACAACGAATGCAGCAATGATAATGTTAATTTTTCAAGTGACGTCATTGTACAACATATTTTTCAAGTTTGCTCAGGTGTATTATGTGAAATGTGATTGTACATATTTCTCGTATTTGTTAGTCAATAGTCATATTTCAAGTGCAAGATTACAATGAGCGTCGAAAATTATCAATAATAATTTTACAAAAAAGTCACGAACTTTCATGCGAACGATTTTGGTGAAATTTTATTCGCCTCTCGATATCGTTACCAGTGTTGAAAAATGAGATGAAAATAATTCACAATCGCCATAAATTATCAACGAAGCCTTTACCCCGATTTAAAAGTTATTGATTCTGTTTTCAAAAAATTCATTCGGGGTTATCGTAATGCATGATTAGATGTGACTTTCTTCTTTTTTTCACAAATGAAAGAATTGCTTTTTTGAGGGAGGGGAGGAATCCCCATCGAGGTCAACGTCTGTAAATTGTTAGCGGCCGATTTCTGTACAACAATACGAAAGGTCGATGAAAAAATAAATCGTGGTACAATGTACCTTTTAGAACACACCGTATAATGCAAATACATTCTAGCCTATTATAAACTTATTATACGTGATCTTTCGTATATTTCGTAATACATATACTTGAATATGGAAACATAGATTGTTGAGCTGACCGGTAGGAACAGAGAATGGATTTGGCAAACGTGACATTAATCGAGATTAATTTTTTTTAAATAAATGAAAAAAATTATAGGAGGAAAACCGTGTGAATTTTTTTTTTGTACTTATTCGAAAATCGTACGCATCTCGGATTAATGTACCTTATTGTTTGATTCGGCCTTGTAAAATACATTTTATGTTTTTGTTGGCGAAAAATTATAATTGATTTAATAGTTGGAATTTTCACATCAGTAGATCTACAATAATTATTTTAGCAACCATTTCTTTTTACTATAATTTTAATTTGGTCTTTTGTGCAGCAAAAACCAGAGATATATCGAACCTGGGGTACGGTATCCTTTAATGAAGATCCTACTGCTATGGCTTATGAAAACAAGTTCCCAGCTCATTTCGAGAAATCACCAGAAAACAACGATGGAGGATTTTTCTCGGTAAGTGTTTTAAAAGACGAGGTGTAATGCCAGAGCCATTTCTACAGTACTCGAATCATAATGCGTCACTTTGATGTTTTTATCTCCTTATTAACGTCTTAATATCGAGTGATTATGTTACTTAATGAGCGATGACAAGAGGTAAATCGATGTAGTTATCAAACAGAGGTGTTGATAATTGGTCAAGAAAAATGAATTTTTATTTTATAATTCTTTACTTTTATCGTATTTTCGTTAATAGTTGATTTTTGTGGAATAATACTTTATAGTGATGATGATCGAGTTGAACGTCGAATGAGTCAATAATTCTACGTAGAAGGTTTGAAACGTCGCGTCGATGAGTTTATCTCTTCAATATTATATCGTTTCATGAAAGTTGACCAACTAAACTGAAGGTCTAAAATTTTCAACGTCTCTATAAATAAGGAGTTACATTCATGTTGAGTTCTCCTACAAAAAAAAATTCTCATGCTAACAGGAGGAAAAATTTCTTATAATACCGACAAGCCTTCATTGATAAATTTTACAGGGACAAGGACTTGAGGAAACTTTTAATGCATTAAAACGAATGAAAGAGGAACTCGAGGAAGAAAAAAAAGTAAGTATCCCTGGGAAATTAGTAAACGGTATATTCATGTGGGGTATTTCTATTCTCTTTGTATCGACCTTTGTGTTATTTTGTGACTGGGTGTTAAATGGGTGCAGGTACAATCGTGGTTCTTTGTGTTGGGAAAGCTAATGCTGAACTTTCTTTTCATCTAGATGAATTAATGCCCAAGTTCAAGTACGAAGTACATACGAGCTTGTATGAGAAATTTCCAAATATTTTTATTGAAAATGTGTTTGAGAAGTGATATAAAATACACCCGTATGCCCGTGTTATTCATTCGATAAATCTAATTATTCGCATGAAATGAAACAGACATTTAATGTGTGGAAAAAATAAAACTGAATGCTTTAATTGGTACTACGTTTGTAGTAGTTTAGGTAGTAGGTATCTCTACCTACCTACATATTATAGTAGCAATTATGCATTGATTTAGGCAATTCAATTATTCCTTTCATATTTTACGAAAAACATTGATTCTTAAATTCGTCTTTCAAGCATTTTCGAAATGGGTTCTGATTCTGTTTCGGTAACCTAAGTTTCTTTATTTCAAAAGTTGAGCGCCTACCCTCTAAAAATGTTCCTTTTTTGGTGTAAAACCAACTCCTTAATTTTTTTTTTTCAATAAAATCATTTTGAGTGGTGGCTCTAAGCCCCTTTTATTATTGAGAAAACGAAAAAAAAATTCAAAAAATTTGAATTGATTTTTTCCAAATTTTTTCAACAAAATGGTCACTACATTAAGTAATTTTACCCAACAAACCATTTTCAGTGATTTTTTATCTCATCTCCGTTTTTAAGGGAATTGGTACAAAAAAAGCTCATTTTTTAGGTTTTTTGAAAAAAAAAGTAAAAAAAAAATTTTAGGTCAAAGTGGTCTTTATATAATATATTTTTACCCAAAAAAACATTTATGGCGATTTTTCAACTTTACCTCAGTTTTCAGGACTGCAACTTGCTAGAAAAATGACACATTTCATGCAGTTCCTGAAAATTGAGGTACCTAAAATTGAAAAATCGCCATGAATGGTTTTGTATGTATGCACTATGCTCATAACAATTACGAAAATCATGAAAAAATCATCAAATTTGAAAATGGTCCTTGAAAGTCATGAATTTTTCAAAAAATTACTAGGTCAAGAAAAATCATACATTTTACTCTTTGAAGTCATAAATTTTTGATAATATTACTCGGGCAAAATTACAAATTCGCTTGTAAGTAAAAATTTTTCAAACTGTTGCATCTTCTTAAAAAAAAAAAAAAAAAAAAAAATGCATAAAATGTTGTGATTTCTCTGAAGAAAATGAACTTTGGAATGAAAAAAAAATTTGCTAGGTACCTACAAAAATTTTTAAAAAATGTTTGGGAATATAAAACATTTTTACACCACTAGCCTTGAGTACGTTTCTGTACAAGGCATTTGAAGAAATCTCAATTTTTTAAAATAGAAATATTTTGAAACTTTCGCAAAAAACATTCTCATTTTTTTAAAATCAAAAATCTGAAATTTTATTGTATTGAAATTGAATTGCTTTGAAGTAAAAATACTTTCCGAACTTTAGAGAATCTCAACTTTTGGAGTTTTTTTTTCAATTTTCTGAAAAATAAAAAAAAAAAAATTTAATTTTTTTTTTTTTGGGGGGGGGGGTCTCTGTTTTTTGGAGAAAAATTCTCATATTTTGGCATAAAAAAAAATTCAAAAATTTTTAAATGTGAAAAAGGTTTTTTAATTTTTTGTTTGTGAAGAAAAAAATTTATTTTCGAAAAAAAAGGGAACTACCTAAAATCAAAAAATCTCAATTTTTTTGGAATCAATTTTTTTCTTTGATAGTAAAATAAATAAATAAATAGATAATATTTTTAAAACTTTGGATTGAAAAAAAAACATTTATAGAAAACATGTTTTTCAGTAGAAAAAGTTGTTGAAAATTTTTTAAGGGGAATTTTTTGCGTGAAAATTTTTTGTTTCATTTACAGGATAAAATCATTCTCACATTACAACATGAAAACAATTTCAAGCATCCGCCTTCTAGGAAAGAATTCGAATTACGCCCTTGAAAATTCTAAGCATTCATTCAACTTGTTTTGGTTTAAAAAGGGGGTCTCGGAGGGCCTAGGCATAACTTAGGGGTTCAAGGGACATTCGCCTCCTCCCTCAATAGCCCACAATCCAAACCAAATGACCTAGAAGATCAAAGTTTGTCAAGTTCACAGACACCACTGATGTATCTTTTGAAGATTTTGACCTTTAGTTTCCAAATTTGAGATAAGGTAGTTTTTTGGCAGGACCAGAACCTCAGCAAAAATCCAAAATAGTGAAATTTATTAAATTTTGCACCAGCGATGAAGGCAGGGACGAAACTTGATCAAAAATTTAGAGGGTTGAAATCTAAAATTTGACGACTGATATTTTCGTTTGAGCTTTTTTTTTAACCCATGAATTTTGTGGACGGCGCAGCTGGGCTATAATTTGCTGACTTTGTAGTCAATTCGTCGAATTATTGGAGGGATGAGAACCCCCTTTACCCCTATAGTTTGAACCTTGAAGGCTTGGATAAAGGCTCAGATTACTACCTTTTTAGGCCTCAAAATATGACGTGCAGAGTCTCTTTTCCATTTAACTTACGCCTGAAAAAATTCTCTAAAGTTATTGCTTGACTGCTACGCTATTCCTGTCTTAACCCTGCTCATTTTTTCATTGAAATTAATCATTCATAATGATAACTAGAGGGAGTTTGGATTTTGGAATGACACGCATGCATATGACATATACTCCGATAGTTTTTTCCACATTACGAATTCCTGTTTTTTTCCCTCTCGGATTGTCCTACTCAAAAATAATGAAAAGAAAAAGATAAAAGACAAAGAGAGAGTGAACACAATGCGTCTCAAAAATGTCTTGGAAAACGAATTCAAATGAGTACCTCTACCTATGGAAGTAGGCGACACTTTGAGAGTGAATTGCATTGTTCGCTTATTGACGTGTCTTTATCAAGACGATGTGTATTTTTTTTCTGCTAGCTGTTTACGTGGAAATATTTATTTAGGGATTTTTTTCTCTAGTTCTATCATCAATAATCTAGACTTTTGACTTGTTGTCTAAATATTGGAGAATGTCTTTGTTTGAGTAAACACACTCGTACCTACGTCTATGCGAGATATCGTACATTGGTATAGTCTAGAAGGCATGTAAACTATGTAGAGTTGTATTCATATTCATATGCTTTACCTACCCAGACCCACGTTTGGTAGCTTTTTTGTTATCGTGCGGTTTGGAGGTGAATTTTCACTCGAGTCGTGGCAAATAATCGCTAAACGTCGTTTTCTTCTAGAGCTAAGCGATAAGAAATGTCCTGGTTGAAAGACGTCAACGTGACTTGGTAACTATACGACGACAGTGTGTTAATTTTTGAGAAGATGACCACCCATCAGTAGAGTTTGACGCTTGGAATATTGTTAATTTATGTATTGTGTTTACTTTTCACTATACGAGGCGAGAATGATTTACATAGGTGAATGAGACGTAATTTTTAAGGTTTATTGGCGAAAGGTGAAGCTACATAGTATGTACAGTACATAAATGTGTCTTCTGTCGTACGTCTACATATGTATAATTATGACGGAATTACGTAAAAGGGGAACGATGGACCATATCGTAGAAGTTTTGGTTCCATATGAAATTTTACAGAGCGGTACGTCATTGAAGAACTATTCTATCGTGGTGGTAATTTGTGATAATTTCTCATTTGCCCTTGATAATTGTCACAGTTATTATACGTGTTGGATAAATAAACAAGGTATATGAATATGTAGCTCGGCAGATGTATACGAGTATGTGTTATTTCAAATTTTGTATTCAGTAGAGATCTGATACAAACTTCAGGCCCCTATTATGTGGGCGAATGAATGAACAATAGGCCTCCTTCTCTTCCCATGTCTTTCAACTTTAATAATTTTCGAATTTATCATCAAAGTTACGAAGGGTTGAAATATTTGTTTTACTAACCACATTTGAAACATATTTTCATCGATTCTGGGCCTCTAGTGTTTTGAAAATCTATGCATAAAATAATTGGATTTTTCGAGTCGATAAAATTGATTTTAAAATTAGAGAAAATATTTTTCACCCCTAGACCTACTAGGGTGAAGTGAAAAAAACATATTTTGGATTTTGATCTTATAAAAAAAAAGAGGTTCATTTTGATCATTTTGAGTTGAATACCTTGTACACAAAATTCTAGCTCCCTAGTTCAAAAGTGGACAGAGCTAAGAGCTCTCAAAGTGAGGTCACTTTTGAAAACCCTCGACTTTTTACCATTTTTCGGTAGTTCCACCTGCGTGTGGTATCTCAATCACTCCCTAAAAAGGTGAAATCTGATTTTTTTTTGCACCTAATAGCTCGACCATCGACTTTGAAATCTGGTACGACTTGCCCACTCTACCAGGAGGTTGAAAAATTGCAGATCACGTACATTTTTGCCAAATTTGAATCTCTCACTCTTGTTTGTTCAAAATTACACTGAAAAAATTTTCTTAGTTGCCAAGAGGGTAGAATGGATGCTGAAATTGTTATCAAGCAATGGAATAGTCTGGCCTCCCTTCAGAGAAAATTTTTTATAAAGAAATTGGAAATATTTCTTGATAGAATTTTTTCTGAAAAAATTTTGAATGTATATTATTTTTTGTGATTTTTTTTTCCTAGAAGTATTTTTCAAAAAATAATTCTCTTTCTACGATTTTTTTATTTATTTATTTTTTTTACAAAAAAATGAACTAATTTTTCTTAATTGAATGGAAATTATAGACATTTTTTTTCAGGAAAATTGTTTTTATGTTTACTTTTAGAAAAGTTCTTTCGAAGTGAATTTTTTGTTAGAAATATGTTTCAAGTATTTCTATTTTTTTGACAATTTTTAAAATTGAAAAATTCTTCGATGATGTTCCGATTTTTTTTCAAGTTTCTAAATCTTTGTTTTAGGTACATCTTTTTTTTTTTTTTTTTTTTAGAATAAACTTATGAATTTTTTTAAAATGAATTTTCAATATAATTATTTTCTTTTTGCGATTTTTTTCCATTTTTTTTTTATGGAATAGAATTTTTTAAAAAATTAAGAATTTTTCAAGTTTTTTATAAAATTTTTATTTTTTTATCTTCATTTTTCGAGTAGGTACCTACCTAGAATTTTTTTACAAAAAAATTTGAAAAAAAAATTTTGGGAAATTTTTTGTAAAAGAAATGAAAGTAAGTACCTATTTTAAAAAAATTTAAAAGAGATTTTGAAAAATAGTTCTCTTGAAAAATTTTGCTAATTTATGTTTGGTTCAAACAAAGACAATAATTTCTGCCCAAAAATTGCAAAAGAGAATTTTCTGTAAAAAAATCATTTTCAAAAGAGTTTGCTGAAAGGAAGTTACTTATACTCTTAGAATAATATCTTTGAAAAAGAAAATCACAAAAGGTGTACATTATTTCCATAATTTTCATGAAACAATTTCAAAAACTCCATTGAAAATTTTTTGAAAAAATTATTAAAGCTATTAATGATAGATTAATTTGTAAACGACATACATCTGGCGTCATTTGCCAAGTTTGCGGTTTGCCTCATATGGCCCATTTATCACTTTTGCCAAGAGTGAAATTTCGATTGCAGCGTTTCCAATTGTATCGCAACATTGCGATGGAGTTATGAAAAAATGAAATAAAAATCACGAAAATTCATTGTAATCAATAAAATTTATTGATTTCATTTTGAGGTTGTGTAATAAGCGATTTTTGCGATGTGAAAATTTTCAACTTCTGGGGAGAGGACAGTGGGACAATACGTGGTACCTAAACTATTACTTACCAACATTTCAAATTATTGTTTGAAAGTTTTTTTTTTTTTTTTTTTTTTTTTTTTTTAAATAATTTTATTAGATTTTTTTTTTAATTTCATTGGAAAAATTAAAAGAAAATTTTATTTATTTTGTTCTGACTAAAATTTTTCCAATTTAATTTGATAATAAATTTTTATGGATTTAAGGATTCATTTTTTTTAAATTTTGCTTGGAATTACATTTTTCAAAAAATACGGTTTAAACTCGTTTTTTTTAATTTTGTTAAAAACTGAGTTATCTAGATTTTGTTTGAAAGTGAGTTTTCAAAATTTTGTTGGAAATGAATTTTTCAAAATAGTTATGGTTTCTAATTAGATTTACTGAAATACCTACATATATTTTTTTGGACTTTTCAAAATTTTGTGTATACATATTTTTTTTAATTTTGTCAAAAATTCACATTTTTTAAATGAATTTTTCAAATTTCATATTTTTATTTTTTATTTAATCGAAAATTAATTTTGAAAAATTTCTTCAATAATTTTTAAAAACTGCTAAAAAATATGATACATTTTGAAATTTCTTTCAAAATTATGGTTCTATTAGCTTCATTTGTGTTTCATCCTAAAGGATTTCCTACTTTGTTTCGATACCTCGAGTGTAACCTATATCGTGAACTGCTTCTCTTTTTTCGAAGGTTTGTCAGCATCGGCTAAGAAATGCTTCGCTTTCGGTTACTATTGTATTCAATTTAAAGAAATTGCCAAAAATTAGGTTATATATGGTACGCTGTTGTTAAAATAATCGATGCCTAACAACGAATCTTATGTCATACGACGCGACGCAATATTATACTGAATTTTTCGCTCAATTTTGGTTATTTATATTCAATAGATTCATCTATTATCAATGTGCCTACACTTATCAGCCTGTACCGAAACTGGGTACATTAGTAATTTGTGGTAATTTTCCATACGTAACACTCCGATGAATAATATTGATGAAATATCGCGAGCCCTGGAAGAAAAGAAAAAAAAATGGATAACGATCACCACGTAGATTATTAATGCTTTATGGGTCAATTATTTTGTATACATGTTTGCTTCTGGCTTGTCGTCGTTTTTAGCCTAAATAATCTTCTATGTAAAGTATACTTCATTATACGTACCTATATAACTAACTCGAATACCTCTGTTTTGTTTATAGGAAATATTGCAACACTTGGGAGCCAACGATGTCGCTTCTCAAGAAATGAAAGACGACTCTGCAGACCGTCCCAATGAAGTCATCAAGGAAGAATTTGAACTGGACTTGAAAGAGGACAGATATGAAAACATCAAAGTACCATCGGGAGGCGCCAGCCGATTCATTCACGACTTTTATTCGGTATTTTGAATTTTTATGTCGTGCTTTTCTTTCTAGTAACTGGTTCGCATATTTCTCCGACTGATGGAAATTAATACAAAAGAATCGTTTAATCGCATCTATCATGCCATTAATGCGTATGAAATTGACTGATAAGCGTAAAAATTTTTTATCGTCGAATTGTACCTTCGCTGTACTTAGACATTATGTATGGTGACGAATTCATTTATGCATTTCCTTTAGCGTATTTTTGTTCGTGTCCGTCATTAAATTTAATGGTCGGATTTCCTGAATATTATATATCATATGTATGTGGTTCCAATTTTTTTTTTTTTTTTTTTTGCAGAATTACACCGCTATTGTAGACGAGAAAAACAAACGATGCTTTGTTATGCCTTTGGATCGCAATGTTATTCTTCCACCGAAATCGTTGTACGATTTGTTGTTCAAAATGCAAGATGGTGGGTATTGTGGACTGTAGAGTCTCTCGATAAGTCGTTGAGTTTTATTGTATTTTTAATGAGAAATCGTACAACAAATTTGTTCTTATTTTGATCGCAGGATACTACTCTATCGATACGGAGCGGGTGAGACGTGAAATGCAAGTCGTAACCCCGGCCATCCCTGATTTGGAATCATACGGAATCTACATTGCCAAAGAATGCTACGGTTTTACGTCGTACAAATTGGAAAAATTCGTCGGAGGAGGTAATTTAAAGTGATAATTTTTCGATTCCCGTTTTACCAGAAAAACTATACCTATCCGATCGAATCGACGATATTCAGGTTTAAAAAATAAAATACCAATTAACATTAATTTACGAGACCTGTTTCAGTTTACTGATTCATTTTTTCAATTTTTCATTTTGTACGGTATCGTACTAGTCTAGATTGGTATTTTGATTCAAAAAATTTGAGTTTTTCGTAAGTATTTTATCCTCTTATAACGGTGTTTATTCAAATAGAGCAATGCTGACGCTGCAGTTTGTAGATCTTTAAGGCTAAATAATAATATGGGGCAGAATTGGCTCCAATTAGATCTCAACACTCTGCTCTGGTTTTACTTTTCACCCTTATGTTTATTCGAATTGAGTCTATTACCTCATAATTTTTATTATTTTTTCGTGTTATTGTAATTGCGACTTTAAAATCGTAATTAACCCTTCCGGACCCGAGGACGAACCAGCCCAAATTGAAGTATCATCTTTTAGTTTATCTGTATGACAAAATATTCCCAGACCGGACAAGATTTCTGAATTTTTCGCCCCCAAAAGTTTTTGAAAAATAAACATGTTATAAAAAATTTTCCAAGGCCCCAATCGAAAAAATTTTCAATCAAAAGTTGTGTGTTTTGATCTCAGGAACAATTTTGGTTATTACAAAAATTTTGATTGGATCACTCCTTCCCCTCCATTTTCGCATTATATGTACGTATGAAAACCACATGGAAAATCATGCAAAATTATTGTACATGAAACGTATAATGCAAAATTAGACGGGAATGAGTGGGCTTTCAAAATTTTTGCAATAACCAAAATTGTTTTAAACACTTTGATATACAACTTTTGTTGGAAAATTTTTTCAATTGGGGCTTTATGTACAGATATAGAGAGATTATTTGGAAAAGAGGGCTCACTTTCCTCTCCAAAAATCTTTTTTATCTGTGTACCTAAGCCCTCAATTGAAAAAATTTTCAAACAAAAGTTTTATATTAAAATCTCTAGAACAATTTTGGTTACTACAAAAATTTTGATTGGACCACTCATTCCCCTCCAATTTTGCATTATCCTAACACACGAATAATAATTTTGCATTACTTATTATACGCATGCGATTTTCATACGTGAAATGCGAAATTGTAGGGGAAGGAGTGGTCCAATCAAAATTTTTCTAATAATAACAAAAATTGTTCTTGAGATCAAAATACACAACTTTTGTTTGAAACATTTTTCAATTGGACCGTAAAATTTTTTCAAGAACTTGTCAAAAATTTAAAATGGATTTTCGACTCTATTTTTTCGTTTTTCTTAGGAACCCCACGTAGGCCTTCAGAAAATTTCATTTTTTGTTCAAAATCTGAAAGATATTTCCCGCCATTCAATAGTTGGATTTTTGAATTGGTTCACTAATTTGCTTTTTTTCATTTTTGATAGGGTATTAATTTCTCATCCCTACACTTTGGGAATCAAATTTTCTTTCAGTTATCATTTAAAAAATTTAGTTATATCGAAAATGAATTTTGATAAATTTTAAAGTTTGAGGATTCTCGGTATAAGTATTGATTGGGGGGGGGGGGGGGGTTGAAAAAATTCAGGAGTTTTGAAAATGAAAGTAGAAAATTTCGCTGATTTTTGAACACTTCTGAAGGATATAAATGAACTCAAAGCGAATAGCAAATAAACCGGCATAAGTGAATTTTTAACCTGCAGCGTTTTCATTATACTATTTGAAGGATTGTTTTTTGGGGCTATATTCGATTTTACGAATTAAATTTGTTTTCGTTGAATTGATGTTTACAATGCTGTGGTTTTTGATCGAGCAATTGTATTGGTGGCTTTGGTGGACTATATGTTTCGATTATCTATATATTTTTGTTGAAGTACAGTAAACTTTATTCTTTTTTTTTTCAGTGGTAAAACGTAGTGCGTCGGACTCTAGTTCTTTCAAATTTTTCATCGGAGATAAATTAATCGAATTCAATATTGAAGGTATTCCACCAAGCAATGCTGTTGCACCAGAAGCGGTCGCGATGGCGTAGACACGAAGATGGATTTTTTTGTTGGGTGGAAGATCGTTGACTACAGGGAACGATATTTTTATTTTTAATATGTATTATTAGTCATTTAATATTTTTTTTGTTATTTTTTATAATAGATTCACTCAATTTTTTAATTGTACTACTTACCTGCTGGAATAGGCGAGCGTTTTTATCATTGTTAGTCGCTTTCGTTGAGTATTTTTGTCGTTTTCTTGCCGCATTGAGTGTTGTATTTATTTTATTAATATTTTTAATGTATATCGTTGTAGTATTCTATTGTATTAATTTATCCATTCCATTTGTTTAACATCCTAATTAAATGTAAATTGTAAGTTAACGACGAGTTTTTTTATTTCTTCGCAATGAACGCTCTTTTTTAAACGAAACTTCAAGAATTAATTTATTAGAAATATCGTCTTATACAACATTATTTACAAAGCTACATAATTCGGCGACTTTAATGACCGTTGAGATGTTTCTGTCGCAATAGTAGAACCTTCTTGACCCATTTTTTAATTTTCAGTTCGCCATCTTCAAAAGCGATCTGAAAAAAGACGTATCATCTGAGCATGACGTATGAAAAATATAGAAAATTTTCTAATGGGTACCTACATCATCGTGAAACACTGTCTCATTTACACGTTTCTCTCCGTTGTCATTGGATTTTATAATTTGTGCTCCAAAATTGGTAATCGGTAAAGTACTCAGTTCGTTTTCTACTTTCAACGAAGTTAGTAACGGATTCGCATTTGGCCGGTCGTGGTTCGACGATTTACTAGATTTAAATACCTTAGGTGTAAACGAGGACGCATTGATATCATCTAATTGTTCTTGTTTCACGATCGGGTCATCTAAAAATGGTATTTAAACGATATAATATTACGTTGTAGGCGATAAAATACGACTAAAAGAGGTTTACGAACCGGAAGCAATTGTAATTAATTTACGATTAGTATCGAGATTGAAATTATTCTCTTGTTTTATAGGTTTTTGCGATATTTGTTTATGTAATTCTTCTAGAGGTTTGCAATCAACAGTTATACCATCGTTGGAACTGGATGATGTGCCACGTCCGTTTTTATCCAAAGACGAACGTTTACTTCGTTTAGGTACGCTAGTAGATCTTGATCGAGAACGATACGATTTTAGTCTAGATCTAGATGTGGATCTTCGTCTAGAACGCGATCTTGATTTTCTATGATGTGAATGAGATCGACTACGAGATTTATAACGTCGTTTGGATTTAGAATAGCTTTTCTTTCTGGTATAACCGCTAGAAGATGCTCGAGATCTTGATCTACTCCTGGAACTTGATCTGTACCTACGTCGCGATCTGGATCGATTTCTATACGGCGACCTAGAACGTTGCGAACGACTTCTATCCTTCACCGACGAACGTTTATCTTTGTGAGCTTTGGAGGATGTTCTGTAACTGGAAATGTTTATTTGGGTAAATTCAGCGATAGCTAGGAGATTCGATTTGAAAGATGGTATTATACCTGTCTCTAGAATGACTTCTGGATTTACGAGATCGTCTTTTGGAATTCTTTACATAACTGTCTCTGGATGAAGAAGAATCAGACCTGTTGAGTATAATAATTACATGAATATCAGATTGTTTTGATATCATAAAACACGTGTATACAACCACTTTCCTTCGTCGTTTTCGTCGGGAACCTTTTCCTCTGTAGTCGTCATCCGAATCACTGGAGTATTTACTCATTACTCAAATTATAAAGGAAAGGCTACTTATGCCATCACTAGAAAAATTTCAAGTTTTACGAAAAATATGAGACTAGATCAACTTGTAATCATTACACGATTGCTAATCAGAAGTTCAAGTTTTATTGAACTGAATTTCACTTTTTATAGTATGACGAAAGATTCAGTTCCTAATTTTATATTCTACAAAGCTTAATTTCTGTAAATTCGCGAAAGAGCGACCGAAGATATCAAATTCTTCAATTTCTGAATTTCAACAAGAGATGAAAAGAAATGAAATTTTTTGAAAATTGTTGAAAAAAAGTTTACGAACCACTGTGGACACTGTGGGAATTTTGGAATTTTTCAAAAAAAATACTTCTAAATACAACTTGACTGGCAGCATCAAAATAATGTTTACAATGGAAATAAGTTATGCGCAAAATAATTTTCAAAATTCATCGATGTCCATTTTCCTTCTTTTTCGCGCTGAAACGGTAATCAAGGTTATTTTTTCAGTAATTTTTGTTGTTCTGTAGACAGTTGGTTATTGTGGTAAATGTAATGTCGCTTGATTAATTTTCCATTTAAAATTAAGATTAAAGTTGTAAATCTTTCTAATGTCGTTGAGTAATGTAATGGTCCAGTTTTGATAGAGTAATTCGCATCATAATAATTCATTCGCGACTTGTTCTAATCGGGTGGTAACTTATAAGTGAACTCAAAAATGGATTCAGATTTGCACACGAAGCATAACAGAATTTCTGTTTTTAAATACAAAGGCAAAGATGAAGACGTAAGTAAAGTGTTGATTTATTCTTTATATATTCGTTTCATTTGAACGTATTTGTATTGAAAATGATCTCTTCGTCGAGTTGCCCTACTTATTAAAAACTTGGGTGATTCCCCATTATGAGCCTGGCAACATGGTTTCGAAAGTAATGGTGAGGTAGTTCGTTGAAAACTTTCAACATGATAAATGTTACGATAGTCCAAAATGACGATCATTTCAATACAATATTTATTACTATTTTAACATAAATGTTATTTTTTTGAAAATGTATTACGTAATGTGGTAGGAGGGTTGTGTAAAGGTTGAGCTCTCAACGGTTTTCTGTATAAGTATGAAAAATGGCGTTTTTTAATATCTGCCATTTTAATCTTACGTTTTACTGTAGGAAATGCGAAGAAGGCGAAATGAGGTAACCATCGAATTGAGAAAAAACAAAAGAGATGAAACACTTCAAAAAAGAAGAAACGTCCCTACCGTGGAACCAGGTAATACACCTTATCGAAATCAGCATTCCGATCTGTTACTAATTGAATGATTTCAACTCGCCAGAAGATGACGATACAGACAGACCTTTTGAGCCGCATGATTTGGAAAATTTGGTCCAAGAAGCTCGTAGTTCTGAAACAAACGTGCAACTATATGCTGTACAATCAGCTCGTAAAATATTATCTGCTGACAGAAATCCTCCGATCGATGCTCTGATTAAAAGCGGTATTTTGCCAGTGCTGGTTGAATGTTTACAGAACTATGAAAAGTACGTGTTTACCGAAAGAAAACACGACGAGATGTGATCGTTAACGTGGTTATTATTTGATTTCAGCCCTACATTACAATTCGAGGCGGCTTGGGCGTTGACTAATATTGCAAGCGGTACTACGGAACAGACTCACGCTGTCGTGGATGCTCAAGCTGTACCACTCTTTGTGCAATTATTAGTTTCCCCGCATCAAAATGTCTGCGAGCAAGCTGTCTGGGCTCTAGGTAAAATATCACGATTATTATAGAAAATATTACCAAAAATACAACGATGATTAATTTGCCCGTGTGTTCTAGGTAATATAATCGGAGACGGACCTGATCTAAGAGATTACGTAATTAGCCTAGGAGTAGTGCCAAGGTTATTGGCTTTCTTGCGACCAGAAATTCCAATTACATTTTTGCGTAATGTAACATGGGTCATAGTTAATTTATGCCGAAGTAAAGATCCACCACCTCCGAAACAAACCATCGCAGAATTATTACCAGCTCTTAAAGTTCTAATTCATCATACCGACGTCAACGTAAATTCCCTTCTCTCGAGTAGTATTTTTTATTGTACGTATTTGAAAATTAATCCGTCGAAATTTACAGATTTTAGTCGATACCGTTTGGGCTCTCAGTTATTTGACAGATGGAGGCAACGATCAGATTCAAATGGTTATCGATAGTGGCATAGTACCTCTTCTGGTTCCGCTACTTTCGCATAAAGAGGTTAAAGTAAGCATGGATGCCGCTTGATGATTTTTCGTTGCGACGGCTTTTTTTCCGTTTTATTTTCGTTTTCCGTTTATAAAATTTTCTCCAAGTGAATCTAGCTGAAAAGTTGCTTAATTTAAATAGGTGCAAACAGCTGCTGTGCGGGCTACCGGAAATATCGTAACTGGTTCCGATGAACAAACTCAAGTAGTTTTAAATTGTAACGCCCTTAGCCATTTCCCTGGTCTTCTTACTCATCCGAAAGAAAAAATTTGCAAAGTAAGCTCGCCATTTTAATTAGTTTGAAACAATACTTTTTTTTTCAAATGTTTTTGTTCTAATTTTGGAACAATCGACTAACGATCGTAGTCGAAGTGTATCGTTTATAATCAGGTTAAAGAAGAACTATACCGTAGGGTAATGAAAGTAAATGAATTCGTATCATTATGATTTAATTTTGAATTTCAGGAAGCCGTATGGTTCTTATCGAACGTGACCGCCGGTAATCAACAACAAGTACAGGCTGTTATCGACGCAGGATTATTACCCGCCATTATATTGAATTTAGCCAAAGTATGTATCTTTTGAATCTTGACATGGTGTCCAAAAAAACAGCAAACCCCAATATTAATCCTCCTTTTCAACAAATCTGCTTCAACGTCGATCTCTTATCATCATAATTTGTATCGATTCCTTGCCTTATACCTAACTATTCTTTTGCAGGGCGAATTCCAAACTCAAAAAGAAGCAGCTTGGGCTGTTAGTAATTTAACAATAAGCGGTAACCGAGAACAAATAATGACGTTAATCGATCACGGCGTTATCCCTCCATTATGCCATCTATTAAGCTGCAAAGATTCGCAGGTTATTCAAATTGTTCTAGACGGACTAAGTAACATACTTAAAATGGGCAACACGCAAGTAGAACAGATAGCTAATCTTATCGAAGAATGCGGAGGTACGTAATCGCTGCAGTTATCCTGGGTAATTTTCATGCCAAATTTACATATTGTAATTTCGAATACGTCTTCTTTGTTTTCTAGGTTTAGACAAAATAGAAAGTTTACAAAGCCACGAAAACGTTGAAATTTACAAACTGGCCTACGAAATTATCGAACAGTACTTCTCCGAAGAAGTAATTGATTTTTGCATAAATTACTTACTCGAGATTATCGAGATATCTAAATCTAATATTGTTTACAGAGTGCTGCTGACAATGAAGTGACTGTCGATGGCAATGCTTTTCAATTCGACCCTGATGGTACAATGCCGACGGATGTATTTAAATTCTAACAAATCTAATCATCGCGGCAGCAACAACATTTATCCTGAAGATGAGATGTTTTACAGGACGCGAAGAAAAATACCCTTTTTTTCTCTGCATGTATTATCCAGAAAAGTACCCTAGCGACGCTTTATTAAATTGAAAATTTTTATGCCAACTTTTTAATCCATTGCACGTAAAATGGTCGATAAAAGAAAACCCCACAAACAATATTCGATGTTAATCTATGTAAATTATTGGGATCGAGGGGATTTAATAATACGAATCGATAACAATTTTTTGACGAAACCAACGAAACGCTAACAATGTTACGATACTGTATCGTAATTTCTATTTTTTTTAGAAGTACAAATGGCTTGTACCGAAGTTTTATCTGTATTTAAACCACCGTAGAAAGAATCCAGAAGAAGAGTGAACATATCATGATGAAGCATTCTGGACAAATTTTTTAGTTTAAAAGATATCGAATATCATAGTGTGGCGACTCGTGTATGTTAAATTATTAATAATCTATTTGTATAGAGTTGTTTTTTTTTATCAAGGAAGAGATAGGAATTAACGTTGAAAAATTAATTGTGGTAATTCTCGTTGTATATACTATAAATTTTTTTCTCTATACTGTGTAAGTTATTTTTACTACATCTACGATTAGTTAATTGTGTTATTTTCGGTATTGTTTGAGAAGAAATTTCAACAGTACTACGTGATGGCTGTTCCTATTGTGTTAAATCATCTTCCAAAAATGTAGAGTATGTTTTGATGGACGTAGAAATGTCGTTTTAGTTTTGTAATAAGCATCGACGAGATGGTGCTTATCGTATTATCGTTTGTAAAAATGGCTTTAATTTTATTCGATCACCTTTTTTTTTTGTGTTTTGATGGGAAATTTAATCGTTGTATATTTCGGATTTTAAGCTGAAAGATTTTTTTTTTTCGTTTGTATTATAAGTTACGACGTTGAAAATTACGCGACATGGTTTTCTTCTCTCTCTCTCTCTCTCTTTTTCTGTGTACCTTTTTTTAATTTTTATTCGTTGTTACGGAGGTATAACAAAGCGCATTCAAACCGATGAGTCGCCACCTGAACATGTAAATATTTAATCGAGATTATTTTTTATAAATATACGTTTAGGAAACTATCCGATGTGTAATATTACTTTTCTGCCCATTTTCATATAGAATGCATTGCATCTCTTGTATTAAGATCTATTATTACAATTATTCCTCTTTAATTTTGTTTAAAAAAAATTATCTGGTAAAATAAATATATGTTTTATGACTATTGCAAAAAGTTTTTATTATTATGAATTGAAATAACTACCTATATATTGGTCTGGAGGGGAGGGGGATTCAAGTTATTTGATCGCTAATTCCTGCATTCAAAGTTACTTGAGACTTTGGTGGGAATTTTATGATGACCGTTAATGCCTCGTCTTGGAATTTACCTTTAGACGACAAAGGTTTCAAATTTCGTTTGATACTCGTAGATGATCCCTGTAATGTTGGTGCTGTTGAACTTCTACTCTTATTCGGAGACTGTTTACGATGTAACTTGGGGGTTTTTGCTGATGATATTTTCAAAACTTCTGAATGTTCGTGATTGAAGCTGGGTTTGCTTTTTTCTCTAATTAGGATTTTCTTAAGGAAAGATTAATTTTATTTTAGATGTAAGAATAGTTGAAATGAACTAAAACTAAAAATTATTTTAATTAATGCAAACGCTCTATTACATTGTATAATACCTACCTCTCTGCGTCTTTCAAGTACGTTAGCTGAATAAAATTCCCTGATAGGTCTCATTTCCCAAGGTATCCGCTCCTCGGGTATTTTTTCCTGAAAAGATGTCGATAATGAAAATCACGTGCTACACATCTTCACATTCTGAAACCAATTCACTACCATTACCTTTCTCACATAATTCTCTGGATGACATGCGATGCATCGTTCTTTTTTAGTGCCAGTTTTTGGAAATTCCACTGATTCAGCTTCATCATCTAAAGGTATCGTGGATGGTTGACGGAATAATTTTATTCTCTGCAAAAACCTTGAAACAATTTGGTAATCGAGCTGTTAGATAGGTATTTTTATGTTTTCAAATATAGGTAATTTTTACATTATGAGAATGAAGTTTTACTTGGGATGCTCATAAAGCCAGCAGTTGTCCACTCGTTTTAAATGCATTATATCATTTAGGTGCTTCAATAAAATGAAATTATCTCGTTCTATTTGAGCGTGTCTTTCAGCCTCGGTTTGTATTTTTTTACACTTTATGTGGACATGATTTCTTTTTGGAGGTGTTAGGTCATCGATTCGAGGCAATGCAGTCATTACCTATGCAATATTTTCTAATTGTAGGTAGGTCTAGGTACTTGGTACCTATACCTACTAATCATGAATGAGTAAGGTAGTACCTATTTCAACTTTCAAATCATTGCAAGTACCTACCTAATTACCTACCTAGTACTAGTGCATATAACCTATTATCTAAAGATATAAGTAATGAGCATTGTACCTACTTTCTGCCGGTGCTGAACATAATTTCTATGTTGGAAGGGTCGAACTAATAATTTTTCTTTTCTAGTGATCATTTTTGATCATTTTTATTACGAATGATCGAAAAAAATCAACACTCATACCGAATTTAAAGAAGCCGGCGAACGCCGATGTAATGTTTCTCAAAATTATACCTACTTTTGTTTTAATATCGATTTGTTCAAAACAAGAACCTAAGTAGTTATGGAAACAAAAATAAAGAATTTCTGCTTTAGCCAATAAAATTCTCTGCAATGGAATAGAAATGCATTGATTTTGCCTCTTGGCATGATATGTTTTAATATGGTTAATTTATGAATTTCGCTTCCGATGCTTTTTTTTTTTTTTTTTTTTTTTTAGATAACACAATAACACATACTGTGAAAAAATATATGGCACTAATAACAATATTATGTGATTTTTCATATAATTGCTGGCAATGTGTAGAACATTTATTGTGAAAAATCACATAACTTTGTTTTTAACCAACCCACTTTTACTTTTGTCTCAAGGGTTAATATTCAAATAGGTATCTTCCATGTGCGTAATGAAAAAGGTAATCAATACTAAATCGATCGAATAAATTACCACATAAAAGTACCTAATACTTCAAATTTAACGAAATTTATTCCATTAAAATTACATCTGAGATAATTAGATAGGTGATTATATTTTGTCAACAATTAACAGACATTATTTTATTTTAGGAAGAACAGGATAGTTTAGATGACTTCCATTGGATGAACAGTATATTAATAAATTCGGCAGAAAAAACTGATACCGAAGAGTCTCTTCGTAAAGATCCAGATATACAGCTTTTGCCTAATCTGATAGATAAAATTGTCGTTCCTAAATTGACCACATTCGAACGAAGATTCACTGTTTTATGTTGATACACACTCACACAAAGACAAATACAGGCACGACGGTAGAAAATTGAAAACAACGTTAGCTCTTTGCGTTTCGCATATATCTAAAATTTCACTGTTTTTAAACTGATTTTTTAATCATGAAAATGAAAATTATGAATAATGGAAAAATTGTAGGTGGAAAGCTCATGAAATCAGCTTTCTAATGAAGTATTTACATTGCAAATACCTTTAATATTTTTAAAAATATGGCCTTATCAGTTCAAATATTTCGTGAACATTCACGCGACCAACATGATTTCGGCCGTGTTATTCATCTTAAAATTTGGTTTTGTTAAAAAAACGCTAAGATCGCTATATAAAATCAAAAATTTTCATTGAAGTAAATTTTCGTTTTTTATCTTTTACGTACCAATTTTCTCTCTTCCTTCAATAATATTGTCATTTCAATCAATAAAAAGCATAATTACTTGACAATATAGTATAAAAAATTGAAAATTAAAGTTACTAAAATTTGCAAACAGTTAGCTGATAAGAGGTAGCAAAAGTGATAAAGCTATAGTTTTGGACAGAATGGATCAATTTAGAAGGTAGATACGTCAAAAGAAAGCTCTTTTCATGTGCTTTTCGATTTTAAAATAATATATTAAAATTAATCTAATTACGATGCCGAAAAATGTAATTGAAAATCATGAAAATCTTATATATATGGCAATCGCTCATGCTTAACGTTGTTTTCATTTTTTTTTCATCGTATCACTTTGTGTATGTTGCTTAATCGTTCGTTCAATCTCGTTCGAATGTGGTCAATTAAAAAAAAAATTATTATTTTTCTGGATTTTTTGAAGTAGATAAGAAAAGGTACCAAAAATGTACCATAATTTGTAAAAACTCTCCGCAGCGTCCAGTGTTGTGAAACGGGAATTCCCATTTTGCGGGAATGGGAATTGTTCCCGGGAATTCCCGGGAACGTTCCCACCTTCATCAAAACCGGGAATTCCCGTTTTCAAATAAATTATTTTTTTGAAGCAAAAACGAGATTTAAGTGATGTAATGATGTTTAGAAATGTCAATTTGAATGAAAATTGGTATTGATACCCTAGAAATACTTGAAATTAATAAAATTATTCAGGGATAATATTTTATTTTTTTAGATGGTAATTTCAAGGTAATTCTTCAGGTTATTACCACGTGATTTTTTTAAATATTTTTCAAAAATATACACAATATTCGTATCTAATCCGTTTTTATTTAGTAGTATTTTTGTTTTTGTAGTTTCCAACTTTCAAATTCAATTAAAAAATGAGTAATAAAACGAAATAAACGTTTAAGAAGAAAAAATCAAATTTCAGTGGGAAAATTTTGAGAATTCCCGGGAATTCCCTGTTCCCGGGAACAACACTTCGTTCCCGGGAACTTTCACAACACTGGCAGCGTCCTCTTCTGGTAAAGATAAAAACACAACTACAATCATCCTGTGCGTATTTTCGTACATTTGTAGTAGTGGTCAAATAAATGCGATAAATTTGTGTTGGGGTATAGTTGGGTGTGTTTTTTAATCCTAAAAAAGTTTCGGTGGTAAATTTACTCGTTTTTTAAAGTTGCATCGTTTGCGTGAAATGAATTTCGCTAATCAACGTACTCCTACGAATAAGGAATTGCAACTGCAATGCATCTTGAAGGTTCGTATTTCTCATTCAAAGTACATCGTAAGTATCTAAACAAACTTTATTATCAGATTAAAATTGTATTTGTGTTTTTTCAGGATGATTAACTCATAATTCAAGTACTTCTCTATATGATCCTAGTCACAAAGTTAACCGTACATAATTAGTTATACAAAATATGTTGGAAGCTAGAAGCATTCCAAATATTGGCGAAAGTGTAGCATCATCTGCTACTTGGCAAGGTAAAAGCAATGGTAACAGACCACCTTTGCCTCAACATCACACTTCCAGCACCCGGTCTCATGGTAAGTAATCAAATAATTGGTTTTGATTACTTCAGGAATGTTTGTCGCCGTTACCATATCTTATTCACGAACTTGTATTCGAAACATTGGAATCTTGTTTAGATCTTACTGCAATATGACTTTTTCTTTCATTATTTATTTACGTATTCCGAAAAGTACATCATCTCGATTCCATTGAATTAGATCTGAACTGTTTTCCTCTCAACGACGCGACGGCACAATAAGCTCAATGTTGATAACGATTTTCCTCATTTCATAAGTACATATGATTTTATTATGACAGGAAAAACCAACCAAGATGACGCTTGCTACGTTATTGCAAAATATGATTACACGGCTCAAGGAGCTCAAGAGTTGGATTTAAAGAAAAACGATCGTTATTTATTATTAGATGATTCGAAACATTGGTGGCGTGTTCAAAGTAATCGCGGTTATTCCGGATACGTACCGAGTAACTACGTTAAAAAAGAAAAACCATCACTATTTGATAGGTAAGTGGATTTCCCTCCCCGTATTTGCATCTCTTTAACAAATCATTTAGTTTACATTTTGAAAATAAATTACGAAAGCGTATAAATGTATGTTTATAATCCCTACTCTGTGGTAATTCAATTTCTCAATCTTTATTTCTTAATTACAGCATAAAGAAAAAAGTGAAAAAAGGTAGCAGTAGTGGCAGTGGTAGTAAAACTCTTCCTAGTGGTAATTCTCCATCGCGACACGTCGAATCTCCAGCAATGAGTCGCAGACTGCCAGTAGATCCTTCCGAAGCTATCGGTACAGCTATCGTAAAATATAATTATCAAGCTCAACAACCCGACGAGTTATCTTTGTCAAAAGGTACCAGAATATTAATTCTTGAAAAAAGTAACGATGGGTGAGTACTCTTTGAATCAGTTTAACACCGCGAGTTCGCTAATTCAGCTTTTGATCGATATCACTTTTATTTCTATTCCAGGTGGTGGCGAGGTCAAAGTGGTTGTGCTACCGGCTGGTTCCCCAGTAACTATACTCAAGAAGAGGTTGATTTGGATGAGACTGTGCATACATATGCGATGGCTGAAAACGTTCTCGATATCGTTGTAGCTTTATATTCATTTACGTCGACTAACGATCAAGAATTAAGCTTTGAAAAAGGTGACCGATTGGAAATTTTAGATCGACCGCCATCTGATCCGGAATGGTATAAAGCTCGAAATAATGCTGGACAAATTGGACTTATACCGAAAAATTACGTTCAGGTTGGTTGATGTTTGTTAATTTTTATTCAGGACAGAATTTTGGATTTTTTTTTTTTAAATCATTATTTGCTTTTATTTAATCGATCCATTTTTTCATTTTTCTCGATTTATTACAGGAACTTAGTGAATACTTGACTCAACCAATGGGAAATGGTGTAGCTAGAAATGATTCTTCGGAACAAAATGGTAGTACTTGTATTGAACGACCATACCTGGGTGGTAAATCCTGGTATTATGGTAATATTTCACGAGCACAATGCGATACCTTACTGAATAATCACGGATTAGACGGAGATTTCTTAATACGCGACAGTGAAACAAACGTAAGCCATTCTCACGTTTTATTAATTTTACATTGAAAGTTTCTTTACTAATTTTGATTCCTAATTATCCAGAGTGGAGATTACTCAGTCTCGTTGAAAGCTCCACATCGAAATAAACACTTTCGCGTACACGTCGAAAACAACATGTATTGCATTGGTCAACGTAAATTCCATAACCTCGATCAATTAGTCGACCATTATCAACGAGCACCAATCTATACGAATAAACAAGGAGAAAAATTATATTTGGTCAGACCTCTTCCAAGGAGCACCGGGCCGCCGGCAAGTCAAGCTTAATGTGTTACAGCATTAACAAAATTTTTACGCTTAATTATCACATATTTTTTTGTGTGTTGCGTGTGTTTCTTACAAAAACGGATATTTTTAAAAATCATTTCCCCCCTTTTTTTGTCGTCTCGTTTATCTGTTGTACTTGTATTTTTACTATGGTTTGCGCATCGATCAAAAAAATTTAGCAGACTTCGTCAATTTTTAAGACTCGATGGGCCAAAAAAAGAGGTCGTTTTATTCGCTACGGTTTGCTCCAAGTAATCCTCCTTTTTTTTCGCAGTATACCAAGGTAGTTGTTTTATGTATTTCATAAAGTGCTTTTAAAAGCGAATTATCAAAATCAAAAGTAGTATTTAATTTTTGTACGTCGTGTTTAATTACTCAAATACGGTATATTTATTCCTACATTTTATCATGATGTTTTATACCGATCTTCATACTTGATGTAACTCGATAAATTACTTTTTAGCCATGAAACAACCCCTACTCAAAATCAGAGGTATATGGTTTATTAATAAGATTTTTTAAACGCTCTCTGTTATTTATTAAGTCGAAGAAAAAAAAACAAAAACAATCTTTTTAACAAGAGTCGTTGCTTGTTATTGTGAACTCAGCAGTGTGATCGAATAATGGAACCGAAAGCTCAAGTTTTATGATTTTTTTAAATTTCTTTTTTAACCGATAATTTTATTCGATGAAATAATTAGTGTAAATTGCACCAAAAAATCAGATATTTCGTGTTTTTTTCACAAGCTTCTTTTAACGAAGTAAGTGTTTGTTGTGGATGGTTTTTCTTCTTTTTTTTTTTCTTAATCATTAGATGTATTGATTTTTTTTATATTTTTATTATACGAAACATATTACATTAGTTAGCTAATGAATTCGTGTACATAATGCTAAATTATAGCGTATCGCCAAGCTTTCTAGTTAAAAAGAAATGCAAAAATTACTTGCTATAAGAGCGATTAACGATTTTGTCTGTTTCATACACGTTTTTTTTAATCGAATTTACCTATATTTATTAAAGACGAATTGCGTAGTTTTAAATTGTGATGTAAACGCATTTTTCCCCCCCTTTAGATGGCAGCGAGCGAAGTATATGTTTAAACATCCTGAATATGTGTCATTCCAGTCTCTTTTACAGTATAAATTTATTATCGATATCATTGGACTTCCAATGTAACTTTACATGTTTACAACATAAGTATTCATAATTAGAAGTAAAAATTTATTCGGTTAAGCTTCAATTTTATCATTAGTCCAATTTTTCTACATGCAGATTTACCGTACTTTATGCTTTAATTTATAATAAATAATTTGTTCTGACTAGATCGTCTCGTTCCTAATTCATTGGATGATTTCATTGTTTCCGTACTATCATTGACTATCTTTTAATCAACTAGTGGATCGCCGCAGTACTGTTTTTTTTTTTGTCACTATCAAAAATTTCGTCGAAAATTTACCTACTCCAATACCACATAGACACTTGATATTCAAAATTGAAGGAGAGGGAGGGGTCCAATCGAAATTTTTGTAATAGGAAAAATCGTTCCTAGAACTTCAAGCTACAACTTTCGTTTGAAAATTTTTTCAGTTGGACCCCTCCCTCCCAACTGATTTTGCATAACACTCCGAAGGTACTAATTAAAAATTGGAGGAGTGACTAGTGAGGGAGGAAGGGGGCCAATTGAAAAAAAAATGATGAAAGTTGTAGATTTTAGATTAAGATCCTAAAAATAATTTTGGTCATTATAAAAATTTAGATCCCCACCTCTTCTCCGATTTCACATAACATCATCAGGTAGAACTTTTTCAAAATTTGAGGAGGGGTCCAATTGAAAAAAATTTTAAACAAAACTTGTGGATTGAGATCGTATGTAGAAATAATTTTGGTTATCATAAAATTTTCGATTATATCCTCCACTCCCTTTCAATTTTGCAATATGACTTTGCCAATCAGGGATCAGCTGATTACACAATTGATAACGTTGAAAAACTGCACGTGGTCGTGGTCAGTTTTAAATTGAGATTCCATTATTCTAGATGTGTTGTGGTGATATTTTTGAAAATTGTGTATTTATATTTGTGATTAGATTAAGGTAATTCGTTGATATTTCTTTATTACATCTTCAAACACTTACATAATAAGTTAACTTTCTATCTCGTGTCAGTGATATTCAAAGTGTATAAATGATGCCAGTAAACTTCGCGAATATAACACGTTCTATTGGACATTTCTTTCATTTGGCTGCAACAACACACAAGTTTGGAATTAGATATAAAATGGTAGGTGTTCTTTTAAATTTCAAATTTCAATAGTAGAATGATAGTTACATCGATTGGCATTAATACAAATGGTATTTGAGCACTAACGTCTTGAAGTGGACTGATATACAGTCTGACTCGAATGAAGTAGTTTACAACTATACCAAAGGCATCTTTTACTGGATGGTGATGCGTGCTATAAAACAATTAATTCTTTAATAGCATGTTTTAAACAGTCTAGCCCTGTAACTACAAACCTAGAAAACTTACAAGGTTGAAGAAGCTAAATCACAAAGCTCAAATTTGTGATGACCGTCCAAGGCAATACCACCTTTCCTTCGATTATTTTTCAAAGACGGTCTGACACTCATTGTTACTTGTACAGATGCCCCTGGCCTAATAGGGCATCCAGATCTGAAAAGTTTCATCAAATAAGATGATTATCAAATTTATACGGTTTGCCATATTATGAAAAAAATAGCAATGTAGAATTATTTATTATACGACACCAGTTGAAATATTTAACATTACTTGGTCACGTGTCGATCAATTATGCGTTTGTATTGACCAGCTTGTAACATTTGGATGCTCACATTCTGGTATAAAATACAGTGGATCTTTTTGACCACCTTGCTGCTGTTGTTTTGCACTGTAACGTGAACTTGTATCATTTCACCCGTTTCGTAGTACTAAAATATGAAAATTGAGAAAGCTTCATTAGTGAATTAATTTCACATAGAAGCATTTTATTTTGAAGAAGAAAAGATTGTCAAGTTTTCGAGAAAAGATAAGTATGTTCTTTCTAAAAAGAAATATAACTAGGATCCTAACGAAATGAATGGTGTGATGGTGTTATAACACTCTTCCCCTCCACTCGATACTTACATTTTGGATCATTTTTTTATTCTAAAATGAACTATGAAGGAGAAACACTACAGGGTGTTTCATAGTTGACTGAGTTCTTTCCACCAGGTGAATAGGCAATCCATAAGGAACGAAAAATGTTGTATAAACATGTTGCCTATTTTGAAAATTGAAGGGGCAAGAAAAACATTAAATTGAGAAACAATGTTTTTTGACTGAGCCAATGAATAGTACTGAAAAAATCAACTTGTTTTGTTCTCGACATTTTTTGCCTATCTTTGAAAATGAAGGCACAAGAGAGCTATACTTAAACTTTGAAAAAAAAAACAGGTTTTTTAATTTATTTTCAAAGCTCTGTAGCTCCTTCATTTTCGAAGATAGGCAAATTCACAAAATAACTTTTTTTGCTTATCGCAAAGAGTTACACCTCTTTCATGTATCATTTTGACGAAATTTTGCAATTTTTATGTCTCATTCGTAGCTATTTATCATTTGGAGCTTCAAATTATCAGTGGACATCATTGGAAAAGGAAAACTGCAAAATTTGTCAAAATGTTACATGAAACAGGTGTAACTCTTGAAGATAAGCAAAAAAAGTTATGTTGTGAATTTGCCTATCTTCGAAAATGAAGGAGCTACAGAGCTTTGGAAATTGAAAAACTTCTTTTTTCAAAGTTTATCTAGCTCTCTTGCGCCTTCATTTTCAAAGATAGGCAAAAAATGTCAAAAACAAAACAGTTCATTTTTTTAGTACTATTCACTGGCCTATAGTAGAGTCAGAACTAGAAGCGCCAATAAACACATTGTAAATTCGTCTATAAATTTCTTCATATTATGGCCGGATTACGTTGAAAAAAATATGTATTTATGATGCAACTCATATTAGTTAAAATGTGTATTTTTTCCAACTGTCCACCCCTGCCCAGTCATAATATTTACTATTATTGATGAATTTACATTGTGTTTATTGGCGCTTCTAGTTCTGACTCGAGTATAGGCAAAAATTATTTTCTCTCAATTTAGTTTTTCCTTGCCCCTCCAATTTTCAAGATAGGCAACATGTTTATATAAATTTTTTTGTTCCTTATGGGTTGCCTATTTACCTGGTGGAAGGAACTCAGTCAGATATGAAACACCCTGTATAATGAGTGAATTAATGATCTACAAGAAATTTCAGTAGATAAATGAATCAAAATGGTGAAGAAAATTGAAAAATGGATAACTTGATGGTGGGAATTTAATTTTTTTTTTACCTAATTACCTGTTTAGCAATCGACGCTTCTAAATCTATATCTCCGGTACAGTAGACGAGATTCTGTTTGACACGAGTATAAGATGGTTGTCTAACAACATCAGAAGAAACATACTGAATCCGCCTGATATTAAGTTTCGCCAAACTCCTGTACACATTTCATGTTTTATGAGCATTTTTTATTATTCAGAGACGAAGGAATATCGATAGATTAATATCAAGATACAAACTGTGCGAAACTAACCTACGATGAGGAATATCATTTTCACCTTCTCCTACGAACACTTTTACGTAATAATGTATTCCACATGATTTCTTGTGTTCTTCTTTCTCGCACGATTGCAGAGAGACAGAATTAGGTGCGGCGGTTGGAAAATAAAAAGTGAATGGGAAAATATTACGCGAATCTAATTTCTCCATTAAAGCCAACTGTGAATTAGGAAAATGATCACATCATGAGGTTTTATTGTAAAATCTGGCGAATCGCGTTTGATTACCTGAATTCCTGTCAATGGTTGTTGATTCTTTGTGCTTGTGGGAAAAATTTGAGTTGAAGCGAGAATAAAATCTCGATAGAATTTTATCCCCATTACTTCATCCTTCTCACGACCGTAACGAAAGTGAGCCACTAGTTGGGCGAATACTTTGCGTTGTTTTAGGTAAGATGGGTCTATTTCTATTACACCATCTACGTACAAAATATGTATAGAGGATTACGTTGAATGAATGAAAAATCGCCATTCTTGCGTGCTCAATTTACAATTCAACTTACCTATTGGTTCCTTGGTCGATACATAATCTCGACACCTCAAGTACAAAACCACTTTTCCGTTCGGTGAAACTTTTTTCAAAACTGAAGATGTTCCTACCATGTTTGTATCGTGAAGAATTCACCACCGACAAAGAGAGATTGCACTTTTTTCGTAGAGAAATTAAAAAACTTGAAAAATTGCACACAAAATTTTATTGAAAATCAGTTACATTCTTTGTTGCCTTGATATTGCACTATGAAAATGACTAGCATAAGGTTTCTAATCTTATTAGAAAATGATTCAGTCATTTTTCCTCGACTACCTAATTAAATAATAGCAATACCTTGCAAAAGGTACGTTGTTTTTATTTAACAACCTGTCGCAAGGTAAACAATCGTAAACGATTCTTTCTATTTCTAGATAAATTACGTATTCATAAATGGCCACATTTAACTAAAACTAAGTATCTATTTAAATAGGTTGTTGGGTACAAAAATATAAAATTACACAAAAAGTAGGGAAATTTAAAAATAAATAAATATCAAGGTTCTCGGCAGATTTTAAATCACTTCGGATTTTAAATCCAAGAAGTTCTCAAAATCCGGATTTGGATTTTCGATTTTAAACCTTGGAATAGAAAAGATTTTGGATTTTTTCAAGTTATCAGAAGGATTTTTTTTTATTGATTTCGTACTGTTTAAAAAAAACTCAGAAAATTTTTCTTACCAAAAACAAATATTTTTTTCTCCGATAAAGTTAAAAAATCTTTCACTCATTTTTTTACTTCGAAAAAATTTAAAATTTTATTGGCGTTTTTTATTGTAAAAAAATAAGTTTTTTTTGCGAAAGAATTCAGTTTTTTTTTCTCTTCAATAATTAATTGAAAAAAATTCTTATTGCAAAAAAATATAAATAGGCATATAACTATTTACTTAAAAAATAATGAAATCATTAAATTCAGAAAAAAATGAGATATTTTCTTCTCCAAAAAATTTTTAATTAAAAAAAGACCAAAAATTGCTATTTTTCAAACAAATTAAGAGAGGCAAGGGGATTTTTTGTCAAAAAAAAATACTAAAATACTCAATACAGATTTGTTCAAAAAAATTAGTAGTTTTTCAGCCTGGCTCGAGAAAAATCGTTTTTTTATTTTTTTATTTCGAGGAAATTCAGAAAATTTCTTGACAACAAATTGAAAAAAAATTTCCAACTGAGACCAAACCAATTTTTTTAAATTGATTTTTTTGAAAATTTGAATTTTTTTTTCAAAAAAATTTCCTTTGAAAATTGTAAAAATGTTTTGTACCTAATTCAAAAGAAATTTTGAGAAACTTTTTTTTCAAAATACCTAAAACAATAAATGATAAATAAATTTTATTACGTTGACTCAAAAAAAAAAAAAATGTATCTAAGAAAATGTTTTATCCCAAGAAAAATTGGAATTTTTTCTGCAAAGGAATTCGGATTTTTTCCAAAAAGAAATTGAAATATTTTTATTTTCAACTTTAAAAAGACAGGACAAAGAAATGAGATTTCTGTTAAAAATTAAGAGTTGAGTAAAGGGATTATCTACTCGAAAATTAACAATTGAGCCGCAGAGACTCTAAGTTGAGGAAAAAAGTTTGGATTTTGGATTTTAAAATTCAATTAGGTAGGTACCTATTGAAATTATTTTAGATTTCGAATTTCAAATCTAGACGTGAAAAGGATTTTGGATATTGAATTTTTTGATTTTGATTTTAAATCTTTTTTCCCTGGATTTTGCCGAACCCTGATAAATATAAATTACTTGTTTTGGCAAAATAACACAGATAGGTTTACTTTTTTTTTTTTTTTTTTTTTTTTAGAAGCAAGAGTAACGGATAAATTAATTATACTTAAAACAAAAATCACACCAAAATAAATCATAAATCACACTAAATTATTATAACTATTGATTGTCGATCACATCGACAAACCTATTTATAAATATTTTAAAATAATAAAATAAGTAAAATAAACACAAAAGATCTAGAGGAAAATGATCAAAGTAATTTAAAAAACTTATGAAATTCAAGAGAAAAAATCAGTAGTTTTAGATCGAATTTTTATTTTTTTTCTTCCTCAATTTTCTGGGGTGAAGCTTAATTTTTCCCGAAGTGGTGACTGGTTGAATTTTTTTTCCAGTTTTGAATATAAAAATTTGAAATTTTATTTTACTCAAAAAATTAATAAACTGCAGTACATTTCTTCACTCCAAAAAAATTTAATGATTTTTTTGCTCTGAAAATATATTTTTTTTAATTTTTTGCTCCAAAAAATCCGAAAAAATTTATTCCAAAAACTTGAAACAGGAAAAAATGGAGGAATATAGATGTTCAGATCAAAGATGTGTACTGTGTTTGTGTGGAATATTTCCACTTCGATTTGCTTGCTTATCTAAGTAATTATCTGAACTGAAACATCCTTTTAAAGCGATACATTCCCTTCCGTAGGTATATTGATTTAATAAAATTCTTAAATTCCTTTCAAATAAATTTTTCAATTAAATTTACATGTACATTGATCTTCGTTTTATCAGAACAATTTGATTAAAAGATCTTAACATACCTAATCATTCATACAGGCTCACTCAAAAGTAAATTAAATTCTATGAAAATATCCTTTATCGTTTTTTTAATTTCCGCTGATCGGGGTTCAACTCCGAAAGCAAATTATTGTAGTGATAAGGTTCACGATAATGTTAGGATTAAAAAAAGTCGATTTTATTGCTAAACTCTGCTCGTATAGGATCGTCTACTCATAAGCAAAAAGTCGTTCATCGGTTCATCCGCGATCTATCTATCTTTTTTGAGTATTTCACCATGAAATTATTTTCTAAAGGTGTGTCTTTTATCGTGGTTTCATCGATATATTTCTCGATTTGTGGATTGATATTGAAAGCGAATACACAACTAACACCCGTGCAACAATCGAATTACCCGCTAACTCTCAACAAGACTCCTGAGATATCCATAGCACCGCAGTCCACCACCACAACTGATGAAAGGATAGAAGAAATGTTGCAGAATATTAATGAAATAGAAAATCCCAAATGTGATATAAGTGCAGAAAGGTAGGATTCATCATTCCCCTAATATGATCGATTATTGATCGTGTTGTACGCGATGTTTGATTTTTATATTTTGGTACTTTGCGTAGGTTGTAAGTTACCCCTTCAAAACTTTCCAGAAAAAAATGTTTTAAAATATTCACGAAGAATACTAAAAAAATGACACGAAAATTATTGAACAAAATTCCCTAAAAAATCACCCAATTTTAACAAATTTAATCTCATTGCACAAAAATTCATCAAAAAATCCTAGGTACAAGTAATTTCTTTCATTCCAGGAAATATTTAAATTTCTCCTTGGACAAATTCGAAAATCACATCATTTTTTCTTTACGAAATATTTTTTAATTTTACTGTAAAAATAGAAAAATTTATGATAATTATTTTTTTCAATTCAGAAAACATTCGTTAAATTTTTTTAAAGAAAATTTTTGAAATTTCTCCTCGTATAGGTAGGTAAAGGAAAGGTTCATAAATTTAATAGAAATGAAGTTTTAAAATATTTTTATGGAGAAAACTGAAAATCTCATAAAAATTATTGATCAAAATTCAACAAAAAATCCAGCAATTGAAAATTTTTTGTAAAATGTCATTGTACAAAAATTCATCGAAAATCTTCAAGTAATTTCTTACAGGAAATCTTTAAAATTCTCCTTGAACAAATAAAAACTAATACATTGTAATAATGATATCAAATTTTGTTTTTGCTTCTCATTTACAGTTGGTTCGAGCACAAATTTAGTAAAAAACTTCATAGGTATGTACAGAAAGGAACAATACCCCAGGACCCTCCTACACCTCATTTTCCACTGTCTACTGCCACAATCCATATGCAACCTTTGCCAAAAGATTTTTCCACTTGGAAATCCATTCGAACAGAGAATATGGTCTATGTTGATAAAACGAAGTACCTGCTCCAATTTAAGGATGATACATCCATGTTGTATCATTTCACAAGACCTCGCCGATTCGGAAAAACTTTATTTCTTCAAACAATAGCCAGCTACTTCCGTGGAGAAAAATCATTGTTTCGTAATACGTCGATTTTTGAAAAAGGAAACGTTGCCCATGACGAGGGAAGATGGGTGGAATATCCTGTAATTGAACTAGTATTTTCCGAAATTATTCCCATAAAGCCGATACGTGACGCATCTAAAAGCATCGAGGAAATGCATACCAGACTCGATGATGCATTAACTTTTGTTGCTAAAACCTACAACATTTCAATTCATAATTACCCTGAACCTGGTGACTTAATCAGAAGTTTGTTTTTGAAATTCAAATTACCAGTTGTAGTACTCATTGATGAGTATGATGCTGCGGCAAACTATGCAATTTATGGGGCAAATAATGAAAACTTCACCAAAGAAGTAACCAGATTGATGACTATTTTTTATACAAACATAAAAGCTGCATCTGATTTCATCAAATTAGCCTGGATTACTGGAGTGAACAAAATCGCGCTAGACTCACTGGAAAGTGGTCCTAACAGTTTTAAAGATTGCAGTCATTCGGAAGAATTTGAGGCAGTTGTGGGATTTTCAAAAAGTGAAATTTTGGACAATTTTGCATCTCATATCAAATATTTCGCCATTAGAGTTGGTAAAACTGAAGAAGAAATTATTGCAGAAATGACCAAATGGTATGGCGGATATAGGTTTAGTGGGTTTAGCATAAAAAGCAAAAGTCAGAGTCAGAATAACCTCTTCAACCCAATATCAGTTATGAACTGCTTAAGGGAATGCAAATTCAAACCATATTGGTCGTTGACAAAATCGGTGAAATATATTGTCGAAACTTTTTATAATAATTCGTATAAAATGGATCAGTTCAGGAATTTAACTACCACCTTATCTTGCATTACACAACGACGTGATCCAACCTCGGGACCAATTCCCACCATTGCCCATATGTTCAATACGGGCTACCTTACAGTCATCAGTTACGACCATACAACTAATAGTGTCACTCTAAATTTCCCAAATTATGAAATAGAAGATTTTCTAAATAAGAAATTATTGGAGTATGTCCCTTCCGAAGGAAAATTCCTCGATAAAATGGGCACAATTTGAATAGGAAAATTAATGAAGTAGTTCAATATCCTTGAAGTTGTCAAACGACTGTACGAAATCGTTTTCCCCAGATTTGACAATCCATTGGACAAACCAGAATAAATTCGAAGTACCACTCAACGAAAAGGGCAAAGATTATGGGCAGTATTTAAAGCATCTGCAATAACATGCACTCTAAAGAAGTTAAAGGGAAAAAGGCAAAGAGTCTGATGGGACATCGTACTGACTTAAAGTTAACTAGATATGTTATAGAGGTAAAATTGGGGGCAGGGGCTGTAAAATGTATCAAACAATAAAATTATAGAATTTTGTCAAAACGTCGTTTTTAAACAACATTGTACAAATCACGAAGCAAAAAAAGAAATGATTTGAAATCAGTATGTAGCGTGTGACCTGTCATAAAGAAACCAGGTTTTGATCCGAAAGACAAATTTTACAGGAGAGCCGTACAAATTTTTAAATCAATTCTCACACAGTCCATTCCGTTCATCTGATCCAGCTGATTTTTGGGGCATCATTTAGCCACTCCAAGTGAACCCAAATTAACTGCTTAATAGGGTGATTGAAATTTTTTTTTACAGGTAGTGTTGCCATTTTTAAAACAGAAAATTCCAAATTTTGAATGAAATTTCAAATTTTCAAGTCATGACTGATATCGGCTTAAATTTTGAGCAAATCAAAAAACCAAGACTAATTCGTGGTAGAAAATCAATTTTCCAACAAAAAAGGTTCTCTTCACCTTTTGCCTATCTTCAATATTTCAGGAGTTTACATCTATAATTATTTTTGATTTTCTCGAATAACTCCTGAAATACCTGAAGATAGGCAAAAAGTGAAGAGAACCTTTTTTGTTGGAAATTTGATTTCCTACCATGCATTAGTCTTGGTTTTTTAGTTTCTCGAAATTTAAGATATGAAAAGTGAAAAGAGTTGAATTTTCCACTTTTTGCTAATAAAAAATTTCATAAAATTGTCACAGATCATTCAAAACTTACCCGATTAGGCTGTTAATTTTTACGTACACACTATTTGAACTACCCTCCAAGAATAATTGAAAATAATTTTCTGAATAGAAGTATCGATTTTTTCTGGATTTTTTACTTTGCTGTGTGCTAGAACAGAATCGTTTGAGAACGTTTTCTCCATGACCAGTGAAATCATCACCAAAAGTACTACTAATATCAACAAAAAAAATAAAAAAGATTTTTCGGACCAGAACCTGGTTTTCTTATGACAGGTCACCGCGTAACTAGGGACGGGTCAGGATAGGCCAGGCCATTTCAAGAAATAATTTTCAGTTTTTCGTGCTTTCATTGTACACGATTCTTTTTATTCCTAACTAAATTATTCATAAATGGCACATTTAACTAAAACTTTTTTAAATAGCTAGGTACTTAGGTACAAAAATATAAAATCACACAAAAAGGATGGCGATTTAAAAATAAATAAATATAAATTACTTACACGTTTTGGCAAAATAACACAGATAAGTTTACATTTTTTTTAAAAAAGAAGCGAAAGTGACGGAAAAATTAATTATAAATCATAAATCACATCAAATAAATCATAAATCACACCAAATCATCGTAACTGTCGATTGTCGGTCACATCGACAAACCTATATAAATATTTTAAAATAATTAAAATAAACACAAAAGGTCGAGAGGCAGATGATCATTGTAATTTTAAAAAAGTAAGTATGAAATTTTTTAAAAAGAAAAATGAGTATCTCGATTCGAATTTTCATTTTTTCCCCCTCAAAATTTTCAATATTTATAAAAATTCGAAAAACAGTTTTGTCAAAAATTAGAATATTTTTGAAAACTAAAACAACAAAAAAATAAATAAACACTATCAAAGTTTAGGAACACTTTTGAGTTATTTTTTTAAAATACAGAGTATGAATCATCTGCCTCGTAGCCACAGACCCATAACGTACTTTTGACAACGTCACACACCGTCACACCGTGATTCGTCGTCGAACATCAACAAAAACATGAAAAAAGTTTCAAAATAATAACTTATTACCCGAAATAAAACGCTTGCAACAGCTTTTCTCGTTTTCCTTCGAAATTTTCTTCAATTTTTACCTCAGACAACAATGTTTGTAATTTTCTGGCGATTTCAAAACGAGATTCATCTTCCGGAGGTTGCACGCATAATTTTGCCAATTCTTTTATAGACTCGATTTTATCATCGTAATGTGTGTTATTTGGCAGTGAATGCAATAAACCGTAATCGGCTGGAAACTTTGAATGAAAGAATTCCTGTAATGAGACAGAAAATATAAAACCCAAGTACATGTGTAGAAATTGTGATAAAAAACACAAATGGCTTACTTTGCATACAGCGTAGAAATTATGATCACTCAAATGATGACTGCAAATTATCATCGGAGAGTACCTTATACAACCGGGACATTCGAAATGTTCGCTTTTATGAATCGAATACCAACTCGGAGACATTGCTAGATAGTAAAAAAAAAACGTAAGAATCGATATCGAAGTAGAAATTAACGAGAAAAATGTATTGAAAAATCCCACCTCGTTGTTTACCGGGTGATTCGCTTTTATCGACTAAAATTACGTGTTCCAAATCGATGACTCGAACTTTGAAATCAGAATCTATGGCAATATTATTATAAGACAGATCTCTAAGATAAACTCCAATGTTGGGATTTTTAAAAGTTAAAGTGTGGGCGATCTTTAATAATTCTTCGGCAATGTGTACTCTCAACAGCCACGGATGATTCTGAAAATTATTCACTGTCTCGCCACAATACTCGACGAATTCGTGTTGACCACAACTTCCATAATATTTCGGAACGGGCCATCCGTCTTCAGCTTTGAATACCTATGAACATAAAGAGAAATTCGAACCGATGTATCATTCGTAGTACATAAATCTACCTAAGAAAGTAAAACAACTAACTTGTAACACCAATGGTTCCGGATTTAGAACCAGAGAGGTCCATATATTCAAGGCAACAGTATCGTAGAAATTCTGCTGTACTATCGGATTAAAAAACTCGGTTATACCGGTCAACGTCGGGCACCATTTCAATTTATACGAAGGATCGTGGAAAGACGAATTCAGCAGCAGTAAACTTTCGTAATAAAATCTACGGGCTTCTTCCTCGAATTTATAATCGTAGTAATTGAACTGTTGATCGAATAAGTCGGATAGTTTATCCTCCAAGTTATATCGTTCCTCTGTCGTGGCTAGTTTCTTGATCACAACGGGCTTGTCGTTGAATTTACCGTATAACACAGTTTTTCTATCGAATTTATATAGAATATAATCGAACACGTTTAACCTTACGTCTACTCGGTCTGCCCGGGTGCAGAATGTATCTCCGAAACAAAATGGGCATTTTAATCCGTCGAAATTGAGAATGACTGGAGCTTGGAAGACGAAGTATGTGTTGAGATAGTACAACGATAACACAAAAGCTGCGCAGAGGAGCATTTGAAATTTTCCAATGATAAAGAACGTAACATGATATTAACAGTAGTGATATAGAATTTGAATCTTCATGATTCCGTCCGATTTTATAAAAACTTTAAGTTTAAACTTTCATTGTTGTTCAGCTTATCGGTGTTGGTGTGATGGGGATTGGGTGTATCAATCATTGGCCAAACACAAAACACAATGATAAACAGCTGTTTTGCTTTAGCATGGTTACCAACTTGCGTTAGAGTTTCGATGGTGCAATGCAAGCTTGCTGAACTGCAACACTGCAACGCTACACGTGGCTACACTGTACTTGTAACTTTCAAGAAAATTTTCAATTTTCATCCAGTTTTTCTGATTTCTGCTTTACAACTTTCAATTTTTATTATTCGTTATTCCAAATTCCAATTTTCTTATTCGATTGAGAATTGAGAAGAAGATGATTTATGTTTATTGAGTTTTTATAATAAAAATCGTAGAAAACTTGAGTGATTATTTTTCTACGGAAGTCCGGATTGATGAGTTCTGTACCCTAGAAGAAAAGTGCTGTTAATGTGTTGATGTTGAATCACTTTTTTTAGGGAGGGGGGGGGGGGGGATGAAGAACGAATCAACCAAAAACGATTTTTTACTTTTTTCAGTTTATCCTTGTTTCGAAAAATTTCTAATTCTAATGAGTAGATACCTACTGAACTAAATTAAAATTCAAAATCAATTCGACAAATCGTTGAATGAATTGATTGGATTCAGATATGTACTTAATGTTTTCAATTTGCACCCCCAGTCAGATTTTTTGACTTCAAAACTGATATAAAATTATTTTGATCATGCAAACCCATCTTTTTTCCTATTAGTGGTGTCTATCTCAAAAATTGAAGGGGCAAGGGGAAATAAAATTGAGATTTTTTTTTGATAGGACATATTATGGGTAATACTTGAAACATTAAACATTTTTTAATTCTTGAGATTTTTTGTCTATGTTCATAAATGAAGGCGCTACAGTACAATGCTTTGAAATTTAGATTTTAAAATTTTGATGCACTGTAGCTCCTTCATTTTCAAAGAATTCAAATTTCTCATATCACAGTTTTTTTTTGTTTCTCTCAAAAAGTTACACCCATAACATGCATTGTCATAATGAAATTGTTTCGATTTTTATGCGTTGCTAGTTCTCCTTGATAATTTTGAGGAAGGCAATACCTTTGACGTGAGTTTCTTCTAGCAATAACTTCTTCAATTTCAAAGGTAGGCATCCAGATGTAATCATAACTTTTTTTTTCTTTTTTGGAGTACTATTTCGTTGTGGTGTCAGAAAATTTTTGGATGCAGTGTTGTCAATCGATTTTGCTTACAAAGTTCTGGTAGTGCCTTCATTTTCAAAGATAGGCAAAAAATTACAAAAATAAAAAAGGTTTGCTTTTTCAAGTACTACCCATATGCCCAATCGAAAAAAAAAGTCTCAGTTTTATTTTGCCTTGCCCCTTCAATTCTCAAGATAGGCAGCATGTGCATATAACATTTTTTGTTAGTGGTACCCGGTTGCATCCAAATTTGATGTTACGTAAAGTGCCCCCTGGACACCCTGTAGAGATCATAATAACTAAGAACGAACGACACTCTTCCTTGTTTAAGAAAGAAAGAACAGGGAAGCAAGATGGCATTTTCTTGTTCTTCCATCCCTGGACTTGCTGTACCTAATGAGTAGATAGATAAATTAGAATAGGTACCTATTTATTTTTATACGCGAATACCTGTATGAGATTATTTCGCAATGGTGAAACGTTTTTGACACTTCAAATTGAAGGCAAAATCATCAATCATCGAATTAGTGCTTTTGAAGTGAACATGTCAACTCAAGGATTTAATGAAGAAGAGAAATTACTGATGTAGGTTGATTACGTATACGTATACCTATGTACTCAAGTGGAAATCTTGATTGAAAATTACGAAAGGAATAATTGAAAATTGGATACTTCGAAGGATGTGATTTCAAGTAGTGCATCTTTTTCTCCAGTTCCGTGACAAGACGTGTAAAACTACTTTCAAGCCTAATCTGTTTGTTAATGCGTCTTCCTCTCATAAGCATAACCGGGACTTTTTATTGGGTTTTGCGAATTTCAGGGCGCCAACATGAAAGTTTCTTGAGCACAACTTACATTTTTCCGAGGAGGTGCCGAGTTGAAAATATTTTAATGAGATTTTTTGATCCAAAACATCGCGCCTTTTTTTATTTTAAAAAAATGAGAGTTTTTTTTTCTAAAAAGAGAAATAATTATATTTACTCTCAAAAATTTGAAAAATTCTTTTACTTATTCTACAAAAACTGAAAGAAAAAAATATGACACTCAAAATTGGGAGTATTTCTCAAAAAAATTGAAATTTTTCTCCTCTGCATGGTGTCCGAGGATGATCTTTTAAAACTTCAAATTTGGATAGAACCAGGAACCGCCAAAAAAATTCATGCACACAGTGCCTATCTCAAAAATTGAAGGAACCAGGAAAATTAAGGATATACAATTTTTTGTTTGATTGGGATATTTAAGAGTCAAAGCTTATGCTGTTATGTACGTCTTGCGTTGTCATTATAGAATTGTGCGATTTTCATGTTTTGGTAGTGCCCCTTAATAATTTTGAGATAGGCAATATCTTTGACGTGACTTATTTTTATACGTCAACGTCTTTCTATTTCAAAAATGAACGTCTCAGTGTACCTAATTAAAACTTTTTGTGGTTTTTCGAAGTTCTATCTATTGCTGGCATTACAAAATTGAAAATTTTTCTAATGCAGTGTTGCCAACTGATTTCGCTTAGAATCCTTCAAACTTGTGCAAAGGTGTATGTCCTAGATATTTAAAAAAATCTCAATTTTATTTTGCCTTGCCCCTTCAATTTTGGGATAGGCAGCATGTGTACAAACATTTCTTGATAGTACATCCAGTTTCATACAAATCTGAAGAATCTCTAAAAAAATTGAAAAGTTTTTCTCTCTCGAAAAAACAAAAGATTTTTTGCTTTAAAAAACTTTTTTTTCATGTTCGTTTCTTGAAACAATAAGATGAGCACAATTTTTTATTCTAATAAAAATCACCCCCCCCCCCAAAAAAAAATTATTTTCCTTAAAAAAGTGAGGCAAGAAATCAAGATTCCTTTCTCAAAACAAATTAGAATTTTTTCTATATAAAAATAAAATAATATTGGTTATTTCTTCAAAAAATTGAAAAATTTTTCTTTTCAAAAGAAAAATTAGGATTTTTGCTAAAAAAATTTATAGGGACTTTATTTTCTTAAAAAAAAAAATGAGATATTTTTCTAAAAAAAATAAATTTTTCTTATCAAAAAATTGAAATTTTTTTCTCAATTTTTTTTCTTGAATAAATTAAAAGATTTTTTTACTTTGAAAAATGAGTTTATTACGCTGACACACTTGAAAAATTAAGATAATGTAGTTGAGCATTATTTTTTGTCAGTAAAATTTAATTTTTTATTCTAATTAAATTAAATTTTTTTCCAATAAATTTTTTTTTCAATACCTAAAGTTTAATTTTCTATTCTAATAAAATTTAATTTCATATTCCAAAAAAAAAATTTATTACAATGAAAAATAGAGTCAAGGAACAAAACAAACATTAGGCCTACCTATTTTAAAAATATTTTTTCTCCTCTGTGAAAGTAAAAAAAAATTTCTGCAATTATTTGAGAAATTTTCTTCGTCAAAAGCCCCTCTCAAAAAAAAAAAAAAAAATGGAACGTATTTTTTCGAAAAAATTGAGACATTTTTTTATTCCAAGAAAATCAGTTGTTTGTGTCCTAGCTCATTAGAAAGTACTTGCATTTTGCTGAGTAAAAAAATTTTAATTTTCGAATAAATTTATAATCATACCTATTACGTACACGAGACGAGCTTTTAATTTGAAAAAAATAACCCCAAAAAAATTCCAAATTTAAAAACATTTCATTTCATTTGAGCAAATGAAAATCACCTTTTCAAATTGTTAATCCGGCATGGCCTTTTTCATAATCATATTTAATCCAATCACTTAAAGGTGCACATCGTAGAAGTCTGTGGCAGTAATAAATTTTTTTACAATTTCGTCACAAAAACAGTACAGTTAGAGCGAAAAAGTACCCCTCTCCTCTTCAGTATGTACTGCAGTTGATCTCCGAAGCGTCGTGGAAAAACTGGGTAGCTATTTTATTTTTTAATACCTTCGACTAAAGTATCTAGCCATTTTAGAGGCTCTTTTACGAACTAATCAGAAAGCCCGAAAAATACCATCGCATCGGTTTATTACCTCTCGACGCTCGGTAACAAAATCTGGCAATTACCTAAATTACATAAAAACAACGCCATCGTAGGACGGAGTAACATTTTAAAAACCATCAAGATCGACGCGTGCAAACTAAACTCGATGATGAATTTCGAACCCATATTGAACCCCCTCCCCCCCCCCCCCACGGGACCAACACCGTGGTACCTCAGTTTACGGGAGCTCGAGTGCTACGAAGATAGTACCTACAAAAGATGGTAAATTTTCATTATAAAACACAGCCCATATTTGTTTGGCAAGAATGTTATAGCGAAAAGGGATGCGTGGTGAGAGAAAAATTTTCTTTTTGTCTGCTCCTTCTTCTCTTTCTCTCGCCGTGTGCGCTGCGCCGCTGTTCTAATCAATTATTTTTTTCTCTCTCGGCGGCGTATACATCTCCTACGAACGTAGAATCGACAACGGAAGAGCGACGAAAAAAAACTTGTTGTGATTTTTTTCGTATATATCCGTTTCCTTCTTCGATAAATAAAATTGATAGCGTGATATTTTTCTAATTTTAAATAGAGAAATTTGAATATTCGAGATGGAGAATTGGTCTGGGGCGAGGGGACGAGTCGGAGTAAAGCAGGTATCTTATTCGCCGAATACGACAGTTATATTACAGTAGTGAGTATATATTTGCAGTATTGTACATTCGTAGTGGTGAATCGGCTCGGTAAAGTATGGGTTTCGAGGTTCGTTGTAAATGGGGGGGTTCTCAAAATTCACCGACGACGCGGCGCAATTTTTCACCCAGCAAATTACTATTTATTATTAAATTTCATCGAGAAAGTCTCATCCTCGATTGTACGGATGGGAAAAATTGATAAAAATAATGCCAAAATGGGCCACCCCGAAAGAAGGTCGACGAGGTGACAGGTACGTTGCCTCTGGTTCCCTTCGCAGACCGATTATATGAGAAAATATCTCGCTGCTTTTGTTCTTTAGGCTGCAGTTGGCCAGAAAAATAGTACATATTCGTATTTATATGGCTTTAGCTGTCTCGAAAATTTTTCATTTTATCGAAACGAGATAAGGATCGAGTAGATAGGTAATTTTAAAGTAGAATTTGGACGTTACCTAGCTGTGAAATTTTTTTTAGTACAGATACGATATTAGTCGAATGATAGGCTGGTTCGAAGTCGTTCTTCGGTTGAATATTCGCACACTTACGAGCCCATATCCGTATATGGGAGATTATGGGATACGACGACGACGATGGTGCGAAAATAAAAAATAATTAAAATAAATCCACCCTCAAGGTGAAATTATTACGAAGCCTGGCTCAGTTTGGAAATCACTAGCGCGGGACTTATCGATTTCTCCGTTGTCCAGGACCCGCTAGAAAGAGGAACTTGGGAGGTGCCAGTTGCGCATTGCGCATTCTGTACCGAGATTTCTACCCCTGGTATGAAAGGAGAGACTTCGAGAAAGCTCCTGTTCGGAGTCGATATCGTGTTTACTGTGATGAGGTGTTTCGTGCTGTAGCGTATAGTTTTTCTTCATCGCCTTATGTATGTCCTGTGACCCAGATAAAGGCACAGTCTGTGAGTAACGCTCCCCTGACGGTTGTATTTTTCAGTGAAAATTCGTGTGTAAAGGGGGCGCGATTACCGGCGAACGCCAGATCCTCTCCGCGCGTGTGTTCTTTTATTTTTTTAATTACTAATTTGTTAATTCCGTATCACCGCCTTATATATTAATATATCTAATAAATACGTAAAAAATGGATAAAAAAGATAAGGAAGAGTTTTACTCGCCTCCGCCGAAACTCAGCAAAGGAGAGCAATGTATGACGTTTTTATGGAATCCCGAAACCAAACAATTTATGGGACGGACAGCCGGTAGTTGGGGTATGTATTTTTGATTTTCATTTTTCTCCAAGCCACCGTGTGTAGTCCGAAAAAGTTGCCCTGGTATTTCGCCGGCTCATCCTTTCGAACGCGGATGCCTTTGAAGTAAACTTGAAAAAAAACCACCTCCGGCCGCGGCGCCGCATCCGTTCGTTCCAGCGGCTTTGGGCCTTTTTCAAATATCCGACTGCTCGCTCAAATCCCTAGGTACTTGAGGTAGCTTCTCAACTCTCAAGATGTTCATTACCGGCATTCGAGAGCACGCTCGAGTTGCCATAATTCCACCAGATGGGGGTTCACCTTCAAAATTTTTCATCTCCTTTTCGAACCGTTTATATTGATTTTAACCTTCCTGCGGTCTGTTTTAAAATTCATTAGCTTTTTTCCCCCATCGGTGTGCCAAACATTACCGAATACAGTTTTCCTATTTTCTTTTTTCCCTCTCTACTTTTGCCCAAATTAGTAGTGCAGGTACAAGTGTTTGCTCACGAAGTGATAGTGGTTCAGATGCTACCGCCAGTCGTCATTTTCGCCAGTAATTTGCTCGAAATTTTATCATATTTGTACGTATATACAACGTTGACCTGTATTAGTGTAGTAAAATTGCCAAATTGTGAAGCAATTCGTAACCTACATATATCGGCTTTAATAAACGTTCAACGTTCAATTTAAATTGATCAATTTCTTCTCGTTTATGGTCTCGATTGCAAAATTTTTCATTTTTCTCGCATCCCTCCCCCTCCCCTCTCGCGTGTTTTTCGTCCTTGCAATTGTACATATGCATCGGGTGATTGTTGCAAATTAATTCGAACAGATATTCGTTTCATTTCATACACATAGATAATTATTGCGCGACTAGAGCAGGTTATTGGGTCAATTTTTTTTACAAATTTAGTCGATTTCGTATGAAATGGATAATTGAGTGCTCTATCTACCGGCGAATTGCATCGTGCATATACAAATTGATATTCGTATACAAATGAAGATCTATGTACTTAATTTTCGTATTCATATTCGATAATATTGAATTTGTGCTGAAAGACCTTCTAAAATTTAAGGTTCAAAATTAAAAAATAACCTTAAAAGTCTGTTTGTTCGCTTTGAATGATTTTTTTCATTTTAAATATCGAATAGACGTTTGTTTTCTTATCGTTTGACGTAATCAGTTACGATCGTAATGATGAGGAGAGCAAGGAGGGGGGGGGGGGGGTCAGTTGAAATTCAATTGAAAAGAATATCTCGTAATGTCATAAATTTTTCAAAAATGATTTATTGATTTAGATTTGAGAGTTTGCAATGCTCCATGGGTGACAAAAATCAAAATCTGGATCAGCATATTTTTTTACAGGGAATCTGTGACAATCTTTAAGTATAAAAATTTATCAAAATTTTTCACTGTTTTTGAAATAGTAATTTTTGATTTTTAGATGATTCTTCATTTTGAAAAAACGCAACTGTGATCCGGCATGATGAAAGGGAGGTACTTTACAAATTTTTCAAGAGAACAAAAATAAACTTTGAGAAAGAATATCTTCGGAACTAATGGACTGATTTTTTTTTACATTTTGGGGAATAGTTACTGGATATGAGTGAAATATTTTCCAATATTTTTTTAAAAATTTTGTGCGAAAATTTTCTCTATAATGGGTAAGGGAAATTTGACCAAACTCTGCGTTGCCAAAAAGGGGGAAAAATTGTGTGATAAGCAAATTTTTGAAGCTTACTGATAACAAATATCAGATTGGTTTTAGCTAAATTATGAGCATTTTGCGTCATAAGTGGTCATAAAACGAAAAAACCCCATTGAAAAAAAAAAAATTATTAGATTTCATTGATTACAAGTAAAATTATTGTGATCAGTGATGATTGTGAAGATTGATCAAAAACTCTCAGAAGTGGAATTTTTTAGCTTAAAATCACGTATTTCAAGCATCAGCCTCGGGGTGAGCTATTTTGAAACAAATTAGGGATATATTTTTATTAAAATTCTTGAAAAACAGCTACATTGCCTAATAAGTCCCTAGTGTCGCGCTGAATGGAAATATTGATTTTTTCGAAATTTTGAGTGGCTCAGAAGATAGACCTCGGTTAGTAGAGCTCAGAACAAAAAAAAAGAAGTGAAAATCGATTTTTTTTTACCTACTAGGTTCCTTTTGTTATGCCGGGTCACACCTATTAAAGTACAAATTTTGGCAACGTCGTAAGTCTCATACCGATTGTTTAATTAAATTGAAATTTTTATGAGAGATTGAGAGCTTCTCAGAATAGAAGCATAATGATTTTGAGCAAAATCGATGATTGCTTCTGAAGATATCGACCGTAGAAATTGTCAAACGCCTGTAACATCTTTAATACAGCTGATACGTGAAATTTTTGTATAACCTTTTTTGTAGCAATTCAAAAGATCTTCAAGAAATAAAATTTGCATATAACCTTTTTTGTAGCCCTTGAAAAGACCTACAAAATGAATTATTCATTAATTTTATCTTGGTGAACCGGTTCTCGAGATATCTGCAAAGTAAAATTTTCAACACATGTTAATTATGACCGATGAACTTCCAAAATATAATCCCAAAATTTACCGTGGCTGACATACTCTTTCAGCGAGTAAAATTTCAGCTCTGTTTGAGCTGAAATTCCCTTGTTGGTAAGTAAATGATATAATTTTTTGGTAAATTTTCAAAAAAAAACAATTATTCGCTCATTTTGAATGATTATTACCCAATTTTTCATTTTGAAAACTAATCACTGATAAAAAAAAAGGAAAAAAAAACTTGTGAAAATGTGATCATGACCTAAACAATATGAAAATAAATAGCGGTTTGACATGGCATGCCACTTAGGAAGGTCATTATACTCTTGTATCTTTCAGTCGGAGACGGATAATTGCTATTTTATGGGTAAATTTTTGAAAATTCGCCAAAAATTGAAACACGAAAAGATGTAGGTAGGTACGTACTAAATATGGCCTTCTCCATAAGTTCCCCTCAAATCAAAAATTATTTTTCAAAATTTAATGACGTCTTTTCAGATAACGGGTGGTCCAGGTGTGGTGGACAGCTGGACACTTTTTGAGATGTAACTAACAAAAAACCAGAGCTGTATACCAACCTGCTCAAAACCACTAAATTTTGTTTTGGTCAAGACTCAAAAGCGGCACTGAACCTATTTTTGAAGGTGCAAAACCGTTACTCTAAACTTGAACCTGAACCTATATTTTTTGAATTTGTTTTGAGTATGGCACTTTTTTTAGGCCATTTTCATTTTTCATTCCATTTTTTCATTTTGTTACAAAAAAAACAACAAAAAAAAAACGAATAATTTTTTAATTTTTTTGAAGATGTATTAATTTTTTGGACTATGAGTTGCCTAAGTCTACCTAATTTTGAGTAAGTCAATGGTGTAAATTTCAAACCCCGTAGAAAATTAAATTTCCTATCAAAAAGATCCTCTTCACTTTTTGCTCATCTTCAATATTTCAGGCGCTATGCGAGAAAAACAAGAAATTTATAAAGTCTGATCTTAAACAAGTACCATACCTTACCCAAAACCGAAATTGAACCTCAAATTTTTTTTGGACCAGACCTGAAACAGTTACATTTTTTCTAAGCTTTCTTTTTCCCAGTAGACAAATTACTAGATGATTTCTATACGTATTATGCAAAATTGGAGGTGACGGAGGGGTCCAATCGAAATTTTTCTAATAACTCAAATTATTACAAGAATCTCGATCTACTACTTTCATTTGAAAATTTTTTCAATTTGGGTATTAATAACGGATATGAGGGACTTCCAAGAAAATGCAGCGTTCTCTCAAAAACGCAACCTAAAAAATTTCGTACACTCTTGTCTGGTCAAATTACAATCGAATGGGTTAAATAACCTATTCTCTTCTTGGTTGTTCTGTAAGTTGTAAAACTGAAGTTGCTGAGTGGTTTTCAAAAGTAATATGTCAAGTTGGAGGGAAGGGAGGGGTTGGATCGAAACTTTTGTTATAACCAAAAATATTCACAAAGATATGATGTATAATTTTTATTTAAAATTTTTTTAATTTGGAGTCTTAGCTACAGTGATAGAGAGAGTAGATTCTGGAAAAATGGAGGGGCCCTTGAAAAAATTTAATCGTTCATCGAAAAAAGAGTTTTTTCAAAATGTCCTAGAAAATTGTCCATTTTCTCAAATGTACCCTCTCCCCCCATCAATATCTTTGTTCAGTTTCCTCGGTGCGAAAAATCATTGGACGTGAAACATTAACGACATCGACACCGGTCGTTTTACAAGTTCAAACGCGAGAGATAACACCCACACATTCGCACGAGTACTCAGTGCCCGAGGGCGGAACGGCGTGGCGAAAAAAAAAACACGCGAAAAAAGAGTAATTTTCAAGTGAAAAACGTGCTGAATTCATTGTGCGGCAGAAGAAAAAAAATCAATACCGACGAGTTTTTTCCCCGTTCAGAATACCCTTTGCTTTAATAAAAACCAGTAAACTGGAATGTACTATTTACGACTGGGGCCTCTATAAACATGGAATATTTGTTTGTAGCATCCGTTCTTTCTCTTCTTTTGTGTAACGTTATGGTCGAAATTGTTAGATATTTCTTGAACATTTGCCATAATTGGTATTAGGTCAGTTACCGGTATATAAGTCGTTTACTTTACTTATGTGTACGAAAATACACTTTCGGGTATCTCTTCACCCCCTTCCCCTTTCTCTGCCGTCCTAGCTTAGACTTTCAGCCGGTAATACACTTCTATTAATTTAAAAGCTACTTTACTCGAGTTAATTGATAACGTCGATGTACCGTTGATACAGGAAAAAGAACTAGGTACCTACTCAATTAATGTTTAAACCCGGTAAAGTTTTCGCAAAATATTCACCGAGTGCAAAACCTTTTGGTATAATTTGATTGAGAAAAAAAAGACGACGACGCGACGCGACGTTTAAAAACTGCAGAGAAATTTTCTCGTAATTGTATTATCTGCGAGGAAGGTGCAGGTAAGCACTGCAAAGAGGAAAGTTTGTACTTCTGGTATGAAATTTAATATTTCGCTGCAACTAAACGCGAGTAATTCGAGGAAAAAAAATTGAAAAGTTTTTAATTAATAAAAAATATTGTTTAATATCTCCAAATTGGTACGAGGAATGCGAATTAATTACGTAAAAACATTCGGTTCGTTAATGAAAGGTAGGAAATTTTTTAAAGATTTCTTTTTTTCTTCTTCGTTATTATTTGCTCATAATATTTTCAAATTAATTATCTTTTCGCGTCAGCTATCTTTTTTCGGTTTTTTTTTCGAGCACAAAAGAGTTATTTAAAAAAAAAAAAGGTAAACTATACGTACATCTGGGAATACGATTTTTAAATGTAAAAATGTTCATTACGAACAAAGCGTTTTTTAAAAAGCTGTAAACATTTTAGATTTCGTGTATGTGTTTTCAGCACCTCCTCCTTCTGTCCCATCCAAAGATCCTTAAAATGGTAAAAGGCGTTACGTACATGCCGTGTTAGTAATTATACTTGGGAAATTATATAATAAAGGGCTTTGTGTGTATCTAGTACGAGTCCTCGTCCTCTTCTATTGATACGAATTTCCATTAACTTAGTGAAATTCTCCTTCCACCTGTCACCTTTCGACTTCGTTTTATAAAACTTGTCATGTAAAAGGAAACCAGGCAAAGGAGGACGACAGTAGGGTGAAGCTAGTCAAATATTGCATTTTCTGGTTAATAACTTACACGATTTTGTAAATTAATTATAAATGCATGAAATTTTCATCGTTTGTGGTTAACTTTTCGATACATCGCGTCGTTCGAATTTATAGGTACAATGATTAGAGAACGAATAATTTACCATCTATACTTTTGTAAGATATTATGTTTTTTTTTTTAATTTAAATTTAAATTTAAATTACTGCAAGATAGCATATTTTTGTGGGTGATTTTTTTCAAGCTTCTTTAACGAGTGAATATACATAAAGAGGAAAGAAAAGGTCGTAAAAATGAACGCTTATTTACTTACGATCAATAGGAAATTAAATCCTACCTCAACAATAGACTCATGCCTGGTTGCATTTCAATTCAATCTCGCATTACAGCGAAGCCTTTGTACAAATATGTAGATCTAAAAAATACCGACGCAAATGCTAAATTATTTCAATATTTTCATGTAATTTTTTTAAATAATAATATGCTCTGTGAAATTTTACTCGTGCGGTGGTATTTAATTTCCGAGTGAATTCAAAAGCTGCTGGAACTGCGGTATTATTTTTTTTTTCAACTTTTACTTTGATTTGGAAAAAAAATTCATCATTTTTCAATTTTTTTATTTCATTCGAAAAAGCTTTGAAAAGACTCAGTTAGCTCTTCCTCTGCCATAACTAAGTATAGACGTCATTAGTTCTAATTTGATCCAAAACAAAAAAGAACGTCGTACGTATTAAAGCTGGTTTTTCTTTTTGAAAAAAATAAGTTATTAAAATTACCTGGGTCGTCATCGAAAAAAAAGGAAAGTTTAAAGCGATTTTATGATTGATTTTGTAATCTAGAACTTATTTTCAAGAAGATTAGCACTGACACTTAGCAGGGGTTACATTTTTTCAAGGTTCCCTTCTCCGAGGATCCATTCCTTTTCTAAAAATCTGTCGATCTTTGAACATAGGACCCCAATTTGAAAAATTTTCAAACAAAAGCTGTAAATTTAAATTCATGGAATATCGTAATTTAGCTTATTACAAAAAAATACCGGTTTCACTAATCTCAATGAAAATTTTTAAATTGGAGCTGCTTCAAGTGGATGAGAGATAATGAGATTTTTTAAAAAGTGCCACCCAGTGGAGAATTAAAGCGACAAAATTGAAAGATTAAAAAAAACATGATTTTTTTTTTCTATGAGAATGCGAGATTTTATTCTAAGTACAAAAAATGAGAGATTTTTTTCACCAAAAATTTGAAAAATATCCCACTCCAAAAAAATGAAATATTAAAATTTTTTCTCAAAAAAACTGAGAATTTTATTTTTTCCCTAAAAATGAGAGATTTCATCATTATTTTCTTTCAAGAAATTGAAGATTTTTTTCACTAGGTATTTTTTTCTCCAAAAATTTGAGAAATTTGAGAAATATCTGAATCGGCTCATGCAAAAACAGGTTAAGTCACATTTTTGAAAATGTCATCTAAAATACACAGTAGGCAAAAAAAAGTGTATTGCACACGTCGTTTTCGTCTCCTCTAAAATTTCAACAAAAAAAATGTGACTTAACATGTTTTTGCATGAGCCGATTCATTTTTATTTCAGAAAATTTTCTTCTACAGAAATTTTTTTTTGAAAAAATTTAGATTAGGTACTTAATTTTAAAAAAATCTCCAAAAATAAAAAATTATATTCTAAACAGAAAAAGAGATTTTTTTCTCAAAAAAAAAGTAAGACACCTTTTTTCAAAAAAAAAAAAAATACCTATCTACTTTTTTTTTCGAAAAATTAAAAGAGTTTAATTTGATATTTCAAAAACTGAGAAATCCTCCCCCCCCCAAAAAAAAAAGTTGAAACTTTTTTTTTTCTTCAAAACATTTGGGAATAATAGAACTTTTTTTCTTAAAAAATGAGAGCTTTCTTTCTACATAAAAAATACATTTTTCTCAAAAAAATAAAATAAAATTATATACTTTTTTTAAATTGAAAAAATTTATTTTAAAAATTTGAGAATAATTTCCACTTATCTATATGTAGTTACCTACCTACTCAAAAGAACTGAAAAAAATTAAAGAGTTTTTTTTTCGATTTTTGGTAAAATGGAAGGAACCTATTTAGATTTTTCAAGAACCAAATTTTTTTTTTTTTACAAACCAGAACGCAGGCTGTGCAAAACGAAAAAAAGAATTACCACTTTAAATTATTAGTGCTCCTGTGCTCCCCAGTAAAAATTTCTCAAAACATAATCTGCCTAGTCCATTCCAAAAAATTAATACTCTCTACAATATTCTGAATAAATCAATAAAATGATGTCTATCTTTGAAATTGGAGGCGTTATAGCAAGAAGAAATTTCACAATGATATTATGTATGACTCTTAGAGGGAACTGAAAACTGCGATAGAGTTTTTTTAAACTCAATTTACCTAGAACGTGTAAATTTTCAAAAAAATGATTGAAAACGAAAATTTTCTTTTAAGATGGACAGAATCTCGTTTAGGGCAAGGAATATTGATTTTAGGTCATTTTACGTGCAACAAAGACCACTTAAAACTGGCTCGTACAAAACATCCATTTCCGAAAAAAGACGAGCGAAGGGAAAAATATAAAGATCAAATTACTCGTAGAGTAGAAAATATTTTCAAAAAAAAATATTGCTTTCGAGGCGAGATGAAAAGCAGGGTGATTCCTGACATGAGCATTGATCCGAGTTGAGTTAGATAATGCTTCGGGTAAATAATATTCATTTCTTCGATAACAAAAAAAAATACAAAGAATATGCTATGTTTTCGTTTTTACGATGCAATTACAACTCTTGTGCACGTAAAATAATGAAAAAAAAACCTACTCGAATGTACCTAGGTTAGGTATAGGCACTGAGCAAGCAAAATACTGAACGAAGTTTACTCGCAGTTTACAAAGGATCATTACCAGAGACGGTTTGAGCAAATTTTTTTTGGGGGTGTAGATCGAAAATGCCGAATGATAATTAATAGGTACAACAGTGGGAAGTAGACCCCTGCGCTGAATTTTTTGAAAAAATTGCACTTCTAAAAGAAAAGATGGACTTTTTTTTGCAGAAATTTTGAAAACGTACAATAATTTCTGGTTTTTTAAAAGATGAAAAAGTGATACGTTGCCCGAGCGAAGCGAGGGCGAAAATTTTGAAAAAATTGGAATTTTTAATTAAAAATAATGCACTTTAAACATAATTTTTAATATTTTCAAAAAGATCATGTTCATTTTTTTACGTTATAAGTTATAACAATTCAAATGCGCTGATTTTTGATTCCTATTCTGATTCTGAGAGAAAGATGAAGTAATAGAAGTACATTGCCCAAGCGAAGCGAGGGCGAAAATTTTTTTCAGAAATTTACCGAATTTGTGAGTCGGAATTTCTCTAAAATTCATCGAATTTATGATTCGGAATTTCTCAAAAATTTGCCGAATTTGTGATTTAGAATTTCTAAAAAATTTACATATTTGAAATTCAAAACTTTACCAAATTTTGTAAACATACCTAATTTAATTTGTCGAAAGTTTGCCGAATTTGTCGAAATTTTTTCGAAAATTTGCCGAATGGAAAATCACTGGGGGGGTGTTCCACCCCCCCCCCCCCAAACCCCCCCCCCCCCCCCCCCCCCCCCCTCGCACCGGCTCTGATCATTACGTACATTTGCATGTATAAACCTACGCCACACCACGTCGCATCCGAGTCGCCGACTAAAAATAAATCGAAACCCAACAGCAGAATGTTAAATCGAGTTTGAATTGCAAATGTTTAAATGTTTCGTGCTCATATACTCGATGTCGCCTATAGTTTTTAAGTACACTTTTCTGCCAACTTTTACAAATATTCCCTTCCGTAGTGTAAATCTTTAAACATATTTAACATTTAGTAAATGAAAAAAGTTTACCCAGTGTGCGGATATGAGGCGAAACATTGAGCTAGATTTTCGTTACCTTGCCTACTCGTATATGAACTTCGCAAAAAGCTCGTTGCGAAGTTAAATAAGTTGTCTATTCGGTCGCCTGAGCTTTTTCCTTCAACGTCCGAAGTCTCGTTAACATTGCTAAGGTTTCAAGTATGCTATAACTCGTTCAAGCAATTAATTAACCATCTTATCTGGCGAGTTTAGCTAGGTGAACATAAATGTAACAATGAGTTTCTCGACTACCTCAAGTTTATATAATATTGTAGACATCTAAAGCTGCAGGCTATTTGCAAAGTAATTGCATATAGGATGTTCAGATTGTGTGATCTGACTCCTTATGATTGTTTTATGGTATTTGGGTTGCTGATCGATACTTAATTTTACGAGTGGACTGCCGGAGTACTGTTTTTTTAGCACCATCGGAAATTTACCAAGTCCAATACTACTTATATAATTGATATTCAAAATTGGAGTAGAGGGAGGGTCCAATCGAAGTTTTTGTGATTATCAAAATTATTCTTAAGACCTCAAGCTACAACTTTTGTTTGGAAATTTTTTCAGTTAGACCTCTCCGCCAATTTTGCATAACACTCTGAATATACTGATTAAAAATTAGATGAGTGAGGGAGGAAGGGGCCAATGGAAATTTTTTTCAGATAACAGTTGTAGATTAAGATCCTAAAAATAATTTTGGTCATTATAAAAATTTCGATTGGATCCCTCTTTCTCCTCCCATTTCACATAACATCAGGTAGATACTTTTTCAAAATTGGGAGAGGGGTCCAATTGAAAGATTTTTCAAACAAAAGTTGTATATTGAGGTCCTAAAAATAATTTTTGTGATTATAAAATTTTTGACGAGACCTCTCCCCCTCCAATTTTGCATAATATGATTTAGATACTTATATTATTAAAAACTGGTAGAGGTGGGGGGCCCATTGAAAAAATTTTGAAACAAAAGTTGTAGCTTGAATCCTTAGAAATTATTTTGGTTATTACGAAAATTGCGATTGGACCCCTCCCTCTCCTTCAATTTTGAATATCAAGTATCTATGTAGTGTATTGGACTTGGTAAATTTTTGATGGTGCCAAAATAAAGTATTCTCGCTACTTTTTTAGTAAATCCTAATTTTTTTAGAAAAAAAAAAATCTGAAAAAAAAGACTCAATTTGAAACACCTTGTCCTTATACTCATTAAATTAGGTTCAATTACCACTTCAAAGGAATCTTATAGCCTTATCTGAAGGTATCTCGTATACAATCGAGTATGACACAACACTATAGGTACAGTTTGTTGAACAATTATTTATTCTCGTCCGGACTCAGATACGTAAAGACAGTAACCAACACAAGTACCTATCTAACTCTTGTCTGTATATGTAAAATGGTGTTTACCAACTGAAAGCGATGCGGCAATTCGGCAAATGACAAGCTGTCATGTTAAATGATTAATTAGTCTAATGAAGTTTACGTATTTTAGCTTTTAATGCTATTTTTGGCTCGGTCTCTCCGCGATGGCGTTAAATTATCAACCATTGTGTTACAATAAGTAATAGTAATTTATTTTGTATATTCGATGTGTGTATAGACCTCGTCTCGTCGGCAAAAACTCTCTAAACTGTCTTTTCCATAGTCAGAGGATATACCTACTTTAACGCGTACAAATATATCAGATATATGCCTAGTATAGCTTTTTCAGGGTATTTTTGGAGGACAGTGTGGGTGAAAAACGAGTGTATTTTGTGGAAATTGGAATGGCATTACAGTTTTGCAATTTTTTATTGTCTGTTTGTTTGTTGTGCTTAATCATTGAAATTTCAAATTTTCCCAAATGATATTTTAAAATTTGAATTGAGTAAAAAACCTTCGCCTTTCATTTTCTATGTTTTTCGCTCTTTTTATTTTTATAATATGTATTATCTAAAATCACTAGAATCTATAATTTTGCTCAAAAAAATTTTTTTGTATGTAATTTTTTTCAAAGTTTTTCCAATTTTTTTATTTTTTTTTTAAATTAAAAAATTATTCGGGTTGAAAGTTTGAGAAACAAAAATTATTTCATTTTATTATTATAGTCTTTTTACAGTTGCAACTATTTTTTACAAAATTTAAACAATTTTTGATTTTTTTTTTTTTTTGAAACTTTATGTGGGAATTATCATAAAAATAATCCTCCAATTCTTTTTATTATTATTATTTTTTTTTTTTTTTAGAAAATTAAAAATTGTGAGTTGAACAAAATATTGTGTAAGTGCCTATTACATATTAAAGAATTGTCGTCTTTATCAAGTAAATTTTTAAAAATTCTAGTTTGAAAATAATTTGAAAAATTATTTTACCGTACCTAAGTACCTAATTTTTTTCAAAAGAATACAATTTCAAAAAAATGGAAATCGTTTTCAAAAAATAAGAAATAAATGATTTTCAAAAAATTGTTTTTATTTTTTTTTCAAATTTTCAAAATGAAATTCTATCGTACGTTGTTAATTAAATTGTTTGAATGTGTGGAAATAGGTATTTTTTGACACTTTCATCTTCAATCTTACAATAATATGGTATCTTGTAAAAAGACCTGGGCCAGCGTAAAAGAAAATCCTATCCTGTCTCGAGTATAAGCTTTCAAAATGCTAAAGAAATTCACGATCAAAGCCATACAGAAGATACACTACAAAATGGAAATAGCCTTTCTTTGTTCAATGTGTATTCACTGAGGTAGAAATGTCGACATTGGAAGACACAAATTGTTAAATAACAACTGGTGTTTTAGAGTAAGTAAACTGCTTTGCTTTGATCATAATACGTCTAGTATCAGAGAAATTCGACTCGAGTGATTAATTCAAGTATAAAGCCTTTAGCAGGATACGCATGGTGTGATTTGGCCCAAATCCAGATTTTCAATTAGTTAGGTGTAGTTATAAAATATGATTTTTGAGCGTATACGTGATTTTTAATTTTACTCCGGGGAGAGGGGGTGGACCAACGAAAAACGTACTTTTCACATTAAAAATTATTTTTCCGATTTTTTTAAACTTCAAATAGATGTCAAAATACCTAACGAAAGTACTGGAGATTTTTTGAAATTTTTTCAATCATAAAATTCTTACCAAAAAATTGAAAATAACCAATTTGAAAGAATATTTAATTCTGTAATTTGTTTGTATAAATTTTTTTTTGAAACTTTATTTGGAGTGACTTTCGGGGGGGGGGGGGGGATTTTGAATTGATTTTTTTTTTTAATTTCAGACTGCAGAAGTGAAATTACTTTGCTGTTAAACAAGCTAAAATTTGGGGGAAAATTTTCGGGAGAGTTGATTCGGGAATTTGGTCTTCGAGATGAATGGATTCGGGAAAACGGTTATTCGGAGGAAAAGTCATTCGGGAAATTTTGCATTTGAGAATCTAGATTCGGGCAAATGTACCAGAATCTCCGAATCTCACTCCAATCACACCGAATTTCATCACAATTTGAATAACAGATTAAAAACCTGTACATCTTTATACCATCTCGTCCGCCAGTGTAATCAGAAACACGTACTAGGAACTAACCTCACGTAATAAATTAAAGGAGAAAAAAAAAAAACAACACGGTATACGACCGTCTCTCTGGCGATACCACACGCTTTACACGAACGACGCCTCCATTCCAACCGCAAACAGAAACACCCCTCCGCTTGGAATTGAAAGCCGAATACCTACTCCGGGCATAAAATGGAATTTAAATTTTAAATGCGAAATAACACAGTGACGCGTTAACGGAGCTGATAAAATTTGTAAATATGTCGCACACCGTAATATAGAACGACGACAGCGCAGCGTAGACACTTTGAACTTTTCGTATTTGCACAATTTTGGGCTAATTAATCGAATTAGCCAGTGCGGCAGATGCGGCGTGACGGCGTATTATAAGAGTACGTGCCAGCACGTGCACAAAAAACACATCAGTCCGTGATTTGCATAGCGAAAAGCATATTTTCGTAAGCCTAGCACAGCTAAAGTTTTCAAGTATTCATTAATTTCGCCGATAACTACGTATGGGAATAGGTATAAATATACTATACGTACGTAGAATAGGTAAAGTTTTCGACGAATTTTATACCTTTGTTGTTTCTACATACGAGTACATACAGGGTGTCCGGGGAGCACTGTACGAGACTTCAGATTTGAATACAACAGGGTACCATCAATAAAAAACTTTATGTACATATAGTGCCTATCTCAAAAATTGAAGGGGCAGGGGAAAATTTGACAAATAAAATTGAGAGATTTTTTTTTTGGTTGGGTATATGGACAGTACTAAAAAAAATACATATTTTTTATTCTTAACATTTTTCGCCTAAGTTGAAAAATGAAGGCGCAACCGAGCTTCTTCATTTTAAAAATAAATTAAATGGTGAATTGGTAACACTGCATTATAAAAATTTTCTGAACCCACCAAGGGATAGTACTGGCGCACCCGCAGTACTTTGAAAAAGCAAAAAAAGTTCTAATCACAATGGAATGTCAATCTTTGAAATTAAATGAATTGAAGCAAAAAGAAATCACATGTCAAAAATGTTGCCTTGCTTAAATTATGAAGGGGTACTGGCGAGAATTGAAAATTGTGAGATTCCACGTACCAATGCATCCAATGAGTGTAACTTTTTGAGACAAACAAAAAAAGTTATGTGATGAATTTGCCTACCTTCAAAAATTAAGGCGCTAGGAAGTCTCAAACTACTGAAATTTCAATTTTTATCGGTCTGTAGCGCCTTCATTTTCGGACTTATGCAAAAAATGTCAAGAGTAAAAAATGCTTCAAACTGCACTTTTTCAGAGGAGTGCGGTGGGGTGCCACTGCCGGAAAATAGCGAAAAACCGTGTTTTTTTTTCAAAAGTGACCCTACTTTGAGAGCCCCTAGCTTCGTTTTTTGGCAGGTTCTCAACTCAAATTTAACCACCTCTGTGAGTTTGGTTGAAATCCTAGGTATGGTTTTTTTTTACTCCACCCTAAAATATATACAATAAAGTGATTTTTCAAAAACATTTAAATTTGCTCCTGGCGCAGAAATGATTATGTTCGAATTTGAATTTAACGAACAAAATATCCGTCAAAAAAATTAATTTTCAAAATATTTGAAGTGAAATACTCGTTTTTCGACCATTTCTAGACAACCAAGAAAATATTATCATCGTTATTAATATTTTTTGAACAAAAATCCAGAATTCATCAGACCATGACATTTATAAGATATTAAAAAATGTCATTTTTATGTTGTTTTTTTAAAAATTAAAAAAAATAGATTAAAAATTGAGGAAATTTTTTTTGTAAGTAATTAAAATGGGCTCAACACACAAATTTTTGCCCAAAAATACAATTTTATACGACAATTTTTCATCTTTACCTTCATTTTCAGAAACCATCATTTTTCAAATTTTTTTCAACTTTTTATACCAAATATTTGAAAAATTCTCAACGGTACAAAAATGATGAAAAATCGCGTTGAATGCCCCTTTTGGGTAAAAATGTGTATGTAAAACCCATTTTAATTTCAATTTTTTTCTAATTTTTAGCATAGTATATGCTTTTACGGAGACCAAAATGGAAAAAAACGACAGGAAAATCCGAGACCAAAATCCGACCCCATTGGGTTAGGTTAGGTTTTAGGTTAGGTTTGGATGACATAAAAAAACAGAAAATTTTCAATAAATTCGACTTTTTAGACATTATCCCGAGCAGCACACTCGACAAATTATCGAAATAAAAAATCGACAGAATATCGAATTCGATAAAGTGTCGCGTTAGTTCCGCATAAATCGTGAAATTATCTTTCGATATATCGACAGATTATCGATGAATTATAGTTGGCAAAATCCATCAACAGATAAACTTTCGATAAAATCGAACGATTTTTCTTTTAAAAATCTCAAGATTATAGTTAGATACTTCATCGATAACCTATCTATAAATCGAAAGATAATTACACGATTTATGCGGAACTAACGCGACACTTTATCGAATTCGATATTCTGTCGATTTTTTATTTCGATTTAGTTTCGATATTCTATCGATTTTTTATTTCGATTTAATTTCGATATTCTATCGATTTTGTATTACGATTTTTTGTAGATTATCTAGTTTCGATATTCTATCGATTTTTGTAGATAATTTAGCATATATGGGTATATGCGCGCGCACATTTTCAAGACCGGCTGGCGAGTTTGAAGTCGTAGTTACGCTTAAGGCTGGCGAATTTCGTTCCAAATACAGCAGTTTCTACCAAAACAAGCGTCTGTTGCGAACATCGGAGTTCGTTCGCATAATACGAATTGGATTATAATATTCAAACATCTTATGCAAAATTGGAGAAGAGGGAGGGGTCCAATTGAAATTTTTATAATAACTAAAATTATTTCTAGGACCTTAATTTACAACTTTTGTTTGAAAATTTTTTCAAATTGGCCCCTTTTTCCTCCGCTCCTCCAATTTTGAATAAGTATCAACGGAGTATTATGCAAAATTGGAGGAGAAGGAGAGGTCCAATTGAAAAAATTTTCAAACAAAAGTTGTAGCTTAAAGTTCTAAGAATAATTTTGGTCATTACAAAATTTTCGATTGGGCGCCTCCCTCCCGTTCAATTTTAAATACTAAGTATTCACATAGTAATCGTAGTATTGAACTTGGTAAAATTTTATTTAAGAACAACGATCTGGTTTCAAGTAAAATACCTAGTAAACCAAAAAAACTAGATAACTTGTTTGAAAATTTTTTCAATTTTGATTTCGCATATTACTGTTACACGTAAGTAGGAAAATGCAAAATAATAGAGGCTAGAGATGAGGTTCAATTGAAAAAACATTTCAAACAAAAGTTGTAGAATAATATTCTGGATTTAATTTTGGTTATTATAAAAATTTCGATTTGGCCCTTTCTTCCCATCCAATTTTGAATATAAAGTAGGTATTTTTTGACTAGAAAAAAATCAATATAGTTTCAACAACTATCGTTACAAAATCGTTGAAATATCGAAGTCGATAAATTTCATATAATGTGTCGATAATATAGTTTTAAATATCGTCACAAAATCTTTAAAAAATCGAATTCGATAAATTTAATATTCTTTTTCGATAATATAGTCAATTCTTCACAAAATCGTTAACAAATCGAATTCAAGAAATTTCAGATTATTTGTCGATAATATAGTTGTAAATATCTGCACAAAATCGGTGGAAAATCGGATTCGAGAAATTTCAGATTATTTGTCGATAATATAGTTGTAAATATCTTCACAAAATCGTTGAAAAATCGAATTCGAGAAATTTCAGATTACGTGTCGATAATATAGTTTCAAATATCTTCACAAAATCGTTAAAAAATCGAATTCGAGAAATTTCAGATTATTTGTCGATAATATAGTTTCAAATATCTGCACAAAATCGGTGGAAAATCGGATTCGATAAATTTAATATTCTTTGTCGATAGTATCGTTGACGAATATCGTCCTAAAATCGTAATACTATCGAATTCGATAGTTTTTAGATTTTTTGCCTATAAAATCGTACAGCTAAATCTGTATCATATCGTGAGAACATCTTTAGATTTTTAAACGATTTTTTATCGATACGTTTCAACTTTCGATATTATCGATCGAGTGTGCTGCTCGGGATGTCAGACATTTTGAAACTTGTAAATTTTTTGAAATTTTATGACTTTTAGACATTTTCTAGACATTTTGTCAGACATTCTGAAACTTGGAAATTTTTTTTAGAAAGATGACTTTCTGACATTTTGTCAGACATTCTCGTACTTGGAATTTTTTTTATTAGCATAGTATATGCTTTTACGATGACCAAAATGGAAAAAAACGACAGAAAAATCCGAGACTAAAATCCGAGGTTAGGGTACATTAAGTTAGGTTTGGATGACATAAAAAAACTTAGAAAATTTTTAATAAATTCGATTTCTTAGACATTTTGAAACTTAGAAATTTTTTTAGAAGGATGACTTTCTGACATTTTGAAACTTTTTTATGACTTTTGGACATTTTGCCAGACATTCTTTTTAAATAAATTTTATGACTTTTGGACATTTTTTTATTACACTTTTTAGATTTTTAAATTTCTATGGAAATTAATAATTCGTGACTTTTAGACATTTTATTACAGAGTAAAAGCATATACTATGTTTCATACTTTCAAACGTAGTGTGGAAATAAAGTCAACCAGGAGGGGTCCCCCTGGCGAGGCGCGAAGCGCCGAGTTTTTTAATCTGTTTTTTTCAATTTTCCTTTAAAAACATGAAAAATTACATTTTTTGATTAAATGTGATGATCTGATGAATTTTAGATTTTTTTTCAAATTTTTTTAATAATGATGATGATACTTTACAACCAATGAACCAAAGTCATAAAACCCATTCTATAACATATTTGATTTTTTTTCAAATTTTGATTTTTTGCACATTTTGTAAAAATTTGAGGGCTCTTGGGCGACCGGAAGATATTATTCGATTTGATTTTCTTTTTCATGTCTCCCCAAGACGCAACTTTTCCGCGGTAACTATTGGATTTTGAAAATAAAAAAATTTGTTTTTTCGGCCCACCCTGATCCATAACTAAGCCTAACCAAAAAAAATTTCTATGTTTTATTTTCCGCTACCCCTTCAATTTTTGAGGTAGGCACTATATGTAAATAAAGTTTTTTGTTAGTGGTACACGGTTGCATCCAAATCTGAAGTCTTGTACAGTGCTCCCCGGACACCCTGTATATTCGTCATAGCCAACGAAATATCCTCCATGGCCTCGGTTTATTTTATACCTCGTAGACATATTATTTGACATGTTCGATAAAATTACTCAAGCAGAGTTGATCGTAACCTTTTTCGATGGCTCGGCGCTGGAAAACGATCCAAATTAATGACGAGCAGAAGCTAAGGTAAAGAATTGGATCCGCAGTCGAGTCGTTTCTATCTCGTACAAAGCAAATAACCGAGTGAAAAAAAGAAACTGGCTGAAAAGCGAGTAGTATTAAAGAAAAACCACGACGAAAGAATGAACGCAGACGTAACTTATGGAAAAGCAGGATGAAGGATGCGGAATCGAAATGGTATTACCTTTGAGAGAGCACGCAAAGGCATTCAGTCAAAAAAATGCCCCATAATGGAGAGTTTTTTTCATATAATCTAACCAAATATGAGTATTTTTTTCTCCTATAATAAAAATTCCGCTTGGAAATTTAGTTTAGCTGGAAGATTCGAAAGCCGAAGCTGGCGCGTCGAAGAACAGAACAGGCCTCGATTATTTTTATACCTTTCGTTTTAGTTTAGCGTCTATTGGCATTCGATGTAATGAAATGTGAAAAAGCCCATATAGACAATCGCTTCTCGCCATTTTTCCCAATAAAGCTTCGAATCGGCGTTTTATTTTTTTTTTTTTTCACCAACTTTATACGATAGACCCTTCGGCCTGGTGTATTAGCGATTTTTCATTAATCTTAATTTAACGAAATCAAAACGTCTGGAAGAGCTGGGTTCTAAGCGAGTTGCCAGCACTTCGCCACCGTTCGGGGCAATTTTCAAATAAAAAGAGATGTCTAGAGGTATAATTGTAATAAATTCGCTCGGTTAAGGGTTTACACGGTGCGTTGATTTTTACGATATTAAAGCGGCGCTCGACCCTTCACCTTTACCCCTCCAACTGGTCTATATTTTTTTCGCATACACGCAGTATCTCATCTCGTGTACTCGGATCTACACGTACCTATAGTTACGCGCGCCGCCGCCGGTCGCAGCCTTTTTCCAGCATCGTGGCCTACTTCGCAGATCAATAAAGTATCCGATTTCCTCCGCGTGTAACTAACCTGGCGTAGAAACATGAATTGAACGTTGTTATACAACGGGAAACGTGACGGGAACCGTGGTAGCTTTTTACTTTTTCTTGAAAAAAATTTTTTGAAAGAATTTCTAAATTTATGGGATACTTTTTTAGATATTTTTCTTTTCTTTTTTTTTACTAATTTGAATAAATGTCGTTTCTAAGAGTTTATATATTCGAGTATTGCCGGAAAACGGAAAAAGAACACGACTTCGTTGCTGAAATTAATCCTATCTGGAGTGGATTATCGGTGTATTTTGCGTAGAGTACTATTTTTAGCCGGTTGAATAATTTTTTTCAAGCGTTTTATTAAGAGATTCGTTGAAAAAATTTGAATAAAATCAATTAAAATTTTTGACTCAATTTTAAAAGACAAAAAGACCATGTAATTTTTTTTTCATAATTTTAGGTATTATAATTACTCTTCTATCAAATTTGTAGAGAATTAAAAAAACAAAAATAAAAATCATCTTCAAATTAAAACTGGGGAGAACCTTTTTGAAAAAAATCTGAAAAATATACCATAAAAACAGAATTCTCTCTCTTGAAATTGTGAATAGGAATTTTTTAGGTTGGTTTTTTCAGAAAAGTTTTTTGTTTAATTTTTTTTTTTTTTTTAAACTCATGAAACAATTTTCAAGATTGATCAAAGATTTGTGAGGCGCTCTGTGAAAAGGTACCTAAACTCGGAAAAACAAATTTTTCAGGAGAGCAAAAAAATCGAAAAAATCGATTTTTCACTTTTTGATTGGATTCTCAAAAAAAAAAAAAACTTTTGGCGCAATTTCGGAGCGTTTTTCTCCAATCATCCGTTTTCCATGTGAGAACTTCAAAGTGGTATATCTCGGTCAATTTTCAAGCAATTTTCGATTTTTTTGTTTTATATTACGCAGGAAGAAATTCTCTTTCAGATAAGCTAAAAAAAATGATTTCGATTTTTCCGAGTTTAGGTACCTTTTCACAGAGCGCCTCACATTTATTAAAATTGAAAGAGCAACAAATTTTTCAAATTTCTAAATTTCTAAAATAATCAAAATTTCATTTTTTTTTTGACGATAGGTACCTGCACTTGAATATTAAAATTTCAAAAATTTTAAAAATTTATCAACCTTAAAAAATATTTCAATTTTTAAAATTCAACTGAACGCGTCCTTCGTGATACGCCATTTGCCTTAGTTGTTATACATGGCGTTATAAAAAACAAATATATTAAAATTCAAAAATTTCCAAAATTCCCATTTTTATATTTCCTAGTTTTGAAAAAATTTCAGGAATTTTACCAAATTTTTCAAATCTTAAAAAATTATTATTGCATTGAAAAATTATAAAATTTATCAATGTATTAATGCAAGTAAGTATTAAAGTTTACCTATTTAAAATATAAAAAATGTTCAAAATTTCAATTTTTTTTAAAACAAATTTGGAAATTTTTCCAAACGTTTTAAAAACTTTCCAGTTTTTCGTATTTTTTCCTAATTTTTCAGAATTTTCCAATCTCAAGTACTTATGTTAAATGCAGTTATTGTGAACATCAAACTTTGAAAATTGATCCGATTTTCAAAAATTTATTGAAATTTTCAAATTTTTAAAACTTCAATTGTGAAAATTTAATTTTGAAAATTTTTCATAAATTTTGAATTTTTGCTGAATTTTTGAATTTCTTACATTTTGAAGATTTATCCAATGTCAATTTTTCCAATTTTAAAAATTTATCACGATCCAGTGATGATATTTTCCCTCTTTTAAATTTAACCTTTCGAGAAAAATTCTCTCAAAAAAATTATTTTGAAAAATTCGTTGATTAAATTTTTCGAGAATTTTTTAAAGAATTTTTCCAGGTAGGTAGGTACGTAGATTTTTTTTGAAAAATTCTGTTGAAATTATAAATGATTTCAATGAGAAATGCTTCTTGAAAAAAATCGGTAAAATATATTTTCAAATGAATTCTATTGAAAAATTCGTTTCTCAAAACACTTTCTCTTGAGGGATTTTTACAGGCAGAGTTTTTTTCGAGAGAACTTTTTTTATGAAACTTCCACTAGAATGATTTCCATCGAATTTCTTACGTAAATTTTTTGTTGATTTTTTTACGTAGTCTTTTGATACAATTTTCATTTCTATACCTATTCTTTTTTTAAAGAACACATCTTGTTCTGGAGAGTTTTCCTCTTTTTCCAACAACAAGTTTTTTTTAATATCCTGAAAAAATTCGATTTCGAATTTTTTACAATTACAAAAATTTACAAAATATTTTTTTGGTTCTCTTTTAATTTCTCAAAATATTTTACAATACCAAAATTGTAAATACTTATTTTAGTATAAAGAAATTTTCCCGATTTTCACAATTTTCCGTCAAGACAATTTCGAAAATATTTCAAAATGCATATTACAAAATAGGTATTATATTTTTTTAAAAAGGCGAAATTTCGAATTTTGTGATTCGTCGAAATGTTCTCGTACTCGAGTTTTTCCTTTTTTTTTAAATTTATTTATTCAAAAGAATTCGGCTAACTATAAAAGCGATACTACGTTGTTTTTTTTCAAAATTCTTCAAAGGGGAAAAGATAGATTAAATATTTATTCGTCAATTTTAGATACACAAAAAACAAACATACAAACAAATTAAATCTGATAACAAACCTCGTTCGAGTTATACGCTCAAAACATCAAAATAAACGCTCGGTATTGGTAAAATCGGTTTTATGGACTTTAACAAATAAAAACGAGGTTTATTGATTCACCTAACTCGAACGATACGAATTTTATAGCTCGGTATAAATCTGGAATCGAAGATTGGGCAGAAACAATTAAATTATACGAGGCAGAAAATTTTAAATTTTATGAAAAATTCATTCAATCTGTCCACTTTAACAATTTATTCTTACCTCTCTTTTATAATATTTTTCAATAAATCGGTAGAGATGAAGGAAATGTGGGGGGAGGAGAGGGAGTAACGAAACGATGTTAGATTCTTATTATTTAAAGACCATCGTCGTAAACTTTTCCCCCTCAAATTGTAACGATTATAAATAAAATTCCGGTAGTAGAATTGCTATTCTCTTAACTTTTATTACTTTTTAAATCTTTTTAAGAATCAACAAAACTTTCAACCAGCGCAGCATTTTTAAAATCATTTTTGAAATTGAATTACGAGAAAAATGTATCTTAAGATTGAATAGGGCCTTTGATAAGTTTATTTTTTCTTCGAGTGAAATTTTATTTTGAAATATTTGAAATTATTGCAGTCTTTTTTGAAAGGGATCTTAATAGTCTGAAACAGTAGGTGAATCAATAAACCTCGTTTTTATTTGTTAAAGGCCATGAAACCAATTTCAGACATTATAAAACTTAATTTTTTTTCAAAATTGGATGATTTTTAGACATTTTGTCAGACATTCTGAAACTTGAAAAATTTTTAGAAAAATTGGTGACCTTTTGTACTTGATTTTTATTTTTTCAATTTTAGACATTTTTCAGACATTTTATTTTTGCAAAATATTTTTTGATTCAGTCGTATTTTTCAACTGTTCAATATTTTCAGCCAATTTTTTGAATGGGACTTTAACACAGAGTAAAAAAAAATCTCTGACGCAGCCTCCGCGTCCAAAAAACTTAACAACCGACCACTTCAACATTCAAAATCACACTGAAGAAATTTTCTAAAAGTAGTGCCTGACGTCAACATCCTAGAATTTCCCCTACTTTCTCTATCCATCCCCCATTACCAACTTCGCATCCACTATACTTTTTTCCCCGCTTCCCCTAATCCCAATTATTAATTACTCCGTAATTATTGCATTTTTAGAAAAAATAATACTGACGTCCCTTGCTACATGATAAATCAAGTCTACACCGAAAATTTCATTATTCTATGTTCTACGGTTACTGAGAACATTCAAAATAATGTTTTCCAAAACCCCATTTCGAATACATAAGTCCGAATTTTATAAAAAATTCGGCTAAAAAAACGATTACTGGAAGGCCAGGGGGCTATGACTTGGGTACAAAATTTTATAAAATTTAATAAAACTTTGTAAAAATTTTATACGTATTTTTTTTTCTGATTTCTCAACATTTTTTTGAATACTTCCACAATTGTTGTGTCGCAAATTTTGCCCTCTTCCCACAAAAATATCCATTAGGGTGTCCTTATTCAAACCTATCTTGATTTTTTTGCCTTTTTCTATAGTTCTAACTTATCAAATTTTTCCTTTTGATGAAAATTAATACCAGATTTTTCATTTCCCCCCTGCCTGATATAGCCTTGCCAATTTTCAAAATATGAAATTTTTTAAAAAATGAGCAAAATACCTATTCAAATTTATTAAGTATTCAAAATTGTCTCATTTCATGAAAAAATAATTCCCAATTTTTTATTTTTCGCTTAACTGAATTTTTTATGTGGTGTCTTTTGACCGCTCCCTCTTTATTTTTAAAGTACCTAGACAAATTTTCAAACTTTTCTTTTTTTTCGGTTCCATTCGGTCCGATCTTTTCGTAAGAATTAATTCTCTAGGGCAAAAATAAAAAAATTGGAAATTACATCTCATGAAAAGGAACAACTTAGAAGTATTAGAACAAAAAAAAAAAAAAAGGTTTAAAGATCTTTGCAATTTTTCATATTCTTTTAAAAATGAGGGCTCCAAAAAATCATTTGAAAATACAGTAGAAAAATAGGAGACCCCCCCCCCCCACTAAAAAGATGCAATTGAGGGGCAGAGTACGACAATAAAATCGAAAGTCGAAAATAAATAACACCCTATACTTAATATCTATATTTTTTATGATGAGAAACTAATTATCTGACTTTAATAAAAATAAAATGATGGTAAAAGATCAATATTTTTAAAAAAAATTTAAAAATACCACTAATCAATTTTTTACAAATAAAACGCTCGCAGAAAATTGACAAAAGACATTCTCGAGAAAAAAAACGTTTTCTGGTCACTTCTTGTTCGTCAATTAAATTGATATTTCCTTTAAAAAATAAACAGTGCGTTGGAACTTCCTTGGAGAACTACGAGTAATTTATAGAATTAAACCGAAGAAACACGCAAATGTGCACGTAAGTTTCATAAGTAGTTCGAGTCATGAACTGAAACACATTTCTCGGTATTAATTCAGCGGTGTGTTTTTTTTATGTCATAATAATTTAATATTTAATCAGAAGCTGGCTCCGCAATATACCATTGTACGAGTAAATTTTATTAATAAATCATCATTATGTGGCATGAAAAAAGGTGGAAAATTACTACATCGAATTAGGTATCCGCACATACGTTGTTGTCGTCATATCGATAGATGAATAATTATACGAAACTTAGGTTAGGTCCTTACGGTATTAGCTCAATTCAAAAAAAAAAAAAAAATCCATCTATACGAGTATCTATAGGGTACCTTTTCGTTTACGTAATTTCAACTTCGTTAAAAAAAAATAGAGCAAAAAAAAAGTATAATTAATCAACTCTATGTAATCTTCCATTATACACGTTAATCCCTTGTAATTAGCTCATCGACATTAAAATAGTAGCTTGGCAGCGCAGACGATAGAAAAAAATGGCTCGACCACGACTATAGGCTGATTCTGTATTTAATATAAAAGCACGTTATGGAAGATTGACCATGCAACAATAAGGAAACTATTCTATGAAAATTGCCAATAAGCAACGAAAATGCGACCAAAAAAAGAGGTCAGCCATGCCAAGATGATTTGCGCGGCCGTCACTATCGCGTTGAGATGTTAAGGGTAAAATCCATCTCAACGTATTGTGTTGCGACCTGTCAGCTGTCGAAAATTTTACGCAGCTTTTCATACTTGAAAAATTTCATTCGGTTTCTAGACTCTTTTCTACCAAACGAATAATACGTATTCTAACCACTCGCAATCTCCGGAAGAAATTTTTATTCACTGTAATTTCTTATTTAAATGTATTATATATTTTTTATTTTAATCAACGCGATTCGACGATGGCCTCGTATTGACATCCAGGCGCCAATAGTATCGATTCTGACACTGAAAAAAGCTTATAACGTAACGCTCTCTATTTCGCATAGTTGGGCCAAAATGTATCAAAACGTCTGAAATCTTTCGCCCAAAAGTTGACCTTTTTTTTTTCGCTCCATACGACATTTTCATTTTTTTATTTGTATATAAATTTACTCATTATACTAGAAGTGCCTTTTCCCAGTCCAGATTCGATGGTGGGTTATTTTTTTCGAATTTATTAATCAATTTTTTTGCTCACAAAAAAAAAATTATAGTAACGATATCTCGATTGCTGTGTGAAGTGTAGTCATAAGGTTCTAGTATATTTTTCATGAGAGTCTAAAGCGTACAACGAGAACTCTCGTGTTCTCAATTAATTATTTTATAAATAGGGTCTTTTCTCTGAGTTTTCCATATACGAGTACACTTCGTAATAATATTTTCTTCAACATGCATCGTATTATCTCTCTCTCTTTCTTCATTTTATGTTATACCCGCCCGAATGTCGAGATGTCTCTTTTTCTGTATAGCAAATTTCCAAGTGGCTTCAGATTTTGCTTGTACCCTGCTTTATTTTAATGTACCTTTATTGTATAAATTTTACGTATGCATTTGCATAATATTGCAATATCGATGTATTATAAAGTAATTTGGTTTCAATATTGTGCCAGTTCCAAGCTCGCATGCAGTCTTATTAATTTAGATTTAGACAATATTATTTCGTTGGCTTTAGTGGTTATTGTAAATGTTCGACTACTTCAGATTTGGATACAACCGGGTACGACTAACAAAAACTGTTCTACATACAGGGTGTCCCGGTTAAGAATAACATCCTTCAACCTGATAATGAGGGCAACTCATTTCAACAACGTGTAGGTATGTTTGCATACCCTTACAATTGAAGGGACCGAGACACTGCATGGTAAAAAAAAAGTAATTTTTTCACTTGAAATTAAAAATTTATTTTTTCTGATTGGAGACAGATGGAAAGATGAAACTTGTGAGAAATAAATTAAGATAGTTGCAGTAATGTCTTGAAAAAATTTCATCAAAATCGATGCAATAGGGTGTTTAACAAATTATTTTTACCAAAAAAATTGTGTAAAAAAATTCGGAATTTTGCAATTTAAAAAAAGAAATTGCATTATTAAACTAGTTATTTTTTGTCAGCAGATGATTCCCCTCTACTTCTTCTCAGGGATGATATGATATCGATAATTATCGATATCTAGCTGATATTGATAAATTTATCGATAATATCATGATATAGTTTCATTTTTTCCTCACTAGGGTCGCGTAAGTTGAATCAACTTTTATCATGATAAATATCATGATAAGAGTTGATTTAACTTACGCGATCCTGGTGAGGAAAAAATGAAATTATATCATGATAATATCGATAAGCTATGATATGTAATGATTATGATATATCATGATAATATCGATATTTTCGAATATCATATCATCCCTGCTTCTTCTACAAAATGTTCTTCAGCATCATCTTTTCCTATCTCTTTTGGTTTTTGAGTGAAAAATTTATTTATGAGTCGACATGTAGGTTAAATTTTTTTCAAATTTTCGAAGTGAAATTTTTATTAATTTATACTCATTAGAAAAATTCTAACTCAAAAACTAAAAGAGATAGGAAGATGATGCTGAGGAACATTTTGTAGAGGAAGTAGAGGGGAATCATCTGTTGACAAAAAATAACTAGGTTAATGATGCAAATTTTTTTTTAAATAGCAAAATTTAGAATTTTTTTACCCAATTTTTTTGGTAAAAATAATTTGTTGAATACCCTATTGCATCGATTTTGATGAAATTTTTTTCAGACATTGCTGCAATTATCCTACAGAAAAAATAAATTTTTAATTTCAAGTGAAAAAATGAAAAATAATTCTTTTCATCATGCAGTATCTCAGCCTATTCAATAGTAAAGGTATGCAAACATACCTACACGTTGTTAAAATGGGTTGCCCTCTTACCAGGTTGAAGGATGTTATTCTTAACCGGGACACCCTGTATACACATGATGTCTTTCTCAAAAATTGAAGGGCAAGGGAAATTAAAGTTGAGAATTTTTTTCGATGGGGCACATCGGTAATACTTGAAAAATTAAACATTTTTTATTCTTGAGATTTTTTTGTCTATGTTTGTAAATGAAGGCGCTACAAAGCTTTGAAATTTGGATTTTTGAATTTTGATGCACCGTAGCTCCTTCATTTTCAAAGATAGTCAAATTTTTCACATGATAGTTTTTGTTTCTCTCAAAGAGCTACACCCATAACATGCATTGCAGTCAGAGACGGTTTGAGAAAATTTTTTTGGGGGGGTGTAGATCGAAAATGCCGAATGAAAATTTTCAAAATGCCGAATGATAATTAATAGGTACAACAGTGGGAAGTAAACCCCTGCGCTGAATTTTTTGAAAAAAGTGAGTTTTCGAAAGAACTTCTCACTATCCTCATAGAAAAATTTTGAAGAACTTATGGTAGCATTATGATTTGAATCAAAACGACTGTTGCTGCCCGAGCGAAGCGAGGACGAAAATTTTTGAAAAAATTGCACTTCTAAAAGAAAAGATGGGCTTTTTTTGCAGAAATTTTGAAAACGTACAATAATTTCTGGTTTTTTAAAAGATGAAAAAGTGATATGTTGCCCGATCGAAGCGAGGGCGAAAATGTTGAAAAAATTGGAATTTTTAATTAAAAATAATGCACTTTAACCATAATTTTTAATATTTTCAAAAAGATCATGTTCATTTTTTAACGTTATAAGTTATAACAATTGAAATGCGCTGATTTTTGATTCCTATTCTGATTCTGAGAGAAAGATGAAGTAGTAGAAGTACATTGCGCGAGCGAAGCGAGGGCGAAATTTTTTTTCATAAATTTACCGAATTTGTGAGTTGGAATTTCTCTCAAATTTATCGAATTTATGATTCGGAATTTCTCAAAAATTTGCCGAATTTGTGATTTAGAATTTCTAAAAAATTTACATATTTGAAATTCAAAACTTTACCAAATTTTGTAAACATACCTAATTTAATTTGTCGGAAGTTTGCCGAATTTGTCGAAAATTTTTCGAAAATTTGCCGAATGGAATCACCGGGGGGTGTTCCACCCCCCCACACCCCCCCCTCGCACCGGCTCTGATTGCAGTAATGAAATTGTTTCAATTTTTATAACTCGCTACTTCGCCTTGATAATTTTGAGGAAGGCAATACCTTTGACGTGAGTTTATTCTTGCAATAACTTCTTCAATTTCAAAGATAGAAATCCAGACGTAATTAAAACTTTTTTTTTTTGGAGTATTATTTCGTGGTGGCGTCAGAAAACTTTTTGGATGCAGTGTTGCCAATCGATTTTGCTTAGAAAGTTCTGGTAGGGCCTTCATTTTCAAAGATAGGCAAAAAATCACGGGAATAAAAAATGTTTACTTCTTCAAATACTACCCATATGCCCATTGCCCAATCCAAACACAAATTTTCACAGTTTTATTTTGTCTTGCCCCTTCAATTCTTGAGATAGACACCATGTGTATATAACATTTTTTGTTAGTGGTAACAGGATGTATCCAAATCTGAAGTTTCATAAAGTGCTCCCCGGATATACTGTATACAATTTTACGAAATGATGATATAATTGAAGAGGAAGATGTACATTGTACATGTAAAAGATGAGCGAAGATAAACGATGCGATATGATATGAAATATGTTTGGTTTCATATTTTCGGAAAAATTCTACCACGAGCTAAATTATTTATTTAGACGTGAAATAAAAGAAAAAGCGGGGTGGGGTGAAATAACATTTCATTATTCTTGGATTTATTGCCTTCCACCCTTCGAGATGCTTTTCACAAAGACTTTGATTACTTGGTAAGGGAGAAAATTAGCCCCCGTGCCGAATTTCAATTTTTGTTCAGATTTTCGATTTGTAATGATAAGAGATGTTTTTAGAACGTATCGGTTCCTTGATATTTTTTAAATTTTTTTATTACAATTTTCTTTTCCAAAAACTCAAATCTCAAAAATGGTATTTGGAACATTTGTGAGCCATTTGGGTCATTAATGATACATTTGGATCATTCATTCGGACAATTGATGGTCTATTAATTAGACCATTTGTGGTACATTTGGATCATTAGTGGTCCATTTCGACTATTTGAAGTCCATTTGGGTCAATAGTGGTCCATTTGGACCATTAATTCGGACGACTGATGGTCCATTTGTTGTCTATTTGGAATTTTAATGGCCCATTTGTTCATTACAAAAAAAATTAAAAAATAAAAGCATGAAAAATTGAAAAAAAAATTTCAATAAAAAAAATTAAAATTAAAATGGAAAATTTGGGACATTCGTGGTCCATTGGCACCCCCGAGATCCATTCAGGCTATTCATTTTTTTTCAAATTTCAATAATTTTTTTTATTCGCTGAATTGTAAAAATAGGAAAAATTCAATTTTTTCAAAACTTTACAATTTCAAAAAAATTAAAAATTTAAAAAATCTGATTCTTAAAAAATTATGAGATGCTGCTTGCAAATTTTAAAATCGATAGTTTTCAGATTTTTTTCCAAAGGGAATATCCGAGATTTTTCCAGAGCATTCATTTGCTGAGATTTTCTCACAGATAAAGTTTTTTTCATTTTTTTTCCAAGACTATTTTCTACCTGAGAGAATTTTTTTCCCTTTCAAAAATAGGTTTTTTGTTTCCAAAAAAACTTAATTTCCAATACGATTTAATTGCTGAAAGGATTTATTTGATCAAGAAAATGTTTCTTTCAAAAATATTTCTTCACTGAAAATTTTTTTTCCCGATACTATTTTTTCGTTGAGAGAATTTTTCTTTAAAAAAAGAAGGAGATTTTTCGACTAAGAAAATGTTTCCTCCAAAAATATTTCTTCGTTGAAGCAGTTTTTTCCCAATACAATTTTGTTGAAAAAGTTTTTCTTAAAAAAAAAAGAAGAGATTTTACATAAAGGATTTTTGTTGCAAAGAAAACGTTTCTTCTAAGAATATGTTTTCACTGCGAGAAGTTTTTTTCTAAAAAGGTCAGATTTTTTCAAAAAAAAGTTTTTCCAAGATGATTTATCTACTGAGAAGATTTTAGGATTTTTTTTTGACAGGTCATCCAAAAATAACAAAACAATCCTCCAGCTACATTTTTCCAAATATCGATAAATTTTTAAATTCATTTTTATTTCACAAAAAAGCAACCTCAAAACGATCGATTTAAAAATAATTCGTCTTGATATGAAAAATACACCAATACGAATTTATTGTCGTGTAAAAAATCCACTTTAACTCTGAATTTCTTAAGAAATTGATAGAATGAAATGATCAATCATGCACGTACAGCACACCAAGTAATTACACTGTGTACTTAATACAGTGAAAAATTCAAATACCTAAATACACAAAATAAAAAGTTTACCCCGGTGCGGTCTACCGCAGCATCTAGGAAAAGTGAGTCTAGCAGGGAAGAAAAAGTAAGATAAAAGCGACGAAAGCGGTCAAGTTACGATACCTATATTTAAAATTCACCGACCTCGGTAGACGTATTGTCTCATGTAGGGTTGGCTTTTTACATTTTGTCTGGCAGTTTTAACGGGTAAAGTGAGTCCGAGATTCTGACACCATTAACGTCACCTTTGACATGTTTGCCTTTTACTCTTCCCCTAACGGTTTGGGTTTTTTGTATAGAGCTTTTTTTCAAGTGATTGTTCATCCTACTCGCGTTAACAGAGTGAAACGTTGAGTAGTTTTAATGCGATGTAGATAAGCCATCGAAATTGTGAATTTTTAGAGAGCTGCAAATTTTTCTCGAGGAGGTATCTTGTGCGTGCATCGTGAGGTTTTTTTCTTGTATTATACGCCGAGTGCACCTATCGATTTTTTTCTTGTTTTTATCCTTTCTTTTTTCTTTACTCTTCTTTTTGTTACTCGGAGACAGAAAGAAGTTGAATTATATAGGAGATTTCGTTAGGCGATACTAAAGGAGCTTATATCGTAATTCAAATTTTTTAAGAATGCAAATATTTTCTTTCACTTTGAGTAAAATTCATATCAAAAAAAAAAAAATTAAAAATTTGAAAAATAATATTTTTGAAAAAAAATTTGGTTTGATTTTTAGACTTGACTATAATTCGACCAGAATTGGGAAATGTTTATTTACCTAAAACAAACAAAAAAAATTAATTATAAAGTCAGTTTTTAAATAAAATTTTACTTTTATTTTCAATCAAAATTAGGAAAAATTTGTTTCAAAATTGACTTGAGATATTTTTTGAAAAATTAAAAAGAAAAAAGCCATTTCAAAAAACGTTTCGTTTCACGCTTAAAAAAATAAGATTGAATTTGTGTAAAAAAAAAGTACAATGACAACAACAGCACTAAAAATTTATTCAAAATTTAATGCATTTTAAAAAAAAATTTCTAAAGAATTTCTTCAAAACTTTTGGTTGGAAAATTAAAATAAAAAATTTGAAACGAATTTTCTTTTCTTTTGTAGGTACTTTCAAACCTTTTGCAAATAAATTTTTGCAGCAAAAAAAATTATTATAAATTTTTCAAAAGGAATTCTTCACAGGGCCAGGGTGGGATTTTTTTGGAATAATTAAAAAAATTATATTTCGCTAAAAAATTGTTTCAGATTTTCAAAAAAAAAAAAAAATGTTGAAAAATATATATTTTTACCTAATTTACTGCATTTTAAAAAACACTCTTTTGCAAATCAATTTTGAATTTTTTGAGAAGGATTTCTTCAGATTTTCGGTTAATACGTCTTATGCAGATTCAAAAAAAAAAAAAAAAAAAAACTCGCTCAAAAATACAAAAACTCAAAAAATTTATTATCTGAAAATCAAAAAATATCATTTTTTGTCATACAGTCTTATTCCAGCACAAAAATTGAAATCTGATTACAAATTGAATTCTGGATAAAATTTCCAATATTTTGAATATCCATCATGAGTCCTGGTGAAATAACGAAAACTTTCGCAAATCACGCAAATCGTATATGTACACATTTTCATACGACGTGGTTAGAAAAGATAAAAAATGAAAGCATTCAATGCACAGAGAATAGAGAGGGATGACATTAGCGCCACATGCCAATTACGACATGAAAAACTGGCGCCACAAGGACTCGTATTTCGCAAGAAGCATTCCAAAATCGAAATCCTTTTCCATATTCCGATCTACTCTCTTTCGTACACGTGTGAAAAACTGAGAGAAAAAAACGAATGTCGTGAAATTCCTTTTGGAAATAAAGTAGGATTTTTTCCCCTTCTCAATTTATGAACATAAAACCGTAATTTGTGTGCTATCTAGAGACGTAGCAGAGCAGGTATATACCCATAATGCTTACATTGAAATACAAGCCAGTTTAATTTATCACCTTATCTCATTTCTCATTCTGTAACTTTCATTTTTCTTACAACGTGCTAGTGCTGGTATAGCGAGATGCGAAGCGAACCGTCGGCGTCGACGGTCGGCTGAACGGCGAAGGGTAAACGGGGGGTAAATTTTAATCAAAGCTTCGGTATCTGATACCTACCAACTAGGTAAAAGTTTCTAGTGTAAAGTGGTCTTTCGCAATTCACGGTTTAACGTTTACTACTAGCTGCTTTTTACAGCCAGTCGTACTCGTAAACTTTTCCAGAGTTGGAATACCCTTACCCTAGAAACACAGTAAACGATACGAGGTAAATGTGCAATGTGCAATCGTCAGCGTCACCGCGACTTATCGAGAAATTAGATCGATAGTTGGCGGCTCCGGTAGCACGTGTTTTCTATTGGTAAATTTCGTTATTTTTAAATGCCACGCTAGGCCGGCTAAAAATAGCTGGACCTGCTCGTGTTCGTGCCGATGCCATTGCCGGTGTAAATTTTCATAAAATTGAACCTCGATTAAGCAGGTTTTTAGACGATCAGTTCATCGGCTGAATTTCATCACTTAGTCGCAATGCACATTTTACCATTTTTTTTTCAAGTCCATATCCAGACTTGAAAACCTGGCTTCAAAAGAGGCTCAATTGAAAAAATTTTCAAACAAAAGTTGTAGATCGAGTTCTTGGGAATAACTTTGGTTATGACAAAAATTTCGATTGGACCCTTCCCTCCGCTCTGATTTTGCCCAATACTACGTAAATAATTCATTATTTCAAATTTAAGGGAAGGGAAAGGTCCAAGCAAAATTTTTATAATGACCAAAATTATTTCCAAGGTATTAATCTACAACTTTTATTTGAAATTTTTATTGATTGGACCTATAGCCCAGTTCAATTACCTAGACCATAAAAATGGTTCAAATACTGCATTTTGGGTCACCAAAGATTTTTTGATTTTAAAATGTTCCTTTCGGGGTCCTGATTAACCATAAAAAATTCTCCTAACCCCCAAATGTGGACCAAAAATGACCCATCCTAGTTTTTTGCTTATAACTCTGCAAATATGCGTTTAAACGAAAAAATGATAATGATCAAAATTAAAGTATATAAAATTTGTAACAAAAAATCTCATATTCATTTTTTTGGAAAAGTGAACGGGTGGCACAAAAAATCGTGTTGAAATAAATACGAAGTGAAAAAAAAAGATTGACCCACACGAATGAGTTACAATTTCGGATGGAACCGCATATATGCGAATGTGGACCCACTATGGATTCTGAAAAACGAAAAAGCGGTCACCTTTCCTCCCCCTCGAAGCGTCTCATATATGGACACACATAAACCCCCTTTTTTTTACAGTGCTAATAACTTTTCAGCTTTTTCGAAAATCCAAAAAAAGTTGAAGTAAATTTCAAGTACGTAAAATTTTCTACAAAACTGCTGCATTCATATCTATTCAGATTAATCTAAAACTAAACTAAAACTAATGAAACTAAAACAAGTGGTAAAAAAAACTTAATTTTTTTGAGACATTAAAAAAATTGAAATACTTACCTAAGTTTCATTTTTATTTTTTTGAAGTGAGGAAGAAATCATTTTTTTGAAGTAAACTTACTGACCTTTTTTTCGTGATTTGGGACATTTTTTACAACATTTTTTGGGATATAGGTACCTACTACCTACCTATAGTCATTTTATTTTGATTTTTTTAAATAAAAAAATTCCCAATTTTTTAGATTTTTTTTTTGAATAAAATTTTCAAAAAATTTTTAAAACCTAAAAATTTATTAAGTTAGATATTAATTTTTTTTTTGAATTAATTTTTTTCCTCACTTTTTCAATTTTTTTTTTGAAGTAAAAAACTTAATATAATTATGTCAAATTTTTCCAGAAAAAAACTCGGAATTTTTTCGGAGCAACAATATACGAGTAAGATCTATGTGCAAAAATGAAGGAAAATCGGATACTAAAAAATTAACTTACTCCTGTATATCGGATAATTGAAGGAAATTGGTTGAAATTTTTTGCTCGAATAATTGAGAAATCGGATATTCGGAAGTCAGATAATAATCAAGATTCTACTGTACTTATTTTTTATTTTCATTTTTTCATTTTTTGAAGATAAAAAGAAATTTAGAATTTTAACTTTCAACCTCCCCAACCCTCTCCTGACAAGTTCTGTGATTTGAAAAAATAAAAATAAAAAATGGGAGTTGGAAAAGATTTTTCAACTCTGACCTAAAGGAAATGGACATTGGAGTTGTAGTCCACTCTTTTGTCAAACTCAGAATCGGAATCAATTTTTTTTCAGACCAAGGAGTTGGAGTTGAAGTTAACTCTTTTTTTGTCAGAGTTGGCTCAGCCTGGCCTTACGATATTCAAATTCTAAGTTTGCCAGAGAGCTCCCTTCACAGCTATCTTCAAAAATTTTCTTTTTGTGACATTCTAGAAAAGAACTGAAATTCAAAACGTGTTCTTTAATTTAAAATTTGCAAAATTAATTAGATTTTTTTTTAATTAAAAATGAAAAATGGATGGAAAAAATAATTCAAAATACATAGCCAGAATTTTAAAATTTCAGCTCGATTACATAATTCACTTTTTCATAAGTAATTATTAATAACGTCGAATACCTTCTTAGAAAAGAGGGCGAAAAATACATTTCTATTTCCATCACTAATCTCGATGTCCAGACTTCCACCTTCAAAAGCCTACCTCCGTTCTTTATCTAGATATTCGTAAATGTGACAAGTCTGAAAAACTTTCCAACGTTGAATTACTTTTACTTCGGAAGGTAAAATTATAAATTCAAAGTTTTTAAGCAGTTTTCAACAATTTTAATACGACATCAAAGTACTTTTTTCTCTCGGTTTAATTCCTGCGAGTAGCAAAATTACAATTTGGAAATTTTTTGCTTGAAATCTCTCAGCTTTATATTTTTATTTTGGTAAATTGAATGGTGTCTTGCTGGGCTGTTTTACGCCCATTTCCGAGAAATAATTCTAGGAATTTTCAATTGGTACTATTAGATACTGCTCACTTTGTGAAATTTGTTATCTCGAGAAGAATAACCAAAGTTAGCATGTAAACTCTAACTTCAATTACAATCTTTTATCTTCGCCCGTCGAATTGGCAATTCGCGAAAGTTTATTTGATTTTGCATCTGGCTTTTTTATTTTATTAATCGAATCGAGGACCTAAAAAAAGTTTTATTAGCTCGTCGAGAATTTTTTTCGCCAACGCCAACTTGAAAATCCATTCTGTCATCTTGAAAGTTTAGGAAGTAAAACCCGTCGTCGGAACGCGGTGAAGGATTGAAGGCCATTATAAATTTTGTATACGGCCAATTTAAAGGTTCTCCTTTTTTTTTCAAACTCGATATTGCGAAAATGGTGGCAAAATTGATCGGCTGGTTTACTTTAATTGCACGTCATCGTATCTTGGGTCGAGATTCGTAAATTGGAAATAGCAGGCGAGGAAAAAGTTGTACAATTCATAATTGACGAGGTTTTAAAACAAAGCGCAGGCGGTAAAGGTTGCCCAATGTGGGTACCTACGATTTTTCCAGCTAGAATATATAATTCAAACACGTTTCGCCTCTTTCGTCGACTCGAGAATCTCGACAGACGTGGTGGGACGAGAAAGCGGTAGGAAAAAGCAGGAAAAAATGAAACCAAAGGAGGCCAACAAGTCGACAATGGTCACGTATTTGATAAATTTCACCGAGAATTTTTTCAGCCCTGCGTGAGTGTAGAGTAGACCTACAGCGGTGTATTTTTTTATCAGATGAAAAAACGCAAGAAGGAGAGAATGAAAAGCACGGATACCGGTGAACGACATTAATTGACGCAGAAAATCGCATTTTCTTAGTTCGTATTCTAACCATAGCACAGCGGTGTACGCGCCGTTACAATGTATTGATTGGATTTTCATTTACGAGAACGACTCACGACTCACGCTGTGCAAACTGCAACCCAAAATGGTAGCCGTCAGGCAAGCGCATTTTCATTTCAACTTTCCTCAAGGGCGTTTGATCATATCTCGCCGAACAGCCAACGACGTGCGACGCGGTGCCGGTCTCCGGTCTGCGATGCAGAAACCAACCGACTTGAAAATTATGTTAGTGAAGTGCGACATGGATGTAGCAATTTTATACCCTCGTGCCAAAATCCACGAACGGCTAAATTTCGCCACTCGCTTGTATTCCGTAATCTTCGCAATTCATATTTTGCTAGTTTTTCCCCAAGTCCATAAATCCAGATTTCAATTTGTTTTCAAAAGAGGGTCCAATTGAAATTTTTTTCAAACAAATGTTGCAGAACGAGTTCTTAGGAATAATTTTGGTCATTACAAAAATTTCGATAGGACCCCTCCCTCCCGTCGATTTTGTCTAATGCCACGTACTTAGATACTTATAATATCGAAAATTGAAAAGGAGAGATGGGTATGTTTGGAAATTTTAGTCATTTTAGACCTTTCCTTCCCCCAATTTTTCATTATACTGCCCAATTAGCAGTGATGCCGGAACGTAACTATAACGGTAACGAAAAACGAAAAATAACGGATTTTTTTTTTTTTTTTCGTTGCAAGTAACGGTAACTTTATTTTTGAACAGAAATTGTGTAACGAAATAATAACGTTACAATAAAATGGTCTTTATGTAACGTAACAAATAACGAAAAAAAAATCGTTACGTTCCGTTACTTTTTTTCGTTATTTTTTTCTTTTTTTTTTGTATTGCCTGCACTGCCAATCGCAGAAATGTTCTTTTGGTTCGTTGGGTTCGTTGTAACTGGCAGTTGTTCTCTTGAAAAATCTTAATTTCACTTACACTTATGTGTATGTACTATGGTACTGCCAGGGCCTTGTAACGTTATTTTTTCAAATAACGTTATTTTTTTCGTTCCGTTCCGTTTTTTTTTTGTTACAACGTAATTTTTTCAGAAAGTAGGTAGCAACACCACCAAACTTGTATTATTTTCTTTTTAGTTCTTGAAGTTTATTTTATTCTATTGGAATTGATAGTTATTAATTTACATTGAAAAATGAAGATAACATTTTTTTATGATTTCTGGCTATTTCGGAAAAAATTATGTTGTAACGAAAAAACCGGAACGGAACGGGAAAAAAAACGTTACTCCCAAGCAGCACAATCGACAAATTATCGAAATAAAAAATCGACAGAATATCGAATTCGATAAAGTGTCGCGTTAGTTCCGCATAAATCGTGAAATTATCTTTCGATATATAGATAGATTATCGACGAATTATAGTTAGCAAAAATTTCGAGATTATAGTAAGATATTTTATCGATAATATATCTATTATATCGAAAGATAATTTCACGATTTAGGCGGAACTTTCGCGACACTTTATCGAATTCGATATTCTGTCGATTTTTTATTCCAATTTTTCGTCTTTTACTAGCTTCTTTCTATAATTAAAAATCATTAATTAGCATAATTAATACATTGAACTATGCCTAAACACATTATTCATGTTACGGTAAGAGGATCATTTCAGAAAAAGTCAAAAAAAATTATAAAAAATCTGCCACCCGTGGGGCTTGAACCATCTACCTCCTGCATGGTAATCCTATTCCTGAACCACTATGCCATACCTTATCGTTGAGGAATTAGCAATAAAACGCTTATAATAGGCAGTTTAGTACTTCCAGACGTGTTGGACTTAGAAAAATTTTCACCAATTTGGAAATAATTTCAAATATCGTCACAAAATCGTTGAAAAATCGTTCGACAAATTTCAGATTATTTGTCGATAATGTAGTTTCAAATATCACCACAAAATCGTTGAAAAATCGAATTCGAGGAATTTCATATTACGTGTCGATAATATAGTTTCAAATATCGTCATAAAATCGTTGACAAATCGAATTCGAGAAATTTCAGATTACGTGTCGATAATAAAGTTTTAAATATCTTCACAAAATCGTTAAAAAATCGAATTCGAGAAATTTCAGATTATTTGTCGATAATATAGTTTCAAATATCGTCACAAAATCGTTAAAAAATCGAAATCGAGAAATTGCATATTATGTGTCGATAATATAGTTTCAAATATCTTTACAAAATCGGTAAAAAATCGGATTCGATAAATTTAATATAATCTGTCGATAATATAGTTTCCAATGTCGTCAAAAAATCGGTAAAATATCGAAGTCGAGAAATTTCATATAATCTGTCGATAATATAGTTTTAAATATCTTTACAAAATCGTTAAAAAATCGAATTCGATAAATTTAATATTCTTTGTCGATAATGTAGTTTCAAATATCTGCACAAAATCGGTGGAAAATCGGAATCGATAAATTTAATATTCTTTGTCGATAGTATCGTTGACGAATATCGTCATAAAATCTTAATAATATCGAATTCGATAGTTTTTAGATTTTTTGCCTATGAAGTTGTACCGACAAATCTTTATAATATCGTGAGAACATCTATAGATTTTCAAACGATTTTTTATCGATACGTTACATCTTCCGATATTATCGATCGAGTGTGCCGCTCGGGCTTGAAAAATAACGTTCAAGACCCTGTCGGTACCATTTTCGTTCCAAGTAACGTAACAAATAACGAAATTCAGGATTTTTAGTTACAGTAACGGAACGAATACCGTAACAGAAAAAAAAATTTCGTTACTGACATCACTGCCAATTAGCCAAGTCAGGGTGTCTAACGGTCATAAAAATCATAAAAGCCATGAAAAAGTCAATAATTTTTCAAAAACATCACTACGTCAAGACAAAGTCATGAATTTTTGATACTTAAATATTACCCGGGAAAAATTACAAATTCGCTTATAAGTGAAATTTTTTCAAAATATTGTGATTACTCTGAAAAAAAAATTTCAAGGGGGAGGAGAATCTATTTTTTTTGAAAAAAATCTTCATTTCTCGGAATGAAAAAAATGAATTTTTTGGTTCAAAAAAATTTAAAAAATTGAGGTAGTTGCTGTACAAGTGTACAAGGCGTTGAAAAAAATCTCAATTTCTTTGAAGTAAAAATATTTTTAAACTTTGGCGAAAAAATTCTCATTCTATTAAAATCAAATCGTTTTAGGATTGAATTGTTTTAAAATAAAAATATCTACTTTTCTAACTCTAGAGTAAAAAATCTCAATTTTTTGGATACCGATTTCTTTCCTTTTTTTTCAATTTTCTGAAAAATAAAAATATTTCTATTTTTTTGGAAGGAGGATCTCTATTTTTTAGAGAAAAATTCTTAAGTATTTTTGGAATAAAAAAAATACGAATTTTTTGGTTCAAAAATTTTTAAAAATTGTTTTGGAATAAAAAGAATCAAGTACCCAATTTTTTTGAAATACAGAAATCTCAATTCTCCTGGAGTAGGAATTTCTTTGAAGGAAGAAATTTCAGAATTTTTTGGAATAAAAAATATTCAAAAATCATCTTTTTTTTTTTGAGAAAAATTGTTATAAAATTTTCTTATGGGAAGATATTTTTTTTAATTTCAATTTCTGTGAAAAAGTTTCTTAATGAAAAAATGTTTTTCCGTAGAAAAAGTTGTTGAAAATATTTTTATGAGAATTTTTGGTTTCATTTCCAGAAAAAAAATCATTCTCACATTGGGTAAATTATAAAAACCATTTCAAGCATCCACTTTTTAGGGAAGAAATTGAATTACACCTTCGAAAATTCTAAGTATGTATTCATTAAATTTTTTTTTTGAAATTGTAGATTTTTTGGTTTTAGGTCTCTGAGGGCATAGGCATAACTTAGGGGTTCAAGGGGCATTCCTCCTCCCTCAATAATTTTTTAAATAACTGTTTACCACAAAATATAGAAGAAAAAAGGGATTTTTTTTTTGCCTCCCCCATGCCCCATATTTATTCCAAGTTATGCTTATACTAGAAGGGAGGCCCCTGGAAATGTAAAAAAATTGTTCATGAAAAAGATAATGAAAAAGTCATGAATTTCCAATCTTTTTTCGCCCCAATTAACTCGGATAATCGAGGTTCTACTGCGTAGGTTTAATTATATGAATTTTTTGAAAATTTTAATTAAAAAGTTTTGAAACTTGAAAAATAATTAACATTAAGTATTTTACATAATATTTTTTTTTAATTTTTGAGCTTGAAAAATGTCTTAGATAATTTTTTTCGTTTTTAAATTTTTGAAGAAATAAATTAATAGCTTCGATGTTTAAATTTTCAAGTTCTAAAAATTTCCCTGCATTTACATTTTTTTTTCAATAAAATTTTAAATTTCATACTATTTTCAATTTTTAATTTTTTTTTTTGAATTTGAATTTGAGGAGAAAATAAAATGTTTTTTTATTTTTATTTTTTACTTTCAACTGAATAGGTAGATTAAATTTAAATTTTCTAAAGTTTCAAAACTTTTTTATGATTTTTTTTTAGAAGAATTTTTGATTTTTTAAATTTTTGGAAAGAATAAATTCTGAAAATTGATTCAATTACTAAAATCTACCCTTTTAGTCGATTCCATCATTTTTTGAAGAGATCTGGAAGCTCTAGCAAAAGTTAATGGCTTTTCTACAACGCACGTTAAAACTTTGCTGGAGGCTTCAGAGATCAACTTTGATGAGGGCTTACGAAGTTTTGGGTGATTTTCTAGAAAAATTGGGGATTTTGGATTTTTTTATACTTACGCGAGACTTTGAGTTGCAAAAAAATTCACATGTCAACTCGTCACCTAGAATTTTTCAATTCAGCTGCACCAGTCGACTGATAATATCGCACTAACGCTAGGATTAAACGTTTAGCTGCCAAAATTAATTACAACGCTTTCTGGAGCGATTCCAGTTCGCTGGGGAAAATTAAATTTTTGCTGGACGCTCCAGATCGCTTTGAAAATGGTCTTAGTCGACTTGGAGTGTCGAATTTGGTACATAGAAACCGATTTTCAGAATTTTATTTCAAAATATATCATTTTTGTAAAAAAAATAGATACTTAATACTCAACTGTCTAGGCTATTTTCGAAAATTCACCTAGAAATTGAAAATAGAAAATAAAATTAACTTCGGATCTTCAAAATTTGGTTCTGGAATGTGGATAACATGATCTTTTAATGAGTCAAATTTGAAGTCCATTAAGAGTTGACGAGTTGACTTGGTTCCCTTGTAAGAGTAAAATTTTTTATTTTTTAAAATACTGCTCGTGTAGTCAAAAACAAGTTTTTTTTCTGCTCCTTCCATTTTTGAGATAGGCATCATGTGTACGGGACGAGAAAATATTTAAAAAATCACCATTTTAAATTTCAAATTCCAGCAAAATTTGAATAAAAAATTTGAAAATGTTGGAAAAAATCTAACACCATTTAAAAGTAGGAAAAATCCCTTTAAAGCTAAGAAAGAGATATCATTAAGAAAAGAAAAAGGTAATTTATAATGCCAAGATGTTAATCGGATGGTATAATTTTTGTTTCCTTCGTTTTCCCTATGTTTAGTAATAAAAGTGATATCATTCGTACATATCTTAACATTTCATTTCCCATTCCCTTACTCTTCTCGCCATCATGAAATCCACCTCACGTTTATCTATTCTCGATTTCGTGTAATAAAAGGTTTCAACCACTCGCCCAACGAAAAAAAAAGTATGCCAAAGAAGAAAGACAGTTAAAATGCAAATAATTACATTCTTAATATTACTTTTCTTTTTATTTTAATATACGGGTCGTATTCTTTTACGAAGCTTGTTCCTTTTTAAAACGTATAATTTCAAACATGAATTATTAATAAATTGCATGTCGATTTTAATTCGACGTCTGTACTAGTTTCATGGTCCAAATCCAGGCCTAGGTTAATAAAAAATGTTTTATAGCCGAAATTTAGACCCTGTTGAAGCGATCAATTTGCCTAGACTGGAAAACTTGATGTACTAGAAGTCGTAAAAGCTGTCAAATCATTCGTTTATACATTCGAAAGCTATAAAGTTAGAATAAAGATAAAGATAAGGTATAATTTTTCGTCCTCGTATTAGTAGCACTATTTTGGCACACGAATCGTTATCATTTTATAATCTTGTAAGGGACTGAAAATTGGCTGCAGTTCAAGCTAGAGAAGAGAATTAATAATCGAGGTTAAAAAATTAGTATTTTACCCTTTGGTATAATTTTTTTTTTAGCTGTAAGTTTCTGGCATAAAATGGAAAATTTGAGAGAGAAAATAAATCAAATTTATTCAAAGGAGTTAAATGGTCTTTTTTATTCCAAATTCGAAAGATATAAAAAAAAATCGTCAATCCTCTTACAATTGAAACACTCTCAATAGCTCGACATTTCTGCACTAATAGGTAACACCGGCGAATCCGGCTAATAAAAATGGGAGCATTTGAAATTAAATCGATCAGACAGACGGCTTGTGTGCATACTGTGCACTGAATCTGAAAATAACTGTACTCGAAACGAAATGCAACGTAACTCAACGAAGTCGTATGCAACGATGCATTGAAATTTCCTATTTAAAATCCACCTAACGACCTGACGCTTTCTATTCGTCGAAGGGATGGGACGAAGACAGATGGTATATAATCTTTATACGTAGGGCAAATATGAACTAAATATGACTCTGTGTCTTTCTCTGTTTGCAAAATAAGATCAATAAGTAACCACTGCCTGTCATTCTGGTGCGCCAAAAGGTGACGTCATATTTATCGTTTCATTTTGCCTATGACGGTTGGGGACGCTTTACGACGGCGCCAGCCATCCCTCGTTATACGGTAACTTATTTATATAATTTAGTCTTTTATGCAATAACAACTTTCAGTCACGAAACATTCGAATGAAAAATATGACTTTTGCACTAGCTCCTAAAACGTTGAGTCACTAAATTCGTTTTTCGTTCGATATCGCGAATGAAAATTCGCCTCGATCGACTGACGTGTGAAGTGAAAACCTGTAGGTACGAGGCTTCTCAATAAAAGGTTATTTTTGGTGTACCATACAATAGAGTGGGTAGTGCTTATTTTAGACTTTTGATTTTTTTCGTCATACCTAACTCCACTATTGTTGTTGTTGTTTTTTTTTTCAATAAGAAAATAATTTCTATTTTTTAAATTTCAAGTAGAGCTCAACAGCCCCCTTCTCCAGTAAAAAATTAAGAAATTGACATATTTCTCATTTTTTTTCCTTTTAATCCATCGCAGTTGTTTTTCAGGGGAAGTAATTCGCAATTTTTTATTTTTCCCTTAGGTATCTGAATTTCAATGATAAAATTTTCAAAGTTGTGATTTAATGTTTGTTTGTTCTCTATTACAAAAAAAAAACAATTTTTTATTTTTCTCCAAATGAAAATATTTTTTCCTCAAATATTTTCTTCTTCTGAATTTTTCAGATTTTTTCGAAGTTTTTTTTTTCTTTATCCAATTTTTTCCAATTTTTTCAAATGTTTTTTGAAATTTTTCAAACATCACTTTGATTTTTTTTTCAAAACTGCATTTCGAAATATAAAAACCTTTCATAAATTTTAGAAATTTCAAGTATAGGTAAATAATCAAATTTTTATTTCAAAATTTCCAAAAAACTTTTCATTAAATTCTTCAAACAATTTTATCAGAAGAAATTAAAAAATTTGAATCGCTTGAACAAAAAAGTTTTTTTTGTAATATTTTCCAATTCTATCCTCTACTCATTTTTTTTTTCATTTTAAGTGACAAATGGCAAAAAATCTAAAATTTTTCTTTTTAATTTAAAGCACTCGAATTTTTTAAAATTTTCCACTGCAAAATTTTTTCATTACCTTCTGATAAAATTTTGAAATTTTGAAATTTGGAATTAATTCTTACGGAAAGAACGAATATTGATGGATTAGAACAAACAAGAAAGATTTTTTCAGAAAATTTCAAAGAATGAGTTTTTGCAAAATCGCATTTATACCTAATAAATGAAAAAAGTTCTGAAAAAATCCAATGTAGTAAAATCCTGCCACGATGAAATTTCTAAAAAGTTTTATTTTCAGTATTTTACAAAAAATGAGATATTGCATTAAGGGCCGATTCCGTTTACACGTTTGCCTATCCTGCACCGTCTTAACTTCCATAAGACCAATGTTAATCTTAAATCGTTCAGATCTAGAGATCTACGAAACAAAAATTCATGAAATTTTAGATGTAGATTCTATGATGCATTTACAAAAAAATGTCGTATCGGATTTTTGATTAATGCAATAGTTTTCGAATAAATTGAAGTTGCAAAATGTTGAAATTTGGACGATTTTTCAATTCATTTATTCCAAAACTATTCAACTAATTGAAAATCCCATACGACATTTCAAAAAAAATAGTTTCTAGTATCTACATTCAAATTTCATGAATTTTCATTCGGTAGATCTCTAGATCTGAACGATTTAAGATTAACATTGCTCTTATGGAAGTTAAGACGGGGCAGGATAGGCAAAAAAGTAAACGGAATCGGCCCTTAAATCAATAAAGAAAGCTACGATAAGATTCAATGCAAAATCCACCTCTGGTGGAATGTTGAAAAAACTTATTTTCAGAAACTTTCAAAAAATGAATTTTTATTTACTCAATGAAGAAAGTTCCAAAAAATACATTGCAAAATTCTGCCCTGGTGGAATTTCAAAAAAAATTTCTTTTCAGAAAATTAAAAAAATTACAGCTTTTGCAAAGTTGCATAATGAATGAAAAAAAATTATTTTCATAGAATTTCGAAGTTTTTCAGGAATGTTATATCTAGATGTTTTCTTTTTTTCCAATTCATTTACTATTTTTTCAACCCAAAATTCTAATTCAATTTTTTTTTAATTTTGAGCTTTTGATTTGATTTTTGATTTTTTTTTACAATTTTTTTTTTAACTTACTAAGGCCAAATTATTTTTTAAGAGAATTTTTGTATAATTTTCTTTTATTTTAAAAAAAAATTCTTGTGATTTTTAATTTTTTTTCCTGGAAATTTTTTCAAATATTTGTATTGCATAATTATGACAATTACTTTAAGAGGATTTTTTATACTAAAAGTTTTTTCCATCATTTTTTTATAAGAATAAGACTATTAATCCTATCAATTTTTTTGAAGTAAAATTTTTAAAATGTTTATTTTCTCCGAATTTATTTCAAGACAATTTTGTTGTACTACGAAACATTTGTCTACGTTTTTTGAAAGAATTTCTAAATTTTTCTGCAAAAAAAAAAACAAAAACATTTTTTTGTTAGAAACTCTAAGAATAACTAGATGAAAAAAAATTCCAGAAATACCCAAGAAAAATTTCTCCAGAAGCAATTTATTTTTATGTAATTCTTTTCAAACTAACTGTGAAAAGAAGGAAGTATTTCAATTTCAAATTGAAATAATTAAAAAAAAAATTCATACAACATATTTTCTTATTTAGGTACCTTTCGATAAGCCATGTGCTCACCAGGAGGCAAACTTCTCGAAATAAAGGCAATTCACCGCGCGTCAACCCCGCTGAAAATTTGAATCAACCAATCAGACATCCAATTCCAATTTGAGACTCGTCTCACCTGATTTCCTCTCATTTGAAACTAAATCGAACTGTGGTTTGCGGTATCCAATGGAAAAAGAAATTACGAACATTTTACAGCAGGTTCTGACCAAATGGTTTTACTCCATAAAAAGCAATTCAATCGTAAACAGGTCGCTCGTTCGCAAAATGTCGCGTTTCTATTCAAATATTCCATCTGTCTCGCACAATCCTCTGCACGGCAAACCTAATTGAACTTGACAGAATTTTATTTAAAGAACTCGAATTTACGTCTCGCTTTCCCTTAGGTACAAACTACCTCTTGATAACAATTTGTTCTGAAAGCTTATTGAAAATGTCATTTTTCAAAAAGAATTGTTCTATTATGCGGATTATGTCAGTTCAAGATGTCGACAACACGACGACACCATAAATAAAATCTCAAAGTTTCCTCTTTCGGATATCTACATAATTTAGCAACACAGTAAGATGGATCAAAAAAATGGAGTAAAAATTACATTTCGAGTTGAATGAAATTTTTTCATTTAAAAAAAGGATCTCCCCCTCTCCTCCGACTTCACATAACATCAGGTAGATATTTTTTCAAAATTGGGGAAGGGGTCCAATTGAAAAAAATTTCAAGCAAAAGTTGTAGATTAAAGTCCTAGGAATAATTTTGATTATTATAAAATTTTCGATTAGACCCACTCCCCCTCGCCAATTTCGCAAAATATGACTTAGATACTTATATTATTAAAAACTGGAAGAGGTAGAGGTCCAATTGAAAAACTTTTCAAACAAAAGTTGTAGCTTGAAGTCTCAGGAATAATTTTAGTTATTATAAAAATTTCGATTGCGCCTCTCCCTCCTCTCCAATTTTGAATATCAAGTATTTGGACTTGGTGAAATTCAACAACGATCCACCATCATGTAAACAAACTGAGTAAACTAGACTGTAGTTTTATTTGTTCATGTCAATGCTGGGCTAAAACGTCCTTCCATGGGTTAACTTTTTACAATTACGACGAAAGCTACCGCGGTCGTTCTAAAAATAGCTTAGGTACTTCGAGTATTATTAAATTTAAATCCCATCAGTCACTGGAGACTGCAGACCGGAGAAAAATAAAAAGTCCAACTCGAATACGTACGAGTTTAATTTTATCATTTTTTAAACCGTTTTTAGAAACCTTTGCTCACGTAGAAGTTGCGTTTAAAAATTAAAACACGAGATGTGTGACAGGTTGGGAGTGTAGGAGGGGGAGGACGACGAAGGTGAGTACACAAACACGACCGTGACACAGGTCTGCCTTAAAATAGGCGTTGATATAATTGCATATCGAAACGCCGTTTAACCGTTACCGTACCTCAAGTGTTGCGCTTTTCATTGGCTTAAAAAGTGATTGACGTGTTTTGTCGTAGCTCGTACAAAAAAAGGCCGACTGCGACTGTGTGCTAGTCAAATAAATCGCTCGAGAAGGCGTCTCACGTTGGGTTAATTTTTTGCTAATGAATGTTGACACATAAAAAGCCGGGTATTCGCAGTCTGACGTAATGGAGCTTTGTTTAAACATCGATTACACTTTATCGTTTTAAACGTTCGTTGTAAGATTACGACCGAACATAACGTCGACGTAAATAAACCGCACCGTAGCAGAAGCATCGCGAGAGAAGTACTAATCTCAGGCACTATATCAAGCTAATTAAGAAATACGCTCCAGTTTCTCTCGACATATTATCATACTCGTATACAACGAGTCAAGTGCCTAAAGTGAACATCTGCGTAAATAATTCAACGCCAGACTTTTTTTTTCTCATCTCACGTCAGGGTCACTCATCCATGTACCTTTTCGCAACACTCGCTGAAAATTTTCCTCACATCGAGTCGAATTTTATTCTCCACTAATTCTTCATCATGTTCAATGTTCAGGTACATTATCGAAACATTGACATGGTAGGTATATGAGTTGACGTCATCTCGCGCATACGCTTTCAGCTATTGTAGTAGCTCGAACTCAATCTATGTACACTCTTCATCTCTTTATATCATTCGTTCATTCGTTGTCGCTTAAATGGAATTCTATCTTCGTATTCCTCTTTTTCTCATTCGTACACATCGCCTGCTTTTCCATTCGCCCGTTCGTGCTTCCTAAGCTCGTACACTCTTTTACTTGTACTCGTATTTTTAAAGGATTTACCCATATATTTTATCGTATGTTACGAGACGATATTGAAAAGATGTCTCGCTTATTTACCCGTACAATTTTACTTACTTCCTCTCGATGATAAAATAATTACGACGCGGATCGGTCAAATATTTCTACCTAAGGTGCAACCTTTCCTCTTATTAGTACCTTAAATCCATCTTCCGCTTCCATATTATGCTCCTATCTCTTGTCTCTCTTTCGTATTCCATCTTAATAACTTCCAACGGGAGAATACCAACAAAGGTACGAATTATTTGAAAGTTGTAATGAAAATTCACTTATAAAGGAATCAAATTCCATCAACGAGCTCGTTCTTTTTTCCACTTCACTGGATAAGAAATCGTTTCGTTGGCGTAGCTCGCTAGATTGATACAAAAATAAAATGACAAGCTGAAGGGGAAGTGAAAATTTTTAATGCAAAAGCTAAGAAAATGAGTAGATTTTCAAAATTTTAATTCAAGGTCGTTTTATTTTTTGAATAAATAATTTCTAATTTTTTATTTATAGGTACCTATCTTCAGTCCTTCACTGAATTTCAAGTGGTGCTTATTTGCTCCGCCCAGGTTTCAAAATTGACAAATTTTCAAACTGATTCCCTCCCATTTTTAAAAATTAACTGTTTTTTTTTTTTGTGATCTGACTGATCAAATTGGGTCCTTTCCCTAAGAAAATAATTCCCAATTTTTTTCGAAATTCGTTTTCATCGGCGATTAATTTTTTTTTCAAGATTTCAATTTGTCAAGGGTGATTTAGACCCCTTCCCCTCTTCTCAGAAGTATCTGACGACTTTGAATTGAGGTGATTCATAATTATTGATGGATAACCTTATTTAAAAATTTTCGCAACTTCAAAAAAAAATTTTTTTAAATGTTTAAAAAAATATACTTTTGATGCCAAAAACTTTCAAAATGAATATTCAAAATAAAAAAAATCGCTTGGAAAAAGTTTGCAAAAAATAAATGAAAAAAATTTTGAAAAGAATTTGATGATAGAAAAAAATCTCCTGGAAACAAATTTGAAAAAAATAAATATTTTTAAAGAAAATTTCTTGGCATGAAGCAAACATCTAAATTTTAAAAAAAAGAAGATATTCCTTTTTTACAAATTTGTTTTAGGAGAACTTTTTTACCAGTTTTTGTTTTGAACGAATAATTATCTATTAATTTTTTATTAAATGTTCAAAAATATTTTTTTCAAAATTTTCTTAAACGATTTTTTTTTGTTGGGAAAATTCCAAAAAAAATGTAGTAGATTTTTTTATGTTGATTTTTATCGTTAGCGATTTTTTTTTTTCATTTTTTAAAAGAATTTTTGATTTTTTCAGGAAAATTTTTCAAGTTTTTTATACCAATCAAAAAAGTTCTGCATTTATTTAGGAATAATTAGATAAGTTTTTTATTGATATTTTTCTATGATATCAAAAAAATCAGCTATAAGAATTTCATCAAAAATTCTCTCGAAAAAATTTATTATTTATCTTTTTATAAAAATGAAAAAAATTGGTACCTACTTTATACCTACAAAAAATAAATCTGAAAATAAGAATATTTAATAATTTTCGTAAGTATAGGGAAAGTTTCCTGGAATAAAAATCTTGTTAAAATAAAAACATTGAAAATTTTTCTAAAAATGATTCAAAATTCTATGAAAAAATGTTGTGTAAAAAAAAAATTGAAAACATATTATAAATAGATATATTTTGAAAATATTCCTTAAAAATTTTAACCCCCCCCCCCCCCCCAAAAAAAAAGTTATTAGGTAGGAATTATTTTGAAAACGCGTTTTATAAATTCAATGACTCTCTGAAGAAATATTTGGAAAACACTTTTCGATACAACTGTATTTTCATGGAAATGAATTTTATGAAAGGAGATATTTTAAAACTAGAAAAATCTCAAATTCTATGAAAAAATAAATTAAAAAAATTTACAAACAATTTTTTTTAAATCTCATTTTTTCATTAGAAAATTTTACTCTAATTTTTTATTAGGTTTTATAGGAAGTAGATAATAAAACCATTCGATAGCCTCGATTTCTAATACAATCGAATATCAAAAATTCAAAATAGTAACAAATTGTTGCTCTTTAGCCTCCATCCATTTCAGTTGCTGCAACAAAGCGCAGAGTACGTTGCCTATTCTACTCGCTCCAGGGACGGACATGTTTTTGAAACCTTTGCATTATTCAAATAAAGCTTCGAAACAGTTTGAAAACTAAATCGAGCATTTACATTGTAAATAAAACACGAAAACATTACCAAGCCCAAACAACCCGCTTCCAGTTCGTTTTGCATTTCATCATTTGCACAATGCTGTGATGGAGATAGAGCGACGAGAGTATCAGGGAGAAAAAGTACACCTCGTTACGATAATCAAATCGTATTTTCGCCTCAAGTGGCTGATATATATTTTTAAAAAAACCGCAGTAAATATTTGACATTGATGAATGAAACCATTTAGGTACTATCCAAATACTCTCGTATATTAATCGTCCATTCATCTTACCAGTACCGACGACATGGAAAACTTTTTCACAGTTTATGACGGCTGGAAACGTTCGTTGAGGCTCCGTTGATATCACATTAGTAATTTTATTGTTTTTGCGTTGATGTATCTTTATCGTATAACCCTAAATGGACTCTGGGTCAGGGGTGTACTCTTGTTTCACGAATTATTTACTTTCTTCTTTGAAATGAACAGAACTGCAGTTATAAAATTGAAATATGTTATGTATGTAGGTAAAAGGTGATGTAGGAAGACACACAGAGTGAATAAGCAACTCATAAGAAACAAAAAATGTTGTACACAATATAGTGCCTATCTTAAAAATTGAAGGGGTGAGCGAGGGAAATGGAACAAAAAACAATCATTTTGATCGAGCATGCGGCGTAGTACTGAAAATTTTTGTCTATCTTTGAAAATGAAGGCACTACAGAGCGTTAAACTTTGAAAACCGGTTTTATAATTTTTATAGATCCTTAGTTCCTTTATTTTCGAAGATTAAAAAAAACTAGACACCTGCGCAAGCGCAGCTCTAACAGTGTGCGTAGCTTGAATTCTAAAATTACTGAGTAGTATTACTAAAATAACTTTTATGAGAAGTTATCAGTAAGTAGCCTAACCTAACATAAGCATACTTACTTTGGTATTTCAATTTTCCATGCCCCCCACCAACATCGCATAGTCACACCACCTCCTCATTCACTCAACCTGAAAACTAGATCGACCCATTGTTCGATTTTGAACATTTAAAATTTATTGCCCCAAAATAAGATAAGACTGCAGACCACAAGTCGGAATCATTGTTCGATTTTGAACATTTAAAATTTATTGCCCTAAGCAAAGATAAGATAAGAACTAGACACAAACCATTGTTTGATTTTGAAAATTTGAATTTATTACCCTGAGCCGGAGACGTGATTTCTGATTTTTTACCACCTGCTGTGCTGAAAAAATGTTTACCGCCTGCTGTGCTGATAAAGTTTGATTTTGAACAGTTTAAATTTTTATTGCCCCAAAAAAGATAAAACCTCAGAGCACAAAGAGAACGTTGTAACGTGACCATTGTTCGATTTTGAACACTTTAAATTTATTGCCCCAAGATAAGATAAGATATGAATAATAGAAAAGTCCCCTTTTCCCTTTTTTTATTCAAGTGAAAATTGCAATTATCTCGATAATTACTCATTAGATTCACACACAAATCTCATTGGCCCTCCGCCTTCATGAACTCTACATTCCTTGAAAATTTGAACCAAATCCATCCCATCATTAATGAGTTAACCTCGATAAACCTATTTCAAAATTTTATATTTCAAGACTGAAACCAATAGTGTGCTTACGCACACTAAAAAAAAAAAAAGTGTGTAGTGTAACCTTTAAACCCGATGCTTGAAGTAAATACCTTCTAACTGGGTCAGTGAAATGAAAATTGTAATAATTATTGTCAAAAATGAATCAAGTAGGTAGGTAAGTCAGAAAACCTATATCCCGAGCAACACAATCGACAAATTATCGAAATAAAAAATCGACAGAATATCGAATTAGATAAAGTGTCGCGTTAGTTCCGCCTAAATCGTGAAATTATCTTTCGATATATAGATAGATTATCGACGAATTATAGTTAGCAAAAATTTCGAGATTATAGTAAGATATTTTATCGATAATATATCTATAATATCGAAAGATAGTTTCACGATTTAGGCGGAACTTTTGCAACACTTTATCGAATTCGATATTCTGTCGATTTTTTATCGATTTTTTTTTATTTCGATTTTTCGTCTTTTACTAGCTTTTTTCTATAATTAAAAATCCTTAATTAGCATAATTAATACATTAAACTATGCCTAAACACATTATTCATGTTGCGGTAAGAGAATCATTTCAGAAAAAGTCAAAAAAAATTATAAAAAATCTGCCACCCGTGGGGCTTGAACCATCTACCTCCTGCATGGTAATCCTCTTCCTTAACCACTATGCCATACCTTATCGAAATTTTCACCAATTTTTAAAATTTGGAAATAATTTCAAATATCGTCACTAAATTATTGAAAAATCGTTCGACAAATTTCAGATTATTTGTCGATAATGTAGTTTCAAATATCGCCACAAAATCGTTGAAAAATCGAATTCGAGAAATTTCAGATTACGTGTTGATAATAAAGTTTTAAATATCTTCACAAAATCGTTAAAAAATCGAATTCGAGAAATTTCAGATTATTTGTCGATAATATAGTTTCAAATATCGTCACAAAATCGTAAAAAAATCGAAATCGAGAAATTTCATATTACGTGTCGATAATATAGTTTCAAATATCTTCACGCAATCGTTAGAAAATCGAATTCGAGAAATTGCATATTATGTGCCGATAATATAGTTTCAAATATCGTCAAAAAATCGGTAAAATATCGGAGTCGAGAAATTTCATATAATCTGTCGATAATATAGTTTTAAATATCTTTACAAAATCGTTAAAAAATCGAATTCGATAAATTTAATATTCTTTGTCGATAATGTAGTTTCAAATATCTGCACAAAGTCGGTGGAAAATCGGAATCGATAAATTTAATATTCTTTGTCGATAGTATCGTTGACAAATATCGTCATAAAATTTTAATAATATCGAATTCGATAGTTTTTAGATTTTTTGCCTATGAAATTGTACCGATAAATCTTTATAATATCGTGAGAACATCTATAGATTTTCAAACGATTTTTTATCGATACCTTACATCTTCCGATATTATCGATCGAGTGTGCCGCTCGGGATTATTTATATTCCTCGCTCACGTGAAATTTTTTGGAATTTCGAATTTTGCCTTTCTTATTTGAGGTCCATGTTGAATATTTTTCAAAAATCACATCAAAAACGAATTTGGAAGGTGAAAAACCCTCATTTCTATACCCCACGTTCCATTTTTTCCCCCTTGGTAATTTTGAAGTTCCCCTTGGAGCCCCTGTTGAGAATTTTTCAAAATTGATATCAAAAACAGATTTGGGAGGTAAGAAACACCAAATTTCTATATCTTACATGACTTTTTTAGCAATTTGAATTTTGGCTCCTCTTTCCAAACCTTTAGGTACTGAGAAGTGAGAATTTCTCAAAAGTGACATCAAAAATGGATTTGGGAGGTATAAAAACATAGATTTTCATACCCCACATGACATTTTCGGTAATTTTGAATTTTTTGCCCCTCCCCCTTGGGTTTCTAAAGTTGAATCAATAACGAATTTAGAATTCCACTTTTGGTGATTTTAACTTTTTCCTTTCCACTGAGATCCACCTTGGATCTAGAGTCAAAATAAAATTAAAATGGATACAGTGCCTTCGAAAACCCCTCGGAAATCAATTTTCAGAATTTTGGAACGCTAATTTTATTTTTTTTATTTTTTCGGAGTTGGTTTTTCGCTGCTCTGGCATCCACCACGAAAATATCAAATGCGAGCTATACAGGGTGTACCGGCTTAGCAGTAAAACCTTCTAACTACTAACTAGTATCTATGCAACTTATGGTGAGTCGATGTCATTGTGTTTGCCTAACCTCTGAACCACAGGAGCTGAGTTATACTCATCAGAAATTTTTTTCGTTTTGCCTGAGTGTTTTCAAACTTGCATTTCTCGACAACAACTATAATAGGTAGAGAGTTGCGCGTTGCGGTGTCAGGCAGCAAATTTTGTCTAGAATTTTTTCATGCGATTGGTCATTTTTTATAACATGAAAAGGAAGCATTCACCGAGCAAAATATTTGAAAAAAACATGTAAAAAAAGGTGACAATTTTTATCATTTTTCTGTAATAACTCGAAAAGTTGTCTTTTGATCAAACTGTTATTATTAACTTTTCCATACGAAAAAAGTTTACTGTTTACAATGAAGCAACCCCCACCCCTCTATCTCACTCCAATCAAAAGTTATGAGCAAATAATTTGTTAAAATAACGTCTGAAAAAATTCATAATGAAAAATTATACAAATTAAGTATTTTTCTTAAATAATATTTTCAGGTGTTTTTTAAAAAAATAAACTACTCGTGACTTATGATACTTCTAAAAAAGAAAGTTCAAGAAAAATAATTTGGAAATTGTGCATTAAATTAGATACCACTTTTAGCTCTCTACCAGGGGTTCAAAAAGTTGCAGATTGTTAAAAAATCAAGATTTTCAAATTACAAAAAAAAAAAAACGAAATAACTACTATACCTGCCTGCTTTGTACCAAAATCGGTCTTAAATGGCTCCTATCAACGCAAAAAAAGAAATAATTTATTCATAATTCGGATTAAAAAAAAATTGAAAAAATCCGTTTCAGGTTTACCAATTTTCGAAATAAACAATCAAAATTTCTCTATTTTTAATCGACTTTTCAAGAAAATTCAAATTTGATAACCGGATTGAAAATTTTTCATTTTTTTCTATCGAAATAATTTTTTGCATCAATATAAGCCATTTAAGGGCGGTTTTGTTACCAAGTAGAAATTATTTCGTTTTTTGTTTTGTAATTTGAAATCCTTGATTTTTCGGTGATCTCAGATCTACAACTTTTCAACCCCCTGGTAAAGGGCTATAACTGGTATTCAATTTCTGATTTCAAGCTCAATGGTGTAGGGAGCTGTGGAAACTCAAATTACACTTTTTAAGCGGGGCGACTGAACCAAAAGACGTGGTAAAAAACACTTTCCATTTTTTTTCAAAAATGGATCTACTTTGAGGGCCTTTGGCTCCGCTTTCATTTGAGCTAGAGATCTAAAAAATTTTATGATGGGCTTTCAACTCAAAACAAACCACCCCATGATTTTGGTCAAAATCCTAGATGAATATGTTTTTTGTTGGTTTTTTTTAACTCCACTTTAATGTTTTTAATAACATTTTTTGTTCCTTATGAGATGCCTATTGCCTATTCTATGTACCATTTAAGCAGGTACTAAATTGAAATTGTAAAACCTACGAAATAAATTTGACACGAGGAGAGGATAACTATGGAAAAAGTAACAGCGTATAACTATTTAATAAAATAGGTATATTACGCCGATAAGTAGAATATATCGAAATAGGTACGAGATATATGTACCTTTTAATCATTCATATTATAACGAAATATTTCCATTTCGAAATGTCGGACGGTGAAAAAATTCTCACGGTAAGATAGGTAGTTGTACGATGATGAGTATATTTCGGACGAGATAGCGAGAACAATTCCATCGCATCGCATCGCATTCGCAGACAAATTACGCCATTATAGTACGAGCGAGCATTTCAGCTTTATAAATATTTATGATATTAATACGCTTTTAATTCAAATTGAGCTTTTTGTAATATTTGAACAGTTTTAATTAATTGGTATTCATCTTGCGAGAGAAATTGAAATTTTAAACGCCAAAATGGCTGATGATAAAGCGTTAGCTTAACGATACATACGACTCGACTCGACTCGACTCGACTCGCCCCTCGAATCGTGTAAAATATTACACTAAAAGACTGTAAACACTGATGCCTTCGTTATCGTCGGAATGAAAATGTTGAAAGTATAAAAGCATTCTTTCGTATAGGACGCTGCGTTGCGCTGCTTCCAAACCCATTAAAAGTTTTCATTTTATGCGCGAAATGTGAGGGGAAAAAAATCAACACTAACCCTTTCGCAGGTTAAGTATTGAAATCCTAGATCGAAACGAGTTTTCGAGAAAATTCGACGACGAGGCGTCGAATTAATGGTATAATTTAATTTTTAATCTCGTATTAATCGGTCGATTGATTAAATTCCACGTAGGTAGGTATACGTTTGTACAAGTAAATGCCATCGAGTCATTCATTAATTAATAGTCTCCGGAGGAGATTACAATAGTCGAATAAAGAGACATATACGAGATCGAGTTGTCAATTACTTTTGTTGCGAATGAGAATGAAAACCAAACCCAGATAGATTTTCCATTTTACTTGGTAAAACATCGCAAGTGAAACGTGAAAATCAATCTTAGCAAAGGCGGGAGTAAATTTAACGTGAAATATAATATTATATATACGAGTATACGAGAATGAAAAAACTGTCAAACCAACTTTTACCGTAACATTTTATCGAACGTTCGGTTTGGAAAATTTCATATTTTACGCTTTTCGTTTTTTCATTTTTTTTTTGTGTTGCCTTTTCCATTATTTTTACCTATACGAAGCGACGACAACTAACGTAGTTTTTTCTTTTTTGTTCTGTTTGCAGCGAAGATATTGTTATTTTACTGTATTTTCTACGCTGTCCTAAGCGTGTACTGGGGCGGACTATGGGTTGCATTCAGAACTATAGCAATTAAAGCAGGACAGCCGAGATACACGCTAAAAGAATCGTTGATTGGAACCAATCCTGGTGAGTAGACCGATACGATGCAGAGCCACGCAGACGTCTAAAAAAATACCTACCTAGTTTAAATATCTAAGTTACCTTGTCCTTGATCTATTACACCAGTGTTGAATTTGTTGAACATTATACACGCAAAGGCTTTTCGGCCTAATCAAAATCGCTGCATTATTCATATGGACACCCTAAGACGGCGACCTTACTTCGTTGTTCTATTAATTTAAGTACTACCGCCGTATGATGGCTTGTCTCGTCTGCGATCCGTTGTTTTGAAAAAATCAGCTATTAAATCCAACTCGACGACGGTGAAAGTTATATTTATACAAGTACAGGGTGTATCGGAAGTGAATGTCAAAACGTAAGATTTGGATATAAACGAGTACCACTGAAAAAAAAAAAAAACTTTCAATACTCCACGATTGTCTAGGTTTGTAAATGAAGGTGGTATAAGAATTTTTACCAAAAGTATTCCAAATAATTGCACCTGTCTTAACGGAATAGATACCACATTTTTTTTGCGGATGGGCGTAAAAAAAGTAGTATGTTATTACTTTATTACAGGGAAGAAAACCAATTGAGACCCAATTGGTTATGGTGATGGTGGTTTTGAGAAAATTTTGAAATTACTGGTGGTTCCAATTGGTTTTTGGTTTTTAAAAATTTTCAAAAGGTTTTGGTGCTATAGTGGTTCCATTTAATTTTTTTTTTTTTTGATTGGTTCTGGTTCTGGGTTTTTGGTTTTGCTTGATTAATTGGTTGTGATGGTGGTTCTCAAATTAAAAACCATTTCAAATGGTTGTGGTGGTGGTTCTCAAATTAAAAACCATTTCAAATGGTTGTGGTGGTGGTGGTGGTGGTTCCGTTTTGGTTTTTCAATTGGTTTTCATCGAATTGCTTCCATTTCGTAGTATGAAAAATATTTCCCAACATTTAAACCATTTATCTATGGCATTAACCATCAGAACCAGATGGAGCCATTTTCGTGTTTCCTATTATACCACAAAAGAACTAAAAAAAGATCAGATCTTTGAAATTTGAATAAAAAATTAATTTGCCTACAAGTTACAAACGCAATATTGCAATAAATTTAAATTAAATAATATACATTCAAATAAAAAACAAAAAATAATAATGTTTCCACTTTCCAGAGCGCTGAAAAATCAGAAAAATGAAGAAAACAGGCCACAGGGGGTAGGTAAGGGGCCCAATTAAAAAAAAATTAAAATCAAAGATGTTGCTTGAAGTTCTAGGAATAAATTTGGTCATAACAAAAATTTTGATTGGACCCCTCCTTCCCTTTCAAATCCACTATTTCTCTTTTTAGAACCAAAAAGAACCAATTCCATTAATTGGTGGTGGTTCTGGTTTTCATTGTAAAGGAAATTGAAAATGGTGGTGGTGGTGATGGTGGTTTTTTATTTTCAAACCACTTTCTTGTGGTTGTGGTTGTGGTTATTTCAGCAAATGATTTTTCGTTGTGGTTCCAAACGGTTCTCTTCCCTGCCTTTTCGAAAGGAATTGGTTCTTTTTGGTGGTGGTTCTTGAATGAATTTTTGAAGTTCATTGTAATGGTTCCAAATGGTTTTGAAAACCAATTGAAATATCTGGTGGTGGTGGTTTTACCCGGTTTTGGTTTCAATTGGTTTTCTTCCCTGCTTTATTACGTAGAAAAAAATCTTTGTTTTCTAAAGAAACTCCCAATCTTTTACTCGCTTTTTTTTTTAGCAAGAAAATTTAATTTTTTTTTAAAGAAAAAATATTTTAATCGTTTTGGAAAAAATTTGTCTTAACTTTTTTTTGAAGAAACGAAATCTTTCAATTTTTCAAATAAATGAATTTTTCATTTTTTTTTTTTGAAGCGCAAAAATTTCTATTTTTGGAGCGGAGGAGAAATAAATTGTTTATTTTGTAAAATAGTTTTTGTTGAAAATTTACAAATTTTTAAAGTAGACAAAATCTCAATTTTTTGGAATAATTTTTTTTAACACTTTATTTGATGTAGGAAGATTTCTTAATTTTTTGCAGCAAAATATTTCTACAATTTTTGAAGAAATTCTCGTGTTTTTAGAGAAGAAAATATCAATTTTTTGGAGCAAATATTTTTTTTTTTAAAATTTTCAAATGGAAGACATTCCTAATTTTTTGAAGCAAAATATTTCTGTAGTTTTTGGAGAATGAAATCTTTCAATTTTTTCAAAGAAATGAAGTTTTCATTTTTTTGAAGCTGAAAATTTCCCTTTTTTTTGGAGCGGAAGAGAAATAATTTTTTTGTTTTCATTTATTTTTTATCTATATCATTTTTTTGTTAAAAATTCTCAAATTTTTAAAGAAAACGAAATTTCAATTTTTTGGATTTTTTTTTTTTTTTTTTTTGAAATACTTATTTGAAGTGGGAAGAATTCCTAATTTCTTGCAGCAAAATATATCTAAGTACATATTATACCTACTCGTACAATTTTTGAAGAATAAAATCATTATTTTTTTTTGAAAATTCTCGTGTTTTTAGAGAAAAAATCTCAATTTTTGGATTTTTTTAAAAATACTAGCTGCTTTTAAGTGGAAAAAATTGCAGATTTTCTGCAGCAAAATATTTCTACAATTTTTGGAGTTTAAATTCTTTTGAAAATTTTCATAGGTATTTGGGGGGGGGGGGGGTAAAAATCTCAATTTTTGGAATAATTATTATTTTTGAAATTGAAGTGGAAAAAATTCATAATTTTTTGCAGCAAAATATTTCTCTAATTTTTGGAGAAGGAAATCTTTAATTTTTTTTTGAAAAAAGAACCTCTTTGAAAAAGAACTCTTGACACGAGTATTTTTTATTTTTTTTTTATTTTTTGGCGTATGTATAAATATTTTTGAAATAAGTCTTCTCATTTCCACGAAGAAAAAAATCTCTGCTGAATTTAAACAAATTCTAATCTTGTAATTTTTTCAGAAAAAAAATCACCCATTTCTTTCGGAGAAACATTCTCTTAGATATTTTTATTTAAAGAAACAAAAATCTTGGGCCTATAACTTTTTTAGAGAATTAATTTTCTCAATTTACCTAGGTACTTGTGGTAAAAACACTTTGCAAATTATGAGAGAAAAAATGTCAGTTTTTTCGAAATTAATTATTTTCCCAATTTTTTTGAAATGGAAAAAAATTCCCTTTTTTGGAGAAAAGAAATTTCTTGACGAAAGAAATTTTTCCATTTATTGTGGTAAGCATAACGGAGCCTTTTCGCCAGGTTGTTCCAGTTTCAAGGTGGCCACTTGAAATATTCTAGAGTAAACTTCGATTTTTTCTGAAAGGATATCAAATTAAAATGTTTTAAATGCTGAAATATTTTTTCTTCTCCAAGGAATTGAGATTAAACTCCAAAAAATTGAAAGTTTTTTTGTTTGGATTGTGAGGCAAAATTAAAATTTCTCTCAAAAAATTTAAATTTTTTATCTTTAAATGAAGAATAAAAAAAGATATTCAAAAAAAAAAAAAAAAAAACATTTATCAACTTTAAAAATTATTTTTAACTCCAAGAAAATTCAGTAATTTTCTAGCAATAAAATTACAATGGTAGGTAATATTTTTCATTCCTAAAATTTTAATTTTTCTTCTAAAAAAATTGAGGAAAATTTTTATTCCACAAAATTGAGAGATTTTTTTGTTAAAAAAAATAGTGTAGATAAACTCGCTCCAAAATAGGATTGGCAAAATGTGCGAATTTTCGATATTATGGATAATTATCATTTTAATTCAAAAAAAAATAAGAAATTTTTTTCTCCAAGAGTTTGATAAATATTTTACTCTGAAAAAGTTGAAGAGATTTTTTTCAAAAAAAATTGAGACCAAAAATCAAAAATCCTTCCTCCACAAATTCGGTTTCTTTCTCTATGAAAAAATAGATTTTTTTCTTCACATAAGTAAACGATTTTTTCTGGAAAAATTTGAAAAGTTTAGAAAAAATTTCTCAATTTTTTAAGGTAGGCAGGTACAGGTAAAAAAAATCACAATTTTTGAATTAAAAATTTGATTAAATTTTTTTCTCAGCTTGAAGTTAAGACAGAGTTGATTCTGGTTTTGGTTCAGTCGTTTTTGGTTTAGATTCAAATGAAAAGTAAAAATTTTAAAAAAATGGATGAATTTTTTTTTTTTCACCTCTTTAAGTAGGTAATTTTCGTCGAAGTTGAAAAATGCTTTATCAACACACAATGAAAAAATAACAGGCCCTAGGTTTTAAAAAAATTGCGAAGTAATACAACAAAGGCTTAATAAATTACCTAAAACAAAGGTAATTGACGTAATTGAATAAAAACCAAAGCTCGGGGTAAATTTAGGCGTTTGTTAGATTACAGTTAATACCCACTAAAAGGGTAATTAGGTGTCACGAGTTTATTTGACCACTTTTCCTATTCTATTATTTCATATAAACTGCATACGTTGTGAAAAACGTGCTACAAAAAAATTACGTATCGATTTTGTAGAATTTTTCATAATAAAAAATTAATGTTTTCAGGTTTGGGTTTTCGACCAATGCCCGAAGAAATCGTGGATAGCGCTTTAATTTATTACAGCCAAAATAATTTCGGTTATTTGAATTGGACTACTCAATTGGAAAAATTTTTAAAACGTAAGTACACTCACATCATTTACTAATTGCGAAAACGAAAAGTTCTATTCAGCCGACGAACAGTTCTTTCATCGCTACTTTTATTATTATTATTTTTATTTGTAAACGTTCCAATTAAAGTATTGGATTTTTCTTTCTTTTCCAGTCGAGTTTTCTTTTCATCTCGATAAGTACTTTCCGACTTATTTTTGTCTTAATTACTAATTTCAAAGTTTTTCCTTTTAAAGCGTTTACAACTCGAATCGAAATCCGGCTTGTAAAGCGATTTTCGTTCCTCGCCTCGTGATAGCGTAAAAGCGACATTATTCGATTTATTTCTCATTTTTCAAAATGGCATTATAGCTAATAAGTTCGAAGACATTTGAACGTTACCAGTTTAAATTTTCATTTTCTTTTTAGAAGTCCTTCAATTTTTGTCTCATTTTTTATAATGCGACAAAATGAACATTTTTCAGATCCTCGTTTCGTATTATTTTCTCAACACCTTCCTCTAGATTTATATAGTAATGCGATTTTATTTGCGTAGCTTATCAAGATCCATTCAAAATACCAGGAGGAGCTAAAAATCTTCAAAATTGTAGTTACGACACTGACGTTAGCGAAGGTAGAGTTTGCCGAGTTCCTATTGAAAAATTCTCGCCGTGTGATAAACAACATTATCAATACGATAGAGGATCGCCGTGCATATTTTTAAAATTAAATAGAGTAAGTGACTCGAATACGTATCTACTTAAATTGATCAAAATTTCAACAAAAAAAAAAAGAAGAAAAAAACGAAAGGTAAATTTCTGTTGAAGTTACAAGGATTTGTTTTCGTTTAACAGATTTTCGATTGGATACCAGAATATTATAACGATTCTAAACATCTACCACGGGAAATGCCACGTCATTTGCAATTGAAAATTCAAGATATCGAATCGAGGAACCGAAGAGAGGTGAGTACTTTTAGTCTTTTAATAGATGTAGAAAAAAATTTCAAACTCAATCCAACATGTATGAACAATAATTGAGCACTATTTGAAAATTTTGGAGATGACTATTTCCACAACGTGATATCAGGAGAGATGAACGAACGAGATGGAATCTACATACTGTATCATCACGATTAAAATTTAAAAACTCGTATCTATTCATCAAATTTCAATATTGAGATTTTTTCCAAATTTTGTTTTAAATTTTTCTCAGAATTTTCATAGATTTTTTTCTGCATTATTTCCAAATTTTTAATTAAAATTCCTGTAATTTTCTTTGGAATTATTTTTCTCAATCTTCATACTTCTTTCCCCAAAACTTTTCATCGACATTTCTCCGAAGTAAATAGTTGAGTAGGTAGATTTATTAAATTTTTTTCCAAGGAAATTCCTTTTCAAATTTTCTCCAATTTTTTTATTCTAAACTTTTTTTCAAAATTTTTTATTATGATTTTAAAATTTTTTCAATTTATTTTTCATTCAAAATTAATTCTTGTTGGAAAAAAATTGAAAAATATAAAGGCTATAGCAAGATGAGCATGGTGATTTAGCCCTCGATCCAGATTTTCAATTTTTTGGCCAGAATCTTTAGGTAGTAGTAAAATATGATTTTTGAGCATGTTCGCCATTTTATATCTCACTCTGGGGGGGGGGGGGATGCAAAATTTACTTTTCACGTTAAAAATTATATCTCATCTGCGAGTTTTCAACTTTCTTTTTTTTTCCAAATTTCATACATGGATCTAAATTTTTTTGGGGGGATTATTTGAGCTCGAGACCCCTTTCGTAAAGACCAGAAAAATCGTTCTGTTTTGCACGTAAAGTGTCTTCGAAACGGTAATTTTTGGTCGACAATTTTTTTCTCGCAATATATCATCGAAGACACCTAAATACATAATACACCATTAATCAAAATTTGGCTCAAATTCTTTCATTTTTAAAATTTTTCCCAATGTTCTTTCAACCTATCGGAGGAACGCCATTTTGGGAACTTAAAACCTCCTCCCAGACGTCCTGAAGGACTAAAATTCATATCTGGTCATTCCTCAAAGTTCAAACAATTTCAAACTCAAAAAAATTGAGATTTTTTTTCTCAAAAAGTAGTCGAAGGTTTTTTTTGAATTCAGTGTCTTTTTACTGCAAAACGTTGAAAAAAAAATTTATTTCAAAAAATTTAGGGATTTTTTTTCTTTGTAAAAATAAAGGTTTATTCCTCAAAAAAGGGGGAAAAGAATAGTATATTACTCAACTGGGAGCGAAAGTGAGCGATTTCATGGCGAGTGTGTTTTGCTGAACGAGCCGGAGGCGAGTGAAGCAAAACGTATTACTGAACGAGCCGGAGGCGAGCGAAGTAAAGATACATTTGCAATGAAATCTCACTTCGCCCCTGTTGAGTAATATGCTTTTTATTACGAATACTGGCATGGTCATCAAAAACTTACAACGCTTTAGTTTTACCCACGTAAGAAGGGGGTTAAGGGTATATGTCGCTTAACCCTCTTTTCTTGTGTCAACCCCTAGTTCATCAAAATGTTGAAATTTGGTCATAGCATATTGTCACAAGGAAAGGGTGCTAAGGGTCTGTGGCGCTTGACCCCTTTTTCTTGTGTCAGGTCCTAGTTCATCAAATTGTTGAAATTTGGTCAAAAACCATTTAATGAACTAGGACCTGACACAAGAAAAAGGGGTTAAGCGCCACAGACCCTTAGCCCCTTTCCTTGTGACAGTGTCCAGTTGACCATGTTTCAATTATGAGAGATTAGAACAATATTTTCTTTCGACCCCCGTTTGCGGGTCGAAAAGTGTCGGGATAAAAACGTTAATTTTCGACCCGCAAACGTGGGTCGAAAAAATGTACTTTCATACCATGAGTGATGAAAACGTTTTTTTTTTTTTTTTTTTGAATCAGCTCAAAAGTTCAAAAAAATTTATCTCAAAAAATTGAGATTTTTTTTCTTAAAAAATCAAAGGTTTTTAAAAATTTAAACAAAAAATTATTTTTTCATTTTTCCAAAAAAAATCAGAACTTTTTCTACTTCAAAAAAGTTAGGGATTTTTCACCAAAAAAAACACCAAGATTTTTTCTCTAAAAGTAACAGGTTTGTTTCTGAAATCAAAACAAAAAATATCTGCATTAAAATAAAGTGATTTTGACTTCAAAAAATAAGAGATTTTCTTTTTCAAAGATAAGAGATTTTTCACCCTATATTTTGTGGTAATTAGCTATTTAAAAAATTATTGGGGGGCGAATGCCCCTTGAACACCCCAAGTTACGCCTATGCCCTCCAAGACCCCCTTTTTTTTGTAACCAAAAAACTCTATTCATTCGTTGAAATTGTTTTCATTTTGTATGTGAGAATGACTTTTTTCCCGGAAATGAAACAAAAAATTTTCATGCAAAAAATATTTTAAAAAAATTTTTAACAATTTTTCAACAGAAGACCCTTTTTTCTTTTTTTTTTGTCTCGGAGTTTGAAAAATATTTTATTTATTTACTTACTTTATTATCAAAGAAATTGATTCCCAAAAAATTGAGATTTCTTTTTATTTCAGAATAATTTTTACCTAAAATTATTGTTCGAAAAAAATCTCAGTTTTTTTTTCGAAAATGAACCAAATTTTTTTCTTCACAAAGAAAAAATTAAGAAACTTTTCCACAGAAATTTTAAAAAATATCTTCACATAAGAAAATTTTATAACATTTTTTTAACCAAAAAAAAAAAAGAAAAGAAAAAAAAGATTTTTGAATGTTTTTTATTGCAAAAAAAACTGAAATTTCTTCTTTCGAAAAAATTTATACTCCAGAATATTTGAGATATCTAAATTTTTTATTTCAAAACAATTTTTAAAAATTTTTAAACCAAAAAATTCGTTTTTAATTTTTTTTTTAATTCCAAAAAATGAGAATTTTTTCTCCAAAAAATATAGACCGGCCCTCCTCCATATTTTATTTTTTAGAAAATTGAAAAAAAAATCCAAAAAAATTGAGATTTTATACTCTAGAGTTCGAAAAATATTTCTTCAATTTCAAAGATAGACATCTCAATGTGATTACAACTTTTTTTAGCGTTTTCAAAGAGCAGTACCCACTGCCTAAGTAGGAAATTTTCTCGAATGCAGCGTTTGCCTGATAGATTTTGCTTTAGAAATACCAATTTTCCAAACTCGGTAGCGCCTTCATTTACAGAGATAGGCACTAGATATATGTACATAACGTTTTTTATTGGTGGTAGTTTCGGTTCTATCCAAATCTCGTATAGTGGTCATCATCACCTTCCCGGACATCTTGTATAATACACGAAAGTCTCGTTTCAGCAACATTTTTCTAATCTATACTACGTAATAACGACATTTCCAACGTATTTTTCAGATGAACACGGTTTGGGTTTCGTGCGAAGGTGAAAATGCTGCCGATAAAGAACACATCGGACCCATTAGCATGTTTCCGTCACCCGGCTTTCCAAAATTTTATTTTCCATTCAAGAACGTCGAAGGTTATTTGAGCCCCCTTGTTGCTGTTTGGTTCGAGAAACCCGTCAGTGAGTATTGGTCGCAACAAATACCTAATAATTATACTTCTCATCGAGTCGTAATTTCTTTTTCATCGTTATAAATTCGCTAATAAATTAATTTCACGTTTCAGAGGGCGTAGTGATAAACGTCGAATGTAAAGCTTGGGCCAAGAATGTCGAATACGATCGTCACGACAGAAAAGGTTCCGTTCACTTCGAACTAATGATTGATTAAAAAATTCGCATCGCATCTATATAACTCAGAGGACAGACAGATACGGACTTAGTAATAAAATAACAAAGCTTTTAGGAATTAAAACATTTTTTTTCAATCATTAGTTGCTGCGTGAATATGCGAAGGTTGAATATCTTTTTTTTGGCGAATTTTCAAAACGAAAATGACACTGCCTCATTAAAATTTTAGATTTATGTGAACAGTATTACCGATTAAATAATCACACGTACAGAAACGCATTCACTCAAGTTGTTTTGTTCATCGATCAAAATTCTCGTCTTTGATTTTAGCTTTTCTTTCTTTATTTTTTTTTTAAAATAAAGATGAATATTTTTTATAATATATATTTTTTTTTTCGTTACTAGACGCGAATAGATGAACGCCGTAGTTATTTAGTAAATAAGCAAACTATATTTAAAATCAAGTAGAGCGATAGTTACCGAATGAAAATCGTTATTGACTGAAGCAATATTCTCTGTCGCAAAATCTTCGGATGTGAATCTTGATTTTAAATTGATTTTTGTATTTTATTTATCGATTATGTACTATTAGGTCGTCAGTATACCCCTTTTATTTTTTTCGTTTGTTTGTTTTTGTTTTTGTTTGTTTGTCTGTTTCGTTGTTTTTATAAAACATTTTACGCAATAGGGGTTTTATGTTTTGGGTAAGTGAAAATTTATAAGCTTGAAGATAATTTTGGCATTATGGAATACTACCTTATATTTATATAAGACTATTTAAACGTCAACGTTGTACTTGAAATTTATACTATAATAATTCATGGCTAGTCATTAGTTTTATGTATTTATATTATCTTATATTTTATGACGTCGAGTTGTTGTATATTTTAGGGCCTATTACACAATCAAGAAAAATTATACCTACGTTCGAGATTTACTATTTTTTTCGTTTTTTACGCGTAATCGTTAAGCTTATAATTTCAATCGATCTTTTATGTTTAATGAAAAAAAAAAATCAGTCCGAATTTCAACACCAATTTATAATACATAAATGCATCCTTATCAATAGACTTTTTGAAAAGTCCAAAGTCCAGCCGTATTTTCAACCGAGAAAGAATCATTTCAATATGTGATAATAAATAAAATTTAGAAAAAAAACCTATCGAAGATTTCAGCTGAATGAAAAATCAACGAATCTGTATTATTTATCAAAGGAAATTTTCAAGCCAAGAACGGTGTGATGGCCTTTCGTACGAATCTGATTTTTAAAAAACCGATTAAAAGAATGCCACAGAAAGAAAATAAACAAACCGTTGCATTGCGTAGTCTTTTGAAAAGATGACCAATCCTGTATTATTTTCTTTCTATTTTTTGTGATTGTTTTGCATGCCCCCGCCCCTTTTGAACTGAAACTTAATAATTAAAAAATTTATTCAGTAAGTTGTAGCGATGTAATGACGAATTACAAGCGTGATTAATTTATAGAAAAGCGAATTTTACGGACTCTGGTCTATAATTTTTGTTTTTTTTGAGGGAGCATATGCGCTCATTTAAATTTACCTGTATCTATTTTTTAAGTATGTTTTCTTTTCGTGTTTAAAATATTATAAAATAGCGTCACGATTTATTTAAAAAAAATTTTGTTTTAATTTTTTTTTTTTTTTTTTTTTTTCATTCATTAAAAATACGATACCTGCGACAATGACGATTAGTTCCAATGTTTTTCGTTTTGTTTTTCTCTCCCTTTCTAAAATACTCCGCTATTGTTTTGTTAAATGTGCATTCATTGTTGTAGATATTAAATTAAAACCTACTGTAGGCTAACGTTAAATTTGTTAAGTGAGATAAAACGCGTGGATTTTTAGAGGAAACCCCTGCAGACGACCACGTGATTTGTATATATCAATGCAAAGGAATGTGTGTAAGAGAATAAGGCGAGGCAAGTTTATATCGTGCTGACAATAGATTGTACATAAAAATGATATTGTTATATATAATTTTTTTATTAGTTTATTGTGTAAGAGACGAAAGAAAATGTAATGTAATTCGCGAAATTGCCGGTGCATTTTTCTCCTACATCTCCATAATAAAAAAAAGCAGTCTGACAACAGGAACAAAAGAAAGCTAAACTATCAGCGATTTTAATTTACCCTTTTGCTATACCCAGATTATTTATTTTTATGTTAGTCCAAATGTGTAAGGTTTAAGATTATTATTGTTAATTTACATTTTGAAAGAAATAGTTTGATTTTGGTATCGCGTTTGTTAAATGTCTACGTAATATATAGAGGTCGATGTATAATTTCGAAAGAAGAAAAGAATTGAAAATTTAAAAAAAAAACATTCTAGTCAAAGTAGAAGTTATTAATTATTAGATATAAAACAGGCAATTTGATCGATACGATGAGAATTTGTTCAATAACTTATTTGTTAACTAGTTTAGTAGTTACCATTTAAGAAATTCATGATTTTTTTTTTTATTAAGTGTACATTTTTGCGTTAATTTTTAAGTATGTTTTATTTCGTGTGTACATTACAATATGCACGAAATTGATAAATATTTCATCGCGTATAAATGTCTACAATAACGATAAAATAGGGAAATTTTTAACATCGTTTTATACGAAGCACACAATTATACGAGAAGAACTAAAAAAGAGAAAAATACTACGAGTATTATTACTTATATACCAACTACGAATTTTTGTATTAAATATTATATTTTAAAAAATGAATATTTTTATTGAAATTCAAACACGTTGTGTCTTCTTTGTTTTAATTGTTTTGTTTTTTTTCCGTCGCGTATAACATTCCTTTTATTTGATAATTTATTAGATGTATGAGGATTTTTTTTCTTTTCTCTTTTTTTTTTTTTTAATTTCGCGTATTTGTGAAAGAATTTAGGGCTAGCTCTTGTACGCGCGTTTTGTTTAAACACAAGCTAGTCGTTTTTTTTATGATAAGGTAGATCAATATAGAGCTAGTCCTATTTATTTCTAAGTTTATTGATTTTAACGCTATCGTTGTGAATTACATAATCAGAAAAGTTAACGTTTAAATGTTATATACTTATATTACACCACTATCGCTATTAAGAGCTCATCATGAAAGAGTGCAAATATTAATTTAAATGTATATATTAAATAATCAATCTTCTTGTTATTGTTGCTTCCTTTTAGCGTAATAAAACATATAAAATTGTCCGAGTGTAGTTTTTCATCGTAAACGGTATTTACGGCAAATCGAATAGGCAACTTATTTAACACCGATTTCAACAAACACGCTGCACTACTACACATACAAAGCTCCAGTAAAAAAAAAATAACGAAGGTTAGATTTTTTCTTAAAACTTCTTTCTCCGTATTTTGATTAACCAACGCATAATCCTCACCCCCCCCCCCCCCGGACCCTCAATTAGTTTTGCTCGTGTACCCCTTTTTGAAGACAATTTTTTGAGTGTACTTGCTCCCCCGCCAAAAAAAAATTATGATGATTGGTCGATACTTTTTTTTCCTTTTTTGAAGAAATTATTTCATAAAAAATTTTCTTAACAAAATATTTTACAAGAAAAAATTATTCAAAAAAAATCTTGGAAAATTCTGCATAAAAATTTCTTTCTCACCAAGAATCGCCATAAATGAAAAAAATTCTCAGAATACAGTTATTTGGGGATTTAAAAAATCACCTTTTGCATGAAATTTTTTTAAAAAATCCCCCCAAAAAAATATATAAATCCTCATAAGCATTACACAACACTTGAAAAATCAAGATTTTTTTTTTCACCGAAAAAATAAGTTTTTTTTAGGGGAATATATAATCGCACGACAAAAAAGGGTCTTTGCACGACAGGCATTTAAACATTAAAATTGTGTAAATAAACGATAGTAATAAGGCGAATGAACGACAAATCAATGCACGACACGAATGTCTATGCAAGCGACAATTAAACATGGCTTTTAACGGCAAGATAAGGCTTTCCCCCGCGAAATAATTCATCAAACGATAAATAATTTCATTCACGACAAAGAAGTTCTCTTCACCATAAAATAGGTTTTTTTAGCAGTTATTATCACTTATGAATTCTGTAGATCTAGAATCCAACAAAAACTTTTGCAAGAAAAATGTTATTCAAAGAAAAAGCAGATTGTTTTTTCCTGAAATATTTCTTTCAGTTTTTTTTTACACTGAACTTGAGAAAACTTTCAAAAATTTTTACCAATTTTTTTATACTAAAATTGATATTTTCCAAAATCAGTCAACTTTTAAGAAGTACATTTTTTTTTTGATTAAAATATTTGCTAAGGTACCTGGAGAATAAACTTCAACAAAAAATGAGTGCATAATCGTTGTCGTGCAAACGCCCTTCTTTGTCGTACGATTAAATCACACCCTTTTTTTAGTGGTGTGATTTTAATTGATATCGTTTTTTAAATTTTTTTGTCGTTCACCATGATGTCGTGTATTTATCTCAAAATATCGCTTGTATAACTTTTTTTGTCGTTTCTAAGTTGTCGTGGATTTTATTTTAATGTCGCTAAATTAGTTAATTTGTCATGAGTGAATTCTATCGTCGTTCAACTCCTTCTGTTGTCGTTCAATTCCTTTTTTGTCGGTCTATTCTTTTTTTGTCGTGATACCATTTTCCTGTCGTGAAAGTGCATAATCGTTGTCGTGCAAACGCCTTTTTTTGTCGTACGATTAAATTACACCCTCTTTTTCATTAAAAAAAACGGGAAATTTTATTCTAGAAAAAGAACTGAAAAAAAAACAAAAAATTAAGAGATTATTTCAAAAAAGTCGAGAATTTTTTCCCTAAAAAATGGTGAATACTTTCACTTAAGAAAAAAATTATTTTTTTAACTTGAAAAAATTGGATATTTCGTATTTCTTTCTTGAAAAGAATTTTTTTTTTAATTGGAAAAAATTTACTATTTTTTACTTGAAAGAATTGATTTTTTTTACTTAACTACTTCGAAAATTTTGATTTTTTTTATTTAAAAAAAATGTTGTTTTTTACCAGAAAAATAATTTTTTTACTAAAAAAAAATCCCAAAAAAACGAGAAATTTTATGCTAGGAAAAAACTGAAAAAATTCAAAAAATTAAAAAATTATACCAAAAAATTCGATTTTTTTTCCAACAAATGAGAAATACTTTCACTTAAGAAAAAAATAGAAGTTTTTTTACTTGAAAAAATTGACTATTTTCATACTTAAAAAGAATTGATTTTTAAATAATTTTTTTTATTTTATATTTTTGTTACTTGAAAGAAATTTGTTTTTTTTTTCATCAAAAAAATCATTTTTTTTACCAAAAAAAAACTTCCAAAAAAACAAGATATTTTGCATACAAAAGAACTGCGAAAAATTCAAAAAATTGTGAGATTATTTCAAAAAATCGACACTATTTCTTACTTGAATAGAATTGATTTCTTTTTACTTGAAAAAAATTGATTTTTTAAACTGAAAAAATTGAATTTTTTACTTGAAATTAAAAAAAAAAAAATTTCCAAAAAATCAGATGTATTCTTCAATCTAAACAGTTGAAGAAATTCTTATTAAAAAAAATAAATAAGTAAAAAAATAAAAAAAATAATAGGTAAGTACCTAAATTAGAAGTATTATTTTTGAAAAATTGTGAATTTTTTCTCCTTAATGAAAAACTTTTTATTAAAAAAATTGGGAGATTTTTTTTCAAATAAATAAAATAAAATACCTATAAAATTGTTTTATTCCAAAAAAAAACAAGAAATTTTTTCTAAGAAAAATTAAAAATATTGTAGGACATACCTAACTATACTTTTACTTTGGAAAAATAGGGAAACTCCTTCGCCCCCTCCCAAAAATGATTCTTTTTCATGAAAAATATTGTTACTCTCCATCTTACAAGAAATTTGAAAAAATATCCAAAAAATTGAAAGATATTTTTTTGAAAAAAAAAATCAAAACATTTCTCTGAAAAAAGATTTTAAATATTTTTACTTCGAAACTTTTAAGAATTTTTCTCAAAAAAAAAAGAAAAATGAATTTTTTTTCCTCAAATACCTGAAAAAAATTTTATTCAAAAAAATACAATAAAATAAAAAATTGTTTTATTCTAAAAAAATTAAAAATACATACTTATCTAGTATAATATGTACTAGAACTCTTGAAAAATAGAGAATATCCTTCCCACCCTCAAATGATTCTTTTTTAACGAAAAATATTCCTACCTACTACTAAGAAATGTTATCCTACAAGAAATCCAGAAAACTAAAAAAAAAAAAAAATTGAAACATTTTTCTGAAAAAAAATTTAAAATGGGTAGATCGGTAGGTATTTAGAAAATTCAAAACATTTTTTTCTCAAAAATCACCAGATGATTTTCTAACGTATTATGCAAAATTGGTTGGAAAGAGATGGGTTCCGTGGAATTTTTTGTAATAACCAAAAGTATTTCAAGCATCTCAATTCACAACTTTTGTTTGAAAAAATTCTCAATCGAGACCTTAGGTAAGTACAGAAAAATAAGAAAATTTCTAAGGAAAAAGTAGGATCTTAAAAAATGGAACGAAGTTAAAGGTAAAATTGCTTAACCTTTCAACGGCACAGAATTTTCATTTGGGACTGTACTAACGTAACTAGGTATGGTAAGAATGGAATTTTTTTCGAGTTTTCGAAAATCTGAACGAGCGAAAAATTTCCAGGCTGTTATTTTTAAATTTAAAATTTTCTGAAAGAATAAAACTTTCGTTAACAGGCCAAGTACATAATTATGAAAAAAATAGATTGGAAAAATTACCTCTTTCTTTGAGACACAGAGAACTTCTCATCAATTATGTAAATTAGAACCGCATCCGAGTCAAAAAAAAAAAAATGTTCAACGAACTTCAGATGTCAGTCACGCAGAAGGTGTCTTCAGTTTTACATTTGCATCTCAAATGTAATTATTCTACTCGATTGTGTATGTATAAATGTCTTCTAATTTGATTATAATATCAATGTGACTTTGCTTCATTGTTCCAAGTACCTACATTGTTTTCGTAATTTTATTAAGATGATTTCTATATTATCTGGTTGGAAATTTTCGAATAGGTATTTTTTTTATTTTTGAAAAATTGAAAGTAATTTTTATAGTTGGGTTACTCGCACAAATGATACTCCATATACAAGTAAATTAAATGTATTTATTTCGCGTAATATAATTATTTCGATCACTAGTACACGTAGATATTTTACACAATTTTTTATTACCTTAAGCAACTGTAAGAGAAAAAATGCCAAACTTATTCATTATCTTCAATATCGCATCATGTTCCTCGAAAAATTTCCAATTTTATAAAAATGTCAATCAATGGAATTTCCAACATTGATTCATCACTCGGGTGCAGATCAATTCTAAGAATAACTTTTATCAACGACTAGTATCTCACATCTTATATAGGTGTTCGTATATGGATATATCTGGATAATTTAAAAAAAAAAAAAATACAATAATAATAAAATCATAAATGTGAGATGTTTTTCACGGCGGCAGTATTATTTCCCAGGAAGACCAAAATAGTACAGCGAATTGATACTTTACAGACATAAAAGCACGATGAAAACGTACGTATGTGTTTATGGATATACTAAACAATTGCTAACAACAACAGTAACGATAATAATAATAGGTAATAATAAATGAAAAGAAAAAAAAAATTATACTAAAATTGAAAGTTGATTAATAACATGTCTAGATGCCAAAATAGATAGAAAACCGAAATGATAAATTATGAATTAATACTTGAATATAATACTCGTCCATGTCTGACCTTTGCATTTTTCGTTTCCACCTACGTAGGTAAATATTTTCAGAGTATATCACAACTAAAATTTTGCTAAAAATGAAAGACACATAAATAGAGAAAAACGATTATATACAATATTATATTAATATCACAACAATCCGATCCACTTTAGAATAAAAACTGAATACATACATCGGTTTTCAAAAACAATATAGTACATTTTAAAATACATAATTAAAAATAACGTAACGAAGTATTTTAAAATACTAATGACTTCCGGAGGAACAATATAGACAAAATTTCAGTATAGAAATAAATACGTACGATTAAAATTCAATTTTCACTTATAAATTGGTAAGTATCATTTAAAAAAGGTAACTAATTCAATGTAATCGTGGTTACGTGGATCGATTTGTTTTTCATTTAATGTGTCTGCGTTTAATCGCAATATAAATTTATTTTCTCTCCTCTTGTTCGAAATCAACGCGATTGAGATATTTTTTTACTAAACTCGTAACACTAGAGACCCACGATGATTGAATTTGGTCTTCAAGTTGTTTAAAAATACTCAAATATCGGCGTAAAATTTCAAACAAGAGGAGAGAAAGTGCACGAGATCGCAGAATAATTGCATTCTAAAACAGACTTAGACAAGCGAACTGAAATATTAACTAATATTGTCGAAAGGGTTAGAACATCGGCGACTCGAACGATATTATTTCTTCGCTGTCAATTGTTTCATACGATTCAAAGCACTACCAGCCTTGAACCATTCGATTTGCTGTTCATTCATGGTATGGTTCAAGCTGATTTCTTCGGTTTTGCCATCTTCGTGTTTAATAATACATTTGACCGGCTTACCAGGAGCCAGATCTTTAAGACCGACCAACGATATCCTATCAGCGGGTTGAATTTTATCGTAATCGGCGGGATTGGCGAAGGTCAAAGGTAATAAACCTTGTTTCTTCAGGTTAGTTTCGTGTATTCTGGCGAAAGATTTGACGATAATGGCACGACCTCCGAGATGTCTAGGTTCCAAAGCGGCATGTTCCCTGCTACTACCTTCTCCGTAGTTTTCGTCTCCGATTGCTACCCATTTTTCTTCGGCCGCCTTGTAAGCCCTGGCTACTTCTGGGACACCGGCCCATTCACCGGTTAGACGATTTTTGACCTTGTTTAGTTCACCGTTTTCGGCGTTGGTGGCGGTTAAAAACATATTATTCGAGATGTTATCCAAATGACCTCGGAATTTCAACCATGGACCGGCAGCTGAGATGTGGTCGGTGGTACATTTACCTTTGACTTTGATCAAGATACGGAAATCGATGAAGTCTTTGCCATCCCAGACGTCGAAAGGTTCCAATAATTGTAAACGTTCGGATTTCGGATCAACGTGAACCTTGACGTTGCTACTGTCTGCGGGGGGAGCTTGGTAAGTATCTTGGCCAGGATCGAATCCTCGTGGAGGTAATTCAGCGCCGAATGGATTACTCAGCTTGAATTCTTTGCCATCGGCTCCTTTAATGGTGTCCTTAGACGGATCGTAATTCAAGTCAGCTTCGATGGCTAATGCGGTACACAATTCGGGCGAGGTGACGAAACAGTGGGTGGCCGGATTGGCGTCGTTACGACCGGTGAAGTTACGATTGTAGGACGTAACGATGGTGTTCTTTTCACCTTTTTTCACATCTTTACGATCCCACTGACCGATACATGGGCCACAGGCGTTGGCCAAAACAGTACCGCCGAACTGGCGGAAAATATCGGAGATACCGTCGCGTTCGATGGTTGCTCGAATTTGCTCCGAGCCGGGAGTAATATTGAATGGAATCTTGGATTTACGTCCGTGAGCTAAGGCCTCCTTAGCGATACTGGCACATCGAGCCATATCTTCGTAACTGGAGTTGGTACAGCTTCCAATGAGGGAGACCTTGATATCGGTAGGCCAGCCTGCTTTCTTGGCATTCTGACCCAATTTGGAGATCGGGTGAGCCAAATCGGGCGTAAATGGACCGTTCACGTGCGGCTCCAGTGTATTCAGGTCGATTTCGATGAGTTGATCGTATTCGCAACCTGGATCCGGGGTGAATAAGGTGGGACGATGTTGTTCGGCAGCTTCGGCGATTTTCGACCTTTCGGTGGCTTTCAAATAATCTCCCATTCGTTTGTTGAACGGAAATATGGAAGTGGTGGCACCGATTTCGGCGCCCATATTGCAAATGGTACCCATACCGGTACACGAGATGTTATCTACGCCCGGACCGTGGTATTCGATGATGGCTCCGGTGCCTCCTTTGACGGTCAAAATATCGGCTACTTTGAGTATAATGTCTTTCGGCGAAGACCATCCTTTCAACGCTCCGGTCAATTTGACACCGATGACCTTGGGACATTTCAATTCCCACGGAATATCGGCCATTACATCGACAGCGTCGGCACCACCTACTCCAATGCAAAGGCCACCGAGACCACCACCATTCGGAGTATGGGAATCGGTACCGATCATCAATAAACCAGGGAAAGCGTAGTTCTCCAAGATGATCTGATGAATAATACCGGATCCTGGTTTCCAGAACCCGACACCGTATTTGGCACCGGCCGTTTGAAGGAAATCGTACACTTCCTTGTTTAGGTTCTTAGCCCTGTCTAAATCTTTCTCGCCGCCGACTTGGGCTTGAATCAAGTGATCGCAGTGAATGGTCGATGGTACAGCTACGCGCGGTAATCCGGACGAAATGAATTGTAACATGGCCATCTGAGCTGTGGCATCTTGCATGGCAACACGATCTGGTCGTAGTCTGAGGTAAGATACACCTCGGGTCACCTCTTGTTCTTGAGGATTGTCCAAGTGAGAGTAGAGGACTTTTTCTGATAAAGTTAACGGACGTTTTAGCTTATCGCGAACAGCTTTCAAAACTTTTTCTAGCTTCTCGTAAGGTAATCCGGCCTTATCGAATTTACTCATCGGTACTTGCGAGGCAGCAGAGGATAGAGGCGAGACGCTGAAACATCTTCGCTGTACTTCCAACGAAATCGCTCGTTTTACTGTTCTGTTTTGAAGGATACCCATGTTTGCTAAACAACTGAAAAAAAATAAAAATAAATCTTTTTTAGAACAAGAAATACATTATAACGATTAAGTAAAAATACGGATGATTTTCTGCTAATGTAAAATATTTTTAGATTACAACCAAATTACAACATTCTCTTCGAAGCGAAGACTATCTTATCGCGAACCTTATCTTTTTCTAACGTAATAAGAGGTAACAATTTGTCTGAAGAGATTCGTAAACCGTATCTTAATAGATGGGATTAAGCTAATTGATTTATTTCTATAATTATCTTAGAAAAAATTCGTCAGTATTTATGAGGTAATTATTTTTCAAACTATAACGTAAAATTACCCAAGTATCAGACTGCTTTTTTTCAATGTATCGTCTGGTCCTCTGGTCAAAAATGAACTTTAAACTTTGAATTGGAAAATTTTCATTTTTTAGACGAATATTTTTGGAGCTACCGATTATATCGTGAAAAGTTCCACGCATCAGACTGAGAATGGCCATAACGACGTTGAAAAACCCGCTTAGGTACATCAAATGAGAATTTCTAGGAATGATTTTTAAATTATTTGAAATATAACAGGTCAAGAGTTGAATTTTTTCATCAACAATCTAGATTATAGAAAACACAGAGATGAAGCACAGAATCGAATAACACTATTCAATGACTTCTGCGAAAACCAATAATTCGCGAAAGGATGAACACTGCCGTGTCATTATTTTAATTCGTACCGAGCTTGTTCAAACAGAAAAAAATGTTAGAATATCGAATAAATATAACATCAACTCACCTATAATCTTAGCAAATATATTCTGGTCCCAGTTCAACGCAATTCACGTTAGATTGATATGAAAAATATTAAAACGGACGACGATTAAACGTTAGAATCAAAGTTAGAATTTTGAGACATATCTATAACATTGGGCGAGGGCACTACAGTAGAAAAATTGACCATGAATATAAAATTGGAACCATTTCGCAATGAAGTATCTTCTTATCACACGTGACTTTACAGACGACAAAATTTCAACGGCCAAAAAATTTATATTAAAACTGCAAGAACTGTATTTTGTAAATCGATTTTCGTCACGAAAGAAAAATGTTTACACTCAAAGCTCATTAAGCTAAAAGTTCAAAAATTGTTCAAAGTTCAAATCAAACTTTGCTCATCTTGCAAAAACCTCCTGCATTTATTTTCTAGTGCCTGGTTTTTTATTCATCTAGACTAGATGGCTAGTTAGCGACTCTACCGGTGAAATTTTCAACTAAATGATCATGGTAAATACCAGGTGGAAAGCAATATTTTGGTACTCTTGTTCGAAATTATCAAAAAAGTTGAAAAAAAAATAATATTATTGATCAAAGAACTTCTTTTTTACTGAGCATTATCAAATCAAATTCATAATTTCGTAGTTTAATTAATAATTTTTATGTAATTATAATATAATTTTCGTCTCGTAAAAGTTCAATGTGATGTGAGTAACCTCGTAATAACAAGTGCGTGTTGGTAAGCCTGCTACTTATCAATAAAATTTTGCAAATAAGACGAAAAACGCATGACATCTGATATTTAGAAACAAATTATTCATAATTGCCCGTGCATCTCGATTTGTTTTGTTTTAGTAATAACTTTTTTACCAAGCTCTGATTGCTTCTCCAATCGAGCAAAATCTCGAGTGAATAGATCGGTGAAAAATACGAGATGAAAATTAACGTAATCGAATTTCCTCGCAGTTCTTTTTCTCAACAATGAAAAGGCCTTACAGCAGATATTTCAACTCCAAATAGTAAATTGGATTAATTGGAACATTAGTCTTCTGACCTTAGCAGACGTCACGAATCAGAAGGTAATCATTAAAATTATGTTTCGGGCTATTTAAACTCGGCGCTAAATTGTTGTTTACCAAGACGTTAATGTTAACCAGTTTTTTTTTTTCATTTATAAATAACTCAATGAAATCGATTGCATGCAATACTCATCTCGCAAAAAATATAATCATTTCCGATACGTTTTCGCGTGATGTAAAATTTGAAAAATAGCCAAGTTTTTCACAATAGAAATTTTTTTCGTGCCAAATACCTCAAGATGAAAATTCGTCACTTATCTACGTACTACGAGGTAGTAAAATTACGCTTTAAAAAATATTTAAATTAAGACGCTTATTTATTTTTCTCTTGATCCGAGGGGCAAAAAATTTACATCGCTCGAGCGGAAATGAGTGCATAGGTTAATTCGATACAAACAAACACAAATATACGAATTTCTTTTCATCTCTCGTGCGCTCATGAAACCCTACAAAACCTCGCTGCTTTGTTCGGTGGTATTAAATTACGCCACCATTAACGTATCGAATGTATGTGTAGAAAATTAAGACGAAAATTAATTTAGCACGGTTTGGTAGTTTTTCAGTATATAAAAATATGTCCGAATGAAAAACCATGAGTTCAGTTTGGAAAAGGTTACAAAGAGTCAACAAAAGAGCTGCTAGGTTCCAGTTCACTGTTTCTTATCATCTCGTCAATGTCGAGACCACACCGAAATGGTATGAATCTTATTTTACTTTTTCCCACCGAGATGGAATTTTTATTCGAGATTGTGTTTCAGGACACCAAATAAAATAAGCGTTGTGTGGTGCCGTAAAAGTCGCAGAGTTGCTACGGAACCTTTACCATGGGAGCCCACGATGAAGGATCCGATGAAAGGATTAGTCATTTGGACAGTTCCAGAGAACAAAGACGTATCTGTTACATTATTTAAAGATCCTAGAACGCACGAATTGGAGGACAAAGAATGGACCTTTATTATCGAAGACGTAAGATGTTACATAATCGATGTTATTACTCTTGAAATGCCATCATCGATACTAAGAAAATATGATCTCACTGACTTCTTTATGTTCGCCAGAGAAGCGACCATTATTTAATTGCGATTTATTTTTACGTTGAAAACATCGTATTCCGATGTAAATTGAATGATTCGTTTGAAATATTTCCGTTCTTCCGAGAAAATATTTACATGTTTGGTTGATGATAAGATAAAACGATAATGCATTCGTAATTTTGTACCGTGCATGATAATTTTAGCCATAATTTTTATTTAACCTCGTAGTACAATGTATAATATTAATTTCGTAATTTCTTCAGGTGAGTACAATGGGAAAAAGAAGACAATTGGCCAGCGTAAACGTAAATATGAAAAAATACGCCAGCGTCGATTCTACACAACATGAACTTCAGCTTTTCTTCAAACCCTTGACCAAAAAAATCGTCGCAGCTTCTCTAGAATGTACATTGTCATCTGTATTTATTCGCGAAGGCAAAGCAACGTATGTGCACTTTTCTCACCTTAGTAGAGATTTTCTGTTCTTCTTCCCACTTTGTTGGAATAATTCAATATTATACGATGGTTTTTTTTTTATATAGAGACGAAGACATGCAGAGCATGGCGAGCTTGATGAGTACAACGAATAATAACGATATTGCAACCTTGGAAGATTTCGACGAAGATGAAGAGAAAGATAGTGAGTCATTCGTGAATTTTTAAATCCGCATTATTGTCACTTTAAACCAGATTTATATGCTAAAAAAAATCAATAAATTTCCAAGTAATAACATTTCTATTGTTCTGCTTTCAGTGGACGATAGCAAAGGCAGTTTAGCTGAAGTAGCCGGTATAACGAGTCAATTAGAAATGCTTACAAACAGCCTAAGTGGATCCGATTTCACCAGTACACCGATCAGTGGTACATAATTTACTTTTTAATGAAACAAAAAAAAATCAATTTCTAATGCACTTTTATTGTTTGCTGGTAACAGGCACAAGTATACTATCCTTTCCAAAAGATGACATTACACCTACCACTCATAGTGAGAATAAGTCAATTACCTCGAATACCATACCGGAGAATGACAACGAAAACACTGACAATATTACTTCGAAAGATGATCCCCTCTCTACAAGCAATATCAAACGTAACGGTGTACACGATGAACTTAATCATAACTCTTCCTCTACATGGTAATTCTCGCCTCAATTTCGTCAAGCTCTCTTTATAAACTTCAATTGAATTTAGACTAATACGGTATTTATTTATTTTAGTGATATATTGACCAATAATGATAACAAATACGCTCGTCAGAATCTCAAACCTTTACTTCTGAATCAAGTAATATCTCCGCTGATATTTTTTCTTCTTCAAAAAATCGACTGCTGAATTAATTTTCATTTTTATTCGCATTCTAGGATTCGAAAAAACCAGGTCATAGAGTAGACAGCACTCCAGGACAGGATTTGTTGCAATGGTGTAAAAACATAACTCAACAGTACCCCGGTGTCAAAGTGACAAATTTAACCACCTCTTGGAGAAACGGTTTGGCATTTTGTGCCATTATACATCATTTTCGGCCGGATTTAATGTCAGTATTGAACCCTTCGATTCGCAGAATAAATTGAAAATTATTAAAAATTAATACCAATTCGTTTACAGCGATTTCGACTCATTGACGCCTCAAGATGTTCGAGCAAATTGTAAAAAAGCTTTCGATGCTGGTGAAGTTCTCGGAGTTAACCGTGTAATCGAACCTGCAGATATGGAATTACTCACAGTACCTGATAAATTATCAGTCATGACGTATTTGTACCAATTGAGAGCTCATTTTACTGGTAATCTGAAGAGACTTTTGATTCTTTAAATTTATTTTTGAGATCACTCGCTAACGTGAATTATTTCAATCCGCAGGGCACGAATTAGAAGTACAACAAATTGGCAAAACTACGGACGAGTCATCCTACATGATTGGTAGATTCGATACAGATAGGGATTCTAATATATCGGAATTATTCGGCCAAGAGATACGAAATATGCATAAAAAGGAAGCGACGGAACGTCGGAATTCTAAAATCTTCAACAAAAGGTTATTTTTGCTCGTTATCGAAACGATATGGACGGAAACTCGTGAGATGGTTTCCGGCCATAGGTTTTTATCTCGAACAATGTCGCCGACGATGTTTTTACCATGATAAAACCTTGATGCTAATTTTCCGCCCACAGATTTTCCGATCCCAACGACGAATACCGTGAAAATAGTCGATCGATTGGTAAATCAGCCTTAGGTTTGAAATTACGATCATTTGACAATCAAGATGGCGATAAATCGCCCTCATCTGTGAAAGAACTCATCAGGTCGAGCTCGAAGAGTATCCTAGAGAAAGTACTGTCTCCTACGAAAGATAAATTCAACACGAGGGAGAAAGTGAGTCGAGTTCGTTGAACTTTCATTAGGTTTATTTTAGGATTTTACGTTAATTTTTGTCAATTTTCTCCCCAGAGTAAATCTCCTCCTCCTACGAATTCTCCAGCTAAATCGTTCTTTGGAACGAGACAATCGTCAACGGAGACGTTTAGCTCGGACGACGATGAAAGGTAAATGATATTTAGCTTTTTTAAATTTTATTTGGTATGTTGGAATAATCCTGTCTTTATTGCGTAGTTTGGAAAAAAGAAATTCGGGAAGTGCTCCCATAAGCAGGTCACATTCGACAGAGGTAAATTACAGTTCTACTAAATTGTTAATTCCTTATGGCGAAAATCTAATGAATTTTTTTTCAGAACAATATTTTCAAACGCTCTCCAATGAGAGAAATTTCAAGTCCAAATAGCGCCAACGATGACCCAGATCGTAGCTCGCATCATAAACAACAGGTAAACTGTCGAATAAAAAAAATGTGTTCTGTCGTGTTTGTATTATCGTGTACTTTTTAACGATGTATTTATTTCCGCGTGTAATTTATGTTTGTCACATTTGTGTGTGGTACATATATTTTTATGGTGTCATTAACACATGTAAATTTTTAACTCATTTTTGGGGTCATATTTTACGCATGCGTTGTGTGCTAACAGCATTTAACCGAAAGACGTCAAGAGGAGTTGAGACAACGAGCCAAACAACTTTTGGAAAATGCTCGACGTAATAATGCCAAAAGATCTTTACCTCAATCTCCTATACAAACTCAGGTATGTTGCGGGTTGCATGCTTCATGTTTACTAATAATATGTGAAAAATTATAGAAGGATTTAAATCGTAAATCGGGTGAGTACGTCAGCGGTTTAAATTTCAGCTGCGATTCTAATTCGAATTTTTGGTATCTTCTCTTTAGGACGATCAAAGTAGACAACAGGAGCTGAGGGAACGAGCGAGGAAACTAATGGCTGATGCTAGAAAAGGTGCTGTCGACGGCACACCATCTCCTGGTAATTTTTCCAGATGTTATTTTTTTACAAATAAGTATTAAAAAAATGAAAAACCATAAGAGGGAATTGAGGGGGGAATTTATAATAAAATGTGTCGATATCAACCATGTTTTATTTTTTAAGGTTCTGAAGGAAGCGATAAAACTCCTACAGACCCCCTAGGCGTTCTTGCCAAAAAACAAGCCAACGGTATCAATACTCCTACGAGCAAGGTAAATAACCTCATTAAATTACAAAATGATTTTTTTTAAAATAAATAAATACCTTTAAAAAAGGAAAATCTTTATCTAATATTTTTTAAATTTTCAGAAACCGGATAGAATTGATATTGAAAATAATATTCAACGAAGTACCCCCTCTACTCCACTCCATTCATTTACTTCTCTCATGGAGCGCATCTCACCTGAAAAACAAGCCCCTGCCAGGGCAGCAAATTCCGTGGTAAATTCTGCTTAAATCATATTAAAATAATAGATTCAGACGTCTGGTTCTAATTATATTTATTTTGTATGTTTTTTTTTAGAAACCAAAGGCAAACGTAAATTATCTACAGAACGAATTAGATTCTTTAGAAAGAGAACAAAAACAGATCGATAAACAAGCAGATGTTTTAGAAAGATATTTAAGGAACATTATGGAATCTGGTATAATTATTTTAATAAGAATGCTGAGAAAAATATCATTATCTAATGAATTTGTCGAAATCACTATATAAACTTTTTTTTAGGCAACGACAGAGAGAAGGAGGAATTACTAATGGCTCAATGGTTTACTCTAGTCAATAAAAAAAATGCTTTACTTCGCAGGCAAATGCAGTTGAATATTCTGTGAGTATTATTATCTAATGCATTTAGCCGAAAATATTAAAAAAAAAAAAAAAACTATCTTAATTTTGATAACGTAATTATTGCAGAGAAAAAGAAGACGATTTAGAGAGAAGATTTGAATTACTGACTCGCGAATTACGTAGTATTATTTCCATCGAAGGTAATTTTTTTCTACCACGAACCGGTTTTATTTTTTCAATTAACCATAAACCATCATTACACGATCTAAGATAACAATTTTTACAGATTGGCAAAAAACCGAAGAACAAAAATTACGAGAAAATTTACTTCTCAACGAATTATTAAATATTGTGAACAAAAGAGATGAACTCGTTCATCATTTAGATTCTCAAGAAAAAGCGTAAGTTTTAACCATATCTGTAGAATCGAAAATTACCTAAACCGTTTAACTAAATTTCAAATTTTATTTTGCAGTATCGAAGACGACGACGAAATAGAAAAAGACTTATCACGTGGTCATTTGATGAATCGCAATAAAAATTGCATAATTCAATAGTTCCATTTAACCAAATTATAAAATAGATTTTATCTGGTGATTTTTTTTTTTTTAATAGACAGAAGTCGCTTAAAAGCGAACACGCATTTCCAGTATGGCTGAGTACTACTACTACTACACAAAATGTAAGGAAATTTTAATTCGAATAAAGTAACATAGCTCGTACGTATTGTATTAACCGAATTAGAGAATATGTGCAATAATTCCAAGCAATTTGCTATTGCTGCAAAATCTGTGTCATATTCTTAAGCTCATATTGTAAAATGCGTAGGTAGGTATATTTATTGACATTTTTGTAACGATTTCTTTGCGTATACGCGTACCGTTGACTTAATATTTATCACTTACGTGTACGATGTTGTAAAAAGTATTATGCTTTTCGCTTTTTTAATTTAGATAATTTTATACTTTTGCGTATTCATGTTTGTTTCTTTTTTTTTCGAATAAATTGTCCATCAACATACTTAGTTACGTAGTAAGTTTATAATTGTTACCTTTATGTAATAAATTTCTAAATACTATGATGTTATTGAAGTTTATTTAAAGGACGGAGTGCTAAAAGATTTTCAATGTAACAAATTGAAAGTTTTTTCAAAATGAAATGAAGAAATAGGTACATAAAAAATGTTTATTACCAAAAAAAAATTAAACATTACTAAGTAAAAAACTTTTACTCCAAAAGTTGAAAAAAATTGTTTCTAAAACTGAGAACATTTTATTCACTAGAAACGAGAAATTTTTAATTTTGGCCCCAAAACAATTCAGACATTGTTCTGCCTACACCTATGTATGTATATTCCTACTTTCAAAAAAATGTAACATTTTTCAAAAAAGTCGATTTTTTTCCAAAAATTATTTCAAATCCAAAAAATTGAAAAATTAAAGAGGTCTCTTTTCAAAAAAATTAAAAGATTATTTAACAAAACCTGACATTTTTTTAGATACCTACTTTTTACTTCGAAAAAATTTTCTCTAAAAAAGTTGAATTTTTTATTTTTGAAAAAAAATTGAATAATTTTACTATATCACAAAAAGTTGGAGATTTTTTAATCCAAAAAAAATCTAAAAAATCTCTACAAATTAAAAAAAAATTCCGCAAACAAACAGTAGAACTTGAAGAATTTTTTTATTCCAAAAAAAAAAAAAATACCTTAGTGATTTTTAACTCTAAACGAACAAGAGATTTTTAACAACCAAAAATTGAGAAATTTATTTATAAAAAATCTACGTATGTACTTCAAAAAATAAAAATTATTGATGAAAATTTTCGATTTTGTTCTAAAAAAAATTTAGGTGAACAGAATATTTTTACATCAATTTTTTCCAATTTTTTAATTCAAGAAATTGAACCATTTTTTTTTACCTATTCCCAAAAAACGAAAGAAGTTCTTACTTTTGTTCCAGAAAAATTGAAAAATGTTTCTACTACTACTTCCAAAAAAGAAAAAAGAAAAAAAATTTCTGTTCGCAAAAATTAGAGAAAATAATAATTTAATCACTTCCAAAAGATTGAGGTAAATTTTGATTCTGATTTTTAAAAATTAATAAGATACCTACTAAATAAGAAAATTCATCTTTGTTTTAAAAAAATCAACAAATTTTCAGCTTCCAAAAACTTTGTAGAATTTTTCTACTGTCAAAAATTTTTAAAAGTAAAAAAAAATCCAAAATTGAGAAAATTTTCTGTTTCCAAAAAAATGAAAATCCTTTCCCCACCAAGAATTTGAAAAAAATCACCTTAAAAATTTAGGTTTTTTTTTTTCTCAAATTTTTTTCTCCGGAAAATTGGTAAATTTATTTTACTCCAAAAGATTTTTAAAAAATTTATGAACTTTCTTTTAAAGACTTTTTTATTCTGCAAAAAATGTGACAAGAATTTGAAAAAAAAAATTACCCCAAGAGAATTTTTCATTTTTGTTTCATTTTTCTGTTTGTTGAATGAAGATTTTTTCGCTGAATTCGAAAAAAAAATTACATAATATGATAAAAATTTATCTCGAAAAAATCAATAGGTAGTTTTTCCCCCTCAAAATGAACGAAACTTTGTCCCCCAAAAAGTTGAGGAATTTTTTGGAGCAAAATAAATTTATAATAATTTTTTCGGAGAAAAAAATTTTGATCCATTTTGAGGGAAAACACTCAATTTTTTGAGGTGGTTTTTTTTTGAATTCTTGGTGGGAGAAAGATCGAATTTTCAATTTTTTGGGAAACAGAAAATTTTCACAATTTTTTTGGGAACAACAAATTGAAAATTTTCTCCATTTTTTAGAATTAGTTTTTTAGAAAATTTTCACAATTATTTTTGGAACAACAAATAAAAAATTTTCTCCATTTTTTGGAATTTTTCCTTCAATTATTTTCTCAAAAAATGGAGACAAAAATTGTATAATTTTTTCTCCAGAAATTGATCGAGTTTTTTTCCTCCAAAAATTTTTCCGAAATAAATATTTCCCGTATGAGGTTTTAATAAGTACAGAAATTTTTCTTATAAAAAAAAAAAAAAAAAAAAAACACTTGCATTCTGGAGGTTTTGATTAAATATGTGGTTGCTTCTGCGATTCAAGTTTCGTGCCATGAATTACCTACGAAAAGTTACAAATTTTACGTTTGAACACGATAAATTTGAACGATAAAAATAAATCGTAAAATTAAATTTTTTATTTCGGAATTTCTTCGAATAAATTCGCTTTGGTGATGTACTCGATGACAAATCGTTAAAAATGTCGGAATGGAAAAAAGATATTTTAAGCTTGACAAAAAGTTGCGACTTGGAAGGTGTGAAACAATTTTTAGCAGAAAATCCGAAATACGATGTTAACACGAAAGATCATCGGGTAAGTTACAGAAAAATAATTCACCTATACTCGTTCAAGCCTAAATCAGGGTGTATTTTATTGAATTTTCGTTTTCTAATCTGAAATTTCAACATCCTCAGGGGGTTACGGCTTTACATTTGGCAGTGAAGCTGAATTGCGGCTCAATAGTAAGATTCTTACTAGAACAACCGGGCATCAAAATAGGCGACACTGCGTTATTGGCAATTGCTGAAAATAACCTGGAATTTGCAGTTTTACTTTTGGACCGAATTAAACGACTTAATAAACAAGCCGAATTCAAAGGTGTCGAAGGTTCTTCGGCCTATCCACCGTATATGACTCCTTTGATGTTAGCAGCTCTATATGGACATTATAATATGATCAAAATGCTAATAAAACGTAATCATAAGCTGGATAGGCCTCACGATATGTATTGTGCGTGTGCAGAATCATGCAAGTAAGCAGTCTGTACTTCAAAATGGGTGTTGTGCCAAGACTCAAAAATTTCTTACCTCTTTTTTTTTTTTTTTTTTTTTTTTTTTTTAGCGAAACACGTCAAAATGATCAACTGGTATTAGTTGATAGACGAATAGCATTATTCAGAGCTATCTGTAATCCTGCGTATATTTGTATTACCTCCAAAGATCCTATTTTAACCGCCTTAAGACTGTATAAAGATTTAAAAAATTGGGCCAGCTTCGATACAACTTCAGCCAAAGAATACGAAATTATTGCTCAAAACGTTGCTAATTTTTCCAGCGAGTTAATGGGTAAGAGATTACAATAACTCGATGAATTGTCGCAAAAGAAAGTAAGTAGGTAGGTACCTATCTTCATTTCAGATCAGACAAACAACACTCGAGAAGTGGATATAATTTTAAAACGTAAAGAAGGCTGGGTTTACAGTGGTAAAACACGATATCCAAGATTAACAATGGCCATGATTTATCAAAATAAAGATTTCGTCGGCAATATTCACGTTCAACAGGTTTCAAATGTTTTGCATAAGCGTACAAATCAAGGCAAAACATTCATTCGTAAAGCCAATCACTTTTGTAGGTTCTGGAGAACATTTGGTACGGAGACTTTGTGTGGAAAAAATGTACGTCGAAGTCGAAAATATGGAAACTACTAACAAGGGTATTCTGCATACCCATGGTAGCGATTTTAAACGTAGTCAGTCCACGTAATTCGTGGCTAGCCCATCAAAAAGAAACTCCAGTCATTTTATTCATCGACAGAAGCATCATGTTTATTGTATTTTTATTCATTTTGACTTGGGAGAATAACATTAATCGTGCAACTATGAACAGAGGAATTCCAACAACGTGTCGGTATTTAGATTTTAGTATAGTACTGTTGGTGCGAAATTGCTTCTGTTGTTTTGAAATGAAAAAAGTGGAATTGACATGTAGTCTATTTGTGCAGTTGCTGAACCATTTCTAATTCTGTTCACTTTCGCGTATCTTTGGAGAACCGTTCGTTTATTGATGCTGCAAGGAATAGCAAGATATTTTCGATTCAATTGGAATATGTAAAAATGGCAATTTAAATGAAAATTGGTCAGGGCCGGCATCTTGGAATTTTTCAGCGAGTCGAAATTTTGTGAAAATTACTATTTTTTTTTTCAAGAAAATTGGTGGATTTTTTTACTTTAAAGAAATTGAAAAAATTTTAACCCAAAAAAATTATAAGGAATTCATCCTCCAAAAATAGAGATTTTTATCCCAAAAAAAAGAGAAAAATTGTATTGCAATACCTAAAATTATTTTAAAATTATTTAGCTACATACCTACTTACTTCCTACAAAAAAAAGAAAAATTATTTTTACTTCAAAAAAGGCCAGAAATTTTTCACATTTAAAATAGTGAAAAACTATTCTTATTCTCAACAAATCCAGAACATTTTTAATTACAAAAAATTTCAATTCAAAAAGGATGAAGAAATTTTCCCAAAATATTCAGATTTTTTTTTCTCAAAAAAATTTAAAAAAATTTTTTTGATTAAATTATTTTAATTATTTAAATTTAATTAATATTTTTTTTTTTAAAGAAATATTTAATAACAATAATTTAATAAATAAAACTTTATTAAATTTATTCTTAAAAAATTAAGAATAGGTAACTAATTTCTTTACTTTGAAACTGAAAATTTTACTACTTCAAAAAATTATTTTAAATTTATATTCACCTAGGTAAGTATTCCAAAAAAAAAAATGAAAATTTTCCCCAAAAAATTAGATTTTTTCAATATAAAAATTGAAAGATTTTTACTTTAAAAAACAACAAAACAAATAACTAATTAGGAATTCTAAAGTTTCAAAGAAATGAAGGAAAGTTCTACGCCCAAGATTTACTCCAAAAAGTTTTTAAAGTTTTGTAATTATTATTATTAAAAAAAAAACATGAAAAATTTTCCACTTGAAAAAAATTTATGCCTATAGGTTAGGGTGACAATGAAATACATGGAGAAAATTTTTTTTCTCGCTTTGAAATCCAGTTCCCCCCAAAAACGTTCATTTGGGTATATAAAAAAGATTCCCAAAATTTCATCTCAATACGTTAATATTTACCCGTCCCTCAGAGCTCTCAAAGTTGAGTGTACGCTCAAAGCATGCCACTAGTCCGTAACGCAAGTACATCTCCACGAACCGTACGCGGTAAATGCTTGCGCACCCGACCTACCAGGCGGGTACGAGTCCGCAGTCTTTCCTCGGGAAGTCGCGCCATCACGCGCTTCATGTTTCCAGTTCTAACATGAGCCCAATATAGCAAAAAACTATGTGACAACATTCATACTTTTTTCAAATTATGTAAGCATGGAAAAAATGATAAAATAGTTTATGAAAATTAGACTGATTTTCATTAAGATGAACACCAGGCTCTCGAAATGGCTTGTAAAACTCTGTGGAGACCGCAATGTTTGCTTTGTTTGAGGTAAAATTGTCATTGGAAGTAAAAAGAAACATGGTGGAAACCTTGACGAATGCCAAAAAGATGACGTAGACAAAGAGGGTGATGACAAAAGAGGTGTAGAGGAAAAATTAAATTTGAAATATGTGTAGATTTCCACTTTTTTTTTAGAGGAAATTTTCTTAGCATCCTCCTTGGGGCAAATTCTTGGAAATTCTTCTTGATAACTGCGTTTATGAAAATACATAGAGCGAAGTCTGGGCATAATAACCTAGACCACTGCTAAAAAAAAATATGAGTAGCAAAATAATAGATATAAGAGTAGTCAATAATACAGCAGAAATATCAATTGAGCCAATGGAGTAGTTCAACAACAAATTAACAAAGCATGAGAAGACTCAATTCATTTTACAGGTCAATATTACCAATGAGCATTATAATAATTTACGATGTCTAAAATGGAAAAGAAAAAAAACATTACCGTGAAAACTTTTAGGTATTTTGTAAAACATTTTAAAAAACTTGGAGAATTTATTTTTAAAAATTTGGATGACTTTTAAACATTTCATCAGGCATTCCGAAACTTTTTCTCTTCATTTTCTGATAAATAATTAAATACTGAACATTACATTGACTGAAAAATATTTTTATCTTGCAGGGTAATCAATTCAGCAATTCCAAAAAAATAAACCAAAGCACGAGGAAAGTTTTACGAACCATGTTTTGAGAGCCTGGTGTTTATCTTAACGAAAATCATTCGAATTTTTATCAACTATTTTATCATTTTTTCCGTGCTTGCTTACACAATTTTGAAAAAGTATGAATGTTGTAACATAATTTTCTGCTATCTGGGCTTATGTTAGAACCGGAAGCATGAAGCGCGCGATGGCGCGACTTCCCGAGGAAAGACTGCGGACTCGTACCCGGCTGGTAGGTCGGGTGCGCAAGCATTTACCGCGTACGGTTCGTGGAGATGTACTTGCGTTACGGACTAGTGGCATGCTTTGAGCGTACACTCAACTTTGAGAGCTCTGAGGGACGGGTAAATATTAACGTATTGAGATGAAATTTTGGGAATCTTTTTTATATACCCAAATGAACGTTTTTGGGGGGAACTGGATTTCATCACGAAAAAAAAAAATTTCATTGTCACCCTACTATAGGTACATAAAAAATTTCTTTACTCCCAAAAAGTTGAAAAAAATTTCCATTCAAAAAATGTTGAGAATTTTTTCGGAGAAAAACGGATGTTTTCTACAAAAAATAAATTGAATAGGTACTTACTTGAGCTTTTTCTCAGAAAAATTGGAACAAATAAATTAGAAATTCTTTCTAAAAAAAAAAAAATTTTCCATTTCAAAAAAATCTAAAAAATTTTTAGGTATATTAAAAAATTTAGAAATTTTCTTAATTAAAAAAAAGTTTTTTCTCTAAAAAATTGAGACTTTTTTTTCTTCTAAAAATGGAGTTATTTTTTCTATCAAAAATTCAGAAATTTTACTTGTTTTAGAATATATGTAGGCCTCCCAAAAATAGAGATATTTTTTACTCCAAATAAATTGAAAAAAATCTTTACTCCAAAAAAAAAAAATGAATAATTTATACTCCACGAAATTGAAAAATTTTTTACATGAAAAAAACGAGAAATTTTTTAATGCAAAAAAGTTGTTAATTTTTTCACTCTGAAAAAATTGTAAAATTTGTTTACTCTGAAAAAATTGTAAAATTTTTCCACTCTAAAAAAATCGTAAAATTTTTGCATTTGAAAAAAAAATGAAGAATTCCTATTTTCCAAACATAATGAAAAAAAATTTCACTACAAAAAAATTGAGAAATTTCTTTACTATCAAAAAACTGAAAATTTTACCATTTTTTTGTAAAACTTTTGAGTTTTTTTTTTTCAAAAAATTTTAGATTTTTTTCCAAAAAATATTATAATATGTTTTTTCCCAGAAAATATTAGATTTTCTTCCAAAAAATATTAAAGTTTTTTCAAAAGATTGTTTCATACAAAAGGAATACTTACCTAAGAAAACTTTTACGTTGAAATTTTCATTTTAAAAAATTGATAATTTCTTTCATTAAAAAAAAAAAAAAAAAAAAATATGAGAATCTTTATACCTACCGACCTATCTAAAAAATAGAGAATTTTTTAATTACTTCAGAAAATGAAAATGTTTCTATTTTAAAAATGTTTACTCCAAAGATATTGAGAATTTTATCCAAAAATCAAGAGATTCCTTTCTAGGAAAAAATTAATTTTTTTCTAAAGTTAAAAGAATTTATTTAAAGACTGTTTTACACCTAAATAATTTAGAAAAATATTTACGTTGAAAACTTTTCTTATTTTAATGAAAATAGATTTTTTTATTTTAAAAAAAATTGATAGGTATCCAAAAACAGAGATTTTTTATACCTCCCTACTCCAGAAAATTGAAAAATTTCTGCTCCAAAAATTGAGAATTTCTCCCAAAAATCAAGAGATTTTTTTTCTCAGAAAAAATTACATTTTTCCAACAATAAATCGAAAGAATTTTTTAAAGACGGTTTTACACCTACCTAATGAATTGAGAAAAAAATTTTACGTTGAAAATTTTTATTATTCTGATAAAACGGAGACTTTTTTAATGCTTATTCACAAATTTTTACTACAAATAAATTAAGAACTTTTTGTTCAAAAAACAAGAAATGAAAAAAAAACATTGATTTCTTTCTCTAAAAAATTTTTTTACTCCGAAAAAGTTGAAAAAATTACTTTGGTAAAAAAAATTAATAAAAACGAAAGATGATTTTTCTCTAAAAAAAAAATTCTTCGACAAATTGAAAAAGTTATTTGCATCTTTGAATCGTTTTTTAGATGTTTACGGATAAACTTGCATCGTTTTGTAGAATAGCTTTTTGATGTCTAAAATTGAATAATAAACCATGGGAATCATAATACTTTCGATAATTTCAAGTTTAAAGCCATTTTACCGAACATACAAATTGAAGTCACTTTGACCTTAGATCGAGATATATAAAGAAATACCAAAATGCGAAAATCATGGCAATCGTCTTATTTTGATCCAAAACGTCGAGAAAAATACCCCTCACCCCCAACTTCCATCATCAGGTCAAATTTAATAGCTGACTTTTCTCTTTGAGAAAATCAGCTAAAATTGAGTAATGTTCTTACACAAAAAAATTGAGAAATTTTTTCCTTACTGTTAAGTTGCCGGCCATGAAATTTATACCTGTCTGCTCAGTTCAAATTTACGACAAGATTATTGATTTCGATTGCGTTTTTTTTTTTTTTTTTTTTTTTTGCAGATGGGAGACGATAATGTTATTGTTTCTTTTAACTACCGTAACCTGCTGGGTTATAGCTTTTCTAACGTATAATATAGGGCCTGGTGACATATCAGTACCAAGAAAAGATTGGCCAGCACTGGAACCCATATTAATTGCCGAATCAGCATTGGTTTTTGCCACTTTCATGGCCTATCTTAAAATTCTATTCCTGATACAACTGCATCCAATTTTTGGACCGCTTCAAGTACATTACATAATTATTAAAAATTCGTACAAGTATTGTGTAGAACATTGTCAATTGAAATTGTCTTGTGCTTTTAATAATTTCTGCATTAATTCAATTTAGATGTCGTTAGCATCGATGCTGAAAGACTGCTTAAAATTTATGATAATATTTGTAATATTTTTGCTAGCGTTTGGCGCCGGTAAGTTCGTTCATTTAAATCGTAAATATGATACAAATTTTTAAAATTCGATACCCCTCACGAGTAGGTTTAAACAACTTATACAAATATTACGATGGAATGAAGTACAAAGATCCTGGAAGTGGAGAAACTAAAATGCAAGGCGATAGCTTCATGTCGTTTTGGTCAACGATACAGACACTATATTGGTCAATGTTTGGTTTATCGGAGAGATCATCCGGAGATGTCGTGATTGAGAACGGAAATTCGCATTTTTTAACACAAGCCACCGGATTTATTCTGTTCACGAGTAAATATTCGTAGATTTTTCATAAATTCGATAAATAAGTAGGTACCTAACGATGAACTCTTTTTAGCATTCGCGTTTACGATGACAATTATCGTAATAAACATGCTCATTGCCAGTTTAACGAATGCTTACCAAACAGTACAAGATAATAATATGGATGAGTGGGCCTATGGCAAAACCGAAGTAAGATTCAATATTCATTTCTCTAGCCAATCATACGATTGCGACCACTGTCAACAATTAATATCCTTTATGTAGGTATTTTTAGCTCACATGGATGGTCTCTTAGTCCTGCCAGTTCCATTCAATTTGGTTTTCGAATGGCCCAACGATTTGAGAAATTTAATAGGCGATATTAGAAATAAAAATAAAAAATGGCACTGTTCTTTTTTACACGGATGTTTCATGGTAAAGTATTGATCAGGGGATGTTTGCTCGTAATTTGAAAAATTCACGAGATATTTTTTGCAGGCTGATACAATTAATGAAGATAATGACATAGAATATTTACGTTTGATGTCAGAAATAAGAAGCAGGTATTTCTTGAAGAATTGTAAACTATTCAGTTTGGGGGTGCCAGAAATTTCAGACGATTTTTGTGCCATCGATGATGACGATGACTAAAAATAAAATTAAAAGAATTGGATGTTTGATAAAACCCAAAACCATAGAAAGATGAAAATGGTTGGATTTTTCGAAGAACCACAGAAATAGAAACAATCTAGAGCTTGAAATCACAATTTGGGAATTTTCCAACATTTTTCTAGTTTATTTTTTTCGTCGATTCCTGATTCTTTTTTTGATAAAATACCTTATGAGGTGAAATTTGTTCTAATTTATATTTGAAACAATGTTCATTGTAGATCGCATTAAATGAGTAAAATGTTAAAAGTTGTTAAAAATATTTAAAACTGAAAATCCTCTGCAGTTTACCAGAGAGAGAAACCATACTTTGCTTGATGAGATCATAGGAGGAAAATTGAAACATGATGGAGCCATTTCATAAATTTTCTTTCTTCGATTTAAAAAACTGTAAAAATAATTTAAGTTAAAACTTAAATTCGCATTACGAAGAAATAAAAATCTTAATAGAGTTGATCTCACCTTCGCAACCGCATTAAATGCTGGACCAAATTTCTCGCAAGTTTGTAAAGAAGGTTTCATCCAATTAGGAAGAGCTGATTGAGTATGAGGACGGGCGTATCTATGGTCAAGTAGAAGAACAGTGGCGTAGTCATCTTTGTGACGGACAGCTCGACCAATGGATTGGTTGACAGCTTTCATGCAGAGGTTTTCGTAATGTGTTTGTCCGCTTCCTGGTCCCTATTTTTTTTTTTAAATTTTTAGTAGTGAATAAATTTTCAAATTTAAAAATAATACAAATAATTTACAGCAGTTTTATCCAAAAAGCTCATCTTCTCTTTAAGTTCTGCTGATTTTATATTCGGGTAAGGAAGGCCAACAACTACAACGCAGCGTCCAAGATCATCGCTGAAATTTAATCCTTCGCTCAGTTTTCCACCTGAAATTAAATAGTGAAAAAATACACGATTTATTTTCCTTATTTGTTTTTAAAGCTACGCTACGTCCTGACCAACTTACCAATGACGCTGAATAATAAACAACCATTCGGTTTTTTATTACAATTTTCTTTATCAGATTGGATAACTTTTGCATATTCTGCCAGAACACTGTCAACTTCGCTCGTTTTTTTCGGCTCTCTGAATATCTATGACAAAATTATAATTGGATTAATGAAAATCTCCATTAAATTGATCAAAAAAAAAAAAAAAAAAAATGACAAATAGGTACTTTTTTTTTCTTAGAAAGTTTCTCAATGAGTCCAGATTTTTCCAAATGCTGATAAATAGATTGTTCGTAATCGTAAGAAGGGAAAAAACAAACTATTCCTGCAGGTACGACGGTGCATATATTATCTAAAATACGACCTATTTCATTTTTCTGAAATAAAAATTTTCAATCAACACGACTAATAAGATGAAATTTCGATGATAAAAAACTGAAATTCCAGTTTACCATAACTAAGGTATCCCTCGATTGGTAAGAAAAATCCAGCAGTTTGCCTGACGACCCACTGCACACAATTAGAGGCAATATATTCTCAGGCTGTATAACGTGACCGCAAGAAAAATCAACGATTCGAGACGCCTCAGCTCCTGCGTTTTTAAACAGCTGATCTCTGAACTCAGAAATAGGCTGCATGGTTCCACCGGCAACTATGACTGATCTAAAAGGAGAAGTTTGCAAGTGATTTTTAAATACAAAATAACTAACTTCGTATAGAAGCAAAACACTCATACCTTGCTTCTTTTACAATATCTTCAAAATGAGCGGCAGGATTAAGCAGTAAAAATTTCAGCGAACCTCTACCAATGGTTGCCTGACGACTACAAATAATTCTGCCATCTTCGCAATGATTGGTCAACGATTCGATGAAAGATAATACTATCAAAATTGGATTATTTGATTCGGTATTGCTTTGAGCTACCGGAACAGCAGGAGTTTCTGAAAAAATACGATGTTTTATATTATCAAAACAGAGTTGTAGTTTGATGAAATAAAAATAAATCGTCAATACCTGTAGGTTGATTATTTTTAGTTGAAATATTTTTTAAAAACGCCTTCAACCCTGTTTCTTGTTTCACAACAGGTGTCACAACATTTTGGTACTTTTCATTAAATCCTTGAAGCTGGAAAAAAAATACATTTATATTAATTGGCTCGAAATTTTTCGAAATGTTGAGAAAAAATTACCTTATGAGTAATTTTGCTTTTTTGACAGAAATTGATTAATCTATATAAATTGTAGTTATCGATTTCAACAACGTGTACGAATTCCGCCAAGGTATATATTTTGGTATCGATTGTTCTTCCACTACTGTCAGCAGGATTACAGCCTCCTTTACCACCTGTACAATTGTTTTTCAATAAATTTCAAGTTTGGAAAACTAAATAAAGAATAAAGAAATAGATAAATTACCAATAATTGATATTAATTGACCGATGACGTAAATTAATTGGTTCAAATACAACAGATTAGTAGCGCTGAATAATTTTTCGTACTTATTTTTATACTGAGTAAGTTGATTATGACACAAACAAAGCTGTAAACAAATCACAACTTCATGAGAAGAAAAGTTAATTATTTAAAATACTCCGTCTGTAACAAATCACTGACCTGATTACCGTTGACCAAAGAACTATGCATATTACCAATGGCATCCAATAGATTATGAGCTTCGTCTACGATGACAATATTATCTTTTAATTTTATTTTTGAAGCTAAGCGAGTTGATTTGTGCAACAATGTGTTGTAAGGTACCACAACGAGCTGAACAAAAACAAAAAAATGAACATAAGAAGAAAATTATTACAATTTTTAATTTCTCAAAATGGGTAGGTACCTGAGATAACCTAATCGCAGCTCTAGCCGCGTAGTAAGGGCAAGCAGTATTTTCTTGAGCTGCATGTACCAATTCTTCCACATCTTTCAAGTTGATAGTAATTTCTTCGCTCAATTGTTTCACCGAGGTTTTATTATTATAAGGGCAACTATGGGCACATTTCTTTTTTTTGATAACTTGTTTCGACGGTCCGGTTTGAGTAGTTTTGCTAGTTTTGCCTTTTTGTAATTCCAAGCACCTAAATTTATATAAGCAATAAAAAATTACAAATTCTTCAAAATCTAATGAATTGAAGATTGATTGATAAGTACCTTTCGTTAATTAATGAAATTGTTTTAAGTTTTTTCACATCAGGATTGACACATAACGTTTGCCTTGACGCCAGAGGTACGACACGAATATTATATTTGTACGGTGTCTTTTTTATCTCTCCGATAAATTGCGATAATTGAGAATGAGTTCGACTGCAGAAATATATCTGGAAACGTTAAAATCATTGATAATACAGTTTCGTAAGAAAAATAACAATCATGTGGTTCGTTTGAAGGATTAATTTTACTTTAGTTGATTCGTATTCGTTTTCTGTTTCATTTTCGGAATCATCTTGATCGACGTCTTCATTTTGCACTTCTTCCAGTAGCATATCGATATCCTCTTTATCATCAGTTTCGGACGAGGAAGGAGCAAATTTACGAGTAACGCTGGGCACCTTCTTATCTTTCAATAAGCGTTGCTGAATCAAAAATTCATAAAATTAATATTTACGTGCGTGCATTTTGATATAACCTACACTTAGGTATACTCACATTTTCGAAATCATCTTTAATTTTTTGGATAAATTCCTCGTTATCTTCAATACATTTTAGTTTCATTTGTAACTCGATTTTATCACGACTGACTTCCACCTGTTTTGACTGCGCTGTTAACCAGTCGTCTCCGGCGCCGGAGTCAAGTTTAGAAAGTTCTTTTTCCAGTAATTCGATACCTCTTTTCAGATCTTCCTTGTTCCGCGTATCGTGATCGCAAAGCCAACGTAGAGCTCCGCAAATAATACTCAGTGACTTACCCTGCAAATATCAAAATCAATAAAGAGTTAATTTCATGATGGGAATAGTATCGGAAAAAGTATTGTCAACTTACAGTTCCTGTTGGACTTTCAAAAATTCCACATTGTCTATTTTCCAACACCTGGTAAAGTTTACTCATGAAATCTCTCTGTATGCTGTAGGGTGGAAAGGGAAACGGAAAGTCTGGAGGAGGTTTTAAAACAGAACTCGGACACTTGGTATTCATTTTAATCAACTAACCAACTCATTAAAACTTTAAAACTCAAGAAGCTTTGAAATACATGAACAGAAATTAGAAAAATGGCAATTCTGAATTCTTTGACGAAAATAGGAGAAAAATTTTAGTGATAAAAACTCCCGCCAAAATAATAATTTTTTATGCAACGTTAATGGTCAATTCAGCCAATAGGAAACGAAAGAGCTTTTTTGTCTTGAATTTTCATTTTTTGCGGCAATAACAAAGTTGAACAAGAAAATAAGTACATTTTATGATTTTAGTTATTTTCTCAAACTAATTATATCTATAACTTCAAATTTGAATTCAAAATTTACCTTTTGTGAATTTGTTTCATTTTTTTTAAAATCCAAAAAATGGTACGTTCGAAAATCTCAAAACATCAACAGCCCATTAGCGATACAAAAAAAAGAAGAGAAACGATTTCATTTTCCTTGATTTTTGATTAAATTTTATCAAAGTTGATTAAAATTGAAAATAAAAACTTTTGAAAAGCTGAAATTGAGTAAAGTTTAAGTGAATTTCAACATCAGTGTTTCATTTCATTAATTAATCTTGGTTTAAAATCAAATCTATGGAAAACTAAACTTGCTTTGATTGCATATTTCTGTGTCGGCTGAAATGTCTTTTCAAGCTTAAAGTTTCAATTTATCAAGTTTTTTTAATCGTGCTATAATAATCGACAAAATGGGAAAGTATTATAACCATAAGAAAACGAAGAGTGGTTATTTGATTTGCGTTGTGCCGATGTGTCAAACTAAAAAATCCACTACAACTTTGAAAACTTTTGAATTTCCCAGCGATCTCAAGAGACGGAATCAATGGATTTCTGCAATTGTTGAAGCCAGTATGTCAATAATATCTTGATTTAAACCTTCTTTCCATATAATGTGATTGATTGAAAATTTTTGTTTTCGTCTTTACAGCTCTTAGAAATGAAGAAAAGTCGTCGCTGGAAGATTTATACGCTTTGGAAAACAGACGTAAGAAGATGCCATCATTTTACCTAAATTTATCACATCAAACCTAATTATGGTATTATTTCAGGTATGGAATTGGAAATGGAAATATCCAGCGCTCTAGGTGACCACAGCTACGTCTGCGCTCGTCATTTCCTTCCCGAAGACATCGTTGTTCACCCTAATGTGTGTCGTTTAACCTCAAACGCAGTTCCTTCTGTATTCAGCAATTATTCGACCGACTTACCTCGGCAGTTTTTCAAAAGGGTTTGCCAAACCGCTCGAAGTGTTGTAAGCATTGTGGACCCACTGGACCCTAATGATTTTATACACGAAGACACCACGGACGTACAACCTGATTACGACGAAGAACTTCAAGATTCGATGGGCTATTTTCAAGAAGTTATCTACGAACCTGTCGGAATAACCGATGTTGCAAATATCAAAAATTTTCAAAACTCCAATGCATCCAGAATCGAAGGCAGTTCATCGATGGATTACGAATCTATAGTCGATATTCCTGATACCAGTCGACATGTGTACGTCGTTAGTCGTGGAACAAACACTAAAATCAAATATACCGGCGTTTCTAATACAAAGTTAGTTAAGAATAAATTGAGAAAAAAATTACGTTTAATGGAATCACGATACAAAAACGTCAAACAGAGATTAGCCGAGTTAGAAAATAAGCACGCTTTGTATAACTTGGAATCGCTAGAAAAAGATGCCGAAAACAATAACGAAGAAGCTAAATTTATATTAGACATGCTGAAATCTTATAATGCCTTTGAAGATACACGGAAGGAAATTTTGACTTCGCAGAAAGCTCCTAGCGAGACGGAAGTTCTTGATAAACATTCCTCCAAGAAATGACATTTGCTGTAAAGAAATTTATTAGTTTCATCGTGTGATTTTTGTATGAAAAAATGTTATAAAATCGGTTCTTAACTATTTTCTCAGTACGGTTCTGTAATAATTTATATTTTTAATAATTTTTTGTTTGTATTTCATGTTGTATTCGAGCATTTCGAGCGAAGTATATTTTTTTCTCATTTGTGAATTTTTTATTGAAATAAGACAGATATATTTATAAAAAAACTTGTAGGTTTTAATTTGAAATTAGTACGGTGAAGGGTTCTTCAGGAAGTATTGGTGTAAATGCAGACTAAACTTTTCCTTGAGAAGAGTTCAAACGTTTGAAATAGAGGCAATCGTGGATTTCCTAGGTAGTCTGAAAAACATGAAGAATTTTTTTTAAAATTTTGACTTAGAAATTGATTATTGAATTAGAATAAAAATCTTCTACTTCAGCTTCACAAGTTCACAACTTGCTGAGTTGCTAGTTGCTGGGCAACTTTGGAATCAAAATCCGCTGAGAGAGCGCCATCAACGGTCAACCCAAAAGTTTATTGATTTTGCTTATCACGTTTTTCACTGTTATCAGTGAAATCATTCTGCAGAAATTTATTTTCAACTTTTTCATTAATTCGGTGGAAATTTACAACGATGTTAGGAAAAAGCTTCGCTGTGTTATTTCAGAACATTTCTAGATCGGTGAATCGACAAACAACTCAACCAATACTCGAATGTTGTAGTTTTACGAAGATAAAAACTGCAGATTTTCCAAAGCTGAGAAATTACAGTTCCTCTTCTAAAAATTCAGATAATAATGAAGCTACCGAAACTAACAAAGTGCAGCCTGGTATTGGTAAATATAAAGTTTTCGATGATTACGACTCTCCTGTGATTTTGGATATCGACGAAGAGAGGCAGCTGCGACTAAATAATCCGGAGTTATTCGAACACGAAGAAGAAAAAGAAGATGAATTTGTCGGAATGAACCTCGAAAGTAATAGTCGTATTTCTTACACGAATTGCTGAAAGTTACCTTTCACTTATACATATTAAACATTTCAGGAGGTGTTCATGGAGTATTTGACATCGAAGAACTAGTCGACGTTTTACGTAAAGAAAACGCTTCGAAAATATGTGTCATATCTGTACCGCCGGAATATCAATATGTCGATCATATGGTAATAGTATCAGGGAAATCTTTAAAACATATGACAGCCATGGCCGAATTCATAAGAAAACTGTACAAACGAAAGAAATCCGAGTACGATTATATTCCAGTGATAGAAGGCAAAAAATCCAATGATTGGATGGCCTTAGACTTAGGTGAGTACCTATCTCATAGAATCATCTTACAACCAATATTTAGTTTCATTCGTTTCCTAATTGAATTTTTTTGCCTTTAGGAAACATAGCGTTGCATTTTCAAACAAAGGAGTGTCGTTTAAAGTACGATATCGAAATGTTATGGAGTTTAGGTCCAGAGTATGATGATAAAATTAATCAAAAGGAAGACGAATATATTACGCTATTGAAACAACACACCGCTTTAGCTGACTTAGAACCTTTGGACGCAGAATTATCAAATCCAAACAGTACGCCGAAAAAAGATACGAATACGAATAATTCTATATTGTAAACGATGTTAAAAGATGCAAGAAAGGGTCTCTCGATCTGGGGTTCAAATTTAGTGTACCAATGACCGAGTGATTTTGTTTATAATTGACCAAATTCTTGTCCCTGATTCTAGTTTAGATATTATTGTGGCTAAATGATGTCAATTGTTCACCGTTTTTGTTGATTTTATAAGTAATAAACTGCGAACTGAATTTCGTCAGATTTTCACGATGTGATTTTATTTATTCGATCGTAACAATAATTGTATTTTTAGTAGCTTTGAAAACAAATATCATCGAATGTGCAAAATATTTCGTACGAAAACATCAATTATAATTGGAATGATTTTAAAATAGACTCTCGAGTTGATATTTTTTTAGTTTTCTTTTCTATATCATTGCCTTGAAATTCCATTCATTTTATTGTCATCTTTGATTGATGAAAAATACATGATGTTCCATGAGTGGTAGGAAAATCTATAGGGTGAGCAGGCAATCCAAGAAACAAAAAAATGTCATGTACACAATAAACATGGTGCATACTTTTCTCAAAAATTGAACAGGTCCAGGGAAAAATAAATAAGAAAAAAAGTGTTGATCAAACATGGATTCAAGAGTAATTTTTTTTAGTACTGCACAGTGCACAGTGCCCATTTATGCTTGATGGAAAAAGTTTTTCTGACAATTTTCCTTTTAATTGCCCTTTCAATTTTTCAAAATAGTCACCTGTGTACGTACCATTATTTTGTTTCTTATGGGCATCCTTATGGGTTGCCTATTCAATGTGTGGATTTTCAGTCTTCACTCGAGAAAAGGATTTTTCAACAGTTGTAGAATAAGTTGCCTATATTCGATATCCAGGGCAAACGTACCGACTCGTATTTTGAAAAATCATATTTTTTGAAACATGTTACAACCAAAACTGGTCTAACGTGTTCGTATCATATGTTCGAACATGAATCATTTGTATATGCACATACGAGTCATATTTCTATGTCAGCTCAGCAATATCATTCGCCAGGAATAACCCAGCCGAAGTGTTGTTTTCAAAACAAAGAATCGAAATTTCTATCCTCACGTCAGGTCCGACCACGTAATCAATATTTTGAATTTCGAACATCAAACCACCAAATCAGGAAAAAATAACGAAACGTTAGGTACTCGTAAATATACATATATTGATAATACATAAATAATGACATAACTGCAACAAACCTAATTATTATTACGATAAGGATCACACAATTTATCACGTCTTGTCGTCTTTCCAATTCCGTATTTTCTCTTCGAATTGATTACAAAATAACAAACGAATTCCCAACAACTTGCTTATCTTAAAATTACCAATTGAGTAGGTAATCCAGGGACAATAAAAAATATATTAGTAATTTTGCGAAGTTGTTGATTCAACTAACATGGTTAATATTCGAGAAAAAAAATAAAAATTATCAATAAATATACGCAATATTATAATACACTAGGATAAATCATAAAAAACTTTCAAAATTAAATAAAATAATAATATACAATACACATACAAATAAGACACAAAGTGGTTACTCGAAAATTGACCTCACATCGTACCGTCCGGAATTTCAGAATTTCTACCTTTTCGAATTTCTCATTCAACCTATTAAAAATATTATCGAATCAGGAAAGTAACCACTTTTCGCGACTGAAAAAAATTCGGTAAATAAGCGAAAAATATATACGAAAAAAATTATAAAACAAAATAAACGTTACAAAATAATGAAGAAATGCGATAAAACTACGAACTTAATATTTTTTTAGCAGTCATAAATCAACATTATTTTTTTTAAACGAGCCAACGAAACGGAAAAAATGATTCAATAATACAAACTATAGTATAGTGAAGTAATAATATTGTAATATTGTACACGAAAAAAAAAAAAAAAACACAAAATAGCCTGTACCCAGAAATATTAATTGAATGACATAATGAAATATGTACGATGGTTTTATGCGGATGTACAATTTCCAACTTCACTCGCATAACAAAAAAATAATTATTAGGTACTTATTGTACAATTTTTTCCAATATAAAAAAATATTTGCGATGAAAAGTTCACGTTTGGCTGGAGTGGTTATTTTTCACGTTCGTGAGAATAGGTATAAATTCTTTCGCGATTTTTACATACTGAGGTAACCTCTGGTTTGAGATCTTCTGCGGCTGATTAAGTATGCCACCAAAACGGCGATCACCAAGAGGGCCAAAACGCAGCCAACAACGATCGGTACGATATCTGCTGTGTGTGGTGTATTTGAAGCGCAGTCTACGCCTGAAATGATAAAAAAAACGTTCGGTATTAATTACATTTTCAAAAAGAAAAACTGGATTAATTTGTTATTATTAAAAGATGAGTCTTCCAGAACAATTCGGCTACGTTTTTATCACGATTTTGTTCGACATTTTTTTACAAGATACTCGCATACTAAAAATAAGACTACAATCTTTGTTTTGCCCTCAACCGCCGCATTGGGAGAGTTGTTTTTCAACGTGAGATTTCTTGTTATAGCATCTAACTTTGGCATTTGTAAACGAGGTTTTGTAGATTAAAAGTAGATTTAGAATCGCCTAAGTAATAAGTTTCAAAAGTTATAGGTGTCTGAAATTTTTCATTTTTTCAAAGAGAAAATTTCATATTTTTGAAAAAATTATTCTTCTTTGTTTTTTTTTTAGAAGAGAATTTCTCAATTTTTTAAGGTGCAAAATATTGCTCAAGTTTTTACAGAAACAAAATCAGAATTTTTCGGGGGAAGGGGGAAGAAAAAACTTTCTTTTTTCTCGAAGATAATTTCATATTTTTGAGAGAAAAATTCTTTCAGTTCCTTTTGAAGAAGAAAATTTCCACATTTTTTTGGAGTCGATCTTTCAGAAAAAAAATCTCTAATTTTTTTGGGAGGAAAGATTTTCAACTTTTTTCAAAGAGAAAATTTCATATTTTGAAAAAAATACCTATCGATCTTTGTTCTTTTTTTAAGAAAAGGATTTATTAGTTTTTTAAAGTGCGCAAAATATTTCTCTAATTTTTACAGAGAAAATCTGAATTTTTCGGAGAAGGGGAAAGATGAAACTTTCACTTTTTTCGAAGAGAATCTCATATTTTTGAAAGTGAAATTCTTTCAGTTCTTTTTGCGGAAGAAAATTTTTGAGAGAAAATCTTTCATTTTTTTCAAAGAGAAAATTTCATATTTTTGAAAAAAATTTGTCTTTGTTTTTTTTAAGAAGAAAATTTCTCAATTTTTAGAAGTACAAAATATTATCTCATATTTTTGAGAGAAAAATTCTTTCAGTTCTTATCAAAGAAGAAAATTTATTATTTTTTTGGAGTAGATCTTTCAGGAAAAATCTCTAAATTGTTTGGGAGAAGAAACTTTCATTTTTTCAAAGAGAAAATTTCATAGGTATTTTTGAAAAAATTCTTTGTCTTTGTTTCTGTTTCTGTTTTTTTTTAAGAAGATAATTTCTCAAATTTTTATAGAAAAAATTAAAATTAAAAAAAATAATTTTTCCGGGGGAGGGGGTGCGTTTATTTTTTTTCGAAGAGAATCTCATATTTTTGAGAGAAAAATTCTTTCAGTTCTTTTAATGAAGAAGAAAATTTTTAATTTTTTGGTGTAGATCTTTCAGAAAAAAATCTCTAAATTGTTTGTGAGAAAATTTTTTTATTTTTTTCAAAGAGAAAATTTCATACTTTGAAAAAATTCTGTCATTTTTTTTTTCAAGAAGAGAATTTCTCAAAATTTTAAAGTAGGTACAAGATATTTCTCAAATTTTTAATTTTTACAGACAAAAAAAAATCAGAATTTTTCGGGGATTCGGCTAAAAAATGATGGGGTTGTAGAATTCTATATTTCAATATGAACATTATCTCCTTCAGATCGCGAAATAGACAACCAACGATACACACATAGAAGCTGCCATGCCGTCATCAACACGCACTGGCACAAAAATCAACACATGTTTGAATAGAAAGTGGGGATTCCTCAGCTGAAGGTCGAAGCTGATAAATCATCAAATACCATAAAGCGAAGTCATAGATCAGGGGTCGTCAACCATTTCAATACAGGTAAATTGATAGGCTCGAATAGTTACACAATTTCACAATTGCGACCATAAATGGTTCCATTGTTAAAAGAAATTTTCGTGAATTTTTCCACTTCAATCTTTTCGTCATTCCTACTTCATCTTTTTCTACGTGTTCAATTAAACCCTCAACTTCCCCTCTCGTCTTCTCGATATTTCTCATACTTAATTCAAGATATCTCGGTCTCTTCGTCGATATTAAAAAGGAAACCCTTATTAACTTGTTTACTAAAAATAAATATAAAAGTCGATCTAAAATTTACAGAACTTTTTTTTATAGAGTTTGTTCAAGTGGTCGAGTGATGGAAATAATATTAATATACCGGGTGTTCTGACTTTGAGAGAAGTTTCAACCTGATCGAACACCCAGTTCAAATACATTTTGGTAGTATTTGTAATTATAGGAAATAGAGACATTAAAAATTACACGCAGAACAAACTCTACTGAACCGTATAAGTAGGTGTTTCATTAAGTGCTTATTTTTAGAAAACTTATCAATGTTTTAAAAGACCAAAATGAAAACACGAAAACGTCTAGAAAAATCGTTCATTATAGTTCTGCAAACAAGCAGTCCATCGTGATAAAGCAAATTACGTGTATATTCCCACATTTTTTATATCAAACTGCTGCGAACGTAATAGGAATAACGACAACGATAAAGAGTTTCCGTCAAATGAATACTTCATAAAAAAATTATCGTTATTTAAAAAAAAAAATGTATACACATTTCTCGATTATAACTTTGATCAATTAACATGGTAATCTTCGTATAATTTTTATCCCACGTTGAATCAAAAATCTCATAATCAAATACTCGTAAATCGATCGATAATTTAATTTCGAATATCATAATATTACAAATCGTCTTGCCAATTTTTCGAATCGAATTAAACAGCGAAATAAGTCCGAAGAAATGGAGTAATTATTTTTACAATTTTCCGCAACAGCAAAGACATAGCTAAAAACAGTACTCGAACATTCACGAGTAGGTATTATAACCTCATTAATTAGCTAAGTTCAACGAGTTTCTCATTTTGGTAATTTTTTTCCGCCATTTTAATAATTGAAATTACTGAAAGTATATTTCGTTATATTGCGATTAGGTAGGTCGAGTTTATCGTAAAAATGATTCGAAAGAAGAAAGAAAAAGGTTTGTACGACTTTTGATTGGTACCTATTTCGTGGAAGAAATTAGGTACGTGTCGCATGATGTAAAAAGTAACAAGTTGATTCGAGTGTGAATTCTACAGTTCTATACATCACATTAATACGAGTTTATTAATTTATCGCAAGAAAAAGCCTCCGTTATACCAAATACACACATTATCGATATTATTTAACAGATAAGACGGTCTCAGAAGGTCATCAAGTAATCGCAGTCTAACTGAGAATACGTTGTTAGCGGCCATCGTTCCGTTTGCTGAGTTTTTAATATTATATCGTATTGAATCACTTTTATGAATTTTATATTTTATATTGCAAAATCTAACCCTGTTGGCTTAGTAAAATTGAATCATAAAAATAGCAAAAATTTCTACCAATTTTTTGTAAAAAATTTTCAAAAAAACATCTGAGAAATTTTTGAAAAATTTTTTACCAAAAATCTGAATTTAAAAAAATCCATAAGATCAGAAAAAATTATACAATTATAAAGAACTCAAGTTTGAATAAAATTTACGATCAAAGCTTAAAAACAGTAATGTAAAATCAATGCTGAATTAAAAGTTCAAAAAAAAATTGTTTGAAGTTTGAACAAAATTCAGGAAAAGTTGAACCAAAAATTTAAATAATTAAATTTTTAACAAAATTTCGATTGCATTTGCATAAACAAAATTGTAAAAATATTCTATGAATTATTTTTATCTATGTAATTATTTCCATTTCAAGCCAAAAATTTATACAAAAAGGTCAAAAGCTCGAAAAGAATGATAATAATGAATTAATGATCAAAGAATAAAAAAAATCACTACATAATGACTAACTCGAAAATAATGACCAATAACAATGATAAGACCATATTATTTTTCCCAGCCATGCATTTGAAGAAAATGATTGTTTACACGTGTATGTATAGTACACTATACATACGAGACTACTTGGAAGGGAGAAGAAGGGGGAGTTTTTTTTGTAGAGTGATGCATCATTATCCGCATGGCGCATACATGCCCCACCCCTTCCAAAATGGTATCTTATTCATGAAAACAGAGGCCATTTATGAAGTTCACATCTCGAAAAAGATGAATATGACTTCTTTTTGTTGCAAATTTCACGTATTTTATCTACCACAATTATTTTTGAATTTTAATGATTTTTTAAAAATTGGATTAAATTTTAAGCTGATGTTTAAAATTGAAAAAAATATTCAAGCATTGATTTAAATTTTAAATTCATTTTATAAATTTTAAAAATTAGGTAGAACTTCGAAATATAGTAATCCCTTCAAAATTTTGATTCCCTTTCAAAATTGGATAAATTTTTAAAATTCCTCAAAATTTCCAAAAAAATTTGAAAATCAATTTCTGAAATAATTACATTAAGATTTAGTGAATTTCTAAGTAAATAAATAGAATTTATTTTCAAGTTTAAATAATTTTTCAATTTAATTTTCAAAAAAATGAAATTTCATTTTTTTAAAGGAAATTTTGATAAAATAATAATAATTCTGAAAAACATTTTTTTAAAATTGAAAATTTTAAAAATACCTAATTGTTTCAAATTCAAAATTTTAAAAATTTGATAGAACTTCATTTTTAAGATTTGGCCAACTTCGAAATTTATGTTGATCTTTGGAGTGAAAAAATTTGGTACCTAATAATTTTGAAATTTTTTAAATTTTGATTCATTTTTGAAATTGGATCAATTTTGTAAATGTTGTATTTTCTTAGAATCAATTTTTGTTTTGTTCAAGATATTGGACATTTTTTTCAAAATAATTTTTCATGTTAATCGTTGACATTTTTTTTTCACTTACTCATAAGTCCACGGTGTCTACGGGTACCCCCCCCCCCCCCCCCATTAACTACGTTTTCACTACATCCACAAAATTTTCAGACCCCCCCACCACAAAAAATTTTACAGAAAATCTGAGTACCTTTCAAAAAAAAAAAAAAAAATCCAAATTTGCTACAGAAAAATTTTTAAATATCAGGAAAAATCTCAATGTTACCAATACGAAGAACTATTTAGCTAGCTAGGTACCTATTTTGTTTATAGACTAATGCATTTTTTCTCTTTCTCAGTCACCATCACATAAACATAAGATGTTTTTCGCGAAATGTAACACAAACATGAGCTGAACCTGAACTAAACTCGTAACATCTGCATTTAATACGTGGATACGAAAGGGAAAAATGCAAACAACCTTCTCCGCCGCCGTCCTTCCAAATCGAATGCGGATATGGTTATTTTAATATGCGAGAGAACGCTCACCTTTTTGCTCGTTATTTCGTCATTTGCACTGAGATGAATAAATAAATCACGAATGAATCGAGAATATAAATCTCTTCAGTTTGGGAAAAATAAACGAAATCTGTTCAACGTTGAGTAATTGACTGAGGCTCAGTATAATGATCATGTCACTCGGCTCAAAATTCTACCGTACAGAAAATAATTTCAGAATTTGAAATAATACGGAATTATTCGTTATTATTTTTCAAGTACATGTTTTTCGTAGCTGCAGGCATTTCCTTCGAGTGTTTTCTTCATTATCGCCATGAGAGGGAATTTTTCCGCTCTCTGGGAGGGTTTTTCTTTCAAATCGTCGCTATTTCACGAGTAATGATTTTTACATCGCCGAGTTCACGCCAACGCGACGATGATTACAGTAACAAACATCAGATAATTATTTTTTCCCGTATATGCTCGCGATTCCGGAAATAAAAAATATAAAATGTATATTACGTATAAACATTCATTATCAAGTCCAGTACTACATACTTAATACTCAAAATTGGAGGGGAGGGAGGGTCCAATCGAAATTTTTGTTATAACCGAAATTATTCCTAGCACGTTGAGCTACAACTTTTGTTTGAAATTTTTTTTAATTGAACCCCTCTCTCTCCTCCAATTTTGCATAACCCTGTAGATACTTATTCAAAATTGGAGGAGTGAGGAGTGAAGGGGCCATTCGAAAAGTTTTCTCAATAAAAGTTGCAGAATAAGATACTAGAAATAATTTTGGATATTATAAAAATTTAGATTGGACCTCTCCTTCTCCTCCTATTTCATATAACATTGCAGGTACTTATTCAAAACTGAGGAAAGGGTCCAATTGAAAAAAAAAATCAAATAAAAATTGTGGCTTGAAGTTCTAGGAATAATTTTGGTTATATCAAAAACTTTGATTGGACCCTCCCTCCGCACCAATTTCAGATAATATAACTTGGCTACTCACATTATTAAAAATAAGAGGAAGGTAAGGGGTCCAATTTGAAAAAAATTCAAATAAATTGTAGCTTGAAGTTCTAGGAATAATTTTGGTTATAACACAAATTTCGATTGGACCCCTTTCTCAGATGATTGTTTGGGATTTAGAGAATTTCAATTTTGCCTAAATCTAACCCAAATCTTCGATCTACTTAAAAGAAATAATTCTCAAACCGTGGTCATCTCATAGGCTGATTCGATACCAAAATTAATTCGCCTCAAACATAAACAAACAATCTCATCAAAGCACTACGCCACCGTGCCAATGTTTGCTCGCCCCAAGGGCACCTTTTTATCGGATGAATGGCCGAATAATGTGTGATATCGATAAGATCATAAAACAGACGCTTCATATCACTTCAACAAGCTCCTCTTTATACTGCAGTAATCACATATTTTCACATCCTTTCGCGCCTTCTCTGCACATATCTATGCTAATTTTACGCTTGTGTATGACAATATAATTAGAACTACCTTCAAATCAAATGTCTCGTACGAGTCTTATAATCGCATTTTTTCCTGGTTTGCAACGATAAGAAATTTGCTCAGATATTTGTAAATTTGTAATACCTTCAAACACTGTAGCAGCCATTATCAAAACAGTAGTAGACACAATAATTTATAGAAGTAGAATTTTTCCAATCATAGCGAGTTATGCAAAACGTAGGAATGCTCAAACGAGCAGAATCAATTTGCAGAAAATTAAACGAGAAAAAAATGCAAAATAATTCAAATCATTTCGAATCGGTAAGTTTCGATGGGACGAGAGAGAAGAAGAAAATTCTAGTTTGTAAATGAGACAAGTTCGACCTAGCATGACTTTTTTTTACTCCATCGTGTATGTAGTTAGTATGCAGTATGCACAAATAACTATCGTAAGCATAAATCTATCTGATGATGATTCACTTCTCTTCGCGGTTAATTACAAACCAAGTGTTCATATTCAATAAAGTATTAGTTAGAAAAAAAAATGCTACATGGAGAAAAACTCTACTGTACAGAGTAATTGAATAATGTCTGTGATTCGTCGACGAGAAAACTTCGTTGAAAAACATACACTTACTCTCTCACACATACGATAACAACAAGCAATACAAAGCCAATGCAACCACATCCAACTGTGTATACGTTCGAGCTTCGTCACGATGATTTGAATATTAAAACAAAACCTGGCCTCCGGCCTCCCATGAGTCTGACTCCGGGTACAAAACACGTCACACAATTAGTTTCAATTTGTATAGAAAATTGGTAGAATTATTCACAAGCCATAATTATTTTTTTCAATTTACCAAAATGACATTTCACACGAACTGATAAGCTAACCATCCAAAAAAATAGCTTCAGCAACATGACGTCATCTTACTGTATGAAGGATTTTGAATAATTTTCTACAAAAATGAAAGCGATAGGAAAGGGAGGGACACAATTGAAAAAATTTTCAAACGAAAGTTGTAGATTGAGATCTTAAGAATAATTGTGGTCATGATGAAAATTTTGATTGGACCCCTCCCTCTCTTCTAATTTTGTGTAATACTTTAAAAAATACTTTTATTCGAAATTGGAGGAGAGAGAGAGGACCAATTGAAAATTTTTTCAAACAAAAGTTGTAGATTAGGATTCTAAGAATAATTTTGATCATCATAAAAATTTCGGTTGCACCTCTCATACCCTTCCAATTTCAAATAATACGTATTTTTGTAGTATTGTGATGGTGAAAAATAGAAATTAAAAGAGAGAGGGGTCCAATCTAAATTTTTAAAATGACCAAAATTATTTCAAGACCTCATTCTACAACTTTTGTTTGAAAATTTTTTTAATTGACCCTCTCCCTCTCCTCCAATTCCGAATAATAAGTATTTATGTTGTATACAAAATTAGAAGAGAGGAAGGGGTCCAATCAAAATTTTCATCATGACCAAAAGTATTCTTAAAATCACAATCTACAACTTTTGTTTCAAACATTTTTCAATTGGGCCCCTCCCTTTCATTTAAATCACAACACTTTCATTTTTGTAGAAAATTATTTCAAGTCCTTCGTACAGTAAGATGACGTCATGTTACTGAACCCATCAGCATTTTAGCACGATCCCTCAAGAAAAGACCCCTTTGTATTCGAGTTTTCTACTTTCTATCCCAATTTCCAAAGCCCTCGATCCTAGCAATAAAATGAAATAATCCGAGGCGTCTAAATTTGACTCACTGCAGTCGACGTTTCATAACAAAATTATTACATCAATTAAAACACCACCGATAGTTGGTCAAAATCGACGTAATAAACCTTCACAATAGTACGGTTTTATGACGAGACAAAAGAATCTCTTTATTTGTATATTTAGGACATCAAGAGACGATGAAAGCGACCGCGAGTCGGATTTATTATACTATTGTCGTCATACAGGCTCACTCATTTTGGAACTTATTAAACGAGTGTAACGATGCTGGTAGGTATTTGAAAAAAATTATTATTTTACAGGATTTTCATTCGGAGCTTTTCTAACAAAATACGTATAAGAGGTCGAAAAGAGCAAAGAAACGTTTACTCTACGAGTAAACAAACTAACAGTACACGTAAATGCGTGAAATTTCATTGTTGACCAAGTTCAAGACCTTCGAAAATAAACTAGGCGCGTGGGTGGTTCTGTCGTTTCGTGTGGTGTTTTCTTCGTCGCAGTTGTAGAGTTATTAGGGATTATAATATTTTGTTTTTCGTTTTCGTAAACAATAATAGTATAGGTATTTACAAGTGCAATGTATAACGTGAGAAAAAAATGTCAATAATTAATTACAACCGCAAAGTTGTACTAGTTTTTTGCAATAAAACCGTCCGAGTACTCGATCAGCGAATACCCTACAACGTCGATGAATCAACCACCGGATACAATGGGATATTTATCAATCAGTACCCCTCGTATCACAAATTTACTCAGCGAGGATGATCATTTCCTCTCATTATCGCGCTAGTGATAAAGACAGTACCGAATAAACATGATACAGTATTAACTACGTGCGTACATATTTGTTATGTACGTTTTAAAAACTCGGAGAATTTGAATTATTAGAGAGAATCGACCAATTATCGCTCCAACACGACACCTAATACAAACAGAATCATTAGAAGCGAAAATCTTATCTCGAGTGATTAACGTAAGACGAACACGAAGAAAAGTAACCTGCGTTTTGACCCAAGATTCAAATTATAAACAGATTCGAAAATGCGATTTTGAAATAAAATCTGGAAATTTTAAAAATTGTTCGAAGCACAACGACCGCTCGTTTCCAACGGCGACGATTAATATTTAAATAGCACGACGTCATATCGAAACGAAAAATTATACGGCTATTTTACCATTATCAGCGGAATTTGAACTAGAAATCGATAAAAATTACGAAGCTGAATTTTAGTACAAAGAGGATAACTTCAAGTATCACTCTGAGATGACCTAAACTTTAAAATATTCCAAATTGAGTAACTTACTGGTATCGAAACCGGTGGTGTTTGATTTCTTGAACGCTTGAAGATGGAATTCATCGAAAGTAACTTTTGCATGCTGATTAACATCGACTTTTTTCATTGAAGAACACGAGTATGACTGACCAACGGGCGTTTCGAAATATGTGTGGTTGGTATTGGAATTGAAATCTGTAGGAACAATTACAAAAAAACGTAAAATTTAAATCGTCATTCGTGCTACAATATTCAATATTTGATTTAAATCTTACGTTCTGTTTTGTTAAGTTTCGGAATGTAGACTTCACCGGCCAAAGAATGCAAGACGTAGGAGGTTTTGTTTTCAACGGTCTCGAAAATGAATTTCAACTGGTTAATCGCAGTATTGTTTCTCCAGTATAGCGCAATTTCGTTGCAAGTTCCATTCGAAGCAGCTCCTTTCGGTATATCAAAATGGATTGTGTGATTCTAAAAGTTATAACAAAATTATTAATAAACGGGCACGTAATAAATAGTCAAAAGGTTGAATTCAAAGTATCTACCGTTTTATTTTTGGTCTCGTACGTATAATCAATCGAGAAAATTCCATCGATTCTAAGGCAAATGATATTTCCGTTCGTTATGTTCCAAGATCCTTTCTGAACGACTGGTGTGGGAGTTACAGGGATCGGAGTTGTAGGTGTTGGTGAGGGGGGAGGAGCTAGAGTTGTTTTTGGAGAAGTTGTAGTTGGAGTGGATGTTTTTGGAGAGGTTGTTGGTTCAGTTGTTTTTGGAGGGGTTGTTGGCTCAGTTGTACTTGAAGATGGTTTAGGTTTAGATTCATAGGACTTAGTCGTTGGAGTAGCTTCAGTAGTCTGAGATGTAGAAGTAGAGATCGCGTTGTTTAATTTGGGATGATTATCCGGAGTTTTTTGTTCAGGTTTCGGAAGTGACTCAGAATGCGGAGCCGCTGGTGAAACAATAGGGGTTTTTCCTTCATGCGTCTCGGGTAAATTGCTCCCATGGGTACCACCTTGAGACAATGTTTGTCCTGAAACAAATTCAAACCAAATTTCAAATACTGCCACGATATGAAACAGGCAACAAAGCAAACGTATAAAGCAAGTTGCAACGTGATCTTAAACCATATACGAATACATTATCATTGCATTCTGCAAAATATTACGAAAGAAAATTCTCGAAATAAGTGTACGGAATACAATTTTAGTCCAGAATCAATCTTCATATCGTAAAATAACAGCCACCTGATCTAACCGTGTTCCAAAACTAAAGTTATTGTAATAAACAATGGGCTCAATGACGATCAAACAGATGACAAATCAGGATTTAAAAATGCAGTTCCACAAACGTCGAATAGGAAATTATTCGATACGTAAGGAAGCAATCCGGTTAACATAATTTAGCATTTACGAATTGCAAAATATGTCGTATGTAAAATTCAAGCACAGTTTTGACAAAGCAACGATAATAATATAGACGTAGCAATAACCATTGAACTAGGCAATGAGGTTTAAGTTTAGCCATGTTCAAAGTTTAATCAAACTTACCAAAACATAACAAAAATGCACACAAAACCCAAGCTGAATTACGGAACATTTTGATTTTATGATTCAAACTACACGTAAGTAATAATTAATCGCGCAGTTATAAAATAAAATATAGTTTCTTGCAATTAGTGTACAATCAATTCAAAAACAGACTGCAAAATGACACACTGCCACAACGAGAGATACACTGTTCGTTTCGTTCACAACTCAATCAACACAACTACACTACCAAAATAATACCAATAATACCAACTACTTTGTTTGAAAATTTCAAATCCAATGATGTCAAACAACGCAAAGGCAAACATGCCGAGCCGAGCTAGCTAATCTGCGAGATTTGTGACGTCACAATGAAGCGTCCTGTATTGCATTCATTGAGGTCTTGTGGTCTTTGATTATGATTTTACTTTTTTCCTCAAAAATTTGAGTGCGCACACACAGATGTTTGAGGCATGTAAAATGATCTACTTTTTACCCTCTACAACCTCAAAATTTATTTCAAAATTCTTACGCCAACAAATAAAAAGTTATAAAAGTTTAAAGTTCAAAAAATTACGATTTTGAAATTAAAATTTAAAATTTCAAAAATTTATATCATTGAGCATTGAGCAAAATTTTGAGTGAACAAATGGGCGTTTGAGACATGAAATATGATCTACACTATTCACCCTCTACAACTTCGAATTTTTTTCAAAGCTCTATGTAGTGTAGTACCAATCAGTAAAAATTATGAAAGTTCAAAGTTGAGCATTCATAAGTTAAAACATCCATGTATTGTGCTCACTTGCTCACTCAAAAATTCAAAATTTTGCACAATAATCGTAATTTTTTTTTTTTTTTTTGAAAATTCATGACTTTTTCATGAACAATATTTCTATTTCCAGGGACCTCTTTTCACCATAAACTTAATTAGGAATAAATATGGTGGGAGGCAAAAAAAATGCTTCATTTTTTCCCTATATTTTGTGATAAATTATTAATTTAAAAAAATTATTGAAGGAGGGGGCGAATACCTCTTGAACCCCAAGTTATGTCTATGCCCTCCGAGACACCCTTTTTTAAAACTTAAAACATCTACAATTTCAAATGAAAACTATAATAATAGGTAATACTTAAAATTTTCGAGGGTGTATCAAAGGTAGGTACCTAGATGCTTGAAATTTTATTGTTGTAATGTGACTGTAAGAATGATTTTTTTCCCTGGAAATGAAACAAAAAATTTTAACTTTACATTTTTCACGCGAAAAATTCTCCTAAAAAAAAATTTAACAACTTTTTCTACGGAAAAACATTTTTCTGGTTTTTTTTTGTCCCAAAGTTTGAAAAATATTTTATTTATTATTTTGCTATCCTATACCTATTACCTAACGAAAAAAAATTGAGATTTTTTTATTTTCTTTCCAAAGAGAAAATTAAGAAACAGAAACTTTTCCACACGAATTTTAAAAAATATCTTAAGAAAATTTTATAACATTTTCTTCATTTTTTTAAAAAAATATTTTTTATCCCAAAAAATCCTGAAATTTCATTCTCCGAAAAGCCAGAAGAATAAATTGAGATTTCTCTATTTCGAAAAAAATGTGTACTTTTTTTTATTCCAAAACCATTCTTAAAAATTTTTGAATCCAAAAATTCGTATTTAATATTTTTGTATCCCAAAAAACTGAGAATTTTTCTCCAAAAAACAGAGACCCCCTACCAAAAAAATAGAAATATTTTCATTTTTCAGAAAATTGAAAAAAAATTGAGATTTTTTTTTCAAATCTAGAGTTAGAAAAGTATTTTTATTTAAAAACAATTTTCACTGCTAATAAGTGCCGATTATTTTTCATTAAAAAAATTATTGCTATCACGTACGAAAACTGTTCATAATCATGATTTTCCAATTTTTTTGTAGCTTTCTAAAACATGCTTTATCTTGCATTCAAAACTTCACTATCAAAATAAAAATACACGATTCATCATTTTTAGACAATGAACTACTACATACGAAAAGATAAAAAAATTTATTAATCGAAATTTTAATAAAATACGTAAACGTTAACATCACAGATAAAATGAAAAATTTGGAGATCACAACTGGCAGTAATTACTAAGAGCCAAAATCTTGATTACTTTATGGCTGAGATAGTACGTTTAAAATACGAATGACAGACCAACTCGTGACAACTAGCGAATCCCAGGATCAACTCGAAAAACGCATTCAATCGGTCCAAGTTTTTTTGATGAATTTGCGTTGAAATTCGTCGATATCGGACTTCTTTTATCATCTTATCCAACAAGTAACACAACCAGTATACGTTTGTCTTTGGCATAAACTGATTCCATATGTCCCTGAAGAAGCAAATAATTCTTATTAATATTTTATTATAAAGATAAAATTTTAAGCGAAACAAAAATACAAATCATTTCGTTGTTTTCTTCGTATCGGACTTGATAATGAATTTCGATGAAATTCGAAACGTCGCCCAATTTATTCGTATTCTGTATTTTTGTTTCGCTTAAAATTTGATCTTTATAATAAAATATTAATGTACATCTTCGCGAAACTTTTTATGTTTTTGTATTTTTTCCAAATAATTCTTAGTTGTATAATATGCAAAAAACGTATAGGTATCTTGTTTTTTTTTCTCGAACATATCGTCTTTCTACACCTACCTCACTTCATTTTTCATCAATCGATAAACTTCGAATTGAAAATCACCCTGCGCTGTGAACAGTTCAGGATCTTGGCCGATGTCGTTGAAAACTATACAATTATTGACGGTTATTCTTGATAACGTATAATCAATTATTGTCACCTGTTAATCAGAAAAAACATAGAAAAAGAGTGGTTACAAATGAGCTTGTAAAAGCAAAATTTCAGGTTCTAATAAAATTTTTATTTTTATTTTTTTTTGAATTTTTGTTGATTTTTAAAGGTTTAAGCTTAACTTATCGCTGTGCAGCAGTCATTGATTTAAATAATTTAAATCACTTACTTTGACACCACGTAATCTGATTGTACTTTCAAAATCACCAATAATGTATTTGGTTCTCTCTTTCTTTGTTTTCGATACTAGAATATTACCCCAATGCAGATCCCTGTGCTCGAAGTTGAATGCTTGCTCAGCAACAGCCAACGCGTAGGCAACCTAACAAACGCAAAAAATTCAATGATAGCATGGAAAAATATACATACATCATGACACAATTACAAAATATGCATAGGTAATATAAAATTCCTTAATTTATTTCAGGGCTGGGCAAACTCTGGCCGGAGTTGGAGTTCACTCTTTTAATTTCAACTCCAAACATGATTCACGAGTTTTAGCAGAAAAAAAACTTTCAATTTTTCACATTAGGTGAATGAATGAAAATTTTTTCAGTTTTCCAAGAATACCAGGATACAAACTTTTTTCATTTTTTTTTTCATAAAAAATAAATAAATAGGTATTTTTGGTGTAATTTTTAGCCAAATTTTTTAATTAAAAAATAATGGCTATTGTGTCCGACCCTAATTTAGAAGGGGGGGGGGTAGAAAATTTTTGACCATATTTCTCGACGTTTGGTACCAAAAGACGACGATCTGCAAAAGTCACATATTTATATATATATATAATGTTCCCGCTACTTTTGGGCCCCGGGGGGGGGGGGGGTGAGTCCAATGGGTCGAATGAAGTCAAACTTGCTATGTGAGGTCCCATCGGAGTAGAAATGATGCCAAAAAAATGTTGGGGCCCCAACTCAAAATTGAGCATATTGACCCCTTTTTGAGGGGGTGCGGGGGAGCCCCAGAACCATGAAATTTTTTTAAACTTGTCCCAGTGATGAGAACACTAATTACCTCAAACATATTCAAATTTCAGTCCCCTAAGTCATCCCCATCCCATTTTAGGGCCCAAAGAGTGGATTTTGGGGTATTTTTTTCACGTTGATCAGGCTACAGACCCCCAAATGAGGATGAGGGGCCCAAATTTTTGTCATAGATTAGGTTTATGCCCCTGAGGTGCCTTTTGTAAGTTTCAACTTTTGGGCCCCCTTTGACCCTTGTCCAGGGTCAAAAATCAAGATTTTCACGTTTTAACCCCTTTTTTGGTGTGTTGGCCCCCCTTAGTAGAGCTGAAAGTGACGAGGGGGTTGGGGCGGAGCCCCCATCTGAAGATGAAACCTTCAATGCAGACAGGAACTAAAACTGAAGACAAAACCTGACATCTTTAAACTGAATTTGAAATTAAAACTGATATTGAAACTGAAATACCATGAATGAAAACGTTTTTAAAGGAGTACACTAACTAGAAAAAAAAAATTGGTTCGAGAGTAGCATCTTGACTGCTACGCGTTTTTATTTTCAATTTTGATTCGAAAATCGTTCATTTTTTTGGAGAAAAAACCTCAACTTTTTTGAAGTAAAAATATTTCTCAAATTTTTGAAAAAAGAGCTAGGTTTTGATTTTTTGGCGAAAACTGAATTTTTATCGAAATTGAAAAATACTTACACTCGTGTATGTATCCCAAATTTTTGCAGGAAAAAATCTTATTTGTTTTTCATTTTCTTAGAACAATGACATTTCTCATATTTTAAAACAATTTTTTTGAAATAATTTTTTTTTTTTTTCAATTTTTTTGGAGAATTTTTTTTAATGAAGTACCTAACTTTTGAAGGAAAAATATTTTCGAAGAAAAATCATTCTGAATTTTCATGGGAATTTAAAAATACTTATGTAAGTATTTCAATTTTTTCGAAAAAATGTTTCAATTTTCAAAGAGAAAAGATATTTCTCAAATTTTTACTTGAAAGAAATTTTTCAATTTTTTTATTTTCTTGGAACAAAAAAATTTTCCAGTGATTTTTAGAATAAATTTTTGTATTTATTTTTTAATTCATTTTTTGGGGGCATGGGGTGTTATTTTTTCAATTTTTCGTAGTACCTAACAATGTCATTTCAACTTTTTGAGGCAAAATCTTAATTCTGTTGTCTTGATTTGAAAAAAATCTACAATTTTTTTGGAAGTAATAACTTTATATAGATTTTATTTTTCTTCAGATTGGCGCAGTTACACTGATGAAATTACTGATCTTCTTGCCCTACATGCAAATTTTGTGTCAATTGAAAAAATAAATCGACTCCGGTCAAGAGGTGTTCAAGTCGAAGTGCTTTTTTTTTAGTTTGCCAGAGTTTCCCCAGCCCTGCTCTACTTACAGCTTAGCAAAATAAATCACAATAAAAAGAACGAATTTTTAAAAATAAAACAAAAATAAAATCGATAAAAAGAAAAGTAAACAATAGCTAACAAAAAAAAATTAACATACTTGGCTCAGCGAAAATCAAACTTCAAAGCAAACGATTTACTTGACGAGTGAGAAATCTAGTCATGAAATTTTCAAACACGACGTAGAAATTCACTCGCCGAGCACTTGGTTTACAAACAAAAACGTTCAAACTACTCCCAAAGGGCGGCAAATATTCCTTACAGAAGCTTCAAAATTCAGATAACACTACGTTAACATAATAATTTACCTGGGTAAATACGGACAGAGCTTGTTGAGCGTTATTGAACTCGAAAGATTCAATGTCTTCGCCTCCGTGACTTAGTTCTAAAATGATGTACAATTGATTTTCATCGAACACTTTCGGCGAGTCGTTGTCTGAACCTAAAATATAACAGCACACATTTGATTGAGGTTTTGTAACGATCAAACGTTTGTCTTCTTCAACTGGTTAATAATTCTAAAATACCTTTTTCATCGTTGTATACGTCCCAGAGATCTATTAATCGGTTCGGGTATTCACCATAAACACACCAACACCTCTGCAATTCAGCAAAATTATCGGTAAAGTAATCTTTTCCCTTCCTGAGATCGCTTAGTTCCCTGCAATGGTGAAAAAATACGTAATTTAATTTTAAAACTATGGCTAACGCAGCGTTATTCTAAGCATATATCAGTGGTGGGAATATTAAAGCAGTGGAAACGCTGACAACGTATTTTCCATTGTTTCGAATTCACATATTTGAGTACTTATGTATTTCAGCATAATTATTTTTATAATTTCGTAGATTTTTCACTTTTAAAGAATTTATTTTTGTCGGTGTGACTGCCAAAACGTCGTTTTTTTAGTTTCTATTTTTCTAAATAGAATTTTTAACTAGCTTGTATCAGATTTAAAAATAAGACAAAATTTTACAAAAATATCAAAATATGTAAAGGAGAAACGAGAAATAAGAAGTTTTTTTTTTTTTGGTAATTTAAAAAACATAATTGACCAAAATAATGGATTTTTTAAAAATAATTTATTAATTTATTAATCAAGTGTTCGATTCCCTCAGTACTCACCTCGATATAACTAATTCAGAAACAATTTCGTCGTATTTCTTCTGTTTTTCGCCGTTGATTAGTAAGTCTCCTTCGATAGGTATAATTTTCAATACAGAGCAATGCGCTTTGTTACGTTTCAGCATGAATACTTCCCCATAAACGCCTTCACCGATCTTTTTACAGTTTTTCAACAACCTGCGAGGAAAAAATAAAAAATTAATCGCTGAATCAGCACAATGGAAAGTGTTTTTCAACGCAATAACGTTACCGATCATTAAAACATTCTTCGAAAGGTAAAGGTTCAGTTTGTTTACAATATCGCAGCACGGTTTCTTTAGCGGAGAGATGATCTCGTATGTCGTGACACTCTAATGATACCTTGTGAGACCGCGAGTAATCTAAAAAAAAAATACGTTGAATAATACGCGTATTTTGATAAGCGTTTGCTAAGATAACGTACACGAATACGTGATTTGTACAAGTCAGACTACAGACCTCCGGCTTGTAAATCGTAGTTATTTTCAATTCTCGAATCTTGTTCTGATCCCACGAAAGAAAAGTACGATTTATCGCCTAATAATTTACTGCTATCAGAAGATGACGTTAATCCACTGCTTTCGCTCGTCTGCTGCTGCTGTTGCGCTGGTGGCGATTTGTGGTTTACGCATAAAGAAAATCTCGCTTTGCTCGGTTTTTTACATTTCTCTGCGGAAATAAATTTGTTTTAATTATGGCTTCTTGCTTCTCGTTTACATCCCATCGACCCATAGAATAATATTTACCTAAATACGTGCAATTTTGATTCAAAAATGTTTCGTTCGAATATGTTCTTGAGCTGATTTCTGCGATTTCTGAAACAAAAAAGTTATCAATTTTTTTCCAACAATTCCACAAACACGTGTATTCGTATGAAAAAATGATCAATGACATTCGTCATGTAAAAAAAAATAGAAATACAAAAAATTTTAAAAATTTGATTCTTACTTACGTTAAAAAACACACGTATTAAGTTGACACATGATTTTGAAAAATGCCGAAATTTTATTAAAATTATTAATATATAGAGAAGTTTTTGAGCCGAATAGATATAACTTTTGAGGCTGCTTTGCGTCTTGTGTTCAAAATTATAAAACATCAACGCAGATTTTAAAGCAAAAACTAAATTTATCATGTTTTCTTTCTTTCAAGTATTAATTCGTGTATAGTTTAAAAACATTCAGAGATTACCATTTTTCATTTTTACTTTAATTAATTTTGCACTCAGAATTTTTAATTACGAGAAGGGAAATATTACATACGCAACACTAACGAAATGATGAATAAAAAAATAGGAAAAATTAACTCGACTTCACTGTTTAGAAAATAAATAACTACGCAGCCAGCAATAAATATCAATAAATCAATTCGATTGATTTTGAAAATTTTTCAATTTTTTTCAAAAAAATTGATCTTTTTTAGTAGTGTAAAATAATGTAGGTGTTTTAAAATACTTTCGATACATCATTAACAGAATGAAAGATGAAAGCATGGAAAACCAAGATACGAATACGACATTTTGAAAATCGAATTCGAAAAAATTTACCTTTTAAATCCGGATTTTCATCAAACTGGCTGGAAATTAATTCTTCGACATTCTTTCTCCAACATCTTCCTTTCAAATCTTCGTGTTCAGTCTGCGATTGAAATCCATACTCTCGAATATTCTTCAATGTAATAAAGGAGCGGCGCCACTTCTTGCCAGTAGCCAAAACAATCGAATGACCCAACATAGATGACCTTTCCAAAAATCGCGAAGTACACAAAGATGTCTGATTATGAGAACCAAGTTGCATTTCTTGAGTATGTACCGGACTATTCCTCGCTTTACTACACAAGTCAACTTCTTCATCTTCTTCCAGATTACTGTTTTCCTCGTTCAACGTGGGCATTATAAATGTTTTTTTCCTGCGTCTTGTGACGTGTTTCAAATGCGCAGGGATTTCATCTTCTGGCTGCACGTATTTTGGTTCTAGTTCTTTGCAAATGCTTTCAAAAGTTTCTTTAAGTTTTACAGCTTGCCAGTATTCCTCACTCAACCAACCGACAAACGCATCGACCACAGAAGTGTTCTTTGCAGGAGCTGGGGTGAGAAAGCATTCAGCAGTTTCGTTCAAAGAAGGTTCTTCAACTTCTGGCTCTGCCAGTGCGTGAATCGGAGATAAATGTTCGGAGGTTTCGACCAATGAGGATTTTTCAACATTAGGCTCTGTTGATGAGCGGATCGGCGATAAGAATTCGATGGATTCGATAATAGAAGATTTTTCAATTTCTGGCTCTGTTGGTGCATGGATCGGAGATAAGAATTCGGTGGTTTCGGTCAATAAAGATTCCTTCACTTCTGGCTCTGCTGTGATGCTCATCAAAAATAAATTATCTATTAATACGTCTTCGGTCGAGCATGTACTTGTTTCACTCAGCGAAGAGTTTCCTTCCAAGTCTGGCTCTGTCGACGTAACATGCAGAAATTCGGTCTTCGAATTATTTTGCTGATCTTCTAAATCATTCGTACCGTAATTTTCTTCAAATATTCTGTTGATGGAAATTGGAGAGGACGAAAACGCAGTTCGAACACGAGAAGAATTTTGAGGTTCAGCAAAACTCGATAGCGAACCATTCTTAGAATTTGAAGGGGGTGCATACGAAAATCGGCCACCCGGAGAATGCTGGCATTCGCTACAATTTGATGACGATTCATTTTTTGAACTATCTCGTATGGATTCATTTGATTCTTCGTGTTTACACATATCTGAATTGAAAGATGTTTCATTTGGATTTTCCAAAGGTTTAGGGTCGCCGGGAAAAGTAAATAAAGAACAATGCGAATCACTACTACGTGACTTGATCAGACTGTTATTCTCGGAAATGATTCCGGCTTTGGATTGCTCATCGTCCTTATCACACTTTGAAGTTGACAACGAAGAATTATTATCGCTGGAAAATCCAGTTCTGGAATCAGACAGAGTTCTAGATTGCTCATTATTCGTATTACTGTTTTTTGAAGTCATCGACGATGAACTACTGTCGCTAGGAGAAGATCCAACGTCAGAATCAGACGAGTAGTTGAGGTTTTCTGCAGTCTTCTCTAAATCGTCCTTTTTGGAAATACGTAACGGTTCGTTTAGTGTCATGTGAATACTTGGATCGCAGGGATCGTCTTTGGAAATATTTAACCGTTCGTTTGCAGTAACGTGAATACTTCGATTGGACGCTTCATTGATAGACTTTTTTAGCGATTCGTTCATAACCACGTGAATATTTTCATCGAGAGCTTCATTTCTGGAAACATCTTCATTTCTAATTACCGGTGAATGTTCCGAAGAATGATACTTGATGGCACCGCTCTGTTCGTGGTCACTGTATAAATGTAGGAATGAAAAAGTATCTTCAAGTTGTTTCAAACTTTCTTCGTTTTCAATCTTGTTTACTTCACAGTTTCCATGAGCCGGTGACCTTTTTCTATCAAAATTAGGCGTTGAAGCGGTGCCCGGATTAAAAATAACAGAACACCGGTTTTCATTTTTAGTTTCGGTATCAAAGTTGAAGATCTCATCAACGTTACTCTGAACAGTACGAAGTAATCGGTTGGCATTCTCAGATGCATTATTGACATCGCATTCATTGTCGAGTGTGTTGTTCCCAAATGATAATTTTTTCTGAGTTTTTGTCCGACCACGATTTTTGTTAATAGAATCCTTGTAAAATAAATCTGAACTACGTTCCACGAAACCGGTGGGTCTTTTAAAAACTTTTTCATCTGATTTGACAGGCGTTGGATCTGGTATGTCGACGCTGCTGTTACTATGATTAATGTTTGTTGCGGGAACTGTTCGAAATATAGATTCGCTTTCGGAAAGACAGCTATTGGCGTTAATATCTTTGGCAATTGATGGAAGACGTGACTTTGGTTTAGTTTTTTTGTTTCGTAATGCTTGGCGTTTTTTATAATCGGCTAACGCTGTGAACAAAACCGATCGAATTTGTACATTGCGTGTTTATCAAACTTTTAACACAAGTAATTAAAAATTAGGTACTCACGATCTAATTTAGAACCAATTTCATAAGCAGATAATCCTGGTAGATCGATATCCGAATCTGAATTATTACTCTTGTACAAAAGTGAACAATATTTTGAGTTTTCTTTATTCCGTGGCAAATGTTTGGTTTTCACTTTCCTGTCACTACAAATAACTTGATTAGCGATTTGAAAAATACTTCCATTATTTTAAAATTATTGATGCTTGAAAACATTTGCTTACTTATTCTTGGGGCGTGGAATCAACGAAGGTTTGCGAGTTGTACGAGGTTGATTTTCTATACTTTGCAAAGGCTTCGGAACGGTGCAATTTTTGGTATAATTTACTACACTTTTTCCAAGGAAAGACTTTTTATTAAAAATTGGTTTCTTCTTTACTTCATCTTCGAGCAATTTATCAAATACGGATTCCTGCTTGAAATCTATGCAACTCAAACGATAATTTGAAGTACGACCTTTTTTACTGGCATAAGTTTTAATGTTACCACCGAGCATAGATTTCTCCATTATTTCAAGATTGAACAATACACGAATAAATAAAAAATGCACTTCACACTAATAATTAAACTAATAATAATTTTACATTACCTAAATTTATAGAATCGGACTAACGGAATGATAATTGAAATTTGAAAATCGAAGTTCAGAACTTAGGAATACGAAATTTTTTAAAAATAACGCCTACCGAAAAAATGAAAACAATGAATTAGTGATGGGAACTATCGATAATACTATCGATAGTTATCGATATTTTTTTCTATCGATAGGAAATTTCGATAGTTTTTGCCAACGATGTACTATCCAAACTATCGTACGAACTATCGATAAGTTATCGATAGTTCAATTTGGTCCAATTCAACGCTTTCTGGACCGTTCTGCAGGTCAAATTTCTTTTGAAAAACGAAAAGAAAATTTCCAAAATGTTACACGAACTACTCGAGATTGAAAATTCGTTCGCTAAAAAAGGTCAAACAACACAAAAGTTGTCAAACTAACAGGCAAATTTAATGAATTTATTGGTGGTTTTGTGGACTATCGAGCAAATATCGAGCAACTATCGAGACTATCGATAGTTATCGATATGGGAAAAAAACTATAGATAGTTTATCGATAGTGAAATTTTGTTATATTTTCGATATCGAATTCCATTCGATAAAAAAAACTATCGATAGTTCCCATCACTACAATGAATCGTCTTCTCTCTCTTCACTCCACTCTCATTATCCTCAATTTTGTCAAATACTTTACATAATTTTATATAATACTGGAAACTCTGTGCTTTTGATTTGACTCCCAAGAAGAGCGCTCTCTAAGCGGCTCGGCATGAAACTAATTCTAGGTTTTCGACTAATCGTTGCGTGATTCGTCATCTGATAGGTCGAAGACATGACGATCGGTTGAAAGTCTGAGAATAGTTTCATGCCGAGCCGCTAAGAGAGCGCTTTTGTTGGGAGTCACTTGTCCCCATTGGAGTTTCCAGTATTATATATATTGTAAAGTATTTTATATCAGCCAGATTTTGAAGCACGACGTTCTATTTTGATAAAACGCTTCTGCTCATGCGCAAACAAACGTGTGTGTGTATTTTACAGATGATACGTCGTTGTGTTGGTAACGCACACAACGTAAGGATCAAGTGAATACACACTCACACTACTTTACTTGTGCTTCAAAACCGCTGATTTACACGAGCGGTCCATATATAAAAGTATAAGGTCTGTGAGAAATTACAAAAATTCTTTCATTTTAACATTAACTATCTGGTATTTTTATATTGGAAACATGGTCACACTGAAATTGAATCAATTCAAATTTCAATGTTGACTTCTAAACATTTCAAAATCATAATTGATTTTTTTTTTTTTTTTTTTCATAAAAAAGTTGATTTTGAATTTTGAGTTTTGTTTTATGTTTGATCGATTCATTTGAATTTAAAATTACAAATATCAATCAATATTAGAAAAAATCATATTTCATAGTACTTTCAATAATTATTACTTACCAAAATTGAAATTGAAAAAAAATTATTTCAGCCACCCACAAAAACAGCCATTTTCACTTGGATAAAAAAATAGATTGGTACTTTGATGGAATACAAGCGAAAGTTACCAAGCTCGCAATTCCAAAATTAGTTCACGTTACTCGAACTTTTCTTTCACGTTTTCGGGGTTCTCTGACGTTTTGGACTTTTAAAATTTTCAGCCATTTCTTTTCGGAAATAACCGCTCTGCCGGTTTATTTTTTAATATTTAATTCGATCGAAAAAAATTCGCCAATATGGTAAGTTTATAACTGATATCATTAATCGTTTCGATAATATATTAACGTATGTTTTTTTTACAGTCCCTCATCATACCGGAGAAATTCCAACATATACTTCGTATCATGAATACGAACATAGATGGTAAAATAAAGATTATGTTCGCGTTAACGGCGATCAAAGGTATTGGTAGAAGATTTTCCAACGTGGTTTTGAAAAAAGCCGATGTCGATTTAGACAAAAGAGCTGGCGAATGTTCCGATGAAGAGGTAAATCTTGTACACTATTTTCAGTATATTTTGTCGTAGTATAACTTTAAACATAGTTTGATTCCTTGAAGGAATTCTAAATTCGCAGTACTGTGCACAATCAACGGTCTTCTCATTTTTATTGATAATGTCTATGATTGGTAGTTTGTGCTAAATTAATGAATTGAAACTAGGTAATGTGTTTTCGTTCACATTGACCTGACACTATTGTTTCTATTCTACACGACGTCAAAGATGGTTTGATTCCTTAAAGGAATTCTAAATTTGCTGTACTGTGCACAATCAACGGTCTTCTCATTTTTATTGATAATGTCTATGATTGGTAGTTTGTGCTAAATTAATGAATTGAAACGAGGTAATGTGTTTTCGTTCAAATTGACAAGACACTGTTGTTTCTATTCTACACGAATTGATAATTTATATTCTATCATTTTTTTACACGTGATGAACACTGTTTTAATGTTTAATTTTGTTATGTTAGGTCGAGAAAATCATTACAATTATGACCAACCCTCGTCAATATAAAATTCCAGATTGGTTTTTGAACAGACAGAAAGATATCGTTGATGGAAAATATTCGCAAGTACGTTTCATTTTGTATTTTGAAAGTTGATTCAAATCAAATGTACGTTATATTAATATTTTATTTTTTCGTAGTTGGCTTCTTCTAATTTAGACAGTAAAATTCGTGAAGATTTAGAAAGATTGAAAAAGATCAAGGCCCACAGAGGACTTCGTCACTATTGGGGGTAAGTTTTCTTGACTAGTCGTCTAGAGTAGATTTATAATTCTTTTAAAAAACTTGCTGACTATGATATGGTCTTCGTTTATTACACATTATTAAAAATGTGCTAATTGTTTGTTTGCAGTTTACGTGTACGTGGTCAACACACGAAAACAACTGGTCGTCGTGGTAGAACCGTTGGTGTATCGAAAAAGAAATAAGTTTTGTGTATCGTATTTTGGAATCCCTAATATATTTTGTATTGTTCAATGTGTTTTTTTTGTGTATTGCTATTCTGATTGAAAAGATGTAATACGTGATGTTTGCAGTATTACGTATTCTAAACTTCGTCCCTTAGTTGTGGAAAATCGAAGTTATCACGTAGTTTTAGCTCCAAAGCAAGTTTCAGTTTCAATGTATTAATTTATCGAAACTGAGTGACTATTATTTGACGGAATTTCAATTTCAAGTGGAATCACTATGAAAATGAATCTGATGTTATTACAATGTACTCCTGCCTAGTAATGTAGGCCTAGAGTTCTGCACGGTGCGGTGCGGCGCCGTATTGAGTAAGACCACACGGTGCCAGTGCCGCACCGCACCGTATTCAGTATCTTTTGCATGAGATCATTTTCTTTATCACATTGATGGTAAAGGCAGGTAGGGGAAGAAGTGTCACAGCATTATCGCATGATTTTATGAGTCACATTCAAACATATTATTAATACGATGCGGTGCTGCACTGTCACCGCACCGTATCCATACTTGGCGGTGCTGCACCGCACCGTATCCATACTTGGCGGTGCTGCACCGCACCGTATTTTCAGATAGCAATACAGTGCGGTGCGGTGTCGCCCCGTTTGTAATTTGTACGGTGCGGTGCGGCACCGGCACCGCACCGTGCAGAGCTCTAAAATGTACGTAGATCATGAAAAAAAAAACATGAATGTTTGAGCCTGTTGAGCCTTCAGTTCCTGTAAAACAAGGATTCTGGATTACAGGTCTCTAGTATACCAAAAAGCTGAATCTAGAGATTGACTTGCACCTGACAATATTAATTTGATAGATTTTTGAATTGGAAAAATATTATATTTTCGAGCGTAGGGTTGAGGATTATTGGATTTTTAATTTTTTCACCGCCTGAAACGAAGAGATCAATGATCAGAATCATGTTGGTAACCCTGAGATTATCCTTACCCGTACTTTTCGTCGAAGGCGGGTAGGGGATTCGAAGTCATATGTAAACAAAGAAAACTTCCATTTCTATTTCTGTCACAAATTTCTGTAATCTTTATTTTAATTTTCGTTAAATGTTTCAAATTTCAATTATTATAAAAAAATTCTTTGATTTTTCAAATCGTATCCTTTAAAACAACGACTCAGTGCTCAAGTTCACTTTACGGATAGTGTAAGTTGTGCACTCGTTTTCAAATAATGGACGTTTTTCATCGCGAGACTGTACTCCTCATAATTTTGGGTAAGTTGTGCACGTATTATTTTCTTGCAAGTTATAATATTACCACAAGTACGCCCTACGCCACTTGATTAAAAAAGATTAACCAACAGTGAATTTAAAATTACATCAAGTACAATACTGCGTGACACGTTTACGTACTTCTGTGCGTCGCCCAAGTACATTAAATTAACCTTAATAATTTCATGATAGATGTTGAAGCTAAAGTAAATTATATTTCCAATAAAATGTTAATATAAGTAAAACTTGAAAAGTTAAAAATAACGGTACACTAAATTCATAAAAATAAAATCCATAAAAAGAAATTTTCGCGTCGAGATGAATCGCCGATCGAGCGTAACATGAAGTTTCATCTAAGCTAAAACTTGAACCTAAAGTAAACTAATTTTTAACAAATTTACCCAGCTATGAATTAAGCAGAATCTGATAAAATAAGAGGTGAGTGTAAATTCAAATTTAATGATTAACTCAATTCTCGCACGCTTTCGTAATAAGTAGAATAAATGGCGAAAAATTTGGAATGAAGCATATTAGCATAATGCATGACGCCCATTCATTTTCGAAATTCAACGACGATAATAACATGGGTGATATGTTGGTGGACGAGGCAACACAAGCCCTGAAATGAAACAATCACATCATAGTATTTAGTATACTCGTGTTTTAAGAATTTTCTATAAGTATATTGATTTATTAATTTTCTGTACCAGGAAAACAATATCGATTCCAACACGGTACGTAATATGGATACCAATTCACACTTGGCGGATGTAAATGGAAAAATGGAGGAAATCCTAGAAACCGCATCGGAGTAGGTTCTATTTGATCTTCAGTATGATTTATTTGTAATATATAGAAGAAAAAAATTAGAGTTATTCATCATTCACAATTTCTCATTCTACTCATTGACAGCTTTACGTTCGAAACTCAAAAATAACCTGGTGGTTTTCAGGTGCTGTATTTGAAAGATCATTTTCAGAATTTGGATTTCTCTGGTTAGAAGTTTCATCGTTCTGGTGAGTTTCCAGATTTGCTACTACATCATCACGTTCGCCTTTATGAAAATTATTATAAATTGTAACAAGCTGAACTAATTACTGCGCTGATTTATATATAGGTTTAATGAAGATGCTCTCAAGCTATACACACTTCTCTCTGGACAACATCTGGTTCCATGTTTAATCGCAGAAGGTTTCCGAGTCGCATGACTTCTACTCGAAGAACTATTCGGACTTTTCAGTTTATTTCTGAAAATCGGTAAAATTTAAAGTTATTTTTCTTTTTATATTGAAATTTGTGTTTCGAAACCAAATCTCTACCTGTCGTCGCGATTTTCCCTGTTTCTACGTTCAGAATTTTTAGAAGGCGATGTTTTTTCCGAAGATCTTTTGTATATTTTGCTTTGATAGGTAGGACTTTCTAAAATATAAAAATATTGAATTTAGGCAATCATTAGGGATCCTAATTACTGTTATCCATCTCCTAATTTCTTTAATTTTTAACACCATAAAGAATCAAGCAAAACATCTATTTATCTGACAAAGCGCTCTTCAAATACCTACATATTTGGGTGCATTAAGAAAATGTAACAAATAGATGCGTCAGGGTTTGGTAGAGCCTTAATGAAAGTTAATTACGACAAAATGAAAACTTTTTATGATTTCGGACTGTTGAAAACATTATTCTTTTCACACAATATGTGTCGTAAAATTTGAATATTACTGACATTTTATAGAAAATGTGTTCAAATATAAGAGTTTTGTAGGTAGGTACCTACCTATACGACAGCGACTATTTCAGCATAATGTCATTCAACACTTCAACTTGTGCAAATGAATTTAGTTGCATAAAATTGAAAATGAGATTTCTGCCTATTTTGTTATTTTTTTGCTCAAGGAAGACTTCCTTGATGTTTCGAAATCATTTGATGGGAAGAAGTAGGAAAATTTGGCTGGAATAGTATCTTAATTATCTTGTTAAGGGTGGGATGGGAAGACATTATTTGCAAATCAGCGATAAAGTTGATAGGTTTTCTAGAATACATGTAGGTAAGGTACCTATCTAATAAAGAAGATAATTACCTGCTCTCTCCGTTTTTATTTGTCAGTTTATAGATCATCCAATAGGTTTTATAGAAAAAAAATTCCCAAAATTCAACATGACACTTCGCATTTTATAAGATATTTAAATTGTAAAAATTTCTAGTTTATCGTATTTGACATTAATGTTTCGAATTAATTTTGAAAAGTCAAGTAAAATTTTATTCTTCAATTTTATATTATTTAGAGAATCAATTAGTATGTGCTTATTGCTTAAGTGGGCTCATTTTGATAGGTATTTAATTCAAAGAAATTATGATCAATAATTGTTGTGTTGAATGATTGAAAATTTTGAAATTATTTTCATGTAAATAAATTATAAATATTATTCCTGACCCAGTCTCGTTTATGGATTTAAAAAATAAAATTAAAAAACCGAAATGGTGTAGCAAATTAGCAACAATGTAGACTGCAAAAATTAAAGCAAAATAATTGCAATTCTACGAAGCCACAAAAAATAATGAAAGGAAGCACACAATTCTGAAGATTAACACTGCAAAAGGTGTTCAGTCGTTGAACACTCCGTTGATGTCCTGTAATAATTCACGTTATTCGCCTGCTCCTCTTTCAATTTATTATCTATTCATTTTTTAAATACTTTATTAAAAAAACTTGGAATTACTTTAAAAACACAATTCATTTCTATTTTCACATTACGTTGAGAAAAACTTTTTAAAAAAAGATTAAAAATAGAGCTGTGCGCCGCCGAGTCGAGCCGCCGCCATCGACAAATTTTCCATCAGCCGACGCGCCGCCGCCGCCGATTGAAATGACGGCTCAGCCGCCGACGCCGCCGCCGATGAATCGTCGGCTGCTCGAACCGGCACGTGTCTTAATTTGACCCCTCCGCCTCATTCATCGAAAGTAAACAGCTGTAAATAAAGTAAAAATGTACACTCACTACTCGGTACCATTGCTGAGCAGCTCTCAAGCTCTTTAGAGCTAAGTTCTTTAGGTTTAAGCAGCTTACAATGAGGTAGCTTTGAAAGCTGTAGCTCTAAAAAGGAAAAAAATGCCCAAAATTGCTCACTCAGTCGGCTATGCCGCCGATTTAGTTTTCAGCGGCGCGCCATCTACGCCGCCGACCAATTTTTGAATTTGCGCCGCCGCCGCCGATTTCTCATCGGCGCACAGCTCTAATTAAAAATATATGATAAGTCACAGAAATATTTACTTTTTTTTCACTCATTAAATTTAATCCATTTTAAAAAACTACAATGAAGAATTGAGTTTCACAATTTTACGTTACGTAATTTAAACTTATTATTAAAAAAATTTAATGCAATAAAATTTGAATAGATGATTGAATTCCTAAATCAATTACTTTACGTTACCCAATTTAAATTTTTTAAAATAAATTTGAGCAGATGATTAAATACTTAAACAAACTTTTTTTTTTTTAAATTTTACCAACTGAAATAATTGTTTTCAAAAAAGTTTGAAAAGGAGCAGCGAACGATTTTTCAAAAACGCACTTGTTTCTCTTTGTTTTCTGTCATTTCGTCGGTGTGATGCAGTTTCAGAGCGATCCCGTCGATTTGTTGCACTTGTTTCTCTTCGTTTTCTGTCATTTTGTCTGTGTGATGCAGTTTCAGAGCAATCCCGTCGATTTGTTGCACTTGTTTCTCTTCGTTTTCTGTCATTTCGTCGGTGTGATGCAGTTTCAGAGCGATCCCGTCGATTTGTTGCACTTGTTTCTCTTCGTTTTCTGTCATTTCGTCGGTGTGATGTAGTTTCAGAGCAATCCCGTCGATTTGCTGCATTTGCATAGGAAAAAACCATAATTATGCAATAGAATGAGGAATGTTAAAATGAAAATTCTTCAATAATACGTAAACGCTTAATTATGCTAATCACAAAATTTTTGTTTCAGAGAATACGCAGCCAGTGTTGTCAATACTCAGAACGCGCTCAGTAAAGAATCTGAGCTGAACGCGCTCCGAGATTCTTTGGTGAACGCAAACTGAGCAGCGTTCAATTATCACTCTTTATAGGGTAATTTGTTTACAGTGAATTTTTACCAGTTTTACGAAGTTTTTGTCTCAGTTTCATCCTATTCTCTCGATTTTCCTTAAAATTATTAATAATAACATGTTTAGAAGTATAAAAATGAACTTCTCAGTGAATAATTAAATTTCTGAAGAGCAATATACCAATCAAAAATTAAGTTTTCATGTTATTTATGTACCAAATAAAAACAGAAATATGTGTTAGTTTGGGTGTGTGTATCTGTGAAAACAAATTTATTTTTACGTAATTTTTTTAAATCAAAATTTCTGCTGGTACCTAATGAAAGAACTAACTCAATTTTATTCGGCACACAATCACGTATACGGCATAGATGACGAAGATTCTTTCAAGTTATCACTGTTGTAGTTTCACAGAGTGAAGCATAATTTTGTTCTAGGTATAATAAAACACTACAAACAGGCATTTAAATTGTTTAAATTCAATTTGTAATAATTTTTTATGATAAACAAATTAAATTTCAACTTATTTGGGTTTATTTTTACAAAGTTTATGTTGAGTAGTTGAATCAGATAGTTGAAAAAATTATTAAAACGAGTTCCAAAAACAGTTTTCACTTCACCGGAATCCTTCAAAATAATTAAAAGTGTTTAATAAAGCATACAAAAATTGAATGAAATTGAGATGAAAACTTCGACAATCCTCATTAGCAAATGAAACGAATCTCTAGAAGAGTTTGCGTTCAGTTGCGTTCTGAGTCTGAAAAGGTCTGAGCGCGTAAATAATTCAGCCGCTCAGAGTAAATGGTGAGCGGAGCGCGCGCTCACCATTCATCAGAGCTGGGGCGACTCACCTATGTTGAGAGTCCGATTCTTTGATAAATAAATTTTCGTCTCAGTGAATCGCGATTCTCTGCTTATGTTTATCGGATTCTGAGTTCGACTCTTCTGGCTTCGACTCTCTTACGACTCTTTTTTTCACTCTCTTACGACTCTTTTTTCACTCTTTTACGACTCTTTTGTCCACTCTCATACAACTCTTTTTGGAATTTTAGACTCTATCCTCCGCGTTTGGTGTGTTCTTTCTCAAATTTGATTACGATTTTCAAGTTTTGATGATTTTTTTATCCATAATTAGTTTTATTTAATTATTACTCAATTTTTATTTTTTAAATAACAATCATGTCTAAAGAAAAGGACCAAAACGTCGAAACTAATGAAAAAACATTCCTCTCCATAAAGGCCAAAGTAAGAAAATAATGAAAATATTGGTATTAATCAATGCATAATCGCATAGCAGTAAAGTTACGACTTTTGTGGGAATAATGGAATGATCTTAATTCTATTTCTCAAAATTTGTTAATGAGCAGTTGATTTTTGTTCTTTTTCGACTTTTTCTCATTAAAATAATTAGAAAAATTGTATTATTTGAAATAAATTGAAAAAACAACGTAAGAATTATTGATATTGAACAAAAAAAACGAGGGAAGGAGTCGCGATCTTGAAAAGGAGTCGCAAAATAAGAGTCGCACGTGTTTGAAGTGAATGACTCTCGAGGAAGAGTCGGATTTTTGCGATTCATTAAAGTGAGGAGTCGCACTCGAGAATCGAACTCTGAATCATTCATTGCGACTCTTACGACTCACTTCATCGATTCGGAGTCGCCCCAGCTCTGCCATTCATGAACGCGTTCTTTCCAACACTGGTTGCAGCATTCATCAAAGTTTTTTACCTAGATGGAAATCAAATTTGCGACGAACGCGATTTGAACTGATAATTCTGCATTTTAAAATGTATCACCGAAGTACTTCGTTTTGAATTATTTAAACATTTACTTATTTTACGTTATAAATGTTATGTTACATTATATTTCTTATCAGTTATTCATTACGTAATACGTACATATAACATTCGCTTTTGCGACAAATTTTAAGAAATTTGCAATTCAGTACTCGATCAAAATCGAATTGACGAAATTTTCCAGTACGCAGTACTTCCTTGAAAAAATCTGGTACTTACAGTACTTACTTATAATTATTACGTTTCTCAATTTATAAAAGTTGAAAAGTACTTTCTCAAGTTGAAATTATTTAACAAAAATAAGAAAATATTATGAAAAACAAAAAATCGTTCAACTTTCCACACAAAATTTTCCTTTTGAAATGAAAAAAAATTCACTTACTATTAATTTTCATTATGAATGGTAGTTCGAACTTTTGAACATATAGTGAAATACTTACTTCTCTTCGAATGGATTTGGTCTTCCCGGTGGTGAGGTCTTACACTTCCTATAAAGGAATTATCGTATTGTTTTTAAGTCAGAGCCAGATTCTAGGGATATATAATTATTAACTTCATTTATTATAAAAGCTGTTAAATACCTTCGCGGTTACATCTTGTATTTTTTCCTTGCATGTTTCTCCCTCCTCGAATACGCGGACTGTAATATCTTCTGTTAGGTTTACGTTTAACCGTTTTACGACTCGAGCTATAATGCAAGTGAACCAAAACAATAAACTCCATAAATACTGAAAGCTAATTGAATCACTCTCACACCTTTTCAATTGAAGGCGATTGAGAAACTTACCTTAAAGAAATCGAAGTGAACCAGCAATATTTTATGAATATATAAAGTTACTGCGGTTTTTTTAGAAGCACCTCTTACAATGACTGTTCTGTAGTATTCACCATACAGATTTTCTAACTAGGATTGCTCACAAAGTACAGAAGAATAAACTTTTCATTAAAAATTATAATTTCACTCAATAATTACTTAAAAATCGTATTAAATCTTTATAAATTTTAAATTGTAAAATGAGCGTCATAAACGAAATTCTATGGATGTTTACATCTATCACCAATGATTATTCTAATCGTTGTCTGATTGGTGGATGACGGTTTGGGGTGACCTTTGAGATTGAGGTTCCATAGAATTTTATGAAAGAAAAATTTTAATGTAATTAATTGATTTTAATAATTATGATCGTTGACGTAAAAAAGTATATTGCGTACCAAAGTAATATATTTACGTTTATATTACTTTGTTGCGTACCTTTGGTGCGAAAAAATACCTGTAAGGCTGAGTCTACTTATCTTTGTTCAGAATATCACCTAATTCAAAAAATTTGGTAAATCCTTAGAACAACCAAGTGACATTCACGTGAAACACAGTTAATGTACTTTACAGTTTACTCTTGAATGTGTTCTCATTGTCAATTATTGTCAGGTAAAAGTCATTTGGTTGAAATAGAATATACCATTTTTGGTGTAGAATAAATTTATGTAAAAAATGTGTAGAATAATATGAACAATTTTAAATAAATTTATAATAAACAAAATAAAAATTTAATTGATCTGAAAATTTTCCAAAATTTTATGAAATTGAAAATGAAAATAGGTAATAAGACGTAGGTATCAAGGTAACTATTTTAATAAAATAAAATATTAAAAGAAAAGGAAAACTTCAAGTCATAAAAATAATACAAACAATAACACTACTTGAGAAAATAGTAATCAAAAAAAAAAAAAAATTATGGAAAAATGGGAAAAGTTTTTAATTGGAAAAAAATATGGATATGGATAAAGTAATGGAGTGTTTTTAGTTTGGATGTTGATGAGAATGATGTACATAGTTCTATCTCCGATTTAATTACACTTTAAATAATTTTGGAATTGACTGCGGGGCTGGGCAACTGGGCAAGTCAAGATTTTGTAAAATTTGAATTTGATAAGCAGAGAATACTTTTTTTTTAGTTGCCCACCCCAAGCTGCATTGAATTCAAACAAGAATAGTTCAACTATTCAAGTATTTTTTGAAGAATGTTCGAACTATTGGCCATTTAGGAACTAGATCTTCAATTTTAGCGAATCAAATTTGAATCAAAAGCGAAATTACCGAAAAAAATGTAAAAGTACATGTATTCGAAGTCACTTCGAATAGATATTTGAAAGAAATCGAATATGTTTTTTCGTAAAAGTATTCGAAAATAGAAGATATAAATAGGTTGAAAAGTGATTTCGAATACAGATACAAAAAAAATAGGTATTTTCTATTCGAAAATAGGTATTTATATTCGATACATCGAATCAGGGCTGGAAAAACGGTAACGGAACGAAACGTAAAAACGGAACGTATAACGTTACCAATAAAAACCGGAACCGGAACGAAAAACGCTAAACGGAAAAAACATAAAACCGGAAAACGGACCTGAAAAATATTTTACTAAACGGTACCGGAACGAAACCGTTTTAAACACGATTTATAAGCGTTTTCCGGTTTTGGCGGTTTTTTTTTACCCACTTATTTGATAAAAAAAAATTGAATCCAAAAAAAAAAACGTTGATCCTCCTGGGAGTGGCTAAACCCACAATAAGTAATCACATTGTAAGGGCGATGTCGTTCTTTTTTATTCGTCTGCTTTATTTTTGTACGAGTTTTTTTTTTTCAAACAAATTTTTTCTCTGAAAACTTTGATGTTTTATTTAAAACAAATTTATTCTTTCACAAAATACTCAAAATATTTAAACCCATTCTGGGTATTTTTTATGTTTTATTTAATTTTTCAATTTTTTTCCCAACAAGTCAGTAAGTTAGTAGTTAAATACCTTAGCGTTAGCTACTTACTTAATTTTGAATATTGAAATTTACTTGAAAAAATTTAGAAATTCCTCAATTAGAACTAGTAGACAAAACAAATGGTGATGAAAATTGTTGGAGAAATTCGAATGAGAAGTCAGGTTGTCAGTTGGGAGATGGAATAGAAACATTTTGATGACCAATTGGAGAATGAAATCAATTGACAATTTTATTGGAAAATGGGGGTGGGGGTGGGGGGGGAGGTATGAACAATTTTCTTGAAAAAATTTCGGAAAAATAAACTTGATAAAAAATTTACTTGAAAGAAATTTCAAAAGAAAAATTTGAAAAAGTATGGTAGAGATTTAGAAGCATTTTTTGATGAGAAAATTCTATGAAAAATGTTTAAAAATCTAAATGGAAATTTAATTCAAATTTAATTAACAATATAATTGAAAAATTTCAAAAAATGAATTTGAAAAAATATGATGAAGATCAGTTGCATTTTGATGAAAAAATTATTGGCAAGTTTGAATGAAAAAATTGAAAAATACACAATACATATATTTTTTTTTAAAAATGAGTTTTAATTTTAAAACGACAAACAGAAAAAATTTAATGAAAAATTTAATTTGAGGAAAAAATAAGAATAAATTATTGATGAGTGATGAATAATTTCTTCAAGAAATAAAGAAATTTTTTTCAAAAATACAATTAAAATTTTAAACAAGAAAAATGAAAAATTCAGAGCTGGGGCGACTCAGAATCGATGGTGTGAGTCGTAAGAGTCGCAATGAATGACTCAGAGTTCGATTCACGAGTCGGACTCTTCACTTCAATGAATCGCAAATGAACCGCAAAAATCCGACTCTTCTTTGAGAGTCGTTCACTTCAAACACGTGCGACTCTTATTTCGCGACTCCTTTTCAAGATCGCGACTCCTTCCCTCGTTTTTTTAGTTCATTATCAATAATTCTTACGTTGTTTAATTCATCTTATTTCAAATAATTTTTTTAATTATTGTGATGAGAAAAAGAACAAAAATTAGCTGCTCATTAACATACTGCAATGACACTGTGGTAAGTAGAAATTACGTGAGGGGACTCAAAATTTGAAAAAAATTTCATTTCAAACAAAATTTGTAGATTGAGATCTTAGAAATAATTTTAGTTATTATAAAAATAATGCTTGGACCCTTCCCTCCCCTTCAATTTTGAATAATAACCATTTACAACTTACAAGCTGTCTAGACAGTGTTATCAAAAATTGGAGGAGAGGGAGCCAGGGAGGGACCAAATCGAAAAATATTCAAAAAAAATTGTAACTTGTTTACTTTTAACTTTTAAGCAAATAACAAAATTATCAAAAACAATTTTAAATAGGTTTGGGGAAAAAAGTCGTAATGATCCGTAAAAAGGAGTCGTAAGAGAGTCGTTAAAAGGGAATAGAGTTGTAAGGAACCATAAAAAGGAGTCGCAAGTTTCATTTCCAATTATCGCTTTCAGATTATTTCATTCATTATTCTCATGCAGTAAAATAACAAACCCATTTCCTCATTAGCTTGTTTACATTTTTTCGCAGGTGCAAAACTGCCTGTGTGTGATGACACGACCCCCTTCACTTAGCAGGCCAGGAAGGCTCACTTGACAACGCTGTAATATCTCGACGGCGTAGGCTGACTTTTTGGATTCTCCATAAGACACAATGCTAATTCATAATGCAATAACTCGAAAACTATCAATTTTACAAAAAAAGTCAAAGAGACCTTTTTTAAAGAGAATTAAAAGAGCTTTCCATTCATATATAAATTTTTTGAATTTGAGTGAAATTGACGAAATTGGCATTTTTCACTTTTCACTAAAAATTTCACCAAATCCAAAAAAATTCTATATCAATAGAAAGCTTATTCAATTCTCTTTAAAAACGGTCTCTTGGACTTTTTTCGTAAAATTGATATTTTTCGATTTATTGCAATTTGAATTAGCATTACATCTTATGGAAAAACCAAAAAGTCAGCCCACATTGCGACGTTGTCAATTCTAGCCTTCCTGGCCTGTTGAAGTGTAGGGGGTCGTGACCAAACATCACAGTGAGTGTCATGTGACGCAATGACACTATTGAGATGTTTGAACGAATCGTTCGTCTTCACACACAGGCAGTTTTGCACCTGCGAAAAAATGTAAACAAGCAAGCTAATGAAGAAATGTAGTTAACGTTAAATGGTTCCCGACCATCGATACTCAGTACTTAGGCCCGTATTTTAAAAATTTCCTTATACTTAAGGCGAAGCGTTCTTACACAGACCAAGTAGTTTTGTTTATTTTTTCCATACAAATAAATGGCTGCTCGATGTAAATTGACACGATACGTGTGAAATCGCCTCGCCTTAAGGTCAATGTTTGCTTAAGCAAATTTTTAAAATACGGGCCTTAGTATAGTTTGTACTTTTGTAAAGGTAATTTCATTTCTTTTCACGTCTGTAGTCATCAGTTCATTTTCATTATTTTCTAGTTTATTTGAACGAATTATTTTCCATATTTATTTTCATTACGACTTTGTGATAAATGTGTTTCATTTTTTTTTTTCTTTTTTTTTCTATTTCATTTAGATTTGTATTACATTTTACCTATCGTTAGTTACTATAGTTCAATTTCTCGGTTGATCTATAGTCAATATTTCAAAAATGTTCTTCAATAGTTAGTAGATTATCTATAATTTTGTCTCAGATTTTCATATTTGAGTTACGTTATGACTTTAAATCATTTCTTTCGTTTATCGTCATCATTATCTTTTATTTTGGTTCATATTTTTTAAGAGTATTCTTTGTTGATTATTCATTTTATTTCAACGATCTGTTTGGTTTATGGTTTATTTTATCCAAATTTACATACATTTTTCAATAGTATACTTTGTATTTTAGAGTTAAGAAATTTTCAGTTTGTACTTTTTAGACTCCTCTGGGGAGCTACTCATTCGTTTATAGTCGTTGTGTACGTTAACATACAATAAAGTTCATAAAGCATCAAAGTTCCTTTAATCATGAGCTTTAAGCTCATGACACTTTAAGTCTTAGAAATAATTTTAGTTATTACAAAAATTTCGATTGGAGCCATCCCTCCCCTTCAATTTCGAATAAATTACATGTCCAGAATCGGAACTGATGAAACTGAAGAAATTTTCAATTTTTTTTAATCATCAATTTTTATTTATTTTTTATCAAAAAGCCGTTACCGGAACGGAACGATACCGTTAAATGAAGTCACTAAACGGAACCGGAACGGAAAACGCTAAACAGAAAAAACATAAAACCGCCGACGAAAACGGAACGGAACCGTTAAACGGAATTTTTTTTTATTAAATGGTACCGAAACGAAACCGTTTCAAACAATCGTTCCGTTTTTCCAGCCCTGCATCGAATATTCGTTACAACTCTGTTGATAAGTTTGAGAAAAAAAAAAAAAAAAAAAAATTAAAAATAATTTGGTTAATCAAAACCACCTAGACACTACAAGCCATGAAGTTAAATTTGGCAACCTTGCGGTAGACGGCCGACTTGAGCAACTTGAATATGCATTTTCCGGGCAAACGAAGTGTTTTTCGCAAAAATTGATGAGAACTTAAATTGTAGAGCGAAAAATTAACTTTCGTTTAGTGTACTCTGAATTTCGATTCGACGAATCTTTCTCGAGTTACGGTTGAAAAACTGATTTGAAAATTGGGCCGTCTACCAGATTTTTCCTATTTTCTCGATCAAAGAAGCGATTTTCGTAAAAATTGATAAGAACAAAAATTGTAGAGCAAAAAATATACTTTCATTCTAAAATCGTTGAAATTTCGATTCGACGAAAATACCTCGATTCATTAGCAAAAACAGTTTTTTCAGATATGCCAATTTTCATTTTTTCCTATTTCGCGGGCAAGCAAAACGTTTTTCATGAAAATTGATAAGAACTAAAATTTTAGAGCATAAAAAATCCTTCAGTTTTAGTGCTTTTAAAATTTTTGATTCGACTAATTTCCTGAGTTATCGTCAAAAAACTCTTTATTTTCTCATTTTCGAGGTCAACGACCCGTTTTTTGTGAAAATTGATGAAAACCAAATTGTAGATTGAAAAATTTACTCTCGTTTGCTGCAGTCGGAATTTCGATTCGACGAATATTTCTTGAGTTATCATCGAAAAACTGATTTTGAAAATTGGCCATCTATCAAAGTTTCCCATTTTCCCGGTCAACGAAGCAATTTTCGTGAAAATTGATAAGAACCAAAATTATAGAGCAAAAAATGTCCTTTCATCCTAAAATCATTGAAATTTCGATTTGACGAAAATACCTCGATTTCTCAGCGTAAATTGTTTTCTTGGATATGCAAATTTTCACATATTCTCATTTTCAGTGCGAACGAAGCGTTTTTCGTGAAAATTGATCTGAACCGAAGTTGTAGAGCAGGAAATTTCCTTTCGTTAATGTGCAGTCAGAATTTCGATTCGATGAATATTTTTCGAGTTATCGCCAAAAAACGGATTTGAAAGTCGGCCGTCTACTACACGAAAATGCGACGTTGCCTTTCTACGTTCATGGCTTGTATTGTCTAGGTGGTTTTGGGTTAATTAAAAAAAAAAATCGCATTCAACTTTTCTATATTCTCATGTAGCGCTTCACATATTTTGATAACGGATTAAAACTGAACTAAATTTTATTCCTGGCTGTAGTGCCATACTTAACACAAAACTATTGTTTTGAAACAAAATAAAAAATTGAGTAATTGAATGTAATTATGTTGTTAAAAATTGTAATATAGTAACATCATTGTGGTTATTTCATTGAATTTAATAGAAGTTTAAATTCGCGGACGTCTTCTTCAACATTTTACTGTATAATCAGTTGAACACCTTCTTCCTAATGTATTAATTATCATGGTTTTTTCTACTCGTTTTTTCCATACACTGTTTTCAAAGACAAAAAAGATCGTTCAACATTCGTTATTTTACTTGTCTAAGAAGACTTTCTGATAAAAATCCTCGATATTTTCCATCTTTCTAATAATTCAAGTGTTAAATTATCCGTTTCATACTTAATGCAATTACATGCGAACAAAACGTTCACCGCAATAATCTCATAAGGTTTGTGTTTCTGTTTATCATTTTTTGTCGCTAAGCATTATTTTTTGCTTAATTGTCGAATTCCTGGTATAGTTTTAAACGCAGTTCTAATCACTATAATGATCCGAACACTGGGGAATCGTAAATAAAGGTTACATGTACGAAATATCTTAGTTATTCGGTATTGAAATCTTATCAGTTCGCCGATTATGAAATGTTGTTGTGAACGTACTTCACGTTACTCTTTCCGTTGTATGGAACAATTAATACGCTCGGTATTGATTAAAACGGTTTATTTTGATTACAGTTTATAGTCGTTTTAAAATGCGAAATATTGATGTCGTTTGCTGATAAGGAATGCAGAATGAAGAGTTACAACGCGTATTTAATATAAGTGAACTACCCAATCATCGGTAAGTGATTTTGACGGATTTCTCCTTATTATTTTCATACCTTTTTGCAAGTATTTGTAAACTGAGATTCGTTTTTTCCCTGACCTAGGTACAATGGGTTCTTATTACCGAATACCGATGATAAATTTTCCATCAAAACCAAAAAGGCAACTCCAAAACCAAAGAAACAACGCGCCGGAATTGATATGGTGACGTCGTCTGGTAAAACTTTCACCCAACGTAAGCCACGCGTGAAAACTTGCACCAATAAAAGCCGAGACTCGGTGATTGTGAATGGCATCAACACTGTAAATAATGTATTACCAAACCAAAAAGAATTCAATTCGTTAACAGACAAATACCGTAGTAATAATGTGAACAATTTTAACAAGAGCTACGAATCAACTGATGTGAATTCCGTCGAGTCGATCAGTAGTATTCTATCGTCTATGAGTAAAGATTTGAATTCCAATTCAGGCAACCGTATACGATTAGCAAATCCTTTACAATACACCGACGTTAATCGTACCAAAAATTCCGAAGCCACCGGTAGCGGAATCAACTGTACCAAAAATTTTACCTCCTTCAATACCGAGAACGAATTTAAATTGAAACCAAACCACGTGAATAATTTCGCTCCTAAATTCAACAGTTCGACTTCGACCACTCCCAGTACCAGTAAATTGACCGAATTTAGGAAAAAAGATGAAGAACTACCGATTTATGCGCCCGAAATGGCACCTCTCAAGGGTATCGTACCAAATAATAAATTCGATGAAAAATTAGACGTCAGATTCATCGATAGAAATCAAATCGATAAAGATCCGGACAAAAAAGTCGTCGATTTTGATAGCAATAAAGTTTACGAAAATAAATTGTTCCTACGTGCTAAAAAAAGAAAACAAAATCGAAGCAAATGGCAGATGGATAATGGTACTCGTCATGAAGCATTGCAAAGGATACGAACATCTATTGAATTACATGAAAATCTACGAAATGATCTCTTTCCTCTAAGTAAGTGTTACGCAATTGACGAAACAGCTGCGTGAATTCGATTCTAAATTTCATTTTTATTACAGATATAGGCGAAACTGTATTCGAAAAGTCTGACAGCGATTCATCCGAAGAATACAACAGTACTTTTCAAAATAATTGGTTCCATGGTATGGCAGGAATCGAATACGATGATGTAAAACGAAGTTTTCGATTGGGCCAGCTGTATAACGAACTACGTCGTCAGTGGTGTCAAATAAAACAAAATAAATCCGATGTACCTATATTTTCGGAAAAATTCATGAAATCTCTGATAGATGCAGCGCGAACTAAACCATTAGATGCGATACGTTGTTTAGAAGATCAAGATCAATCCCAAACCTCTATGTAAGTTATTTGTCACCTCATCGATTTAATCAAAAAAAGCAAAATGTACTTATAATATGTCCCATCTTCGTAGGTCCGAACCAGTAATATTAGCGAAGAAAAAATGCGCTCTAGAGAACTGCAAGAACGTCAGCTTACCATGTATGCCTACCTGCGTTCGTCATGTTTTATATTGCGAAAAACAGAACTTATTCGAGCAATGCCGTGTACGCGACTCGAACGAAGTCCAGTGCGATAAACCTGTTCTAAATATTAGGTACAATTTGCCAGTTTGCTCTCTGCATTCGAAGTCAAATCTTGTAAGTTTTGCGAATTCTAATCGAGATTATATTATGAGCAAAAAAGTTGAAATTAATCTTATGTTCTTGTTCGCTTCAGACGTTACCAGATTTTACGCGAGAAGATATTAAATACGAAGACGTACGTGATAAAAATACCTCATCGTCATCAGACATTTACAAAATAGACTTCGACTTTACCAATACGAACGTCGTTACTACTAAACCGTCTATTACAACGTCTTCCAAGTTCGATCTAAATAAGAAGAAAAATCACACCGCCAATTCAGTTGGTAAAATCGTTCCTGCTGCTAGAACCACTCCTTGCTTAACCAACAAGGTGGAAAAAGTTGAAAAGAACTTCGAAAAGCCAGAAGTCAAGTATACGAAAAATAGAGAATTAGAACGTAAATCGTACATAATCGAGAGTAATCAAGTATCGCGTAAAGAAGAGCCTAAGCCTAACCCGACTCCACCCGTTGAAAATCCAAACTTACTCAGAGATTGGGTTACTTTATCGGAGAATCAGTTAGTCGATGCGAAAACCTTGGAAAACACCTTGCAAAATGAGTTCGTTAACGGGTTCGATATCAACTCGTCTACTATACAGAGTCAAATTCAAGACATTATCAATTCTGAGTCAACCCTATCGACTGATATACTGATGGGCTCTCACGAAATACCTAATTATATTCAGGTCGAAGGTTAGTTTCATTGATGTACGATTTCATGGTAGTGCGTGAATTATCGAACGTAGGTTTTTTATTCAATTCGTTATGATTTTTCAGAAATGATAGAAGAAGTTGAAATTACCGACGAAGGTGAATTAAATAACACCGAATTGGTGCACAGCGAAGATTTAAACGCCGTATTGAAACAACTACCTCCTGAAGCTTTTAACGAATTATTTTCCGGTGAGTTGTATCCTATGTGATATATGAACAAATGAAAATATGTTGTTACTGATAAGGATAATCTAATCTTCTGTCGTGTTCATCTTCGATAACGTTATTAATGAATTTGAAACGTTGCACACGACTACTCTGTACTCTGTATTAACGATCGAGGGGGGTCCTTGAAACAGGGTGACATTACAATCATTGTAAACTTATTAATTCTTTTAAAGGGACCAAAAATCCCAACTAGCCGGTTTTATTAGTTCGTGTTTAAATTACTAAAGATTTATTAGGGATGAAATATTTCGTAACATCTTCTGTACAGTACGTATACGAAATTTTCAGATAAAAATGATTCACACTGGGGCGAAACGCAAGCTTTGGAAAGAGTCATAGAAGAAATGGATGTTCGAAAGTGTCCGCTAATAGATCCGTCTCTTTTGTTGGAAGATATCGAACCGTCGTCGTATACGAATTACGCGAATAATTTCGATGGTAACACATTGACCGAAACCGTAGAATCTAGGTTCAGCAATTTAACGCAAGAGAACTGTAATCAGTCTCAGTCCTAACATATCCGTTATTGTTAATTGACTCGTTTCAACGTAACGTGGTTTAACTTTAATGAATGTTAATACGCTTTTATATCATTTTTTTTGTATGTATTTTTATCTATTATTTAACATAGAAAGTCGTTTTTTTCCGGTTAAAGGTAAATTAGAATTTCAAACACTGTGTTATGTATACTTATGTGGTTGAAGGATTGTACATTCGTTTTTTTTCTCTTCTTTTCCTCCTTCTTCTTCTCTTCTTCGAGTAAAAAACGTTACGTAGAGATTATTCTAAGGGTTTAACAGTGTTTGTTGTTACGTTTGCCATTCTTATTAGAAGTTAAATTTTCCTATCAGCTAAGTCAAAATTTTTGCAACGAGTTCAATTATTTATTGTGTGCATTGTTTAACATTTTACCTGAAAATGATTACGTTTCTTTTGATTTTTCCTTTATGTTTGCGCCTTCGTTGTGTATATTTTTAGTATTAACGTTGCGAAGATTTTCACACCGTAGAGGTTTCTTTTTTCAAATTTGTATTAAAGATGAATGAGTTTGTATTTATTTTTCATGTCAAAATAAATGGTATACTTGTACTACTTATGATGTGTTGTATATTTTTTGTTTTTAATTCATTCGTGTGTGTTTTTTCAGTACCTTTGAATTTTTTTTCAACGAAAAAGAACCAAAAGTCACTTAGGTAAGATAATCGATGATTTAAAAAATATTTTCTTTTTTAATAAACAAAATAGATATATAAACATTTGAATCTATTGTATAACGAATATAAAATATTTACAAAAAATACACTTATATAAGTACTCAAAATATAAAAAATAGTAAAAATCCGTTGATTAAGAATAATGGTAACGATATAAGGTTTTGATCTGACGACGAATACTTGATTGGCAACCGACCTACATAAGGTTCAATATTCGATCGATTATAATTGTTATAATACCAACTCATCGATTCGTTTTTACTCATATTTATTTCTGTGCTAGTCGTCGTTGTTGATTGCAATGAGCTCTTAGCCAATCGTAAATGAGATGTATGGACATCTTCGTGTTGCGGCGAAGGCCCCGACACTAATTGTACTTTACTGATTGTTGACTTCCCTGTCGAAGTGGGTTGATGCGAAGAATCTGGCGAGAGTTGGCCTCCTGGTACCAATAATTCCGATAATGGAGATGGTCTAAATGTGTTATCTGATTTTTCTCTAACGACAGTGTCATTAGGATCTGAAATAAATTTCAATACGAATTAAGTAGAGGCACTAGGAAGTGGTGCCCAGAGGTTTGAGAAATAGTATTGCAGAACATATTAAAGAGCCCAAACTTTTTTCCTCTCTTGAGAAAAAGCCTACAAATTCTTATTAAAAATTCTCCTGAAAAAATCTCGCAGAATAAAATTATTTTGAAAAGAAAATCACCTGAAAATTTTTTAGGTATGAAAAATTTTCTTGAATAAAATTATTTTTTAAATAAATTTTTTTTTAAAAAAACACTGAGAAGTCCTCTTTTTGATTGAAAGATGTTTTCAATTAAAATGAAGTCTTTATGAAAATGATCATGATCATTAGCTACACTCGAAAAATTGAGAAATTTTTTCTCCAAAAAATTCAACTTTTTTCAAAAATAAATTGGAAATTTTAAGCTTCAAATCATTTCAAATTGAAAAAAGTCCAGCATTTTTCTCAAGGGGTCCAAAAAATTGAAAGATTTTACATACACACACAAAAAACAAGAAATTAAAAAAAAAAATAAAGATTTCTCATTCCAAAAAAAAAATTGAATAAATGAGAAATTTTCTTCACCATAAAAATTTAAAAGTTTTTCATTTGAAAAAACTTGCGAAATTTTTATTTTTATCTTTAAAAAAATGAGAAATTTTCTCTTTATAATTGAAAGAATTTTTATTAAAAAAAAAAAAAAAAGGAAAATTGCTTTATTCAAGTATTTCGAAAAAACTAGAATTTTATATCCCGTAAGTACTTAAATGTTCCAAAAAATTAAAAGATTTCTTAATAATAAAAAAAAAAAAAAAAATTTATTTTATTTATTTATTTTTTTTTAAATGAAAAAATTCATTCGCCAGAGAAACTGAGAAATCCCTCCTCCCCAAAAAAATTTAGATACCAGGATTCAAAAAAACTAGAGAATTTTTTTCTAAAAAATTGAAAACATTTTGAAAAATTGAAAGATTATCTAAACCAAGTTGAGAAAAATACGTTTCAAAAAAATAAGAAATATTCTCGAAAAATTAAGTTTTTTTTTTTTTTTTTTAATGCAAGATACTTTTACTCTCAAAAATCATTTTTTTGTTCTGCAAGAAAATTTATTTTTTATTCGAAAAAATTGCTTTAATTGGATACTTTTGTCCATTAATTTTCATTTTGGCATATTTTTAAATGATAAAATTTGGAGCTCCAACTTGGATTTAGGGCCCTTTCTTGTTTTTTGTTTATAATTCTTCGAATATGCGTTTAAACGTAAAAATTATTGTGGCTAAAATGAAAGCAGATAAAATTTGCAGCAAAAAAGGCCATAATCATTTTTTCCAAAAAGTGAACAGGTGGCGCAAAAACGTCCATGAAAATATACAGGGTGGAAAAAATGAAGATACAAAAAGATCTCTGGTAAAAAGAATTTCAAGTCATACTTTTTGAGTTGTTCGTAAAAATTAATCAGGAAATTTTTCAATTTCCACGAAAAAAATTTCTCAAAAAAATTCTCAAATTTTACTTTTTAGGTATAAAAGTCTTGATTTTTTTGGAGAAAAAAATTCTTATTTTTTTTGTACATTAATACAGAAAATAAATAAGGTTCTTTCTTAGGTAAAAAATCTTACATTTTTGGGGGAGAGAAGGCAGAAGAACTTCTAATTTTTTCGGAGAAAAAATAATATTTTACTTTTTGAAGGAAAAAATGTCCCAATTTTTTTGCAGTAAAAATATTTTCCGGATTTTTTGAGTAAAAGTATCTCATTTGTTTTGTATAGAATTTCTCAATAATTAAAAAAAAAATCTTAATTTTTCTGGCCTTCAACTTCTTGAAGCGAAAAAATCCTAAATGCTTTTGGAGAAAAAAGTCTCCAAATTTTTTTATTAATAAAAAATTGTCAAACGTTTTGGAGCAAGAAATCCCCATTTTTTTGGAACATGAAAAAACTTTAAATTTTGTTGAAAAAGAAAAATCCTTTATATTTTTGATGCAAAAAATACTAAAATTTTAGACGCAATAAAATATTCATAAAAACCTAAATATTTTGGAAACTAAAATCTTTCACTTCTGTTAAAGCAGACAAATCCTCAATTTTTTGTAGCGAAAATTCCAAATTTTCGTAGCGTTTTTGGGATGAAAAAATTTCCAATATTTTGTGTTTTGTTGCTTTTTGGAATGATGACACAAACTACAAAATAATTTCAAAATTAGTAAATGTTTATAAGGGAAGCAAATTTGTGCTTTGAAGTTTTTTTGTATAGGGGGCTGAATCGTACGTTTGTGTGCGTAAGAACAATACGTAAACAATCTCATTTGGTCCCAACTGATAAAGTTTTACATGGCGTTAAATGGAAAATTACGAATTTTCAAAAAATCGTTAAAAATACAATTATTGTGGTTCAGTTTTGTTGAAAAAGGGCTTATTGGAAAGCTTAAACATTCTTCTTGAATATATAATTTTTTCATTAATATCCTTGCGTTGAATTTTTAGAAATTTGAACGAGTATTAAGTAATATTTGCAACATTTCAGCCAATAGCGTTGCGTTTTATGTTTGTTTACTGCGATGTGATTGGTTGATTACATGGATCAAATGAACAAAACACTGCATTTTCACTTTCAAATTATTCTGTTGTTTTTCATTAAAAGTTTATGATTTTGAAATATGTTGTGAAGGAAGGTTGTAGTTTTCATTTGAAATAATTCCTTTGATAATACATGCAAAATTCATCGAGTACTGTTAGTTTCAAAGTTGGGTATTTTACATTGTTTCTTATCGAAGGAAGGTTTGTTTTGGGACCAAATGAGTTTGTCAACAACAACAACATCGATTGTGACGTCACGATTCAGTTCCCTATGCAGTAAAATATTTTCAATGTAGTTTTTTTTCTGTAGTGAAAATATTTCTAATTTTTTTTTAGTGTTTTTGTGTCATTTCGAGCCCACACTTGATGACTTCTCAATGGGTGAACTTTTTTTTTTTTTTTTTTTTTGTTACTCAGGAAACCGAAAGGAACATTTTTATTCTGCCAAAAGTAGGTAATGGACAGAAACTCTAAAAAATAAAAATCTTAACAAAATTTGAAAAAATAAATTTTGAATAAGATTTTAGGAAATTTAATTGTTATTGAAAAAATTTCGAGAACAAAATCTGAGAGAAATCAATTTTTGACAAAATTCCAAAAAAAAAACAGTTTTTAAAAAATAAAAAGGTTCAATTTTGAAGAAAAAAATTGAAAAAACCTCCAAAAAATCAAATTTAAATTATAAAAACATTCAATTTTGAAGAACCTTTTAAATCCTTGATTCAATTCACTTTAGCAAAAATAGACTTACCTAAACGTAAATGCTCAATTTGACCACATTACCTGCCGACTTCGTTGTCACGTCCGAGGCACGATCATTGAATGTATCATCGTGAACCTCTCCAGAAAATATAGGCTCGCTTATGAAAGTGGCTTTAGGTGTTTCTGTCGTAGAATACCTTCGATTTTCCACACGATTCGTAGCATTAGTCGGAAGCATAGGTACGAATCCTGGCCTAGGAATTGTTTCGAGTAACGAATCTCTGTGGGTAACGTTTCGATGTATCCTCGACGGAAATTCATTATCGTCGAAATCGTCTTCAACAGAGTCACCTCGTTGAGTACTCGTCGGCAAAGAAACTTTTGATATGGTCGCATGTCCGGATACGTGGTGACTAAAAACCGAATGATTTTTGGGCGCCATTGTTACATTCATCGGTACAAATCCTCCTTCTCCGGGCAGTATTGGCACGAAACCGTCTTTCTGTACTTCTGGCTCAGACAGCGACCATGGCTCGCGTCTACCGTCTTTCTTCTGCTTTTCCAGCGATTTGCCAGAGTTCCAAAAGTTGTTTAGGTTCAGGGAAGGTATAGGCATGCCGAAAAAGGTAAAAGAAGTGCCTTGGTTCGGATTCATGGTCGGTGATTGGGTTCCGTTTGATTTTTTCCTGCCACCGGCGTAGATCGTGGGCGTGTCTCCGGGGATATAATGAGATAGGACGTCAGCTGGAATTGAACTGTTCGTAGGCGCCGTTTTTGAGTTATTTTCGTGGTAATCGATGAATTTCGGATCGAAGTAGTCCGTTTCTTCTGGCAAAGGTTTCAAATAGCTGTTGGGTTTTGTGCTAGGTAGAATTTGAGCGGAGGCTGTAGACGACACGTTCGTCGGAGAAGTTGTAATGGTAGGCACCAACACTGCGGAAAATAGGAAATTTGAAAATTTTGAAAAATTCAACGCCATGAATTTGGTTTTCTCGTTATTTACCGTGCACTATATTTCCAGTTAGTGAGCTCGATTCACAACCTGGGACGAATTCTGTGACATCTTCGCAGTTGTGTTTTGACATTCTGTGTTCCCTTAATAAAATACCATCGGAGCATCGTGGACCAGGATGATGCTGGTGATCTTGTTGCAACCAAGAGTGCAGCCATAGCATATTACACGAACATTTTACCGGATTTCCTATCATTTTAATAAAATAATATTAAATCAAATAAGTTTTTTTCAAATTAAAAAATCTAAATTTTAGATACCTTCGATATCGAAATACAAAATAGAGGAACGTAATTTGCTGAACGTAGATTCGGTAAGTGTGGTCATCTTGTTATCTCTCAAGCTAAGCATCCGTAATCGAGACATTTTCTCAAACGGAGTACCCTCGATATTACATAATCTGTTATTATCCATCTGTGTGGAAAAAAATAATTAATTAGGCAAAATTATAAATAATTTGAAAATAGTATAAAAAATTTCCAGACTCACTTTTAACAAAACGAGGAAATTCAAATCTCTAACATTATCGACAGCTAAATGCGATATCTTATTATTGCTCAGATCCAAAGCTTCCAAAGTTTTAATTCCATTAAGCCCAGCTTTACCCATACTCGTTAATAAATTATTACTCAAGTTCAACATCAATAAATTAGGACAAGCGGTAAAGGCGTCACTGGCTACGTCGATTAATTGATTTTGCTGCAATTCGACACTCTGCAATGCAGGCAAATCAGCGAATGCTGAGCTGGCCACGGTGGATATTTTATTCTTGGACAATTTCGCCATTACTAAACTTGGTAGGCTGTTCAGAGCGTGCGGATTGATTTGTTCGATTTCGTTGTTTTCCAAATCCAGTATCGAAAGGTTTTGCAGTTTGTTGAAAACACCTTGGCTTAGAGATTGTAATTTGTTTCCTGATAAGTGAAGTTCTCGAAGGGATGGTAATGATGGCAAGACATTCGATGGTAACGTTCTCATTTGATTACGACTCAAATCCAGCATTTGCAAAAATGGAATGGCTGATATTGCTAATGGGAAATCTGTCAGCGAGTTTTCTGACATGTTTAATTCTTCAATTTTTCTGTAATGAATAAAATATGAAAATAGGTACATACATTAATTATGTAAGTACATTAGTAATTTAAAAAAAATTATCAAGCGTTCGTTGCAGATAGATGTACGAACGTTTGTTGAAAATACTTTGCCCCTTCAAATCTTTGATTCGGCAAATCTACTTTCACGCACGCAATCAAAATTATATTTTTCGTTTGGGGGGGGGGGGGGGTACAATTTATTCCGAGAAAGAAGGCATTCAATTTTGTGAAGGAAATGTCTCAACTCTCAAGTTTTCTGCAGTAAAAATTTCTTAATTATTTCTTTGAGATTTTATTTTTATTTATTTATATTTTTTATTTTTTTGTAGTTTTTTAGGAGAAAAAATTACTTTCCTTGAAAACAACATTTTAATTTTTTTTTGGAAAATAGGTAAGTATTTCAATTTTTTATTTTTTCTTCTTTGAACAAAAATTTACAACTTCGTGAAAAAAAAGTCATTACATTTTCTGAAATAAGTAATAAAGAATTCTTGGTTTTTTTGAAAAATAAATTTTTAAATATTAATTATTTTTTGAAGACGAATATTTTTCATTTTTTGAAGAAAGGTTTTTTCAATTTTCAATTGTTGGCAGAAAAAGACTATCAGTTTCCGCACGAGAAAAATTTCTCAAAAAAATCACAAATTTTTGGAATAAAAGTCTTGATTTGTTTGAAAAAAAATTCTCATTTTTCTTTGTAGGTACTTAGTAAAGAAAATATCTAAGTTTCTCTCTTTGGTGAAAAAATATTACATTTTTGGGGGAGGGGAGACGTTTTAATTTTTTCGGAGAAAAAATGATACCTATTCCATTTTTGAAGAAAAAAATGTCACAATTTTTTTGCAGTGAAAAGATTTTTCAGAATTTTTGAGAAAAACTATTTCATTTTTTGTTTTGTGAAGAACATCTTATTTTTTTATCTAAATTTTTCTGCCTCCAATTTTTAATTTTTAAATTTTAATACCTAGTTAACAAAAAATTGTTGAACGTTTTGGAGCAAGAAATCATCACTTTTTGTAACATAAATTTTTTTTTGAATTATGTTGAAAAAGAAAAAATCTTCATGTTTTTGATGTAAAACATACTCAAATTTTAGGAGCAATAAAATCCTCACTTTGCTGTAATGAAAAACCTTTGATATTTTGTGGACTAAAATGTCTGAATTTTGTTGAAGTAAACAAATCCTAAATTTTTTGTAGCGAAAAATCTTTTAGTTTTGTTGGAACTGCAAAAATATTTAGTTTTTCTGAAGAAAAAAAATCCTCAATGTTGTTGAAGCAAAACTTCTTTAATTTTTGAAACTAAAAATCGTTCATTTTGAAACAAAAAATTTTCAATTTTGTTGAAGAAGAAAAATCCTCAATTGAAGCAAAAAATCTTTTAATTTTGGCAAAGCAAACAAATCCTTATTTTTTTGTAGCAAAAAATCTTTCAGTTTTGTTGAAACCAAAATCCCTAATCGTTTTGCATTAAAATAATTTTCAATTTTTTTTTTAGCGAAAAATATTCGATTTTTCTGGAGAAAAAAATCCTCAATTGTTTTTGAGCAAAAAGTCCTCAATTTTGTGAAGCAAAATTTCTTCAATTTTTTAAGCGAAAAATCGTCCATTTTGAAGCGAAATTTTTTAATTTTGTTGAAGAAGAAAAAAATCCTCGATTTTTTTGAAGGAAAAAAAATCTTTGAGTTTTTTGGCGCAGAAAAATTGTTTAATTTTGTTGAAGCGAAGCGTCTTCAATGTTTCAAAGCAAAAAATATTTCAATTTTGTTTTAACAAAAAATTCTCAATTTTTTGGCCGTATAGATAATTAAATATATAATCCAAAACTTTATTTTTCTATTTAAAAAATCCTCTATTTTTGAACCAAAAAAGAAATCAATTTTTGGTGGAAATTTTTTTTCAATTTTGTTGAAGAAGAAAAATCCTGGATTTTCTTTGAAGGAAAAAAATATTTCATTTTTTAGCGATAAAACTGTAGTTTGTTTGAAAAATCCTTAATTTTTGGAGCATAAATACTCACTTTATGACTTTTTTGGAGCAATAAAACAATCAATTTTTTGGTAGCAAAAATCTTTCAATTTTGTTGAAAAAGAAAAATCCTCAATTTTTTGGAGCAAAAATTCCTTATTTTTAGACAAAAAAAATCCTCACACTTTGGAGCATAACTTTTTTCAATTTTTTGGAGAAAAAATCTCTTATACGTTTTTGATTAAAAAAATTCCTTGTACAAAAATAGGAAAAAAATTTCTAATTATTTGAAAAAAAAAATCGTTCTCACGTTTGACATTAAAAAAAATTCCAGTTTCCCCTTTTCTGGAAAAAACCAACTACGTACACTCTAAAAAGTTCCAAGTTGACAACCCTGAATTCAAGAAATGGTTTTTCTCGCCAATTACCAATTTCTTCTCCGCAATAATAAAATTACAGACAAGCACAAAACACTTACTTATTTGCTGCGAAAGCACTGGATGGAATTTCTGTTAAAATATTCCCGCTAATGTCGAATTTTCTCAATTCGGAATTCTGAGATAGTAACGATGGCTCGAAAATTTCCAGACGATTTTTTCTTAAATTTAATTCACTCTGGAAAAACACAAAAACATTGAAGATTTTTGTATAAATTATTGATAAAATTAGCTCACACATTCGTCTCACCAAATGTTTAAGTTTTTTGAAAGCATCCTTATCAATATTAATGATTTTATTATACGCTAAATTCAGCACTCTGAGCTGAGGTAAATTCTCAAATGTCGATTGGTCGATGATTTGCAACGAATTATCGTTAAGCAGCAACGTTCTCAAAGTACAAAGGGAACTGAAACGGGTGGCAGGAACTTTATGAATTTTGTTACCTAAAAAAAAGATTTTAATCAAATTATCAACGAGTCCGAGACGTCTGCAAAAATTCTAAATCGACGAATTTCAAACTTGGATACCAGATAAATCCAAAAGTTTCAAAGCTGATAATTGAAACTCGTGCATTACCGATGTAGGAATCACCATGATGTTATTTCCGGCAACGTACAAGTACTCGATATTTCTCGGTATTCCAGACACGACCTAAGTACGAACATTTTATCTTAAAAATCATCGGCCTAAATACAACCTAGATAGGTAGGTAGGTAGTAGGTACCCAGGTACATTAACGTGTCGCTCAGTACGACTCGTTAATGAGAAAAGGAAAATAAGGTGCTCTAAGTATATTTTCCGTCACGCTATAGTATTGTCTTTTTACACAATTGACATTCGAATTCGAAAACGATCGGTGTAAACAAAACCACCTAAAGAAGAATTGAAAAATATCCTCATCGTACAAAATACTCCGCAACCAAGTAGGTAAGGTTCCATATATACGCATGCCTATGATTATTATCAAATATATGTACACAACCGGTTTACGACGTTGCGACTGGACAGTAATAAATAGAGCAGAAATTATGTTAGGTTAGTAACTCAATGAAAAAAAATCTTTTCCTCAAGTGTTCGCGCATTTAGCACTCTACTTGTCCTATTCTACGCATCGATGTGTTAGAAGTCACTGAAACGACTTTTTTATCCGGTCGTCTCACTCCAAGGAAAATGTATAATTGAGGAGAAAATACGAAGCGAAGTAAAATTACTCACTTGCGATAAGTTGTTATGACTGACATCTAGATCGAACAGTCTTTGCAAATGACCAAATGTCAAAGGACTCAGGGTACTTAAGTCATTTTTCGATATGTTCACATGTTCTAAAAATGGGCTACCCATAAATGATGCTGGTTCTATCGACTTTAACGAATTATGACTCAAGTCGAATCGTCTCAAGGATGGTAAACCACTCAGTAGGAATCGATCGATGTGTTCAAAACTATTCATGGATAGGTCTAAACCCTATAAAATAACATAAACAAAAGGCAAGTAAGTATGTAAAACAACAATAAGGAGATTCAATTCATTTTTCAAATTTTTGTCCATCATATAATTTCACCTAGGCACAGACATAACTGTATAGGTTGTGCTGCCAGTATGTTTCTGAACAACTACCACTTCCAGAAAAAAAAATTCTGAATTTTCTTGGCATAAAAAATATCATCCTTTCATAAAATAAAAAAAAATGGGTAAAAACTTACTCCATTTCTTTTGAAAAAATTCATTTTTTTCTAAAAAGTATTCTGATTTCTCAGGAGAAAATCCTTTCACTTTTCCCAAAGAAAAAGAAATCTCAATTACTTAAAGGAAAAATTTCTTTAGTTTTCTGGAGGGCAAAATATTTCTCAATTTTTTTTGAAAAATATCTTTCATTTTTTTAGAAACAACTTTTTTTGTCTAAATCTTTTTCGAAAAAAAACCCTCTGCACTTTTCTGAAATTTTTGGAGAAAAAATAATCTCAATTTCCTTGGTGTGAAAAATAATGCTATACTAATTTTTTGGGATATAGCGTAAAAAATAGTTTGAAAATCTTTCAATTTTTTCTAGAATTTCTTCTCGTATATATATAGAAAGACGATTAGAAAGAAATCTCTTATTTAGCTACAGGTAAATAAGAAAAAAATCTTATTTTCTTTTGAGAAAAAAAAATGCCTCATTTTTTCTTGTTTCATTTCTCTTCTTTTGGGAAAAAAATTTAGAAAAATTTCTTATTTTATGAGGGGTTTTGAAAATTTTTGAAATTTTTCCGATGAAAAAAAAATCAATTTTCTTGGAATAAGAATATAATTCTCATCTCAGTTTTTTGGATTAAGCGTTGAAAATTTTCTCAATTTTTTTTTAATCGATCATAAAGTAAAGAAATAGGTATAGTTCATATTTTGAGAGAAAAAACATTTCTTATTATTTTTTTTTTTAGAAAAAATCTAAATTTTGTCAATTTTCCCATTTTGTTTAGGTAATTCCAATTTTTTTTGGAGTTGAGAAAGTTCTGAATTTTTTGAAATAAGAAAACCTCTTTTTTATGAAAAAAATCCCTGTTTTTTACAGGGCCTTCATTTAATCTTAGCACTCCTTCACAGATTTTCTTGTCTGAGAAAGGTAATTGGTAACATTTCGCATTGTTTGTAATGTGAAATGTTACCAACTTCCTTCTTTCAGACGAGAAAATGCATAGATATAGATATTAATTAATAAACTGTATCGGCAACTCGTGAAGCAAAAACAAATTTGATAAGCCACGCCCCTTTAGTTTTTCAAATTCACATTTTATAGGAGAAAATTCATGAAAAACTTCAATTTTTTGAATTTTTACTCGTATTTCTGTATATTAATTGTTACAAGATGGGAAAAAAAATATTTCAACCCCGTTAATTTGACACTACAAGAGAAAAACTAATTTTCCTTCAACTTCACCCTCACGACTCTGATTGGCTACATTTTTCACCCTCACGCATCTGATTGGCTGATTTTCTGCTTCAGTTTTTCCTGTACATTTTAGATGTAAGCTGCCGATCCAGTTTATTATCTATATCTATGAGAAAATGTGTGAAGGGGTGCTAAGATTAAATGAAGACCCTGTAGGTACCTATTTTTTTAAATTTCTCAATTTTTTGGAATAATAAAAAAAAACAGGTTTTGATTTTAAAATCTTTTTATTTTACTGTGATTGCAATAATATTTATTTATTTTTTTTTAAATAAAAAAAATTCAATTGCTTGGTCTGCTTGGGAGTAATTTTTTTTTTGAAAAATCTCATTTTTTTGGCGTACCTAAAGAAATGTTTTAATTTTCATACAAGAAAAATTTTTCATTTCTTTTGTATTGAAAAAACGTTTCATTGAAATAAAGTATCCTAATTTTTTTTTTTTTTTGAAAAAAATACCAATTTTTTCAATGTTTTAAAAATCGCGTTACAAAAAAAATCGTATTTTTGAGGGTAATTTTTTTTGAGAAAAATCTTTTAATTTTTTTGGATTAAAAAAACGTCTCATTTGTTTTAAATACCTACAAAATTTAAATTTTTTGAAAAAATCACCTTTTAAACATTTAAGGGTATGGAATAAAAAAAATTCTCAGTTTTTTGGCGGTAAAAATTTAAAAAAAATCTCTTGATTTTCTTGGAGGAAAATTTTTTTATTTATTTTATTGAAAAAACTTTTCATTTAAATAAAAGAACCTAAATTTTTTTAAAATTCCATTTTTTTAATTTTTTGAGAATTTTTTTCTTTTAAAAATTTTTTTAAAATGAAAAAAAGTTCAATTTTTTGAGGAAATTTTTTTGTGAAAAAATACCTACTTACCTATTTTAATTTTTTTGGTTTATTAAAATATCTCATTCTTTTGAAATTAAAAATTAAAAATTTTCGAAAAAATCACCCTGCTACATTTTTTAAAATAAAAAAATTCTCAATTTTTTGGCGGAAATTTTTTTTAAAATCTCTTATTTTTCTTAGAGGAAAAAATTTTCATTCATTTTAGGTATTGTAAAAACGTTTCATTGGAATAAAAGAACTTCAATTTCTTTTATGTTAATTTTATTGGAGAATTTTTATTTTTATTTTTTGGGTGAAAAATTCCTCATTCTTCTAAAATAAAAAATTAAATTTTTCGAAAAAAAAATTTGTGATAAAAAATTTGCAATTTTTGGCGGTAAAATTTTTCATCAGTTTTTTTTGGAGAAAAAGAATTTCAATTTTTTGGAGTAGAAAAATCATTTTCATGTTAATTTTAAAAACCCAAGAAAGTTCCAAGTTTCCACTCTTAGAACTGGCACAATCTATTTTTTATACCTAATAAGTAAAAGGATAATATAATTACCTAGATCTAGAGATTTAAAAAACTCACTTTTAATGCAGGTAAGTTCCAATAAGGTGTACCAATCTGATAAGATATGGAATTATTTCTCAGTTTTAATTCCCTTAGAGATGGTAAATTGATGAATGATTCTCGACCAATTCTCTTGATTCGATTGTTCTCCAAAATCAACATTTCTATTTGAGAATGCCCTTGTACAATACCAAAGCTTATTTCTTCCATGTAATTGTTGCTCATATCGAGAAGACGTAAACTGGGCAACGAATCCAGTAACAAACGTATTGTAAATGCATGCTCGATTCGATTATTATTCAACCAAAGCTCTTCCACAGAGTTCTCTCGAGCGGGTAAAAAACTCTCCGGATGAATCATATGAATTTCATTATTGCTCAGATCCAATGATCTCAAATGAGGTAATCGATGAAACGCTGCTCTGTAAAATTAACACACATTTAAGTAACGATTTTGATGTAATCACTTTGATATAATCGAATATAGGTACTCAGAACTGCCAGTAATTGTTTTTCGTTTATTACCTGAGAATTATTCCAATTTTGTTATCATTTAGGTATAAATTCCTCAAAGACGGAATATCCACAAAAGTAGCTTCCTCTAGACGAGTAATGGAGTTTTTGTCTAATCTCAAGGTGGATAGATTTTGAAGATCTCGAATGGCCATTCCGACCATTCGAGCATCGTTAAATTTATTCCCAGTGAATGAAAGTTCCGTTAGAGCTGGTAATCTGGTAAAAGCTCTCGGATGTATGTACGATAATCCACATTGCGTGAAGTTTAATATCGATAATCGTGGCAAGTCGTGTATGAAGTCTTCATTTAGGCGTTTAATCTTCGGCGCTGATGTGATATGTAGTTGCTCGAGTAACGGTAAACCTTGGAAATTATTCGGGGATATGTCAGTCAAAGAAGACGCTTCTATTTGTATGTACCTAAGAAAAATTTGCCATGTAGAGGTGGACTATATTTTGTCAACCGGATACACGTGTGATAGGCAGGTAAAGGCATTGATGATTTTTCAAAAAAGTATACTCGTATTTTTTCCTATTTATGTAGGTAAGTAAAAATGTTTGAAATTGGGGATGTGCATCCCCAGGACTTTTTTTTTACCAACTAGAAGTATTTCAGATTTTTTTAGATTTTTAGAATAAAATTAATCCGACCGTTTTGCCCCAAACTGTAAAATTTCTCAATTTTCTCGGATTAAAAAATTTCTAAAAAAATTCTTAAAGAAAAAATCCTTAATTTTTTCGGGAAAGAAATAGTGATCTCAATTTTTTTCAACTTTTAAAAAAACTTGTAAAAAAATTCATCAATTTAATTATTTAAAGAAATCTTCCAATTCAAGAGGGTTTATGATATCTGCTGAAGTAAGTAGGTATAGTGAATGATTATTGAAAATTATCGATGCCTTCACCAATACGGTGGATTTTAATAGAAATTTACCTTAATCTAGATAAACCAAATATGGCAGGCATTTTTGTAATAGAACTAGCGCTCAATGTCAGCGCCTCTAGTTTTGGTAAAGTGATGAGGATGTCGTCTGGAAAACTATTTAGTTCCGGTTCGACGAGGTAGATTTCTTGCAGACTATTCTCCAATCCGGCTAACCAATTGGAAGAAACTCTTTGTAACCCGTTTTCACGAAGCATTAGCCTAAGTACTTTAATAGAAGAGAACATTTGACCGGGTAACGAAGATAATAAATTATTTTCCAAAATCAATTCGTCTATTTCTTTCGAGACGAATTGGCCTATGGATCTTAAAGCATTAGATATCGAATTCAAGTCACCATAGCTGCACCTGTAAAATACACGTTTAATAGGTTACCTATAGAGATATGTTAAAAAAGTAATGACTACGAATCATGGCCGGCAACTTGTAATTAGCTCGGGTGCTCGATCTACACCTAAAATTATAAAAGTGAAATGACAAACGTCGAGAATGTAAAATTTAATGTACACAGGCTTTTAAAATCACTACTCTTTTCTTGGGATTGGGGGGGGGGGGGGGGGAATTTATAAATTTTTTGGAGTGAAAATATTCCTCAATTTTTGGAGAAAAAAATTCTCATTTTTTTTGAAAAGGAAAAATCTAAATTTTCTTGGAACAGAAAATATTTCATTTTATTTGAAGACAGTATAATTTCACCCCTATTTTTTTAAAATAAAAAAATAGGTAAACAATTTTCTAATTTATTTGAGAAAACCCCTTTCAACTTTTTCGGTGTAAAAAATAATTTGCAATTTTTCTGGACCAAAAATATTCTTTAAAAAATTTTAAAAGAAAAAATCTCTCAATTTATTGGAGTAGGATTAATGATATTTCCCAATCTTTTATTTAAAAAAAAACAATTTAAGTAAAAATATTTCTCAAAATGTTTAAAGAAATAAACTTTTCTGAATTTCCATGGAGTAGTAAGATCTCCCCAAAAAATGCAAAATTTACGTACCTATAATTTTTTTGATGGAAAAAAACTTTTTATTTAATTTTTAATTTTTTTTATTTTAATAAAATAATATTTATTTCTTTGAAGATAGGTATTCAATTTTTCTTGAGCAAAAGTATTTCTTTCAATTATTGAAAAAAAAAACAACAAAAAAAATTGAAAAAACGAATTTTTTGATTTTTAAAAAAACGAATTTTTTAATATTTTGTAAAAATGAATTTTGCATTTTTTTTTTGGGAGTAAAGAAAATTATCTTGAACAAAAACATCTCTCAAATTTTTCATCAAAAATTTTTTTGGAAACGAACCTTCCATTTTTTGGAAAAAAAACAACTCAATAAGTTTTTTGAAGAGAAAATTGTTTGAATTTTCAAGGAGTAAAAATGAAAATGCCGGTAATTTTCAAATTTTTGTAGATCTTAGTCATTTTCAGAAAAAAAAATCATTTTTTTTGGATTTAAATAAAAACAATTTTTTTGGAATGAAAAATCTTTTTTTTGAGAAATTGAGAATGAATCACATTTGTTACCAAGGCAGGGGTAATATGTTGTTACCCGTGCTGATCGACCCTTGCGATTCCTTCTCAATTTCTCAAAATTTAGAAATGTCATTTTAACAGTCATAAAATTTCTAAAAAAAATTTCAAAGTATCCATAGGCGGCGAAATAAATTTCTCACATGTATATGTAGCGCAAAGAATTTTTCAATCAAAAGAGGCGAGGGGAATTTTGCTCTCAATACACATTTTCTCACATGTGGCGCAAAAAAATTTTTCATCAAAAGAAGGGAAGGGGATTTTGCTCTCAACACTCTGAAAAACAATATGTCTTGTTTTTCAGCAGAATAAATTTCCTCAATTTCTTTGGAATAAAAACATTTCTCAAATTTTTCGTTTGAAGTTTTTTTGAAAAAAAATCTTTTATTTTTTTTTTGAGTAGGTCCTAGGTACCTAGGTAGATAGAAATAATTTTTAAATTTTTAGAGAACATTTTTTCGAAATTATGAAAAATGGCTATTTTTGGAGCAGTGCGAGCAGTGCAAAAAAAGGGAATTTATCAATTTTTTCATATGAAAATGATCATTTTTTCAGAAAAGAAATCTTTTATTTTAAATCTCAATTTTTTTGAGAAAATCTTTCAATTTTTTCGGTTCAAATAATAATATTTTTCAAATTTTTAATAAAAAATCTTTTTAAGTAGAAAATTGTTTAAAAATTTTCTGGAGTAAAAATATATTTCTTTGAATTTCTGAAAAAAGGGTTCGTTTTTCTAGAGAAAAAAAATCATTGTTGATCTTTTTAGGGTAAAATTAATTTTTTTTTCAAATAACATAAAAAAAATCTCGAATTTTTTGAGAAATAATGTTTTAATTTTTGGAATTGAATTATTTCTCAAATTCTTGGATTAAAAAATAAGTAAGGTACCTAATAATTTTTTAGAGGAAATATTTTCTTAATTTTCTCAAGTGAAAATAGTTATTTTTTGAGCAATTTAAGAAGTTCTAATCGTTTGGAACAAAAAAATATTTACTTGGGGAATTTCTCAATTTTTTGCTGGATAAGATCTCTGTTTCATTGGAAAGAAATCTTTTCTTAAAAAAGATTTTTTTTTGTTTGTTTTGTTTTAAAGAAGAAAATTTTACAATTTTTCGGTGAAAAATATTTTTCAAATTTTTGATAAAAATCTCTTTTTTTGTTGATTTTTTTTTTCATTTTTTCTGAAGTAAAAATACCTATGCTTCAAATTTTTGACGAGTAAATTTATTCAATTTTGACGAAAAAACTTCTGTTTTCTTTTCTAGAAAGAGAAAAAATACCTATCACTTTTTTGTTGGGAATAATCTTTTATTTTTAGAGAGAAAAATACCTCAGTTTTATTGAGGAGAATATTTCGATTTTTTAAAATTTTTAAATTTCTTTGAAACCTTGTAAAATTTTTTAATTTTCTGGAATTGAAATATTTCTCAAATTTTTGAAGAGAAAAAAAATCCCTTAATTGTGAATTTATTTGAAAAAAAATCTTTCATTTTTTTGGTGGAAAAGATTTTTACAATTTTTTGGAGTAGGTACACCCAACAATTTTTCATTTTTTTGGAACAAAAATAATTTTTTAACATGGAAAAAACAATCTCTGGATTGCTTCGTAGAACAAAATCCTCCAAATTGTATTGTAGAGAAAAATCTTTTTTTTTCAAGAAAAAAGTCATCTGTCACATTCAACATTTTAAAAATTCAAACTTGCCACCTCCTCCCCCAGAAAAATTGAACTACACCTTAGAAAACTCCAAGTTGCCGGCCCTACTGCTACGAATGATAAATTAGAAAATATTAAACGGACCATATTTGCATTTCATTCGATCGCTCGGAACATTTGCAAGGTTGTATGATGGTATCTTGCGGGCATAATGTAGCCGTATGCATAAGCTCGAATTTCAGCACGAATAGAAGTAGTGCAGCAAAAAGTGTCTTTAAGACGGCATACAGCCGAAGTACGCTTCGCATTGCACCATGCTCCTTGTCAACGCCTACAATATGCATTAAACTGCAGATTAGCAAAATAGGTAATTTCTTAATGAGAAATCATCATCGCATTAAAGATGATGGTTATCGTCGTCGTTGCCGTGGTATACTCGTATGATAATATTACAATTGTAATTTCTGCGTACATTTGAAATATATGTTACAAGGTTGTCGAACGAGTAGGTATCGAAAGGTTTAACATGTTCGGAAATTGCATAGGAGAAGATGATGGAGAAGATAGCCGAGAATAATTTTATTGTTTTTCGCGTTTTCTTCTTCGCTTTATAATTACATAAGACAACGAGGCTTTGGTTAAATCATTATTGAAAGGAAGTTCGAAAGATTTCTAAACCATAAGAATGATCTTTTTTCTACTCTTCGTACACGGCGATGATACCAGGGACGGAATCACGCCCAGAAGTCACATTATCACTTTCCCTAAATTCAACGTTTGTTTTTATTTTTCACGTATTTATTTTCTATCGCCGCAGCCTTGAGTTTGACGAATATTATAACGAGCATTTTTTAAATGTTTCACTATCAAAAATTTTTTAAAAGATGGTTTATGAATTGTCCGCCCTCCCTCCCTCCCTCCCTCCGAGGTGATGAAATGTACTCGTATTAATGATTAAATCTATCGTAGGTAGACAGAAAAGCGATCATTTTCCATGGTGGCATAAGTAGAATCTCACGAAAGGTGAAATCAAGCGTAAAGTTAGCTGCCTGGGCTAATGACCATTGAAATTTGGCAGACTTGGGCAGATATCCACTAATAAAAGGATCTACATCCAAATCCAGATCTTTTGTCAACATGGATCTGCAAAAGATCCAGATCAGATCTCTTCCAAAATTAAGGGATTTGATCTAGATCAGATCCAATTTCCAAATCAATTCACTGAGAAAAATGTGATGAATAGTAAACATTTGTTTTCTGGATCTAGATCTGTTTTTCACGAAAATTTAAGGATCTAAAGATCCAGATCAGATCCTTCTCAAAATTTCGGATCTGATCTAAATCATATCCAAAATTTTGGATATTTTGATCCAATTTTCAAGTTTTAGGATCTGGATCTGCCCAACTCTGAAATTTACAAGGAAACCTCGCCAACTCGTCACCTCCGATTGAGCTGAAATTTGGCTCACTGAAAGAGCATGCCACTCAGACCTCGCAACCAAATTTTTAGCTGCCGAAGTTGATTTTTCGATTTTTGTCAAATTTTTGAAAATGGCTAAAACCTCCTCCAAAAAAACATTTTTTGAAAAAAAAAATGTAAATTTCAAGATAGAATCCTGAAAATAGGTTTTTACACTAAAGTCGACCTCTCGAGTCGATTGGCACCATTTTCGAAGCGATCTGGAGCCTCCAGGAAAAGTTGACTTTTCTCCAGCACACTGGAATCTTTCCAGACGGCAAAAGTCAAAATTTTCTGGAGGCTCCAGATCGCATAGAAAATGGTGTCAACCGTCTCGGGGGGGGGGGGGGGGCGTCGACTTTAGGGGGTAGACGAAGTTTTGGATGATATGCTGGAGAAATTGATTTTTTGGAAATTTTTAAAAATGCAAAATTTTTAAGTTGTCAAAAAAACACGTGTGAACTGATCACCTCGGATTTTGAATTCAACTACGTCAATCGATAGATGGCATCATACTAACGCTACGATTAAATTTTCAGCTGCCGAAGTTAATTACAACGCCGTCTGGAGCTATTCTAGTGCGCTGGAGAAAAGTCAACTTTTCCTGGAGGCTCCAGATCGTTTCGAAAATGGTGTCAATCGACTCGGGTGGTCGACTCTAGTGTACAAACCGATTTTCAGGGTTCTTATCTTGAAATTTACAAAACAATTTCAAAAAATGTTTTTTTTTTAGAGACAGTTTGAGCCATTATTAAAAATTTGCCAAAAATCGAAAAATCAACTTCGGCAGCTCAAAATTTGGTTGTGAGGTCTGGGTGGCATGCTCTTTCAGTGAGCCAAATTTCAGCTCAATCGGAGGTGACGAGTTAGCGAGGTTCCCTTGTTAGTACAATTTTCTAGGGGTGATGCTCGACAATTAGTTTTTCCAAAGTACCTACCTACCATGTGCAATTACGTAACTTTCTCTGAGAATTTTCACGTAGGTGACTGTTAAAGCTACCTACCCGATGATTATTATAATAGGTAATCTGAATCTGCTAATGAAATGTACTATTATCCGTGGTATAAAATTGATAACGTAGGTACCTATATAATAAGTCACATGGAGAAAGCTGAACCTTTCTCCCCTGCTTGATTTTATAACATCATATTTCATTACAAAGCGTGCATTCTGCCGTCACGTCAATTGAACATTCATAACTTTAGCACGTTTACTAAGTATAAACTGTTCATAAGCATAACAAAAGTATGTGTTTTATGTATTTCCTATATAGATATACAATTACCTATTAAACCTCGTCTACGACATATAAACATGTTATGGGATCTTGAGTTTATCAAAATAATTATAATGGGTACATAGAAGCAGTGCAGGAATTTTTGAGAAAAAATTGAAATTATAAAAAATATAAATGTTGATCAGGTATAAGCAAAGGTAATAACTGGTAGGTCATTTCAAAATATAGGTATATTTTGAAGAAAGGATGACAATTATGAAACATGAGATTTAGATGGATAAGAGTAAGTTATGAAAAATAAAACCAAGAAAGTAGGTACCTATTCGTGTGAGAGACTATATCAACAAATATATGACAATATTATTATCCAGATTGGCCAAATTCTTAATACACAGCAACGATGAGCGACCACAGTGTGCTATAAAATCAATTCTTCTAAATCTTACCTCAGTGGCTGACTGAACAGCTTTTACTGTCTCCTTATTAATAAATGCCAAAATATATCACTGACGGCCAACACTCGCGAATTCAGTATTTAAACACTTCGCACTGCAAAAAGTTCATATTTCGAATTCAACGAACGCGTTCACAAATTTACATTTCGCGCAATCCGCCAGACATAAACTGAAAGTAAACAGTTACGGTAAAAAAGATTTTGAATAAAATTAAAGGGAGATTCTGGGAGACTCGATTGTTTGCTTCAGCGGAGCGAAACCATATGCGGCACGCGCCACATACTACCGACTGATGCCGGCTGAGTCTTTTTTGTGAAAATGAACGTGTAACAGATCAAAAAATATATAAATTATGAAAAAATGGGTATGCAGCGTCCTTCAATTTAGCCCTTGAAATTTGAATCAATTTTTTCCAAATTGGTATTTTTTTTTTTGATTTTTTGAGAAGGAGAGAAATTTTCCTCCTCTACATCCATCAAAAAAATTGTCCAGCAGCTACTACACCAGAGGAGGCTACGCTACACGTGTTAGTCTTTTTTGATGGAGGGAAACTTCATTTGTTAGAAAATCAAAGTATTTTAATCACTCACAGACTGGCTCTTTGGGGCGCACAGGGAAATTGAAAATTGAAAGGGCTCTTTCAGTTGAAGGGCGGTGTGTAGATTTTTCCAGCTCGCAATTTTTTTGAAGGCATTTTGTTGCAAAGGCACGCCACTTCAAAATTTTTGGAGGCCCATTTAGGAATATTTGAAGAATTTTTTTCTGACAATTTTAAAATATTTTTGGAAGATAAAATTGTGTACGTAGAAAATATTTCACATTTTTGAGAAGAAAAAAAACTTTATTTCTGTTGAGAAAAAATCCCAAATATTTAAAAAACTGATTTTAATTTTTTGTCTACATTTCTTTGGGAAAGAAATCTCTTGATTTTTTAGAATGAAATATTTTTCCAACTTTTGGAAAAAAATTTCTATTTTTTTCGAATGAAAAATACTGCTTTTAATTTTTTTGGAAAAAGCATGAAAAAAGTTGTCATTTTTTAAAAGTAAGAATATAGTTTATAAAATTTTTTATATATTTTTTTTTAGATGAAGTCCCTATTTTATTGCCTGATTCTCTTACCTATTATATTACGTATTATTTTAATGCATCAATTTTTGGAGTAAAAAATATTTTTAAATTTTTTTATAATGAAAAAACTTCCAATTTTTCAGTATTTTTTTTTCTGAATTCTTATGAAATTGAAATATGTACCTGATGCTTACCTTGAGTATTCATTTATTTATTTATTTGGAGCCAGTGTGATCAGCGTGAACCCAGTTACTAATTTTTATGAAGCAATGAAATGGTTTTGTTTTTTGAAAAGAAATGTCTTATTTACGGGAACAGCATTCTCTCCATTCTTTATTTTTTGTCTCATTTTTTTGGAAAAGAACATTCTTTCAATTTTTGGAGTGAAAAAATATTAAAATTTTTCTAGAAAAAATTCTCAATTTCACTGCATTATTTTTTCATTTTTTGAATTGATTTTTTTTTTATTTGGAATAAAAAGATTCATTTTTTTTTTTTGAAAAACAATTGTTTTTCAATCTTTTCAAAAAAATACCAAATTTCTTTGGAAACGATTTTTTTTTTTTGGAAGAGTGGAACTCATTTTTAGGGGAAAACCAATCTCTTATTTTTTCACGTTTTTTTAAGAAAAGAATTACCAATTTTTTGGATTAGAATGATTTTCCATCTTTTTTAAATAAAAAAAAATCTTGAAAAATTTCTCAATTTTTTGAAAAAAATATGACTGAATTTCCTTGGAGAAGAAAATCTGTCTCGGTTTCTTTGAAAAAAATCTCATTTATGAATCTCTTCGAATTGTTTTGTCGAAAAACCCTAATTTTTTGAGAAAAAAAATCACTGTATTTGTTTAGAAGAATGCCAACTTTTTCAGGAAGAAGAGAAAATCTTTCAAATTTTATTGAGACTAAAAAAAATCAAAAAATTTCTCAATGTTTTTGGAACAGAAAGTTTTTCTTTAATTTCTCAATATTTTCATAGTAAAAAATTATATAATTATTTTTTGTATTTTTCGGAGAAAAAACATCATTTTTACATTCAACATTTCAAAATTGTTTGAAAATGTTTTCTATTGGACCCATCCCTCCTTACCGATTTTACATAACACTCTGAAGGTACTAATTAAAAATTAGAGGAGTGAGGGGGGAAGCGGTCAATCGAAAAAATTTTCAAATAAAAGTTGTAGCTTCAAGTCTTAAAAATAATTTTGGTCAACAAAAATTTTGACTGGACCCCTCCCTCCCCTCTAATTCACATAATATCAAGTAGACACTTTTTCAAAATTGGGGTAGGGGTCCAATTGAAAAAAATTTCAAACAAAAGTTGTAGATTGAGGTTCTAGAAATAATTTTTGTTATTATAAAATTTTCGATTGGACCCTTCCCTCCCCACCAATTCAATTATCTACATAATATTTAGTATTGGACTTAATATTTTCATGTGTCAAAAAAAGTACTGCGGCGATTCACTCGTAGAAGGAGCAAGGGGTACGTACGAGTATTTCCTTCATGGTAACAGAAGCTACCTGTGCCTGCATGTATGTTTATTGGGCTTAGAAATCTTAATTACGTTTACATTCGAGTGAAATAAAATCTAATGACATCAACAATTTCTCTGGTTATCAAATTGAATCAATGTTCCGGCGTTGAACCTTTTTTAAATAGTTAATTACGAATGTTATATCAGTCGCAGCGAAAATAATTTTTCAAATACATAAAACAGAAAAAGTTTTCCTTTTTTTGTTCCGCGATTCTATTATTTTATCGTAATTAAATCCGCCGTTTCTAAATGTGTCACACATCTTTGATAAATTTTTTTGACAATTATTTAACGCACAGCCGTGGAAAGCCATTGTGTTATTAATTTTTTTTAACTTTTTTATATTTTAATGAGATTAACTAGGTGAAATATTCAACTGTGTAAGAGTGTACGTACAGTTTTGTGGAAACGTTTTTTTTTTTTTTTTTTTTTTTTTAAATACGATTGTTTAGATCGGGAAACTTTTTGCAAGGTAGATTACAATTAAGATTTCTACACAAACCATACGATGCACGTTAAACAAAGAATAAAGTCATCAATTCCTGTAATATTTACAAAATATAAAATAGGTATATGCAATAAAATTAATTCTTACAGCGTCATTGACTAATATTGTTTCAAAATTCAAGTTTTTCATTTAAACGCCATCCAACTGCTCGAAATCCATTTTTTCAAAGGCAGTATCGTCGAGACACTCCTCCATTGATTTCTTTGCAACCGGTGTTGTCGTTGGCTGGGTTGATTTACGTTTTGGAGCTGGACCTGGAGTATTTGGTTGTCCGGCAGCTAATACTTTCTGACTTTCTTCAAAATATTGATTCGGGTGATTGACACCGGTTAAAATAGGAACACCATGGGTGACTTCGAAGAATTTCGCACAAGCTAACTGGTATTGGCCTATGTTCACGTACTGCAGCACTTCTTCGGATCCTAAACGAAAAAGAGGAAATTGTGAAAGCCGAATTGATTTATATTAAGTACAAATTGAAGGTAAAGGCTCTAACCTGCAGTAGTAATACGAAGGGAAGCGAATGTCTGTTTCAAACTAGTTACATCGTTGTGCTTAAAAGGACAACCGTGATATTCTCCGGCGGAAGCACTACTCGCTATGATTTTACCACAGCTGTATGGAGTATAGTTTGCTCTTTTACCTTCTTTACCGTAATTGTGACGAATGTTATAAGCGTACTTCTTATCGAACTAAACACAAACATGATGAGTGTATTTCAAGGTTCCAAACGGAAATTATGTTGGACTATATTTAATTTATACCTGGTCGGAATCGATCTTTTTAGTAAACTCAGTTTTCCAAAAAATTAAAGCATCTTCCAAAGATAACCCAATGCCCTTGAGAAAAAGAGCAAACTGCTGTCGTCCAAAATGACGTAAATGATTATGAGTTTTCAACGCAGAATAAAGCTGTTTCATACATAACGGAAACGATGTTTTGGCAAGCTACAAAAAATTGAGACGATATCAATAATTATCGTACATAATGACAAAAATTTAAAAAAAAAATTGTCACTTACAGAATCTAAATTTTGTAAAGATACTTGTTTATCATTATCGTTGCCGGTGTACGTTTTACCGGTGTAAGTGCTATGCAAGTTTTTCACTAAACGATCGAATCTTTTATCTTCTCTGATCACTTCTATTTTTTGGGACATGATCTGTAAACACGTAATTCAAACAAATCAACATTGATTCAAATTCAAATGCTTCGACAAGAAAATATGTACGTTGAATTACCGCTAAATTATGGCTTAAATTTGTTCTAAAAACTGATCCTAAGACTGATATCAAATCATTGGATGTAATATAGGCTATTCCACTCTCCAAATACACTCTTCGATTACGAACTAGATCCAACACACTAGTCCACTTGACACAGTAATACGTGTTTTCAGGTTTCATCAAACCTCCACTATTCGTACTTTTCAGCTTACAGGAGACGTCATCCAACTACACATATAGAAACAACAGTCATGAAAGTTTTACATATTTTAGAAGTTGCAAAAGCTGAACGAGAAACACATACGATTTTATAATTTAGGTGACTATCTTCGATAAATCTTTTTTTCTGATCATTCGGTAAAATTAACCATCTGAGCTTGAACAATTCGAATTCACGAGCTACGAACCATCGTTTGTTTTCTTCGCTTTTGCAATATGCGAAACGTAAAATGTAATGAGAAATATGATCAATTTTACGAGCTTCGTAATCTTCTTTACTGTTGGTGAAGATCTGAAAAAAATCAGATTATAAAATATCTTGAAAATAGTTGTTCAGATGTACTGAATCACTAACCAAGTCATGATATCTTGGGGAACTCTTTTTCAATTCTTTTTTTACTTCCCTTTCGAAATCTTCTTGTTTAGTGTTTCCTCTCAGGCTGATCATCTCCAGTATACGTAACACTGAAAAAAATGAAGTTTTTCACTTTCGTATAACACAACAGAAAAAAGTACTGGTTACCTTTCAGTCTTTCAATAGCATATTGTTCGAATTCGAATAAAGAAATTTGTGCTTCAGGAGAATCTTTGTACAGTTGCATACGACAAGGATACTGCTCTTTTAAAGAACTGTCTATAGTGACTTTGGTGCTTCCTTTGAGAATTTCCATGTCTTTAAATCACTTTTATAGATTGATATTGAAATCAAAAGCGCACAACATGAACACCACTTGAACACTTGACAGTTTTATAACGTTAAACAAAGAGTTTCTTAAATTTTTCACTTCAACTTCTTATACTTCTTGAAAATTTGTAATGAAATTTTCTTATCAGAAATTAGAAAAGTTCTGCTCATTATTTCGGGTTTGTTTTGGCGGGAATGCGAGATTACCTAAAGTTTGTTGATAACCTTGAACGCTATTTTTCAAGTTTGCGTTCAGCATTTTTTAGGAGGAGGTGTATTCGAATAAAAAATATCACCGAACATTTTCGAAAGCTTCCGGTGACTCCATTCCATTAATGGCATCAAAAATAATTTTTTGCTAATGCAGAATTCATAATTAATTAATAATGATAATTATGAAAATACTCGAAAATTTCCTTTTACATAAACTCACACAAGAAAACAAAAACATTCTTTAAGTTCACCTTCAAGTTTAACAATCATGATTACAGAATCAAAATAAAATGAATGCAAAATAAAATGAACAATCGCACAATTATTTTTATTTAAAAATATTAATTACAAAAAAAAAATAAAAATAAAAATTTAGTAACTACAAAATAATTATATTAAATTTATTTAACTTTGACTTCTTTTTTCTCTTCCTTCACTTCTTCTTTCTTTTCTTCGGGTTTTTTAATATCTTTCTTTTCAGCATCTCGATTCGTTAATTTATTGTTGATAAGATTATGTAAAGCGATAATTGTTCTTATTAGGGATGTTACGTAGACAACCTGTGGACGAAATTGTTCAAATAAGTGTTATTCTAGTTATCAACTTAGGAACATATTAACAATAGAAAGTAGGTAACTCCGTAAAAGTACAATACGGAACGAAGTACTTACCAACATCTGATCGTTAGTTTTCACATGCATGGACTCGACGTAGTCTTGCTTACTAATATCTGGCAATAAATTGAAAATATCTTGAAGTTGATAGAAAATCTGATGATTCATCGGCATGGTTTCTTCTTCGACCTGAAGAACAATGTAGTTGGTATAAAAAAGAGCTTGGCGCTTAAGATTTTAACATGATGTAGCAAATGATAATTACTTCAGTTAAATAATTCTTAATCTCGATAATCTTTTCTTCTAATCCTTTTAAACCATTAAGCTGACGAGTAAGCCTTTGACTTAATGAGCCAACCGTAGTATCTTTAATATCACGAAGTAAGTGTTCGACTCCTACTTCTTCCGCTTCTTCGGCGCCTATTTCACTGGGCACATGGGCGAAAGTCTTTCCAGTCGGGCTTCCATCCTGAAAATTTGTTCGATTATAAATTTATAGAATTATATACGAAATATAAATTGCAAAGAAAATACTTACATCGTGGATTTCTTCAACAGCTCTGTATGCTTCCGTAGGCAACCCGAGATCCTTAGGTTTAGCATCGATTATAACCAATATCGAATTTGGAGTGTAACGTCTGATAAGTTCATTGATAGCTATATCATTTTGTTGTAGTTTGGGTCCAGTGTGATACCAACCGACTATCTTTTCTCGAGCTAAGCAACAAATTGTAAGTCATCAGATAATGCAACGACCACACTTGAAACGTAATGAAGATAGCTTACCATTAACTTTTTTAAACATTCCATACATGTTCTCCAAGTAGTCGTGGTCCAAGAACCAAACGGATTTATCTTTATCGTCTTCATCGAAGGGAACTGGACAAAGAAACCGATATTTAGGCCATATTACATTTGAACGATTATAATTACTGTAGTATGTAAAGAATCAACAGTGCAATGTACCTGCGAAGCTGTTCGACACATCCAGGACGCCTTTGCCTTTCCAGCTACCCAATAAAACACCAACGACTCGTTTCTGATTCCCGGTTTTGCCCATACGATTATAGTGATCTACCACACTCAGTAACACTAAAGGATGTACAATTACCTTTGTTGCGATGATTTCTTGAACGGGCATTTTGGATGAGTTTGCTATAAAGTTGAAAGACCGAATCAATTTAGTACCAGAAAACTATTTTTATACAACTGAAAGTGAATTAATCGAAGATCAAAATTTTTGGTTTGTCATTTTTGTTTTGATTTCAAATTATTTTTTCTTGTCACTGTTTAGGTTTCTTGGCGTAACCATTTTTGCTGACAGTGTTTTGTCTTTTTTGAATTTTACGCCCGACTTTTTTCGTGGTGTGGTGAAAAAAGTGAAAAAAGTAGTGCCACTACAACGAAATTGAATAGGTACTTAGGTAGGCATCCAAAATTTCAGCAGTATTTTTAGCAATTTTTTTTGCAGACACCGGCTGTCAACACTACCCAACGCATTTTTTTTTGTTGTCAAAAAATTGAAAATTCTGCAATTTTCATAGTTCGTATCAGATCAGGTTTTTCAATGATTTATTAATTATTAATTGATTCAATTAATATAATTAACTCTTTTTATAAATACTTTTTCCAGTGATTCTAATGATATAAAGTGGAAGAGCTGAAACAATCGAATACAGTGCGAATTTAAGTACTACAGGTTAGTGGGGTACCGACGCTATCAAAGATTTTTTTGAATTAACCAATATATTTTTACATTTGGGCATGTATCAGTTTTATAATTTCATTTCATTTTTTATATTAATTCAACTTTGCTAGTAAGCTGATATACTGGTATTCTTACTAGCTTTTGTAGGAAAATTAATCAGCGAACATTACGCATAAGCATTAGTGTTTATTTTTGTGTTTTGTTTTACGTTGTTTTAGAAAAGTAGTTTTGATTATTAATGGCTCAGCAATTTCCCAGACCTCCTTTAAGACAGTATGGAGGTCCAAATTACCCGGTAAGTTCAACAGCGAGAATGTAACAATCCGTGGTTTTTTTCATAATCGACTCAATTTTGTATTAGATCAGTTGTGCGCCTAACTTTCATTTACACCGCTCCTTTTTTCTTCATTGTTATATCATTGTTCAGTACCATGTTGATTCATCATTACAACGTGGTTTTCTAGGTTCAGCAAAGACCGGGCGGATATTCTCCTCAAATTACGCTCGGACCATCACCCAATATGATTCCTCGCGGTCCACAGCCATCATACAAACGCTCCAATGTTGATAACCGGGGCCCTCCTTCTGTTCCATCGAATAAAAGGTTTGCTTTGCGTTAAACCTTATTAATTATGCGAGTATTTACTTAAATGAATTAACTTTACAGCGATTTTGGACATTCCGGTGGCAGTGGAATTAGTAAGAAAAAGAAGAAGTTGGCCGATAAGATCCTTCCTCAAAAAGTTCGCGATTTAGTACCAGAATCTCAAGCCTACATGGACTTACTAGCTTTTGAAAGAAAATTAGATTCTACCATTATGAGAAAAAGATTAGATATTCAGGTTCGATATTTGGTCATTTAATGCGAATGCTGAAGTACCCCTAAAAAATGATTTACCGTTTATTATGCTAATTTTGTTTAGGAAGCGTTGAAAAGGCCTATGAAACAGAAACGTAAATTGCGAATTTTCATTTCCAATACATTTTATCCCGCTAAAGAACCTGGTGAAGAAGGTGGCCAAGAAGAAGGCAGTGTAGCTTCGTGGGAATTGAGAGTGGAAGGTCGTTTATTAGAAGACACTAAAAATGATCCAAATAAGGTTCGTTGATAATTGAAATTTTCAATAAACTTTAAAGTATATTATCTAATTGGTTTATTTGTTATAGGTTAAACGTAAATTTTCTTCGTTTTTCAAATCACTCGTAATCGAACTGGATAAAGATTTGTACGGACCTGACAATCATCTTGTTGAATGGCATAGAACTGCTACCACTCAAGAAACAGATGGATTTCAGGTATTTATTTTTATGTTGAGATTATTTGAAATCAAATTAATGAATTGTATTAAAACGATGTTTTTCTCGATAGGTCAAAAGACCAGGTGATAAAAACGTGAGATGTACAATCCTGTTATTGTTGGATTATCAACCATTGCAGTTCAAATTAGATCCAAGATTGGCTAGATTGTTAGGAGTTCACACGCAGACAAGGCCTGTTATAATTAGCGCCTTGTGGCAGTACATTAAAACTCACAAGTTACAAGTATGCTACTTTAAATAGATTTTCATAAGGAAATGTCAAAAGCTTGCATATTAATGTATATTTTTCGTAGGATGCGCAAGAAAGAGAATTCATCAACTGCGATGAATTTCTAGAGCGGATATTCCAATGTTCTAGAATGAAGTTTGCAGAAATACCACAGCGATTGAATCCTTTATTGCATCCTCCCGATCCCATAGTTATCAATCACGTTATAAGGTAAATATTTCCAATGCCAGTATTTTAGTTGTGGCCTAAACACATTCACTGAATCACTTTTATCTACAGCGTCGAAGGAGTGGAACAAAAACAAACAGCCTGTTACGATATCGATGTAGAAGTTGACGACACGTTAAAGGCTCAAATGAATAATTTCTTACTATCGACTGCGAGTCAGCAAGAAATTCAAAGCCTGGATAATAAAATACACGAAACAGTCGAGACAATAAATCAGTTGAAAACGAATCGCGAATTTTTCTTGAGTTTTGCCAAAGATCCTCAACAGTTTATTAACAAATGGATCATCTCCCAAACCAGAGATTTGAAGGTGAGTCGTCGTATTTCAATTGAAGCACAAACATCGAATAACAATTTTCTGTTTTTAGACGATGACCGATGTCGTTGGAAATCCAGAAGAAGAAAGAAGAGCAGAATTTTACTATCAGCCTTGGTCTCAGGAAGCAGTTTGTCGGTATTTCTATACCAAAGTGCAGCAGAAACGAGCAGAGTTGGAGCAAGCTTTAAATATTCGAAATGCTTAAAAGCATAATATTAATAATCGAGTGTACTTGTATTTCTTCTTCAAAATGGGTAATTTTTTAAAGATGATGATGATGATAATATCGTTCATCAAATTTTATGTTTGGTTCGTTTGTAAATAAGTATTACTGAAGTTGTCTCCGATAATCGGAGAGAAGTATATTATGTATTCAAACCACAATCGAACTGTGTAAATAGGTTTGCCGGAATATAAAATTTGGAGGGGCTGTGTCATGAGGACATAAATTGTCAAGTGTCACAACATGAAATCGCCGAAATGTAAATATTTTACTCATTCAGTAGAACATCTATCTGCATTTAAATTAACCAATTCTTGACGTGTTAAACCTTGAAACATGTGCGATAAAATGTTTTAAAATTTTATGTTTTATATGATTGTATTAAAAATAAATATTATTGCTTTGAATAATGGTTTATAATTCGTGAGTTTTCACTGTTGATTACGGTTAAGTTATTGCCATTCGTAGGGCATATGTTGATGAAGAGTCGAATAGAAATTAACCTAAACCTACCGGAAGGCCATGAAAAAAACAAATTGAAAATTAAATAGTCTTAAAAATTTATAAAAAAAAAACACATATATTTCAATCTCACAAAATTACTAACGAACGAATTAAAGAACAAATAATAAACAAGAAATGAATTGGATAGATCGTATATAAATGCATTGAATGCGAGATAAACTATTACAAAAGTATTCTGGCATAGTGAGTTGAGAAATTACAATCTAACTGGCCAGTGCTTTTGCATTAATGACATCATTCCAATCAGACCTTCGGATGTCTTCATTTTTCCCATTCAAATGCAATAGTTTCTCGGCTTGCTTTAATAAATTCAAAGCTTTATTACCATCTATTTCTGTTTCAAGCGTATCATTGTCTAAATTTCCCAGTCTTTGTAAAATTCGCCATGCAGTTGATTTCAAATCGGTACCAATTTCCTTTTCTCCAATCAAATCTTTTTGTGACTGCGTATGTTGCACTACGGTGCATATTTCAATTTCTTCACTATCTTGGATGGCAATATCATCAAAAACATCATCAATAAAGCAATCATAATCATACGATTCAGCTTTCATTATCCCGAAGATATGAAGATGTTTGCAAAAGTTCCCAGAAAAAGCATTATCAGCACACCCACACTGGTATAAATGGAGACACATATCACACTCGGAGCACCGCAATTTACATGGACATTCTGGTTTTGCTCGAGTGATCGAATAGGTCATAGGACCACTCTGCGACCGTACAAAAGCATTATCACCGTCAATAATTATAACATCGTCTCTTGGAATAGCTTTACCTTCCTTGTGTTTATCTCGAATTTTCTTCAAAGTACGGGTGTCTGTATCAAGAATCGAATGAGTAATTCTGGCATGTTCTTTTCTTAAATTCAGTTTCAGTAAGGTAGCGATGAAAGAATCCAAACTTCGACTCTGGTTACCATCTAAATGAACCGATTTTATTTCTCTATGTAGAGCCTCCAAACTCATATTCGTATCAAGACCAATATATTTTCGGAAAGCAAACGCCCACTTTTCGTACCTTTGGCTATACTCCTTTTCAAAATAATTTCCATAGTCTTCGGTTTCCGGTGTTTCCTTCAATTTTTGTACAGCATTATCGACAATATCAGGGAAACAATTTTCGTCAAATTCTTCCAACAAAGTGCGGACAAGTTTATACACCTCCTTTTGAAATTTATTATCCACTTTTGATAAATTTTTTCTCCAGTTCTCATTCACATGCCAAGTACACAGAAGGATATCGGGCGGTGGTCCCATAACCTACGAAATATTCAAGATATTCAATTAAAATCATAAAATGAAATTCATAAGGAATGAAGAGTCAACACAGATGGACTATTTTGGCTAATTGTTCAGTAAATAATGATACCAACCTCTTTCCAGGCATCGATGTATGCAGGGAAGTCATCAGACATGAACACATTTGGTTCGATAACGCCACAATCCCTTTTAATGATCTCGAAAAATGTTTTCATATACGTATAATTGTCCTTATCACTAATCGCATACGCTACAGGGAAACCCATGTTTAAATCATTTACAACCATGACTGTAGTCAGTAAAAAATCGCATTGATTGGTAGCTTGAGTCGAGTCTATGCAGATTTTATCATTTCCGTATTTCTTCATCGTCTGAAATTGCAATTATGTAAAATTATAAGAGCCAAAAGGTATTAGATGACCAAAAAGAAAACATTAAAAAAGAAAACTCACGCTAATTTGAATCTTATCCATTATTACAATCATCATTGATGTATCATCTTTAGTTTGCATTTTATGAAATCTGAAAGGTGTTTCGTCGCCGAACTTCTCTTTGTACTTTTCAATGAGCAATTCCACACTAACTCCATCAACGTTCGACAATCGTTCTTTAAATGCAATTCCATATTCAGCGTTGATATTATGTAGATCCGTTTTTCTAATCAAGTGTCTTCTGCTCAAGGGTGAATGGAACATATCTTCCCTCACTTCATCTAAAATTTGATTCATTGGGACCCCTTCTTTTAATCGATCTAAAACCAGTATGAAAAATATGCAATATTGTAGGGGGAATGGTAATTGCACAAATTATAACAATGCCGAGTACACAGCTACAAATACATACTTGCAAATTTGTTTTTATCAGAGGTAGAAATGGGTAAATGTTTCATTTCCACATAATGATTGACGTGCTTCCGGCAGTATTCAACTTCAATTTTTCCACTTTGTAATTCAGTACTCAACATATACGCCGTACAATGATTGTCTGGTGATCAAAAATTAATAATAACGTAATTATTATTGAAATACATCTTTTAGGGGAAAATAAAAAATAAAAAATAGTGTAATCCATAAATTATTCTGTTATGGTTTTTTCTTTCAATTGTATTTTCAACTTACTAATTTTGCAAGATCCTTTTAGTTTCAAACTTCTTTTTCGTATAGAGGGATCTTTAATGCGAATATAACCGGATCTGTGACATACATATTTGGTCCTTTTCCCATCTCGAGTTACCCAAGAACGAGTATTTTTTGAAAATTTACTAAGAGATCTCTGTTCTTCCTCATCCTTCCACAAGAGGAACTCTGCAAACCAAAAGAATGATTAGTAATAAAACGATATCGGAAGAAAATCATGTCTTAATGAACTTACCCTCGCTGCTTTCGAAATTTAACTTTATAATTCCTTTTTGAAGATGTTTAGAATCACGTATTTTTGAATCAGGAGTTTTACACCTGTCTCTCGAAATATGAAGAAGTAAATAACGTTTTCGCGAATACGATGCTGAACAATTGCTACACACGAATCTTTCTTGTTGATTACTTTGGCACTGGTTTATGTTTGCAATATGCCTAGTTAAATCGTGTTTCCTTGTAAATGAAAATGAGCATTTGGGACATACAAATCTTTTTTTTGGATCCATTTTAAATTATTTTCAAAATTTAACATAATAACACGCTACGCTCTTATTCTTTTATCACAGCCATCACAGGATCTCGTTGGTACAAACTATGGGTACAATCCACTACAATCATGTTTATTGAATTGATAAAACCAACAATACGAATTGATTCGAAAACTCACGAAAGTAGCCGAAGCGAAGTTTCTACTTTCCGCAAAAATCGTAAGCATCCTGCCTTACTTTAATCCTGCCTCTTTATTCAAAATTGGTTAGGAAGGAAGAGTCTAATCGAAATTTTTACCAAAATTATTCCTAGAATATTATTCTACAATTTTCGTTTGAAAATTTTTCATTTTTTTTCAAATTGATCCCTCATTTCCTTCTGATTTTGCATATTACTGTTGTAAATTCGAAATGAGAGAGGAGAGAGGGATCCGATTGAAAAAGGTTTCAAACAAAAGTTGTAGACTGAAATATTAGGAAGATTTTTGGTTATTAGTAGTTCTTCAAAATGGGTTTATGGTTTATTTTTTAAAGATGATACCGTTCTTCAAATTTCATCTTTGGTTCGCTATTGAAGTAATTTTATGTATTCAAACCACTAGGTTTATCGAAATCTAAGATTTGGAGGGGCTGAGTCATGAGAACATAAAATGTCAAGTGCCACAATGAAATAGCCGAAATTTGTAAATATTACACTCATTTAGGAGAACATCTATCTGCATTTAAATTAACGAATTCTTGACGTGGTAAACCTTGAAACATGTGCGATAAAATGTTAGTTGCATAAATAACTATTCAAATTTCATGTTTTATATGATTGTACTAGATTGTACCTATCGCAAAAAAAAAATATCTTTGCTTTGAAAAAATGGTTTTTAGTCGTGTTATTTGTCAAATAATTCGTGAGTTATCACTGTTGATTGCGGTGGAATTGCCATTCATAGGGCTACGTAGATGAAGAGTCGAATACGTGGAAATGAACCTAAACCACGTAGGCATTTATACCCGAAGGACTTGAAAAAAAAACAATTATTGAATAATCTAAGAATTTATCAAAACATATATTTCAATCTCACAAAATTAGTAACGAACGAATGAAAGAACAAATAATATAAACATGAATTGGATAGATCGTGGAAGAAATGCGTATGATTACTTTTTAGAGTTGAATAATTGATATATAAATGCATTAAATGCGAGATCAACTATTACAAAAGTATTCTGGCATAGTGTGTCGAGAAATTACAATTTAGCTGGCCAGTACTTTTGCATTAATACTTCATTAATGACATTGTAGAAAGGAAATGGTAATTAGTGACTTAAACACATAATTTTGTCTAATAACTCAATTCTTAAAAAATAAATTCGTAGTTATAGGTACTTTAAAACAACATTAGAAAGAAAAAACACATCAAAACCGACACCATTGTGTACGTAAAATTATGCGACAGTCATTTTTGAAAACACCACGGGCTTTTCTCGTTTCAAAAATGCCAGATATAACATCAACTGGAACGCACTCAAAGAAAATCCAATCAAGTTTGGATACTGTAAAAATAAAAAATAAAAATAAACAAAAATTAATAATTCTGTTTAATTTATAGGATACGTCACAATGTACGTATTATTAGAGCCTAGAATAAATTGTCCTCGGAATGGACTAATTCGAGTCTAACTTAGCAGCATCAGCATCTCAATAGGACAGTATTAAATTTTCCGAGAACAAATTTATTACTTGGCTCCAAAATTGGCAGCTCGAATACCTTGCTCAGCCACTTACCATTATGAACGTATCATTTAGACAGACTCCATACAGATACCATAAAAATGTTACTATAGCCGTCATTGTGATCATAGGAACTGGCAAAGATTCAGCATCTTTTGTTTTAATCACGTGAATCTATAGAAGATCAGACAATTCAAAAATTTCCTTAATCGAAGAATAATCAAATCCCAACGGTGTTTTATTCTTTAGCATTCGAGTATACTGACCACATTACTTAGAGGAGCCGCACAGAAGCTCACTCCGACTAGACAGCTTAGAAAGCCGATGCGAGTCTTCAGTAAATTTCTATCTTCTTCGTATTGTGAATATGTTACTAATAGTGTGAGTACAAGAACAGTGAAGAGAAGTTGCCTTCGGATGATATTCTATAAAAAGAAAATACGAACAGGAGTTACAGGTAGAAAAACAATAATTAGTAACGAATAATACTCAATTCTATTACCTTGAATGGTGTGTATAAGTAAAATATAGTGATGTAGGAAATGAATAAAGTACAACCGATTACATTTATGTAAACTAAAGTATCGTTGTTGGTAAGAATACCATAGTACATCCACATCGAAGATCTGTAAAAATATCCAAGTAACTTATCAAATTAGTCATTAGTAAAGATAGTTACATTTGAGCAGAAAAGAGGCACTTACGATATGAGACCAACGACGTAAGGAAACGAAGAATCATTTTTGGTGCTGCCTTGCTTGATGTACTTTCTACACAGTAAACTACAAAATAACAATAATTACTATTACTATTACATAATTCGTAAACGAATTTTTATTCATAAAGGTGCATAGATTCTTACCATCCTGAGAAAAGTTGGCACATAGTGGCACAAAATGCTGATTTCGAAACAAAATATTGATACCGTATAAGTGACATACTTCATTTCACTATGAGCGAACTTTCACTCGGAAATTCTAAATAATTCAAACAAAGGTGTTTAAATTAGTTGACACAGTACAAATAAGAGGAGTTCGCCGTAACCAAGATTAAAATTTCATCACATTCGAATCAATAAGTTCGCTGCAATATCAACTCGGATGAAAATTATTGATACGTTTTTCTCATCAATATAAAAGTAATATTACACGTAAGTATAAAAAATAAAAGAGCATAAACGTTGATGTTTACTTGAACGTAATCGTCATTTCATGACGAAGAAACGAACTGGTGGAAGTAATTGGAATCATTCGCATATGGATGAATCTTGAATGGAATTTGAAATAATCACGAAATGAAATGACTCGAGCATTGAAATTAATTAAACATTTTATTAAATGCGATACTTTTCACAAGCTGAAAAAAATTGTAACGTAGTTTGGTAAGAGTAACTGATAATACAATTTTGATAAAACGGTGAGACTACCCTCCGCTTCCCTCACCCACATTCATTTCATCGCCAACAAAAGGAAAACCTACCTACTGGAGAATGGAGTAATTGGAGAAATTTGTGATCAGAGAAAAGAGAGTGTGCAACCCACCGTACCTGTTGATAGCTTTGGTCATTAGCCAAATTTTTTTTTTATATGGTTTTTATAATTATTTTGTTATTTTATACTTCATCGCCGAGTAATCACCCATTAATACAACTTACGCCATGAGAAAACACCTTCCCACACCCAATCAAATCACCTAAAATTCGCCATAGAAATAATTAAAAATTAATAATGAACTGAAAGAATTTATAACTTGAAGATGATTTTGTTTTTAATAATAAATTTTCAAATTAAGAGTCGAATACATTGCGTATTTCCGAAGAAGATATAAATGATTTGGGTTATGACTCCGATTAATCAAAATGATATTTAGGTAGGCATAAGCATATGAAAATGAGTACATACAAAAAAACATAATTTATTTCATTAAACGACAAGTAGGTATAGGTTAGAAATATCAACAAGCCTTTTGACATCGTTATTTTACAAAATAGCAAAAATAATACATTCATGTAGGTACAAACAATAAATTAAAGTATTAACAGGAAAACCAGCAATAAAAATCTAACATAAAAAATAACGATTGCAATACGCTTCACTAATCACTAACGAAGTATAATTAATAATAGCAAATCTTCATGTAGTCTGTCCAAGCGAAAAGATGAACTTATTTTCAGTAGAGTGAAAATTCAAGGTAACAAAAACTGGAACTTTTTATAGAAATACAATAATAATTGTTAAGAAAACGAAATATCCCATTTCAACAAAACCAGGAAATTTTATTTTTTCTTCGAAAAAGAAAATATATTTAAAAGTATCTGACCGCTTGGACGGATTTCACATAACGCTATTTATATTACAAAGAAAGCTCAACTCGGGTATTCGAACAACGTCGTCTTCGTGACACAAGTAATCGAGCTTTCAATGTAGATACACGTTAATTATAATTTATAATTTAAGTTCGCGCGACAGCAGCTGACTTGCACCCAATTAATTATAATTCACCGACAGAATTACAAGGATCCCATCGATTTTCACTTGTCGGGTTCTATCAGTCAAAAGGCATTTTCGAACATTTCAGGCGGTACCGATTTTCTCACGAATCTAAATAACTTCTCTATGAAAATATTTTACATTCTGCGGGACAACTTTTACTAAATAAGTTAAATGCCAAAGGTAACTATCAATTTTTATAACTGCGTCTATTTTGGATATATTTTCTCAAATTTGAATTGTATCCCCTTATCAATCACAGTGCCATTTTCGGAAGTCTTCATGTGACTTTTTATAAATTTAAATTGTTGTAAGGCAAATTCATACAGATCGTTTTCCATTTGCCATATTTTAGACTTTTTAATTTCTTTAACCGTTTCTTCGGAAGGTTCGATTTTTTTATTAGTCTTACGTAAGTATTTTCTTCGACCTATAGAAAACAAAATTTTAAAAATTATTCAGAACAAACTTTATCTATCGCTAAACAAAATACTCACTAGATGCAAAATGTTCAGAAGCACCCTTAAAAAATTCTGGCATCGTGAATTCTAGAATTGAAATAAAACTTGGTATGTCTTCCGTAACACCAACTAATAGATATTCTCTGACTAAGTTTCTTTTGGCTTCTTGCAAGGCCCATTCGTTACCTGGAATCCTGTACAATGAAAATGTATAAAGATTAATTTCTAGTCTGACAGATGACGAAAATTAAAAAAAAATTAACAACCTACCAACAAAAAGCATTTTGTCCGCAAAGAAATGGCACCTGTAACCACATATTGTCTGGGTGACAGTCTGGGTTTTTTAATTTAACACATTCGTCGAAAGTCTGAAAAATAAATCAAAATTATTAATATTATTGCATTGAGAAGATTCAAACTGTCCATATGCTTGGACTTACGACTTTATTTCCATGTTTTTTCCTAATTAGATGAGGTCGATAATTATCACCGTATCTTAAAAAGTAATAGTAAGATATCAAACGACTTAAAGGTTTCCTTAATATATTTATATAAATTGGAGGCTGCTCTCCAAACCTGAAATCATTCGTAATGTTGATTTAAAATGAGTGAATGATTCACATTCACAATTTACTTATTATGTTGACATAACATCTTAAACAAATTTACTTTTGAAAGTCAATAAAACCAATATGACCATGGTATAGAGCTGGTTTCTTTGCCGTCCAGTTGGTAACGTTATGTATGAATCGTGCCTAAAATTAAAGATGAATCATTAAATGAAAGTACCAAAAATATATGAAAATGTTGATTTAGAATAATTTACTTGATCTGGGAGAGACAATACGTGAGAATTCTTTGTAGTATTCAAGTGAATGACGTTGAATGAATTCTTTTTGCATATATCATAAGCGACATTGATAAAACTAGTTGAGCCTGTTTTGGGAATTCGGTTATAAATTACAATTAAGTCTTTTCTCGAACCCCATGTCTCTGCTAGCTTAGATTCTTTGCTGGAGTGATGATATCCCACAACATCTTTCTTATAAAACTGCTCCAGGATATTATCTGTTGTTTAACATACATAATTATTACATTTCATAGAACTTTCACAATCGCAATTATGTTGGAAAATTAGCTGCACGTATTCATTTACCATTTTTAGGAAAATTTGATACTCGAAATTCGAGTATAAATAAAACTACGGCGCAGAAGATGAAACACACTAAAAACCATGGCTTTTTGATCATGCCGCATCTTTTAAACATTGCAGATCTTCAGTACTTCTTCGTTAATCTTATATCGCCACAATTCATTTCCATTTCTTGAAATCGGTTGAGGCGAAGCGACGGCGATCAATATTCGACGATGCTATTCATTTAAACTAAAAATAACCGAGTACAAACCGAACTAAACTACTCCTGCGTATGTAATTTACATCAAGCATTAGTTTTTCTTTCTTTTTAACTTTTGAAAATAATAAAATCGATCTCCGAGAGGTCAAAAATGCTTCACTATTTTAGATTTTTATCCCTTTTCGAGTGTTTATATTTTTTCTTTTCCAAATTTTGTTATCAGATATTCAGAAAATTCAAAAAAACTAAAAATCACCTCTTGGAGTATTAAATTTTTAATGACTCCGGAGCAAGGGGCGGAATCGGTCACTCCTACTTTTTCCCTTCAACGGTTTCAACATTTTCAATTTGCGTTATTCTTCAAATTGTTTTCGAATTTCGAATAAATAAGATGAAATTCTTAATTATATTGTTTAAAAATTTACAATTTTTCTTTTATTGTTTGTAAAATTTGACAATGATAAAGGAAAATTCAAAGCAAAATTTGGTCGTAAAATTGAATCTGGTTGAAATTAACGTTTCAAAAGTCCAAAATAGGTACTAATGCCGACGTAAACAAAAAAAAGTTTGTTGACCCCTAGATGAATGGAACTCCATTTTGATTTTGGGAAACAATAGATTTTGAGCTGAGTAGCTGAGGAATCTTCCCATTCCAATTCCATAGCATAGCTAGCAAATTTCACGTTTATAATGTGCTGAGTACAGATGGACAAAGCGTGCATCGTGCTTTCAACTCTGTGTTAAAATATTAATAATTATCGAAGAACATTATTATGAGTGAGTAATTTGATTTTAACTTAAAAAATTAATTTTTACTCGATAATTTACGCACCTCATTACACCGTCTTGTACCTGCGCGCTAATTTTGACCGTTTAATTAGTGCTGATGTAATCGTAAAATACTGTTGTCTGTTATTATTATGAAATGCTGTGTGTGTGTTTTTTTTTTCAATTCAAAAACTTCAATCAAATTTTCACAAGTATATCGAATTTGATTGTTTGTTATTATTATTGTTGTTGAAAATTACGCATTTCGTTGTGTTCTTGACGATTTTCTAATTTTGATCCCATGTATATTCGTAGTTTTGTTACGACCGATTAATTTTATATGAATTTTTCCCTGTTTCGTAGGTAGTTGATTATACTACATTACTACTCGAGTGAACTCGAGCTTGAGAATTTATTTATATCATAAAAGTTGTTTGTATTTGATTTAGGTATAGCATTCCAAATTTTTTGAAAAATGAAAGGAAGAATGGATGTACTGAATCGCAGAAAACGAGTTACTACAGAAAATAGATCTAAAATGTTTCATTCAGAAAACATGCCCGGCGGCGTGATAAAAATTGAACCCAATGATGAACTCGATAAAGAAAATTGCAGAAATGACGATTATATTACGGATTTAACATTGAACGATAGCGTAAGATAAATTGTTTCGTGTCCACTTTTTGTATAATCTACAACATTTATTTTATTTATTAATTCATTTCGTTAGAGAGAAGACGAATCGATGAGTAACGACGAAAGCTCGGAAACTTGTAGAGATGAAGTATTCGCGACTGAAATCATGGAGGATGACGATGAAGAAATCGAGAACCCAGATTTACCAGTTTTCTCGGTAGCGGTTAAAGAAGAAAGTCGTAATACTAGAGATTCTCCGAGGGTAAGAATTTATTTTCCCGTGTTTTTTCAAGGTATAACTTTCATTTTTAAAGTACGTAATATATTAATTTTCAGGAAAGTGTACCAATGAGAGGTCGAGTAGAAATTAAATACGAAGATGATATCGAGGAAGAAGAGTACGATTCTGATGATGAATCAATCGACCACTACGAAATGGTGACTCACTTTTTTGCATTTCATTCCACATGAGATATGAATAAATTAATAACGACGTGTATATTTTCTAGAATAATGGAAATGATATGAGCGATAATGTAACTCCCTTGAATTTAGTCAACGTCAATGGCAGAATATCATCCAGGATTTCTCCGGCCGGTATCCCTTATCGATCTTGTTTCAATACGAATTATTTCGATACCAACTTTCAAATCGGCAACCAAATGGATAGAAATGATTCCCTGGACAGTGGTAAGTTGAACTATCGTACAGAATTGCACAATTTACATAAAACTTTTACTTTACATGATTTTTGTATTCAAATTTTAAACTATTTACCAAATGTGAACAATGATTTAAAATTACAATTTTGATATTCGAAGTAACATGAATTTTCATCTCCTTTTTAACTTTCATCTCCTTTTTAACTTTCACTCGTTAGATTGTCCTTTGTTCGCCTATCTCCTTGAGCATTGAGCGATGCGATTTTATTCAAATGTGTTTCTTCTGTTTCGCCAATGGCATTAGTCGACTTTTTTTTTAATTTTTTTCTTACACCTTTTTGGGCCCAACGCATGTCATCGGATCGTGGCACATATCCCGTAATTTTTGTTATCAGTCGTTCTAGTCTATTCCAAAAATTGATATATTCTAGCGGATAGTTGAGCCAGCCGGTAGTTATACAATAGTAGGTTTCATGGGGTGCAATGTGGTGATACCGATGTTGCCTCTGGGGTAGTATGATGTGGTATTTTTGTAAAAATGTTACACTTTTTGGAAGATCGAAATACGTATGAGACCATTTGTGAATCTGTAAATGAAACAAAAAATTTATTTTTCGACCATGATGAAGAATTCTCGAGTTGATGAGTCATTTACTTGATTAGTGTACGCGACGAATATTCCTAGTAAATATAAATACAGCGACCAGTTGTATTCGGAACGTATTTCATCTTGCGATCTTGTGACGAACTTCCATAGCATATTGGTGGAGAAAGGAATTAGCACCAAAAAATTATACGCGTTTGTTTCGATAAAATCATGCCTGGTTATCGACGTCGGATCAATATGGTGTTCTCGAAACGGTCTTAAAAAGCTCTGTAAAAATGAAAATTTTAGAAATTTAGTCGATTTTTGATTTTTAGCCAAGCTTACTTTTCCAATTAAGGGTAAATCAGTCGATCCCCATGTATCGGCTATCCAATGAACGACGCCGGATAGAAAATCGGCTGTCAGGATTCCACATAATCCACATAATACGCTATACGTTAAAGTTCCGAATTTTATGAAAAATTTCACCACGTAAATTCCATTTGCGAACAGAAGTACAAAACTTAGAAATACGCTTACGCTATCGAAAATTCTCTTATCTGTAAAATAACAGAAAATCACATTTTAATAAAGTGTTTGTTGCTATTTTTCTACAATTTTATGTATTCTAATTACAAATTACTCCTATGTCGCTTTTCAATTATTTTAAGTATGTTTTCCTTTCAATTCAGGTTTAATTTTATCGATGAAGTAATGTATTTGCGATATGAATTTTTACGTAAAATTACGACGGTGTTGGTGAACAGAAATGAAACAACGTTATTTGAATTATCTCGTCGTACTTATCATTTATGAAAAGCCATAAAATATGAGAAAAAATATCAATTATGAGGTAATCGTTTGTTCATAATTGTCAGAGCAGCACCGATGTGAAATTAGATACTTACGTTTTAAATAATATTCACCATGACCTATCAATTTCTGGAATTCCATCGAAAAAAAATTATAACAAATTTTGGTTCTTTTTTAACCCCGAAAAAAATTGACTAATAAATTTTAAACAGTTATTGATCATAATTTTGGATGTTGTCTTTTCCTTTATGAATTGTGTTCACATTTTTTTACACTTTGTTATCTTTATTTTAAGGAATTTACTTTCGTTAATGGCCAAAGATTTGTATAAAAATAATTTTAATTTCATTATTTTGTTTTTTTATTTATTTATTTTTTTTGTTTACAGATATGAACGAAGATTTGCAAAATAGAAGTGATAAATCCAGTGACTCAATTCTACTGTCAATCGTTTACGCTACCATTAACGTTCCATTTTCTCAAGTTTCCAAATTTTTAACCGCCTATAATCTGTCCAAAGGACAACTATCAGTGATTAGAAAAGTCAGAAGACAAGTGAAAAATAGAGTAAGTTGCAATTAAAAAAAAAAATCAACCATCTTGCTTCGATCTTTACCAAAGCTCCAGTCAGTCGTTTAATCAAGATTTTCTTTTTACAGTTGTACGCTCAAAATTGTCGCAAACGTCGTGTCGCTCACATAAAAAATTTAGCCAACGAACTGCAACAAATCAAAGTCGAAAAAGAGAAACTATGCAGTGTTCGAGATGACCTAAAAATGAAAAGGATAGATATGGAAGATCGTTACAATCAATTGTACGCTTACGTGATAAATGTAAGTTGATATGGAGCGAATATGCCCTCTACCCTTCGTTTTAATTTTTGCAAACAAAGCTTTTGCTAAAGATTTTATTTTCATCTGTTGCATAGACATTAGCGGAGCAACATCGTAATCAAGAACTCGATTTCAGCGATAGTGATAGCAATTCGAATGATAGCTCGGAAGAGACGAATTTACTTAAGAGAAAATTAGCCAACGAATACGAGCAATTAGAGACTAAAAAGCAGAAAATGGAACAAAAATACGAAGAATTATACAAACACGTTTTCAGAGTGAGTATTTTGTTTTATATTGCACCGCGTTGCATAAGCGTGGGTTTTTCTCCCATGAATCGAACGAGGGTATTGTAACAACGTTAATTTTTCATTTTTTTCCCCTTCAACGGTCACCTTTGTAGTTATTCGCATAAATTATGAAGTAATAACAAGTCAAAAATACGCTATTTATTCCTCTATCCGATATTTTATTTCGATCGTCGTTCAATTTGAAAAATATTCCATTATTTTACAGGTAATCAAGTCTCGACACCAGAACAACGGTCTAGCTCGAAACGCCATGGATGGTAATTTAGATTTTCAACTTTGCCATATGGATATCGTCAACGAGCTTGCCATGTTGAACAAATATTGGACCAAAAATAATATTCAAAAATCCAACGAACAAATGGATTTTGAATCGAGTATCAGTATCGATGGCAGTCGAACCAGCGAAAATAAATTAAACGATTTTGCAGATTACGAATCGAGCATCAGCATCGCCGATAGTCGTTGCGACGAAAGTAAACTGAACGATTTTATCGATTACGAATCCAGCGTCGAGTATAGTATTCAAAAGAATATCGTCGCCCATTACGAAAATGGCGACAGTGGAGAATCAGATTCCAACGAAGTCGTCGCATTGGATGATGATGACGACGACGAAGACGACAACCCTGCTAAGAAAGATGGCGAGCTCGATGTTCGAAAAAATTACCCCGAACCGGACAGTTCTGGCCAAAATAATCATACCGATGAAAATGGCAGAAATGATGACGAATCGTTGGTTATCTGGAGCGGGGAGGAAGATGATGCGAATGATGAAGATGATGACGACGAATTGGATCAAGATATACGAGAATACGTGGCTGAACTGAATAAACAAAAAGAAACTCTCGAAAATGAAAAAAGCACGGTTCAGCAACGATACGAGGCGTTATACGAGCACGTGTTCAAGGTAAGCGAATAATTGATGTAAACAAGGTGATGGGTAGATTGGTTTGGTTTATGGTTTACATTTTAAGGATACGAATACGTAATCGAATCGATAGACTTTTCACGATGAATCGAATATGTGTAATCAAACGCGATGGTCATTCGATGATTGATCGACATATTGTTATAATCTGGTTCAAAATTGATCGAATATTGACGTGTTGATTTTTTTTTTAAGAACCAGAATATGTAAAAAATATTGTTGTTCATCAGACTGAAATTTTTAGTCAATTTGACAGCCATTTTAGAAAATTCTTTCTTTACTAATGGAATGTATTATTATTTTGTCGGCTTATATTAAAATTAAGTGATGTAAGCTACCATAATGAGCAGTGACGTCAAGAGCCTAGGGGCCCCCGGTGCAATCATTTTCGGACCTTTTTTAAAACTCCAAATTTTTCTGGGATGGAAGCCATTCATTTTTTTTATGCCACGTCTGAAAATTTTTCACATCTTTAATTTTTCAATCGATTTTTGAAGGTTTTAAATGTTCTTAGAATAAAAGATATCACAATTTTTTGAAGAATATGTCTCTCGAGTTTTTTAAAGAAAAAAATCATTTTTTTTTTAAAGAAAATTTCAATGTTTCGAAGAAAAAGTAGTTCATTTATTGAGAAAAATCATCTCTAAATTTCTTCTCTCAATTTCTTTTTCAGGAAACGAATCTCTTACTTTTTTTAGAGAAAAATAAATTTTAATTCGTAGAGAAAAAAACTCAAATTTTGTCTCAATTTAAAAAAAAAAATGAAGAAAACATTTTTTTGGAGCAAAAATTTTTTCTCATATTTGTTACAATAAAAATACTTATTCTTTAAATTCTTGTAGAGGAAAAATTCTTCAAATTATTTTTAGTAAAAAATGTTTTTTTTTCTTCTAAATGAAATGTTTCAAAATTTTTGGGAAGGAAATCTCTACATTTACTTTAAAGCAAAAATCTATCATTTTTGTGTAGGTAGACCATTATTTTTATTATTATTTTTTATTTTTTTTGAAAAGAGGTATTATATTAAATATAAGACCTCTTCTCAAAAAAGATAAAAAATATAAAGTGAAAAATCTCATATTTTTGAAAAAGAAAATCTTTAATTTTTTGGAGTCAGAATTACTTTATTTTAATGCAGTTTTTTTGCTTTGATTTTAGAAATGAACTTTTCAACTTTTAGAGAGAGAAAAAATTTCGACTTTTTTTCGGTAAAATCTCTAAACTTTTTTGGAATAAAATTGGAAAAAAAAAAAAAAAAATTTTTTGGAGGAAAAAGACTTCTCATTTTTTTTCTAAAAAAGTAAAGAAATGAGTTTTTTGTCTACACCTTCAATTTTGTTTTTGAATAGGCATAAAATTATTCAAATTTTTGAGTTGATTGAGAAAAGTTTTTTGAGGAATAGGTAAACATTTTACTTTTAGAGACAAAAATCTGTTTTTATGAAGAAAAATCTTTAATTTTTTTTTGGAATTAAAAAAACTTTCAACTTTACGTGAAGTGAAAAATGACATACTTTTTATTTATTCGTCTATTCTTTTCAAAAAAGAAAAAAGAAATAGTTTTTGGTCTAAATTTTTTCTCTTTTTTTGAGGAATAAACCTTTTACTTTTAGAGATGAAAATCTATTTTTATGAAGAAAAATCCCTGACTTTTTTTAGAATGAACAACTTTTTGAACTTTTTACAGTAAAACGTGTTTTGATTTTTTTTTTGAAGAAAAAATTTCAATTTTTTTGAGTAAAAAATTTTAAAAAATTGTTTTGGGGTAAATTTTAAAGAAGACTCAATTTTTTGAGAAAAAAAATCTCCAAAAAATGAAGGAAAATCCCGTCTTGATGCAAGTTCATTTTTTACATCCTCATCTCGCCATCGTTGATTATGAGTCTTGGGCTGATCATAATGAATTTGAAAAATAGCATCGCTCCGTTTTACGATGCTGAGAAGAACTATAATATTATCTATCATTAATATCTCAAGTCTCAGTGAACAAATACATCTCTTAATCGTCTTTCGATTTTGCCTGAGTGCTTGGCAAGGAATTGAAGAAAAAAAATTATCAAATGATGCTGAAAAAAATGTGAAGATTGATTTGATATTCAACGTTGATTTCAATTTTTTCTTTTAATATGTCCAGAAATTATGACCTCCCCCCCGCCCCTCCATGGTCGAATTTTATAAATTCGTTACGTGTTTCATAAATTTTCTCGTCAGAGTATTTTGAATATTGAAATTTTCACATTCTTTATGTAATAACCCAATCTTCATGTTTAATTCGAAAAGTTCATATTTTTCTTTCATTTTTCATTGATTTTAACAACTCATCTCATCAGGGGATTGCATTATTAACTACATTAACAAGGAGTCCTTATTATTTTCTTTAGCTATATTACGAGCTTCATGTTGGTTTTGAATTTCGTCTCATTTCTCACATTTGAACGTATTTTTATAGGCTCTGGAAATCAGCGAAACGGAATTTTTAAAAAATTTACTGGACTATTGTATCGGTTTAATGAAACCGTGTGCGGTGCAGTCCTCGGTACCGAAATCGGACCCTGGTGGAAGCACGATCAAGTTGGAAGGCAGCTGATGCTGGCCGTTTGAGTTTCGGTTGATTTCTACAAATTATTTTCTTCTTTATAATATTTTAGTACCTGTGATATGGAATTCTTTCATCGTTATAAGATTTATAGTGAAACGTACTCGCGTACTGTTTACATTAATGACTGAATAACACCACATTGATGCAGTTTTTTCTCTGCAAATTCAAAAGCGCTTTTTTTTTTTTTTTAAAGTTTAAGTTTGTGTAATTTTATTTTTCCCATGATTCCGAGTACCTTTTACCATTACTGTGTTAATTGCTCGTATTCTCAATCTGTGTTGTTTTTTACTTTTCTGCATCACTGTAGTTGTTCGTTTCGTTTGCGGTTCGTTCCTTTTATTTCCCTCGTTGTTCTTGTTTCTCTCTCGTTGAATTTTTTACAAACGGTGATAGTTGATTGGATGTAATAGTTGGGATAAAGTATGGAGTGGATGAGATAGTTTTCATATGATAATATGAATCATCGCCGAGATAAACCAGAATTTTTATTATCGACCTTGGCTACAGACTACAGAGGTACCGATCTTAGTGAAAATTCTCTCACCTTGACTCGGTATAGTGCCATTTGATGGACTCGTCGGTCGATAGGTGTTACGCGATATTACGAATGGTACATTATTAATACAGTTTTAGTTCGAAAAACTGTTTTTTCTTTTCGTATTACCTCTCCCCAAGACGACCAGCCAAACGTATTATGTATAGTTGTTATTTCAATGTTTTATGCGTATCGATTTCCCTTTTCTACAAGGCCTTATTTGTATGTATTTATACGAGTAGATTATGTCCTCGGGGTATAAGAGAAAAGCACCCATAAAAAAATATCGAACAACAATGTACCATTTTCTGTCTTCCCTACTCGTCATCCCCTTTCTCAGGAAACCGTGAGCACAGCTAGATCATGTACGACTGAGTGTTGTGAATTATTATTGAAGTTCAATTTGTTTTTTTATAAGTGTAGGTCAGTGACCACTTTTTTTATTTTTTATGTTTTGCCAATTTATCATGGCCTGTTTTGAAATTTGTAATTCAACTGAGAGGTTCGGTGAATTTTGTGTGTTTTTTTAGCCGTTCTCAATCCTTTATTTCCCTAGTCTCGCCCTTGTCCCGGTCTTCTCTCTTACCAATTAAAAATTGCTGCATTACAATGTTCGTTAGTATCATTTTGTTTTACCTGGTTATGCTGTTTTCCCAACGAATAAAAGGGAACAAGGTCACTATTTTAAAAAAAAATTTATTAATTATTTTCTCCATTATTAAGTGAAAACTTTGAATGTGATTTTTTTATAAGATGGTAATAATTTTTTATGTTATGTTTAAAATGATATTAATTTTTAAAGTACTACGTTGTGATTTATTTTTACATTATTGGCATTTAAAAATTGATAATTATTGAGGTAACGTTTCTTTATATTTTTCTTTTGCCTTTTTTTTTTTTTTTTTTTTGTTCTCAATTCTTATTTTTATATTTTTTGAAAAGTACTACTTATTCAAGATGTTATATCGGGATATTTTGATGAGGATTTTAATGATTTTATAGTTGGGTTGCGTTTGGTTATAACGAGTTGATCTAGGTTGACAGTTTTTTTTACATCACTTCATGTCATTTGTTTACCAAGGAGTGTACAAAATTGATGTGTGACGGATATATTATGTTTTCGAAAAACGTTGTTTACTTTTACATTCGTTAATTTTTATTCTACGTATACTTTTTTAAAATTTTTTTTTTTATAAAGTTCACAACTTTTTTTTTCTTTTTTCTCCTTCTTTCTTTCTTTACGTTTATATGAGTTTTACGTCTTATAGTACGTAGTATTATTCGTTTTATTTTTACGTTATCGGTAAAGTGTGTAAAGTATGAATTATAAAAGATGAATTTATTTTTCATTTGGGTGAATTTTTTTCTTATTTGAATTAATAGTGTAATTTGATTTTTTAAATTCTTTTTAGTTGTGGTGAAATCAAAATTTACCATTGAATTATAAAAATTTTTGGTGCAATTCTAATAGATCCTCTTGACCATTAAAAAAAAAATATATATATGGAAGTGTAGTTCAGTTTTACATACTTCAGGAGACTGCTTTTTTGTCATCGCAATAGGGCCCTATTGAGAAACAGAATCATAAAAGATTTTCGATTTTTTTAAAAGTGAATGATATTTTTCAAATTATCGTCTCACTTTTTAATTTAAAAATTTGAACTATACTCTGAATTTTAACCACATTTTTTATTTAAAAATTTGAACGTTGATCATTCGAAATTTTTTAAACGAATTTCTTAGACTTTTTTACAGAAAAATTTGAGAAGTATCCATGACAATAGAAAATCATAAAGAATGCGTGACATGTATTACGAAATTACTCAAAAAAATTATTATCATAATTTTAAGTTATTTTCAAATATTTTTTCCTACTTTTTCATAGAAAAAAATATTGAAGAAAAGTAGGTAATGAACAACTTAAAAAAGTCTAAATTATTATAATTTGAATTTCCTGTGTAGAAATGCCAAGGCTGCTAACCTTTTTTTTCTTTTTTTTGGTTTCAGTTAATTTCAGTTAGTGAAAACATCTTGATGATTTTTTGGTTTTGGTAATTCATGTTTTTTTTTTTTTTGGTTTGTTCTTGAGATTTCCCAAAAATTTCAATTTTTAGAATTTTTCATTTATTCTTATCCATATCTCCCACCACTTGAAATTTAGTCAATAGATAAAAATGTATAAATAATAGGAAATTATTCAAAAAACAAATAATAATAATAAATAATAAAAAAAATATATATATTGGTTTTTGGTTTCAAGTATCAAATCTTGAAATATTTGGTTAATTTTGGTTTTTTGGTTAATGGTTTTCGGTTAATTTTTGGTTTGGTTAGTAGCCCAGAGAAATGTTCAAAAAGAATGTTGAAGAAAGTTTTCCGTTTTTTCAACCTTTTTTTCAAAAAAGTTGAAAAAAATCGATTTTTTGTTCAAAATTAATTTGTTATTTTAAAAAAAAATTAGATTATTCAAAAATTACTCAAAAATGCTTGAACTTTGCTCCATTTTGATAAAAATAGCCTCCTAAAATTACTCAAATTAGACTCGGGGTTTTAAATTCATTTCCAGAAATACTTGGTTCATAAATTCTAGACCAATATTTCGGGTTAAAAAATTCGAAATTAATTCCACGTCCTCTCTTTCTTCTTTATTTGAAGTTTGAAGCAGAAACTGTCTGAAAATAATTTGCACGGAAATCATTTTTTTTCCAATGTTGAAGAAAAAAATCGTAAATTGGTTTGTTCGGTTTCATTCGTTTGTTTGTTCTCTAGTTCAATGACATTGTATTTTGTTATCGAATAATATGAAGTTGAACGTTCCAGAATTTCCAATATGGCCTAAGTTATACAAATTTCAGGATAAGTTTCGTTATTAATTATTTTACAGTATACATATAATTTATTTTTTAGTTCGATAGCTTTTTTAGTCGATATTCCAAGAATGATTTTTTTCAATTTGACTGGTAATCGTTATCGAGGATACGTTCCGTTCCTTTTTCGTACCCTCTTGATAATGAGCGTCAAAAATTGAGAAAAAGTAAGAAAATCGTGGCGATAATCTCACCGGGACCTTCCTCGTGCCGGCCGTGCCCCAACGAGCCAGTCTTTGAGTGCGTGTACATCTCGAATGAATAAATAAAAAAAACGGAATAATTTCCTTTCAGTCAGCTCGTATTTTCATATTTTACGTAATTTCTAAGCCATTATTCTTTTATTATGGTTTCATGTTCTGCGTGCCACGAATACATTTTATATTTTGAATTTGATAAACGTTTTAGAATCAAGACTGCCACTCGAGCTTATCGCGAATTCCTATATATTTGAAAAAAAAATTACCAATTTTTATTACATCGAAAAAATGACAAATTTTTTCATATCTACTCCAGGAAAATCAAATAAGCATCATCTTTTATTCCAAAAAATTCTTTCCCCAAAAAAAACTAGAAAAATATTTTCATCTATATACGTATAGGCCTACTTCAAAACAGTGGAGATTTTTTCCCAAAAAAATTGAAAAAAAACTTGAGGTCATTTTTTTGAAATTATGATTTCTTCTCTACAAAAATTAGAGGTTTTTTGCAAAAAGTGCAGTATTTTGTACCTACTTCAGGTAGCTAGGTAACAATTTCTTCTTTAAATATTTTTTCTAAAAAACGTTCTTGATTAAAAAAATAGTTTGATATGAAAATTTTTTAAAATAAGTAACTTTCAAGTTTCAAGATAGTGTGAAAATTCTAGTAAAAAATTTTGAAACAATAAGTAATAATTGAATTAAAATTAAATTAAATAATTCTTGAAATCAAAAACCGATGAAAGTTTATAAAGTGAAAATTTTCAAAGAATAAATTTCACAAAGGCTAAGGTTAATCAGTAATTTTATTAAATTGAGTTAAAATTGAAGGAAAAATACCTTGAAATTTTGAAAAATGACGAGTAAAAATTAGAATAATTGAGAAGAGATTTTTTATTCATTGGTGTGCCTCAAATAGTATAAGATTTCATTAAATCATCTTAAAAACAAATCTCAAATGTACATTCATGGTATTTTGTGCAAGAAAATATTTCAGTTTTTTGAGACAAAAAATATTACAATAATTTTTATCAAAAAAAAAATTGTGAAAAAAAGTTTTCCATTTTTTTAAATACCCTATTGACGAAAAAAAAATTGAGAATACTAGCATCAGTTGCCTGTTTTTGAATCACTTTGAATGCTAGTGCTAGCATCCTAGTAGCATTCTAGTAGCATTTTGTTAGCACTTGGTATTGTGCTAGCATGATGCTAGCACTATGCTAAAACCTGATAATGCTAGCATCTAGCATTATTAGGTGGTCCAAAAAAAGTCAACATGAATGCTAGCATTTTCGTAACACGTGTTAGCATAATGCTACTGATGCTAGTAATATGCTAGCATGCCGATGCAATGCTAGCAAAATACTAACATAATGCTTTATGAATTGTCGATGTCGATTGGGTACCTACGAGAAGGTAATAAATTTTTTCATTTTTTCAGAAGAGAAAGGTAAAAAAATAAGTATTTAATTTTCTCAGAGAAACATATCCTGAAATTTTTTTGGCGGACCAATCTTTCTAATTAAAAAAAAAAAAATCAGATTTAATTGCAATAAAAATTATGGCTGAAGTATAACTAGAGTAAGGACAATTTTTTTGATGCCCTCATAAACAGTTTCAATGAATGGGCGATTTGAGCAAGAAGTTAAGTCCTTTCTATTTTTTGAGCTCTGCTTTTAAAATGAAATCTTTCTTTTATTTTTATCAGGAATGAAAAACGAGAAAGTCTCATATCAAGTTAAAATTTTTATCAATTTCTAAGGGACAAAGTCTTAATTTTGTGTACCTACAGTCGAACCTCGATTATCCTATTTCTTGATTATTCAAGCAAAAAATTTGAACAGATTTCTTTCGACTATGTTTTTTCTAATAAAAATTGGTCAATTTTCTTTAGTATCCGTTTTCCTTTATTTTTTACACATAATTTACCTACCATATTATGCCCGGAAAAAATTCAGAGATTTTTTCCCTCAATAATTTTGAGAAATTTAATAGGTGGGTATACCTTTTTCGTTTGAAAAAATTTTATTCCAATTTTTTTAATCCAAAAATTGGGAATTTTTCATTTTATACGGGATAGAAATTTTTTTTACTTAAAAAAAAATGAAAAAAGAAAAATATAAATTAAAAATTTTTTGAATAAAGCTCCCAAATCACAAAAAAATAACAAAAAATTACGAATTTTTTCATTCCAAAAACTGATTTTTTCCATTGGTTTTAAAAAAATAGGAAATTTATTTATTCCAATTTAAAAAAAAAATTAAGTGAAAATCATCTCAGGGGTTTTAAATTCATTTCCAGAAATACTTGGTTCATAAATTCTAGACCGATATTTCGGGTTAAAAAATTCGAAATTAATTCCACGTCCTCTCTTTCTTCTTTATTTGAAGTTTGAAGCGGTTTGAAGCAGAAACTGTCTGAAAATAATTTGCACGGAAATCATTTTTTTTCCAATGTTGAAGAAAAAAATCGTAAATTGGTTTGTTCGGTTTCATTCGTTTGTTTGTTCTCTAGTTCAATGACATTGTATTTTGTTATCGAATAATATGAAGTTGAACGTTCCAGAATTTCCAATATGGCCTAAGTTATACAAATTTCAGGATAAGTTTCGTTATTAACTATTTTACAGTATATAATTAATTTTTTAGTTCGATAGCTTTTTTAGTCGATATTCCAAGAATGATTTTTTTCAATTTGACTGGTAATCGTTATCGAGGATACGTTCCGTTCCTTTTTCGTACCCTCTTGATAATGAGCGTCAAAAATTTAGAAAAAATAAGAAAATCGTGGCGATAATCTCACCGGGACCTTCCCCGTGCCGGCCGTGCCCCAACGAGCCAGCCCTTGAGTGCGTGTACATCTCGAATGAATAAATAAAAAAAAAACTGGATAATTTCCTTTCAGTCAGCTCGTATTTTCATATTTTACGTAATTTCTAAGCCATTATTCTTTTATTATGGTTTCATGTTCTGCGTGCCACGAATATATTTTATATTTTGAATTTGATGAACGTTTTAGAATCAAGACTACCACTCGAGCTTATCGCGAATTCCTATATCACGGGGCAATGAATTCCAACGTTGAAGGGGGAGGGGGGAATTTGAAAAGCGAAAACATTTTAAAGTTGGAAATAAACCAGAGCATGTCGTTATCTCGAGTGTAACGTTTCTTGAACATTGAACATAGTTGTAGAGTATGCTTATGTACGTTTGTATTGAGATAAAAAACCCTCAAGAACCAATTGGCACCACTCTCTCTCTCCTTCTGCTCGGGTTCAAATTAACGTATACTTGGATATCAGAAAGTAATAAACTGGCGAAAATTGGATTCTTAAAAAGTTGGTATTTCAAAGGATGTTCGCTTCCTGGATATGAGTCGTGTGTTTTACGATTTAAAAAACTTTCCGTTTGTTTGATTCGGCGATTCTCGATGTTGGTTTTTTTTCCCTTTAGGATAATTACGAGGTTGAATTGAACTTGTCATTCGTGTTGATGAAATTTGCTTCAAAGTTGATAGGTATATCTAATGTATGTAAACTTATCAAACGTACATACTGTTATAGTTTACCTCGTGATATTTCTCCGATTAACTTATCAGCCATATAAATCAACACGTACGACTTGATACAATTTTTACGAATAAACACATGAAATTACATACCTACCTTTCTTTAGGTATTCGCGTCGTTGGTACAAGTGGTGTTGGCTTTTCAATAATAGCATGAAATTTTAAATGGTTCTCAAAGTTTTACCCGCAGCATATTTCTTTCGTGATATTGACGACTACTACAAGGGTCTATAATTAACCTCGATGCAGAACTGTTTTCGTACTACGTATCAGTACCTATGTTATATTTTTTAACACGATCGTTAAATATTTAATTGTACCAATTATTCGACAACCACGCGCTACTTTCTTTTGCATTGCTCGTTTGAATTGATCAGTGGCGTCACTCTGATTTTCTAACCGTGGGTGCTCAAGTCTTTCTTCCCTTGAATTTATACAGAAGAAGCTCAAAAACCGTGGGTGCTCGGCACCCACAGTTCGAAAACCGTGGGTGCTCGAGCACCCACGAAACCCATGCTTCCGATGCCACTGGAATTGATTGGTGTTTTTTAGAAAATTTTATAAAGATGTGTCAACTATCTGTTGGTGTATTTCCTTTCAAATTTGAAGAAAAAATTTACAGGGGGTGGAAAAAGTAGGTAATGATTCTCCAATTTTAAAAGAAAAATGTTTAAATTCTTTTGAAAAAAAAAAATCTTGGGAAAAAGTATTTTTTTTATGTAGATAGAGAGAAAAGTCTCATTAAAAAAATGATACGAGTAATTTATTCCCAAATGTTTTAAAAAGAAGAATCTTCCAATTTTTTTTAAATTTTTTTTTTTAAGACAATTCTCTGGAGAAAAAAATTTCTCAGTTTTCCTAAAATAAAAATATTTCTCAAATTTTTGAAGAAAAATATTCCAGTTTTTTTGAAGAAAAATAAATGTTTTTTTTTTGTTTGTTTGTTTGGGTGTTTGTTTTTAAAGGGAATGTTATATTTTTTTACAGAACGAAATCTCCGAAAAATTGTTATTTTTTTTGAGAAAAAAATCTCAGAATGAAATCTCTCATTCTCGGAGAAAATTTTTTAATATTAATCTCAATCTCAAAAAAAGTATAAAAATAAATTTTACATTTTTTGAAAGAAAAAATCGCTTTTTTGTTTAGCATGAAATCTCTCATTTTCAGAAAGAAAAATTCTAGTTTAATCAAAAAAAAAAAAATCTTTATCAATCCCTTTGGGGGGGGGGGGGGTATATTTCTTCAAATTTTTCTGGAAAAAATTCCTTAATTTTTTATAGAAGAAAATTTCTCATTCTCATAGAAAAAGAAAAACAATATGCATTTTCTTTTCTTTTTTCTTGGAATAGAAAAATACTTAAGTACCCACCTAGCTTAATTTTTTGGTGTCACTTTTAGAAAAATTTCCAGTTTTTATGATCAAAAAAAAAAAATTATTTTAAAAAATCGATATTATTATAAAAATTTAAGTTCCAAAATGTCAAAAAGTCGTCCAATTTTGAAGAAAAGTTTTGAAATTTTTTTTTGGGTTTTCACTTGAAAATAGATCCACTCTTCAGTTCTTCTGAAGGAGGCAGATGATAATTTGATAAAAATTATTTTTCAAATTTTTATGAAAATTTTTTTTTTTATTTGAAAGTCTCTCTTTTATGAAGAAAAGAAAGTTCTCATCTTTTTAGAGTAATTGTTATCAAGTATTCCCAAATATTTTAAAGAATTCCCAATTAAAGAAAAAACCTTTCAATTTTTGAGAAAAAAGACAATTTTTTGGAGAAGAAAATTTCTCAGTTTTTACTTTTTCCTCGTATTAAGGTATGTAACAATATTTTTAAAATTTTTGGATAAAAAAGCTTGAAAATTTTTTGAAGAAAAAAATAATTGAAAAAAGTTCTCTTAAAAAAATGGAAAAAAGCTCAATTGGAGCCACTGGTTAACGGGTTGTGCAAAAACAACCGTCAAAGTATACAGGGTGGATCATAATTCGCATACATGCGATTCCATCCCAACTTCTACCCCGTTCGTGGAAATGAGTGTCAATCTTCATTATTTTCACCCCATAGGTATATGTATTTTGACGCGAGTTTTTGTACCACGCACCCGTTCACTTTTCGAAAAAAATTAACATAAACTTTTTTGTTGCAAATTTTATCTACTTTTTTAATTTCAGTCGAGATGCATTTTTTGTTTAAATGCTTATTTGCAGAGTTGTGAGCAAAAAACAACGAGAGGGTAACTTTGGGCCCATTGGGAGAGTTTCCGAGGGTTACGGTTGGGGGAGTTCTTAGTGGTTAATCAGGAGACCGAAAGGAACATTTTAAAACCAAGAAATCTTTGATTACTTCAAAATCCAATTCCATTTCCTTATTTCACTGGGCTAAACGGTGTTGATAGTTCATCTACCTACATGTCAAAATCGATGATGATTTGGTATCATTATAATTCATTCTATTGACTCAAAGTTCTCAGAAATTTTCTCCAACTGTTTATTTTGCAAATCCTACTATATATATATATTTTAAATACGTACTTGCATTCTTTGGAGAATTTTTTTACGTCAAAATCGACCGAATTTCTTTCCTCGGGCTTTTCGAAAAAAATCAAGAGTTTTTTATTGACTTAGTCGATGGAGTAATTTTACAGCACCATGTTTTATTTCGGTAACAACAAAGGATAATCTAAATCTAAATTTATTCTTATTCGTGGCGTTATTTTTGTTGTTGCTTTTTTTATCGTTATTATTTTTTTATTTATAAAGAAAAATCGATAAAATTAGCGGGAAAAATTCTCGTTACTGGCAAGAAGCAGCATTTTGCGATAAAAAAAGCAAAGAAAAGGAAAATTGATAAAAAAAAAAGTGCCTTTCGAAAAATACGGCCAGGTACTCTCGGTGACATGGTTTTTTTTCCCCCAAATATCACGCAATTTTTTCTAATCATTTTCATTATTATTTTTTTATCAAAAAAAATAAGGGAAAAAGAATAGACAGCGACGTATAATTATCGAGATGGTCTTACTTTTATCATAAAGTTGCGCTAGTTCACGCGCACCTTCGTGGCAATGACCCCAACCGTAGTCGGGATCTAATTTGTAATCAGTTTTTTCGACGCAGAAAATTTTTTCGTTGAAATCATTCTCGTCGTCGTAAACTTTCATAACGTTTTTCAAATCCGAACAGCCGGATTCTGGCTGAACCGAACCGAACCGAACCGAACGATACCGTCGATTACGCGATCTGCGCGCACTTTTCACATCGTAACTAACGTTGTTTAACCAAGTTTAACTTAACAATTTGTGTATGTTCAGAATACTACGGCGAACACGACGATCGGACGTAAAAAAAATCAACCTCTACGATAGTGATACGTCATGAATAATTAATCCGTGTTACAAGTTGCGTGACCGAAACACAGACGTTAGTTTGAATATCGCGTTTTCAAGTCAATAATGAGGAAAAATTCTTAATGCGACAATATTCTATATACGAGAAATCGTCTAAAATGGCTACGTTGGAGGAGCACGCCAGGGTTTATATTTACTCGAGCTATATTATTTAGCTTATAATTGCCTGCGTTGTACGAATTATACTTAAATTTGAAATTTTTTTTACCAAAGTTACGGTTGAACAAGTTATTGTACTTGTTGCTTTGTTTTCTTTTTCTTCTTTGGCGAAAGGTATTAAAGTGTGGGGTGAAAGTATACTATGTGATTTTTCTGATCGAATCGTTTTTTTTCCTTTTTCTCTTTGAACCAAATGAATTTCATATAAGTCAAGGTACCCATCGTATAAGTCACCTCGTGGTATATAATTTTAGTTGGGTAGTCCGATAATAAGTTACTAAATGCTGACAACATAGTTAAAGTGTCACCTTGATTATACTTCATTGGTAAATTATTTAAAGGATCGCTTTAACTTGTTGATGGTGCGATTATTGATTTAATTATTTATATTTTATAGCATGTTTGTGAACGGATAACCAAAAGTTTTAAAGAGTAGATGCATCGAGTTTTGGGGATATCTGGGTACTCGTACATGAGTGTAGAGATTAGCTACTCTCATACCTACACGAGTTGAATTTGTTACTGTAAAGTTGATACCTAAACTTTTTTGAAACTGCGAACAGCCTACATGGGTAATTCTCCGAAAATCGGCAAATTTGAGTAACAGGCTGATTTCTCAACTCCTGTACTATGCCCAACTTTCATTTTTTGGTTATTTGTACATTATAACGTCCTTAATCCATCATGCCCAATTTGATGAATACCACCCCCCTCCCCTTGAGTACAAGTTAGTCTAAACTTCAAAATGTCCATCGTCGTGGCCTGTAGCACAACATGTTTTTGAAAACAGATTTCAAAAATTATGGAAATCACCATGTTTTTCTAAAAAAAAAAGTAAGTACACGTCATTAGGAAGTTCAGGGTATAGGCTAGTGTGAATGATGATCAGAAAAAGTGTTTAGTACAACTACACCTGATCATTGAAAACTGTAGCAAAGATTTATGTCCATCGTCGTGGCTAATTTTTAAAAATTTGTCTCAGCTCGCTGAGTGAATATTTTTTTCTGCTGAATGGCTACACTGATTTGTTACTTTTATAATAATACTATCCGCATTTGAAATTTCGAATGGCAATGCACAGAGCGATTTTTTACGTAATCATCTGTAAAAATTTCAATTTTTACAAAAATAGTGTCCATCGTCGTGGCTTATCATTCCTCCGGTATAAAATGTCCCACCTTCCTGAAAACTGAGAAAATTTATTCTAATTAGTAAGTATCCTATTATAGCTTATTAATAATTAATAAAATATCAGTATTATAGCTTATAGATTAACTAATTGTCGAATTGTCCATCGTCGTGGATCACAAGTGTTTGTCTTTCGTCGTGGCAATGATGAATTTTTACAGCCACGACGATGGACAATTCGACAATTAGTTATTCTATAAGCTATAATACTGATATTTTATTAATTATTAATAAGCTATAATAAGATACTCACTAATACCTAACATCTACCAGAGTTTGAAAAAATTTGGTTAAAAACTGTCAAAATCAAAAATTATAATCGAAAAATCACATTTTTCGCTTTAGGAGGGAGTGGGGGTGAGGTAGCGACCTAAAAATTTGGTCACGGGGGTTTTAGACCATAAGGACCAACTTCCACTAGTTGGTTTAAAAATTCGCTCTGGGGGGCCAAATCACCCTATTTTACCCGGCTATACCCCTTTTTGAATCGTCCTCCTCCCTCCCTTTTGGGAAATGAATTGACCCCAACACCATAAAAGTACTCGGGGGCATATATATTTTCAATTACCTTAAAAAAAAAATTTTAAAAACCTGTCAAATTTCTGAACTTTTACAGTAGTGAAATTTGCCGATTTTCTGAGAATTACCCACATGTATTTTAGTCCATGTATAATCCGAAGTAAAACAGTGGTAAATTTTACCCTCAATCTAGATTTTTGAGAGGAAACAAAAGGTGAGGTCATTGTGCAATTTTGACGAGACGAACTCGTAAATTAAGGGGTGATTCCGTTTACACATTTGCCTATCTTGCCCAGTCTTAACTTCCATAAGAGCAATGTGAACCTTAAATCAGGGTTGATTACCGGTATTTTTCCGGTATCGGTATTGGTACCGGTATAAATTTCGTTATTTTTCCGGTTTCGGTACCGATACCGGTATCAATTTTGGTAATTTTTTCGGTATTGGTATCGATACCGGTATACATACCGGTATTTTGTCGGTATCGGTACTGGTATTGGTACAAATATCAATAGTTTCGCGGTATCGGTACTGGTATTGGTATACATACCGGTATTTTGTCGGTATCGGTACTGGTATACATATTGGTATTTTGTCGGTATTGGTTTTGGTATTGGTACAAATAATGACAGTTTTGCGGTATCGTTAGCAATACCGTTATCAATTTTGGTAACTTTATGGTATTGGTATCTATACATACCAGTATACATATAAGAGCAAAAATAGCGGTATGGTATTGGTAGTGGTATCGGTATCGGTATCAATAACAGGATCAACACTGTTTCTATCTAGGCATGAGTGGTCCAGTATTGCTGAGGTACTGGTATCAAACTAGTATGAAATTAGGAATACCGCAGTATTTTTGTGGTGTTTCAGTGTTTATAGGAAAATTATTGGTGTAAACACTAAACTGTAAAAAATTAAATACCATGAAAAAAATGATTCCAACCAAATTTACATTATTAGTTATTACATTTCTTTCACGTATGTACTTACGAATTTGATAGAAAACCAAAACAATCAACAAAGGAATCACTCAGTTAACTATAAAAATTGAAGTTTCAGGTAAGAAATATATTTTGAAAAAATGATTACATTTTAATTTTGCAAACTGATAGCTGAGAGTAAAAGTGATAAACTGATAACTGATTGAAATGTCTTTTTACATTAAATATTAAAAGAACATAACGAATACATTTACGATAGAATTTCGTATTTATTTCGAATTAAACATGGCTATATTATAATAATAGAACAGTAGGAGAGCGTATGTTCACAGACAAAACATTAAGATATTTATAACGTAATAACGGTAAGTAAATACGGTTATGACACTGCAACTCCTCCCCCCTATGGAGAGTAAGGCACTCGAGGTCTTCTGTTCCTTTGAGAACGTCTCAGAACCAATTCGTTTTGGGCTGGAGGTCCATTTGGAACAATTTGTTGAGCAGGAACCGGATCAATTGGTTCATTTAAAATGGGAACCGAATTGGGAGGTGGATCGTCGATGATAGGAACCGTAGACTCCGGTGTGAGGTTAATTCCCATCAACTACTCATAACCGTAGATCTAGGGTGGTATTCTTATATCTGACTTTTACCGGTATAATGCCTATTTGTTTAATCGGACTATGATCGTAGGACTGGAAAGTTCGTTCAGAAAATTGCATATTTTTATCGAATCCGTAACGTTTACAATTTTCTAACGACATGAATGAAAAATCGGCACTGGAATCAGCTTCGAACTTCACTGATTTGTTATTCATTGATAGCATGACGAAAATTTTCGGTGGAGGTTTCTCACTAACACCTTTTCCATTTTCAGATGAAATCGCTGATAAATGGGCGATATCCACAACCGAATAGTTCGAATACACCGACGACGACACATTTTCACTGAATCAGGGGCTTTTTTTCTTTTTGGAAAATGCTGCGGCACGAATTTCGTCATGGCTTTTGCCACACACCGAGGCTAGATGGTCTTTTTGTTTACACGCATTACAGGTGCTATCAATAAATTTACAATCCGGCGAGCGGTGGTTTTTCCTACCACATCGATAACATACATCGATATCTTACTTCTCACTGGTTTTCGAATTTGACTGATTAGATTTGGAACGTTGGTTTTGACTTGACGATTGAAATTTCTTCTTTGAGACACGATCGTTCACTTTGTTTACATTCGTTTCGGTCATCTGAGAAGACGAAGACTGACCAAAACCTTTTACAGACAGCTCCATTGCACAAGCTTTATCGATAGCCTGCTGTAACGTGAGATTGGGGGTCGATAGATAGTACTGTTGAACACTTTTATCTCGAATACCCTGCACGATTTGATCTCGAAGTTCTTCTTCTAACCGTTGATCTGGATTAACTTGTTCGACTGCTTGACCAGCTGCCGGCGCGGCTACCGCTGCTACTAGTGTAATAAAATCACAAGTGGCGGCCAATTTGCGTAGCGCGGTGAGATATGAACTCAGACGGAGTTTGAGGGACTGCTAAACGTTTCAGTACCTTGTATGTATCTGGACCGATGCTTGAAATTAGCTGGTTAACGTGGTCTCTGTCATTTACATATTCGACGGCTAAGAACGCAGTAAATCGTTCAAACCAATTTATGAAGGTTTCACGAGACGAATCAAAATTTGCGAATCTCACGGCCATTTTTATGGATAAAATTTCCAGTTAAAAACATATAACAAACGCGATAACACTATTAAGGATCTTTAAAATTATCCTCGTCGCCAATTGAAATGTCTTTTTACATTAAATATTAAAAGAACATAACGAATACATTTACGATAGAATTTCGTATTTATTTCGAATTAAACATGGCTATATTATAATAATAGAACAGTAGGAGAGCGTACGTTCACAGACAAAACATTAAGATATTTATAACGTAATAACGGTAAGTAAATACGGTTATGACACTGCACTGATAGGTACTTAAACAATTAAACTAAAATTGTAATTGAAAAAAAAAAGAAACAAAAAAGTAAGGAAACTTTAAGGAATAAAAGTAAACTGTAAAACCACTCAATTAAGTCATTCCAATTAGTAAAAAAAAAGATGCTTTAAAAACTCAAATTAAAAGTAAACTAATTCCCAGAGGTAAAAAAAAATGAACATATCACATTTCTCTTTTGACAACCTCTAGTGATTTAATCGAACTTAAATTTAAAAAAAAAAATGAAACAAAAAAAACAAAACAAACAATACCTACACACGAAAGGAACCTTTCATTTAACTTAGGTACATGTAAAATACTTAATTTGTAAAAAATGTTGGCAACACATACGTAGGTATTTAAAAATTAAAATTAAAACAAAATGTAGAAAAAAACAGCCAAGAAAGGAACCACTCGAATTAACTCATTGTCATTATACCATACCTAATTGGTAAAAAAATGCTTTAAACATGAAAGTTAACTTATTCCCAGTTCACAGTTGTAAAAAATGTTTAAAAATTACGTTTTACTTTTGGCAATCTCAAGATACGTAATTTAAACTAAAATTAAAACAAAAAACGAAAAGATAGTATAAATGAAGAAACCTCTCACTCACTTTATAATAATTTTAAGGAAAAAAAAATGTTTAAAAATCAAATTTTTCTTTTGGCAGTTGATAGGTAGGTAGTTGAAATAAAATTTAAAACAAAAACAGCCAAGAAAGGAAGCACTCAATCAACTCATTGTCATTATACCTAATCTTAATAAAATGCTTAAAAAGTTGAAACATTGAACAGCCAAGAAAGGAAGTACTCAATCAACTCATTGTCATTAAACCTAATTTTTTAAAAATGCTTAAAACATTAACGTTAACTAATCCCGTGTGGTAAAAAATTGGCAACCTTCAGATATTTAATTGAACTAAAAATAAAAAAAATAAATAAAAAAAAACACTATGAAAGGAAGTAACCCCTCATTCAACTTATTTCTTATTATTTATAAAAAAAAATGTTTTGAAAAGTAAATTCAACTTTAGAATTCCAATAGGTTTTTGAGGGGTTTTATGATTTTGTTTGGCAAGTGTTATCATTGGAATAAATATTTTTTGAAAAAAAAAATCCAGAATTCATATGATCATCGCATTTACTTATGAGACATTAAAAAAGGTCATATTTTATGTTTTTTTTTTAAATTGAAAAGAATAGATTTAAAATTGGAAAAAATGTTTTTGTATGTAATTAAAATGGGTTCAGCATACACAGTTTCGCCCAAAAAGACAAATTCACAGCGATTTTTGACCATTTTTGTACACTTGAGAATTTTTCAAACACTATGAAAAATTGAAGAAAATTACGAAAATGGTGGTTCCTGAAAATAAAGGTAAAGATGAAATTCGCCGTAAATTGTCTTTTTGGGCGAAACTGTGTATGTTGAATCCATTTTAATCACAAAAACTTTTTTCCAAATTTTAATCTAATTATTCTTTTCAATTTTTTTAAAAAAACATGAAAAATGTTTTTTTTTTATGTCTCATATAAATGCGATGATCAGATGAATTCTGGATTTTTTTTCAAAAAATATTTATTACGATGATACTCAATACTTGCCAAACAAAATCATAAAACCCACTCTATAATCGATTGGAATTTTTTTCTGATTTTTTTCCATATTTGCAAAAATTTGAGGGCTGCTTCGCTATCGGAAGATATTATTCGATTCGATTAATTTTTTTTTCATTTTTCATGTCTCCTCAAGACGCAATTTTTCCGCGGTTGGTAATCTTTTTGATTTGTTCCTCGTTAACTACACTTTTCTCATTGTTCGACGAGTTGGACTCTTTTTTCAGGAAAAGTGCAAGCGCATTTTGCGCCTCCCTGTATGATTCTGAAAATGAATAAGAATTTAGGTCAGTAAAACCTTCCCTATTCAGTGTAGTTAGGAAATCTTCTACATTTTTTACATAATTATCCTATAACTCGATTTCCTACCCTTCGGTACTTTTATTTATTATTATTAAATTCATTGTGACGGATCATCGTTTATTTTTACCATTTATATCAAGATGAGTATTTACCATTTGTATCATCTTGGTTGATGGATTTTCAGCTAGGGCGGCGGTGGCATCGTTCTTGGCTGCATTAATGGACCTGAGAGATGCTCTTTTTGCACGTTTTAGCTGTTGTTTGGTAATAGCGGCCGATTCGCCGTCACTGCTATCTGAATTGATTCCAATTTTTGAAATTCGTATAAAACAAAAGAACCATTATCTGATAATATAATCAGAAATAATCAAAAATGTAATCAGTGTGCGGTGTGTTTATTTGTGAAATTAACAAACCCCAAAATGATAGGTGCCCGTTTCCATTAGAAAACTTTTTATGAATTTTTGAAATGTAAAATTTTGAGGAAATTGAAAAATTTGAAAAATTCAAAATTCAAAAAATTATTGTGAAAATTTTCTTTGCACACTACCTGATAGAACTTGAAAAAACAAACAAAATTGATTATTACATATCTTTGTCTATCTCTGAAATTGAAGGTGCTAGGCGAACATTTTTATTCTATTTCATTAAAAAATAAAATAAAATAAAATAATAAAAATGAAAATTATTTCTTTGAGTTTATGGTTATGTGTATCCTTTCTGTATGATTGTTACATACAGCGCCTACGAAAGGGTGGTAGGCAATTTTTCGAACACATAACAAAACTCGTGTCAACAAAAAGTATACCACATCACCATAAATTCAAAGAAATAATTTTAATATTTTTTTGAATGAATTTAAATAGAATTTTTCGCTCAGCCCCTTCAATTTCAGAGATAGGCAAAAATATGTAATAATCAATTTTGTTTGTTTTTTCTAGTTCCATCAGGTGGTGTGCAAAGGAAATTTTAATTTTTTTTTTTGATTTAAAAAAAATTGATTTGCTTAAAATTTTACATTTTAAAAATTCCTAAAAAGAATTCTAATGGAAATGGGCAATTGGGCACGCTTACTCGAGTAGTACAACAATTTAAACAGGTTTTCATTTCAATCAGTTTCTGGTACTTCTGACATGCCCATGCCCTCCTAAATAAAATATAAAACGACAATGAAATTTTCAAACAAATAAAATTTACACAGCTGATAATTTTTCATTTTTTTCATTCCCAACTACTTGAAGTGCGCTTTAACATTCCAAATTAATGAAAATGAAAGAGGTATACACAAAATTCGCGTGATGTACATAAATGAAGACTTGAAGAAAGGTCAAATTTTAACGCGGACAAAAGTTTATTAAAATTGAAAACATTTTCGGGAAAGATAGGTAGGTCACTTTCTTCTTTAAAAATAAGTATTTTTTGTATATGTAGGATTTCATAATCTTCACAGTTCATCAAAATCAGAAACAAAAAATTAATTCCATTTTATGCTTTATATTGATGGTTCATAGGACACAATTCTTATACGAAGGTAATCGAATAAAATGTCACTATAAATATTTACTTTAGCTTTTTTGCCTCTAACGAGCAGAAAATTCCCAAATAAAACACAATCAAGAAACTGAAACAAAAAAGTTTGGAAGCCGAAAAGAACTTGAAAGTTTTTATGATACTACTACAGATTCCTTAAGCTGTTTTTCCGTCTTTCTTATTTTCCAATACCAAATCGATTTTATACGCCAAAAGACCACAGAATGTTAAAAATGCCATGGTATAGGTACAGTAAGAGACGACCGAATACAAATTTAACCAACACCTATTATTTGTCTCCCTTGAGAATCGTATCGGCTTAACCGTATTAACAGGATTTGGTGCACCGTAAGAAACTCGACATTAGTCTACCTACTACATTTTGCTTCTGATAGGTACCTACCTATACATACTTCAAGCAAAATCACATTCTTGTTAGCGGTTCTTACAGAAAAAGTTTTTTCTTCGACAAATAAAACACAACCTTTTAGTAGCACTATTTTATTTATAATTTTGTTTTTTTCTTCTTCTCAAAGCCTTAAACATTCGAGTCTAATACAAATGTAAAAGTAATTGTGCAAAAATCAAATAAAATTGTCGAATTAATCCGAAATTTATACTTAACGAAAATTTACTATCCTAATGTTATTTTTAAACTAACGATTTAGAATCGATGCAAATCTTCTAAATTGATGGTTTTTGGAAACCCACTTTCAATTTTTTTCTTCTTCGAAATAACACTTTTTTTAAAATGCAGTTTCGATTCTAAAACGTGTTAAAATCACAAAAATTATATCTATCTTAATTATTAACATACAATCATCGATGTAGAATTTCTGTAACTTCATTATGTAACAATGAAATAACGACTTGGATCCTTAAATTTAATAGTAACAAAAATTTTCTGAAGTAAAATAATATTATTGGATGAGTCGATGTGCTTCGTCAAAGAGCAGATGAGTAAAATTGAAAACTTGAATTTATGGTTCAAATGGACCATAGGCAATAGAATGATTATGATTTCATCTTTTGATAATAGGTAGGTAGGTACTCGTAGTAAAGGAATGCAATGTGTGTATGAGAAAATTTGAAACTATGTGAAATGAGAGCAAATACGAGTATATTTTTGCTAATTTTCTTTTCTGGGACTCATAAAATTACGAGACTGGTTTCAAAATTTTTCCTTATTTTTATTCTATATTTTGTGACCGATTGCTGAGCGGGTTCAAGGTTTTTAAACGTACGTAAGTCCAAGGTACTTATTGTTCGAAATACGATTATTTTTAAGTAAACACACATGTGAAGAATGAATAATTGTTTTCATATAAACAAAGGGAAAATGGACGACTCTCGAATGCGATAAAGAAATAAAGAAATTAATATAATTGTTAATAATCGTAAGGAAACGTAACGACAATACGTGATTTTTTCCATTACATACAATTGGCAGAATTGCTTACACGATTGAATCTGATTTTAGAAATCGATTCTGACAGAATCTTGTAATCCCAATTCACCAGTGTGGTCTCATCGAGTTATACTTTTGTACAAAAATCAACCGAACATGCGACTGCACGATGGCTTGGCCAAATTTTTCCACAAAAGGAAGGGCAAACCGTACAAATTTTATTATAACCAATGAAATATACCGGAATACATAAAACACCACGCATACAATTGTAAATTAATTGTACAAAAAAGTGTACTTATTTGTTGAGATTCTTTCTTTTTTCATTCATTGTTGTGAAATTTCTCTCGTAGCATAATTATTTTCGTATTCGAATCTCTTCTGAGTCGAATGTACAAAACATTTTTAAAAAAAGTAAAAAAAAAATAAATGCCCAATATTTTTTAACCGAGTAAAAATTAAAACCGCGAGATCCAATACAATTACAACATAATAAAATTCGAAAATAAATACGCTACTATCACACGTCTATTATTATGTTTTTTGAGAAAATAAAAGGAAAGAAAAATATTCATCTATTCGAAGCGAGTTACTAAAATGGTGTGAAATTTCAACCCCAAATGCGTCCCAAAAAGTAAGGATAAAAGGAATGACGTTTTGAATTAATTATACGACGTTTCCTACTCGGATAATTCTCGTCGGTTTCTTCGGATCCGCTGAGTAAAGCGGATCTCTTTTTGGCTTCTTCGTCTGACATGGTTTCGTTTCTAGGTTCGAGGATTATTAAGTTTTGAATCGTCGTCGTTGTACTGATTTGTTGAGTGTTTTCGGTCGTATTTGGAGTGGCGTTCGGGCTAGAAGTGGCTTTATCGGAGTGTTTCGAAGGTGTCGATGTGAACAAAACGGGTAACGATTTCGGTTCCATTTTTTTACTACTTGGAAGATCTCCCAAAGTGGATTTGTCAGACTCTGCTCCCGATGCTTTTTGGGTGCTGTCGAAAGACAAGTTAATGTTGGCCGCTTCTACAGGGCTTAAGTCGATTTTTTTGTATACGTTGATCGTGTCAACATTTGTGAAATCGTTCGAGTCGAAGGTTCCTTCGATATTGTAAGTTCGGTCACCTTGGTCTTCTTCACTCTCGCTCGATTTGCTTACGATGTTTTTCAATGAATTTCCTACGTTTTCAACGACCTGTACTTTGACTAATTTTTTAACCGAAGTGGGTACAGATTCTTGAAAAATTTCACGTTCTTTGTCATTATTGTAGATTTCGTGAGATTCTTCCACCGGAGTGGCATTGGAGGAAACTTCGGTGGTACCGGGTACGATGTAGCTTAATATGCTGGAGTTCTCTTTGGGTAATTCGGTCACCGAAGCTGTGCTCTTCTCTGGTTTGGTTTTAACCGGTTGCGAAGTTGGGATCAAGTTTACGCCGGGTTTGATCGAGTTTACGTTCTTGTGTTGAGAGTTTTCTGTCACGTTCAGAACGATGATGGATTTCGGTTCGGGGAATTCGGTTGGGTCTTTTTCGATGAACGGTTTCGAAGCTCGGATTGGTTCTTCGGCAAATGACATTTCTTGAGGGAGTGAAATAGTTGAAGGTTCGGAACCTACGTTCAGAGGAGGTGAGCTCTTGAATGGAATCTCTGTAACTAGACAAAACGTCAATTTTAGCCAAAACCAAAACCGAGTGGATCCCTGCAGTACTGTTGTTTTTTTTTTGGCACCTTCGAAAATTTTATCAAGTCCAATACTACATAGGTACTTGAAATTCAAAATTGGAGGGGAGGGAGGGGTCCAATCAAAATTTTTGTGATAATCAAAATTATTCCTAGGACTTCAAGCTACAACTTTTGTTTGAAATTTTTTTCAATTGGACCCCTCCTTCCATAGCCATTTTGCATAACACATTGAAGATACTAATTAGAAATGGAAGGAGTGAGGGAGGAAGGGGCCAACTGATAAATTTTTCAAATAAAAGTTGTAAATCAACCAAGATCTTGAAAATAATTTTGGTTATTAAGGATAAAAATTTCGATTGGATACCGTCAGGTAGATATTTTTCCAAATTGGGGTAAGGGTCCAATTGAAAAATTTTTCACACAAAAGTTGTAGATTGAGTTCCAAGAAATAATTTCTGTCATTATAAAATTTTTCATTAGACCTCCCCTCCCCTCCCTCGCCTCCAATTTTGCATAATATGACTTGATACATGATAACTAGTGGAGGTGGTGGTCCAATTGAAAAAATTTGCAAACAAAAGTTGTAGATTGAAGTCTTGAAAAAAATTTTGGTTATTACAAAAATTGCGATTGGAACCCTCCCTCCACTCCAATTTTGAATATCAAATATCCATGCAGCATATTGGACTTCCATTAGTAAATCTTCGATGGTGCCAAAAAACAGCACTGCGGCGATGCACTCGTGATCGAAGAGGATGCTTTCAGGGGGCATAGGCGTAATTTGGGAGAAATATTGGGGGCAATTTTTTTCTCATTTCTTTGAAAAAAAGTATGTTTCCCCTATATTTCGCTGTAAATATATATCAAGAAAAATTATTGGGGAGGAAATGCACCCTTGCCCCCAAGTTACGCCAATGTCAGGGGTATTTCGAAATTTCACTAACCTGTAGATTTGAGCTCTATTTTACTAGCCAGTTTGGTATTTGGTGTTGGTATCGTTGAAGGAGTTGGTGGAATGGTGGTTATGGTCTTCAATGGTACGCTGATCGGTACCCTGGAGGTACTCGTGGAAGTGGATAATACATTAACTGGTTTACTTGCCCTGGTAGTGGTGGTGTTTTGAGATAATGGTGTTTCGTTTGACTGCGATGGGCAAACTAGATGTTCTCGCATCATTTTCCTGTTTTCTTCTACTTTCTCATTGACTCCCTGCTGGAAAAAACGCATATTTGTCGACTTGTTGAGAAGTTGAAAAGGTTGCAAGCGAGATGAAAGCTTCGAAACCGTAAAATAAAGCCAAGTTTCGAATTGATCGAGAATTTTAACCTGTACTCTTCATATTCGTTTTTTTCTCTCTTTCTTTTTAAAAAAAATATTTATTTTTAAGATTTTTTTTGATCATTTTAATCTTGACTCAAATTTTGCCTTATTTTACGGTTTCTTAATAATTTCATTTTTTATTGATTTTAAAGGTCTCATCAGATTTTATTTCTGAAAAGTCATAAGCTTTTCTTCGAGTTTCAATTTTTTAAACATAATAAATTATGTTTTTGGGGAGGTAAAATAGATGGTCGAATGTAACGAAAAAGTGCCCTATGTGATGGTAAGAGGAAGGAAAGGTAGAGACTTGAGTACCTAATTCGATAAACAAACCTCGTAAAAACACTCATTTGTGATTTTTGATTCAACAGCGTTTTTTTCTAGTTTTTTCAATTTCATTAAATTTTCAACTTTTATCAATTTTTCACTTGACTTGAATTTTTCATTTAAAAAAAAAATCATTTCTTATAAGTTTGAATCCATTTCAATTTTTACATATTTTTAATTAAAAAGTAAAATTAATCATTCGATGATGGGGTTGCTTGTGCGTGGTGCAAGACCCGCGCGGATTTTTTTTTTTAAAGAAAATGATACAAAAATAAGGTAGTTGCACCAGTCGTTGGCCACGACCCAGTGGTGGGTCACTTGAGAAGAAAAATGTTTATAATTAAGCGTATTTTTAAAATAGCTTCAGAAATTTTTTTTAGAGCAAACCTGGAACATTTCTGCATAGAACCACATAAAAGTTTTGAATCAATTCTGTTCAAGTAATTAATAATGATCGTCTGAAATTTTTTTGTTAGAACAATTTTCAAAATGATGCCAATTCTAAAGATTTTTGTTAAGCCGAAGTGTTGTCGAAATATGAATTTTACACTATTAAGATTAATAAAACTTGAAATATAACCATTTGGACCTGAATCAGAAGAGTTTGGAAATTCCATTTCTTCATTAAAATAAAAAATATTGCCAAAATTCTATCAAATATGGCGGTGACTATCTACTGGAAGGAAAAAATGGTGTTTAGCCAGTAGTTGATCATTTTGATCAAGTACTAGACTTACGAAATTTTTGTAAAGTTCTAGTGGTTGATCATGCAAAAAATTTGTAAATATTTACGAAAAATGATAGTTTCTCTTTCTCATGGCTAATGAGTGACAATTTTACCGAATACTTATTGATTTTTTAAAAAATTAAATGGTTGAGAGCCGTTGTCATAATCTGATTGACCAACTACTGGGTGATCAACTACTAGCGCGTGACCAACTACTGGGTGGTCAACTACTAGATTATCTTGACCAACTACTGGACTTTTCTATTTTTTCACTTAAAATGGTCGTAATTTTCAAAGAAATGAAGTAAAATTAAAAAATTATAGCACATTTTGTAGTAGAATACACAAGGAATTGTTTGGTATATTCACCATTTCGCCAACGTTATTAGTTTTTAAACCAGAATGTTTTTTATAAGACACTTCCACTATAAGGGTCCACCACTGGTGCAACTACCTTATATAAAAGTTTCGCGAAATGTACATTAATAGATTTTTTTGAGATCAAAAATTTAAGCGAAACAAGTAGAAATACAAAACGAATAAATTATGACGACGTTTCGAATTCAACGAAATTCATTTTCAAGTCAGATAAGAAAAAACGAATGATGAAAACTACTATAAAAAGAAATAGAATTTAAGAAAAAATCAAAATACAGCCAAGTGTTTATAAGGTTCTATGCCTTTGACATCGTTTTTGTCATTAATCGAGTTGGGATTTCTTAAAATACCTACGAAGACTTTCTAAAAATTTTCTTTTTTTGTTTGAATTGCAATATTTCTTTGTAGGATTTTCACGTTTTCAAAGTCGAAAGTATGAAATAATTGTTTGCATGTGTTTTGATAGAGCCGTATTATCATTTTGATTGGATTCCTATTTTCAGTTTTTTTAAGCATCATTTCAGTTTTTAGTCATTTTGATTTTTTTTAAATTGAAACGAAAAGGACTTTTCAATACTTTGTTGGACTTGCAAATTTTTAAAAAAAATTAAGAAATTAGACGATTAAAAGTTCTTGACAAAAATTCATTACGTAGCTAATTAGCTATTAAAATGATTCAAATTGTCAAAAATTTTATCATTGAAAATTTCCAAAAAATTGAGACCCAATAAATACGTAAATTATGTTTAAAAAAATATGTATACCTATGCCTATCAAAATTATTTTTTAAAACCAATTCTTTGGATTTATTTCAATTTTTAGTTGTTTTGGTACATTTTTTACGATTGTCAAAAAATTAGTGTTGAAAACAATAAATAACGAGAGTTAATTTTTGAAGAAATACGAACAAAGTAATAAAGCAACTAACCTCTAAACTTGATTTTTAAAGAGTACCAATGAGTACATAAATAATAAAATAAATAACTAGTCATCTACATAGGTAAATTTATACTAAAACTTGAACCTGAACTGAAACCATATATTTTGTGGCATTTCATAGCAAAAGGGTCAACATTGCTGGTCGGGTCGATTTCGAGTTAAGTACATATTCCGATACTACATTAAATTCCCTTTAAAATGAGCTATTAGAGTGCTTTCTATCTATAAAATTGACGCTTTGAGACTTATTTGAAATTTAATCTCTAGAAAACATACTTTTGAGAAAAACGAGTTCAAGTTTTTTGAAATAGAAATTGTTACATAAAAGTTATAAAACATGTAAATAAAGCCAAAAATGTATAATTTTCATTTATTTGCATAAAATTAGTGCCCAACAATGCTACCTGCGCCAGAAACAAAGTCGACTTTTATTTAAGTCATCTCTAAAGTGAATAATAATAATACACAAAAAACATTCAACTATTAGTTTAGTTTGCACAAAAGTCGCTTTTCCAGGGCTAACTATTCGTTGTACGATAAAAATGGCCAGAAACAAACGTGAAGAGGATAAAATTTGTTATAATTAATATGTCATCAGATTTTCTCTACGAGGCTCAGTTTTCACGATACAGACAACCAAAATTTAACTACTTTTTTCAAAAAGTAGTTCAGCCAACACAAAGGTCGCATTTCTGGGAGAACGATGCGTTGCACGACAAAAATGATTACGAACAAAATTAAAGAGGGTAAAACTTTCTATCGTTTACATTTCATCGAATTTTTTCAAGGAGGCTTAGTTCTCATGGTATGGTACAGGCAGTCAAAGTTGGGTAAATTTTAGAAAGAAAAAAGAAGTATTAAATTGACTTTTGAACAACCCTGTATGTTTACCCAGGTCAGAAAATGTGATTAAAGTCTGAATAAAATAATTTCCTAAGCCCTATAACTCTCTAATCGTGAAGCACAGAAAAATGTTCAGTTCTGCTTAAAGTTTTGCATACTCTTCATTTTCAAGGAATTACTTTTTGAACTTTTTTTCAAGTCTTGCAAACGTCCCTCACACATAGATACCAACATACGTTTGTGTAGAAATTGTATAGATATTTTATTTCGTAAAAAAGATCATTATCGAAGTTCACCTTTTTACGATTTCAAAAGCTGGGTCAGCTTTTCCCTCGTATTTGAAAGAAACCAATAACGTGTGAATAGAAACATGAAAATTTTATTCACTCGTAAAGTTAGCTCCCAGAGTACGTTTTATCCTCGTAATCTTGGCGCGTTATTTTTGATGGAGTTCGTTCGAGCTTTGAAAATATAGGGTAAAAGAAAACACGTTTTTTCAAAATTCATCACGAAGAGAAGAAGTTATTATATGAATGGAAGGAGCCACGTACAGAGAAGATTCGTTCGTTTTTAATTTGTAATTTGCGAACGTTGCCTAGAGATTAAAAAATTTTGCAAGTTTGCGAAAGTAAAGTTTTTTCGAGTATTGTCTTCATTCCCATTGAGATGGCTTCTGAATGGACGGACAATGAGAAGCAGAACTTGGATAGCATCGAGCTTTTGCTGCCTTGGTATACGCGCTAAGGCGAAATATACTACATTGTTAATACGAGACTAGGTTTAATGTATAAAATGAAAGTTTTATGCAAAATACCAAGACGAAAGCGAATATAAATTATTTATGATTGTATTATGTTCGAGGCAAAGCTCATCTTGAAAGTTTAAAAATGTAATCCGATTGTTGTATACTTCGGCACGAAAGACGCAGACGCCTGCCTACGGTACAGTTTTGTCCAAAAGTGTTTTATATGGTAGGGGTACCTCTGACGTTGAACTTGAGTATTTTTATACTGCAAAATTCTCTCTCGCAAAGTCTAAATTAATTATCAATTGGGTGGTGCAATATGTGAAGAGAATTTTCCACCATTGAAATTTCACGAAAACTTTTATTCATTCGAGACGAATCTATTTGTTATAAAATCGAATAGGGATTAATTGGATTTCTTTTTATCCATCTGCATCTGTCATTCTTCATCTAGCGTAACTACTCGCTCGGGATATGGATTGGGTTAATGTAGGCTAACGTAAGTCTTTATACGTAGGTAAATAATTTAATTTAACTTACTGGATCGTGGCATTCAATATATTTGACATCGGAATTCTGACAAACGGTTCCAGCTTTTATCATCGTTTTCTCCGGATGAAACGTCACAATAATTGACGGATTAACGGCTTCCAAACAGGCTGATTTTTTCACCCATTTCGGTACTGAAATTATATAATGGAGATGATATTACGTACATTATAGAGATACTCGCCTCGCGAGCTCGTCGCTATAAACGCCTAAAAATTCGTAAATTCGAATTTCGCGAGGGTATGTCGGTGGTATTATTTTTAACGCGCGGGCAAGGAATTTATTATTTAAATAAATGCGACGGCCGCGTTTCATCGAGCGAGAAAAATGAGGAAAAATATCCTCTTACTCGGCATTTCGCAAATGAAAGAAGCTGTTCCTGGTCCATTGCACGGGCTAGCAATCCAACGGTAATTATCAGCGGGTGAGGCCATAACGCATACGCTGCGATTCGTGTCTGGAGCTTGTTTCCAGTATTCGTTCGTTGAAAGAACACTTCCATCTCTGAAAAATTATTACACAAAAATTTTAAATTACCAAGCGTCGAGTTTCCTTTATGCTTTTATAAAAAAACGCTTCTTTTTTTCACATTGTAGTATTAATTTAAATAATTCGTCTTGTGTAATAGGGTATTCTTCTTCTTTTTTCGAATATTTAAATTGAAAATAATTTTATGAAAATTAAAGGCCCTTGGTGGTTTATATGCTCGTTTCAAATGCTCGCTCAAATGGAAGCGAAAAGGGATTATTAGAGGGGAAAAGAAAAATCCGATTGTGCTAATATGTATGAATGTATGTTTTATTGTGAAGACCTCCTCGTTGGTTCAGTTCCCACACTACGTGGGCGATCATATCTTGATGGTGATAAAGTTTTTAAATTTTATTTCAATCAGTAATCTTATTTTCATTGATATGTCTATTGCGACAAAATTTTCAAAAGTCATTTAAATAAAATGAAAAACTCGGACCCCCCTCCCCTTTTGGTTGGTTCTATTTCCACACTACGTTTGAAAGTATAAAAGATAGTATATGCGTTTACTCTGAATTTTTAAAGTTATTAAAATCAAACTAATTTATCAAAGTCTATTTTGTAAAATGAATGTTCTTCGTCCATTATGTTGTCTTCCTTTTTTTAAATTTTCTGCAAAACGAGAATCAAGTAAACCAGTTTTTCGTCGTTTCTTTTTTAAATTTTTGTACGTATTCTCATTAATTTTTTGGCATCTTCTATTAAATAATTATTGTCATCGTGTTCCAATTTTGAAAAACCAAATATGAAATGCAGGGTGTCCCGGTTAAGAATAACATCCTTCAACCTGGTAAGAGGGCAACTCATTTCAACTAAGTGTAGGTATGTTTGCATACCCTTACTATTAAAGGGGCTGAAATCCTGCATAGTAAAAAAAAATTTTTTTTTTTATTTTTTCACTTGAAATTAAAAATTTATTATTTCTGATTGGAAAATAGAAAGATGACAAATTGTGGGAAATAAATTAAGTATGATAATTGCAGTACTGTCTGAAAATCGATGCAATGGGGTGGGTGTTCAACAAATTATTTTTACCAAAAAATTGGGTATAAAAAATTCGAAATTTTGCAGTTTTAAAAAAAAATTGCGTTATTAACCTAGTTATTTTATGTCAGCAGATGATTCCCCTCTACTTCCGCTACAAAATGTTCCTCAGCATCATCTTCCTATCTCTTTTAGTTATTGAGTGAAAAATTTATTCATGAGTCGACATGTAGGTTAAAATTTTTTCAAAATTTTCAAAGTCAAATTTTTATGAATTTTTACTCATTAGAAAAATTCCAACTCAAAAACTAAAAGATATATAAAGGTGATGCTGAGAAACATTTTGAAGAGGAAGTAGAGGAGAATCATCTGCTGGCAAAAAATAACTAGGTTAATAACGCAATTTTTTTTTAAATTGCCAAATTTTGAATTTTCTTACCCAATTTTTTTGATAAAAATAATTTGTTGAACATTCTATTGCATCGATTTTGATGAAAATTGTTTCAGACATTACCGCAACTATCCTACTTTATTTCCCACAAGTTTCATCTTTCTATCTGTTTCCAATTAGAAATAATTAATTTTTAATATCAAGTGAAAAAATGAAAAATATTATTTTTCATCATGCAGTTTCTCAACCCCTTCAATAGTAAGGGTATGCAAACATACCTACACGTTGTTGAAATGATCTTACCAGGTTGAAGGATGTTCTTCTTAATTGGAACACCCCGTATAACAGTTAATTTTAAGTAAGTAGAAATGAAAAAAAAGTATCATATTGGCATTAACATTGGTGCATACCTGCGTTCATCATACAAAATGTCACGAAACTTTATTCTTATTCAACATCACGGATTTTGTTTAGTAATTTTAAACGTATTAAATGATACGATGTCAGACTTCTTCAAAGTTGTTTACTGGTGGCATGTTGCCAATTCCTATACATCAAGAATGTTTTGTATTGCTTCGGTTCACTTTGATCCCATATGTAAAAATCTAGCGGGGTGAAGTCTGGGCTACATGCGAGTTGAATTGACCAGCCTATAATTATACACATAAGTCCAACGGTATTAAGTATGAACTTTAGGCGAGTTCATTTGAATGCTCCTTCTCTTCCAATCCATCAGTTGGGAAAACTGCATCCAAATCCGCTCAAACTTGTAAACTTAAATATGATGGTGCTCCATCATACATGTAATGTACCACATATCTCCTCTTAGATATATACGGCTATACTTCTTCTTCTGTTCAATGGAACATTTTGAAACATTAATGCTAACTCATCTTGTAGGTGTTCCAAGTATTTTGCAGAATTTAAGGCATCCTCCTGCCCATAAATCTCAATTATCTCGGTATTTACTATTATCCCTCCCCGCACATTGATTCAAATTCCTGTTGGAAAATCATGGTGGGATTTCTTCTTCTCGAGAAGCCCACATCATCCCCAAAGGCTATCCCGCATCTGACATACATTTCTCGAATCCAAAAACAAATACCTAATGAATTCGTGAATGGCGTGAGGGTTTTCTTTGGTCCATTCATGTTCGTTGTGAAGCTTGAAAATTCCTTCTCAAGTGAATCTCAATTTTCAAAAAAAAAAAAAAAAAAAAAAAAAAAAAAAAAAAAAAAAATGGATGTTTATTTTTCTGAATTTAAAATTCAAAGATCATAATAATGTAATAGAGAACTTCTGCTTCCATGTAATAATCCTGCTTCCTAAAGAGATTTCTCTATTTCTGTCGGAGTTGGGTAAGCTCATTCCTTTTTGATGTAGTACAAGGTATACATATGTGTACCTAAGTAAGTGTTCACAAACCGAGCTCCTGGCGCAGTCTCCCCTTGAAAATTCTTACCTTTTTTTTGGAAATACTTGGAAATTATATTGAAAGGCTTTTTGTTGGTGGCTCACTCTTTTTACAGCTGCCTCAGAACTGAGTGAAGGGTCTGTACTGTTCGTTTTATTAGGTACTTTGTTCGATTTCCGATGAAATTAGGAATATTTTTCAACCTTTTTCTGAAAGCACTGCCTTAAAAGACAGTATCATCTGTCTTGCGCCCGTTGTAAACCTTTTTCCAATTTTAGGTATTTAATTCATTTTTAATAAGCAAATGGTGCGACAACTTTTTATCAGAAGGCAAATACAGGTATGTAAAATACCTACTCATTCATTCTTCTCGAATATTTCGATCAATTGCCAGTGATTTGTGGTTTTCTTTTGATTAGTTTGTCTCTGACGAGAAGGAGTACAACTGTCATGTATGTACTAGGGTGGAACGATTTAGACTTTTTTTCGAAAATCGAAACAGCCTACGGCACAAAAGTTGTGATTTGGTGTCAAAATAACGTGGTAAAAATTTCAGCCCCCTCGGTCAATATTAACCCATGCTTCAGGGGGTCCAAAGTTTTCAAATTTCACTGATTTTTCTCATATAATAATTTTTTTTTATAAAATTAAATAAACAACTTTTCAGAGGTCCAGTCGATGGTAGGGGTCCACTTGGTGACCCAGAACTCAGCTATCCATAAAAAAATTGCATAAACGGATAAACAGGGGTTTCCAAAATTTCGACAAAATAGCATATATTTCACCAAAATCAAGAAAATAGCGAATATTATTATTTTATTATACATGTTGAATATTTTCAAGTTACCTGGTTTAAAAATATATTTAAAATGAATAAAAAAAACTATCACCACCAACACCACCCCACCCCACCCCAACGAATGCTCATAAGCATATTGAGGTGGTTGCGTATACGAAAAAGTGAAGTTTTTAAAGTTTCGCACAGAGAAACTGTTTTTTACGAGGGGCGGCTGATAAGTAATGCACAGTGACGCATAACTCGCGTAAAAATGGAGCTACAATTATTATTTTAAAAATTTCATGTAGCTACATGTCTCCTCTACACCTCACAAAAATTTGGTCAAGTTACGTTGAGCCGTTCTTGAGTTATAGGCCTTCAACTGAGGCATGATCGCGCGTTTTGTCACTGAAGGTTGATCAACGTACTATGGAACTTTATTTTTTTTGCGATAAGAAATGAGCTTATCTCACGTAAAAATGAAGCTATAGTAGTGGTTGATGTCTCCTTTATATCCCACAAAAATTTTGTCAACTTGAGTTGAACCGCTCTTGAGTTATTCGCCTTTAACTGAGGCATCTTCGCTTCACTTGACATTCAAGATTGACGTAAGCTCTGTGATGAACTTTTTGTCGTGAAAAAACGTGAATATCCAACTGAAGCATCTACAGGTTTATTGAACTTGTACATGTGATTCCATAAACAAAAAAATTTCGTCAGAGTGGGACTGAGGGACGCCTCAATTGCGAATAAAACCAGACGTAGTCGACTAAACACCCGTACGAGTGAAATTTGATTCATAAAGGTGGTTTGACTATATTCGAAATTGAGGTTTTCCTCAGCTCCACGCCTCAAAATTTTATCATCCATGAAGATGTAGTACACGTCCGATAAACATATGCAGAAATTTCGGTAGAATTCGAGTTTTTCACGACATAAACTTTATTACATAAGGTTCATTAACCTTCAGTGACCAAACGGCGCGACCATGCCTCAGTTGAAGGCCTATAACTCACGAACGGCTCAACGTAACTTGACCAAATTTTTGTGAGGTGTAGAGGAGACATGTAGCTACATGAAATTTTTAAAATAATAATTGTAGCTCCATTTTTACGCGAGTTATGCGTCACTGTGCATTACTTATCAGCCGCCCCTCGTAGTTTCAAATTTGGGTAACACCTGAAATGAAATGAATAAATGGAGGAGTAATTTCCCTATAGGACCTCCTAATGTGTTCGGGCCTGTCGTCTTTCCATCTAATTCTTCAATGAGGTGTCGTAATGGGAATTCATTGCCATGAAGCATACAGATGGACCACTTTAGTAGTTTTCACATCAACGCCACCGATGACCATTTTACGATTAAGATTAATCCGTTGATCAGTGATGAATTGTCTTTCTTTTTTTGGTATCTTTTTAGACGCTAATATTCGCTATTTTCTTGATTTTGGTGAAATATATGCGATTTTGTCGAAATTTTGGAAACCCCTGTTTATCCGTTTATGCAAATTTTTTATGGATAGCTGAGTTCTGGGTCACCAAGTGGACCCCTACCATCGACTGGACCTCTGAAAAGTTGTTTATTTAATTTTATAAAAAAAAATTATTATATGAGAAAAATCAGTGAAATTTGAAAACTTTGGACCCCCTGAAGCATGGGTTAATATTGACCGAGGGGCTGAAATTTTTACCACGTTATTTTGACACCAAATCACAACTTTTGTGCCGTAGGCTGTTTCGATTTTCGAAAAAAAGTCAAAATCATTCCACCCTAGTATGTACTTGAATGCATTTCCATGGTGTGTATTGTGTAGTTCGTTTTTTCAAAAAATCTTTCCTTCAAAAATTATTTAATATTAATTTTTTATTTATTGATTTTTTAATTTTTCTAAATGAAAGTTTTCCGATACCTAATTTTTTCAATTTTTCTTCTTTTTACAATTTTCTAAAGAATTGACAACTTCAAACTTTGATTGCACAAAATTCAAAATTTTTCATCATTTAAACAAATTTTCAAGAAGTTGATTTTTTTTTTGTTGAAAAATTGAGAGAAAAGGGAAAAATACTTGGAAAATTTGACTTTGGAAACATTGAAGAAAGAAGAACCATTATAAAAAAATCGATTTTAAATTTTTTTCGAAGAAATTTTTTTTTTTTTTTTTTTTGGAAAATTTTGAGCATTGATTTTTAAAAAATTCACTGGAAACTTATTCTCCTTACAAAATGCCAGGAGTACACGAGATTTCATTCGATATTTCATCAATGTCTTAAAAATTTCTTAATGATGAATTTTCACCAACTTTTTCAACCCTTGAAAATTAAATTTTATTATTATTAGTTATTAGGTATTTTTTTTTTTTTTTAGAAAATTTAGTTGAATTTTAAAAATCGTTCGAAAATTTAGTAAATTTTGAACATTCAAATAATTCAATATTTTAAAATTTTTATTCAAGTTTTAGTTTTCAATTATTTTTAAAGATCGAATAAATTTTGGCAAAATAAAGTTTAACTATTTGAATTTTTTTCCAGATAAAAGTTTTTGCGTCAGAATTTTTTCTAACATCGTATTTCCCCACCTTTTAAAGTATTTTCATTGGAATACATATACCAAAGTTGTAGAAAAAATGGATAATCTTTCCACCGAAAAAATGCCTAGCTTAGTCACACTTTCTCGAATTTACGAGCACAATTTTCTCCCCATTCATAGATTTATTAGTCAATTTTTGCACTCCAATTAGCATATAAAATTGACGAAGCTGGGATATAAAATTTTTTTTAAAACTTTGGCTGTAGTGAATTAAATTAGGAAAGTCAACGTTTTTCACTTCATTTGCATTTTGAATGTCACTCAATTGCCTTGTGGGTTTCTGCAATAAACCATCGAATTGATGAAATTGTTGGCTGCGCGTTCATTCGATAAATTAGATAAGCAATTTTCTACAATTTTTTTTTGAAGAAGTAATTCGTATGGCAAGGATTGATAAAGAGAGTGAAAATTTTGTAATTTGAAGAAACCCTGGCTCATTTCAGCAGCTGAGCTGTTCTTCAGATGTACTTACGTAATATAATTAATGACTCGACAGAAAAAATTTCTACCTACCTCCATTCCATAGATTCGTTGTACAATCTTTGCAAACCAATCCATACTGGTTTATCATAGCCTAGTTGTTTGAGATATGCTTTCACATCTTCAAATTGATTCGGCTTATCCACTGAAAAAACACCAAAATACCATATTATATGATTAACGAACAAATTATTCGAGCGTATAGAATAAAAACAGAGCTAATTCGAATGAAAATTTATCACATTGCCGCGTCGAATGAATTTTATGAAATATCTACTTCATTTTACACCGTATTTCGTCAGCCGTATCACATTCGTATGTGGAACATGTAAAGTATTGAACTTTTCCTCGTAGTATGTTTTTTTTTCTTTGAATAATATTATTCATTGTCGAGTACGCATACAAATCATTTCATCTATATAAATGTATATATGCATTCTCTCTGTGATATGTTATACGAGAACGAATAAGCAGCATTTTAGTACAGAAACGTATATGTATGTAGGAAATAATTGAATGAAAGTCTATACCTAGGAGTACGTTTAAGCATTATTTACCAAGACGATACGAGGATAACACTCGAATAAATGTAAAATAAATAGAAAATCGACGTTTAGACGGCGTTTGTGTTTTTCTCTCATTTCGAAATCGCGCTTCGCAGGAATGTACGTACATACAATGTACATGTGTTTCTGTTACGTGTTTGTGTCTCGTTGCCGCTTCCAAGAAATATTGTATATTTTTCTACAATTTCTTTATAATATTTATTTTTGTAAAATTTTGCAAACGCGATTCGTGCAGAAGTACGTTGATTCTATTATACTCGTAACAGTAGGTAATTAACTATTCGTGCTATTTGTTTTCTTCAAAATGACAGATGAGAAAAAAACATAGGTTTTCGCATCGCTCGTTGGTGTTGAGTCAATTGAAAAGCAAATGTCATTTTCAAACCCTATTCAAACTTCATAGTGATATGAAACGTTAAACCATACGTTGTAGGAACATGGTCGAGGCAAAAAAAAAGAGAACATTTATTACCGCGAAGGGAACATCGGGAGAATTTCAGCGAAAGAATTTGGCTGGAATAATGTTTAAAAAATGATGTTACGCATATTTGATTAATATTTTTGCTAGACGAATTTTTGGTATTCTTACGTCATATACTCCCTCGTATACATATCATTCTTTACGAGTCGACGCCATGCCACACAGTGACTCGACGAGAAGAAAATTGATAGCGAGCGAAATTTTTCCTCTATGGTGGAAATTTAGTTCGTCGAAATTGATAGCAGGCTATGTACCCAGAATTCATAACGTTAACGTAATCGTCGGAGCTTATATTAGAGATATTTGCCTTAACGTCGTTGACGATAAAATATTCTCAATTCGATTGACTCCGCTATTGTCGACAATGTTTACCAAGTATCTTCACTGAAACCTGTACCAGTCTAGGGTTTCACATCAAACGAAAGTATTAACCATTTTCCAACTACTTTTTCACTTAGATTGGCATTATGATACGGTATCCTTATCTATTAGTCGTTTTCTTCCCTCCCCTATGTGCTTTACCCTCCCCGTTTCCTAGAAAAATACCACTCGAGAGAATTTCTCAAAATGATGGAGAGATCAGTTTGAAATACGTACGTTTACGTTCGCTACTTTTTTGTTAATTCGTTTCAAGATTTGACTGTTGCAAAGGGAAAAAAATACGAGCACAAGGGCTCGTTGTAAACGTCTTACATGTTTAAAATAAACGCCAAAGGAAAAAAAGTGAAGTATTACCGCGCGTTTCTAAAACAAAAAACTTTACTCGAAAAAGAGCAGGAAAAAAATAACTTCGAAAAACCTTTTTTTCTCCTTTCTTTTTAATTTCCAAACTCCGTGTAATCATACTTTAGGAGCAAAAAAACCCATTCTCATTAATCATATACGCGTTATGCTACCGGAAAATAACACCAGACGGGGAGGGGGCAAAGCGGTAGAATTTTTTTCAAGAAATCGAAAGTTTTTTAATAATTTAAATTTATAATTTCCTCGGAGGTATAACAAATGATGTAAAAAAAATTTCCCGCGCTGTGTATCTCAATATTTAAACAATTATAAAATGAAATAGCACGCGAATGGAACAGTCGCAAAATTAATGCCCGATAGGGTTCTGTTATCCGTTTGTGTATTTAGGTGAATGGTTACACGATGTTGGAAAACTTTTACGATGATATAATTTACGCGTAAACAAAGCGTAAAGGAAATTTCATTTTGGTTCGCTTTTAGCAATTGCTATGGAGTCTGCAACTGGTATATTGTACCAGATGGTTTTATACTTTGAAAACACTACACAGTCGTGTTGTGTACTGAAATGTTATACCGTCAAGTCGTGCCAATTGTATTAATTATCGTCGAGTTTATAATTTAGTGAATTTGTTTTTTTGCTATGACTAGTTAAAGATGTAAGCCTAAAGTTTAGGCAGAGGCGATAGTCTACTTGGGTAGATAATACAAGTGGTGTTGAATTTTCTGTACTGATCTAATTCGTGTTTTTCAGATCTCTCGCTTGTGCTGGTATAATTGGCTAAAAAATGACACATTGGTCAATAGCTAATTGAAATATTTATAATTTATGCAAAATATGATTTCACTGTTTCAAGTGTTCCAATTTTTCATTGTTATGACCATCATTGGAGAAGGGAATAAATCTTCATGAGATTTAATTTAATCCTACACTGAGAGAAATGGATAGTATAAAAAACTATCTGGGATAGTCCAAAGGCATCCTACCGGTAAAATCGTATTATTCACTATCCAAGTAGTATTAATAACTATCTTCTAGTATTTTTCACCATTCCTGTAGTATAATTCACTTTATTAAATAGTGAATATTACTATTTGTACAGTGAATAATACGAGCTTACCGGTAGGATGCCTTTGGACTATCTGGATAGTATTTTTTACTATTAGATAGTGATTTTTACCATCTCGAAAGTATTTATTACTATTTAGACAGTGCTTAGTACTATCTCATAAAAATGGATTTCTCTCAGTGTAAGGTTAGTGAAGGGTCTCTCGGAAAACACTTCAATTGCAATCTGACGCTTGTTCATTTCTAATGCATATTCTCAGTCAATATTAAATTTATTGATATAATCCATTCGAGTTGAACTTTCTCTTCGTTAATACAATATGCAGGTCTGGTATAGGTATGCAATACAACCTTCTGGGGTAACTAGATACATATAAACATGAGTAAGACGGCCTAGTTCACAACACATGCATCTTCCCTTATTGAAACATTTATTATTCATACCAATGCTCTTAGCGAAAGGCGGCGCATTGTGTAAATTTGGCACCTAGTTTTCGTCTCACACTGAAAACTGTAACAGTTTTAAGAAGCAACTTGAAAGTATATTTGTGATTCTACCGCAATCTAGACATTTACTCGGAAGTCGAAAGCGATTTGCGAGATTCATATCTTTAATACTGTTTGCTGATTCTTGTTAGTAATTTTCCATTTCACGCTTTCCTCGTTCATGAAGCGATTTCTTTTACAATCCAAAATGACTTTTGAGCTAATGAAATTTTTCGCCAGCTTTACAAAGTTTTCAATGAAAATGAAAAATTCTTACGTAATGAAAGAAACGTGCAATCTGTATCAATAATCCATCTCAGAAAGTGATTCGATCGGGCTGTCCATTTTTTATGGACTTGAGCTTGTTTTCTCCAATTACAAATTTCTCTCTACACAAAACAATCGATTTTAATCATTCTTGAACCTCATTCTACTAGCCTAGGCTCAACTCTGAGAGAACTTCTGCATCACTATGTTCTTTTCCAAATCTAGATGATTCCTGCCAATCACTAGTGGAAATGGTTATGCCATGCCATCTTTTCCAGGTGTTCTTTGTTTTGTGAGCCTTGTATATTATAAAAGTAGCCTTGTTACACAGCCTTCGGAATCTTTGAATCGGTTAGCGCTTGTTGTTCTGAGGAATCGCTGGCAGTGTCTTCATCGACATCACCTCTTTCTACCTCGCACTTACTCCTCCTCATGAGTTGTATTTCACACTCTCCGTGATCTATGAAGCGGTTATCTTTCTGAAGAAACGCTGGCAGTGTTTCTGTAGGATTGTTTGCACCAAGCGCCATCCGTTATGACTGAGATAAAAGGAACTCCATTTGTCATTGACGTCACATCTTTCTATCTCACACCTACTCCTCTTTCTGACACTAGCGTCTATGGAATTTACTCTCTTAAATTTTTACCAAGTCCAGAACTTCATAGATACTTGATATTAATTGGAGAGGAGGGAGGGGTCCAATCAAAATCTTTGTTATAACCAAAATACTCATAGAACTTCAAGCTACAACTCTGTTTGAAAATTTTTTCAATTGGACCCCTCATCTTTTCGCCATTATTTATTAATAATGTAAGTATGTTGTATTATCCAAAATTGGTGTGGAGGGAGGGGTCCAATAAAATTTTAAAAATTTTCAAACAAAAGTTGTTATAGCTTGAAATTCTATGAATAATTTTGGTTATAACAGCAATTTTGATTAGACCCTTCCCTCCTCTCAAATTTTGAATATCAAGTAACAAGAATGTATGAAGTTCTAGACTAACTTGATAAAATTTAAGAGAGTAAATGTGACACATCGGTTGGATCCATAGACGCTAGTTTTGGTGACTGGACTTTATCAGTGATGGCTGAGATAAAAGGAACTCCGTTGTCATCAGCATCATCTCTTTCTATCTCACACCCACTCAACAACAGTTTTCGAAAGATTCTAAATAATGGTGTCGTTCACCATTAGAAATATTATTATGAGAAAACATTTTGTTTTCATTGACTAACAAGTACAAGGGTATTAATATTATGGCTTCGAATCAGACTGCATTATGTCTTATTGTCTGAAACTATACTTCTCTTCTTTTACTAACAAATAATAAATTATCTTTTTATGTCCGAAAGTTTTCAGCTTTGTGTTATCCGCACACCCTCTCTCCTTTCTGCTATTCCGCACAGTGGTCTCATTTTCACAAAAATGTCACGATCCGGAAGCCGCCCCGAAAAGGATAATAGTTTTCGACAGAATTATCTTAATAGTGGATCTGTCGTTTGTTCATGAGATACCACCGCCACGAGTCTCATCGTCGACGATGTCGAATAATTTAATACGCGCAGATCGTCGTCGTCGTATAACCGAGTTCAAAAACACGCTTAACACGTAATCCTATTTTATTGCTAACGAGTAACAGATAGGTTAAAAGTGTCGTAAGCAGGTGTAACGCTATAAAGTGAAAATGGTACGTGGAATAAGACTTGGATGTAGCAAATCAAATTAATCAAGCTGCCTGGTTGAAGCTTACGTAGGATTATTTTAGCTGATCATTTCTACGTCTGAAGTTCACTTGTGGGTGGATTTTGTGGAATAAGTCAATTACATACTATAGAAAAAGCCAAGTGTGTGAAGATTTGTCTCAAGTAGTGGTTTAGAGGTGTTCGAACAGCGGAGTGTCTAACAAGCTCGCTCATCCTGCAGAAATCGTGTACCACATGAAAATTTTTTTGTAATTTTCCAAGATACTTTCTTCTCTTACTCTTATACTCCCTTCCACGAGAGTCTTGCTTCTTTGGTGGGATCCTGTTTAGACTCACAGGTAAGGGTGCTTCTGAAGTGGATCTATCTACCTGGTTTCAAAAAAAAGTCCGGGTTATACTTTCGGGTTGTTCTCAAGCAGGGACTTGAGTTAGCGGTCTGCTGTTCACCAAGTCTGCTGCTTCCTTCAGTGGTGTTTCCAGTTGGAAATTGTAGATCATGATCTTAATTTTAATAAATTTTTAAAATTTGATGAGAATTAACAATTTTTATAAATAAGCAATATTTGATGAAAATGTGAAAGGGTCTTTCCTGATAAAGGGGTCAAAATAGTTATTGATCCTGGTCGAAAATGATTCGTTTTTATCGACGCTGGTTTCAAAGAGGTTCCACCAATTGATCCATTCTTTCATCTTTCCATAGAAAGGTACGGCCTTCCACGTAATTTTAGCGATGTCGTGTTCGCCTTCCAATTGATTGGTGCAAGTGATGTGGATAGGGATAGACTGCGATTGGGATGAACCGGATGCGCTATGCTTCTTTTCTTAGTAGATTTCTTTTGAAAGTGTCATTCTTCTTAAAGAAATATTTTTAAATCAAAAATAACACGAAAAAATTGGATAAATATCGTAAGAAATCGACGTTTCGGCTGTCGTCGACGGCCTTTTTCAAGAAAGTGATATTTCAAAAACAAAAACAAACCGAAAAATCTACATTGACAAATGTTTGTATACTTCGCAACCATTAGTATCTGTTTTATCGTTAACTAGCAGAGTACATTTAATTTATTTTTAATTTTTATTTTAATAGATTTATAGATTTAGTGTAAACTCTCCCAATACAATTAGATTTGTAATAACCTGGATGACCTATATAGGTAATCATTCATTAAATTATAATTTTTTTTTAGCATAGTATATGCTTTTATGATTATCAAAATCACGAAAAATGTCACGAAAATCCCATCAAAATTTTATAACTTGTAAATTTTTTTAGAAATTTGATAATATAACTTTTATACATTTTATCATACATTTTGATACTTATAATTTTTTTCACATTTTCCAGACATTTTTTTCTTTAATTTTTTAATTTTCTTATTTTTTTGGGGGCAATTTTATCAGAATATTTTCAAACTTTGAAATTTTTTTATAAATTTCATGACTTTTACACATTATATAAAACATTTTCAAAACTTTTTATTGAATTTTTTCGATTTTAAAATTTTTAATATTAATTATTTTTGGAAATTTTAATTTTAAAAAAAATATATACTTTCTTAATTTTTTAATTTCCATGAAAATTATGTAATTTTTTTCTTTTCTTTGAACTTTTTAAAATTTTTACACTTCCAGAAATTAATTTTCATTACGTTTAGACCTTATGTTATTTAGTAAAAGCATATACTATATTTCATACTTTCAAACATAATGTGTAAATAGAACCAACCATGAGAATTCCAAATGGCGAAACACGAAGCGCTTAATTTTGAATGAAATTATAAATTAATATTAGAAATAATAATGTCACCTTCAACAGATTGTCCTTGCTTTCTTTTTTCAAAATTTTTACGATGCCATGTAAAATAACTCTGCACTTCATTATACATCAATGTCTTTTCTAAATCATCCGTAGCTGCTAATTTGAAAAATGCAGTTAATGTTGTTATAGGTGGTGATTTCGATTCATCTTCTGCATATTTTGATTAAAATATTCGTGACTTTAATTTTTTTATAATTTTTACACCTTTGAGACTTTTTAATTTTTTTAAATTTATTATTTTTTTAGAAAGATGACTTTCAGACATTTTGTCAGTTGAGTTTTTTTTATAAATTTTATGACTTTTAGACATTTTTCAGACATTCTGAAACTTTGTATTTTTTAAAAAAAATTTATGACTTTTAGGCTTTTTATCAGACATTCTTAAACTTAAATTTTTATTTCCATGGAAATTTATATTTTCAATTTAAATTTCCATGGAAATTAATATTCGTGACTTTTTTTTAATAAATTTAATGACTTTTCTAGACATTTTGTCAGCCATTCTGAAAGTTGAAAATTTTTTTAGAAAGATGAATTTCAGACATTTTGTCAGACATTTTTTTTATTTTTAACATTCTTAAACGAATTTGTGGCGTGCTAGTCTCAATTATTATTTTTGAAACGCTTGCAGGGCTCCGTCACCACATGAGGTGACCATTTTGAGGGCGATCATTCAGCTTTGTACAGTTATTCTTCAAGATTGAGTAATTTGAAATGTGCAAAATAACCAATCTCAAGCAGGAGTTCTTATAATTCGTTTCCCACCTCTGCGAGTATGAACGGCGATGAGGTTATTCGAATTCACTGAAGAGAAAAAAATTGTAAATATTTCAAAAAAATATTTAATAATTTCAAGTTAATGATTGTTCTTTTACCTTTTGTTTTATTTTGATAATTCCAAATGTAGTTTAGAAATTTTTTTCATCGTTTTTAGGGGAAAAGTTGGTAATTTTTTGGGCGAGGTAAGTATGGTCACTCATTTCGTTGATTAGTTGAAAGAAACTTTTTTTTTTTAAATTTTTTTTCGTAATCTACGTTAATCGTTTGCAAAAAACAATAACGAACAAACAAAAAATCACATTTGTAGTGGCCAATAATTTATCAATCACGTTATTAGATAATTTTTTCCATGGAAATTAATTTTTTTAATATTTAAATAAATTTTATGACTTTTAGACATTTTGTCAGACATTGTGAAAATTGAAAATTAGATAAATTTTTAAAAATTTCATGACTTTTAAGCTTTTTGTCACACATTCTGAAACTTAATTATTTATTATACTTTTTAGATTTTTAAATTTTCATGGAAATTAATATTCGTGAATTTATTAAATTTTTATTTTTTAATTAAAAACCAAAATCGACATAATTGAATATAAATATTTAAAACCAAATCACTTACTATTGAAGAAATTTTATTTTTATTAAATTCGTGAAAAATTTTAAAAATAATAGTCCACTGTAATAAAAAAAAAATATCAAAAATTGAATTTTTTTTTTATTCACCAGTTTTATGTTTATTCGGGAATAAAATCTAAATTACACGTCAAGAGATACAGTTCAATATTTTATATTATGTACTTTAAATTAAAAAAAAAAAAAAAATTAAAATCAATTGTCTATTTTTATCGCGAAATAAGAAGGATATCAATATTTATAAAAAAATTACAACAAACCAGTGTTGTGAAACGGGAATTCCCATTTTGCGGGAATGGGAATTGTTCCCGAGAATTCCCGGGAACGTTCCCACCTTCATCAAAACCGGGAATTCCCGTTTTCAAATAATTTATTTTTTTTGAAGCAAAAACGAGATTTAAGTGATGTAATGATGTTTAGAAATGTCAATTTGAATGAAAATTGGTATTGATACCCTAGAAATACTTGAAATTAATAAAATTATTCAGGGATATCGATATCCCATATTTTATTTTTTTAGATGGTAATTTCAAGGTTATTCTTCAGGTTATTACCACGTGATTGATCCAATTAAAATATTCTTTTTAATTTTAACATCAATTTTTGACCATTTTGATGGTATTAAAATGTATTTTAATACTGAGGGAAACAACATGGTACCTTCTAATACCAGGAGGTGTCTAATAAATCTCAATATAATCAGAATCTTTTTTCTTGGAAATATTTTGGGAATTCCCGGGAACAGGGAATTCCCGGGATTGCCCGGGAACAACACTTCGTTTCCGGGAGGTGCACGTAACGGCAGTAACGAGAATTTAGGAAATGACGTAGATTATGACGTCACAACAAAATTCCAGATTCTCTTTTACCTCCATATAGTTCCAAAGATTTTTGCCGAGAGCCGAGATTAGCCGAATGCACTTACATTTCTAATTTCTTTTTTTTACTTTTTTAATCAGTCTCTTGCCCAAAGGAAATTTTAGGTTATTTTTCGCTGTAAGAGTAAATTTTATCCTTTTAGAATGGTATGTAATCAAGTCAAAGTATTAGATTTCATACTTTGAAGTTTGAATCTTTGAAAAGGCATTTAATTAGTACAAAAAATAGGTTCAAAATTCGCGACTTGGCCATAGCGGCCTATGAAATTCAGCCCTTACATAAGTCTAGAATTTAAAAAAGAGTTTCCACTTCTAACTTTGAATTGCTGGAAAGTGGAAACTACTATAATTATTATTTTTGACAAACTATACCTATTGGCAAAAAAAGAAAGAAACTGAACGAAGCATAATTAAGCTCACTGTTGACTTTATTGAAAATTTGAAAGGAACAATTTTCATATAATAGGTACCTCGAAATAATCATTTTCTTAATCGATACATAAGCTTAAATTTTCAAATCATTTCCTGGGGAAAAATAGGAAAACAATATTTAAAACAAAACAAGCATTATAATATATAGGTAATAAATGTAAATCTAATAACAATGCTCTTTCTCAATCAACTGCACATTTTCTCCACTCATTATAAGTGGTACATTTTCTCCATTTAATTTAATACACGTTTCAAAGAAGCAGATTCATTTCTTTCGACTTGAGGCATACTTATTTTTGAAGGTTTCTTTTTTTTTTGGAAAATAAGTTTGGTGGGTATAACATCGCCTCTTCATGGTTTTTGGTATTATTGGTAAAGAGGACTTTTCACCTTGATATAAAGATATTACTCTATTCAACGAGCGAAGAACAGCTTAAGCGTCATTGTCATTTTTCAGTTTTTGTGTCTGTGTATATCCCAACACAAGCTCAGCTTTCGTTTTGATTTCTAAATATGTAGAAAATTAAAAATTTATTAGGAAATTCCAAAGTTACCTTCTTGATTTGAAAAACATTTGTTTTCCGAGGTTAGGAAAATTTCGTGAATTCTTTCTAAATGGAGGTGTAATTGCTTAAAGTATTTGAAACGAGCTTCACAAAAAGAACAAAAGATTCTTCCTTTTTGTTTTTCTATCTTTTTAGCGTCCATAATAATTATTACATTGAAATGCGTAATTTCGGCGTCAGCCAACTTTTAGACACACACTACATAAAAAAATATCATTTTAGAGAAAAGGATTGTAAGATAAAAATTAAAAAAATCAAGAAGAAGATAAAAATTATTTCTTTACCAACTCCAGTGGCAATAATATTGGTTTTATTCTAACTTCTAGAAATTACACCGCGCAACGATTAAAATAATAAGGGGATAGGGGGGGTCATACCTAGTTTTTAAATAATCTTATACATACTGCTTACGAGGTATCCAGTCCAAGTTTTTTAACAATAGTTACACGTACCACATTCACGGAGCCGATGTTAAATGAGCCAAAGGGAATGATGATGTCCATTCACCGTCGTCTTGCTCATAAAATTGGAAAAATTAATTCCAATTCGAAACGTAGATAAATTTTCGCTTCGGGACTGCTAGCAAGGTATTTCCAAATTTCCAAACAATAGTTATGCGAGCGATAATCACGAGCCGATACAAAATTACGATACCATTAATGGTTCGAAAAAAAACATACGGTTTCACCTTCGTCGGATGAAAAAAAATAACAAATTACACAAGAAAATTACGAGAATTTGTAAAATAATACGGTTCCCTTCGTAGGAAAAAAAAATCGAACAAATTACACAAGAAAATTACGAGAATTTGATAAAATAAGATGAGTATAGTGGTTTCTGAGCAAGAGAAAAATAACGAAAAAATTACACAAGAAAATTACGAGAATTTGATAAAATAAGATGAGTATAGTGGTTTCTGAGCAAGAGTAAAATATCGAATGCCAAGTCTGGCTACATAGAAAATCCACTTCGCTCGATGGCAGCATTTTTCGAGACCAAGAGATAACCCACCCCACCACAATTTTTGAGATAAAACCAAAACCATTGTATCCACGTGCCATCGAGAGAAGGAATGGGCAAAGAAAAATCGACGAATTTATGTTGCTAGGTACCTACCTACCTTTGTCTACCCACCAAGATAGGTACCTAGCAAACCCGTTGACTCGAGTTCCGTAAGATCCAAATCTACCTTATTCGCGTGAAATATCATGATCGTAGAAGAACACAGTATTTTCGACAGAATAGGCATCAAACCATCGAGGGTTAATTTAATCGAGTATTTCATTATATTTCTGTCCAAAAATAGATGCCTATTCAATCGAAAATAACTATATCAACAATGATGATATTTCACCCGAATAAAAATAGATTTGGACCTAATAATTTTACGCACTTGTAGATGCGTAATTTTGTACGTCCTACAACATTTATTTCATCTAAAAAATTAAAAAGCTCTGAAAAATACTCATTTTTCAAGTACTTGTACTTTCGTAATCTTATCTCTGTCTGAAAAATAAACATGTCTTGGAGGAAAGAAACTATGCGTAAAAACTAGTAACGTCAAATCTCGTTACTGCCGTTACGTGCACCTTCTATAGGTCTTATTTTATTAGAACTTGATTTCAAATCTGATATTTTTCTTTTAGAAGACAACGAAATGTTAATCTTAGACTCTTTATTTCCTTCGTTAATATACATGTTAATATTGAAAATGAATCAATTCTACAATATTTAATTTTTTTAAATTAGGATTAAATTGAAATATTTTTACCAATCCTTAATCTCTTTAGAGTTTTCACTATTTACAGAAACGGTAGAAGTAGAATTCACTACAACCTCAATTTGTCCTTGATATGACTTCAATTTTGCATTTTCAATAAAAACAGAATCGTTTTTTCCTACAACGAAATGGTTATCCCACGTTTTAACGTAAATTGAACCTTAAGTACCACCTTCATTAAATGAATAATCGTACAGGTAATTTCAAAAAATTTCAACGAATAGTTGATTAAAATGCTTGGCAAATATCCCCTTCACATGTTTATTCATCATCCGTTGTCATCGCCGATCGTCTTCGTCGCACCCTCTTTAAACGCTAAAAAAGTTGGGTAAATAAAGTGCTAGGCAAATTTTAAAAATGGAGGATTCCTATTGGTCGAAATTCGAGGACCTTTTGGGAACGTTTTAACCCCTTGGGACCAAAATTTTTTGAAATTTTCCTCGCCTAAAACCATCTCCTCGTCGAACTCGAAAAAATGGTCCAAATTCGAAGAAAATCGGTCCGGTACAACAGACGTGATGGCCGGACAAAAATCGGCCGGTTTCCTTTATAATATAGATAGGGTGAATATTGTTAAGAATATGGAGAGATTCGATCATCTTTCTTTGTTTAGGATTCACCACAGAAGTTGGTATTTTGGAAGTAATAATGAAATCCCAAGAAGGAATAAATTCGCTGATGCAAAGGAAAAATTACAATACATGGGATGTGCTTTATTGTGTACAGGAAGACATATTCTCGTAAATGGAATTTTTATGACCACTCTTGTACGTGTACGCAAGTACGCTCCATAAAAACCAACGAAAGGCGCCATAGTACTCAATGTTTTTACATAGCTTTTCGATAATTAATGTTTGTCGGGGTGACAGGCCCAATGCTTCCGTGAAGGAGCCAGAGCATAAGAAAATCTGCGATGAAATTGCCGGTTGATATTAATTATGAAAAGTTAGCACAGTTTCGCGATAACGAAAACTCTGCTGCAAAGGCAGACGCAGACGCTTTCAGAAGAGAAGACGCGGCGGTAACGTTTTAATTCGGAAGTATGTCAGCAAATTAATGTAGGTTACATTGTACGAGAGTGAAGAAAGAGAGACTGCGGGTAATTGAGGAACACCCTCTCGCTCGTAATAGAAGTCGTTAAGTTTTCAGACCAACGATGTAAACTGTGTATACACTCGCTATGGAGAAATTGTTTTTCTTTTTTGTTTCCTCACACTAACAATGCCACGACGCTTAACCTTTCGAATAGTTTTGAATCTTTTAACAGAAAAAGATCTCGACGATACTGGAAACTTATCTCGGAACGCGATCGGTACACGATGGAAATTTTATTTCGAAATAATTAAATCTTATTTCTCGTTTAAAATGTTTTTCTCCTCGGTCTGCTTTGCTATTGATCTTCGACAATTAAATTAAACGCCTTTGCTGGTATTTTTCCAGCAAAGTTTAAGCATCGGAAAAATAATGTTTTTCCCAAAGTAAATAATGGTAAAAACGAGTTCACAACTTCATCGCAATGTTTTCCACCTGCCATCTCGTCCATCTTTTCTTTTATCTCGCGCACGTAATATGTACGCTGCAGAAAAGAAAATCACGAATAGAAAAAAATACTCTTATTCGTACATACGAAATTGATGGCATTTTCTTTGGCACTTTTTAATTTTCTTGACCGCCGAAGAAAAAAACATTGACGGACGTTTACGCATTGTGCAAAAATTCACGTGCAAGATTTAAATGTGTTGCACGAGTTTTGTAGTAATAAAACGTACAACGCTGGAATTGTATACACGAGTTTCCAAAGAAATATAAATTTTTTTCATCCTTTGTTTCGTTCACGAGATGATATATTTTTTTCCCGCGCAAACATCTCGCAGCTGGAGCTGGCAAGCTGTTTGAATAAACTTACTCGCCAGAGAAGTAAACCCATTTGCTATGTTTTTCGAAGAGGCAGTTTTTCAACGTGTTTTTTCTTAGCAACAAAAGAGAAAAAACACATTAAAAAATTTGCCTCTAATTTATAAAAAGTGGTTAATTTTGAATAGCGAATTTGATTACCAAAATATCTCCCGTTTCCCCCTTCCCCTCTGAAGCGAAGCATTTTTCAAATGTTCGAGAACTCTCTCATCTTTTTCCGTGTTGCTTTCTAATTTCAATGTAGTGGTCGACATCGAATGCCATAATGACCTGGTTTCGAAGGGATGTACTGTTTGGAGCTACATTATCCCTTGAATCGGTCTAGGAATTTCGTCTATTGTGGTAAAAAAACGTTTCAAAGTCTTCGCTTCCGCTCTAAACTTCGAGAACATCGAAATATTCAAGAAAATATTTTTTATTAAAAATCAAAAATAACGCGAAAAAATTCGTTGAGCGTATTTTCTAGCAGCAGTTGGATTGCCTGGCTGCATTCTTTAAAGTAACGCAATCCAGAGGTTACCTTCAGAGTTATCATTCGCACTATTTTCGTTTTTGTCGAATAGCGATGGTAGTTTTTCTTCTTAATTTCTTCAATTTCAACGTCAACTCGATAATATTTTCTTTCTTTTTCAAATGTGAAGTCTTGTTACGGCATTTTTATTCACGGTCCTCTTCTTTTGCTAGTCCCACTTGACTGAGGTTCTTGCACATCCTCCTCCGTATTCAGTATCTTCACGTTGTGTTCCGGGTTATTGGGTTCACTTGTTCGAATGCAAACAGGGATGCATTCTCACCCTTAACGAATGGTGCTGACATCTGTTCTTCTCCACTTTCTGATTTGAACATCATCTGAATATACAGTCTTGATCTTGCCTACGGATCATCAATTCATCATACAGGTCCTCTCCTTTTTCCGGTCCCATCAAGCTGAGATTTCTTGCGCTTCCTTCTCGGCACATTGATAATTAATCAAATTTTTTTCCCAAAGGTGGGGTAGAAAAATTTTGAAAAATTTTCTCACACAACTTTCACAAGATCTGAAAACTTTCATAGTTTAAAGTTTTTCTGTTGGTAACACGTGATAACACTTCAGATATTTTCGGCACTCTGATAATTTGACAAAATCAATTAAATTTTTTTCCCAAAAGTGGGATTGAAAAATTTTGAAAAATTTTCTCCAAAGTTCTTCCCATAAAAGTTCAACTTTTACAGGACCTGAAAATTTCCAAAGTTTATAAATGTTTTTCTTTTGGTAATACTTGAGGTATTTTCACCACATTGATAATTTGAGCAAATCTATGATTTTTTTTTTCAGAAGTGGGATTGAAAAATTTTCTCCCAGGGGCTTACAACAAAAGTACGTTTATGGGGCATGCAAATTTTTAATGTTTATAAAATTTTTCTTTTGGTAAAACTGGAGATATTATGACCACTTTGATAACCCTCCTTAATTTTTTTTTCGTTGAAATTATGAAGTCCCGAGCAGCACACTCGATCGATAATATCGAAAGTTGAAACGTATCGATAAAAAATCGTTTAAAAATCTAAAGATGTTCTCACGATATGATACAGATTTAGCTGTACGATTTTATAGGCAAAAAATCTAAAAACTATCGAATTCGATAGTATTACGATTTTAGGACGATATTCGTCAACGATACTATCGACAAAGAATATTAAATTTATAGAATCCGATTTTCCACCGATTTTGTGCAGATATTTGAAACTATATTATCGACAAATAATCTGAAATTTCTCGAATTCGATTTTTCAACGATTTTGTGACGATATTTAGAACTATATTATCGACAAATAATCTGAAATTTCTCGAATTCGATTTTTTAACGATTTTGTGACGATATTTAGAACTATATTATCGACAAATAATCTGAAATTTCTCGAATTCGATTTTTTAACGATTTTGTGAAGATATTTGAAACTATATTATCGACACGTAATCTGAAATTTCTCGAATTCGATTTTTCAACGATTTTGTGACGATATTTACAACTATATTATCGACAAATAATCTGAAATTTCTCGAATTCGATTTTTTAACGATTTTGTGAAGATATTTACAACTATATTATCGACAAATAATCTGAAATTTCTCGAATCCGATTTTCCACCGATTTTGTGCAGATATTTACAACTATATTATCGACAAATAATCTGAAATTTCTCGAATTCGATTTGTTAACGATTTTGTGACGATATTTGAAACTATATTATCGACAAATAATCTGAAATTTGTCGAACGATTTTTCAACGATTTTGTGACGATATTTGAAATTATTTCCAAATTGGTGAAAATTTTTCTAAGTCCAACACGTCTGGAAGTACTAAACTGCCTATTATAAGCGTTTTATTGCTAATTCCTCAACGATAAGGTATGGCATAGTGGTTAAGGAAGAGGATTACCATGCAGGAGGTAGAAGGTTCAAGCCCCACGGGTGGCAGATTTTTTATAATTTTTTTTGACTTTTTCTGAAATGATCCTCTTACCGTAACATGAATAATGTGTTTAGGCATAGTTTAATGTATTAATTATGCTAATTGATGAGTTTTAATTATAGAAAAAAGCTAGTAAAAGACGAAAAATCGGAATAAAAAATCGATAAAAAATCGACAGAATATCGAATTCGATAAAGTTCCGCCTAAATCGTGAATTTATCTTTCGATATTATAGATATATTATCGATAAAATATCTTACTATAATCTCGAAATATTTGCTAACTATAATTCGTCGATAATCTATCTATATATCGAAAGATAATTTCACGATTTATGCGGAACTAACGCGACACTTTATCGAATTCGATGTTCTGTCGATTTTGTATTTCGATAATTTGTCGAGTGTGCTGCTCGGGGTATTTGATTTACAATCACAAAAAATGTATACAATTTTGGAGAAATCAAAATAAATTCTATCTCATTACATTTCATTGAATTGATAATAAAAACAGCCAGAGTATTATTTGAAAAAAAAAACAAAAACAAAAAAACTCGACTACCTATTTTCCATCTATTCAATCTCTTCTTTAAGCTCCTTTATCTCGAAAAATATGATAGTATTGAGCTTAACTTTTTTGGGGTTGTTGCGGGAGGTAGACAGGAGAGGTTTTAGTAATTTATACTTCATTTCAAAAATTCTTCAGCTTTCTCAAAAAAATTTTTTTTTTTTTTTTAAATTGAAAATTTTAAGGAAGCTGAATGATTGTAGAGATGAGTTGATCTCAAAACCCTCCCTTCTATACACGTGGAATAAAAACCTTCCTGAACAATCTCAAAAAAAGTTGAGCTTAATACCCATCATAATTTTCGAGATAATGGAGCTTGAAGAAGAGATTGGAAAAATAGAAAATACTTGGGTAGTTGAGTTTTTATCATTTTCCTATAATACTTCGGATTAATTTAAAACTAATAGGTAGAAAATAAGTAATCTCAAAAGTGATGAGATGAAATTATTTTGACTTCTCAAAAACAGTATGCATTATTATAAAAATTGAATGCTTAGATGCTAAGAATTTAAAAAAAATTAACTATTTTTTTTGTTCGAAATTTTTAGGTTTCCAATTTTTTTAGAAGTCCGACATAGGGTCTAAGATGGCACGGGCACTTCTTACATCCAACTGAAAAGTAAGTCTTCCTGTACTGAATGAAATTGAAGGTTTCATCAGCTCCTTCTTCTCCCCCCCCCCCCCCCCCCCCGGGGGTTAAGTGATGAAGAAAATATGTAGAAGAATCAATCGTCCAATTTCATTTTTTTTTTTTTTTTGAATTAAGAGACACCTTGATGTGTATTTTTCAAAGTAGTCAAATCTTGATGAATAAAGTCAAAGTAATTGTTCGTCGTGTGTTTCTTGAATTCAGCCAGTTCTCGCACGAATAATTATATCCTTTCGAAGCATCCTGTGAGGGCCTAAACTCTACAGAGACTTGTACGTATACATCATAAAAGCTGGTAGTATACCAAAGAAATGATGATTTATTCATACGTAGCATACCGAACAGAGGAATAATAAATTTTATAGCTCAGAACAAACAAGACGTATATACCTACGTTACATTTACCTATTTTTTTCCTCCGCGTATATTTTCTGTGAAATTTCCTCTCCCACGTGCCTTGTACAATTAACGCGTTATTTCAGCATAACCATCTTGAAGCACCCGGGGAATATTTTGTGAAAGAGACGAGATTATAGATACTGGACCTATACCAAGATACCCAACCCGCCGCCATATTGGCCTGATATCTTGAGTTATTCCAATTTATCCCGCTGGGTGTAGATGAGCGCGCTGTTCTCGTTTTTTCAAAGTGATAAACAAAAAAGTACGCGGAAAAACACGTTGTATGTGATTTGAATTATTTGATTTCTGTTATTTATTGTGAAAATTGTCAATTCAAATTGAAATTCACAATAAATAAAACTAAAAAAATATTCTGCTTCTCATGACAAAATGTTGGATTGTATCAGTTATAAAAAATGCAACTCTTTAGATGATATCTTGGACTTCAGGAGTTGGTTTTTATAAAAATTCGACTGCAACGCCATCATCTACACCCAGCGGGATAAATTGGAATAACTCAGGTATCCGGCAGGGTACGCGGGACCCTCCTACCCGGAGTTGGGTATCTTGGTATAGGTCCAGTATCTATAGACGAGATCAAATTAAAATTTAAAATATACGGCGAAATTTCTAAGTACCCGTTAATTCGAGAATAATTCGCAAGAATTAATGTAAATGTGCATTTTTTACATTTTTTATGAGAGCAGTATACCTTTGTTCTTATATAAAGGTGCAAGATACCGAAAAATAGTAAAACGCAGAAATACGAGGGATAGTACATAACCTCTCTGCTTCTTTCTCTCGTATTATACATGGCACCCTTTTACCTTGTTCTCTTGTACTAGGTAAAACATGCCAAGTTTCAACTAATTTGAATATTGAAGCAGATATGCCCGAGAAAAGCTTTAAAATTTTTAATGCTTTTTTTATTCGAATAACGTCGAGGAATTATATTTTTCAAACGAGAGAGTGTTTCTGTAGTGCTTCTTTATATTCTTGTGGCTTGCGGTAAAAGATACTCGGAGATGTACGTGAACTTCTCTTGGTCATTTACCTGTATTATAAAATATTACAAAATTATTCCCCAAGATGTACTTCGTGTCTTTATTTGTAGAAAGAAACGTATTAACTTGGAAATTGAAGATGAAATGTTGATGATGACATATTGCTTGTAAAAGATACCTATTAGAGATGAGATCTCCTTCTCCTCTAGCACCAAAATTATGTCGACAAATGTAACTAAATACGTTTTAAAAAAATTTTAAAAACGTAATTCGTGAAAATAAGTACACCCAGTTTCATTACGAAAGAAAAAATTAATTTTTTCTTGTTGTACCGTACAATTTGTCCCGTAAAAGTACTGTTGTATAATTATTTTTTTGCGGTTTGCTATCTCTACGAGATAGAATTACTTTTTTGTTGGGCATGCACGCGAGTTTTCCTTATTCTAAAATTAGAATTTTTCGACGTGTTTCGCGCAGGGTTTATTTTTTTAATCGAAATATACTCCATTGCTTCGTAATTAATGAAAAAATTCTATCAAAAATGTTTCAACGTTTTGAAGAGAATTTTTCGCGTTGAAATTATTTCCAGCTGAATACCACCCCCTGGTCCCATAGGCAATTAGAGGAAAAAAGGGTAAATTTTTAATTGAAAGTACAGAAAAGACTGGTTCACACGAGAACATATATGCTCATAATTGTATGCTAATTGCGAAACACTATACTCGATTACTCGTATAAGCTGCGCGGCGAAATCTCTTCGAATATAACCCTTTTATAAAGAGGTACCGACGTAGTTTCGAAAAATCACGTTACGACGGGTACAGACGATGAGAATGGGGTGAGAAAAAGACGGCGAAGGGGGTAGCGAACATGGTCATATAATACACACATAATCGACCTTTTTTCCCTCATTCTGCGTCTCCAGGCGAACACTTTGGAAAACCCTTAACCCGTAATTCTGTTTTTAGTCTAAATTATAAGAGGGTGTGTCCTTCTATTATTCCAACGTACAGCATTTTCGTGGCTCTTATTTGTACGCAATGCAAAAGCTGAACAATCATTAATTTGAAAGATATGTTGTCGAGCGAAGTACTACATCGAAATGCTCGTAAAATACCGACTTTGAACCCAGCCCGAGCGTCTTTACCGAATGTAATGTAAAATTTGCACAGATCCGAGTGGATTTTCGTATTCTTCTCTGGTTACGCGACGAAGATTTGAACAGTTTCCAATCGAATGACATAAGTTAATTCTATAATGAAACTAGTACCAGTCAATTTATTGACGTAAAACGTTACGAAATTTCCATTTTAACCGATAATTTATATGTTGCGCAGATGTTGCGAGGCGATTTGTCTTTTCAAGTGAATTAGGGAAGGCGGAGCGGTGCGGTGTGTGGTCGTACATATACTCGTAGAATAAACACGGTATCACTTTTTCGAGGCTTGAACGAACACCATGTAATGCATAAACTAACCGGTGTGTGAAAATGTACGAGTAATAGTAATGCGGTAAATGGTTCTGTATTGTACATAAGTCATTTTTAAAATATTTTTCTTCTATCTTCGAGATGAGCTAGGGTTTTACTACCTCTACGTTTGTAAATTGCCACGATAGTTTGAGTTGAGTCTAGCGAAGGAACAGAGGGATGCGGATGACTTTTATAAATTGGAAAGTTTTTGTGGTTGGGTCGGTCAAGTGCTCCGTTCTTCTTTTTCTGCTACGTTACGTTTGAAAGTCAACCGCTCAAAGGTAAATCAGATAATAGAGAAAGGAATTATTGATAAGGGTGTATTCAAACGGTTAATTATTTCTTATCTTTTTTCCTTTTGATGAATATTACAATAGGCGAGGTTAGGTAGAATCGTATTGTACTAAGTTTTACGTTTACATTGGTCAAAGAGCAACAGTCGAACAATGAAATAATAACGTAAAGTTCTACTTTCCCGAAAATGCGAAAGAGAGAGAGAAAATGCTTTCGTTTTATGGCTCGAAAGTGGTCTTTAATTCATTCTGTGGGTTTTCGCTGTTTTGAATTTTTTTTGTGATTTTTTGAAAATTTTATTTCAAGTTTTAAAATATTTTTTGAAGTTTTTGAAATTTTTTAAAAAGTGAACCGAAATTTTTTCAAGTGTTGAAAAATCCTTGATGTTTTTTTTTCAATTTATTATTTTTTTGAAAAATTGAAGTGATTTTTCTACTATCACAGTGATTTAAAAAAAAGAACAATGTAAATCTTTTGACAATTTTTTTTTTCAAAAAGTGAACTGAACTTCTTATTTTTTAATTTATCTATTTTTTCGAATCAAAATAATGTTCTTGACAATTTTTTTGAAAACTTTTCTTGAAAAATAATTTCTCATTTTGAAAAAAAATTGATAGAGTCAAAAAAACGCTGAAGAAAAATTATACGCTAGGTACTCTTTACAGCTAAAGCTTATTTAAAAAAAAAAAAAAAAAAAAATCGAAAAATAAAAAAAGTATTCAGGATATCTAGAGAAGGTCAAAAATCATCAATAACAAAGGAAAAATAATTAAATCATAATTATTACCTATTGTAAAAATTTTAATTTTCGTAAAAATCGAAAAACAACCTCTGACTTTCTGTAATAAATTACTCATTTCCAAAGAAATCTTGAAAAGAAAACTGGTCAATAATGTTTTGAAAAAGTACTTCTGTTTAAACTCTGCTCGAGAACAAATTCTCCCGAAGAAAAAAAATCACAAAAAAATTGCTATCACCAAAATTGAAGAAAAAAAATGGTACCTAATCTTTGAAAAATCTACTCATTGATAGAAATCTTATTGAGAAAAAACCCGTTTCAGATAATCTTTTTGACAAAAAATTTTTGGAAAGATTTTTTGAGTGAAAATCTTCTTGGGAAAACATTAAATTGAAAAAAAATACTGATTTTTAAAAAAAAAATAAAAATCATTGAAGAAAAACTGCTTTTTGAAAAAAATCACGACTTAACTTTCCCTTGAAAAATGAATAGGTATTTTCATATTTCTGGGGTTGAGCAAAAAATTAAAGAACTTTCTGGAAAAATTTCTTTCTAAAAAGTAATACCTACTTTTACTTATTCTTGAGAAAAACAATTCTCTTGAAAAAAAAACAAAAAAAAAAAAAACGTTATTCTATTTTGTTTCACACAACTTATTTAGAAAAAAAATTCTTGGAAAAAATTGACAAAAAAAGTTGGAAAAGTCATTTGATTTTAGATCTTATTTAGAAAAAATTGTAGTGAAAAAAGGTTTTAAAAAAATCTCATTCCAAAGAAATCTTGAGAAAAATTCTCTTGAAAAAGTCTCGAAAACAGAAAAATTTATTTTTAAAAAATCTCTTTAAAAAAGTCTTTTCGAAAAAATCTTTTAAACAATTACTTTACCTGAAAAAATTATTTTCCAAAAAAAAATTCTGAAAGATAAATTTTCTTGACAAAAAATTTATTGACAAGAGTGTTCCTCTTAAAAAAAATTTGAAAATTTTGCAAATAAAATCCGTTTCCAATAAAATTTTCTTGTGGAGAAAAATCTCTTGAAAAACTACTTTTTCAAATAATGTTTTGATTAAAAGTTGATTTTAAAAAATTCAGCTAAAATAATCGAGGATTTTTTTAAAAGAACATTATGTAATAAATTTAAAATTAATAATGTACAGGGTGTACCGGGTTGAAAGTAAAGCTTTCCAACCAGTAACTGTCTATACATATGCAACTTATGATGAGTCAATGTAGGTATGTTTGCCTAACCTCCAGGCCGCAGGGGCTGAGTTATGCTCATCGAAATTTTTTTTTGTTTATTTGTTTTAGCAGAGTGTTTTCAACTTTGCACTTCTCGACACCTGCAGTAGTTAGAAAGTTGCGTTTTGTGGCATGGCAAATTTTGTATATAATTTTTTCATGGGACTGGTGATTTTTATAAGTAGACGAAGAAGTCTATATCGAGCAAAATATTTGAAGAAAAAAAATCTAAAAAAGTGACAATTTTTCTTATTTTTCTGTGATAACTCGAAAAGTTGTCCTTTGACCAAGCCAGGGTGTCTACAGGTCATGAAAATCATGAAAAGTCATGAAATTTGAAAATGGGTCATGAAAGTCATGAAAAAGTCATGAATTTTTCAAAAAAATCACTAGGTCATGAAAAATCATGAATTTTGCTGCTGGAAGTCATGAAATTTTTATTTATTAGGCAAAATTTGCCCTTTTTTTCTTTTATAACTGAATATTTCTTTAAAAAAATTTCGCTCTCGCTACGCTCGAGCAGTATTTGGTTTTCGATTTGATAACAGAATTGAAACTTTCAGTAGTTCAAATTTACATTTTTCTTACTCAAAATTGCAGTTTTTTTCAAACATTTTTTCCCTCGCTTCGCTCGGGAAATATATTATTTTCATCTCATTTGCTAAAGTTTCAAATTTTCGGTACTTGAATTTGGTATTTTCAGTAATTCTACCCTTTTCCCTTGAAAATTTTTTTCAGTTCGTCACTGTTTGGGGGTGCAATTTTTTCTCTGCTTAAGGGCATAAAAAAACAAAATACAGCTCTCTTTGTTTTCGAAGAAAAAATGAAAATTTTTATTTCAAAATGACCACCCCTGAAAGTTGAACCTCCTCAATGATTTCATCCTAGCTGCGTCACTGGGGAGAAATAAGGATTTTTGCTCCCCCCCCCCAAATATTCATTCCAAGTTACACTTATGCTGGAAGAGGGGGGAGGGGGTTCCAGAAAGTGTTGAAATATTATTCATGAAAAAGTCATGAATTTTCAAAAAAAAATTAATGTAGACACCCTGCAAGCTATTATTTATTAACTTTTCTAGATGAAAAAAGGCTTATATTTGTAATGGCGCAACCCTCATCCCTCTATCTTACTCCAATCAAAAGTTATGAGCGAATAATTTTTTGGAGAACGTCTGAAAACAAAACACTCTCCAAAACAAAATTTTTTTTCGATGAGTATAACTCACCCCATGAAGTCCTCCAGGTTAGGCAAACATACTTACATCGACTCATCATAAGTTGCATAGGTAGTTACTGGTTGGAAGGCTTTACTCTCAATCCGGTACACTCTGTATTATATTAGTAGATAATAGGTATTCTTAGGAAAAATCCTTTATTCGAAAATCCCAAAAAAATGTATACCTAGGTATTAGAAAAAAGTTCCTTGTAAAATTATATTTTTGAGAAAAAAAATTACTTAGTCACTATCCCAAAATTCCTCCCACGATGGAAAAGTCCCAAAAAATACATCACGTCACGTGCATCGGTATGCTTTTTTTGTCTCGCTGAAATTGTTAGATATAATTTCAGTAAGTAGGAAAGAAATGTTCATACGTGTAAACTAACGCGCACGTAGTGTCGTTTAATTACACATAAAACGCGTCGTAAAAAATATAATACCTAACTCAATTTATACGATGAGTATACGTACGACTATGGTGTTAATCCAGTCGGTAAAAAAAAAACCATCAGTAAACGGGGAAAAAATTCGTAAGTACGTAACAAAAATCGTTCATAAATAACTGCGGCTTGTCGAGAAGTTTTTTTTCGCCTGACATCTCACTGGCGATAATTTTCGCGACACGGTGTGAAGTCTACAATTAAACGTGACCTCTCCACTTCTCTCTTACGTTGGCTGTGGCGAGAGAAAAAATAGCGGAAAAAATCTTTAATACGTTCATCACTTTATGGGTGATAATAACGTCGCGAGTAGAACGCTTTTTATATTAAAAATATAAAATAAAAGCTTCAACGTCGGCCACAGAAACCATAAAATTAAAACTTTTGTACAAAACTTTGGTGGAAAATGCATTCCGCATTTGAAAAATATTATTCGAGTTTTGCGTAATTATAGAAGTTAGTATGAAAGTTTAACGAGACATTAAATTTTCAAAGTTTCGTGCAATGGTATATGTTTTAAGCAGTTTTAAATATTCGAACCGAATTATTCCACCTGGGTTTCGTTCGGTGTCATTGTTGCCGTACACGATGCAGTTCTCAATGTCTGAAATCAACCCTGACTGAGGTTAGCTGGACTTTGGCTATTAAGTTATCATCTGACGACGTGTATTCAGAAACGGTTTGAGCAAATTTTTTTTTTGGGGGGGGGGGGTGTAGATCGAAAATGCCGAATGATAATTAATAAGTACAACAGTGGGAAGTAGACCCCTGCGCTGAATTTTTTGAAAAAAGTGAGTTTTCGAAAGAAGAACTTCTCACTATCCTCATAGAAAAAATTTCAAGAACTTATGGTAGCATTAGGATTTGAATCAAAACGACTGTTGCTGCCCGAGCGAAGCGAGGGCGAACATTTTTGAAAAAATTGCACTTCTAAAAGAAAAGATGGACTTTTTTTTGCAGAAATTTTGAAAACATACAATAATTTCTGGTTTTTTAAAAGATGAAAAAGTGATACGTTGCCCGAGCGAAGCGAGGGCGAAAATTTTGAAAAAATTGGAATTTTTAATTAAAAATAATGCACTTTAAACATAATTTTTAATATTTTCAAAAAGATCATGTTCATTTTTTTACGTTATAAGTTATAACAATTCAAATGCGCTGATTTTTGATTCCTATTCTGATTCTGAGAGAAAGATGAAGTAATAGAAGTACATTGCCCAAGCGAAGCGAGGGCGAAATTTTTTTTCAGAAATTTACCGAATTTGTGAGTCGGAATTTCTCTAAAATTCATCGAATTTATGATTCGGAATTTCTCAAAAATTTGCCGAATTTGTGATTTAGAATTTCTAAAAAATTTACATATTTGAAATTCAAAACTTTACCAAATTTTGTAAACATACCTAATTTAATTTGTCGAAAGTTTGCCGAATTTGTCGAAAATTTTTCAAAAATTTGCCGAATGGAAAATCACGGGGGGGGGGGGGGTGTTCCACCCCCCAAACCCCCCCTCGCACCGGCTCTGCGTGTATTTATTAGTTTCTTCAACTTTTGGTCGCGTTTCGGTGTATTTGACAATCCTGATGGGAATGTAATTAGATCGTTTAACACGAATCCTAATTAAATATACTTATAGCTGTCAAAGTTTTGTGTATTTGAGGTGTAAGGTGTATTATTTTGCAATGTACAATTGATACTGCACTTCGTTAACTTCGTTCATAGAATTTTTTTTTAATTTACCAAAATTTTCAATTTTTCCTCTCTATAATTAGCAGAATCAGTAAAGCTAAGGCTTCGTTTCTGAGTTTTGTAATAGTTATTTCATTAAATCTCGTCTAATTGTGTACCAAATACTGAAAGCTCATGCTCTAGATTTACTACTTATGTACATTTATGGAAAAAAAAAAAAAAAATGAAAAATCGTTTTATCCTACCAATCATTCGAGAGCACCTCGACAAACGTCAAGATGCTGATTTATGTTTTATTACGATAATACCACACTTATGAAACAGTTAGGATTACTCACCAGTGACAAGCTCTGAATGATGGAACTGGCATACAGCATCCGCTTCAATCCAAGAAATACCATCTCGGAAATGTAAATAAAACACCGGCGAATCGGAATTCGGCAAATACCATTTTCCGGTGATGTTGAACTGAAATACAAAATTAATTTTGTAATTAATTCTATGAGTTGTCAAAAACATACTCGCGTTAAATTTTCGATAACTTTATGACGCACGTCGCGTCGTGCAAAAATCCGCTCGTAAACGTGTGTCGATTAAATAAACGTAATATTTCGTATAGTTTTGTTTTGACAGATGCAATTGGTTGTTTGAGTTTTGGCGGGTAACGAGTAGCATTTTCATTTTGAGAGGTTGTCTGTGGTTGTTACATACATACGCGAAGCAAATAATATTTGATAGCAATTAATTAGCATTTATTCTTACGAAAGCACATTTCCATAATCATAATACAACGTAATAAACGAATACTGATAAACTATCGAATGATGAAATATTCGCAGTGTTACCAATCTACACGATAGTACAATCTCCCCCCCTCTAAGGAGAATATCGCTGAGGCGGTCTTCTATCCCTTGCTGAGCGTCGCAATTCAGGCGGCGCTTCTTCAGCCGGAGCAATCGGCGCCTCAGACACCGGAGCATTCACCAGATTCGCAGGTGGATCTTCGGATGGTATTGTCTAAGGATTTGCAGTTTCCTTGATGGTTCGAAATTTCCGAATTTGGTTTACATGCCTCTTATGATCCTTTCCTTCGCATTCGACTAGGTATACTACGTTGCCTAATCGTTTCTTGATCGTACCAACGTTCCACATTTGATTAGCGCCATACATTCGCAATTGAATCTTATCACCAACGTTGAATTCCCGGCGAACGGATACATCGTTTATAACATCTTTGGATTTCGTAGGCTTAACCAAACTGATACATGTACGAATCTCTCTCCCCAGCATTAACGAAGCAGGTGATTTTCCCGTTGTAGCACTTATATTTCGACGATAAGACAATAATACAGTTTTCAAACGACTCTCAATGCTGTCTCCACGTTCTGCCATAATTCCACGTTGAATAATTTGAATAAGTCGTTCAGCTTGACCGTTTGAGTAAGGGCAATACGGCGGCGGAAATACATTATTTATGGCGTAGCTTCGAATATATTCTTTGAATTCCGACGACGCAAATTGCGGACCATTATCAGTTACCAACGTAACTGGAATTCCAAATCTTGATATGCAGTCCTCAAAACACGTAATGATTTTTGAGGAAGTAGTGGACTGAAGCACATAACCTTCAGGCCATTTCGAATAGGCATCTACTATCACCAGCAAGTAGGTATCACCAATTTGGCCAATATCAGCATGAATACGTTGCCACGGAGCAGTTGGGTATTGCCATGGATGAACTGGTTCCTTCGGTGGAGGTATCGAATTTATGTAATTTCATCAGTTTGTGGGCGGTTGGAGCTGCCGCGGAGGATCATTTGCATCACGGTTACCAAATGAAAAAAAATGTTTTTTTTTGAACTTTCGAGTCCCTGAGCTGCTTTATGACAGGTGGGTAGACAGACACGATTGGGAGAGGAGGGCGAGGAAATATTTTATTATAAATCAAAATAACGCGAAAAAAATTGGAAAAAATATCGTAATTCGACGTTTTGGCTGTGTGAAATATGACTTTTTAAAATCATCAAAAATATTGTCTTTTTATACGTCTTATAATGATACCCACCTTATAAACATTTTGCTAAAAAAAACTTGAATTTTTTTTAAAAACTGGAGGCTAGTGGCATAGCGCAAAATGAAGTTATGGGAAAAATATAAAATAAGGAAATATTGTCTCCATAGGTATACGTCCTCAATTGACGCCTGATATTGAAAACATTTCCAAAGTTTCCAAAATAAGGTCCACTTCATTGATGCACGTTACAATTGTGGGTAATTTTTCAACTTGAAATTTTATTTCTCTTATCGAAAAATTCTTTTATTAAAGCTTTAATGAATTTACCTATATGAAAGAATGCAAATTTGGAAAATTTAACAAAACGAGTAAAAGTTTTCTTACTCTACATCTTCCATTGACAAATTAACAATCCAAAATTTTTTGCTTTGTCAGACCTTCTTCTTTACATTTTGGAAAATTTTTAAAATGTGGGACACCCCAAATTAGACCACCGTGTTTTTGTTTTAATATAGTTATCCGAAACATTTCACATTTTACCATTTATTTTCTAACCCAATCCATAAATTATCAACACTTCGAAATGTGGCTTCAAAAAAGGGTCTAATTTTTAACTTTTTCAAACAAAAGTTGTAGACTGAGTTTTTAGGAATAATTTTGGTTATTACTAAAACTTCGATTTGACCACTCCCTCTCCTCCAATTTTGTCAATACTACGTAGATACATCATTATTTCAAATTTAAGAGACGGGAGAGGTGCAAGTAAAATTTTTATAAGGACTAATATTATTTCCAAGCTCTCAATCTACAAGTTTCATTTGAAATTTTTTCTGATTGGCCCGTCCCTCCCCAATTTTGGATAATGAGTATTCTCCATAGTGCAGTGTAATGAAAAATTTGAGAGGAAGAAGGGGTCTAAGTGAAATTTTTGTAATGACCAAAAGTATTCTTAAAATCTCAATCTAAAACATGTGTTTGAAAAAAATTTTAATCAGAGCCATTTCTCTTCTCCAATTTTGGATATCAAGGATCTAAATGGCATTAGACAAAACTAGAGGGGAAGGAGGGGTTCTATCGAAATTTTTGTAATAACCTAAATTATTGCTAAGAACTCAATCTACTCACTTTTGAAGGCAAGTTTTGAAGTGTGAATATAAATTTGAGGAAAAAATGGTAAAATATGAAATGTGAAGATTACAGAATACAAACTAAACGAGGAACCGTATAAAAAAATATATATAATAAAAAAATTCATGGTTTTTTTGTCGCCATCTTGCTGTTGCTTTCTAGAGATATCCTTGATGTTAGTTTCTTCTTTGAATTCCACAAGTTCGTCGGCAGAAAGAAACTCCAATTCTTTACAGTAAATGGTAGCTTTGGAAGTATTTAAAAAGGTATTCTTCTGGATTACAACTTTGATATCGCCGATTTCCATAAATTTGAGAAGTTTAGGTTCATATTTAGCATCGAAGATGGTAATAAGAAATTTTCGTTCGTTTACTTTCTTGATTACGATATCCGGAATTATATTCTTGAGATTCTTGTACAACGCTATTGGGCTCAGTCGACGATCGGAAATAGATAAGTAGAAGAACATTTTTTTTCTTTCATTTGGTTCGGCTTGGCCGAACCAGCCGCGTTTGGACATAGAGGGACTATTTAAAAATTACTATGGATTTATGAAAAAAGGAGTATTAATCGTACGGGTGTAGAGATTCTAGGGAGATGTTAACGCTGCGAAGGTTCAACACGAACTGAAAAAAATAAAAGTAATGGAAATTTAAAAACTAAAAAAAGCCTATTTAAAAAAAGTTTCAGAGAAAATGTCTCAAAAATGTATAAAAGTCATAAAATAAAATTTCCAACTTTCAAAATGTCTAAATACGTAATTGAATTTGAAATAAAAGTCATGAATATTAATTTCCATGAAAATTTTAAAAATGGAAAAACAAAAAAAAAATTTTAAGTTTCAAAATGTCTGAAAGTCATCTTTCCACAAAAATTTTGAGTTTCAGAATGTCCGACAAAATAGCTGAAAGTTATATTTCTAAAAATAAAATAAAATTGGAAATTAAAAAAGTTTCAAAATATGTAAAAAACCAATTAAATAATAAAATTCGCAAATTATATAAGAAAAAGTCTAAAAGTCGCGAATATTAATTTCCATGGAAATTTAAAAATGAAAAAAAATAAAGTTTCAGAATGTCTGACAAAATATCCAAAAGTCACGAATATTAATTTCCTTGGAAATTTAAAAATCTAAATAATCTAATAAAAAAATGTCCAAAAGTCATAAAATTTATTTAAAAAAATTTAAAAGTCTGAAAAAAGTTTCAAAATGTCTGAAAGTCATATTTCTAATAAAAAAAATTCCAAGTTTCAGAATGTCTGACAAAATGTCTAGAAAATGTCTAAAAGTCATAAATTTTTTTAAATATTTACGTTTCAAAATGTCTAAGTCTAACATAATGTCTAAAAAACCGAATTTATTAAAAAATTTCCAATTTTTTTTATGTCACCCAAACCTAACGTATTGTAACCTAACCTAACCCAATTTAGTGTCGGATTTTTCCATTTTGGTCATCATAAAAGCATATTATACTATGCTAATAGCACCTATGTGACTTCCTCCTGGCGCAGTACCGACGAACTGGTGAAGTCATGTATGTGGCGACCTCCTACCTCGATTACCTACCCCACACTGCCTGGAACATGGTGAAGGGTGACCCGCTGAGAATTTATTAGAGGTGGGGTATTGCTTGATTCAAGGTCGGGACACATTGTCAGTTCACCGACCCATATTCTAGAGGTATTTTCGTGTACCTGAATAATCTGCCTTTTCTATCACCATCCTAATTAAGTAATTAGGAATAATTGGGTAATGGGGATCGATACCCTCATCAAATTTGACATTTCAATCGCCCGAATTGTAGCCCACCCTGTCTCCTGCTTTCATTTGAGACATTCCTTAATATACGCACGGTTGCAGTGGCTTCGTTAAATATTAAAATTTAACGATTCATTTGCAAAATCTGATACAGAGGTACAGCAGCGTGGCGCGTTTACGTTTAAAGCTTTACATGTACCCCGAAGTAACGCGGCTTAAATGCGAAATATACTATATTATAGTCATTGTAATTAGCACTTGGCTTAATGAACTGGCTGTTTGTAATTCGAATAAAAGCCTCGAGAGTTGCTAATGTTATGCGGCTCAGAAACTGCGGCGGAGGTATGACTGGTATTTTAGAATTCGCCAACGTTTAAGTGTTAACGAGTAATTTCACGTTTCTTTGCCAATCTGCTCGTAATAAGGTGTTGAAGTTTTCGTTTTTCAACTTCATTAACGAGTTTACTTACCTGTGTGCGTTTTCTTGAATCTTGAAAACGTGCAACCATCCCTCCCGTCTGTTCTCCATTTTACTGGCTTCTTTGCAAAGAAGCCTAAAACTACGCTAATGTGTACGTGAAGTGAGTGTATCAAAAGTTAGATATAATTAAATTTCAAGGGGTACTAGGCCTAGTAATTTTTAAGTATTCGGTGTAATTGGATTCCTGTCCCTCTCTGATTCCGGGGGACAGGTTGGCCACAAGGTACGAGTATAAAGAAAAAAGTTTAGGCTTTCGAGATTTCTCTTTCAAAATTTCAAAATTAATTTACAAGTCTTTAGGTTGGATGTAAGATGTAAACTGAAAACAGAAATTAAAAGTGAGCTGTTTTTTTCTTTACATTTCTCAAGCTGGGGAATCCGTTTCATTAATGTGATTTGTTGTCATTTTGCCGCTTTTACTCCAATTTTTGATTTAAAACAAATGTTTCTTTTTTTCTATGTATGAACTTTTTTCTTTTACTACAAAATACCTTCGTATGGATTTTTTTTAATGAAAAAAGTTGCTGAGAGTAAGAGCAGTTGTGATGAAAAAATTATCCTGAAAACTAAATTCCTTGTTTAAAAGAAAAAAGTTGACATAAAAATCAGGACGTTGTAGAAAACATTCGTAATGTACATAGTTTTCAACCTAAATGTCTTCCAACCTTACAAACCATGGCCAAAGAATATAAATTTCTATCAAACTACTCTAAACAAATTTCCAAACGAAGAAAGAAATTTTTCAAATATTTACTTCCAATGGCTAAATCAAGAAAAAAAAACGAGACTAAGCATAGAATGAACCCTAACTCGAGAGTATTTTAAATTGGTAAAATCGTCTTGAATATTTGTCAAAATTAAGTCGCATCCCTAATGGAGCATCGCGTTCAGTCCATTTTTCAAATTCCTTTGCGAGTTCAATTTGTAAAGGGAAAAAACTCGCTCGTATTATCGGAGACGTTGTGGTAGTCGCCCTGGTGAACCTTAACAAAATTGAATGAAGAGTCGAAGAGATTCGACGACGTTCGTACGTTCGTATTTCGCAAAGAGAGAGAAAATAAGGTCATTTTATTTCGAAATGAAATGCATACATACGTAGGTATTCTTCGTACATGTATGTTATTCTATTGTATGGAATTTTTTCGCATTAGCTGAAAAAACGTCGTCGACGAGAACGGCATTGCAGAAGTGGAAAACATTCGACGATTGTTTCGGTGTATTTTCCGGGTATTATAATAAATTATAAGCTCGAAAACGTTACGAATTTTGCAACGTGTTTTACTCCCTACTCGAGTATATTTTTCTACCCCCGCATAACAACTTTCAAATGTGTGCTGCAAGTGAAGAATTTTTAATGCTACTTGAAGTTGTACTTTGCACTTTCCAACAATTTTACAAGGTGGTACGAGGTATTATGTATTAAACTCGACGAAAAGGAGGTTCAGAATTTAAGTGAGATTTGTTGAGAAATTTTTTCACAGTATTGGAATCATTTTCAATTGCAAAGTTTTCTTTTACTCATTGTTTGTGTGTTATTTTTTCATATTTTTTTTACGAATATTAAGCAGCTTAGGCTTTCACTTTCGATAAGGATAACTGTGAGGGTGGAAAAAAGGACCGATTTTCACTACATCAATTTCAGTTTCCTGTAAGATACGGATACAAAATTTGATGCCAAAATAAAGCGTATCGCGGGTAATGTAGTGTGAGTGTTGATTTACATCATGTACCGAATATCCTATACATGTTTGATGTTTTAAAATATTACCTACTGTGAAGATGGTTCAGGCCTAAATAAAATGATTATACCTCATTCCAATCAAATTGAGCCCTCCCTACTAATGTAAAAGTGTAACCAAAGCATTGTGCACCAATCAAGTGGCCAGAAGTTTGTGTATTTACACGTTTGTATGTACTGGTGAGGGCTCAAGTTCATTGGAATAGGGTGGTAGAACTTAGCTTTATTCTGTATAAATTATTCTATGATTGATTTGGTCTGGTTATTTATATTTATGGTAGAAATCATAGTAACGCCGCAAATCGACTTTAAAGGTTATTGGTGCGTTCAAATTAGGCCAAAAGCAGGTTTCCCCCCAAAACCTGAATTACTTGAAAAAAGTAATCTAAGGGCAAAAAAGGTGGGGGTTTTAGTGTCATGATGCACTCAGGATTTTGACAGATTTTGTAATAGTATGTGTTGAGTTTTATGTTGATTTGTATTTATCCTATCTAATTTAAGTAGGAAAGTTTTTCTATGTCGGTTTCGTTAATTATTGTTGGTTGCTTCGGCCTGAAAATTTTTTGTTTTTGTTTTCTCATGTAGCTCTTTGCTACTGAATTTGGTCGCGTCATTCGTTCTAATTCGTTCTATATCCGATGTTGAGTTAAGTACTCACAAATATATTTCGTTCAAGTTATGATGTACAAATTATTATTTTACACCAATTCTTTAAAAACCTAACATGATAGCAGTGCGTTGGTTTCGTTTATCCGTTTTTGTAACTTTTTTTTTTCGTTCATTTCGTAATGTCATCAGGTATCGTAATTGTTAATTATTCATAGTCGTACGTTCGCATGTCGGTACCGCCGATTGCTCGTTCACATCGTAACGCTGAACAAGAGTCATCGAGCGGCGATAAATCACGGTCAAAAATTCGTAAAGAGCGTAAGAAAAAAACGAAAGAATTTTTCAATTCGCTCCAACCGCGAAATATCGATTTTCGTTCATCGCCGCCGGGTGAAGAAACTGCCACGTCAGGTTACCACCTACGAGGAATCGTTGGTGCGGTAAACCAATTCGGTGATCGATTTCGGTTCAATCGGTCAATATTTCCATCAGCTGCCGAAGATCACGTCGATCCTGTTCCGGCCACTGCTGAATTATCAGCTATCGTTCCTGTTGCTCCTGTTGGTACTGCAGAAAATTCGAGCGCCGTAGTCGACTCGCTCCTGTCCGAAAATTCGAGTATCGAGCAAAATGTCTCAGTGGAAAATCCGACTACTTCAGCGATAAATACGGCGACTGTACCTGTGACAAAGAAAGTTGGTGAGACAAATACAACTACGAGCACCGTTCAAACAGTAAGTTTACGTAACCCGATTCCAAGTTCTTCGTCCAGTGACGCTAGTTACGATTCATTTTACTCGACTGACGACGATACAAGCGACTCCGACATGTCGTCATCTACGCACGGAATTCCGTCTCATATGGTATTGAGAGGAGAAGCCAACTACGAGATTTGGAAAGCTCGTATTCAGTTATACTTGGAAGAAAAGGGTCTTGACGACACGTACTCAGCGGCTGGCGGCGACGCTACAAAAAATAAAAAGGCAATTAGAAAAATTCTGTTACATGTCGAAGATAATGTCTTCAAGTTAGTACGAGAGAAGAAAGACCCTTTCGAGTTATTTAAAGAACTCGATGCCCGATATCTTCGTACAGATGAATCAAAAGTGGTTGACTATCGTACCAAGTTGGCCACGATAGATATACGCAATTTCTCGTCCGCCAGAGAATATTGCAACCGCGTAACGGAACTCGTCAACCTTCTTTCAACATGTGGTACCGTGATAGGCAAAGCGGAGGAATTTGCTTACCTCAAGGCGGGCTTGAAGGATGAAAAATACATGATAATTCGGAAATCAGCGGAGGCCCTCCTTAGTGTAACGTCTGCGGATCCAAAAATTATTCGAGATCTTCTTTGCAACGACGACGGTGATGCGAAACAGTCTAGTTCTTCGTCCCAATTATCCAAAGGTGATGCCAGTTTGTCTAATGGTCCATCTCAATTCTCGAAAGGAGCGGCATTTGTCAGCACCAGCGATTCTGAAAGTAACGGTAATTCTCCGCGAAGTGTACCTAAGTGTAACTACTGTAAAAAACTGGGCCACGTTATAAAAAATTGTAGAAATCGTAAATTTTCGGGTACAAACGACGGTAAATTTCATTGTTTTCGGTGCCAAGAAGAGGGACATATCGGTCGTATGTGTCCCAAATTCGGTGACCATGCAGATAACACTACGAGAACCGCGAGTGATAACGTACTTACAAAATCGAATTCCACTGATTGCCCGAATAGAAATCCAAGTACCAATAAACCTTCCGCGAACTTGAGTAGTTTTGATTTTCGTTCCGATCCCAATCGTCCAATAGCTCTTTAATTAATTTCAGTAAATTGTTCAGCTTACATCGTTCTATTTTTGTCAGTAAATCGCTCAATTTTTGCTCTTAAATCGTTCAACTTACTTCGTTCTATTTTTTTTGATAAATCGCTCAATTTCGTACTTTCTTACCGTTCGTAAATCGATCAATTTCGCTCCGTTATATCTAGATCTAGTAAATCGTTCATATCGGTACTAATTAGTTATTTATTTATTTTTCGATCACTATTCGTTCCATATTTTTATAACGTACATTTAATTTTTAATTACGAATTCACGTTATTTTTACAATTATTTCAATTAATTTCGAGTTTGATTTTTTCGATTGTTTATTTTGATAAGATATGTAAATTTTTGTTGTATTTGTATTGTGGAATTTTCAGTCCGAGGGGGGATGTTGAGTTTTATGTTGATTTGTATTTATCCTATCTAATTTAAGTAGGAAAGTTTTTCTATGTCGGTTTCGTTAATTATTGTTGGTTGCTTCGGCCTGAAAATTTTTTGTTTTTGTTTTCTCATGTAGCTCTTTGCTACTGAATTTGGTCGCGTCATTCGTTCTAATTCGTTCTATATCCGATGTTGAGTTAAGTACTCACAAATATATTTCGTTCAAGTTATGATGTACAAATTATTATTTTACACCAATTCTTTAAAAACCTAACAGTATGTAGATAAGGACACTTAAACGAGCAACCTAATTGGGGGGGGGGAATGACGTGTGTTAAGTTAGCATTAATGCTGGCATCTTCATCATCATCATCATCATCACATTTACGAACTTCACACACGTCATTTCCCCCCCCCCCCCATAAAGTTGCTCGTTAAAGTGTCCTTATCTACATATTAGCTATGTTTTTTTAACGCGGATTATGCATAATCTGGATTATGGATTATAAGAATCTACTTCTTAAAACAAGATTTAGAAAATGTTCTGATCAATTATTCTGAAAATTTTATCAAGGACAAAGCATAAGAACACAGTAGAATCCATAATCCACTTTCATAATCTACTCATATAGCAGATTATTGAATATATTTTCACAAAGCACAAACCCTCAAAATCCAGATTATGCAATAATCCGCGTTAAAAAAACATAGCTATTATTATAAAATCTGTCAAAATCCTGAGTGCATCATGACACTAAATCCCCACCTTTTTTGCCCTTAGATTACTTTTTTCAAGTAATTCATGTATCAAATTTATTCTATATCTCAGTTCCTAATAAAGCCACTGAAAAATTTTCAGCACAGAATATGCACAGAATTGAATTGCCTAAAAAATGTTTATTCATTTTTTTGATGAGAATGATACGTATCGACTGTATTAATTTCTTTCTATCTAAAAAGCCTCTAGCAACACATCTCGCTCTATATCTTTCATTACTTTAATCAGTGACTTCAGTGAATTGATCCGGAACAAACGCTTTATTTTTTCGCACAGTACCGATGAGATGCATTTGTTGGTCACTTGTGAACTAATTATCAGCGGTGATAATGGTGTCACTTCCACGTAGGGGTACAATATTCACACGATTCGTGGCCAATTTTCTTGTCGAAATAGGATAATGAAATAGGAGATACTACAATCCCCCCCCCCCCGGGTTTAAATAATTTAAACTATTTGTGACCTGTTGTGGTCTTGAAGATCGACGTTCAGTTGAATTTACTGATCAAGAAAGAAGATTTGAAGAAAGGTCAAATTTTAACGATCTTCATTTTATGTGTATCACGCAGATTTTGTGTATTCCTCTTTCAATTACTTATCAAGGTTCTCTTTCTGGTTCCTGTATTATTATAAGTATGCTTCTGAGATCGAATTTTTCACACTTCTCAGCGCCCCCTTTTTACAATCGACGATACTCGCTGTCTTGTTGCTCTGTTTGTTTGTTCCGCTGCACTCCGCAGTATATTTCCATGTTGAAGGTATAACATGTGCGGACATCGACCAGACCGAAGACTTTGATTCCGTACTTGCTCTGCTTGGAAGGGATAAATTGATGGAATCTACACTGGCCTCGGAACTCCCATAGCATCTCGTCTACAGTTGAGGAATTGCTTGGAGTGTAACACAACTGAGAGTTTCGTAGAAATTCTTCGAAGACATCTCAAATTCCGCCGAATTTGTCTGTTAGCAGTGTTAGTCGTCGTTGTTGCCACGAGCCGATGTTATCGAATCGGTTGGCACGGAGTAGCAGGCGAAACTGACACTCCGGCATCACCAGCCTAAAAAATTCTATTCCATAGCCGTCTGTTCTCCAAAGATCATCAATAGATGATTGAGAAATATTCTGAGTATGTTGTAGTACTATCCAAAAATTTTGATTTCCAACTAGTTCCGCTTCGATGGAATGTACTGCCGAAAGGGGCAGTTTCCTCGAAATTTGACGAGCATTTCTTCTGCTGTTAGGAGGTCACTGGGAGCGTACACATCTTCGCAATTCTACACAAATCTAGTGAAAATCTCCCTAATGGGATCCAGGCGGTCGTTTGGATTCCTTTCATTGAAATTATCGAATCTTATGCATCTTAGTAGTATCTTGAAGCACCATTCTGCCATAACTAGGCGGTAACATTCGACTCCCCATCGATCTTTGCGCTATAGATCCGAGATTCTGCCATACAAATTGATTAAAATATTCCAGCCATGTATAGAAGACCGAAGAACGCCGTAAGCTCAATTTTGTCCATATATTCAATCTGAAGATTTTCTTATTTCGGTGCGATTTGGTCTATTTTGAGGTTCGTATACATTACTATACAGATTTATTCTATGAGGCGGGGCGCCGTCATGCATATACCACATTCTTCGGCGTAAATAGAGTTCAATGTTTTCCACATAATCTGGCAAGTCATCTTGGAGAAATCTCCAATACACTTCCCCATTGAGTGTTCCATCGAAGAAATGGGGCCCGATGAGCTGAATTTCGTACCAGTCCACCCCAGATGTTTATGGAGAACGTAGTCTGCAAGGCACGGGTCCTCTTCCGCCCAGATGAATTTGTTCACGGTATGCACCTCACGCCCGAAGTTGCTCTCGTCGGTAAACAGCACTGTTGGAATTATCTCTTCATGCGCCATTACCAATTCGCAAAATTCTAGACGAGTTTCAAAATCGGCCAAGTTCAGGTCTTGTACACCATGTGGACGCCATCATCTTATTTCGTTGCAATGGAATGTCCTCCATTTCGTAGTCGCAGCAATGTTCAACTGTCGACGCATATCGCGAATGCTTAACATGCGTTCATTGTTATTTATCAAGTTGAGGATGGCGTCTTTATCCGCTATGTCTTATGTATCTTCTAGCATCGCATCAGTGAATATGATTTTCCACAAGTTAAATACAGTAAACGCTGCAGCACCCCGTCTGTAGGGGCAGCCATTCGATTCCTTATCACTTGCAGAGGAGTTCCTTCCACCGGGTGAATAGGCAACTCATAAGGAACAAAAAATGTTATAAAAACATATTGCCTATCTTGAAAATTCGAGGGACAAAAGAAAATTGAATCGAGAAAAATAATGAATAGTACTAAAAAATAAACCCTTTTTGTTCCGGACATTTTTTGCCTATCTTTGAAAATGAAGGCGCAAGTACACTTTGAAAAAAACATATTTTTCAATTTTCAAAGCTCTGTAGCTCCTTAATTTTCGAAGATAGGCAAATTCATCAGGCAAATTCATCACGTAACTGTTTTATCTCAAAGAGTTACACCTCTTTCATATACCATCTTGACGTAATTTTGGAATTTTTATGTCTCATTCTTAGTCGTACCTATTGATCATTTGAGCTTCAAATTATTGATGCACATACCATTAGAAAATGAAAACTGCAAAGTTCGTCAAGGTGTTTCATGAAACCGGTGTAACTCTTTGAGATATCTAAGCAAAATAAGTTATGTGATGAATTTGCCTATCTCCGAAAATGAAGGAGACACAGAGCTTTAAAAATTGAAAACTCTGTATTTTTCAAAGTCTCAAGCTCTCTTGCGCCTTCATTTTCAAAGATGGGCAATAAAATGTCCAGAACAAAAAAACCTATTTTTTTAGTATTATTCATTGGCCTGATCAGAAATTATAATTTTTTCTGCTTTCTCAATTCAATTTTCCTTGTCCATTATTTTTTCAAGTAGGCAAAATGTTCATACCTACAATATTTTTTGTTCCTTATGGATTGCCTATACAACCGGTGGAAGGAACTCATTCAGATATGAAACACCCTTAGATTAAATTTTTGCGGAATTTACTAAGCTAATTTTGAAAATTCAAAATTTACATTGAAGTTTTGGCTTCCTTCCATTCAATGACACACAACACGAATTCGGCGCTTTTATCTGCGCTACATTAAAGCAAAGCGAGTATAATAAATATTGAAAAATTTACCTTAAAGAAAATAAAACCATTATATAGGTATAGGGACTGTTTTCGTATGCTATATTCTGACTTATGTGTATACATTCACAACAAACGGTATCGAAGCGAAGTTTTTCATAATCATAAAACTTACATAAAATTCTTATGTGACGACGAAAATAAGCGCAGAAAAATAAGAAATCCATTCTCCTTGCGAATTGTGCACGACGTTTAACAATCATAAATTTCTATAATAAGGTGAATTTTTATAAATCGAGCTACGACAACGTTATATATACGTAAGGTTTTTCTTTTCCTAATACTGTAATAAATTCTCTCAGAGGTGTATTGTTTTTGAACACTGTATATAATTATTTCTACTAACCGCTTCGAATTGTTGGAAAGCGTTTAAGTATTGATGAATTTGGTGAAGAAATTGCCATGTGTGAAAGTATTAGTGAACTGATGACGTATGTGGGTATGTGTTTGGCGAAAGTTTCCTTCGAATGGTGTTGATTCTTAGGGAAGGAAACTAGAGTGAAAATTGATGCTGAAAAATAGTCTCAGTCGCGCATTAAATGATTGAAATCGATATATTCAAGCAAATCCGCGCACAGAAGACTGAAAGCCAGGTTTGAAAAATTTCCACTTATAAAGGCTACATCTTATATACTCGTGATTGGATGCTTCCACCTGGGTATATAAACTGTTATTCGTAGGTAGTACCTAAACATTTTGAACCCATTTTAAGCGTAATGAATGAAGAATGTAACGTGACAGGACCCTCTTTTGAATCAAATACCTATGAATCTTCTTCGTAATTCCAGCTGTATGGAGACAAATGCTACCTTCACTTGAAATGCGGATAAATATTCAGTGGTGTGCAATTTGCGGTGTCTGAAGAGCTTCGTTTATTTGCGAGAATTTTTCCAGACTTATTATCGCGATAAAATATGAACATATTAGGGCTGCTTCCCGTCCCATCGGCCATTCTTTCCATTACGTGAAAAAAATCAGCTAAACAGCGATGTTGAAAGGCTCGAATTAAAGTACCCGCAAATTTGCGAGCACAGTGGTAATTTTTCATTGATAATGGGTTGGAAAAGCTTCATAAAATTTTCCCTCCGTCAACGACTTGTTAATTGCAACGACGACAAAATTCATTAATACTTTTTTCCTTCGCTGCCTTCTCGCCCTCTCCTTTCATCTCTTTCTGTTCGTCTTTCAAATGTATAGAGTTTGCGAGGGTATATTGTTTATTTAGAAATAAAATCTCGAGTATTAAATTTATAGGTAGTGGCGTTTAATTAATAGCAAGACGATAGGATACCGAGAGTCTTCTGTTTGCAGAAAAATTATTGTATTTTAATTTCTTTCGCGCTTAAATGAAAATAAATGTTCATTATTGTTACAAAAGAAAAACACGATAATTTTTATACTACAAAGGATCCTTTAAGTCTGCGAACTCCTCTCTTGGAAGTTTCTCTCTTCTATGCGCTTATTCTTTTCGATGAAATAAATCATCGGATTAAGTCATTTTTTCGTCTTCGTTATGCTTCAAAAATATTTAGAAAAGTTTAATTTTTCAACTTTAACACGCTGAAGCAGAACATTTATTTTCATTTGCATTTTTTTCCCCGTTTGTTTTTCATTTTTAGTCTTATTTATTTAAATTACGGATTTTCTGACTAAAATGAGACACTGAGAGACATTTTCAATCTTATTAGTGTTGTGAAAATTAATGCTCAATTTTTCCCTTCGTTGAGTTGTATGTGAGAATAATAATATACTTGGAATTTTCGAAATAGATACCTATGGGGTGGTAAATATCTTACATTTAAACCCTAAATTAACCATATTGATCTTGAAAACATTCATTAAAAGTTTTTGGGGATACATTAAGACTATAAATAGCTTTATTCAGAAGAGTTTTGGAAGTGACTACACTTCCTCTCAGATTTTCAAATAAAACACAACTAAGTAGGTTTCTCATTATTTGAAATTTTATACGAATTATAGTGAATAGAGTATTCAGTTTGTTTTGTACTTCTGTTTTAAGTAAAATCATCTTTAAATTTCTTTCCAAAATAATAAAATCAACCACAATGAATTGCAGCTTATTTTTACGAGGAATCATCAAGAGAGAAGATAATCTAATTTCATGGCCCAAAAAAGACACATGATCGGTGAAATGAACTCTCATGTTAGGTACCATTCACCACTGGTGGAAAAAGTCGAAAAATTTGTTGAAATTTTATCTGCTGTAAATATTCTATCTTCACCCATATCAGTTAACAGACGATAGTTTAAAATTAATTGATGCTTTATAGCAATGGTTTTTTGAACATTTATCCTAGAAGTTATTTTTCCTTGCTGATGTTTACTCTCATTGCAAAAAGAACATGAAACACCAGAGGCCCTATTAACATCATTACCCTACCATAATGTCTCAAAATATGATGATGTTTTGGCCTCAAATTAAACGACAATTTAGAAATGCAATCGAGATATTCAAACACATAAGTTTGCAAAAGTTGCCAAGTACTTTTATACATTTTGAGGTGATAACGAATAGCAAACTTCTCAAGAGTATAACAACTCTTCAATACTCATCTTCGACGACTTTATCACATATTATCAAAAGAAGATGAGTGATGAAACATTTCATCTCACTGGCCAACATGCTCAGACATTTTTGAGATAGGTGAGAGTTTGAAATTTATGGGAGAATGTTGCGCACCAGAGTCGGGCACATCCGGATCCGAATCCTAAAATTTGAAAACTGTTTATATTGTAACCCATGTGTCGCGAATGACGCGTATTATTTAGAAATCATTTAGAAATATTCGGCTATTTATGTTTTATTTATTTACTTTTTATAATCAACGCGAAATTTAGAATTTTGTATCAGTTGTAAATAAAACTCGAACATAGAAAGGTGAGTTACGTTCTAAATGCGGTAGCAGAACGTGGTTTCGGATAATCTCGATCGTCACAAATCCAAACCGGCAGCAACGCGTGCGAGTAATACGTGGTGGAACCAATCGTTACAGACGTTTTTGACTTCATGTAGGAATTGTAAATTTTCGATAAATTATTGTGGCCCTTCGACACATTCGAGCCTCCCGCTTTTACTAAATCCAGTCACAAAACTTCTTTCTCTTCCATGACGGGGGGGGGGGGGGGGGGTCACGGTTCTTAGCAGTAGTAGCCCCCTTTATGTGGCTCAATAACAAGGCTGCAATTATTATCTTGATGAAAGTCGTCTGCTACCTTTCCCGCCTCTTCTGCATCCTTAAATTCCGCGTCCAAATTGACGTCGATCTTCCGCCAATCTCCTGCCAGCACGCTGGTGACCGACCTGCTTTTCAAAACCATCCATAGCGATCGTCGAAATGGATTTGATTTGCTGGATTTTGGCCGCCATTTCCAAAGGGATTTCATCGTCAGTATTTTCTTCCATAAGCAATGCTTTCACCGATCGATCGTAGTAGTCGGATAATCTCTGGTACACATTTGACTTTACTCGATGGATATATTCGTAAGCGTACTTAAGCTTTTCAACGTTGGGCAGCGTCTTACCACTCGATGTTGATATAAAATCATAGGTTTTTATGTTTTTTTTTTATTGGCGGCATGGTGCAAATCTGATCGTCAACTATAGGTTCAAAATTCTCATTCGCCTCTGACTGATCGTTTTTCAGTGTCTCATCGAACACTTTTCTACTCATATCATCTATGCTATCGTTATAATGAAAAGTTAATTTTTGACTTATGTAGACCATTTTTTTTGGCTTCGTAGCTTTCGGCGGCTTGTATTAATTGCGCATGTATGTACCGGTACTCGTTCGGTAACAATCTGCTCTTCGAGTACAAAAATTTTCGATTTTACTTCACAAACAAATTTTGCGTGACGCTAATAGGGATGAAAACTGAGAAAAAGTAATTATTGATTCGGAAAGCTGGATTCTTCCACTTTCAGAATCACTAATTAATTTTATTATTCAATGCTGTTATCACGAAGGAAAATGCACTTTTATAAAACACGTTGAAAACATACCTTCCAAAAAGATTCGGTTTTATTATAAAACAAAACAAAAACAAATTAAAATCAATTGGAGGGGAGAGCTGGTTTTTTGTCTATTTATGGAGCTATTTCAGAGAGAGCGCTTATACGTGGTGGCGTTTTTAGGATGGAAAGGGGAAAGACGCAGACGTTTCGCGCACTCGCGCAGGCTCATTTTGAGACGCCATCTGTCACAAAGCTCTGCAACTCAATTTTTTTTTAGAAGTTGACTGAAAACAGGACGAGAGTTTTTTTACATTAGAGCTGGCTATTTATATGTACCTAGGATCTATGCTCATACGATACAACCATTATAGTTACAACTCAATGAATTTTATGGAATCTTTTTCTAAATTTTATAAAAATTTGAAATTGGTATTTAAAAATATGATCTGTTTTTGAAATCAGATAAATTCTCATGATATTTAAAATTTTATAAATCTTTCAAATTTTGAACATTATTTTATTTTGAAAAAACTTGTTAATTGTTCTGCAACTTTCTTGCTTTTTGATTTTAATATTTTGTTATTCACTCCGAATCTTCTTCCAAAACTTTATTCATTAAAATCAAGGTAGAATAATTTCCGAATCCTATAAATAAATAAATAAAATGTCGCCTTTTTCACCAATAAAATCCTATAGCTCCATTGCTGTGAAAACAAGGTTCAAAAAGTATGTCTAACTCTTGGTTGATATTTAATTATGAAAGATGAGCAAACTTACTCGTGCATGTGCAAAAAGCTCGCTATACCGCGACCCCCTCCCCTTTGCTCAGTCTCGCTCGAAGTAGTAAATTCGACAAAATACGTAAACGTTTTCTCATTATCAGAAACCAAAGTTAAATCACAACGTATTAAAACAATAATCCCTTATAATGTCGTGAAATTGTACATTCTACATTGTTTGTGTTGCTCGTGTTTAGATAATAAATTCAATATGCCGGTTGCCGCGAATCACATTTGTTTTGCAATATTACCTCGTAATACCTTTCGAAGGCCATAAAACCGAATAGCTTTCCAATCATATGCAAACTAATTGGTAATATGAGCAGGGTACCGGGGAATATGATCGTTTAAACGTCTTCGTAGCGGAATTTATCACTCTTTGGGTACCTCATTCGACGAAGTACAAGTATTTTTTTTTTTACTGTGAGGAGAAAAATTAAATGCAGAATGACACCGAACAAAAGATTCCCTCGCGAGGGTATACATACAATGTTTGAAAAAATTATTGTCCAAGTGTGACGCAGTGTATAACCCTTGAAATTGCTAATTTGGCGCATTTCACCGTGTACCTTTGAATTTTACATTTAGCCAGATTTTCACTTTAGAATCAGTACAGCGAAACGGGTTCAGAATTGTTAATCCTTTTGTAATACTGCATAGCATTTACGAGGATATAATTTTTATAATAGCATTATTGCGGATAGAGTATTTTTAAATGTGCTAAAAGTTCTCTAGTATAACCCTATTATGGAACCTTTTAACGCCAACGTGTTCAAATATTTTCATTCTCACATGCACACGTACCATGGGCACCTACGGTCCTACATCTATGAGTATTTTGAAAAAATAATCTAAAACGTGTACAAAAAAGTTGATATTGTTGGGAATTTCGCGTTTTTCGTGTTTTCCAATTGTGAAAATATTCTTAAGCTACGTCTACACGAGGACAGTTTACTGTCCTGGATGAAGACAGGACAGGACATTTTTTCAGAAGCCAGTAAACTGTCTTCATAAATTCTGTCTACACGTATGGACAGTATTTTTATCATTTTTTATACTACGCTCACGCTATCACCAATCTAATTAATGATATTCTTTTAAATTTCGTTATTCTATAATTTATTACATATATAGGTACCTTATAATTATATTGGACTTGAGAAAGCAATTTTTCGAGTGATAGGTGTTTTAAAATGGATGACGACGACTTTTATGATCTTTTACATGGTCTAATCCTTATCAATTATCATAAAAATGAAGTCACATTTTTAGTTTTTACATTTAAAAAAAAAAAAATTCTGCTCCTGCTATAATTGTTGAAAATAATGAGAATTTGACAAATAAAATACGTTGTTTGAAATAATGTTGTTTGATAAAGAAATCAATCAACAAGAATGTCTATCCTAGCCAGTCAGGATACAAAACGATGATCACGTGACTGAAAAAAAGCAGGACAGTCGAGGACAGTAGACAGTATTTTTCGATGGCAAAAAGTTACTGTCCTGTCTTTCCAAGCTGTCTACCTAGCAAGCCAGTAAACTGTCTTGCCTGTCTACATTAGGTAAGTTGCGAGACAGTGGCTAAAAGTGGCACTTCAAGATATTTATATATAGTACAATATAACAAATATAGACGCTTCTCAGCTGGATGCATTGATTTCTCCTGGGCTGATAGACATTTACTATAAAATAAAACTACTCCTTCTTGCCCTAGTTCGTCAATCTGAGACAAGACCGAATCTACTTGAGACTCTTCACTATTCAAAACACAATGTAAATTAAAATCACAATTATAATTTGGCATTCGTAGGGCAAAATCGCTAGTAAATGCTTTTTTCAACTCTTTATATGACTTATACATTTCTAAAGTCCAAATCACATTATGATGTTTACCTCGTATGGCTTGTCTTAAAGGTTCTACTAATTCTGAATACTTCGATATAAAATAATGATAATAATTTGTAAATCCAATTAAAGATTGAATAGTCGATATCTTCACCTTCCGACCTACACCTGTTAAATTACTCGGGATAAAAATTTTCTTTTCAAATGTATCAAACCAACCAAATTTTTTTACGTCTTTTTGAATTTTGCCTCCTCCCAAAATAAATCCTAAATGTTTAATCTCTTTTACAAATAAATTTGTTTTCTTTAAATTCAAAGTCATACCTGAAACAAAGATTCTCTCAAGAATATCGATAATACATTTTAAATGATCTTCAAAGTTATCAGTTGAGACATAAATATCATCAACATAAATTCTCACATGAGAACCAATGACATCTGCTAAAATTTTATTAACAACTGAAATGAAAACCGAAGGACTTATGGAAGTTCCGAACGGTAGACGACAATATTCGTAAACTTGCCCTTCAAATTGAAATGCCAAATAACCAGAAATAGTAGAACAAATTTTAATTTGCAAAAACCCCTGAGAAAAATCAAAACTAGATTGAAATTTATCTTTTCTCTTACCAAATATCTGTTCCTCAACCGTAGGTGCTTCATTCCTTTGTTTACGAACGATTTCATTAAAAAAAAAAGAGAAGAAACATACCCCAGATGCTTCAACGGCGAATGGAGATCGCAACACGAAAACTCAAAATGGAGAAGTAGTTGCGAACTAATCATATTTTCAATTATGTATACGTTTTATGTTTGTAATCTTATTTGAAAATTTAATTTACCTATACTTAAAATTATTTAATGTTTATCTACTTATAAAAAAATTTATCGATATTTTTATTTTTATGGAAAATTTTAATCTGAGTCGTTGGTAAATTTAGGAAATAAATCTAAATTTACTACCGGTTCCTGAATTACAGTGACTTGAGTCGGCTCATTTCTTAACGAATTAATCAGTGAAGTAAGCTGATCGAAGGTCACAGTTACAGTCGGTGATGGAGCGAAAGACGGAGGAGGTTGAGGAATGTGTATACCGGAACTATCGGATCTATTCGGAGAGTTGATTCCAGGAGGTGATGGTTGATGAGGTGGATTATTATTACGAGTACTGACAGGCGGATTTATCAATTGTACCGGAATGGAACGTGGAGTCGTCGATGTAGACTCATTTTCAATTCGTACGGGCGGCGTAGACGGAATTACGACTCGCGACCTTGTAGCTGGTGGAGAATGTAAAACTTTTGGTGCAGCTTTCTGTTTACCTGCATGCATTTTTTAATTAAAACTCAAAAACGTAAGAAAAAATCAAATTAGGAATCGATGATCTCGATCCCGGACGACGAGCCCCCAAATTGTAATGTGAGAAATTGTGTATTACGAAAATCTCGCATAAAAATCATGAATAACACAAGTAAAGATCATATTTAAATTAATAAAAATCAAAGTAAAAATCAAGATGTTGACTTCTTGAATTAACATGAGAAAGTAAATATTTATAAAAAAAATCACGAATTTTAAAAAATATCAAAACAAAATAATTTTATAACCAATGATATCTAAAAAAAATAAAATTTTAACGACCAAATGAAAAATAGCCGAATATAAATTTAGAAATAAAAATAAATTTTTAACACTAAACAATTGCGCGTAGATAAAAACGAATAAAAAAGTGCGAAATACACCCGTTACACAAGACAGTAAACTGTCCTCGTGTAGACGTAGCTTTAGTGACTTTTTTATTTTTATTTTATTCGCACATGAGAAGAAATTGATGCTCGGGTGCATGGATGATGTATTATATTTCCTACCCCCCTGTTCTATTGCACTATATATTTCCTTTTCCTATAAAAGGGTTCTGAAACAGGATCATTTGAAAATTCGCGAATACTCGAAAAAAAAAAACTGTTTCGTTTGAACAGGCTTGCCAATTTTCTCCCTTGACTAAGCAATTTTTCGAATTGGCTACGTTGAAAAATAATTAGTTATTGGTTGATTATTAGCACGTATACGAAAGACTCAATTTTTTAAACGAATCGTTCGAGAACGACTTTGAAAAATTTATTGAATTATTAAACAATTGTATTCATCGTTCATTCGAACAAGTCCTTTATTATTTAGAGGAAATTTCCTCTACAGTCAATTGTGTTTTTAATGGATTTTGAGAGAATTCATTAGCACGAGTAAAACGGCGAATAATTCGTTGTATTTTTTTGTTCGACTAAAATAGCTTGTGGTGTTTCAACTCTGTACCTGCAATTGTAAGGTCTCCTTTCGTCTTGGTTCAGCGTTATAATGACGCGGTTAATTGGGACCGAAGGTGATATTGAGTACAGAAGGAAAACCCGAAGGATGTTGGGTACACCTACATTAACCGATTATTTATAGAAGAGTTTGAAAACTCGTTAATATGGTAGTTAATTACCTGTACTATGGTGCTGGAATATAGGTTGAGAACTTATTTTTAAAAGCGTGGAAAAGTCACCAGAAAGGGATAAAATGGTGAATTTGTGTATTAGGTTCAAATTTTGTTTCGAAATGATTCTTTAATTCTATTGATTCTTCGACTGCCGTGCGAAATCAACCATAACTAAATTTAATAAATTTTTTCGTGATGAAAAAATTGGAGAAAAATTCAAATCAATTGAATATTACAATGTTTCAAACCACTTTTTTCATCCGAAAAATTTGTAATCACGTAAGCCATTTGGGCGAGGGGAAGGTAGGGAAACAAGATCAACTATTTCATAATTGAGTTTTTTTAAGAAAAAAATTCAAATTTCGACTCATTTTTGACTAGTATTTTTTTTATTTGAAAAAATAATGTGTGAGTTGATTGGTCGAGGGAGGAGGGGACAAGACGACCCATTTCATGATTGTTTTTTCAAAACAACATTTTTGAACTCCGATTTATTTTGACCTAAATAGAAAAAAATATCATTTAATTAATCTCATCATCTGAGCACCCCTGTTCCCAGCACAATTTGTGTGTAATTTTTACACAAACGAAGTAAAGTTTCCGTTTGAGCTGAAGTACTCGGGTAATTTATTAAATTAACATCTTAAAGCTGCCGGTGTTGGTGTTACGGCGCTGTGTGTAGAAATAAAGGCGAAACTTTTTGAGCATTGTACTTGAGAAAGAAATTCTAGCGGTGATGGTGTGTGACGTTTTTATTTATGGCAAAGAAAAGCCCGTTAAATGACGAGTACTCGCAACCTGAATCCGTTTCGCCGATGTTCTTTCTGTATGGGTGAAATTCTTCGAGGTAATTTCCATCCTCGAAAACCGTGAAAAGTTCAATAGGTAAATTTAAAAACACTACGTCAAACACTTGGACCAAATATTGTATCGTAAATATCCCATAAAATGAAACGAAAATTGAAACAAAATAGTATATAACTCGACGTGAAATAGAAAATGAATACGATTTACGAAAATATCGAAGCCGTAGGATATGGTACCTATTTCAGAAAAATGAGTCGAGGCGAATAAACAAAACGCACATGCGAGACGATTCAACCGAAATCTCAGTCCGTAAGTGGTATGTGTGGGTAACTTTTGTTATTTCGAGATGATGTTTTATTATTACTCAAAAATGACAGCGTTCTTTCTTTTTTTGTCAATTCTTCTCACTTTTTTTTTCATCATTGCCATTTTTTCGGGATTTCAGTTTTTTATTTTATGCAAATTTTTGGCCTTGAAAAAAAAACTTGCAACTTTATATTCAAAGTTATACTTAGTATGCTAAGTTTTTTGATTTTTTTTTTTTTTTGAAATTATTTGTTCACTAGTGGGTTTTTAAAAATTTTCAATTTTTTCTGAAAGTAATAAATTTTAAAATTTTGTTGAACATTGAAGCTGATTTTTTTACTAGAGAAAATTTTGATCAATCACAATGTTTAACAAAATTTTAAAATGGTACTTTCAGAAAAAACTGAAAAAATGCATAGAAGCATAAAATCCAAAAAGATACTTTTTAATGAAATTTTTAAAAAACCGTTCTTGAACAAATTTCAAAAATGAATAAATAAATGAATAAATAAAATCAAAAAATTAGCATACTAAGTATAACTTTGAATATGAAGTTCAAAAAAAAATTTCTGACAATGTTCTAATCAAATTGGAACAAAATTTTAAAAAAAATAACTTTTTGATAAAATTTCAAAAATTGAAATTACTGTCAAATTGTCTTTGTTATTAGCTCCAACCTGAAGTGCTGACTGTCCAGTTTCAGCAATATTCAAGGAACCTAAAGAATTTTTATGAAATTCTTTTTTTAAAAAATTGAATGAATTTTAAAACCTTGAAATTATTTTTAATTTTTTTTTTCGTTGAAAAAAAAGTCTTGACGAGCGATGGTATTATACCTACTTATTTTTCTTCAAAAATGAAAAAAATTAAAAGAAATTTTGAAAAAATATAGGTGTACTTGAACTTCTTTCACCACGTGAATAGGCAACTCATAAGGAACAAAAAATGTTATATGAACATTTTGCTCATCTTGAAAATTGAAGGGGCAAGGGAAAATTTAATCGAGGAAAAATAATTTTGATCGGGTAAATTAACAGTACTAAAAAAATTTACTTCTTTATTCTTAACATTTTTTCTCCAATTTTTGAAAATGAAGGCGCTAGAGAGCTTTAAATTTTGAAACAAAACCGGTTTTTTAATTTTCAACGCTCTGTAGATCCTTTATTTTCGAAGATAGGCAAATTCATCACATAACTTTCTTTGCTTATTTTAAAAAGTTGACCTATTTCATGTATCATTTTAACGAAATTTTGCAATTTTCATGTCTCATTTTTGTACCTATTGATTATTTGAGCTTCAAATAATCAGAGGACATCAGTAGAAAATGAAAACTTCAAAATATGTCAATATGTTACATGAAACAGGTGTCTTTGAGGTAAGAAAAAAGGATGTGTGATGAATTTGCTTATTTTCGAAAATGAAGGAGCTACAGAGCTTTGAAAATTAAAAACTCGTTTTTTCAACGTTTAAAGCTCTCTTGCGCCTTCATTTTCAAAGATAGACAAAAAATGTCGAAAAATTTTTCTTTTAGTATTATTCATATCTAATCAAGAATCTTTTTTCTCAGTTTAATTTTCCCCTCGCCCCTTTAATTTTCAAGAAAAGCAACGTGTTTATAGTATAAAATTTTTTGTTCCTTACGAGTTGCCTATTCACCTGGTGGAAGGAACTCAGTCAGCTATGAAACACCCTGTATACTTATTCAAATTTAAAAAAATTATTTTCATGACCCTACATTTTGAAAAAAAATGAAAACAATTTTTTTCAAAGTCCAAAACTTTGTTAGGTATATTATATATTTTTTAATTTTTGAAAAAAAAAATCAATTTAGTTTATTTTTAATTTTTGGAAAAAATTCTTAGTGTAAATTTTTACCCTTCTGGCCCCGCCTTGCAAATTTTACAATTTTTAATCTAAAAAAATTAGAGCTGTGATAGAGTATTCAACTCCAACAAAGAGGAGATGGAATTAACTCTTTTTTCCGGAGTTTTCTCAGCCCTGCTAATGATTAGTGACATGAGAACTTTATAGAAGAGTAGAGAAATAACTCTTGAACCGTCTCATGAAAAAAATCTGAAAAATTGCTAAAAATGATTTATTTCCATCGAAACAATTTTTTTTTCAAGATAATCTTCCTGTGATTTTTTAAATTTCTTTAAAAAAATACAACCAACTGTAAAAAAAATATATAATAGGTATATCAAAAAAATAATTTAAAAATTAGGTACAGCAAAAAAATTCACGGGTAATAAAATTTTTTGAAAAAAATTGGTCATATTTGGTTCAAATTCATGAACATTGCAGACTTAGGTACACAATTACACATATAAAGTTGTCAAAATTTTCATGATTTTTTTTGAGAAACTTAATTTACGAACCACTCTGTACCTGTGTAAGTGCTTATAAAATCTCGACGTTTCTGACATCGGATTTCAGAAATCCAAACGTTACCAAATCAATGATCAAATTCCAAAGACGAAATTGCCTGTAAGACTTTTTTTCGTTTTATTACATTCCTCTTTTTGTAGGTAGGATATATTTTCGAGGCGTTTTTTTTCACCGTACACGAAATTATTATCTTGTTTTTTCCTAGATGGAGCTATAGGTGAAAGTAATTTTACGTACTTTTTATCGCCGACTGTGCAGTCACGAAAGTGGTTAGTTTTTGCCCCATATAGGTTTTTTTTTTTCGATTTACGAAATATAATTAAAATATCAATCACCGAAGCTGGGTGGATTGAGCGAATAACAAGATTCGACTGCGATATACGAAACTGTAGGAAGAGAGTCGAAGACGAAGGTTTATCTTATAATCTCATTTTCGACGTTATCCCATCGCCGTGATGGTTATCCGGTAAATCTGAACCTCGTCTCTTGTAAACTCGAGTTCTTATCAACAACTCGCTTTGAGTTGCAATTTCGTTGGCGAGATGAAAATTCTTTACATAAGTACAAGTACATATACGAGTACATATAAAGAAAAACACAAAATCGTTTCGATAAAGCCGACAGTGCAAAGAATTATCGAAAAATGTCTCAAGAAAAAGGGGAGATTTTTGTTTCGGTCTCGAATCCGAAACAACGTGAAATTTCCCAGGGTATTTGCAATTAGAGAAAGAAATTCGAAGAAGCACAGGTAAAGAGAGAAGACTGATTTGTGGAAACCAGGAAAATTCATCGGTGTGTTGCGAAAATAAGCTTTTATTAAGCGTTCTTCGTTTCCTGTAAGATGCATTTGTAATAGTGATTTCCTTTGTAAGACTGTTGAAACCGGCCGAAGCCGTGGTCTTTTGATTATCTTATAAGGTAGCCCTTTTTTACCCTCCCAGTCAATACGCTGCCTGGCATCACAAAGTCCCAGAGTTGGAGGATTTTTTTTTTTATATTGAACAAATTACTAGATACTATGTTGCGATACGAATTTACTTTTTTCCTTTTCTTTGCCAAATAATACTAGGACGGGTGACAGAAAAGGAAATTATATTTGCCGTTCCATAACAACTCGCGTCATTTGTCATTTTCATGAGAAAAGTTAACATTGGAAAAATCTGCGCTGCTCGAAGGGGCGACTTAATTTATCGTTTTTTAATCATATACCTTCCGAAGAAGTTACGAGCTCACCAGCTTAGATTTTTTTTCACGTCGACGTCGCGTCGTGTGGTCATCCCTTCTTTTGCACTTGTAAAAATCATTTTGAAAAGGACTTAAGCGACGACGACAAATTTTATGTTAATTAAAGCAAAACATTTTTGATTACATTCTCGTTTCATCTTTTAATTAACACTTTTAGAACAAATAAAACATTAGCTTTATTCGTTCGCAAGTTTTTGGAATTTGGCTCTATCTACAAGTATTTTTTCTGGACCAGGCGCTGCGCTGTTATCGCGCGCCTAAAAGCCAACTTTTTAAATTACTCGGCTTCGTGATAAAATATCTCGTTAAAGCTTTTGTTTGCTTTCGCGCGAATACTTGTAATTCTTTTTGTTTCTCGCCGGCCCCAACAGCCGGAGTATCTCGACTGTGAAAATATCTCCACGTTTTGATTTAACTCGACTGCTTTTAATTGGTGCGAGCTTATCGAAAGTGGTCGCATTCCCCAACTTTGGCTCATAGCTGCAGCACTTTTCCCCCATCAGATTTCAACGTGATGTATTTACCTTCGTTTGAACGTGTTCGTCTAAGATTCATTATTGGATTGGAAATTGCCAAAGCGACGATTCGAAAGTTGTATTTGGTATTTGATGTGTGCCTGCTTTGTGGGGCAACTATTTGATTATCACGTCACAGTTGAAAACATTCGCCCAATTATGTAATACTAAACATGTAGGAAGTACCTACACGTGCCTTAATCACGTTTTTCCTTCTTCATTTTAGTCTCCCTTTCATTTTTAATAATTTAGTGCCTAGAACCGAAAATAATTTCTTCTGTTTTTTTACTTGTGTAATCAAAATATCTCTAGTAGGTACGTACTCAATTCTTGAGCGAAAAACGACTGATAAAACTCGAATTTCAAATAAAATATAATATAAAAGAAGTTAACAAATTTAAGAAGACGAAATTGGTACTGTATCATTTGGGAAATGTTGACAAGAAATGGGTTTAAATTCACTTTATTATTATTATTACCAAATACAGATTTGAACGCGCTCTTTTTAAAAACCTTTACTCACCTTCATACAACTGACTAAAACCTATCATTCCAACATTTTGGTGCAGTAGGAAAACCACAAAGAGCTTTTACTAATTTACTTTTACACACAAATTTTTTCCTATTACCTTCAGGTATACATAGTTACAAATTAATGCATTTTTCACATCTAACTGAATAATATGCCATTCATTCTGCATAATAGCTACGATTATCCATTTTACAGAGATTTGTCTAGGTGTAGGTGAAGTTGTATCTTTAGGCTGATACTCCTCCGGATCACGACTACCTACAGTTAGGCCCTACAGAGCATTGAAAATCAGTATTTTCAAAGTTTGAGGCTCCTTATATGCATAAAGAAGCGCTCACCGGATAATGAGTTTTGAAATCGATCTGGGAGGACTGTTATGTCTTCGAGAAATTTAAAAAGCAGTCATCTGACCAGTAAGTCAACGACGATGAGGAATAGTCCAACCTGGAGCAGTTGATGCACTTTTGTCTTATAGACCTGGTCAAGGCGAGATAATATTCGGTTTTACTGGTGTGTACAGTTTATGATGAATGCAGTAGGTTCCGCAATGTTCATTTTTGCCACTGAACCACAACAAAAAGTTTGAATTTTCAACGAAAAGCTGTTCACTAACATCCCATTTTTGACTAGAAATTTTTGCTTCATTTTCGAAACAGCCATACCTAATTTTCAAATACGTATTCATCTAATATTTATCGAATAAGGAAACTTCTAGTCGAAAATGAAATGTTAATGAACAGCTTTTCGTTGAAAATTCAAACTTTTTGTTGTGGTTCATCAGCAAAAATAAACATTGCGGAACTCACTACATTCATCATAAACTGTACGCACCAGTTTAACCGAATATCTCACCTTCACCCGGTCCATTACATTTGCCAATCTTCCAGTCAAATTCGAAGTCGTCGTACTCGCCTACAATCTCAGTACGTTTCATCGCCTTTGCTCTTTGGGTTATTGGTGGATTCGGGGAAATGTACTGTAATCATATCAACTTCTTCAATGAAAAATGGATGGAACATGTTCATGTAACATTACCATTTTTCATATTTTATAGTCTTCAGGTCACTCATGTTGTATTAACGAGAACTCAAGATATGTAACCTAATCCATTATTTCTTCTATTGCTGGAACAATGTTTAGATGTGCCAATTGTATTTCAGACATTGTTTAACATGATCATTAGTTCGTGTTTTTGCATTAGGTATACCTTCTTTCCAATTTCCATCACCTAATTCTTTATCTTCCTTTTTTCCCAATATTTTTCTGTCTTTCATGAAGCGAAGTTCTTGGTAGGGATGTAAGCAACACTGCAACTACATAGCTTCAGAAATCCTGAAACGAAACCAAATAAATACCAAGCAGCTTCTTGACTACTCATTTCAACTCTATTCAACATTTCCAAGTTTGTTGACATCTTTCAGTACTTCAATGTAATCATTATCTATACATATTCATTATCATGTTGGATCAGATCATTATGCAAACTGCTGATTCCTCGATTAGTTTTGTTAATGTACTCAACTACATAAACTGCACAAGAGAATTCTTTTAAAATAAACTGAATGCCCATTTTTGAATGCAAAAATTGAAGCAATCCCAAGATTGAGAATATTTTTCATTCATAGTTGGTAAAACTTGTGACTTATTCAATACACTTCTCATGTAGGGGTAATGTTACAAAACTTCAGTTTTTGAGCTTCCAGAAGTTTTTTCATTGTCAGAAATTCTGGTTGCTATTGGTGTAATTAGGAATGACATTCAGGTGATGACGGATACCAAAAGTTGCTTCCCTTGAAGAGGTCATCTGGGAGTACTGTCTTGTGATCGTTTGTTGATTTTCGGCTACGATAACCAAACCCAATTTATCCAGTTTTGCATAAGAACTTGACGATGTCGCCAAGTCTTCTTTATCTTCATCAGACAATTATATTTTTGTTCCTTCCTCAGACACATTTCTTACTATTTCTCTTGATAAAGTCGCGATTGACTTCTGAATTCTTCGTACACTATTAACCTGCATTGAACATCATTGGAGGTATTTGAGGTTTGTTTTTTCTCAGGGTATCCACACTCTTGATATCATGAAATGCAATCAGTTGATCTGCTAGCTAATTTTATTTTATACTGGTAAAGTAATTGTCTGTTGTGATTATTCTTCCGCATCATTCACAATGTTTAATTTATTAAATTTTTGAGGGTGTCTACAAGCCTTATTTAAAAAAAAATAGAAAACGTTTCATTGAAGTTGGTTTTGAAAGAAAATGAAAAAATGGCAAATAATTTGAAATTTTGTAGGCTCAGAATTGAGTTAGTGGAGAATGAATAATTCAGAATAAATTCTCATGAAGAGAAACATCTTTGATGAGTCTCGTGCAAGTGTTTTTGCCCATTCTACAAGGCAGTCCAGGCAAAATTTGTAGAATCATCGGCCTGCTTTGCACAAATGTTTTATCGGTCCTAAACAAATTGTGCACATTTCATCCTCCTTGGCCTCTGATCCTGAAATATGAATAAATTTGTGAAAAATGAAAAGAAAAAAATACCATTAATCGACAAATTAGGAAGTGGGAGTGAGATAATTTGAAAACATAAACAGGGCTCCGGTTGTGGTTTGGTTAAATGCCATTCTGGCCATTGGTTTGGTTTTCCTACGAGATATTCTTCATTTTTTCAAATCACCGTTGCAATATTCTTCATTTTTTTTTTTTTTGTAATAATGAGAGGGTTACTGGACTCCAATTAAAATTCAGTTAAGGGAAAATGAAACATTTGGAATAATTTTCTTACAAAGAGAAGCAACTTTTTGGATGAAGAGGATGAGTATGACTGATAAAACAATCAAGGATTGATATTATATCCATCACCCAATGAATATCCTGGTTTTATTGACTAGTTCTAGACTTGGTATACAGGGTGTACATGCTTAGTAGTAAAGCCTTATAACCACTAATTATGCAACTTATGGTTAGTCGATGTTAATCCTAATCTCCGGACCGCAGGGGCTGAGTTATGCATTCATTGAAAAAAATTCTTGTTTTGACTGAGTGTTTTCAAACTCGCGTTTCTCGACAACTGTAATAGGTAGACCATTGCGCGATGCGCCATCGGACAGAAAATATTGTCTAGAATGCTTTTATAGGATTGGTCATTTTTATACTCAACTTGACAAAGAAGTCTGTACCTAGCAAAATATTTGAAAAACATGTAAAAAAGTGACAATTTTATTCATTTTCTCTAATAACTCAAAAAGTTGTCCTTTGACTAAGCTACTATAATAGCTTTTCCAGAAGAAATAGTGCACTCTTTACAATACCACAACCCCCGACCCTTATCTCACTCAAAAGTTATGAGCAAATAATTTGTTGAAAAGTCTAAAAAAAATTATAATTAAACTTTTATTCAAAATATTTTTCTTAAATAATTTTTTTTTAAAAATAAGCTGCTCATATAATTTCTGCAACATCTTGAAAAAATGATTCAAGAATGAATAATGATTTTTTTCAGGAGGTTCTCAAAAAATTATTTGCTCATAACTTTCAATTGAAGTGAGATAGAGGGATGGGGTTGTGCTATTGTAAAGAGCAGACTTTTTATCCAGAAAAAATTATAGCAGCTTGGTCAAAGGACAATTTCTTGAGTTATTACAGAAAAATAGGAAAAATTGTCATTTTTTAAATGTTGGTTTTTTAAAAATGTTTTGCTCGGTATAGACTTCCTTGTCAAGTTATAAGAATGGCCAATCTCATTAAAAAATTCTAAGCAACCTTTTCTACCGGATGCTGCAACGCACAACCAACTGTCCACCTATAGTTGTCGAGAGATCCAAGTTTAAAAACACTGAGCCATAACAGAACAAAAAAATTCCAATTAGCATAACTCAGCCCCTGCAGTCCGGAGGTTAGATATTCGAATAAGAGAATACAAATAAAAAATATGGATGAAATGACAACAATAAAATGTGATTACAAATTAACGGATGCTTCGATAAAAAAAAGTAGGAAATTTTAAATGAAACTCATTAAGAATTTGTAAAACTTAGAAATCTTTCATGCCTCACTGGGTTATCTCGATCACTGGACCACTAGGATATCTCGTATCTGAACTGCATCATTACGGTAGATTTTTTTTAAAAAACAGCAATTGATCTACTGTTTTAGGATACAGTCTGTTTCTCTGGTCAGTACACCTTGCCTCTGAGAAGAGTGTTTCGGAAGAGACTGACGTTGGCTTCAGCAGAAGATACGTATATGCCAGTTCTTTCAAATAAGGATCTCCGTATTCCCTCCAAAATTGGAGGGTGTAACTAGCTTTTAATTTGATTAAAAATTTCAATTCATTTGAACGAATCTGACTAGTGTTTGAAAAAGTTTCTGTCACGATATCATAAAAAATAAGATGGCTCACTTTACTACCATAGTATACTAATCATAAAACTTTTAATGAAAATTTTATATGTGACAATTTACGATATGGTAGTTAACATTCAGATTGTAAATCACCCCATAGGTAACTACATATAAAAGGTAGAAAATTTAAATAATCGGTTCGTATTTTCGATTGTAAAACGTGTTTATATGGAGGAAAAATTGAGTGAAATTTTCATTAAACCGGCGTGTTTATTTCCTCTGGAGAATTTACCTACCTACCTATAATTTAAATGAAATATTCCATATTTGTTATTTTTTTTCTTTTTCCACCCTTCTACACATGTACCTACAGGTAGACAAGCAGATGGAAATCAAACGCGCTATTCATCATTTTAATCGTAATATTACGTACTCGTTTGTTTACCACAAATGGCTGCTCGCAAAATTACAAAAAAAAAAAAAAAAAAAAAAAAAACGAATAAAAATAAAAACTTGTTAATTTTTTTCCCACTGCGCTACATCCCTAACAAGGGGTTGAAATGAAAATTCACGTAGGTCGTTTCATGCGAGAGGAAACTCCGGAGATGGAAATAACTTTACGCTGAATGAGCAACACCTTCACTAATTTTCGTTTCCTGGTTAGGGTATCAAATGGTTATTTTTTGCGGTAATGGGTTTGTTCGTAGGTATCTAGGAAACGAGACGAAAGCGAAGACGCGACCAAGATATCGAATATTTAATTATTTCAAACGAATAAATCACCAACGCGGTGCGGTGCCCGCGAATCTGTTTAGAAAATTTACCGCGATATGGGTGAACTGAACGGGGGAGGGCGAGGGCGAGGTTTTAATATTTTAAACGTGAAATTCGAGTTTATTAATTAATTTGACTTTAAGCAAGAAGACACTCGGATGCTGAAAGTTTACACGTTAAGCTGTGTACTCGTAAATTGTTAATTTCACAATCTGCTTTCTTGCTCCGGTGTATATATAACGAGAAAATACGACCGTGCGCCGTTAACATTGCTTAATGACAAAGGAATGTTGTTAATGGTGGAAGTACCTACCCTCTGATGAAGGCATACGTTATAGAGGTGGATATCGAGCGTCTGTAAATTTGTTATAAATGCTATTCCTTTTTCATTCGAGCTGAAGCATTACATATGATTATGTTGAGAGAACGCATGTCTGCAGAGTACATACTCATTGCGGTTGTGGTCACCAAAGCACCTTATCTGGCTACCAAAAACCGAATGAATTTTTCAGAATTCGTTTCACATTTAATATCCTAAGCGCCAAGGTGGTCGACAACCCTTTTGAAATATGAACCTATACCCATATAAGGTTGTGTAAAGGGTGCGTGAAATTTTTATTTATTCGAAAATAAATAAATTATCGTTGAAATGGCGCCCTCACACGAGATCCTCACGTCGTTGGCCCAACTCTCCATCTCAAACACTCGAGAAGCTTTTCATTTCACGGTGAAAATGTATTTTTCGTGTTTTTTTTTTACCTGCATCTTCATACGTCATCGTGGGAATACCGCGCATTCGTCTAATTTAAAATGAGACTTACCTGAAACAGAGAGAAAAAAATTGGTTTTACAAGTTGGAAAATAGGAAAATACATATACACTGTATAAAGATTGTATTAATTAATATTAGTTTCGACGCCACTTTGCTGTCTGATTTTTATCGTCGAGAGTAGCATTTCATCGAGCGTACAAAACGAGAGCATTATAATTTCGAATATTAAATTTCACCGATAATTATATCTACTGTGGAGTTTTTATCCTCCAAATTATGGTAAAAAAAAAAACATGGAGAGAAGGTCTAGCTTTGTAAGCTATTACTCTGAAGTATCCACTTAACATGGTTTGCGAATAAGACAAAAACTAAGCAGAGTTCTTTACATATCCTAATCAAGTACCACTTGGATGTGTACCGAACTCGATGCCATTTCAAACACCATCTGGTAACGTAGAGAGCAAGTGGACTGTATAAAGTATATTAACCGAGATTTCGATACATCTTATAAGGTAGAGGTTTTGAATTATAAAAATGCTTAGCAGTTATAAAAAATAGGGTTGGGTGTAGTTCTTTACCACAAACTCCCCCTATTCAATTGGGAGCAATTGAATAATGAATAATTATTTCTAATTTACATAAAATAATATTTAAATAAATTGATTGAGATTACTATAAGTAAATTAAGAATAAAATTTCAGATTAAGTATAAAGAAAATTATGTAAGTAATTGATGGTATTTGAGTACATCAGAATTTTATCATTTGGTGTGTAGTAAGATTGTTTTCTTGAAGGAAATGCCATTATTTGTAACCTTGGCAATGTATGTTTATTTGGTGATAGACACTTTGAAATAAAATCAAAATAGGTGGTCCGGGGGGCGAAGCCCCCTGGCGAGGCGCGAAGCGCCGAGTTTTTTTTTCCAACTTGGCATTTTTAAGATTTGCAGTTGGCATTTTGAACTTACATTCCCCCCTCAAAAAATCGTTACGCTACGCCTCTGATGCACACTGTGCACAAAGCACACTGAGCATGCTCACCAACTACGATGCACACTGAGCACAATGCACATTTTTGAATTTTCGAATTTTAACATTTTATATCAAGGTGGGTAAAAATTTCACGAGCATATCAAAAATCACAAAAAATCTTTTTGAGCATCTTTTGAAGATTTTGATTCAAAATTGAGTCAAATTTTTGAATATTTTCACAGAAATATCACACGATGACCTACACAGAAAAATCAATTTTTCTGTTATGCCCTTCCCCCGGGTTCTGTTATGCCTCCTGGTTCTGCTATGACCCAGGGTTCTATTACACCCCAGATTCTATCATGCCGCTGGACCCTTCCTAAAAAAATTAAAATTCTTTTTTTTTTTAAATGTAGTTAGATAGTTATTATTTTTCAACTCTTAAAAAAATGAAAATTATAGATTTCGTGACTTTGAAAAAAAGGTCAAATGGTATTCTAGTTGCAATTTTTTTTCTTCAAAAAACATAAAAGTTGAAAAGTCACCAAAACAGAATTTTTTGGATTGGGAAATTAAAATATAGTTTACATTATTCTCATTTTGATGTACCCGAGCAGCACAATCGACAAATTATCGAAATAAAAAATCGACAGAATATCGAATTCGATAAAGTGTCGCGTTAGTTTCGCATAAATCGTGAAATTATCTTTCGATATATAGATAGATTATCGATGAATTATAGTTAGCAAAAATTTCGAGATCATAGTAAGATATTTTATCGATAATATATCTATAATATCGAAAGATAATTTCACGATTTAGGCGGAACTTTTGCGACACTTTATCGAATTCGATATTCTGTCGATTTTTTATCGATTTTTTTATTCCGATTTTTCGTCTTTTACTAGCTTTTTTATATAATTAAAAATCATTAATTAGCATAATTAATACATTAAACTATGCCTAAACACATTATTCATGTTACGGTAAGAGGATCATTTCAGAAAAAGTCAAAAAAAAATTATAAAAAATCTGCCACCCGTGGGGCTTGAACCATCTACTTCCTGCATGGTAATCCTCTTCCTTAACGACTATGCCATACCTTATCGTTGAGGAATCAGCAATAAAACGCTTATAATAGGCAGTTTAGTACTTCCAGACGTGTTGGACTTAAAAATTTTTTCACCCATTTGGAAACAATTTCAAATATCGTCACAAAATCGTTGAAAAATCGTTCGACAAATTTCAGATTATTTGTCGATAATGTAGTTTCAAATATCGCCACAAAATCGTTGAAAAATCGAATTCGAGGAATTTCATATCACGTGTCGATAATTAAGTTTTAAATATCTTCACAAAATCGTTAAAAAATCGAATTCGAGAAATTTAAGATTATTTGTCGATAATATAGTTTCAAATATCGTCACAAAATCGTTAAAAAATCGAAATCGAGAAATTTCATATTACGTGTCGATAATATAGTTTCAAATATCTTCACGCAATCGTTAGAAAATTGAATTCGAGAAATTGCATATTATGTGTCGATAAAATAGTTTCAAATATCTTTACAAAATCGGTAAAAAATCGGATTCGATAAATTTAATATAATCTGTCGATAATATAGTTTCAAATGTCATCAAAAAATCGGTAAAATATCGAAGTCGAGAAATTTCATATAATCTGTCGATAATATAGTTTTAAATATCTTTACAAAATCGTTAAAAAATCGAATTCGATAAATTTAATATTCTTTGTCGATAATGTAGTTTCAAATACCCGTGTAGCAACGTCGATGCTAATTTCGATATAAATGTCGACACATCGAAATCGGTCACTTTTCGATCGTACATGTCGACACGATTGTGGATGGTTTGTCGAACTTATTATCGACATTTTTGTCGACCGTCCGAATATGGTTCGACATGTCGAGCCATATTTGGACGGTCGACAACCATCCACAATCGTGTCGACATGTACGATCGAAAAGTGACCGATTTCGATGTGTCGACATTTATATCGATATCCACATCGACATTTGCAATGATGAGATTTTGAAAAATATGCTAAGTTCAAATATTCAATATATGTATATATTAAAATTACACCAAAAATAGTGTTCAAGCCAACATTTTGACATTTTTTGTCAAATATGCGGCATTGAGGCCACCTTTGTAGCTGGACACATGCGAGTGTCCAACTAACATAGAGATAATTCTTAGACCTTATGTACTAATTCACAACACACTTTATCTGCGAGTATCACAATCACCCTCAAGACGTCGACAGTCAAGTCGATGCATTATTCGACCCTCGACAATTAGATCGACATTAACTCGACTTAAAATTCCTCTGGTCAACACTGTCGACAGTTAAGTCGATGCATTATTCGACCCTCGACAATCACATCGACACTATCTCGACTTAAAATTCCTCTGATCGACACTGTCGACAGTGAAGTCGATGCATTATTCGACCATCGACAATTATGTCGACAATAACTCGACAAGTCGTTGTATTATTCAAAACTCTAAAAAATAAGAAAATTTTGTGATTCTTTCAAAAATTATTTATTCCTGAGCTTAAAATGTTCTTATTAATTGTTTTTAGTTCTTTTTAAATATAAAATTTGTAAATTTAATTGGCAGAAATTGTCGACATAAATGTCGATGCGTTTATCGAGTATCGATTTTTACATCGACTTGTCTATGTAGAAAAACAACGTTTTCTAAATTATAGGAAAATACTGAGAAAAATTCAAAAATTTTGATTGAACAGTTATGTTTAACATAGAACATTACTTTAAATCTCAAATATCATTTTTAATTCATCGTTAACCGAGAAAAAAATGTGTCTGAATTTTGTCGACATAAATGTCGATGTCGACAATTGCTACACGGGTATCTGCACAAAATCGGTGGAAAATCGGAATCGATAAATTTAATATTCTTTGTCGATAGTATCGTTGACGAATATCGTCATAAAATCTTAATAATATCGAATTCGATAGTTTTTAGATTTTTTGCCTATGAAGTTGTACCGATAAATCTTTATAATATCGTGAGAACATCTATAGATTTTCAAACGATTTTTTATCGATACGTTACATCTTCCGATATTATCGATCGAGTGTGCCGCTCGGGTACCTATTTTTAAAAATTGGGCACTTTTAGTCATCCATTTGAAATTTAGTTACCTCGAGAGAAATAAAAATTGGAAAATTATTTTCTCAAGAAAAAGAACAGCAGCTTCTTGGGATGGAAACAGAAAAATTGAAAGTGGAAAATATAAGAAGTAAGAACCACTTTAGATAACATATTTAACTTTTTTTTTTAAATAATCAAGTATGCAATATCATCTTGTTAATTAAAACATTATCGCAAAAACACTTAAGTCATTTTCTTCATTCTACTTTTTATACTTGTAACGGGGAAAACAATTTGAATCGCGTAGGTGGGCAGTAGGTACCTACTTTAAACTAGACAATTTTTAAATTGCAATTTTTCCCCATGTAAATTTTTTTTAAATCTCAGTCTCAAACTTGTACTTATATTAAGAAAGTATGTGATGGAAGCGCACTATGGCAGTGCTCCTAGACGCGCGACCATTTGCACACCCATAAAATTTCTCTAATAATCGCAGTTGTGAAATGGATCAACGCAACTGCACGCGACCATCGCGCGTCTAGACGCGATATAGATTTGCACACCTATTCACTTGTTTCACAAAATGGGTGCGTGTGGACGCGTAACACTTACGCGCAACCATATTCTGAGGTTATGGTCGCAGGAATAGGTGCACTGGACTAGAAATGGTTTACGCGCCCATAAATGGTCGCGTTATGGATGTAGAGTGGTTGCGTTAATGGATGCGCGCCCATTATTTTGCCGGCCGGGTGGATTGTTGTGGACATTTTCTACGTAGATATTTTTGAAGTTTAACCAATCGCCGTTCCCGTTGAATTTAGGAATATCCAATTTGGGTTGCATGTCGATGACCTCTTCGAGTACGTTGTTCGTTGATCTTCTAGTTTGTTATTTTTCGTCGAGTCGGTCTAATCCGTCGTTTTCGTTGCTGTCGTTTCAATTTAATTCGTTGGCCGCTATCCGGCCGTCGAAGGACCAATTTATGGTAACGTAGAGAGCAAGTGGACTGTATAAAGTATATTAACCGAGATTTCGATACATCTTATAAGGTAGAGGTTTTGAATTATAAAAATGCTTAGCAGTTATAAAAAATAGGGTTGGGTGTAGTTCTTTACCACCATCATACAAATGCATCATGCATCAACTTAACGTCACCATACACGTACGAGTAAAGTTTGCCAAACTAGATTGTGAATTTTTAAATATGCATATAACTTTTCTCTTCATACCGTCGAATAATTTCGAATCGCGATGCGACACCACGTTTTGTAAACTTGCAATCACAACTTGCACAAACTCAAAATACTACAAGATTATTGAATGAAAATCAATAACCTAGTTCTCTTCAGATTTATCTCGCCGTGTAAATTCAATTTCCAAAGCGTATGTGAAATTTTAAACTTTTAAAAGATTTTTCCTCCTACGTATGTACATCTGTACGGTGAATACGAAATGTACATACACGTATGTATTGTGGAATTGGAAGTTCGTAAAAAAAAAGTAATTTCTACAAGTATATTTTTTGTTCTCGTTTTACCATTTCATTGAAAGTTTACCATTTTGGTACAGATCACATACAGGCAATAAAAAGGTTTTTTTATATCGTTGGATTTTTTCTTTTTTAATACCAGACATAGTTACCTATCAACTTTCATACACTTCGAACCACATATAGATATGTGGTATTGATTTCACATTTCAATTTTTTTTGCACCTTTCCGGATAATGTTTTGTAGAGGTTTAATGAAATTTTCATGAAGATTAGGTATAATTACGTATGTAGCTACTATTTTTCAAGAGAATTTTTCCGAAAGGGAACATTTTACAAAGTCTCAGTGCATACAACTATACACAGGGTAATTCATAGCTGACTGAGTTCCTTTCACCAGGTGAATTGGCAATCCATAAGGAATAAAAAAGGTTAGATAAACATGTTGCCTGTCTTGACAATTTAAGGGGCAAGGGAAAATTAAATTGAGAAAAAAGATTCTTGATTAGGTAAATGAATAATACTAAAAAAATTAAATTTTTTTGTTTTTGACTTTTTTTTGCCTATCTTTGAAAATGAAGGAGCTACCGAGCTTTAAAAATTAAAAAACTGGTTCTTTTAAAGTTCAAAGCTTTCTTGCACACTTCATTTTCAGAGAAAGGCAAAAAATGTCTAGAACAAAAAAAAATATAATTTTTTTAGTACTATTCATTGACCCAGTGAGAAATTCTTATTTCTCAATTTAATTTTCCCTTGCCCCTTCAATTTTCAAGATAGGCAACGTGTTTATATGCCATTTTTATTTCCTTTTGGGTTTGCTATTCATCCGGTGGAAGGAACTCAGTCAGCTATGAAACACCCTGTATAATAACCTATAAACTCATGTATAAGACAGGAGTCAGGACATTATAATAATGATTTTTTTTTCTTGGAGAGTTTTTTGGGAGACAATTTTCTAGATGATGAATATTTTTTGGCGGATGATTTTTTCCAAAAAATATTTTTTTACGGAAACAATTTCTACCTAAAAAAATTTCTTGCAAAAAATTGATTCAAAAAAAAATTCCCAATAAAAGTTTTCAAAAGGGACACTTCTTTTAAGACAGCCATTTTTTGGTGAAGAATTTTTCTAAAAAAATTGTTTTCAAGAATACATTTTTATCTGAAAAAATTATCTTTGTTGTATCGCAAAGTAAGGTATTTGAATATTCATAAGATAGAGATAGGTGCAATATTAATATTTACATTGTACATTGGCATTACGGTATTGGTGGCCAGTTAATATTGGTATGTAGGATTATTATGCTCTTGCAAAAAATAATTTTTCAATAAAAAAAATTCCAATTTTTTTCAAGTTTGGAAAAAATTGAAAATTAATTTGAAACCAATTTCCCCACAGCCATTCGAATGTATTTCTTGTTAATCTGTAGGTCATTCGAAAATCAAGTCCATTCAGTATATCTCCAATTTGTAGCTGGCAAATTTCGTATCTTGTTCGTTTATGTTGTTCCCTATCTTCCCCCAAGTGTAGAAGTGATGCGCCAATAAATGCTATTTTTGTGGATAAACATTAAATGTAGAAATTCACCATAACTCACAATCACTACGAATGCATTTTCAAAAATTTGAAATAATAAAAAATAAAACACATAGGTACAAAAAATTATTACCGATAATTACTGAAAAAATGCAATTTTTTCGCATTTTTGTAAATGGGTTACAAGAAGCGATACGAAGCCATGAGGCGTATCGTAAGTTCGTAAACATAGTCCAGGGCACAGTTTTGGAACTAACAAGGTGGATATTTTATTTCTCGTTTTCGAAACAATTTAATAGACGGTACCACTCAGAATGTTTTAGGAAAGGGAAGAGATGAGTGATATTTGTAACTTCAGAAAAGCAATGTACGATATACCATTCAAATGGGTAGGTGGGAGGACACCACGAATACCTATTTCGGTTTTCTTAAGTGTTAGAAATTAACCCTCCCCCTTCCCAATAAAAATCCGAAAAATTCTGACGCAGACCTCTAATATGACGTATCAAAAAATATGTATGTCGGAAGGTATTCATTTAATGGTGGAAATTTTCGAAATGATTTACCATCTTAAAGTGGTGAATAGTTACTGAATTTACAGTGAAGTAGCTAAACCGGAAATTAAAATCGATCTCATAATTTGCTATATTTAACCCCATCAACGATGTAATACTTGTCTACATTTTTTACATCGTTGGTTTGAATATCTCTTCTGGCAAAAAAGTGTTGAAAATCTCAAATAAAAATAAAAATAAAAATACATTTCCCATTATACGCAGATTTTTACTTTTCCCCTCTGATTCCAATTTCCGCGACGAGAAAAAAAATACCATCGAGGAAAAGTCGTATTCGAGAATCAGATTTCTCAAGAATGTTAAAGTGTTTCGATGAAACAAAACACCCCGCATTCCCTCCGTCCGACTTCTCCCAAGTTACGGTTCGGTTACCGAACTGTGACGTTTGTTAGAATTTTCTTCAAGGTGTGAATTATCTCGTCGAGTGGGCGTACACGCGGTGTACGGGTTGGAATAATATTCAAGTAATAGGTAACCAGGGTTAATTTTTCGAAACGTGTATGGTTGAAATGATCACGCAAGTGTAATAGAATTACACCAGCGCAGGCTGCCATCTCAAGTATAATTGTGTACTTCTAATTAGAAGCACATGGTTAAGGCATTTCTTCGAACGAGTAACAAAAAGCCTGCTCGTTTCCTGGTTAAATTTTACACGCTGCGGGTACCGACTAGATTTACATAATAATTAACGAGTTTTTCATTTCGTAATTCCACCCACCAACAAAGATGGCAGAAAGAAACATACCTACTCTTTGAAGTTTTATGCGATTCATTAAAATCTGTACAAAAGTAAGTATAACTACTGAAGGTATTAGAAGACGGGGTCTAAAAAGAGTAGGAATTTAGAACACGAAAACGACCCAGACGAAAGAGCTTTTTAGTGCAGTTCGTCGAGAGATTAGAAATTCCTACGACAATATTAGCGAGTGCGAAGATGCACTGGTGTATCGACCATGTAAAAAAAAACGACGCCATAGCGAGAAAAAAACCACCAAAGCAAAAATCTTTGCTAGAAAATCTACCGACGGATTAGTAAATACTAAATATAGTTGAGAAAGTAAAAAAAAATGAGGATTTTATTCCGAACACGTTTTCAAACAAGAACTCAATTTATGGATTGAGCTCGCAGCGAAATATGTGATTTTGGAAAAACCATTCGTCGATAGTGTGGTACCGGTACTCGTAGCTTCCCCCCACTTTCTTGGTTGATGTACACATACAACTCAATTTTTCCCAAGTAGTCGGTAGTTCGGTGGCTGTGTGTATATTTTACCAATTTGGAAATTTTAAACATACGTATCAAAAGCAGACACGTTCCCGAAATTTCAACGAGGTTTCCACAAAATTATCTATACAAGTTCAATCACAATTCACCGGGGAATTTCAATCACAATTCACCGGGGAATTGTGATTCTCGCCGCAAGTCTATAGCGGAATTCTCCTTCACCGTGGAAATTCAATTTAACCACGACTGTAAAAATCCTACCAAATAATATCAAAAGATTCCAAAGAGGTTGACTATTTCCTAAACATCAAATGTGTGTACTTTTAAGGTACGTGGCTTTTGATATTTAATTCTTGTTTCGGTTTTACCTTTTCAGTGTTACATTTTATGCGAATATGATTTATTTTCTATAATTCTTGAACCATTCCATTCAACTGTATCGACTAAGTATATTTTGTGGGTCAATTCTTTGAAGAAAACTTTTTTATCGTTTAAAAGAAAACCCGTGTATCTGTTGAAGGAAAATGATGTCATCCCGGCATCTCTTTCAAATCTTTCATCCATCGAGTAACAATTGATAAGGCTTGACCTCATATAATTTTCCATGAGCACAAAGATTTTTGAAATCTTCCCAATATTTTCCATGATTCGAAATCAGTTTTATTGGATTGAGCTGGCAATGGTAGGTATTGGGAACACGAATAACCAATACGTTTGTCTGATGTGCTTATCGCTAAATTTACACAAAGCATTGGAAATTGTTTTAATCAACATAAAAAAAAACTACCATCCAATAATCATTTTTTTGGTTGTTTATTTTTTTCTGTGGTTAAACATGAGTTTGATGAGTTGAAGATTTTATTTTATATTTTTTATTTCAACATTCTCCATGAGATGTGTTCAAACAGATTTGCTATTATAATGGGGCATATAAAACAAGAATATTTTAGGCACTTATTTTTAGGTTGTTAAGGGAGAGCGCATCGCATTCTTCTTCCTCAGCCACCATTTGTACACTGAATACAGTTCCTCCATGGAATTTGTACACACCCCAGTGACTGGATCTACAAAGTTGCGCCTGTGGTTTACAGTGTGATGATCATATCCAAGCGCGTTGAGGCTAAAATATCCACAACACTCATCGGTGAAAATCGTAGTTCCACATAACTTACGATTTTTGATTCTAGCTGCTGTGCACTTTGATTTTCCAAGTATAGAATCAATGATGCCTATACCCGTCGTTGTATCTTTCATACCCAGCACCCACTTCTGTGGAATGATTCGACCTCCGTTGTACTTCCTTCTCGCTATCACACTCTCATCGATTTGCACAACATTGTTCTGCCCTCCAATCAAGGGATGATTTGTGTTCGCAGCTCTAATAAGAAGCAGTTGATGGGAGGTTATATCACAAAAATATTGCATCCATTGCAGAACAATTCTTTCAGAGCATGGAGTTATCCAGTCTGAGTGCGATTTAATTAAGTCGCAAACCCATAAGAACACAATGCGTAGTACACTGCGAATATACGATCGGCATTTCTCAAAATATGATCATGCTAGGCAAGATTTTGTACTTCGGCATTGCGGACAGTAATGCCTCGAAAGCAACGTATTCGCTACACTTTTTTGTAATTTCATGAGTGTATGAACATGAGTATTATTGCAAGTGAGACGTGGGACTCCCACTCGCAGTGCGGACATTTCCATTGAAACCCTAAAATTCATGAGAAAATTATAACTATAACTTGATACTCATTTGAAGGAATTTATTTATTTTGTTAGGGCCCTTTCGTCTCCTCCAATTTGGAAAGTTTCAAGTCAGTCCAGAAATATTTACACAAGTCTTTACAATATTAGGGTTCCACGGAAATCTCCAACTTTGCGAATATGAACGAGAACAGAAGGCAGATGGCGCTACTCTCCCATTTGTCTCATAACGTCAGTAGGTTAATTCTCAAAAAAAAAAAAAAAAAAAAATCGGGGTGTTGTCATTCGGGTTTATACCATTTGGGATATCAGATTCGGGGGAATGCTATTTGGGATATTGGATTCTGGCGAACTTACATAAACCATAAGGTGCATTGTCTATTACTATTATATTACTGTGATGATGAATGCCATTCTCTATGATCTCAAATTAGCTCTATTTGGTTGAGTTGGCAATTGTATGCGGGGATAATGAGTGATAGGGTGCATTGTGCATTACAACTATTGATGATTGATGGCACTATCAATCATCCCAAATTTACTGTATTAGATTTAGCTCTCGGTGATTGGGAACATGAATGATATCTCCCACTGTCCATTTCGATTACTGATGATTAATACCATTTTCAACAATCCAACCTCCGTTCTGTTATGTAAGTAGATTGAATTCGCTATGGTGTGGGGTATGAATGATATGGTGCATTGTTCATTTAGATGAAGATTGTCATTCTCTATGCTCCCAAGTTGGCTCTATTGGATTGAGCTTGTGATGATATCTGCGCACCTGCTGCGTAACATAAATTCAAACAAATAAAAATATAAAAACAAGAAAACAGCAAGATAAATCACAGAAATATTGGTAACTAAGTTTCATAGGCCTCAAAGTGGCCCCCATTTCGTTCCCGGCATCTCTGCAACTTGTGGCGGAATCCTTCTACCATCGCTCTTCGAAGCTGCTCGCTGCCATCCAATTCGAGAAATACTTGTTGCACTGCTACCATCACCGCAAATATATCTTCGTACCATTGGCTGTTCGCGTATACCTTATCCTTAACGTAACCCCACATAAAAAAGTCCATCACCGCCAAATCGGCGGAATTCGCCGGCCAATTAATCCATGCATTAGTTTCTTTGCGCGGCCCCAGTTGGTTCAACGTGGTACTGCATTGTTCCCAAATTTGAGTGCGGTCAGTATACGTGAAGGTTGAGGTAAATCAGTTCGAAACTAAGTCACTGTGATTCTTCATAAAGGCCACGAGGGCCTTCTTCTGATTTTCAGTTGTTTTATTTTTTGAATTTGAAATTTCATAATTCACTCATGCTTTTTTTTGCATAATACATTTCAAACTTCAAAGTTATGTATGTACTTATAAAGCGGCAGCCGCGCCTGGATTTTGTTTAGGATCCATTTTAATACCTATATTCTGCTGACGTGAGAAAATTTTATGAAAACTAAAACCACAAACATAACGTCGAGTTCGTCAGTAAAGCCAATACGCCAATTACGCCATAATTTTTTTTCAAGAATAGTCCCCCGGAACTCCGTTCTCTTATGCAGATTGAACTCACAAATGATATGGTACATTGTCCATTTACTATTACGGATGAAGAATGTCATTCTCTGTGGCTCTCAAGTTAGCTCTATTGGATTGAGCTGACAATTGTATGTGGGGATAATGAATGGTATGGTGCGTTGTCCATGATTATTACTGATAATCAATGTCACTCTCAATGAATCCAAATTACTCTTGGAAATAAGTTCTCAGAGATTAGGAACATGAACGATAGCTTGCATTATCTATTACAATTATCTACTGATGATTATAATGCCACTCTCTATGATCCTAAACTAGTCCTAATTAGATTGAGCTCGCAATGTTGTAAAGACAGGAATGGTAACTAGCATTGTCCATTACTATTTCTGATATTTTTTCACATCTCACGTTTAAATTCCTCATTTCTTCAAAGAACAAAGTGTTCTTCATCCATCCCTCTCCCATCTTGTAGCTCAATGGCCGTCAAAAGCTTGAGTTGTTTTCAAAAGTTGGAAGTTTTGCATTCTTCCGGCCTGCTAATAAAGTAGTTTCTGTAAACTAAATAATAGATAATAACCATTCCTGAAAACTAGAAGGAGCAACTCCTAGATTATGATGGATTCATTTCAATTTTTTTCAAAATAGGGTATTACTAAAAATTTGAAGAGGTCTGCGGATTGCATTTATTTTTCAGATTAACCGAAAGCATGCCCGAATATTTGTTTGCATTCAGGTCAATTGTTGAACAGTTGAATGTAATAATCTGACCAGTGACCCCAGAATGATTTTTTCAATTTTGATAATTTACTTTAGAAAACTGATAGGCCTACTTTCAATTATAAAAAAGGTCTTATCCTACTCTTCCATCAACTTTTTTTATTTACCTCATTAACAAGTTCTCATTGACATTCTTCATCTCATTCAATTTACACTGTTGAAAACACCCTCGACAAAATGGTGAAAAAATCAATCATAAAAGTTTTAAAAGACTCGTAATTAAAATTTGCTTTCGTTTACGATGCAAAAGAAAACACTTTCATGTTATGAAAACTGTTTTCAAACTCATTGCCAAGTTTTCATCTTCATCTATATAATGTAAAAGAAAGAAAAAAATGAATGAAAAAATAGTACGTACAAAAGTTGATAATTAAAAATTATCAACAACAAGTATAAACAAACTTGAAATTAGCAGTTAATTATATTCAACATTTCATCGTCTTCGCCTTCATTATTTACTCGCTTTAACTTTTAAACTTACAAAGAAAAAGGAAGGAAAATTTTTGCGCGTAAAGCGAAAAAACATTTTACGCTTTTCAACATTATCAACATCATTCCAGTCGGATAAATTATCGATCAGGTTGTGAAAACATTGATTATTTTATAATACCAGCGAACAACAGGGTACTTCATTAATAGAAAATTTATGTAGCTTTTTCGTTGTCCTAATAGCGTATAGATTTCAGAATATAAATAACAATGAGCCAATGAGGAAACTTAGGGGAAGAAAGTCTAATTATTCGATACTGCGGATAAAGCAGCCAGGTATAGGTATTATAGGTACTCGGAGTCCTTGATACAATTTTCTTCATTAGGTACCTACCTATAAAATTATACAAACTCGTACGAGCCAGTCGAGCAGAATTGTATTAATTACATTTCAAAGTTTCTTTACCTCGTACCTACTTGCGTTCTCTGTTTCATCTGTTCTCGATATTAATACGAAAATTCGCCATTATTCAAATAACCAGAATAATTTAACATTCCGGATCACCGCGTAAATTATGTTTTCGACTCGACTGAGAAGTGTTAGTAGAGGCAAGAAATGACGTAACCGCAAATTTAAGTTCCTAAGATACTTCAAAATATTATTTCGTAAATTATTATAATTTTAGCCGCCCTATAGAGTTCAGTTGAGTAATTTTATATTTATTCGAACAACGGAACGGAAATTTGTGAGAAAAATCTGTTGATTCGAGGTTACTTTCGTATGTGCTCGAATTAACAAATGTTCCCTTTTAAAAAATACCTACCTAACAATGTTTAATTTGGAAACATTTTCTCCTTTCGTATGTTGTTGGAGTTTACATTAGAACCGATCAATTTGAAGGGATGGGAAAGAATCCCGAATTCTGAATGAAAAGAAATTTCCAACTTTGTGATCGGTTAGAAAAATTTTACGCTTTATTTTCGAATTAAACTATTATCTGAAATTCTCACGTTTGTTGTTGTACGAGTGCTTAGAAAGAATTCGTAAGTATAAATCGTTGAAATTCTGCAAAACGCAGCGAATAGCGATTTCACAGACGATTTTTTGATGCGATAAAATAACGTTTAGCTGACGTTTTTTGTTCGTTCTCTGTTTTCTACGACAATTAGGTATAGTAAGAAAGTTTTTGCTCTCGGTGGCGATGGCGCAGCAACGTGGGGTCTTGGGTGCTCTGTCTTTACAGTCCATTAGCAAATTTTCGAGCTGCACTCGTCTTGCCTTAATCTTTTTATTAATCTACGTACGTGATAGAAATATTTATACGAGGGGGTAACCTCTCTTTTGGTTTATGAGATTAAGTTTCTCGTGTGGTATGAGACGAGTTCGGTATACCAGCTGCGTCGCGTTTAATTTTCTATTCCAAGTAGGTACGTTGAGTCTGCCGCAGATTTAATGCTAATAACTGGAAATTTCGCTTTCATTTCTATGTTAAGTGCGTACATTGGTCGCGTACCTAGCTGCGATTTAAGTAACGTCACCCTCGAAAAAGATCTTATTAAAAAGTATTCGAATGGCGATTACACCTTTTCGAGAGGAAAGCGCCAGCTGTTCTGGTAATGAGAATTATCGTGAGGAGATATTAAATTTTTTTCGCAGTGATGAAGGCAACTTGCTTGAAAATTGATATTACTTGCAGGGTCTGTTCAGGTTTTCTGCGATGCGACGACCCGACGAGTGTTCACGACGTTACTTTTTTCCATGCTAGAGGTTACTTTTGGTTACTTTTCTTATGAGAAAGTGTTACTTTAGTTACTTTTTCACCACTTTTGATTAGGTACTATTTCATCAAAAAACTCGGAAGATTATCTTTCCAAAAAATTTAAAAGATTTTATTTAAAAATCAGTGTTCGAATTGAGCAAAATTACGAAGCAGAACGCAGGCCCAAATCATGTCAAAAATCCAAAATTGAAAATTGTTCCAATTAAATTTTTTGGTAATCCTTCCCCTCACCATTTTTGGTAATTTTATATCTTTTTTATGACTAGGATGTTCGATATTTTTTTAGGTTTTTGTAAACGTATAAAATTTGAAAAAATTGATCCAATTTATTAATTTAGTTGCACTTATGAAAATAAATTTTTATAAATTACCTAATCTATTAATAAATATTATTCATGACTTTGGGGAGAAAGCAAAATAAATAAATTTAATTCATCCAATTTAACTCATTTTTTGGCAATAAGGCATGGGTATTTTTTATAGGGTGGTCCTTAAAAAAATAGAAATATTTTTTATTCCAAATCCAAGAAAATTGTTTTTTTTTTTTGAAAATAGTTTTTCTTCTTCCTTGAGAATGAGAGATTTTCTTCTGCAAAAAATTAAGAGTTTTTTTTCTCCAAAAATTTGAAAAATATATTTTTTTCAAAAAATTGTAAATTGGCAACATTTTTTTTCTTCAAAAAAACTGAGAATTTTTTCTTTTAAATTTTGTTTTGCTCCAAAAATAAGTATTTGGCGATAATCAAGATTACTTTCTCAAATTCTCTAAAAATTTTTTTTCTTGAAATTTTTTAAAAGAAAATTCCTTGTTTCTTATTCTCCAAAAAAGATGAACGATTTTTATCTGAAAATTTGAGAAATGTTACTTATTTCTGAAAAAATGAAATTTTCTTCTTCAAAAACATGTAGATATTTTTTTGAAAAATTGAAATTTTTTTTAAAATTCAAAATATTTGAGAATATCTGATTAAAATGTTATTCTTGATAAATAAGAGCTTCTTTCTACATAAAAAATGACTTTTTAAAAAAAAAATTAAAGATTTTTTAAAATAAGTATGTAGGTATAAAATAAAAAAATTTTCTTTAAAAATTTTTAATATATAATTTTAAAATTATCTAATACTAACTTCAGAAGGACTGAAAAAAAAATCAGAAGAATTAAACTTATTAGGAATCAACATTTTAAAAAACGCGTAGCATCGGCAGCCGAATTTTTTTTTCCAAGTTAGTGTACTCCTTTCTATTAGTGACATGGGCGGCTGTCAGCCGCCATGACACCAAATTATTTTTCTCGTAAAATTGACTATAAAAATTGATGTTTTACTCACATAATTCATTATAATATACCTCTTACCTCTTGAGGTACACCCAACCACATTACTTTTGTCAAAATAGCTGAACTCTACTACCGTACTGCGTATAATGTGGTATTCCCCCTTCGACTTTTGAATCAGTGTTTTTTTTTGTTTTTTTTTTTTTCAATGAAAAATTAAAAATTCCTTTATTCTTGAAATTCAAAATTTTAATGTGTTTTCGAGACAATTTTTAAATTTTACCAATCGAGAGAATTTACCATACAAAAATTTTGTTTTACCAATCGAGAGAATTTACCGACGTAAGAAGTTCACTTTACCAATCGAATTTACTGTTCTTCGTAGCACTCAGGACAAAATATTCTGGCATGATCTTTAAGGCACACATTGGTTTCGCATCGCAGACATTTGTATTGCGTGTGGTGATTTTGTTTGGCAGTGCAGTAACTGCATCGACCCTGTGTTGGTTGTGTTTCTCTATCCAAGAAAGCTTCGTTTTCTCTTGGTGGAAAATGGATCCGAATTCTTTGCTTGACATCCACGTGTGTTTGTCCAATACTCAACCGTCGGCGCGCCTGGTCGTACACCATGTTTTTGGCTAGTTGTCTTAGAAATTCTTTACGTAGAATGTTGGCTTTGGTTTTCATCTGGTGTAGAACGAACGCGTTAATTCCACCGATGTTTAACATGGCGTAAAAAACCGTTAATGACCAGCGATTACTAATGCGTGATACGGAGTACGGTGCTTTAAGTTGATCGACGCCATCAACTGCGCCTTTAGTCCGGTTGTAAAAATCAATCATTTCTGGTAAGCGCCGGTTGTTCCTGGTCCTCCACAACAACATCAGAGACTTCCAATCTTAGGGCGCGACAATACGACAGAATGGGACCTGAATCCGCCGGCACAACCACCATTGCAGACACGTAATCGAATAGCCTCGCTCACCGACGTCGGCAATGCTGCAGACACGGTTCTAAATGCATGGAAACTTTTGTTTCCGGATCGCATGATGGAAGATATTGTAAAGTTTACAAACATTAAGATCGACGAACTGGTGCCACGATACGAGAATCGACAACTAAGGTACACCGATAAGATAGAAATGACGGCATTTTTCGGATTAATGTATATGGCCGGCTTGTACCATCAATCACATGCAAGAATCGGCGATCTCTGGCGAAGCGACGTATGGGAAATTGAATTCTTCAGGTTAATAATCAGCGAGTGGCGGTTTAAGGTCTTACTTAGGTGTGTACGCTTCGACGACCGCAATCACAGAAATGAGGACAACCGGCTGGCACCAATCCGAAATGTATTCGAAGAGTTTGTGCAAAATTGTCAGAGTTCGTATGCGACAAGCGATTTACTTACCGCCGACGAGATGTTAATAAAATTCCGTGGGAATTGCGGATTTAAGCAATTCATCCCATCCAAGAGGTCTCGTTTTGGAATCAAGGTGTTTGGCCTATGCGATGTAAGGACTCACTACACCATCAATTTAGAAATATATGCCGGCAGACAAGAAGGTCCTTTCGCGGTATCAAATCGCCCAGCCGATGTCGTGGATCGTCTTGTGCAACCTGTGAAAGGTAGTCAATCCAATATCACAGTCGACAATTGGTTCACGAGCTTAGAATTAGCCGAGATGCTCGAAGACCAACAGCTATCAATGGTAGGTACCGTGAGGAAAAATCGCAGATTTGTACCTCCACTTTTCGTACACTGAAAGAAATTTTTTTTTAGGTATAACAGTTTTCCAACATTGTAGGATCATTACTCTATGTAGCAGTAAAATTTATTTTTACCCAACCTAAAGTAATGATTTATAAAAATTGAATATTAATTCATCAAGTTTTGAGAAATAATTACACAACGCTTGGTTTTAGTTAAGAGTCAATAATCAATATACAAAAATTTACAAGTGTTCAAATACGTTGTGGAATCATTCCTCACCCCTTAAATGAATTATTATTAAACTTTGAAATGGAATCATTATAACACGCTGTTTGGTAATCATTCCTAAACCTTTATGTAAACGTTATCAATGTTCACACAAAACAATGATTTTCCCATAATTTTCTTTCTTTAGTAAATATGAAAAAATTTAATTCCTTTTACAAATGTTTCAAAAATTTGATTCAAATTTGAAAGTGAAATTCATATTTGAAATATCAAAACAGATTCTTTTAAATTTTAGTGAAAAAAAAATGTTTTTATTAGTAATTTGCATTTAAAAAAATTGAATTTGAATCATAATTATGTTGAAAAAAAATTTCTGTGGGAATGGGAGATACATATTATTACAAAAAGAAAATTTTCAATCTATTGAAGAAAAAAATTTTTGGGAAGAAAGGAGAAGTAATGATTTTTTTTTCATGCTTTTTTTTTGACATACGTATTTAACGTTTAAACTGAGTATTTTAATAAAAATGAATTCATTTCACAACCTTATATTATTTTAAACATGCTAAATATGGTAGAGCCCCGGTGGTCTATTGGTTAAGTTAGGGTAGTTAGGAACGTAGGGTCATAGGTTCGAATCCCAGTTAGGTATAGGAATTTCGGATACAACGAATGAAACGAAATACGCGAAACAAAAGTACGAAAACTTAGAACCAGACGAAAAAAAAGCTAACCAAATATTTACAAATTACAAGCACTCGAAAATTTGACAATTTGTAATTAACCGAATATAACTAACGAAGAAGTACGTGTACCTATCTACGAATAATAGGTACTACAGCTCAACAGAAAATAAAAACTTTTATTAGGCAAAAAATTTCAAAAATTGACGTTTTTTTGGAAATCAACAATTATTTGAAAAGTGAAAACTGTTTCAAAGAGAATAGTTTTTCAATGTTCAAAAACTTGAGAACTGGAGATTTCAAAAAATGATTTTAAAAAAATTCAATACCTGTTGATTTTTTTTTACAAATTGAAGGTTACCCATAGATAGGTAACTACTTAAAAATTGGGAACTTTTCAAAAATTGAAATTTCCTATTAAGGGCCAGTTTTTCAATAGTCAGTTAAAACCATCAGTTAATTATTATAACTCTTCGTTAAGCTAACTTGAAGTTGAAGTGTTGGTTGAAAATCGACTACGTTTTTCAATGCAATTTCAACTGCTGGTTAATTAATCGACGATTAAGTTGGTATTGCATTTAACAACTGCGCATTAGTCGATCCTGATTGGTCAGATTGTATGAGTTAATTTTTTTGAGTATTTGTTACTCCATTTGTTTTCTTGTATTCTAAAATACTGCTTGTGGCGTTACATAATTTGAGGAGCGACTTCAGTTCTTCTGGGGTATAATTTTTGGACCTGTTCTTTTTTTTCATCATTTTTTGTGGCTTGTTTTATTTTATCGTCTGTCATTTACGAAAATTCAAGTTTTGGAAAATTTTCCAGAATCGTCCGATTTCGATGGATCGAAATTCCTTCCATAAATTCTCATGTATGAGAGAGCTCATTCAACATCGAATACAGAAATGAGTTTTCATCCATTCATTACACTCTTCCAGTTGACTTAATCATTTCAAATTGCTGTATAAATAAAAGTAAACGAAAAAAAATCCTTTCCGTTGATTTATATTCTTACGCGTGAAAAAATTTCAAACGATAATTACTTCATCGTCGTGTCGCGCATTTCACGCGTACAAAAATTTATTCAAAGAGTGTGAAAGTAAACACATTTTAGTCAACGCGAAGCCGCGTTTTCAAACAACGCTTCAATTTAAACGAGGGACAAAGGGAGAGAAAAAGCACACCGAGTGGACGCAACTTGTCCACTTTAAAATAACGAAAAAGCTTCGAACAGGGAGCGATAAAAAAAAGTAGCTGTCGAGGGTAATAATATCCGGTGAAAACTTTCGTTATTTTTATCAGCGTTAAATATTAGTCAACGTTTTTCTTTCTCTCTCTTTACTTTAACCAGTTGAAAATTTTCTCATGCAGAAAATGAATATTTTCAAAGTAATACCCTTTGTACTGTTTCGTATTTTTTCCAACGTTGTTTTCCGACTAATGAAATTATTAAGTAAGCCGGAGAAAGCTGCCTGTACACGGTAAAGTTTACCGTTCGAACTAACTTTTCGCCTATTTTCCATCGTTTCGATATGCATAATACATGTATTGTGTCACCTGGTTCAAACATTATCCCGATTTTTTGTTACTTGTGTAGCCTGGCATGCGAAAAAATCAACTATCGACTTGTTTTTCCCCTATTTTAGAAACGCGTAAAAATTTGACATGTTTGAAGAGAAAATCTGATGTAAAATTAGGTTTTTTCTTTGATTTTTACCAGCTTTTTTTCTTTAGCTACGCTCGAGTAAAATAAATTGTAAAAATGATTTTCTTCACGAATTTCAATTTCTGGTGTATTTTGTTTTTATTAAAAAGAAGGAAAAACACCATCGTAGGAACGTTATGAAAAAATAAATTGTGTTTTCTAAAAGCTTTACAGCTTCATAGTTCGTTTTTTTTTCTTCAGAAAGCACGAATCGCGATTATTTTGTAATTTTTATTGTTATCTCGGATTTATTTGCATATTGTGAGACTGGGTTCCTTTGGCCCTAGAGGGTAACTTTGTCCCAAACGTGAGAATACGAATTTTCGCTTTGTAGTCGCAAATGTATGATTTATACGCTTGGACCACAGGTTACCCTTTAGGGCCAAAGTAATCCCGTCATCGCCTGAGCAAGAAGCTTTTGTGAAAATTCTGTTTGAGAGAATTTAAAGTACTTACATTCATTACTAGGTATTCATCATCAGGGGCATTATTAATGAATAATGAAGAAAGATTCTTCCCCTAGTGAGAAGGTTTTTACTCTTCTTAGCTCGTGGTTTCTGATTGCCATTATGAAGAAAACAATAAAAACATGAACTGATTACAAATGTAAAATAAATTGACAATTTGATGAAAGACTTGATGATCTGGAATTGTTTTCATTCGTAAGCATGAAATTTGGTTAAGTAGGACCATTAATGGGGTGGAGCGAAAATCAAAAATTTTCGATTTTCAAAATGCGGTACTGCGGAAAAGTTGCGTCTAGGTAATACATGAAAAACAAAAAAAAATTTCAAATCGAATAATATCTTCCGATCGCGCAAGAGCCCCAAATTGAAAATTTGAAGAAAAAAAATCCAAAATGTTACAAAATGGGTTTTATGCCTTTGGTTGGCAAGTAAGTATAATCATCGTTATTAATATTTTTTGAAAAAAAATCCAGAATTCATCAGATCATCGCATTTATGAGAAATTTAAAAAATGCCATATTTTACGTTTATTCAAAAAAATTTTTTAAAATAGAATTAAAAATTGGGGAAAATTTTTTTATAATTAAAATGTGCTTAACTTACACATTTTCGCCCAAAATGACAATTTACGACGATTTTCCATCTTTACCTTCATTTTCAAGAACCATCCCCGGTAAACACACCGTCTGCTATTCGTATGCTAAAATCACAGAGAAGAAAATCGCGGTCTATTCGCATACGAATAGAATGCGAAATCAAAGCAAAAATCGAAAAAAATTTTCTCAGATAAATTCGTATACTTTTCGTGAGCGAATATCATGCTAAAATCGTATTTAAAAACCTGTAGATGTTTCGTGCGATATTAGCGCGATATTCGCTTGCGTATCGCATGCCTGAAATCAGTAATCACATCGAAAACAGGCAAAAAGTTCGTACGATATTAGCGTGATATTCGCATACGAATCTTATGCTAAAATCGCAGTGGAAAACGTGCAAATATTTCTTACGATACTAGCACAATTTTCGCAAACGAATCGTATGCTAAAATCGCAGTGGAAAACGTGCAGATATTTCTTACGATATTAGCACAATATTCGCTAGCGAATCGCATGCGATTTTCACTACAACTTCTTTCAATACGTTTTACAAATGAGAGAAGTCAGTTTCAAACATGAACGTGTACTTGAAAATATTGCAGTGACATTTAAACAATAAAATAAAGGTTTTTCTGGGGTTTTTGATTTTGTTGGGGAATTTTGTGTTTTGTTTGATGTTTTTTCTTCTTTTTAAGTAAAAACACCAATGATTTGATTTCAAAGTGATGAGAATGGAGACGAAGGCAGAATTTCTTGGACGATTTCCACTCACAGTAAGTTAATTATTTTGAATTTATATCTTATTTGTGATCGCGTGAATCTGTGTGAAATTAAATTTTATCAAATCGTAAAAATTTTAGACGTCTTATCAGTGCTATAAAATTTTTCAATTATTCCTCTACCTTCTCCAATTTGAACGCAGTATTATGCGAAATTATAAGGAAAGGAGGAGTCAAATCGAAATTATTTCTAAGATTTCAATCTACAACTTTTGTTTGAAAAAATTTTCATTTGGGAAAGCGGGACAGCCCTTCTTCCCTCTCACAATTCAGAGTAATAAATATACGTAGGTACTTATACCCATCTAATCTATCTATCTATCTCCGTAGTATTGGGCATAATTGGAGGGGGGGGGGGGGGGGCTCAAATTGAGAAATTTTTATTTTCCTAAAAATTACTTTATCAAATGCCACTGATAGGTCTCCAAAAACTTTACGATTCGGCATAATTTCATTTTTCACAGATCTGCGATCACAAATATGATATATTTTCGAATAATTAATTTACTGCTAAGTGGAAATCGTCAAAAATCATTTGCCTGCTTTTTAGAGGCGAATTTCGAACGCTAATCTCAAGCGAATAACAGCGAATAGAACGCTACATTCGCTGCTAATTTCGTGTACTATTAGCGTTAGAAATTAGCCGCCAAAAAAGCGGACATTTTTGATATGCTAATAGTACGCTATTTTCGCATGCTATTCGTATACGATAAATGCGAATCTAGCGCTCTATTAGTACGCGATTCGCATACAGTGTGTTTACCGGGATCATTTTTCTCATTTTTTTTCAATTTTTCGTAGTTTTTGAAAAATTCTCAAGGGTACCTACGAAAAAGATGAAAAATCGCTGTAAATTGTCTTTTTAGGCAAAACTGTGTATGTTGAACCCATTTTAAATTTTAATTCCAAAAAAAAATTCCCAAATTTTTAATCTATTTTTTTCAATTTTAAAAAATACGTGAAATATGACATTTTTTCAATGTCTCATAAATGCGATGATCTGATGAATTCTGGATTTTTTTTCAAAAAATATTAATAACGATGATAATACTTGCCAACCAAAGGCATAAAACCCATTTTGGAACATTTTGGATTTTTTTTCAAATTTTGATTTTTTGCAAATTTTCAAAAATTTGAGGACTCTTGCGCGATCGGAAGATATTATTCGATTTGAATTTTTTTTTTTTTGTTTTCCATGTATTTACCTAGACGCAACTTTTCCGCAATACCGCATTTTGAAAATCGAAAATTTTTGATTTTCGCTCCACCCTACTATTGAAGTTACCTACTCGAATAACACTACTTGAATACTGTTAGTTATTTTTCTATCTATTTTCTCAGAATTGCTGCCAAGTTATTTGGATTTTTTCGAATTTGTTTCTTCTTTTTGCTAATAGTTTTCTAATTGATATGGAATTTCTTCTAGAAATATCGATATTTTTCATAATTTTAGTTATGATGTCAAAGTTGTTAGGTAATACTCACTTACTCAGTTACTAACAATCACTATTTTCATTTCAAGAAAACATGTGAATAAAATAAAAATAAAATTAATAATTATAAGTCTCTGTCGTTCATATTGAGAGAATGAAGTGTATTCCTTTTTACAGCCTACTTCTCTCTCTCTCTCAATCGAGTTTTGTCATAAAAGTGCGAGGAAGAGTCGATTGATCTGAGGATTTTCTCTCAATATCAACTCGATTGACGTTAAATTGGCACAAAAAGGCTCTGGGCTGCGTTTACGAACTTTCGATTCGCCTCATAATAGCGCTTTTGTGTTTTGATTTTTGCTGGTTTCTTGTTTTTAATATCTTAATTTTTCAATTTCAGGCATTCCTTCACCAAATTTAATATATCCTTGAGATGTTCCCAATGTTTCTCGGCATCAGCATAATTATGTAAATTTAGTGGTAAATTTTCTCTTAACGACATCAGGAAAATTTTCAAAGTACTCCGCCATACACATTGTATGTTCTTCGTTCAATTTACCTAAGCGTTTTTTTTTTTTTTTTTTTAGGGATGATTGGTTCACTCATTTTGAATAATTATTTAAACTTCAAAACTATCACAGAAATTATAAATTATAAAACACACGAAAATCGTAGTTTTAATGGATACAGCTTTAAAAATATTTGTAATTTTGGTAACGCACAGCCAACGGTAAACAAAAAATATACAAAATGAATCATTAAAAGAACGAAGATGCCCATGCCGTAATAATACCTTCATAGTTATTGCTCGGGCTCAAATTTTAATGCGCTTATTTTTCAAAAATATACACGTATTTTATTGCACTTATTTTTCTAAAATATGCAAACATTTCTGATACTTCACCTTTTTAAAAAAAATTCAAGTTGAGTAAAATTTTTAATCCAAAATCAGTACTATCTTCTAATTCAACTCGAGACTTCACTTTCAAATCCATTTCTTCTGGAAAATGAAATGAAAATTAGTCAAATATTTTCTTGAAAAAAATTTGATAATTCTTCACAACTCTTTCAACTTTCAACAACTTTAGGTTTTCCAAAAATTAAATTTATCTAAGTTTTCAATGTTTCCAAATTTTCAGTGTTCTTACCTTACACTTACTCAAAAATACTACCAAATAGGCCTAAGTTGTGGCTTAAATAAATTATTGTACTTCAAAAATAATCCTCGAAAACTTCAGCTGTCATCTCTTCATGGTAGTCCGATGACTTATTCGAATCACACACGTATAATCCTCCAGTAACAAAACCTTTTTCACTTACTTCTCAAATTTTACATATTTTGTTTATCTGCTTTTCAACGTACCACTTTTTTATGTTGCTTAATTTTTTGATTTTTTTTTAAACATACATACTAGGGTGGCCTTTATTTTGAAGATTTTGGAAATGTTTTGAATATCAGGCGTCAATTGGTGACATATAAATAGAAAAAATAATTCCCTATTTTTTATTTTTTTTATCTATAACTGCATTATGAGTAGTGCCATGCCACCGGCCTCCAGTTTTTAAGAAATTGAAATTTAAAAAAAAAAAACTAGACAATTTTGAAAATTTTTTTTTTTTTGAAAAATAGGCATAAGATGTGTATTGTTGTATAACAATAGGTACCCTTTTCGATAATTTTTCATCTTTACCCCTGTTTTCATGGGACATGGAAAAACGTCATTTTTTAAAATTTTTGAAAAAAAAATTGAAAAAAGGTTTTAATTGATAAAATCATTTTAACATACACATTACCACTCAAAAAGACCATTTTCAGTAACTTCCCGGTAAACACACCGCCTGCTATTCGTATGCTAAAATCACAGAGACAAAAATCGCGGTCTATTCGCATACGAATAGAATGCGAAATCAAAGCAAAAATCGAAGAAAATTTTCTCAGATAAATTCGTATACTATTCGTGAGCGAATATCATGCTAAAATCGTATTTAAAAACCTGTAGATGTTTTGTGGGATATTAGCGCGATATTCGCTTGCGTATCGCATGCCTGAAATCACATTGAAAACAGGCAAAAAGTTCGTACGAGGTACGATATTAGCGTGATATTCGCATACGAATCGTATGCTAAAATCGCAGTGGAAAACGTGCAGATATTTCTTACGATATTAACGCAATATTCGCTAGCGAATAGCATGCGATTTTCACTACAACTTCTTTCAATACGTTTTACAAATGAAAGAAGTCAGTTTCAAACATGAACGTGTACTTGAATGTATTGCAGTGACATTTAAACAATAAAATAAGGGATTTTCTGGGTTTTTTGATTTTGTTGGGGAATTTTGTGTTTTGTTTGATGTTTTTTCTTCTTTTTAAGTAAAAACGCCAATGATTTGATTTCAAAGTGATAAGAATGGAGACGAAGGCAGAATTTCTTGGAAGATTTCCACTCACAGTAAGTTAATTATTTTGAATTTATATCTTATTTGTGATCGCGTGAATCTGTGTGAAATTAAATTTTATCAAATCGTAAAAATTTTAGACGTCTTATCAGTGCTATAAAATTTTTCAATTGTTCCTCTACCTTCTCCAATTTGAACGAAGTATTATGCGAAATTATAAGGAAAGGAAGAGTCAAATCGAAATTTTTGTAATAATCGAAATTATTTCTAAGATTTCAATCTACAACTTTTGTTTGAAAAAATTTTCATTTGGGACTGCGGGACAGCCCTTCTTCCCTTTCACAATTCAGAGTAATAAATATACGTTTTTATACCTATCTAATCTATCTATCTATCTATCTACGTAGTATTGGGCATAATTGGGGGGGGGGGGGCTCAAATTGAGAAATTTTTCAAACAAAAGTTGTAGATTGAAATCTTGATAGTAATTTTGATTTTCCTAAAAATTACTTTATCAAATTCCACTGATAGGTACTCCAAAAACTTTACGATTCGGCATAATTTCATTTTCCACAGATCTGCGATCACAAATATGATATATTTTCGAATAATTAATTTTTGCTGACTGGAAATCGTCAAAAATCATTTGCCTACTTTTTAGAGGCGAATTCCGAACGCTAATCGCAAGCGAATTAACAGCGAATAGAGCGCTACATTCGCTGCTAATTTCGCGTACTATTAGCGTTCGAAATTAGCCGCTAAAAAAGCGGACATTTTTGATATGCTAATAGTACTCTATTTTCGCATGCTATTCGTATACGATAAATGCGAATTTAGCGCTCTATTAGTATACGCGATTCCCATACAGTGTGTTTACCGGGTTTTCATCATTGATGTATCGCATCGGTGAGAAATGAGAATTTTTCAAAAACTATCAAAAACATGAAAAAAATCATCTAAAATGACGGTTCTTGACCCTTCCTGAAAATGAAAGTAAAGTTGAAAAATTAGCGTAAAATGGTGTTTTTGGGTGGTAATGTGTATGTTAAGCAGATTTTATTAACTATAAGCTTTTTTTCAATTTATAACCATTTTTTTGCAATTTTTTTCAAAAATCGTAAAAAAACACGTTTTTTCATGTCCCATAAAAACAGGGGTAAGGATGAAAAATAGTCGAAAAAGGTATTTTTATGTAATAATAGCCACCTTATAACGATTTTTAAAAAAAACAAAAAAAAATTGAAATTAAATATGTCTATTTTTCAAATTTTTTAAATTTTTTAAAAATAGGAAATTATTTTCTGCATATATGTCACCAATTGACACCTGATGTTCAAAACATTTCCAAAATTTCCAAAATAAGGGCCACCCTAATCCAAAATCCATACGTTACCAAAATTACCAAAAAATTTCCAAAGTCATCACACCTATCCGCATTTGGAAAATTCAGCTTAGTCTCTCGATTTGTTTTCGAATTCGACCGAGACTCGAACCCTAATAATAGCTTAAAACGCAAATTACTAGTAAAGCCAAAAGTAGGTACATAAATTTAACGAAGATTCACGATGTTTGGCAAATAGAATAACTCGAGTAATGAATGACAAATTTAAACAGCGAGGTAAGAATTAACTATGCATTGCTCGAGAGACAAATAAAGTATTATGAATGTCGGCTACAGGATGAAAATAATCTCATTAAAACTTCAAAGCTCATCGAATCGGTGCGGCATTTTTGTGTGGAGTATTTTCGATTAAACATTTATCGCGTTCAAAATGCCGCGCCTGGGAAAACACGAAACGCAATCTGTTTACATCAGCGTGATTTATTAAGCATTAAATTTCATTTTGATTGGACACAGTCTGCGCAGCCTTAAGCGATTTTCCTCCATTCTTACTCGCATTCTGTGAGAGAAAATCCGCTCGAAAATGTACTCTAATTGAGTTTTTGATATTTATTCGAGGAAAAACTCCCCCTACCTTATTCTCTTATTTTCTTAATCGTTTCGTCGTCTTCGTTTTTTCACTCCTTCGCAGTCGCAGATAATGCTGAATAGTCTGCGAGGATGAATTAAAGGGTAACTCCGTGTCACCGATGAAAGCTCGCTATTAATCAGTGTAGCCGAATTAGCAGTTAACCTTGCTTTTTTTGTAACGGCTAAAAAACGTAAATTTTCACGTAGGTAGCTTTTTTCGAAGAATTTAATCGCTGACTACCGAAATTTTCTTGTTCGTTTAAAAATGACAAAACCTGAGAAAGAAATTTTTTCAAACTTTCGCCCAAAAATATTTGAAATATCTTGACAGCGTTTTTTTTGTTTTTTCGTTTGTGAAAAAGTTTCGACGAGTATTTTCATGACTCGATTATAAATTTCCCATCTTTATTATAATTGTATCTTGAATCTCCATTTATCAAGATCCGCTGTGGCTTTGAAACTCGCTTACTTTTCTGCCGAAATCATCAAACTTCACGAAATTGTTATCAAGAAACGTCGCCGGTAGTTGAAATTAAATTGGGGGAAAGTTTTTATCTTTTCCATATTTTTTTGATTTTTTTCCCCATCGAGCTTTCAATTGTTGAGAAAAAATTCATCTCGTAACGTTTGAAAGAAAAAAAAACAAAAAAAAAACTTGAAAAATTTTCGAATACATATTTTTGAACGAAAAAGCCAATACAAAAGTTGGAAAAAATTTAGCCAATGAAACAAACGGTGGTACTTTTACGCGTACACTTTGGTTTATCTTAGAATGGTATAAAAAAATGGTGAAGCCGAAAGGGATGTGATTTCGAGTACGTTATCTACAAAATGAAGAATACATTGGGGTACGGTTTTTTTTTGCCCTTTTTTCTTTTTTCCCAACTCTGTGCTTTTTTCCCCTGTCGCATTGTAACCTATTTCCAGCTGCACATATCTTTACGAGCGGCGTTTAGTGAAGCGTCGCGTCGCTTTTGGGGATGGATTATTTGTACTAATAGCATTTACAGATTTTTCTCCCGACTGTTGTTTACATTACGAAGTAACTTTGAAATAGTTAACTGATTGTCAAGTTTACCCTTCAGGTATTTTGGAATTTCATTTGCGACGTGAATTTTCTTTGTGAAAGTTTAGCTCCTACTTGAAGATGTCATGTATTTGTTTCTGCGGTAAAAGTTGACGCAATCGTTTTCTTACACAAAGTTGGTTTTATTTTCACATACGTCAAGGGTGTCGTGGGTAGTGAGTACGGTTTCTTGCAAAAATTCCTCGTGTTTGTCACTCGAATGCTTCCGCCGAGCATATAGGCAACATATGCGAAGCTTTGATCCCAATATTTGCATATGTATCGTAACGAAGGAGAATGGAAATTTTTCTTTTTATATACATATTTTTTTTCTGTCATGTTATGAAATTTTTCGGCGTCGATAAAAATATTCTTAGGTAGATTACTCGTTTCAAAATGGTATACTAGGATAAGAATACGTTTTTTGATTGCGATTGCAAAAAAAAAAAAAAACTTGAAAAAATTTAGTCCTTCCTACTTTCTCTTTGATCCTCAACTGAAAAAGGCTCTGTACAGATCGCAAGGGAAAAAAGAATGAAGATTATTGAACTTGAATTTTTATTAAAAATAAAAAATAATTTATATAAAATATCGAGATAATATAAAATCGAGGAAGATGAATTAATTAATTTTATTTATTCATGTCGATTTACGCAGAGTTGACATCGTAATATTAGGAAGATCCAACAGATCGCGGAAATGTTCGGAGATGATAGCGCGTTTATTGAAATATCGATGGAAAATAAGATTAAATTAAATTCTGTACAATGTTTAGTAAGAGCTGTGTTTTTATTTTTATTATTTACATCACGACGGTGTTGTTTTAGCTTGTTCCAACCAAGTTTTTTGACATCTTTTTGAATTTTACCCCTCCCAAAGTGAACCCTACATGTTCAATTTCTTTAACAAACTTGTCTTTTTTAAGTTCAATGTCATGCCTGAAGCTAAAATTCTTTTCTGAATAATTACCATCTTGTTTAAATACAAAATGATGGAAAGGAGTTAGGCCGGGGAGAGTTCCGAAGAATTGTCGAAGAAACTCGGTCCAGTTGTTCCAGATGACATTGCGAGTGTTGTTAAGGGGATTCCAAGTCAGAATTGAAGAGTTTTTCCCGGACGGCGCAGAAGACGTGACACATTTAGTGATATCGTCCATTAATAATACACTCCAAATGTTCATCGAAATTATCGGTAGGGATTTAGTTAAATATCATCCACATAAATTCTCACAATTGAGAAAAAAAATAAAAATAAAATTCAAATAAAAAATTAAATGACATCTTGAGGCAGCTATATTAAATTTTTGAGTATAATGAATCTACAGTAGGGTGGAACGAAAATCAAAAATTTTCGATTTTCAAAAAATTTAATACCGCGGAAAAATTGCGTTTAGGTGATACATGAAAAAAAAATTCAAATCGAATAATATCTTTCGATCGCGCAAGAGCCCTCAAATTTTTGAAAATTTTCAAAAAATTCCAAAATGTTACAGAATGGGTTTTATGCCTTTGGTTGGCAAGTATTATCATCGTTATTAATATTTTTTGAAAACAAAATCCAGAATTCATCAGATCATCGCATTTATGAGACATTAAAAAAATGTCATATTTTACGTTTTTTTTTTTAAAATTGATTAAAAATTGTAATTTTTTTTTAGAATTTGAACGGGTTTAACATACACAGTTTCGACCAAAAATACAATTTACGACGATTTTCCATCTTTACCTCATTTTCAAGAACCATCATTTTCCTCATTTTTTTCAAAAAAAATTTCAAAGGTACGAAAAAGATAAAAAATTACTGTTAGGTAATATTGTCTTTTTGGGCAAAAATGTGTATTTTAAACGCATTAATTCCAATTTTTTTTTCCAATTTTTAATCTATTTTTTTTTTCTATTTTTTTTAAAACTCGGCGCTTCGCGCCTCGCCAGGGGGCGAACTGGACCCCCTTGGTTGGCTCTATTTCCACACTACGTTTGAAAGTATGAAACACAGTATATGATTTTACTCTGTGACAAAATGTCTAAAAGTCATAAAAAAATTCATTTCCATTGAAATTTAAAATTAAAAAATCGATTAAGTCCAGGTAATAAAAATTTCTGATGAAATGTCCAAAAGTCATGAAAATTAAATTTAAAAAAATCGAAATAGTCTAATAAAATGTCCAAAATTCATGAAAATAAAAATGTGCGAATAATATCTCAACAAAAAACTTCGTATTGCAGAAATTTTATTGATAAGCAAAAAAAAATAGTAAGAAAAACTTCTCAGTTTTTGAGAGTTTTTCAAAAAAAAATCTTTATCTCGTTTTGTCGTGTTTTTTTTTGTTGAAAAAAATACACTTTGCCACTGTACTATTATCTGATAGCCGTCGACGACGACCGAAACGTAGGAGTAACGTTCAAATAAATTGTGAAATTAGGCATTATATTTAAAATGCTTTTATTTGAAAAAAAATCGAATTATAGATAAGGTTATTTAATATTCCAAAAATTTATCAAAAAAGTTGAATAATATTCAGTATAGGTACTTTCTAATGCAGTTATTTAAATTAAAGTACCTAATTTATCTAATTTAATTTTCAGAAATAAATCTTCTTCTTCTTCCAATCTTTTTTTCTTGTTTTCAATTTTCTTCAAAACATTCATCAGATAAAGTAGGTTATCGTTCGTGTTATTTTCTAAGTTTCTAAAAAAATTTCTAAGTTTCAAAATGTCAGAAAGTCATCTTTCAAAAAAAAAATTATGTTTTAGGATGTCTGACAAAATGTCTAGAAAATGTCTAAAAGTCATAAAATTTCAAAAAAATTTACAAGTTTCAAAATGTCTGACATAATGTCTAAAAAATCGAATTGATTAAAAATTTAATGTTTTTTTATGTCATCCAAACCTAACCTAACCTTTTTTTTTTTTTTTTTTTTTTTTTTAAATGACCTCCAATTCGGACGATCCCGATGAAGGAAATTTATTCAACAAATATTGGGATACATCACTCAGCATGGACGGTGACATGTACCAGGTGGTTTATGTACACCGTCCATGCTGAGGAGGGGGGAGACAAATTAAAAATCCATAACGTAAATGTTAAAAATGAACATCTTAAGTCCGTTGCGGGGTACAATTTCCTCCACCGCAGGGATTTCTAATTTCAATTTTATTATATTTATTGGGATAACTTTTGTTTGTAACAAAACTTATGATTAATACTGATTATTATTTGTAAATTTAATGGCAATAAATGTTGATAATACAATGATTGCTGACGATATAATTTAATACTATTTCGAAAAATAAACACCCGAGCGGCACACTCGATCGATAATATCGGAAGATGTAACGTATCGATAAAAAATCGTTTGAAAATCTATAGATGTTCTCACGATATTATAAAGATTTATCGGTACAATTTCATAGGCAAAAAATCTAAAAACTATCGAATTCGATATTATTAAGATTTTATGACGATATTCGTCAACGATACTATCGACAAAGAATATTAAATTTATCGATTCCGATTTTCCACCGATTTTGTGCAGATATTTGAAACTACATTATCGACAACGAATATTAAATTTATCGAATTCGAGTTTTTAACGATTTTGTAAAGATATTTAAAACTATATTATCGACAGATTATATGAAATTTCTCGACTTCGATATTTTACCGATTTTTTGACGACATTTGAAACTATATTATCGACAGATTATATTAAATTTATCGAATCCGATTTTTTACCGATTGCGTGAAGATATTTGAAACTATATTATCGACACGTAATATGAAATTTCTCGATTTCGATTTTTTAACGATTTTGTGACGATATTTGAAACTATATTATCGACAAATAATCTGAAATTTCTCGATTTCGATTTTTTAACGATTTTGTGACGATATTTGAAACTATATTATCGACAAATTATCTGAAATTTCTCGAATTCAATTTTTTAACGATTTTGTGAAGATATTTAAAACTTTATTATCGACACGTAATCTGAAATTTCTCGAATTCGATTTTTCAACGATTTTGTGGCGATATTTGAAACTACATTATCGACAAATAATCTGAAATTTGTCGAACGATTTTTCAACGATTTTGTGACGATATTTGAAATTATTTCCAAATTGGTGAAAATTCTTCTTTTTTAAGTCCAACACGTCTGGAAGTACTAAACTGTCTATTATTTTGACTTTTTCTGAAATGATCCTCTTACCGTAACATGAATAATGTGTTTAGGCATAGTTTAATGTATTAATTATGCTAATTAATGATTTTTAATTATAGAAAAAAGCTAGTAAAAGACGAAAAATCGGAATAAAAAATCGATAAAAAATCGACAGAATATCGAATTCTATAAAGTGTCGCGAAAGTTCCGCCTAAATCGTGAAATTATCTTTCGATATTATAGATAGATTATCGATAAAATATCTTACTATAATCTTGAAATTTTTACTAACTATAATTCGTCGATAATCTATCTATATATCAAAAGATAATTTCACGATTTAGGCGGAACTAACGCGACACTTTATCGAATTCGATATTCTGTCGATTTTTTATTTCGATAATTTGTCGATTGTGCTGCTCGGGCAATTTAAAAAGCGCGAGGCGCAAGATGCGATTACCGATTTGTTTGTTACGAATTAGTGTGATTTAATATACCAAGGTAGGTATCGCGAGGCGCAGGTACGCAAATCGAGAATAAGGTTTACGATAGAATATAAGATAAACGAGTAATTATGTAAGGAGATCACGAAACGATCTTATTTCACGGAGGTTATAATAAGTTTTAAGCCGAGGGGATTATTCAAATGAAAGAAAAATTATGAATATCAACAGAATAAGTCAGGGAAAGTTGTAAATTTCATACTGATTTTTCACTATTTGGTCGCAAAATTTATGGAATTGTTTCGTGTAATATTTTTTAGGTGTGTTTTTAATTTCGTCGTCCAAAGTATTTTCAAAATCCTGCCTGGGTTTCTCCAGCATTGGACATTCCTTAATTAGATGAAGTGAGTCCTGAATATCTGCGTCACAAAAACATTTTTTATTATCTGTTTTCCCTATTTTATTTAAATAGTATTGGAAATTACCGTGGGACGAGAATACTTGCGTAGTGTTATAATTTAATTCGAATTTACTGCTATAAAAATCAATTAGGTTTGGGATGAGTTCTCTAGTAGTGCTGGCATTGGACGTTTGATTCCATTCAATTTGAAAATTTTGGAGTCCCCAAATTTTTAGAATTTGTTTTAAACGCGGGATAGAGATGTTATTTTCCTCGATATCAGTGAGTTCAATTTCATCGTTAGCTTTAATTTCTAATATATTATTGGGTGTTTGTAATTTAATATTGTATTTTTTGTCGTCAATTTTTTGAATGATTGGGAGATGGAGAGGTAAGTATGAATAAAAGTTTTCTAGTTTTAAATTTTTTTGAGCGGCGTATCTTAGATTTCGGATTATGAGTTCAATTTCCATTGGTAGTGATTTTGATAAAACGAAAGCAGCCTGGTATGAGATAGTTTTAAAAGCTTTGGCAATGTTGATACAATAAAACCTTTGAATTTTGCGAATAATTTGAGTATTCTTTTTTAACGCAATCCTGTGAAGAAAGATGGATAAACAATATTTAAAAAGGGTAAGTATTGTTGCCTCGAACATGATTTTTCTGGCCCAGGGGCTCTGACCCCACGTATTACAACATATTTTATTAATTTTGTGGAAAGTTTTGATTGATTTATTGTAGAGGTAATCGAAATGAGGTTGAAAAGTTAATTGCTCGTCGATAATTACGCCTAAGAATTTGAATTGGGTAACATGCTCAATTTTTGTGTTATTAATTTTGATTTTTTTTTGTTGGGGGGGGGGGGGGGGTCCAGAGGAGGGGGTGTTCATGTGAAAAGATTGAAAAACTACATTTTTTAAAATTTAGTTTTAGATCCGCTTCTTCCAAATGTTCATTAATTAAATTTAGAATTTCGTTAGTTAATGTTTCGAGAGTTTTCATATCGTTTGCAGCCAAGATTGCAGTGTAGTCATCTGCGTATGCAATTCTTTTTAATTTTTTACTAAGGCTATTATGTTTTTTACTTCGAAAAGGGAAATGTAGGTTTAGGTTAAAGCAAATATTCCAAAGGGTCGGTCCCAATCTAGATCCTTGAGGTACACCTCTTTTAATGTCCCTTTTAATTTGAATATTGTTTTGAGAAAAAATTGCTTCTCTATGTTTTAGGTAGGAGATCAAAATTTTAACAATATTTCTAGGAAATTTGTAATATCTGAGCATTTTAAAAAGATATCTATGTGAAATGTTGTCAAAGGCGCCAGAGATGTCATGGCTAATAACTGCCGTGTATTTAAATTTGTCTCTGTAATCTTTGATATATTCGATTAATTTAGTTGCTGCTAATTAGGTTGATTTGTTTTGAACGAAGCCGAATTGGTACTTGGATAAAATTTTGTTTGCAGTCAAAAATTCATTAATATGATCCAGGATTATTTTCTCCAGAAGTTTACCAAAAGTGGGTAGTAATGATATAGGTCGATAGGCGTTTGCATTTTTAGGAGAAGGACAATTTTCGCGGTTTTCCAGATTTTAGGGAAATAGTTAAAATTCAGACATTTATTTATAATATTTGTTACGAGTTCGGAATGAAAAATGTTCAAAAGTTTTAATGTTTTGTTGTCAATTAAATCGATACCTGGGGCTTTTTTATTATTAAGTTTCCTAATTATGTTACTTATATGAGAGTTTTCTACTTGTGGAAATGCTATCGGCTTATATTCATCTGGGTAGTATTCGTCCATAGTGTGTCCAGGGGGGAAATTAAAGGGAGGCGCGTCAGGAAATTTTTGTTTGAGTAGGTAGTCAGGGTATTCTTTTTCTTCTTCTATTAGGGTGTTGTTGGTTTCATCAAAGATTGGTGGGATGGTTGTTTTCTCATTAATTTTCTCATTAGCAATTTTATAGGGTAATGACCAAATTTTAGATTCCGTACAGAATTTTTTCCAAGAATTCTTTTTTGCTTTTATTATCTCTTCTTTGAATTTATTTTTAATTTCGTAGTAATTTTTCTTAGCCAGATTTTTAATCGGCAAGGGGGAGTTTAAATTGTTTTTGTGATATTTGTAATTTTTGAGGGCTTTATTGTTTTGAATTTTAAGTTTTTCTAAATCTTCATTCCACCAATTGTTAGTACTTTTGTTATATTTTACTTCTATTGTTGCATTTTTTTTGCGCTTCGTTTATTAGTTTAGTAAAGTTTTCCAAATAATTTTCAAGTTCGTTTGGATTTGCCGGTTCAAAAGGGGGAAATACGATATTTTCAATGTTGTTTTCAAGTTTAACTTTGTTGTATCTCAAGAAATTTGGAGTGGAATGAGTTTTGTTGACGTTTATTGAGAAATTAATAAAGTAATGATCGGATAGGGAATCTTCTTCTAAAATTTTCCAGCTATCGATTAAATAGTTTTTATTTGTGAGGGTATAATCTAAAATGCTTTTGCTTTCGTTTCTGTGGAAAAACCTAACCTAGCCTAATGTAACCTAACCTAACCCAACTGTCGGATTTTGGTCTCTGATTTTCCTGTCGGATTTTGGTTTAATTTTTTTCCATTTTGGTCTCCGTAAAAGCATATACTATGCTAAAATTTTGGAAAGTGTTGAAAAAGGAATAAAAAATGAGAAATACCTATGTATTGGGTGGAAAATCTTATGCTTCACAAGATTGGCTATTATAAAGTACTTTTTTTCATAGAAAACGTAATTTTTACGTTAGACGAAAGAAATGATTTTGCGATACTTGAAAAACACAGATCTGCAAACATAAATTCGAGGTTGGGGTAAAGAAAATGGCTTCAAATCGAAGAAATAACTTCACGTCAATGCAAAATCTCAAATTGCACCTAACAATCCGCGTAACAGCTTTTGTTTGGTAGGGGGTTGGGTCAAAAACGCAAAAAATGCTGGTTTTTTATGACTCCTTTGTGAATCACCATTACTCCTTTTTCAAGAGGGGAGGTTAGGATGATATTTAAAAAAAAAAAATTTTGAATGCATAGCGTTGACAAGCGGAATTTTCCAAGGACTATGTATGACGCCATTTAGATTTTTCATCTGTGCCGTTTTTGAAGAAAAATTGAAAAATAAATTCATTTTGTTTTTTTTACAAAAAAAAAATAATTTTTATTTTCATTTTGCATTTTGATGATGTAATTTTGCAGAAAATATTGATAGATTGTTTGGAAAATGAAAAATTTCAAGTGTCAAAATTGAAGAAAAACACGATTTTTGTTTGATGCCCCGTTTCCAGAGAAACTATGCAACCCACAAGATTTTCCCAAGAATATTTTTTATTCGGTAGAGTCTGGTCTGTAGTCTGGCGAGAGGGTTTTGCAAAATTTTAATTTGCTGACGATTTCTTTCGAGTTGGCTGGAATACCTACTACGATGAAAATTATGAGAAATTTTGATAAAATCGAAGCGAAAGTAGGAATTTTCCAAAAACCCTCTAGTCAGACTACAGACCAGACTCTACTGAATAAAAAACATTCTTAGAAAAGTCTTGTGGGTTGCATAGTTTCTCTGGAAACGGAGCATTAAGCAAAAATTGTGTTTTTCTTCAATTTTTACACTTGAAATTTTTCATTTTCCTAAAAATCTATCAATATTGAAAAATCCATGCTTTTCATTTTTCAAGAATCAAAAAAACAAGATGAATTTAGTTTTCAATTTTTCTTCTAAACTGCATAGATGAAAAATCAAAATGGCGCCATACATAGATCTTAAAGTTGAAAAATTCTGCTTATCAACTCAAAATGAACAACATATTCAAAAACGAGCAAAATCGAAGACCAAAGATTTTTTCACCCCACCCTACTTATCCTCTTATAGCCTTTACTAACGTTGATAATCAGTTTCTGGTAAAATAAAGAATAAAATAATAGTGGACTGTATTTCATCTTCATTGGCCGTCATTTTATCTGGCGTAGAAGGACCAAAAAGTATGGTAAAATTGCCATAAAAAAATCAGGAGATGGTGCATATATTTGAACTAAAAAAAAATGGAAACTTCCAATACATTCAAGTATTTGTACTCGTAGGAAAAAATCATGATAATTCGCCGGGGGCACAATTTCATCCCTCGATCCCCTCCGTTGATCATATCACTGGAAACAAGAGATCGAATGAAATTTTTCTACCACGTCTGTACTGGATTGAAAGTTCCATCAATTACCATAAAAATGCTTCATCGCACATAAAGAAAGGAAGTGGAGTCGATTTCAAACGAAATTAATTACATTAAAATACAGTATAGGTATCGATAAAAGCAAACGGAAAATAGAAATGAAAACAAAAACTACGCGAGCTGAAATATAATCAACACGCGAAACCAATAAGGGGTAAAAAGGGTAAATGAAGCCTATAGCGAAATATCGTTGATTAAAGAGTTATTTTAAAAAACATAAAGAGAGTCGATTCTGATGCAAAATCAACCCTGGGTACTGCTTTTGACATCTAACCATTTACTGCATAATTTTTTGTTACGTTTGAAAGTTATTTCACTGCGGGTATGAAATCGTTTCGTATAATATGATTAAGAATACATCAACCAGGGTGTACTTTATGCTTCAATTTTGCGTATTACGAGCTTACAAGTAGGAAAGATTCGCTTCATAGCAGTTTTAAAACCATCACAAAGAGGCCTCTTTTTTTTTTTACCTCCGACACTTGGTGTTTTTGGTTCTTTTCAAGTAGGTATGCCTATAAGAAAAAAAAGTGGAAAAAACTCCTCGACAATATATTTCGACGTTCTTTTTTTATAACGAAGCGGGGCGCCGGGGGTTATAAAAATTAGTACAAGTTGAAACCTATGAAAGAATTTAATTAGTTAATGAACAAAGAGAGCTGCAGCAGAAGAGAATAGCTAATGGAAAGTTTATCGTCACCCTATACGCCATACCTCCTTAGCGCCGGAGTACTTGGTACGTTTTTCGAAGCAATTTACCAACATGAATTCCGATTAAAATTCAAACCTTGTAACGGGACAAAGCAAAATCAACGCTAAATAGGTACCTCGACTAAGGTAACTTTTATAAATATTTTTGAAATGAATTCAGGCCCTGGGGTTACGAAATGTGAATTCGCAACGACGACGACCGTTTTTTTCCAACTCGACTCTATTGTGCGGCATGGCACTCCGATTAATAAAAGTTTTACTCAAAAGTGATTCGCTGTTTTGCATATTAAACTCGACACTGATTTAATTAAGTATATTTATTTCGTCGTTTAGCTCTAATCTTCGTTATTCCCCTTTCGCAAGCATGCCAATGAAAATTTTACTCGGATTTATGAATTAATCGATTACCTGCTTTTACCTCTTTTTTTTATTTCTTTTTTTATCTTATGTACCTAGCTACCTACCTACTCTCAGGTTCGAAAATAAGGTTTTTATTTTATCAAAATTTGATAATCTGGATATCTGAATCAGAAAAATATAGTGTAACGGTATATCTGAGGCCTATAGGATTTTATTCATCTTAGGTAATTTGTTTCGATCGGCTGCTCGGTGTACGCAGCTCGACCTTTTTTCCCTTCCCTTCAGGTCCAGTTTCCTTTCCCATCCTTTTTGTCCATTCTCGGCTTTCTCCACCAATTACATCACGTCTTCTTCTTTATTTCCGTCTTCACCCCTTTTCTCCTGTCAATCCTTCGTCCTTTCGAGCTGCGTATATCGCACGCGATCGATTACATTTATAAATCAGTCTATATTTGTCCCTACGTGGCGTATAGTCTCAAATAAGAATCTCATTATCTGGTCATAGTGACCGCCCGTATTTTACTTTCAATTATTAATTTTTAATTCGTTGTGCTATAAAAATCTATCTGGTCATAGTGACCACAAGTGAAGTGTGTTGACGAAATAAACGATTACTTTTTGTGAAATGCGTATGTATATTTTTCAAAAAAATAATTTAATCAAGGTTTTCCAATTTTCCTAAAAAAATCTGGATTAATTTTGTCGCGTTCGTGAAAATTACGTTTCCTGAATTTTCGCGTTTAACGAAGAAAAATATAACGTGACAATAGTATATACCTGGGCAGTGATGGACTTTTTTTGAAATTTGGAATCAAAAAACCCGTCACGAAATTCCAACATGTTAGGTTAGGTTTGGTGATGTCTGATTTTTTCTGCATCGTTTTCAGAGTCAAATTGAAGTAGAATCGCTCCTGATCGGAAGGTGGTGATTTATTTTGATACCTGATTTCCTAGGATCGATTTTTTTTTGAATGATTTTATTGATATTTTTTGGGTCGTTGTTATCTGAGGAGGGAACTACGAGAATCGTGTTGTTTTGTTTAGGTTGACTCAAGTTCGGAGTGATATCTTTTGATTTGTTTATTGAAGAGTTTTTATTTTTAGCATTTCGAGAGTTTGGAAGAGAAAAAACTTGAATAGTCATGTCGGAGTGTTCAAAAGTTTCAGTCAGAAGCTGCTTAACCTTTTCCCAGTTTTGATTATCCAAAAAAAAGATTTGGTCATGTCAGATTAGGTTAGATTCAGTATTGAACGAAAGAATTTTGATTAAATATTTTGTCAGACATTAAAAAACTTGAATTAAAAAAAAAAAGACTTTTTAGGCATTTGCCAGACATTCTGAAACATTCTGAAACATTCTGTAAAATGCAAATGCAAACTTACAAACCTATTGGTAAACAACTGTTATGTTGATTATTTTTGCATTGTGATATTTTTATACGAGTGAGTAATAAACTTGCCCTACCTTACCAATTGGATTGGGGTCCAATTAAAAAAAAAAAAAGGTTTGGTGCATTAGATTAGGTTTGAGTGGTATAAAAACCACTTGAAAATTTTTTGAAAAATTTCATTACTTTTAGAAACATTTTGTGAGACATTCTGAAATTAATTTTTTTTTTTAGAAATTTCATAGCTGACAAAATGTCTAGAAAATGCTTGAAAGTCATGAAATTTCTAAAAAAAAAATTAATTTCAGAATGTCTCACAAAATGTTTCTAAAAGTAATGAAATTTTTCAAAAAATTTCATTACTTTTAGAAACATTTTGTGAGACATTCTGAAATTAATTTTTTTTTTAGAAATTTCATAGCTGACAAAATGTCTAGAAAATGCTTGAAAGTCATGAAATTTCTAAAAAAAGAAAAACAAGTTCCTAATTTAATGTAACTTCTTTTTTTTTAAATAGGGCTCCCACCCAAGTTTTTGGGGGTGGGAGTAGTTTATTTAGAAAAAAATAATACAGAAAATTTACATACCAGTGAGGTTATTGTTAAATGTTGTCATAGTTAAGCTGAGTTGGCCGGCCGCGCCGGCCCCACTAAATGTTATATATAACACTAATTAAAGTAATTGATCGCATAGTTTAAATTAACTAAAAACGAATTCAGCGACATGTTACAAAAAAAGTAAGACATAAATCACCAAAAAACTCCGAGAATTAACTGAATAATCGTGAGTTAACAGTAGAGCTAATGTTTACTCCATGAAAATTGAAAGAGAAAAACCTAATATAACTTCTTTTTTTTTTTTTATATAAGGTCCCCAGTCTGGGCATTGCCAGTGGGGAGAGTTTATTAGTAAACAATAAATACAACCACTTATGTACCTTACAGTTTTTAAAGTAGTTACATCCTATTTACTAATTGACAACATTTAAAATATAGGTATATTAAAATATAATAACGTAATATAGACTTATCATATCCTTTTTGGCCAAATCTGGCCGCCCCTTAGGGGGACGGTGGTCTGTACATTTTAGATGTAGGTATTTATACGGTGTTTTCTCCTAAGAAGCGGTCAGAAGTAATACATAATAATACAGATTTTTATTTTATTTTATTTATTTTTTTATTTATTTTATTTATTTTATTTTATTAAGTTAGAATTACTTTTAATATTTATACTTTATACAAATGGAATTCTTAGAATAAGGGGAAGAAGGGAGAACCAAGGTTCCAATTACGAGGCCGCAGTCGTTGATCCAGTGGATCCGAGTAGCCACGTAAAGTCGTACTTCTTAGTGCTCCCTCTTAACCATTTTGTCTAAGGATTTTTCATTAATCCTTTAAGATTCATTGAAATTATTTACAAAATTTAAATTAGTAGAAGAGTGAGGAGGTTACCAAGGTTCCGATTCAAAGACCATCATCGTTGATCAACGATCCGAATGGTCACAGAAAATCGTAGGTCTTGGTACCTCCTGATTTGATAGGTAGTTTAGTTAACCTAAATTATTACTTTACAGACGTTTATTTATATATTTTAATTAATACGTTTTTGGGGAGGGCCGTAGATGATAAAGTCATGATCAGGTTCAGCCCTTGCAAAGTATCCTTTAAAATCGACGGAACCGTAGACAAATTTTTCGCCATAGGTAACTCCTCCTTTTCTTCGTTTATTTTCCAAAGCTAAGGACCTATCTTCCTCAGCTTGTCTATTTAGAGCTAATTGGTAGAGTAATCGACGGAGTTCGAGACTTAACCTTTTGTCAGTTAGAAGAACTTCGATTTGTTGTCTCTCGGTCAAAGTATCTGGTAGTTCGCATAAGTACTCGAGGTAGAAGGATTCGAGATGTTTTCTCTCCTTGAATTTATCATTTTCGTTTGAAATTCTATCCGAGATGGAAATATTAGTCGAGTGAACGGGTATATTGGGTGTTTGAGTGGTAGACGTTGTTTGATTAGTGGAAATCGTTTGAATCATAGAAGTCGCTTTGGATTTGTTTTTATTTTTATTTTTACTACAACTTCTTTTACGGGGTTTCTTTACAGATCTCAGTTTTTCTGAAAGATAAAGGAGATATTAGCTCGGAATGAGGTTAGGGATTTGTTGATTTCAATGATAGGAAGTTTAATTTGTCATTTTATAGTTTACATCTCTGATTTTTAGAAGCTTCGATGTTCCATAGTTTTGCTGTGCAATTTCGGAGGTATTTTAAATGGGTCAGATTTGTGACATCTATTTGGGGTGGACGTGAGTTAGTGAAGTTTGGACAAGATGTAAAAATGTGTTCAGCTGATTGAGCTAAATTGCCACATGTACACATTGGGGAATTTATTTTGTTAATTTCATACAGGAAGTCGGCAAAACAACCATGACCAGAGATTGCTTGACTACTGAAGAAATCTATTGGTGGATTTGCCTCTAAGTAATTGCGAACATTTGAGATAAGTTTATGAGTCCATTTAGCGCACTTGTCAATTTCCCATTGTGATTGCCATTTAAAGATAATTGCGTCTTTAGAGGCTAATTTGAGTTCGGTTTTAGACATGTCAGGGTCTAACTTGTTAGTCATAAATCCATATTCTTTAATAGGGAGTTTGTTTTTAAATAACCAAACAACAGATCTTGCATGAATTTCTAGCAGTAGAGGAGGCCAACCTGCAATTACACAAGCAGCAGAATGGCTAGTTGTTTTATATAGACGTGCAATATTTCTGCTGATTGCTCGTTCTAGTTTTCAAATTTTAGACTTGTTATTGGTGGTGTACAGTTGTTCATAAAATAATGAGCTGCAGTATTTTAGAAGGGAACCTATCACACATTTGTACATTATTTTTCTATGGTTAGAGCTATATCCATAGAGATTGTGGCTTAAAGAAGTAATTATTGGGAGGTACTTTAGGGATTTCTCTATTATATAATTAATATGAGTATCCCAAATGAGTCTATCATCTATTATTACACCTAAGTATGTGATCGAGGAAGAAGAAATGATATCAGAATTACCAACTTTAACTTTGTTGCACGGAGCATTTCTTTTGTCTATATTTGGCCGATTATCAAAAATCAAGACTTCTGATTTATTTTCATTTATTTTTAGACTTTTGGAGTTGAAGAATTCGATTATTCCGTTTGTTATAAGTTTTGTTCTATCAAGAAGTTGATTAGGAGAGTCAGCAGCAATTAAAATGAAAGTATCATCTGCAAAACAAAAAATTCTCGCAAAAAATAAATCTTTAAGTAAATTTAGTAAGTCATCTATTTGGATGTTCCAGAAGTCAGGGCCTAGAATTGATCCTTGACCTAACTTAACCCAATTTGGTGTCGAATAATTCCATGGAAATGTAAAAAAAAAGTCATAAAATATCTAAAAAAAAATTCAAGTTTCAGAATGTCTTTGGATTTTTTTTTAGAAATTTTATGATTTTTTTTTACATTTCCACGTAATTATTTGACACCAAATTGGGTTAGGTTATGTTAGGTTTGGATGCCATAAAAAAACTTACCAACTTTTTAAAAAATTGATTACTTCTTAGACATTTTGTCAGACATTCTGAAACTTGGAAATTTTTCAGAAATTTAATTTTTTTAATTTTTATATTTCAATAGAAAATGATAATTTATTTCAAATTTTTTCTTTTGAAACTTGCAAAATAAATTAATTAGAAATTTTATGATTTTAGACATTTTCTAGACATTTTGTCATAGGTATTATACATTCTAAAGCTTAGAATTTTTTTATAAATTTGATCATTTTTCATCAATTTAAATTTGATGACTTTTAGACATTAAGTTTTCATTATTGAAACGTCGATCATTTCGACGCTCTCTTTAGGCCTAATACTATTATTCCACGACATATCGTATAAAATTTTCGGTGTATACACAATTGAGCAGTTTACTATTAATTTTGTAAATATGTAGTTGAATTGTAGGACTGTCGTAACTCTTTGTTTCGATAAAATGATTTTTTTAAAATTTATATTGCTCGGCAGCCCTCATTTTTTTTACTAGATAGGCCTATATTTACTTTTTTCAATTTTTTTTTTTCAAAAAAATCAATTCTTCTGAGAAAAAATCTTTCAATTTTATAAAAAATATTTTTTAGAAAACATTTCAAATTTTTGTCTCATACATAGATATACTATTTCAATTCTAGAATCTTTTTTTTTTTTTTTTCAATTTTTTCAGAACCAAAAAAAAATAGGTAGGTACTGAATTGTTTGATAAAATTTTATTTTTCATTTTTTTTTTTTTTTTTTTTTTGAGAGAGAGAGAGAAATTTTAGGCTTAGTTATTCATCATTTTCACATCTCAAAAAGAGCCTATGTTTTTTGAAAAATTATTTCGCATTAATTTTTCTCAAAATTGTAATTTAATTATAGATATGCATCAGGGTAGTCCCCTTATTTTGGAAATTTTGGAAATGTTTTGAATATCAGGCGTCAATTCGTGACATTTACGGAGAAAATAATTACCTATACCTATTTTTTTTCTCTAACTGCATTTTGAGTCGTGCCGCCGGCCTCCAGTTTGAAAAAAAAATTTAAAAAGTATCTAGAAGATTTTTAAAATTTCAATTTTTTTTTAAATCGTCATAAGTTGGGTATTATTTTATAAAAAGATCATGTTCGATGATTTTTCATCTTTACCCCCGTTTTAACGGGACATGGAGAAATATCATTTTTACGATTTTTGAAAAAAATTGAAAAAAGGTTGTAATCGATAAAATCGTTTCAACACACACATTACCACCCAAAAAGACCATTTACGCCAATTTTTCAACTTCACTTTAATTCTCAGGAAGGGTCAGGAACCGTCACTAGACGATTTTTTCACATTTTTGGTCGTTTTCGAAAATTTCCACCGATACGTCAATGATGAAAAATCACCGTGAAATGGTATTTTTATACAATAATACCCACCTTATGACGATTTTTAAAAAAAAAATGACAAAATTTTAAAAATTGTCTATTTAAAAAAAATAGTTTTTTTAAAAGTGAAGGCCGACTGGCGGCACGACTCAAAATGCAGTTGGGGGGGGGGGATATGGAATTATTTTCTCCATATCACCAATTGACGTCTGATATTCAAAACATTTCCAAAATTTCCAAAATAAGGGCCACCCTTGTATGCATATCTGCGATCTGCATATCAATTTTGAAAATTCTTTTTTAAAAAACTTTCAAAATTGTTTTCCAAAAAATTTGTAAATTTCCCAATCAATGCTTCTATCTGTTTCCTATGCAGATAGTAGGTTAGGTACGTATGGATATTTTTTTGGTCCTTGAGAATTTACTCGATTTAAAATTCACGTGTATCAAAAGAATCGTAGCCTGGTCCGAAGATAATACAGTTTTGGGTAAATTGGATTCTCTGGTAATTCTTTCTCTACTACAATATTGACTCCGGATTATACTACATAATGCAAAGCTTTATACCTATCTTAAAGCATAATGGCGTATTGATCCATAAAGCACCTAACGGTAAAATTGATTGAAGTTTTTGCCTTTATTCGAACGAAACAGATTTTTATCTCGAAACTATGAATATTATAAATTCCATTTCTAATCGAAACTCGAATAGATAACTAAATTAAATTTAAAATCAGCGAAAAATGTTACAAAAGCTACCCAGTGGTCGCAATCATCATTTAAATTTCTAGTACCTATCTACGAACGAAATTAAATAAAAACTCGATTTGAGAAATAATTGTTCTCTCTGTGTGGCTTATACCTAAACCTACGTAATATGATATTTGATAGACGGCTCGAATATAAAATTGGTCGATGGTTTTATAACGTGGAAAATATTATAATTCGATTTCAAAATGAGGCTACATTTTAAGTGGGATGTTTTAATCCTTTTATGTAAACAATCAAATTAGAAATTAAACTTATTAAATAGAATAAGTGTATTATCGCGCGGTTGGATTCATCATCATTTTATCCACGAATTCAACATTTCTCTTTCTCGTGAGTCTCGTGCCTCGAATTAGTTGCAAATGATAGGTCGATGCAAATAAAGCTTTCATTTTACCGCGAAACATTTCTTTACAGAGCTAGGTCCCTTGTAGGGGTTTTTTAAAAAATTACTTAGGGCCAGCCTTGTACAACGTAAAAATTGACCGATTTTTAAAATCTTCACATCAATGTTATTTCATTTTAGGTATACGCAGTAATTCTCAATTTTTTATCATCTCGCAACTTAATTTCAAGTGTTATCTTTATAGCACCTCAAAAAAGGAGCAAAGTTTTTTCATCCAACATTAATTAATACTGTTCCTTTTTATTGGAAAGTACGAGTAATTCGCTATTTTTTATTTTTTCCCTAACAAAGTTTCAAGTGGCGCCACTAAGCTACCAAAATGAGCTTTGACACAACAAACTATACCTACTATTTTTTTTGGAATAAATGGAATAAAAAATTTTTGATTTTTTTTTTTGGGGGGGGGGGGGCTTTTGAAGAAGAAAATTTCTCAATTTTTTAGAGCGCCAAATATTTCTCAAATTTTTGCCGAAAAAATGTTTACTTTCATAGAGGAAAATTTTTTTTTTTTTTTTTTTTTTAATAGACAATATTTATTTTTTGAAACTTATTTTTTTAATTTTTGGAATTTTTTTTGAGAAAAAAAAATTTAATTATTTTAGGATTAAAAATTATGCTTAGGTATCTTAATTTTTCAGATACCATATGTCAGCTTGAAAAATCTCATTATTTGCAGTAAAAAAATCTTTCAATTTTTTGGGAATTGTTTTTCAAGAAAAATAATTATTGAGAAAAAATCCAATTTTTAGTCTCATCGAGAAAAAAAAACTTTCAATTTTTTTACTTATAAGAAAAATTTATCAATTTTTCGAGAGAGAAGTTTTTCAATTTTTTAAGGAACAGAAAATCTTGTTTGTTTTTTAGAAAGAAATTTTTTTCTATGGAGAAAAAATCCTAATTTTTAGTCTCATTAAAAAAATAAGATCTTTAAAATAGGTATGTTTTGAAAAAGAAAATTACTTGATTTTTTGAAAAAATAAATCTTTTATTTTTATAGCAGAGACAAAATTCTAATTTTTTGGGCTAACAAAATCTTACTTACATAACTTCTTGTCTCAATATTGTAGAAAAAAAAAATCTTAAAAACATATTTTTCATGTTTTGGATTGGGGGGGGGGGGGGGGGGTGAAATGATGCTCATCATATTTTTTTAGTAACTAACATGAAAAAATCTCGTTGTTTTTTTTCAAGCAAAATATTTTCATCTTTCAAGCAAAAAAATCGTTTATTTTTCTAGGAGAAAAACTGTAATTTTTCTATTGTTATTGTTTCAAAGTAGGGAATTATTTTATAATAAAAAAAACACAACAATCTGTTGAAAATAATAATTTGTAGGTAGGTAGGTAAAAAAAAATTCTAATTATGTTTTGTTTTTGTTTTTAAAAAAATTTAGGACTCCCCATCGTACAACTTGAAATTAAAATGAGGCAAATGAAAAATTGGGAATTGATTCTTATGAAAAGAAACATCTTTCATAGGTTATTATTTATGATCAAAAAAAGGAAATATTTTAAAAATCGGTCTATTTTTCATTTCTATAAAAATAGGAGGTGACCAGGGACCAATTGAAATTCAGTTTGAGGAAAAATGAAAAATATGGAATAATTTTCTTATGAAAAGAAAGAATTTTAGGGGGTGACATGACAAAAAAAAAATTGAAAGTCCAAAATAAAGGCTACCCTCGTGTGTACATGTACATACATAATTTCTTGTTTTTTATAGGTTGCCAACCCCTAATGAATTTTCCTATATCACTCAGGAAACCCCCTCTATACATAATTAAGATAGTACGGTTTTTCCTATTTTTGAAATATTGAAATTTGAAATTTTCAAAATTCAGACAACGGGCAGTTTGGCTTGCGTACTTTTCTCTTTAAAAATTGCACAACCTACGCTATATCTCGAGTAGATACCTAGTTTTCAAAAGTTATTTGATAAAGTGGGCGAAGTGAATTGTATCATAACTACGCGTAAGTGTTCCGAAATCTCCTTTAATCTGTACAGATAAAAATATTAAATAAATATTAATTATTGTCAGTTAAATAACGATAATTGTTTCGATTGTCACGATAACAGGTACCATGGGTACCTGAACATGGCACATTAGTGATGTTCACGTTTACGTATATGCTTGAGAAAATACCATACAAGTGGGTACCTAGTACCTACATACTTCGTAACTAAATAACAATTTCGAGGAGAATAACCGACAAGATATGCGTGCTTTCAATAATGTCGACGTTTCGTTTGTAAAGTAAATGAAGCCGATGCGAAATGGCAAGAAATTCGCAACTGTTTCGACGCCTCTCTCACTCTATCTATGCGGTTGTAATATAGTCCTACTAGTACAAAGATGTTGCAGAGATAGGACGTTGTAAAGTTATAGTAACCGTGTAAAGGAGCGAACTAAATGAACAAGATTTCTCCTCGAATAACTCGCTACTCCATTAACACGATCAAGCTTATTAAAGTCAGCGAGAAATATTTCATACGAAGCAGAAAATTGTGAATTCGGGATTGGTTTTCGATTGATCGAACTTGCCGGTCGCCATTAAGTTGGCTCTTTTGTAATGTGCCGGTGTCGGACGCGCACTTGTGATTAATTAATTAATATTAGCTATGATTTTGCCGCCCAAGTTTAATAAATTCAACACTCATTAGTACGCGATTTTACCCAGACGCGGTGTTTTTTCCATCGCACATGTAGTCGTACACGCGAGTGCGGGAAAATCAAGACGAATCGAGTACCATCCTCATTTCTTTATTTACTCTCGTGACGGTGACTTTTAATTATTTCCTCGTTAATAAAATATTTTTCTCTGATAACGTTATCAGTTAATCCCTCTATTGGTACAAGTACTTGAAAAGTTGCATAAATTAGCCAACCATTAATAAAAATTATCGATGTATTGATACGGTACCTCCATTTTTTCATGACGTAGGTATCTAACCGGAAAATAAGTGAAATTTTATTTTTGTTACAGCACGTTTTCATTCTAATCTGGCCGCTGGTTCGTTGTGCTCTTTTTTACGAGTTTGTATCGTTTAAATGACGTGTTCGGTTTTTTATTAAGTTAGTTAAAAATTTACATTTCCATTGGGTAATGGGGGGGGGGGGGGTCCACGATGCTACGTAGAAGTGAATTTTTCTCAGATGGCTAAATTTTTCTTCACCCAAAACGAAAAGTGGAAAAGATTTGTCTTATTTTTTAAGCCAATATTAGGTTCTTCTGTTATGGAAAAAAATTAACCAAGTAAAGGAAATCTAGGTATTTGCATATTTATTCGAGGATTAATGTTTGCAAAAAAAATCATTTTTGCTGAAATAATAATTCAGTTTGAGAAATACTTATTGTTTATTTTAACGTTCGAGTTTGTCTTCATTATTGTTGCTCTTTTTTATGAATCGACTAAATGAGATTTCTGACTTTTTGGGTCAGTTTTCTCTCGTGATTTTTCAAAATTATTTTTTGTACTCTACACATGAGTTTTTAAAAGAATTGATGATAAAATAGGTACCTACTTGGATAGATGAATGAAAATTGAAATTTCGGTGAACTTATAACAAAAACATTCAGAGTAATATTGGAAAATAAGAAAACTGGTACTATTTTATTGTGTTTTCAAATGCCCCATTATCTCAAAAACTACATTATTGTAAAATATAATAGCTAATTTTTTATTTGGATTGTTGAGGAAGGTCTACACTTCATGATCAGACAAGAGGGTTTCGAGGAATTTCTATTTCATCTCAACAATATTGTTGAGCTTTCTCAAAATTTTTGTTGTATTAGCATAGTTTTTTTGGGGGGGGGGGGGTGCTATAAAAAAATGAATTTTTCATCTAATGCATAGAGTATAAGAGGACCCACTTGAAAGTGTAATAAGAAGTGTCTGTTCTCCCACAGTCGCCATTTACCCCTTGGAAAAAATTGGAAATGGGAAAGTCTCGACCTCCCCAAATTTTTTTTTGAAATTTTATTATTCAGTTTTCATATTTAAAAACGCATAAAGTTTTCGAGAAGTCAAAATACCTAATTCAATCTTATTACTTTTGTTGAACAAATAACTGAAACATTCAGAGAATATTATTGTAAAATCATAAAAAACTTGAATACCTACTTATTTTCTATTTTGTGAATTTCCAATCATGCCCCATTATCTAAAGAACTATAGGTAATAGGTATTGAGCTAGACTTTTTTTGGAATTGTTAAGAAATGTCTACTCCACAATCAGACGGGATTGTTTTGAGAGATTTCCATTTCATCTAAAAAATTGTTCAGCTGCTCAAAATTTTCTTGATTTTTTTTGAGAAAGCTATGAGCCATTGTTCAGATAAAATAGAAATTTCTCAAAACCCTCCCGTCTGATTGTGAAGTAGACATTCCTCATCAATCCAAAAAAAAGTTTAGCTCAATACCTATTATAGTTTTTGAGATAATGGGTCATAATGGGAAATTCACAAATGAAAAATAAGGCCCGTATTTTAAAAATTTGCTTAAGCAAACATTGACCTTAAGGCGAGGCGATTTCACACGTATCGTGTCAATTTACATCGAGCAGCCATTTATTTGTATGGAAAAAATAAACAAAACTACTTGGTCTGTGTAAGAACGCTTCGCCTTAAGTATAAGGAAATTTTTAAAATACGGGCCTAAGTATTCAATTTCTTTATGATTTTCCAATAATATCCATATCCTCTGGATATTTCAGTTATTTGTACACCAATTCTAATACAATTGACTCATTTTAACTTCTTGAAAACTTTATACTTACATTTTTTAATATGAAAACGGAATAGTTAAAATTTCAAAAAATTAGGGGCTTTTCGAGATTTTCCAATTTCTAATTTTTTTTAAGGGGTCAATGGCGTCTGATGGGAGAACTGAATTCATTCGTGATGAACCAGGAGGAAAATTGGGAGGTGTTTGTCGATTAGTATTGACACTTAGTCCTAGTAGTACCAAAACTTGGTGGAACTCAAATAACGATAACGATATATTTTGAAAGCACAAGAACATAATCACTTTTTTATAAATGTTCCCCCTCGATGCGCAGTGCGCGAGTGAGGGGGGAGTACATCATTTGTCTGACAATGAGTAGGAACCGTTTTCCGATATGAATTACTTTTTAGAATTTCATTATCTTGAGTAAGTTTCGTCATTGGAACAACTGAACTGCTCAACAATTGAGTAATTGTATCTCCTTGTGACGGTTGTAAAGTCACATTCAGATTTGATTGCGTGGTAGTTAGATTTGACCATTGATATTCCGCTTAATACTTCACGAGCTTTGTCTTTTAATAAGCTGTCTAAACAGGTAAGTTTTTCCTAAACCGTAGTTCTTGTTTTCATGAACCGAGGTACTAAAAAGGTTTCAATTTCCAAACTTTTTCCCAGTTCGCCATGTCACCAGAAAAGGCAGAAAAGTAAACCGGTTGCCAGGGTATTTTGGCCATATCGTGTTTATATTCTTCGTCATGAGCATGATAAGTACTGCCAGTGTCGGATGTGGAAGCAATGTCAGAAAAGTCTACAAATATGACTTGGTAATTCTTCCCAAAACACGATTTTTGAAATGCTATAAAATTTCTTTCGCTGCAGAAATGATCAGAAAGTAGGTCATCCTGTGGCGCCAGTCCAGACTCATCTATCGTAATTTTTTCTGACACTTTCATGCATTCTGCAAGACAGCATGCCCCCTCACCTTTCCACGTAAAAAAATCACTTACCAAAGGTACACAGAAGTAAGAAAATTTACAACGATGTCGATGCACCGTGTTCCACCTACATACGAGTAGGTACAAAGTATAACTCCCAAGACGAAGTTTTTGCTTCGGTATCTCGTACGGTGGAAGAGAAAACAAGCAGGTATAAGTTATGCTTTTATTTATGGAGCAGATAGAGAGAAAAGCATAGGAAGATTTTATTAAATCCGCAGCCAAATAAGCGTCGTACGAAGGTGTTGGCGCATTGTACAGTACTTCTGGTCGTAAAGGTATGGAGAGAATACGAGCGAGTATTTTGAACAAAACGATTTCGTTTGGTAGTTGACAACGAGAAATGGCCAACTATAAATTTATATTAACCCCTAAAGTTCGACTTCGGTATTGGTCGTTTGGTTGCAGAGAAAAGCTCGCTCGCTTGTGTATAGAACGGAAGACCGGCGCGTCGCCCGTGCCGACGTATACATGGTATACAATAAAATAAGGCTGGAGGCAGGGGATGTGCTATTTTGTACTATAGCCTCCGCTTTCTCACAAAGATATAGCTACTGATAATGCATACCCCGACGAGCTTCTCATCGTATTATGCTCAGAGAAATGACTTTTATAAAAAAATAATAAAAACAGTTTACGCGTATATGGCACGTTCTATATGTACGACGACGACGAATCGAATTTATCGTGAAATTTAACCGAGTCCCGGCCTGCGACCTTCGGCTGTTCCAAATCATATAGCAGGAGTATCAATTGTGTAAGCATGCAGTATATGCCGGTAATTATATCCAAAATCGAGCTATAGATACCTTTTCTCAATATCTGCCGCTCACACATTTTATCCAGCGAACAAAATTCCATACTTCTTTACGACCATACCATCACATACCTTTATCCGTAAAATACATACCACGAGGTCGTATCAAAAGTGAAATTGAAACTTTTATATATACGTGTCCACTATAACACAAAAACTACTCCCTGGTGTAGACTTTTATTGCTCTCAATTATATGACCGTTTGCTGAAGGAAAAAAACACTCACTGATACCCCAACTTTTGATATTTGTATTCTATGTACCTGCCTGATTTCTGGCCATTTTTTGTATGAATGCACCCGTGTCCGTTGAAGTAGCGGACTATTTTTGGGATTTGAATAAATGGAATTGAACCAACAAAAGGTTTTATGGATCGAGTGTCTATCTAAATTATTTTTTTGAAAGGACATTAGCCATAAGCATTATTTTGGTTCCTCTTAAGAAATATTCCTATTTAATCATTCAAGAAACGTGTTTTTTTGCCATTTTGGGGGTAGTGCAATTTGAGTTTCTACACCTCCCTGGACCATTGACCTTAAAATTGGATACCATTTTTAGAACTAAAGACCAGGGGGTTAAAAAGTTGCAGATCGCTGAAGAATCAATATTTTTGAATTATAAAAAAATTAAATACCACCTGCTTGCTACAAAAAACGAGTTTAAATGGCTCCTATTGATGCGAAAAAATTATTTCGATGGAAAAAATTGAAAAATTCTTATTGATTGCAGGATTGCCAACTTTTGATTTTCCTGAAAATAGAAAGTTGGTTGCTTTGCAATGAATACTTTTCATTTGTTTTCTATCGGAATAATTTTTTGCATTTCTATGGGAACCATTCCAGCATGGTTTTGTACCACGCTGATGGTGTGATGGTATTTCATTATTTTTTTGTAATTCCAGAATCAATTTTTCATCTATTCGCAACTTTTCAACCCTCCGGTGGAGGGTTAAGTGGTATCCAATTTAAAGCTCATTGGTACAGGAAAGTGTAGAAATTTGAATTATATCCTCAAGTAACAAATGATTTGGTTAATGTATGTACTACAGATGTATGATGCATAACTAAAATATAAGCATATTCAAGTATGTAACCAATAATTTAGGGGGAAAGTAAAAGTACATATTCTTCAGAAAGCAGCAATTACATATCTAATCTAATCTAATCTAATCTAATATTGATTACAATAATCACATAAATAAGCGTCTTCGTTTTTAGCCGAATTTAAAAAAAAAATGATGGCTATTGTGTCCGACCCTGATTTAGACGGAGGGGGGGGGGTAGAAAAGTTCTGACCCCATTTGTTGACGTATGATTTGAAATTTCTACCAACAACAGTGACTCTGATTGTCTCCACTTTATTAAAATTTCAGTTTTCCAAGTCATCCCCACCCATTTTAGGGGCTAAAAAGTGGATTTTGGGGTCATTTTTTCAAGTTGATCGGGCTACAATCCCGCCAAATGGGGGTAGGGAGTCCAACATTTCATAGTAGTTTGAGTTCATGCCCCTGATGTGCTTTAAACCCATTTTGACCTTGATATAGGGTCAAAAATCAATATTTTTCAATTTTTAACCTGTCTTTTCTGATGCGTTGAACAGCCTACAGCCCAAACAAAAAGACCTAAAAGATCGAAATTTGGGATGTAGTGTCAGTAGAGGTCACTGATGTGCCTTTTGGGGTATTCGAGTTTTGAGCCCCATTTGACCCTCATACAGGGTCAAAAATCAGAAATTTTCACGTTTTAACCCCTTTTTTGGTGTGTTGGCCTCCGTCTGAAGAGCTGAAAGTGAGGAGGGGGTTAGAGCGAGCCTCAACGGGGGTATGGGGGCGGAGCCCCCATCTGAAGATGAAATCTTCAATGCAGACAGGAACTAAAACTGAAGGCAAAAACCTGACATTTTTAAACTGAATTTAAAGTTAAAACTGATATTGAAACTGAAATACCATGAATGAAAAAGTTTTTAAAGGAGTATGCTAATTTGGAAAAAAAAATTCGGCTGTCGCGGAGCATCTTGACTGCTACGCGTTTTTTTGATATATGTTAACACAATTCTCATGCATCCATCTTTGACATAAGACAGTCAACTAAGTCTTTGTCTTGATCCAGTTCCTCACATATACACACAGTTCCTCACATACACAACATACTTCATAGTCTTCTTCGCACACAAGATTTTCTGGATTTCTTTAATTGGAGGAAGATGAAGTTCTGGATTAACGTCATCAGTTTCTTCTTCATAAGCAATATTTTTGGTCGTTTCAATTGGCTGAAATTCTGTTTCAGTCTCACCAGTTTTTTTTTATCATTACCCAAAAATGGTGAAAAGCGACGTCGAAAACTAACCAAATCTGCTCCTTCTCAGCAGTAAAAATTGCTCAAAGGATCACTTGCTTTTGAATTTAATCAACATTTTGTCGACGCTTAACGAATTACTGCACATGTAGTTGATTCTTCTTCAATTTCAGTTGAATACATTCAGGAAATTTTGGAATGGCGTGAGTTTATCCAGAGCGCGAAGTTCCTTCCTGGACAGCTGATCATCAATTTTGAAGTAATGTTTGGGTAGTGCTAATCTGAAGAATTCAATACCTAGGGCATTTTTTTTTCAAAGATCTGCAATGTTATGGTGGATTGGGAGTAGAGTTCTAACAAATGTAGGGCTTCCAGGAAAATGCGCATTCCTATGACGCCTGTTTTTATAATGTGATGGAGATCATGATATCTTGGTTGTAGTGCACATATGCGCTGGTTTTTATAATATTACAGCACTAGTTTGGTGAATCAATTCCGCAGTGAACATGAGTTACCAAAATCCTATTATTGATCTCCCATTGATGCAGCTTTTATCTGGAAGCCGAGCTTGCTTAACGATGTTGGCGTTGGGTGGAGGATTTGGCCAATGAAAATCCCACCTGGTACCATCGTGTGCGATACACTGGAGCGCATTTGGATTCGGGTCTTGATCGTGTTCATCCTCGTCAGCGCTCTGCTCTGATGCAGTTTCGTGGTCGCTCATTCCTTCATTATCCTCCAATTCAGAGTCCCTGCCGGCGCCTAACATGAAAAGATCTTCTCCAGCGGATCATCCTCTGGAAGGAGTTGCTTGTATAATTCTCCATTCATTTTTAGCCGCCATGTTACCAACGACGCAAACTTATTTCTATATTACAAATAAAGTGTTGAAGGTGACTCAATACAAAAATTGTTCAAAAGTACTTCTTGGTTATCCACATAAATTCTTGCTTGTCTGATGACCGACGCTGTTGCAGCCAACATTGTAGCATGTTCCTCACGCTCACATAGTTGATTTTCAGCAACCTGAATTCTCGCTAGCAAAACTTCTTTTGTTTCTGGGCGACCTTCTCAGTACACTAGTCTGTTAAACTCTGCCCATAAATAGTAATCAAGGGGTGTAATGTCTGGGCTCTTCGGCAGACATGTACCAGATCACCACATCCAATCCACCTTTTAAGGAAATCTACGTTTCGATGTTCTCAAATGGCAATAGTGAAATTACTTGGCACACAGTCATGCTGGAACCAAAGGTTACAATGGACACCAATTGGTACATTCCTATACATCTTGGTTTCAATTTGTTTTGTAAGAAATTGAGATACAGCTGTCCATTCTCCCTATCTGGAAATATAGGTTGTCCAACTATACCACACCAAACGTTGACTTTAAAGCACCTTTTACATTTATTTCTACCGCTTCATATTATGTATTTTGGTGAGCCCAAATATGAGTATTGCGTGTATTGAGTAGATTATTCACCATTGAAATACTCTCATCCATGTACAAAATGCTTGATCAAAAAGCTTGATGATTTCTAATCCAGTTTGCATATGCTATTCTTAACTCAAAATCAGGTGATTTTTATGATGACTTGTGGCATCAGATGATACGGTTATACTGTCCTTCTCCGTTCAATACTCGCCATACTTCGGTTTCCAGCTGTTGAAGTATTCCACATAAATTATTGTTTTTATACTGATACTGGGACTGTTATGCACCCGATCAAGAATTTGGTCCTTGACGTCGACCAGCCTGTTTGTGGCTCTTTCTACTGGGAGAGTAGGTACCGGGTGCCCAATTATATGTGGCACACCTTATTACATTTTTTTAGTAAGTTGATAACATTGATGGAAGAAAACAAATGCATTTATTAGAAATGTTACCAACTTATAAATAAAATGTAGTAAGGTGTGTCACATATAATTGGGCACCCGGTACTATAATAATAATAATAATCTCATTTGTATGGTCTCATGCAGAAATCCTGATTTATTTGTTTCCACTTTAGCTTTTTTAAACCTTCTCAATATTCCTTCCTTTGTACAGAACAGCTTTTTCAATAAATTTTTCTGAAGTCTTTCTAAGTTTTGTGCAATTTGCCTAAGGTATGTTCGTAAAGGTCAGTGACCCTTGAGTAGACGTGACTGGTTGTACTACTTGCTGTAGTTGTGGGTGCGAAGTACATATAAGTACACTGAATAATTACGGAATACCTCTTCTTTATTCCTTTTTCATCCACGTTTTTAAAAACAACTTTAATACCTATATAAACATTTCAACAATACTGATAAAAAATATTCTCATCATTTTATCCTTTTTATCCTTTTGCACCTCCTTCTAGCAGGGGTAAAAAAAGTTACACTGACGTTACATGTCTGCGAATCACAACTTCTGTCCATTGTCCAGCACTCGCCGGATGACGGACACCCTGTACACAAACTACTTACTTTAAACCTTCGTTTACTTTCTATTTTGCGATTAATTATTATCTAATTTATTGCACTTGTGATAAAGAGAAAAACACATATTATCTGGGTACTTTTAATTCTGTCAGATATTTCTTTACATAAAAATTCAAACTGCATAGCGGCAATTGTTTGCCTAACGTGTATTATCTCGTGCGGCAGCTTATCTCTCACATGGTGTCTCGTCTACACGTAGTCATCCATTCTCGAGCATTCGAGCTGCCGAAAAAAATTCACATTCGCCTCATTTCCATTATTAAGTATGGTATCATATTCCCGGCTATATGAAATTTTTAAGCTGTATTCTGGAAACAAGTAAATTAACTCGACTGTATCCTAATTCAACTCTTGTCTACCCTTTTGAGCATTTGAATACCTGAGGTAATTTTATACTTGCAGAAAGAAATTTAATAAAAATACAACCAGCGAGCCTAATCTTCTCTATCGTTTACACCCTCAGGTATATTTAGTTTCATCAGAATTTGCCACCGTGTTCGGTTCTCGCATATTATGTGGGTACTTGGGTCGTGAATACCTCGTCCGCGAGTTTGTGCTTTAATTACAAATAGGTAGGAATCGTTTAATCATTTGTAACATATTAGTAAATTGGTAATCGCCCATTCGGTCTAAAATTAACGTTTTGCAGCGTATAAAGCGTTGTATTTATTTAATGTGCCTACTCCTCCGCTTCTCTGGCTCGCTCGTCGGTTCAGTGGATTGACCAATAAAGCGAATTTAATGAAGATTTCTTAACATCTCACTGAATGCGTATCTTTTTGAGGGGTTTATCAAACAATATAACATAATTAATTTACATGTACAACAAAGTACAAACGTATCATTTGTTTGTGCGAAAAATGAGGGGAAAATGAACGTGAAAAATATAGGAAGAAACGATCGTCTGCCGCAGGAAACTTCAAAAAAAATTGTAGATCAAAGAAAACAAAATAAATGAAGTTCAGCTGAAGAGAAAAAGAAAAAAAGAAAATAATGGCTTCATAAATAAAACTCTAAAGAAATCGGACGGAACCTCAAATTTCAGAGGAAGACACTCCGTCTTCTAACTTCGGAAAAGAAGTTTATTGCATATAAGCAAATGTGGGTACAATAAATAGGGGGGAAAAATACTGCAACTTGAACGTTGCTAAAAGTTGGAAACAGAGCGGAAATCTCGCTTTTTGTTTCTTAATAAAGTATAACTAACGAATTGAAAACAAAAACACTCGTAGGAAACAAGATGATAAACACGGATAAATGAGAAATGAATAATCTCGAAGAAAGTTTGCTGAATTAGAAGTTGATATCGTGTAGAAAAATGTATATCTATTTTTATGGCCGTTATAGAATTTTAAATTTATTTCAGTGTTTCTTGAGTGGGGGGTGTCTTTTTTGTAGAGAATCGCAAATAATCTTAAAAAGATTGAGTGAAATTCGGAGAGAATAAATTCGAAGTAATTAATCGTAATTTACTATTTATTGTACAAAAACTCTGTACTTATTACGCGAACAAAAGCGAACGAATATCAAATACGTGTACAAAAAAGGTTGAACTAGTAGAAACAAAACTATCAAATTTAGAGAATACGCGACACCAAAATCAGCTGTATATTTTTGAGGGAAAACCCGTCGCGATAAACGTCAACAGTCTTATTTCAGGATTTTCCAAAATTATAAGTATACAATGAAGATTTATTTAACTAAGCAAGATTAAAAGATAAGTATGCCATTAAAAAAAAATCGCAAAACTTTTATTGGCAGAAAAATTTTTTCAAAAAATTTTCTTCAATCCTATTAGGTATATCGTCGCAAAAAAATCTATTTTCAAACACAGAATTTTGGAAAATTATCTTTGAAAAATCTTTTCATCTGAGGAAATACTTACCTACATACTTACCTAGTTACTTGGGTTGTCTCAAAAAATTAAAATTTTGTTTACATTTGTTAAAGAGATGCCGAAATATTTTGGATTCATATTTGGTGGGATTTACAAGTAGTTCGAGTTTCCAACGTTTAAAACAGTTAATATCCAAAATATTACATACTCGTAGAATAAAAGTCTAGAACTTGCACCTGAAAGGGGTGAACAATGATGTGGTGGTAATGTCACTGAGAAAACCTATGCACAAGGCATTCTGGGTTCATATTTATACAGGGTGTTCCGCATTGAGAGTAAAGCCTTCCAACCAGTAGCTATGCAACTTATGTTCAGTCGATGTAAGTATGTTTGCCTAACCTCCAAATTGCAGAGACTTGAGTTATGCTCATCGAAAAAAAATTGTTTCCTATTTTGGCGGAGTGTTTTCAATCTTGCAGTTCTCAACAACTATAAAAGTTCGAAAGTTGCGCTTTGCAGCATGTCTAGAATCTTTTCGTGAGGCTGGTAATTTTTATAGCTGTTCAAGGAAGTTTATACCGAGCAGAATATTTGAAAAAACATGATAAAAAAGTGACAATTTTCCTTATTTTTCTGTGATAACTCAAAATTTGTCCTTTGACCAAGCTGTTTTTATCAACTTTTTCAAATGAAAAAAAGTTTTTTTTTAAATGGTGCAACTCCCACCTCTCTTGCACTCCCAACCCTCTATCTTACTCCAATCAAAAGTTATGAGCGAATAATTTGTTGAAAAACGTATAAAAAAAATCATATTAAAATTTTTTAAATTAATTTTTTTAAAGATGTTTTTCTGAAAAAATAAGCTGCTCATAAGTATTGATACATTAAAACAAAATATTTTAGAGAAAAAAATAGAAAAAAATTTAATTATGATTTTTTTTTTCAGGCATTTTTCAACAAATTATTCCCTTATAACTTTTAATTGGAGTATGATAGAGGAGGTAGGGTTGCACCATTAAAAAGAACAGCTTTTTTCATCTAGAAAAGTTGATAATAACAGCTTAGTCAAAAACCAAATTTTTGAGTTATCGCAGAAAAATGAGAAAAATTGTTACTTTTTTACATTTTTTTTTCAAATATTTTGCTCGGTATGGACTTCTTTGAACAGTTATAACAATTATCAGCCCCTTAAAAAAATTCTAGACAAAGTTTGCCATCCGATGCCGCAAAGCGCAACTTTCTAACTTTTATAGTTGTTGAGAAGCGCAAGGTTGAAAACACTCCGCCGAAATAGGAAAAGAAAAACTTTCGATGAGCGTAACTCTGCCCCTGCATTCCGGAGATTAGGCAAACATACGTACATCTACTCAACATAAGTTGCATAGTTACTGGTTGGAAGGCTTTACTCTCAATCCAGAACACCCTGTATAAGATTTCCAAATTAATGGGAAAACCTAAAGGGGCATTCTAGGTTTATTTTTGAAATTTTCAGAATTGCAAGTAATCCTAGAGGGGGCTCTCTGAAATTATTTTTTGAAGATTTTGAATTATGGAAAATCCTAGAATGGGCTCTCCAGGATTATTTTCGAAAATTTCAGAATTATTTTAGAAAGTGCTTTTTTAAATTATTGTTCAATTTTTCAAAATTCTGACATAAAGAAAAAATCTTTTTCAAAAACAATATAATCTTTTGATATTACAATAAATGTTTCAAAATGATGTTTCCACAGATAGTAGTGGCACATTCTACGCTGTACAAATTCTTGGACACCCCTCGTCTTTAAAAACACCCCCACTTTAGAAAAGAACCCTTCAAGAAAATATTTTTTTTTTCCAAAGTACAGATAATAAAATTGTATCGAGGAGAGAAATTGGTGGAAATATTTCACGATACGTAAACGCAAAAGTATAAAAGCTCGTGTAATTGAAACTTTTATCCTTAAAGTGGTTGATTTTTGTGAGAGAAAAAAAATGGTAGGCTACTTCGGCCAGTATTTTATTTCCAGCACAAGATTATAATAAAATTACTGTAATAGGCTGCCTTTACTCATTTCTTTGGTTATTTCGCTGAAAAGAACTTCCGAAATAGGCAATTTTTCGACCATCCTATATAAGAATTTCGCTACGAGGGTATAGAATAGCAGCAAAGCCGTAAATTACGAGCCATTTTATCGTCGGCTCGATGTAGGAAAAAATGGCTAGAAAATTGTCTAGTATCCGCCCACGTGCACGTTTACGTAAAAATAAATAAAAAAATTCGCTCTTCACGACAACCATGTAGTAAACAGTAAACTTTTAGTACATATGCGAGTTGTTAAAAAATTCACCCTTTGAAGAGAAGGCTGTCTTTTGATTCTTTTTTTTTTTGGGCCATAATATGCAGATGAGAGATACAGCTGAGATAGTTTTTATAAGAAAAGCCAGCCTTATGGTGGCCTTGACACGATACTCTAGAAAGATTCGAGCAGCGGGCCGATTCGCGTATAATAATAAATTATTCTCGCCGAATGAAATTAAACCTTCAAAAGATAATCGAAGAACACGCCAGTGCTGTGACCGACACTTAATGAAAAAAAATCGAACGCCATAAATTGCCAACTGGCGGCTTCTAATCAAACACAGAGTTCATCAGTTTCACGTCAGGTGGGTAAAGCTGATGAAAAATGCGACCGATGGAGAAAAAACTACCCTTTTTGCCGGTATGACGCGTTATGCAATTGGAAATTAAATCGATTATACGCGGTTTCGTATTAACATGTTTCGCATACCCTAAAACCTCTTTGCAAATTGGTCCCTTCGGACAAATAAACCAATAAATGGAGATACCAAATAAAAAGCCAAACATGCCGGCGTCCGACTCGCCACCGCACCGAGCCGAACCTCACCTCACCTCGCTTCACCTCACCGATGCTTCGTTAAAATGTATTACGCTTCGCTTTTCCTCAAAATACGAGATAAACATAATAATGCTATTTTGATATCGGTCTGTGCGGATTCTAATTGGGTACTTATCTGTGTGATGCATTGTGCACCCACAATACCCACCGCGGCGCCCATATCGTTTAGTATGCCCTTTTTTTTCTCTCTCCATCACCCTGTGTAGTACTCGTATACTGTACCGAAGGATGTGCTTCGGTAACCGCTGAGTAGACTGTACATATACTTTCTCGCTTTTTATATGGGTAAATAAACACGCGCGCTTTATTCAAATATATGTGGTATTTTTTTCCTTTGGTCACTGTGAATATGTATGCGAGAGTTATCTATCCCTTCGTTGCGAAATAACTCATTTTTGCCCTAATTTATACTGCTACTCGTGTACTTTTTTCCTATAAGTAAGTCGTTCCTTTAGATTAACTTTGTTCGAAGCGATCCTTCGAAAGGGTTTGAGCCAGGGAAGAAAACCAATTGAGACCCAATTGGTTATGGTGATGGCGGTTTTGAGAAAATTTTGAAATTATTACTGGTGGTTCCAATTGGTTTTTGGTTTTTAAAAATTTTCAAAAGGTTTTGGTGCTAAAGTGGTTCCATTTAATTCCCATTTTAGGGCTCAAAAAGTGGATTTTGGGGTCATTTTTTTCACGTTGATCAGGCTACAGACCCCCCAAATGGGGCTGGGGGGCCAAAATTTTTATCATGGATCAAGTTTGTGCCCCTGATGTGCCTTTTGTAGGTTTCAACTTTTGGACCCCCTTTGACCCCTGTCAAGGGTCAAAAATCAAGATTTTTCACAATTTTTCATGTTTTTCTCGCTTCCCGGTACGTTGATCAGCCTGCAGCCCAAACCAAATGACCTTGGATGCTAAAATTTGGTATTTAGGATCGGTAAGGATCACTGAGGTGCCTTTTGGGGATTTTGACCCTTGGGCCCCAAAATTGGGGGGTGGCCCCTTTTTGAGGGGGCTCTAAAGAGGCCCCAATTTGACAAAATGATTTGAAATTTTTACCAACAACAGTAACTCTGATTGTCTCCACTGTATCCAAATTTCAGCTTCCCAAGTCATCCCCACCCCATTTTAGGGCCCAAAAGTGGATTTTTAGGTCATTTTTTCACATTGATCAGGCTACAGACCCTCCAAATGGAGCTGGGGGGCCTACATTTTTATCATAGATCGAGTTCATGCCCCTGATGTGCCTTTTGTAGGTTTTGACCTTTAAACCCCTTTTGACCTCGATACAGGGTCAAAAATCAATATTTTTCAAGTTTTAACCTGTCTTTTCTGACGCGTTGAACAGCCTACAGCCCAAACTAAAAGACCTAAACAATCGAAATTTGGGATGTAGGGTCAGTAGAGGTCACTGATGTGCCTTTTGGGGGTTTCGACTTTTGAGCACCATTTGACCCCCGTACAGGGTCAAAAATCATAAATTTTCACGTTTTAACCTCTTTTTTGGTGTGTTGGCCCTCGTCTGAAGAGCTGAAAGTGTGAAGGGGATTGAGAGCGAAGCCCTCAATCCTCTCCTGCCATGACCCTATTGAGGGTAAAGCCCCCCAAGAGGGGCATGGGGACGGAGCCCCCATCTGAAGAGTTGGAAGTGACGAGGTGGTTGGGGGCGAAGCCCCCAACGCGGGGGTATGGGGGCGGAGCCCCCATCCTAAGAGCCGAAAGTGATGAGGGGGTTGGGTTGGAGCCTCAACGGGGGTATGGGGGCGGAGCCCCCATCTGAAGATGAAATCTTCAATGCAGAAAGGAACTAAAACTGAAGACAAAAACCTGACATTTTTAAACTGAATTTGAAGTTAAAACTGATATTGAAACTGAAATACCATGGATGAAAACGTTTTCAAAGTGGTACACTAACTTGAAAAAAAAATTCGGCTGTCGCGGAGCATCTTGACTGCTACGCGTTTTTTTTTTTTTTTTTGATTAGTTCTGGTTCTGGGTTTTTGGTTTTGCTTGATTAATTGGTTGTGATGGTGGTTCTCAAATTAAAACCCATTCCAAATGGTTGTGGTGGTGGTTCTCAAATTAAAAACCATTTCAAATGGTGGTGGTGGTGGTGGTGGTTCCGTTTTGGTTTTTCAATTGGTTTTCATCGAATTGCTTCCATTTCGTAGTATGAAAAATATTTCCCAACATTTAAACCATTTATCTATGGCATTAACCATCAGAACCAGATGGAACTATTTTCGTGCTTCCTATTATACCACAAAAGAACTAAAAAAAGATCAGATCTTTGAAATTTGAATAAAAAATTAAAATTCAAAAAGTAAAAAAAAAACAAAAAAAAAAAAACTATAAAGAATAAAAAATAAAAAATGAATTTTGCCTACAAGTTACAAACACAATATTGCAATAAATTTAAATTAAATAATATACATTCAAATAAAAAACAAAAAATAATAATGTTTCCACTTTCCAGAGCGCTGAAAAATCAGAAAAATGAAGAAAACAGGCCACAGGGAGTAGGTAAGGGGCCAAATTAAAAAAAAATTTCAAATCAAAGTTGTTGCTTGAAGTTCTAGGAATAAATTTGGTCATAACAAAAATTTTGATTGGACCCCTCCTTCCCTTTCAAATCCACTATTTCCCTTTTTAGAACCAAAAAGAACCAATTCCATTAATTGGTGGTGGTTCTGGTTTTCATTGTAAAGGAAATTGAAAATGGTGGTGGTGATGGTGGTTTTTTATTTTCAAACCACTTTTTTTGTGGTTGTGGTTGTGGTTATTTCAGCAAATGAGTTTTCGTTGTGGTTCCAAACGGTTCTCTTCCCTGCCTTTTCGAAAGGAATTGATTCTTTTTGGTGGTGGTTCTTGAATGAATTTTTGAAGTTCATTGTAATGGTTCCAAATGGTTTTGAAAACCAATTGAAATATCTGGTGGTGGTGGTTTTACCCGGTTTTGGTTTCAATTGGTTTTCTTCCCTGGTTTGAGCATTTCGAAAAAATTACTTTTCTGCACATTCGAAAAAATGTTGTTCGATGTCAATTTCAAAAATTGTAGCTTTTAAAAATTTTAATCAAAATTCTGATTTTATATTAATTTTGAAAAAACTTTACTGTCACTTAATTTCAAAAAATTGCAATTTTAATTTGTCGACGATTTCTTTCGAGTTGACTGGAATACTTCGAAGAAAAACTATGAGAGGGTTTGATAAAATCGGACAGAAAGTACGAATCTTGCAAAATCCTCTCGTTAAATTATAGACCAGACTCTACTGAATAAAAAACATTCTAAGAAAAAGTTTTGTGGGTTGCATAGTTTTTCTAGAAACGGGGCATGAAGTAAAAATCGCGTTTTTCTCCAATTTTGACCTTGAAATTTTTAATTTTCCAAAAAATCTACCAACATTTTCTACAAAATGACACAATCAAAATGCAATATGAAAATAATTTTCCTTTTTTGAGAACTCTATGCATTTTATTTTACAAAAATCAAAAATTAATTTTGTTTGTAAAAAAAAACAATTTGAAATTAGTTTCCAATTTTTCTTCAAAACTTCATAGGTGAAAAATCAAAATGACGTCATGCAAAGGTCTTAGAAAATTCCGCTTATCAACGCTATGCATTCAACAAAATTTTTTTTAAAGGTAGCCCCCCCCCCCCCCCTTAAGAAATTGCAATTTTTTATCGATTTCAACATTAAAAATTGTAATTTTCTGCCAAATTTGAAAAATTGGAAGTGTTTGTCAGTTTGAAGAAGCTATTTCAATTTTTTGTCCATTTCAATGCGATGTAATTTCATGTAAATTTTGAAAAATTGTAATATCTGTCAAATGTCAAAAAATATAATTTTCTGCCAATTTTGAAAAATGGAAATTTTTGTCAACTTTAAAAATGAGAATTTTTTCAATTAAAAGTAGTTCTTTACGTTTCGTATAGTTTTTTCATTCGGGTTTCAAAAAAGTTATCTATTTATGATAATTTTTGCCAGTTTTCAAAATTGTTACGTTCTTTGAATCTCAAAAAATTATGCATTGTCCTACTTTTGCTTTTGCCAATAATTTCAAAAAATTACCGAATCATTGTAATTTTATTTCATACCTATCAATAAATCGTAAATTTCCGTCTGTTTCAAAAATTGTTATTTTCTGTCGATTTTGAAAAATTGGAAATGTTTGTCATTTAAAAAATTTATTATTTTGTTAATTTCAATGCATTTTAATTTCAGTCTATTTCAAAAAATTACAATTTTGTGTCAGTTTTGACAAATTGGAAATGCTTGACGATTCATGTAATTTTTTTCCCATTTTAAAAAATTGTAATTTTTGTCAATATCCAAAAATTATAATGTCTGGATAAATAATTACAATTTTTTGTTAATTTTGAAAAATTGGGAATATTTGTTGATTTAAGGTATTATAATTACCTACTGTAATTTTTAAAAATTGTCATTTTTGTAATTTTCAAAAAAATAATTATGATTTTTTGTCAATTTTGAAAATTGAAATTTTTTTAAACTCAGAAGAATAATTCTTTATTGTGGTAATTTTTGTCAATTTCCAAAAATTATAATTTTTAGAAATTTCAAATATATAATTATACAATTCTGTAAATTTTGAAAAATTGGGGGAATTTTTATCGATTTAAAGCAAAAATAGTGTCTGTTAATTCAAAAAATTATTCATTATTTTAATTACTGAAAATTTTAAAAAAATTGTCATTTTTCTAAATTTCAAAAAATTGTAATTTTCTGTCAATTTTGAAAATTGAATTTTTTTTTTAACTTTTAAGAATTCTTCATTCAACAAATTAATTATCCATTTTACGATTTCTCAGTCTTGAAGACTGAATTTGAGAGAAAAAATTTAAAACGTAATTTTAATCGAATCCTTTGTATCAGAATGAAATAATTTAAATCCAGACTCGAAAAATGGTTTTAGAAAACTCTGCTTTTTGAAAAAAATTTCGTTTTGAAAGCAAACGAATGGTTCGATATTGAATTTTCAATGGTAGGAAAAATAAAATGAATGAAAACTCTGGACGAAATTTTCAACCAATTTAAAAGCCATTGATTTGGAAAAAAAATATTTAATCGAAATGACAGTTAATACGTTTAATTTAGACTAAGTATTTTAAAAATATCGTGTAATCAGATAAATCATTAATTTTATATTTTTTCCAGTTCGCTGATGGTTTTTTGTCTTCAACAAAAATGAACTGAGAAAGGAATTGGCTTTAGAAATTCGTTTTTTCAAGTGTTCCCATTAAGCTCTCAAAGAAGAATGGGCGTGGTGTAATGCCGGAAAGGAGAAAGCCTTTAGTAGAGATGGGACATTAGTATTACACGTAGAAAACGATATTCTACATTTTTGCCTAGGCAATGCGGAGTGTGTAGAATACAATAAGTACATACATTACATACGTAGAATATGTAGGAACGATTTGTAAAATACTCGTAATTACGCGATTGGTAGGCTGGGCAATGCGTTTCTTTCTTTTTGAGAATAATTAATTAAAATATTTTTTAAAGAGAATTTTTAGTTTTGATTTTTTTTTTTTAAATACACAAATAAAATTCAAGCCTTTGAGAAAAATATTTAGGTACTAGAAAAATTCCTCAGAGATGGGTTTTCGAAAATTTAAAAATTACTTACGAGTACCTACTTTAATAAATTACCTATTCTCAGAAATAAATTTTTTTTAAATATTAAAATTTTCCTCTTTTTTATGACTGCCTAATATCAAATTTTTAATGTTTCCCATAATTACTCACTTTTTATGTCTCCAAGTTTCCAGCTTCTTGGTTTCTTAATTTTTTTTTCATCATTTAATTTGTCAATTGTTTGATGAGTATTTTAATTATAGTATTTAATTTTTTCTGATTTTTCTGTACTACATTTTCATTGGCTACCTATTTTTAATTTTTAATTATTTTCTTAAATTTATGAAATTTTTAATGTTTTGCATTGGTAATTTGAATAAAAAAAACTAAAACCTTATTTAAAAATAATTCATTAATTGGAGAAGGGATAGTACTTAAATGAGGAGTTTTAAGAATTTTTAAGTAGGTACCTCCTACCTATTCGAGTGGGGAATAAAGGAAAATCCCATTGTTTTATTTATTTTTTTAATTTTGAACTTGCATATTTTTTTCGATAAATTGCGAAGAAAAAAAAACGCATATTGTTTTTTCGAATAAATTCGAAATAATTTAAAAACCAATCCATCAAAAAAATGCAGACAACATTTGCACCTCTCAGCTTTCAACCCCTGCTTTCGCATTAGTTCTAATTTAAAAGCCGTCCATCCAACGTACGATCTTTCGTATAAAAAAATAACCCATGTCGACTTCGAAGAGAAACGTTTCCTAGAAATAAAATTTTCACGAAGTTGCAGAGCAAAAAAACTCCAAATGAAGTCAAAACTTTTGAAGTCAATTCTTCTATCGAGCTCGCGAAGAGAAGTAGGTACTAAAAAAAACCTAGACAAGTAAACTGTTTTCTCGTAAAAATAATCGTACTTCTTTTTTCTACATGTCGGAAGTGAAATCCCTTTGTACGAGTTTAACTAGATAAGAACTTTTTTCCCTCCATCTATGTATGTACATACCTTTTCGAAAAGGAAAAAAAATGATAACGTGACGAGCTAGAAGCGAAGCCCATTATAAGTCAATAAAAACTATAAGAACATGGTACATTTAGCGCCTTCATTGCGGTCGCTATACACAATTTAACTCTTTTTCTGCATCATTGATAAGTATTAAAGTATATATTATGTACATATTCTTGGGTATTTCTATACATACAAGTTCGTGCGTGTTGCTGATTGTTGAAATTTTATATTCGATTTTCTTTAGCCTTGTTTCTTATTTGGTAGGTTGTAAAATTATACAGGTAGGTACAAAAAATTGAAATAGAAAGAAACCAATTTTAATGGTGAAAAATACGTAAAACCGACGTAAAGATTCGTAATTGCCTACAAGAAACGATATTGCTGCTCTTTTCCTGAATTTGTCACGTAAAAAGAAAAATGTATTTCAGTAATGGCAAGATGAAAATATTCTTCAAAGGGAAACGAGCTAAATGAAAAATTGCCCAGAAAATAGAGTAACCGTATAATACATGACTCGTTGGCAAAATTGAAAACATCCAAAATTATTACCTACTAAATTATCAAAATGGTCGTTAAAGTTGCTGAATTATTGCTAATTTTTTTTTTCGTGATTAAATGGGAAAAAATTAACAGAAAAAATATGTACCTATTTCAAAAAAAAAACAACTTCCTCTATTCAACTTGTAAAAAAAAAAAAAATCAACTCGAAAAAAAAATCAAAAACTTACCGGCAATTTCCTGACATAAGAAGAGTTCCCATGAACGTTGGAAAATATCGCAAAAAAGGCGCCAATTAGTAGCAGCTTCATGGTGAAAATTCGCAATCGAAGATGATAATTCAGCGACTCCGAAAGTTTAACTGCATTGGAAACAAAACTACGCTAAAGTTGAACTCATGATGAAAGTTTTAGATGCTGCGCTAATTTCGACGCCAGTCCGCGTAGATGGCATCACTGGCTGGCCCAGCACGAGCCCGCAAAAGGCACCGCTGGAGCTATCTAAAATTCCATTTTCAAACCTCTCTTTCGCCAGCTGCGAGAAGAGTTCACTGGTGTAGATTTGTTGCCTAAGTTGGCCCATTACATGAACTAAAGGTAAACGAGGACACGATGTGGTATGAAATTTATGATTTTTTCATAGCGTAAAATTACTACAACGCGGTCGTGTATTATATATCCTAAGAGGTCGAGTTTTTCAATCCATTTTCATTTCGCAAGGTACCTCTAGACGAAGAAGGAAGTGGAGTAAAAAGGGTTGTATTCTCAAAGGTATTGAAACTTTGCGCTTTTGCGAATTTCTACCTTAAAATCTTACCTATTTAGTATGCTCGTTTATGGTGGTGCTATAGAATTCTCATCAAATAGATTACATAATGTATAATTGTTTTGGTATTTTAAATAGATACCTAGTTTCCAGCTTTAGGTATCTTTTACCCCTTTTATCATCGCCTTTGTTATAGCAAAGCGATTGTTTCTGGCAATATCTGAGCCTTTGACTAAAGCTACTTTAATTTTTATTGGAAATGTTTGTCGTGTTCCAGCACGAGGAATTTTTTTATATCTGTTTTGCCTTGTCGAAATATTGCCACGAATCTGCTCAGCTTAGATATCACGAAATGGAATTTTGATGAAAAATTCTTTCGTTACCTTTGCTTTTTTTCATTTCGCAACCAATATTTGACGCTAGATTGATTTGTTTTCTCGTTTCGCCCTCCGCCAGCCCCATTCGGCTATAAGTTTTGTTATTGATATCGTCGACGTGGGTGAAAAATCGAAATACTTTTTCGAGGGCGAGTTGATTATAATGGAACATATCATATGATGCTGAAACGATTCGATTTGCGCCGAGTCATTGAATTTTCGCGTAAATCAAATTGATAAACATCGTTATGCATCGTTTTTTAAAACTTTTCGTACATTATTCTATATACGTTGGGATGCATTATAATGACTTAATTTTTTCCTTCCGGAGGATCCTTTCTTCGTTGGTATACTTTTGACAGGTTATAATATATTTTTTTCAACGATTGAGTTGTATTTGTTCGAGTATCTGGAATTATGGCAGATTATAATGAGAAAAAAAAAATCTACCTATACCTATAATGATAATTTTTTCAAAAATGCAATTTTTCTGGAAAATACTCTTTGTAGCAATAAAGAAAAAAACAGCAACCTCAGTATGTATCATCTACTCCTGAAAAAAATAAAAAATAATCTGGATTTTTTTTTGGAAAAGAGCATTTTTTCGAACAGGGGTTCTTTCTAAGATTTTTTCCCAAGAAATTTCGTTTCGTGAATATTCTACAGATTTTTTTCAAAGGAATAGGCTATTGAGAAAAAAATTTCAAATTGAAATTTTTATTCGTGAATAATGTCTTTTTAAGAGAAACTTTTCAAAATAATTTTTCAAGATAATTTTTCATGGAAGAATTTTTTCAATTTTTTCTCACAAATTTTTAATACCTACTCTCTAAGAAAAAATATCAAACAAAATCCTTTTCGAAAAAAAAAAAAATTAATTGGATTTTTTTTTTTAATTTTCGAAAAGGATTTTTCTTCAATTTTTTTCATTGAAAATTTTCTTGATTGAATGCCTTTTCCTAAGAAATTTTTTGTAAAAAAAAAGACATTTTTCGAAATAATTTCCAAGGAAATTCTTTTGGAAGAATTTTTTTAATTTTTTCCAGACATTGAATTTTTAAAAAAATATTCTCTGGGAAAATTCTTATTTTATACAAAAATAAATACATTTTTTGGGGATTTTTTTGGACGAAATACTCTTGGGGATTTCGTCAGACATTATAAAACTTGGGAATTTTTTTCAAAAGTGGATTACTTTCAGAACGTTTTTAAGACATTCTGAAGCTCATAAAATTTTTAAAAAATTGATGGGTGTCGTTTTTTGGGGTCGTTTCTTTTTCCATTTTGGTCATCGTAAAAGCATACCTATATTATTCTAAAAACTTGGCGCTTCAGGGTACTTCGCCCTCTCTGGACCCCCCTAGTTGGCTCTATTTCCTTACTTTTTTTTATTTTATTTTTATTTCAAATTTTCAATATTTTGTTCGGCTTTTAGCATAGTATATTTTAATTTTCATAGCGCCGAGTTCTTTGTTAAAGTTTTCAATAAAAAAATAAATAAATAAATAAATAAAAGTAGGGATTCGTTGAAATAATTTGAAGACCTGGTTTCCAAAACGTGCTTTCTGCAAAAAAATGAAAAATGAGTTTATGCCGGATTTTGAAAGTGTAGGTTGTTCCTAACAAATGCAGGATGTCAAATCGCCGAAAAGTGATTTGGAACACCTCCATCCAGTTGAATTTTTAAAAAAAATTCAAAGATTTTACTAATTATTGAAGCGTACTCCGTTTTGGAACAGCCTATCACCAATCCCTCTTCAACTCTTAAATTTTAAAAGATCATTTTTTCAATTTGGATTTGGTATTTCGCTTCCAAACAGTGCTGAATTTTACATTTAACCATTCGAACTTGCATCATTTATGTTCCAAAACGTGCTTAATACCGACTTTCCCCACTTTGCGCACTCCTAGAGCGACCATGAATCAAGTTAGCGAAATGGTTCTTCGGCCAAATTATAGCTAATCCACTCCTCTACACGACAATGTATCGTTCATCACAATCGGTTAACTTTTCCGAGCTCACGAAAGTTTTTTTCGATTTCCCAAAAAAAAATTTTTTGCACAAAGCACGTTTTGGAAACCAGTTCTTCATTTGTATTGTCAAATCTGAACTTACAATAGTGATTTTTTTTCTTCCAAAAAAGCACCATTTTTGAAAAAAAAAATAATAATATGAAGGGTTTGTTTTGAAAACAACTATAGTCCATTTTTTGAGGAAATACCTATTTGTTAAAAAAAAAAATCAAAACAAAAACATTTTTTGGCAAATACCTACCTATTTCTTTTTAATTTTTGTCAAATTGTGAAAACTTTGAATTTTTTATTTGGGTTTTCAATTAGCCAGAACTACAAAAAAAATCAAACAAAATCTCACCAAGGCGCGATTTGGGTTTTACCAACAAAAAATATGAATTTTCTTGTAAATTTGTGTGCCTCAAAAATTTAATTATTGACCAAAAAAATTATTTTCTCTCATCTTGTTTCGATTTTTTTTTTTCAAAATGAAAAACATATTATTCGGTTTTAAAAAAAGAACAAATCCCGCTAAATATTAAAGAAATGTTTTTAACATAGTATATGTTTTTACGGAGACCAAAATGGAAAAATCCGAGCAAAAATTCGACACGAAAATCCGACACGAAATTGGGCTAGGTTAGGTTACAATACCAGTCCGTGTAGATGGCATCACTGGCCCAGCACAAGCCCGCAAAAGGCACCGCTGGAGCTATCTAAAATTCCATTTTCAAACCTCTCTTTCGCCAGCTCCAAGAAGAGTTCATTGGTGTAGATTTTATGCCTAAGTTGGTCCATTAAGGAACTAAAAGTTACATTAAGTAAGGTTTGGATGATATAAAAAAACTTGCAAATCTTGTACCTGTAAAGAATTATTAATGAAAAATCAGTGTTCTTGCTTAGAAGTTTTTTACCAAATTTCTCTGAGAATAATACCCGTTTTGCAGGAAAATTTCTCTGGTTCAAAAATTGACAAATGTATTAACAGCTATATTTTTCTCAGTCATTTAGTCAATAAAATAAATATAAATTTATACCTAAATCATAAATTTCGAAGAATTACACAAAACCTATAAAAATCACCAAGTTACCATAAACATATGGAAATTGGAAGGGAAAAAAATTGTACGAATCTCGAAATAATTAAGTATAGTTAAGCACTTACTTAAAAATTATTAGAAACAAATTGTCCATGTCGTAAATTTCATCAAAAAACAAAGTGAGTCAAGTGAAACAAAAATCTGCAAAAGAATCATAAATGTCCATAATAAGTCAAGTTGATAAAAATTGGTCGTAAATTTAATTTCAAGCATTAAAAAATGAATGTAAGTATCCAATGGGAAGATAGGTGTTGAAATTGTAAACATTTTCTCAAACAAACGAAGAGATCAACACTTCGTGAGTGCTACGAGAGAATGAAAGGAGCATGCCGAATCGAGTAATTTGAGATGCAAATGTGAAAATTTATTCAAAATCAATTTATGGATTCGTGAAAAAATACAAAAATATAGAAAAAGTTTCTTTCTCTATAATGTAGGTACTTCAAAAATGATGTAGGTATGGTTCTTTTAAATGCCCTTTTTCTTCCCAAAACTACCTAATAAATAACGTTATCACCGAAGATAACCCTAGTATATCGCTCAATACGCTCAAATTTATCCTTTACATTAAAAAAATTCATAAAAAATTTTTCGATCCTGCAAAAAAATCTGTAGTGGAAACCTAATATTCTTGCTGACTCACTATTTCACCGACCGGGAGCGGTGGCGCGCTCCTGTAAACCTAACCATGGGTGGTCTAATCGAGTTCCGACCCTAGTTCCTAAGTGAGCATTTACCCAACCCACCCAAGGCCAACCCAAAAACCACCACCGTGGTGTTAGCTGAACGGCGGAGGTACGGCAACCTGGTTCATCACAATAAACCTTTCCGTCCCGTGTTCGTTCTAGCTGGCCACTAGTCGGCGCGGGCAAAGTACCCCCATGGCCAGGGGGTGAACCAAATACACTGAGTGGTAGCCTAGCCTTCCTGCCTAAGGCGCACCCAAAAACTCATGCGGTTCCGATTATTTTGCTAAAAAATTCAATTTTCTACGTCTTCATCCTTTTACGAGACTTCACGAGTACGTACGAGTAGTATGAAAATTAATAAAATTGAAAATTTTTATACCCAAATCTTAATTTATTTATGAGTAGGTAGTTCAAAATAATTTTTTCTAAAAATTTCATTCATTTTGTTCAAAATGGTTCTGAATACTTATAAGTACAATAGGTACATGCCCAATGTTTTGCTTGAAAAAAAAAAAATTTATACAGGGTGTTCTGGATTGAGAGTAAAGCCTTCCAACTAGTAAATATGCAACTTATGTTGAGTCGATGTAAGTATGTTTGCCTAACCTCCGGACTGCAGGGGCTGAGTTATGCTCATCGTAATTTTTGTTTTTTTTTTTCGTTTTGGCAGAGTGTTTTCAACCTCGCGATTCTCAACAACTATAATAGTTAGAAAGTTGCGTTTTGCGGCATCGGATGGTCAATTTTGTCTAGAATTTTTTCATAGGGCTGTGATAATTTTTATAACAGTTCAAAGAAGTCTAATATCGAGCAAAATATTTGAAAAAACGTGTAAAGAAGTGACAATTTTTCTCGTTTTTCTGTGATAACTCAAAAATTTGTCCTTTGACTAAGCTATTATTATTAACTTTTCTAGATGAAAAAGGCTATTCTTTTTAATGGCGCAACCCCCGCCCCTCTATCTGACTCCAATCAAAAGTTATGAGCGAATAATTTGTATTAAAAAGTCTGAAAAAAAATCATAATTGAAATTTTTTTAAATTTTATTTTTCTTAAATATTTTTTTCAATTTTTTTTTTTAATAAGCTGCTCTTAATAACTATTGATACATTTAAAAATTTTTTTTTAAAATTGAAGATTATTTGAATTATGATTTTTTTTTTTAGACGTTTTATAAAAAATTATTCACTATGGTAACTTTTTATTTTAAAAAAAACACTTGAATTTAATAGGACAGAAAATTTTTAAAAAATCATCTTCGAAAAAATGAACACTAAATTAAAAAAATAAATAAAATGAGTAACTTTTCAAAAATTTAGAAAACTATAAGAAACAAATTGTACCTAGTAAAATAAAATTGAAATAAAAATGTTAAAATATTTCGAATTAAAAACCATCTACTGTATACTTGGGTGGGGGGGGGGGGGGGTGTAGTAAAGAAACTGAAAATAACGATGAAATTTGAGATGGTGAAAGATTTAGATACCGTAGTTTTAAAAATGAGATGAAATCAACAATCTTTAAATGGTTGGAAATAATGCAAAAAGAATTAAAAACTCATAAACAAAATTATAATAAAAACTTTTCTTTCGAAAAAATAATAATGATAATGATGAAAATTTAATTTGAAAGAATTTTAAAAGTTTTGAAAATGCAATATAAAAATTTGAATGAAAAATTGAGAAATTATGAAAATTTGTCAAATTTACGAATCGAAAAGAAATTTCAATTCAAATCAAACTCGTTTTTAAAATTATTTGTATTGAAATCGGGAAATTAAAAAAAATTAAAAATTCCATAAAAAAAGTTAGAAGAAAGAAACCAAGTAAATGGTAAAAATTTTTCAACTAAATAAAAAAAAAAAGTAAATAAAATAACTTGAATTGAAACAATTGCAAGTTACAAATAGTTGAAAATTGAAATATGATTTAAACTCAGAAAAGTGTTTATAAAATGTTGAAAACTTGATTAGATCATGAATTCAGAACATTGAAAATTGAAAAAGACTTGGAAAGATTTCAAAATGAGATAAAATCAAAAATTTAAAAGGTTGGAAGTAAAAAGTAATGAAAAAAAAGCTCAAAAAAATGTAGTGAAAAATTTTCTTCAGAAAATTGAAATTTAAAAAAAATAATGAAATGAAAAATAAGGATTTCAATTGAAAATAATGAAGTTTTGAAAATCAAATAAAAAATTGAAAAATAATGGCAAGTTGTCAAAATTATACAAAATGAAACGAAATTTTAATTAAAAATAATTTTCTGAATTTTTCATTGAATTTGAAAAAAATAAAGTAGGTACCTAACTAAATACCTAAAGTAAAAGTTGAAAAAAAAAAAAAAATCAGGTAAATAATTGAAAAATAGCATTTTTTGTTTAACTAAATTTTTAAGAAAACTTGATTTTTTGAAAAAAATTTAAACTTTGAAATAGTTGAAAATTAATATGCAATTCAAATTCAAAAAAATGTTGAAAATTTTGAAATCTAAATCGATAGCCTTCTAAAATTGTTAGGTAAGCATTTTCATCAAGCAAACTACGAGTATCAGTTCACCGCACCCCCCCCCCCCCCCCCAAACGTGAACTCGTTCTCTCTGAACGAACATGGTCCATCCACTCCCCTCTTTCCAAACCGCACTCGCACCGTCTAAAAAAAGTTACGCTTTTTTACATGATTAAACCTCTATCCAACGAATCCTAAGAAATCCGCTGTCAAAAAAAATTAAAGTCAGATTGCTCCAAAAATAATGCAGTAAGTATTAAAAAATGCTCCTCATTTTACCAAAATATCCAATTCATTTTCTTTTCCACTCAAAATAATTTAAACTTGAAGATGCAAAAGAAGACTTCCAACGGTCCTTTGGAGTTGATCCATTGATGCAATAAAAGTTGCCTGCGTATTCGACTGAAGGATACAAATTCATGCTGAATTACTCCATGTGCATAGTAGAGGACTAGAGGTACATTACTCTACTTACTACTAACGTAAGGTAGTTAATTGGGTAGATCTTGGCGTCTGTTTACTCTTTTATCCGTCTAATGGTAATTTTCCAAGAAATATGTTGAAAATTGAAATTTTGATTTTATAGCTGACTGGCTTCATTTACCGAGACTCCTTTGACGTAATAGTAGTTTAGTTTCTTAACGGTGCTGCTTTTGTTCTTTGTTTGAGAACTGTTGGTACGGTAATCTAGCTTCGTAAATACTTAGCGAGGCACTTTTTCAGTTTAATTTTATAATTACGCTATGCTGTGTAGCGTTTTCGCTTCGTGGCGTTTTAATTAACGTTTATTATTATTAACTGCTGCCTGGGAGACTTTATTCGAGATTAGGTATCAACTTTGAGTCTTTGAACGACTGTGGAGTTTAGTTCTTTTCATATATTTTTGCTTTTGTTTTTTGATAATTTTAGTTTTTTATAGGGCCTCATATTTTCTACTTTTAGGCTGGTTTTCCTTCACTAGGAAATTTAAAGTAAATTTTTAAAAATTTGATAAAAATTGAAAATTTGGGAAATTTTTACAGTTTGATAAAATAATAAATTTTTTAAATTGTAATAATTTTCTTATTGTGAATATGCTTTTGCAATTTTAATAATGTAATTTTTTTAATTTAGGAAAATTTTTTGAAAATTCAAGTATAAAAATTGTAGGTAATTCTATAGTCATTTTTAAAATTTGAAATCTGATCAGTTTTTGAAGTTGAATAAATTTTTATAATTTAAAGAAACAATACATACCTACCTACTTATTTTTCAAATTTAGAAATTTTTCGAAAATTCAGTAAATTTTTGAAGTTGGATAAATTTTTAAATAAGTAAGTATTGACAAATTTATAAAAGTAAATCTTTTTGAAAAAAATCTTCAGTGTTTGATAAAAGTTTGAAATTCGATATTTTTTCAACTTTCATAAATATTTACAATTTTAAGAATTTGAAATATTTTTTAAAATTATGAAATCTTTAAAATTTTTAAAATTCAGTATCTTTTTGATTTTTAAAAAATTTAAAAACGTTGGGAAGATTGAGAAATTTGGTAAAAATTTGATTTGAGTAATTTTAAAATTTTAATTAATTTCTGAAATTGAATCGATTTTTAAATGAGTACTTAGATGTTTTCAATTTTTTAAAATGAACATCTTAAAATTTTGATAAAATTGATTGGTAAATATTTAAATTTTTATTTCAGAATTTTTGTAAAAGTTTGAAATGTGGTATTTTTGAAGTTTCATTTATTCAGATGAAAATTAAAAATTTTGAAAAGTTAGAATTTTTAAAAATTTTGAAACTTGAACTTGACATTTTTGAAAATCCAATATTTTATTAAATTTCAAAATCAAGTCATTTTCAAAATTCAATAAATTTTTGAAATTTAATTGATCAGTTTTTAAAACTTGAAAAATTTAGAAAAAATGATAAAAACTTCTGAATTTTCAAAATAAAATTTAGATTCTTTTTTGTTATGTTTCTTGAAAAAAGATAGAATTTTAATATTTAGATTTTTTCAATTTTTTTAATTATTTAGTTATCTTATTTTTAAAACTTGATGAAACTTTAATCATGTTAAAATTTCAATAAAATTTCAGAAATTTTCAAGTTTGATCAAATTTTTTAAAATTTAAACTATGAATTCAGCAAATTTTTAAAATTGAGGCGTGTTTTTCCAAAACGGCTTAAGTCCACTTTTTTCGAAATCGATTTTATGACGCCATTTGGTGAAGGAGGCCTATATACATCATAATCCTACACGTTTAACCTGCTCAAAAAGCTAATATTTAAAAAAGTAAAAAACAAAGGATGGTGCGAAACAGCCTTCAAATTTGCCTGAAAATTCTTCCAAAATGGCCTCTGTCCATGTACTTGAGTTCACAACCAAAATATTCGAGGACTATCTGCTCTAAAATTGAACCATTACCTCTAAAATAGCTTTTTAATATACGATTTTATTACGTTTTTTGCTTCTCCTGTAAAATTTTAAAAAGTGGACTTAAGCCGTTTTGGAAAAACACGCCTCAATTGGTTCGATTTTTCAACTTGAAAAAAATCGTAACTTCTTAACAATTGACGAAATTTTAAATTTTGAAAGTTTAAAATTTGGTAGGTAATTTAAAAGTTTATTAAATTTTTATTTTTATTTTTTTTTGAATTTTCAACATTTTTGAAGTGGGAAAACCTATTAACTTTTAAATTTTGAGAATTGTTATCTCTTTACAATTTTTTTTATTTATAGGTTATTAATTAATCTTTGAAATTTAAATTATTTAAAAATATATCTATCATTTGAAATTGGGCAAATTTTTAATTTTAGACAAATTATAAGTCTAGATACATTTATAAATTTCAACAATTTGTCTTATTTAATCAGATCATGGAAATTTGCTAAAAACTCAAAACTTGCTATTTTCAAAAAAAATTTAAAAATTTTCCCTTTTGATTACCTACTTTTGAAAATTTTATACCTTTTAAAGTGTAATGAATTTTAAATCTTGAAAATTTTACAATTCAGTGTTAAAATTCAAAATTTTGGGGAAAATTGCGTCAGTCAAAAAAAGTTTAAAATTTTGTAGTTTTCAAAGTTCGGTAAATTTTTACTTTTTAATAAATTTGCCAAAAATTCAAGCAGTTTGCAAGTTTGAATAAATTTTTAAAAATGGATGAATTTTCTAACATGAGATGAATTTTTGAAAAATTTTGAACGGTGAACTTGTTAATTTTGAATAATTTTTTCAAGTCAGGTAAAAAGTTAAAATTAGAAAAATATCTCTTTAAAAAACCTACTGGAAAAGTTCTATGCTATAAGCTATAATTTCTTCCGAATAAAACGGTTTTCGATATATCCTTGATGGAAATTTTCAACCCACCTTTAACATTTCAAATTCACTCATTTCACTTGAGAGTTGAGAAAAATAGTTCTCCAGATATTTCTGATTTTCATAGGACTTCTGAAAAATAAACTTTTTCATCTCAAAACCGTGGTATTAGTAGATTTTTTTGACAGAACTTGCCTTCGAAAAAGTTTTATCTTATTTTTCGAAAATAATTTTCCTTCAAGAAATGACACAAACATGATGTGCGGTTTTCGTATTCCTGTCGATATATGTATGTAAATAGGTATAATATTTTTCATTTCACAATGAAGTGTATAGAATAAGAGAGCGATGGGTTAAGTCGTAAAAGTCGTAATGCCATTAATGCATGATAATGGATAAAGGAGGGTACTTCGTTTTATTACAAAATAATTCAGTTATCAGTGATACATGAATGCAATGCATGAGGACTTAGCCAATGGTGACAATAAAAGCATTCATCATTATATGAATTATCGATATCATCGAGCATTAATATTAAATCCGACCCAATCTTTTACCCAATCAACAATTTTCCATTGATAGATGACAGATGATTAAAATTAAGCAATTTTTTTCGATATCGAAAAAAATACGAAAAACGCAAAAACAGCGGTTGATTTACTCTTAACAAAAATTATTCATAATTTTAACAACATCGAAATTTTACTAGTCCAATATACTATACATAGTGACTTGATATTCAAAATTCGAGCGGAGGGAGGGGTCCAATCGCAATTTTCGTAATAACCAAAATTATTTTTAAGACTTTAAGATACAACTTTTGTTTGAAAATTTTTTCAATTAGACCCCTCCCCAATTTTGAAAAAGTATCTACCTGATATGTGAAATCGGTGAAGAGGGAAACATCCAATTGAAATTTTTATAATGACCAAAATTTTTTTTAAGATCTTAATCTACAACTTTTATCTGAAAATTTTTTCAATTGCCCCCTTCCTCCCTCACTTCTCCAATTTTTAATTAGTATGTTTAGAGTATTATGCAAAATCGGTGGGAAGGGAGGGGTCCAATTAAAAAAATTTTCAAGCAAAAGTTGTTGCTTGAAGTCCAAGGAATAATTTTGTTTATAACAAAAACTTCGATTGGACCCCTCCCTCCCCTCCAATTTTGAACATCAAGTTTCTATGTAGTATTGTGGACTGGGTAAATTTTCGATGTGCTAAAAAAACAGAACGGCGAAGATCCACTCGTGTTCGATGACACTAACTATAAAGTCATTGTACTATTCACTTGACGATTAAACCTCAATGGAAAAAATTTTCAACAGAAGGTTCCTTCTAAAAATAGGCCATCATTTTTTCCCCTTTTAATTACAATTCAACTTGCGTAAAATTGTCGAAGCCGAACTTCCTAGACCTTTACATTTCGCCTCGTAACGTAACTAGAAATCATTGCCCGGGTAACCCTGAATTTTATCGAGGAATTTCGCTGCGCACGTGGCAGCACTGAAGCAAACACCTGATACGAATGTTTATATTGAGAAGAGTTAACGTTTTCAGTGTTCTCTGTTCGCAGAAAGTGTATCGACAAGTGTCGTACTTTTTTTTACCATCTCCTAGTATATTTTTTGTAATTATTTTTTTTACATATTAGTTGATAGTGGGATGCGTTTTAATAAGCTACTGTGTACATATTTCGCGAATAACTGTTACATCCAAAAAAATGGTGGAGCTGGAGAAAAATTCTAGAAATCATGCCGAAAATAATTCCGTTCCGAGTCCCCAAAAAAGTGATTCGTTCGAGCAACCACCACCCCCAGATGGTGGCTGGGGATGGGTGGTGGTCTTTGCTTCTTTTATGATCCACGTCGTTAGTAAGTAATTGATTTTCTCTCTTTAATTTTACTAACGTTTCTAATAAGTTTCTTTTTCGTTGTCGTTGTCGCGAAAAATACGCTAATTATTTATTTAAAAATTCGTCTATTGTATGCTGATAACCCATGTGCGATGCCGGCCACTAGTGGACTTGTTTTCACACGTTGAATCGTGTGATTTCGATCGAGCCATGGGCCAGGAATGAAATTACCTTCGTTCATTGGCGATTGTAGTCGAAAAACAGATGTGAAAATATACGTAAATTAGGTTCATTTTTTTTAATACGTTGTGAAAAAAGTACGAGTGAATTGAAGAAAAAAAAATCGAGTAGATAAGAAGTATTTGGCTGTTTGTTTAAAAAAATAGACACGAGCCTTCTTCGAAGCTTTTATAATGCAATGAAAGCAATGGTGTTTCTGATTTTTTCTTTTTTTTTTTCGTTGATTTGGAAAAAATTAACCCTGCCACGCGCAAAGGAATCTTTTTTTTAGACAAAGGTTTTTTTTTTTTGGTGTATTGCTTTCGTAGCAGGAGAAAAATAGGCAGGAAAATAACCCGGATGGAAAAAAGTTAAAGTATTAAATAATTCCAGACAAGCCCCGAAGTACATATTTGAACGAGGGAAAAAAATACGAGAAAAAGTACTTTAATATTGCAGAATCAATATACCGACCAATCTACGAATTCTCTGTGTAACATTTTGCCAACTAAAGTGAAGATGAGAACTTTTAAAAGCCTCTGCTTGTAGTACATTAATTAAAAAGTTGAATAGTTGTAAAAAATTCATGCGACCAAATTTAATCGTCTTTTTTTCTCTAATGCATTTATTGATTTATCAATTTTCAAGTTCAATGTGGAGGATGAGAATGACCCTGAAAACTATCCTGAATTTTTTCACTACTCTTTCTAACAAATTAATATCACATTTCACTGCGGGGGAAAAATAGCAGAAGGAGATATTAAGGTCGTAACTCGGACGTGAATTTTTTTGTACTTTTGGTAAATTTTAAACAAAGAGAAAATTTTTAACATTTTCAACTCTATGATTAAGTTTTAATACCTATTCGAGTGTCATATCAGTTTTTTTTTCGTGCCACTTTGAAAAATGATAACGATGCGTTATCCACATTTTTTATTTGAGTTTGAGCGGGTTTTCAATGACGTAGTGTAAACGAAATTAAGATAAATTTATTCACTTCAATTATTGCTACGGTAATGTTTTAATCGTTTGATTACGATTTTATTTAATGGTACAGTCGCAAATCGCAAATGGAAACTCCCTACGATTGAAACGTTTTAAAAGCGGGTTTTTTTTTTATTTGTGATTGAATCGTATTTTTTTAAAATTGAGCTCGGATGCCATTTTTCAAAGGCCCTCTTTTTCCAAGATTCCACCCCTTTCCAAAAAATCCTCCTATCTCTATATTACCTAAGACTACAATATTGAAAAAAATTTCAAATAAAATATTGTTTTCTTTATGGGTTTCACAAAAAAATTATTTGAAATTTTTTTGTAAAAAATTCAAATATCGGGTTAAAATTCCATCAAAACAATTGTCACAGAAACTTTTCTACTTTTTTTGAAAAAAATAAAAAATAGAAATTTTGTCAATTTTTGTTGAATATATAGGTTATAAGAAATACTTTTTAGAAAAAAATTTTTGAAAAAAATTCAAGATTCAATCAAAAAAATTTTAAGAAAGTAATTTTCACAAAAAATCCTCTGTAATATTTTTTTGAAAAAAAACCTATTCAACTTACGTTATTCAATTTTTCTTTTGAAAAAAATATTAGGTATAATCGTATAAGTACCTTTTAATTTTTACCCATTTAATTTTTGAAAAATTATCTCAAAAATTTTCTGAAAAAATTCAGGAATCCAAGCAAAAAGTTTTAAAAATTTCACTAAAAATTCTCCAAAAAATTTCAAAAAGATCTTTTGGAAATAAGTGATTATCTATCGTAGAAATCTTATCAAAAATTTTTAAAACTGCCGTAAAAATCCTCCAAAAAATTTCATAAAGATTTTTTGAAAAAAAAATGAAAATTGTATCATTTTTTTGTTACAATACCAACCCTAAATTGTATAATTTTTTTTTTACAACGAAATACTTCTGAGATTTCCTGAAAAAATAACAATACTTGATTCTTCAAATTTTTTTTTTAATTTTCAAAAAATTGTCTGAAATTTTCCCGAAAGAAATTCAAAAATTCAATCTAAAAATATTTAAACAACTTTCACAAAAAATCGTATATCTAGATGAGTAATTTTTTCGAAGAAATATTTCAAAATTTTCCGAAAAAATTTTAATTTTAATTTTTTTTTTATTTTTAAAAATTAATCAATTTTTAGCATAGTATATCTAATTATGCTTTTACGATGACCAAAATGGAAAAAACGACAGTAAAATCCGACAGTTGGGTTAGGTTAGGTTACATTAGGTTAGGTTTGGATTTAGAAAATTTTTAATAAATTCGATTTTTTAGACATTATGTTTTGAAACTTGTAAATTTTTTTTAGGTTACATTTGGTTAGGTTTGGATGATGTAAAAACATTTTCCAGACATTTTGTCAGACATTCTGAAACTTAAAATTTTTTTAGAAAGATGACTTTCAGACATTTTGTTAGACATTCTGAAACTTGGAATTTTTTTTATAAATATATATATTTTTTTATTTTGATGACTTTTAGACATTTGTCAGACATTCTAAAACTTACAAATTTTTTTAAGAATTTCATGACTTTTAGGCTTTTACTTTTTAGATTTTTAAATTTCCATTAAAATTAATATTCGTTACTTTTAGACATTTTGTCACAGAGTAAAAGCATATACTATGTTTCATACTTTCAAGTCACTATTTTTTCCCTAAAAAAAATCACCGAGGTCGTCAAAAAATTGAAAACTGAAATATCATGCTTAAAAATGACATACCCACCTGATTTGTTTTATGGAATTGTCTAGTCAAATTGTATGGAATAGGCTGTATACATGACCTCTTTTTTCCTTCATCTTTCGAGATTAATTTTTTACAGCTAATTAAAATTCTATCTTTTGGGAAATACGATAGAGAAAATTTAGCTGCTAAAATGGGGGGGGGAGGGGTCATGGCGTGCGAAAATCGTAGAAAGCTTCTGGGAAGATCGATATTTTTGTCAAATTGTAATTTGTACGTCCTTTCTTCGCCGCTCTGTAGTGTTATCCCTATCCTCGATTTTCGCTCTGCGATTATTTCCGACATTATAACATTCACTCGAGAAAAATTATCCTCGACATCGTTGAAAAGTTTCTTCTAAACGAGAAAAAAATTGTAGAAATTGATATGCCATCAAAATTATTAATGACACTCGCTTTCAAGTTCTTTGACACGATATAAAGTAGAACATGAAAATTTTTTATCCGATTTTGGAATTGATTTACGCATTACGCGACGATAGTAATTGACAAGAAAAAAAATTCATCTCTAGAGATGATTTCAAAGCCAGACGAATTTATTGGACGGATTTTCTCTTTCGAGGCAGTTTAGCTTTAGACAGATTCAAAATGAAAATCTCTTTTATTACAACTAATTTCATTTTCATCGTCGTGTTGAAAAAAAATCATTCGTTGGATTCTTTGATTGGAGTGAAATTTCTCTTTGATTAAAAAAATCGCAATAGCCTGGAAACATTATCACGATAATGAAAGTTACACTCGGATGTGCTTAGAAATAAAAGCACAATTTAGGAAAGGAAAATTATTCGCCATATTAGCAATCGTAAGGTACCTAAGCTAAGCTGCCTAATAAAATGTACCTCGCGAGTAATTAAAACAAATAAACAATCGAAACTGTTGGAATTCGATTGAAAATGAAATGAAGTTTCAACTCCTCGAGCTACTAAATTGAACGTGAATTTGGATACAATTGGCAGGCCGAGTATCTACATTGTTTTCTTCTGCATTGATGTTGGTTTAATGTTAAAGACTACCCTCGAGTGTAGCTCTTCTAACAACTCGTCTCGGTGTTTGTTTGTCGAGTTCAAATTTCATAGGCTGCGTCTTATTCGCCAAATATTTCTTTCATGTTGACTCGACCAGCTCCTAGTTTGCATTTCCGAGATCGGAATTGCGCTGATTTTTTTCAAGCAGAAAACGAAGTACATAGACGTCTAAAAGACGAAATTAGAGAGGAGGGAGAGGCCCAATCGAAATTTTTATAATAACCAAAATTATTTTTAGCATCTTAATCTACAATTTTTGTTTGAAAATTTTTTTAATTCAACCCCTATCATCTTTCTATTTTTCAATAAAATTGTCTTTTTACTAATATGCAAAATTAGAGAGAAGGGGAGGGTTCAATCGAAATTCTCATGATGATTAAAATTATTTCTAGAATCTCAATCTACATCTTTTGTTAAAAAAAATTTTCAATTCAACCCTTACCTTTCCCCAATTTTCAATAATGAGTATCCATATGTTAATATGAAAAATTAGAGAGGAGGGAGGGTTCCAATTGAAAAAATTTTCATACAAAAGATGTAGATTAAGATCCTAAAAATAATTTCGGTTATTATAAGAATTTCGATTGTACCCTCCCCTCCTCTCTAAGTTCGCATATTAGTACAAAGACATTATTTATTGAAAAATTGGAAGGAGGTAGGGGTGGAATTGAAAAAAATTTCAAACAAAAGTTGTAGAATAAGATCCAAAAAATAATTTTGGTTATTATAAAAATTTCGATTGAGTCCCTCCCTCCTCTCTAATTTCGTATATTAGGCGTCTATGTATAATTTAAGATGAAAACTTTACGTTCCCGAAAAGCATTGGATGGAAATTTCCCCAATCAAATTGCACCTACTATTAGAAAATATTCGATTTTTCGCCTTACGTTATTTCTTTATCGTCACAAAAGAGAAAATTTCTATTCGAGAAGCCAACCGAATCGTTGAATATAGATCACAGAGAAGAGCTTTGTGAAAAAAACCAAACAAATAACATGGAATTGGAATTTTCTCAGATAGGTACGGTACGTTCAAAAATGAAGAAGAAAATTTAAATTTAATGATGCAGAATTCGTCACACGTGTATTTCGACTCGATAAATTATTACGTGCTGGGGACATTATTGTATATGGCATTGACAATAGGGATTCGTCACTTGAAAGTTCAACATCTACACTCCAACAGTGTACACATGTTTACAAAGAAGTGGAAAGCTCGCGTGTACGAAGTTTTAAAGGTAGTCAACAACGAAGGGGTGAATTGATTGGCGAATTTATAACGTAAATGACCGAACGTCGCGTCGGCTTGTCTTCGCAAGTTCGGATACATATTTTCTCATTTTCGCGATCGGTATAATATATGATATAAAAATTGAGATGACCGATTAACAAAGGATTTTAAATTCAAATTCCGCTCTCGAATGGAGAACAGCGTGAATCTCTTTGGCTCGTGTTATTTTTAACATTTTCTGTTTCTGTGCCAAATACGTACGAAACTGAATAATGGCCTAGTGAGGTGGGACTTTTTATAATGTTTTAAAATTCAAACCGTATTGTGAATTTTATACACTTCAGCACTTGGTGTTTTGTACGGCTCCATGCACGTTACATTGCGTAATACCAGCGATGGTTGAATTTATGTAACAAGCTGATGAGAAAATTATTACGATTTTTTTTTTTTTTTTTTTTATAGCGGTAGAGGTGTCTAATGTCACCAAAATTAATGATCGAGTTTCTCGCCATTATTTTCAAGGATAATTCTAATGCAAAATCTTCGCCTAGAGTTGAAAAACATGAAAGAAATTTATATTCGTAACGTGGCGAATTAAACTTGGAAATTTTTGACCCGTATTCAAGATTCTCCGTTAGTAACGATTGATAAAGGTCAGTTCGTACACTCGAGAAGTAAACTTTTTCGCCAACTCAACCTTTGTATTTACCGAGACTTTATGTTTACTTTTGGGAAATGCAGTGGAAAATATGGTTGTTTACTTCGGGTGATTTGCTTTTATCAATCCAAATTCGTGAAAAATGAATGAATTGACGTGAAATTTGAACAAGAGACGTATAAATGAGTATTTAGTGGTGAAACTCGAAGAAAAAAAATTTTGATCAGAAATGAGCCTTCAATGGTGGAAAAAATTACGAATATGTATATCGGGTTTGTGAAGATTTGTCTATACGTTCCACCAATAACAAAAATTCGAAAAAATTTCAAATGGTGTAAGATGATCTGAAAAACGAGGAAAAAATTTCCTACCATATTCGCACCTGAATTGTGCCCGCCAGGTCGCTTTGAAGATTTTAAAGTGAGTTTCAAGGCTATTTTAGGAGTCGAAAAAATCTGGAAAAAATTACTAACACTTGCTTTGAATATCTGTACCCACGTACCAAGTTTGATGGAAATCGGTTGAAAACTCGCAGAGATGGAATTTTTTAGCTTAAAATCACGTATTTCAAGGTACCAGTCCCCAGGTGTGAAGCCCAAATTTTTTTTGAAATTTTACGGCCTTTTAGCCCCTTCCCGTGTAGCAATTGTCGACATCGACATTTATGTCGACAAAATTCAGACACATTTTTTTCTCGGTTAACGATGAATTAAAAATGATATTTGAGATTTAAAGTAATGTTCTATGTTAAACATAACTGTTCAATCAAAATTTTTGAATTTTTCTCAGTATTTTCCTATAATTTAGAAAACGTTGTTTTTCTACATAGACAAGTCGATGTAAAAATCGATACTCGATAAACGCATCGACATTTATGTCGACAATTTCTGCCAATTAAATTTACAAATTTTATATCTAAAAAGAACTAAAAACAATTAATAAGAACATTTTAAGCTCAGGAATAAATAATTTTTGAAAGAATCACAAAATTTTCTTATTTTTCAAAGTTTTGAATAATACAACGACTTGTCGAGTTATTGTCGACATAATTGTCGATGGTCAAATAATGCATCGACTTCACTGTCGACAGTGTCGACCAGAGGAATTTTAAGTCGAGATAGTGTCGATGTGATTGTCGAGGGTCGAATAATGCATCGACTTAACTGTCGACAGTGTTGACCAGAGGAATTTTAAGTCGAGTTAATGTCGATCTAATTGTCGAGGGTCGAATAATGCATCGACTTGACTGTCGACGTCTTGAGGGTGATTGTGATACTCGCAGATAAAGTGTGTTGTGAATTAGTACATAAGGTCTAAGAATCATCTCTATGTTAGTTGGACACTCGCATGTGTCCAGCTACAAAGGTGGCCTCAATGCCGCATATTTGACAAAAAATGTCGAAATGTTGGCTTGAACACTATTTTTGGTGTAATTTTAATATATACTTATATTGAATATTTGAACTTAGCATATTTTTCAAAATCTCACCATTGCAAATGTCGATGTGGATGTCGATATAAATGTCGACACATCGAAATCGGTCACTTTTCGATCGTACATGTCGACACGATTGTGGATGGTTTGTCGAGCTTATTATCGACATTTTTGTCGACCGTCCAAATATGGCTCGACATGTCGAGCCATATTTGGACGGTCGACAAAAATGTCGATAATAAGCTCGACAAACCATCCACAATCGTGTCGACATGTACGATCGAAAAGTGACCGATTTCGATGTGTCGACATTTATATCGAAATTAGCATCGACGTTGCTACACGGGTTATTGCACCAAAGCCTTTGAAAACTAACGTTTTGATTTTTTTTTTGAAAATTGGGCTGAATTTGAAAAGTTTACCCAATTTCACGTTACTTAAAAATAATTGATTTCAGAATTTTTACCAAATTGAAAAAATTAGGTAAAAAAATTTAACAAACTTTAAAAACCGACTTAAGATTTTTTTTTATTTGTTAAAAATTTAGCCCAATTTTAAAAGTTAGCCCAATTTCAAAAATTAATTAAAATTTAAAATTGAGGATTCATCCAATTTTGATTTTTTTCAAATTTTCAAAATGATTATCTAAAATTTTAAAATTTTATTGAAGCTTAAAAATTTAATTTTGGGTTATTCCATGTTAATTCGATCACGTTTACCAGAGCCTTTGAAAACCAATGTTAATTTTTTAGAAAATTATAAAAATTGTTTTAAAAATTTATAAAAAGCTCAAAAGTTAACGTTTGAAATTTTTTGAAAATTCATTCAAGTTTCAAAGGTGGTTCATTCATTTTTAAAATTGAAATTTGAAAATATTACCTACAAAATCCATTTTTTTTCCCAAATTTGAAAATAATCAATTTTTACCATATTATTTTTAAAATTATAAAAATTCATTGCATTCTAAAAAGTCATCTTTTACATTTTTTTTTTTTTTTTAATTTGTTAATTAATTCAATTTTAATAGTTTATTAAAATAAGTACCTACCTATAAATTTTTTTTTAAATCTACCAAATCTAACGAAGGTTATAAATATTTTTATATGGGCTTAATTTTTGGAAATCAACGTTTTTTCATTAGGTTTTTTTTTTTGGGCATCACAAGAACTTCGATTGGGCCTCTTTCTCTCCAGTTCGGCGCATCATATGCTCGAAAATCATCCTTGAACTTCAATTGCAATTTTTTTCCTTAAAAATTTTGAAAATAATCAATTTTTACCATAATATTTTAAAAATTCATTGCAATTTGAAAAGTCATCTTTTACTTTTTTTTTTTTTTTTTTTTGAAAATTTGCTAGTTAGTTAATTCAATTTTAATAATTTAATATAACTTTGGCTTGCAGTACAGCCATGAATGAAAAATAGGTCATGTGAACAGTTGATTCGGCTGAATTGAAATTTGGCTATAAAACTCAATAAAAAAATTAAGTGAGCAGCTACCTATGCCACTTTTTTGAGGCTATCTTTTTTTGAAGGATCCTCTTTCTTTCCTTGGAAGTTCCGTACATCCTATCTCAAGACCCCGATTTAAAAAAAAATCAAACAAAAATTGTAGATTGTGGTCTTTGGAATAATTTTTGTTGAGTTGGACCCCCTCCTTCCTATCCAATTTTGCCTTATAGATACGTATAAAAATTATTCTGTGATTTTCATACGTGTTATGCAAAATTAGAGGAGAGGGAGCGGTTCAGTCGAAATTTTTGTGATCACAAAAGTTATTCCAAGGATTTCAATCTTCAACTCTTGTTTGAAGAATTTTTCAATTGGGTCCTCAAGTACAGAGATAATGCGATTTTTTTGTAAGGGAGTGAATCCTTGAAAACGGGTTCAAACAAAAGTTGTAGATTGAAGCTCATGGAATAATTTTGGCCATTACAAAAATTTTGATTGGACTTTTCACTCCCCTAAAATTTCAAAATTTGTAGATATTCAACATTTCTTATATAGCACGTGAAAAGACCTACAAGAAAATATATCTACATAATTATGCTAATTTCATCTAGATGAACCGGTTCTCAAAATAATATTTCTAATGGAAATTATTCAAAATCCGAGTGAGAATTTCATTATACAATTCTTCGGAAAACTCATCTACCCTACCACGAATTACTATGTATCTAGGATTTTGTGAATGCACGATCGATTTCAAGAGCAAAACATCAAGAAAACGTCTCGTAGGTTAGGTATATAATATATGCTACAACCACAACCGATTCCAAATTTCCTAAAACTGAACCTCATTTCTCAGTATGTATCCTTTGGTCCTTTGTTCACCAGAACTGGTCGTTGAAATATTGAAAAATGAAGTGTTGTTTTTTTTTTTCAAGTGAACACTGCGCAGTTTACAAAGTACCTAATAAAACTGTCAACATCCTCCCTGCTGTCCTTTTTTTTTTTTCAACTATCTCGATTAGGTACCTGCTTTCATCAGTAAATATCTCGAACCACCCTAAAAATAAAAGAACGAGATTTTCTACATTTTATCTCAAGACTTCGTGATTTTGTTGCGTTTGTCTACTTAAAACGGTAAACTATGTACCATTTTATCTGAATTTTAATTTTATTGACTCTGTTATCAGCGTTGAAATTATCACTTTGAATATCGCGAGCCGTTATCTGCTTATCTGTCGGTTTTTAAACACTGATTGGGACGAATTGTTATTCGTTATCTGCTCGTGTAAATATTCTAATTCACGTACAAATAATTATTTCACTTTCTTTAGCCGAATTTCTCCTAAAAAAAAAATAGTCTATTAGGTAGCAAGTAGGAGTCAAATGGTAGCAACAAGTTCCTCGCCAGTGAATCGATTTTAGTTATAATTCGTATACATATGTAGTGTACACGATGAGATTGTACTTCTTAAAAAAAAGGGAAGTGTTTAAATTAAACCCGATTTAAATTCCTTTACTTTGATTTATTTCGAAGTAACATTGTATTACGAGTTTCCTTCGTAATGTTCCCTTTTTTTTTTTTGTTTCAAGTGTATCTATCTAATCCTTGCAGTTGTGGGAAATAAATGTGGTATTTTTTTATACGTAGAGTAGACATATGAGATGTTGACATGGACTGAATAGAATTAACCTTTTCTATCAATTCGCCGAGTGTTGAATTTAGCCCATTGTGCTGACAATGTATTCACAATACTGGGTATTACATATTATATAGATCAGGATATGCATCGTTGATTGTAATTGTCACGTGGACTCGTCATAAAAAAAATTGGCGTCGATTTTTGAAATGAGTTAGGCTAAACCCTCTCTCACCTTCGAACGAAAAAGCCTTGTCATCTCCTGGTAAATGACTAAAGTACCAACATGGGGTGGTTTATTTTTTTTTTTTTAAATAATTTTCATATTTTGGAATACTTATTATTACGTATTATTTATTTTTGAAAATAAAAAATCTAAAAATAATTGCTTTTTTTTTGTTTTTATTTTTTAATACATTTTTTCAATTTTTATAGTATGAAAAAAATTTATTTCTAAAAAATCGTAATTCTCGTAAATTATGATTTTTTTTGAATTTTGAATAATTTTTTTAAATCAAAATATATATTGAATATATCCAGTGAAATTGGTAAAAAGTTCCGACAGTTAGGTTAGGTAAGGTTTGGTTAGATTTTTTCTATTTGCATTTCGATTGAAAAAATTTAAACAGAAATTTGTACTTTCAATAGAAACGTGAGGATATAAAGTTTACAAAAGAAAGTCAGCTCTATTTGCTATTCACGAGACCACGTACGTCATGCGTCGATTTTATAATACCGAGATTAAATTAAACAACTATGAAATAATCGTTAGCGTCACATTGGATTCTATTTTAGTAATCTAGTCAGCTGACTCGTTAGCGCCAAATAAACGACCTTTAGATAGAATAAAATCTGTTTTCCCTGCCACGAGGAAGGATGAAAATATTTAATTAAAATATTGCTTAATATCGCAGGCTTATTGAATTTTTGTACTTTGTGCAGCTTTTTAAGCGGACACATTTGGATAAGATTTCGACTTCGACTGTTTTTATTGTTGGGCCGACTTTTGTACTGATTATCTCGCGTCGACAAATAAGGCATATAGGCTAATTTAGGTCTTAAAGCAGGTAGTGTTGTCTTTCTGGTTCATATTTCGTAGTTCGGGTTTCAGGAAATGGAGCAAATGGCATCAAAACAAAATAAATTATCAATGTAGAGTTGTAGACAGAGTCGAATTATAGAAGAAGACGTAGCTTAAATATTGGAAAATGAGATCGATTTTTTATTTATTTTTTTTTTGCTAATTTACTTCGCAGTAGTTTCTCAATTTATGAAAAATATAAATTGCAATTTTTAAAATTATTTTTGATTTTTGAAAAAAAAAGTTATCCTTTGATTTGAAATACGATTAAGTAGAACAAAATATTTTAAAACTTTCTTCTTTTCTTTATAATTTTTTGCGGTAGAAACGATGAGATTTTGTATCGTTTCAAAATGAAAATGAGATTTGAGAAAGTTTTCTTTCCTGGGTTTTATTTTCTTCGGTTCATGCAAAGAAAAATTGAATAAGTGTAAATACGATTATCTCGAACCACCTCGAGCTATTCGATCGAAAATTTGGATTTAAGATTGAGAGAAAATAGTCTTACCTACAACTTTATTTATATTTTTCGTCGGTTTTTGAAAATGAAAATAAAGGGATAATGTTTTTACCAAAGATTGAAGCTGGTTTTCTTTATTTCCAACGTAAATAATGGTGAAGTCGAAATGGTGTTCAGATCATTAGCTTAATCAATCAACTTCGTTCGTATTACCTACGTGAATGCTACGTTCTAGTACGTTAGTTTCAATTTTCTTTTATCAAAGAAAATAAATAGGTTTTTTTAAAATATGTAATTACTATCTACTTAATTACTAAGTAGACCTAGAGAAATCCTTCACAATTAAGCGTAACTACAGGTTGTGCCAATTTGCTCAACCTATTTTTTTTTCCGGAAAAATTCTGAATTTTCTTGAAATAGAAAATAGTTATGGCATTTTTCCAAAATTATAAAATAAGCCTATATAATAGGTATATATTTTTAAAATAAATTTTGAGGAATTTTTTAAAACATTTTTGAAGTGGAGATCTTTTAATTTTCACGGGGAAAAATCTTTCGATTTTTTCGGAGAAAGACTTTGTGAATTTTCCTGGAATAAAAAATTTTTCAGTCAAATAGTAGAAAAGTATAAGGTCTTCCTATTTATTTATTTTTTTTCACTTTTTACTTTTTACAGAAAGAAAATTAGAGGAAAAGAATTACATTTTTGAGAAAAATCACAATTTTTTGTCTTTTAAAAAATAATAATAAAAAAAATAAAAATAAAAATCTTTAAAGAAATTTTGGAATACCCACCTAAAAATTTTAACAATTTTTTTTTCTAAATTTTTCTGTAGACGTAAAAATTATTAATTGCCTTGAAAAAGAACTTTTTTTTCTAAGAGAGAAATCTCTCAATTTTTTGGGGAAAAAATCTCAATGATTTGTCTCGATTTCTTTTATTTTCTTGGAATAAAATACTTCACGTACATTTCTTTGAAATGAAAATGTTTTCTATATTTTTTTTCTTCCGTGAGTAGACTACCTTGATTTAAAATAGGTACATACTTTGAAATGTTGACTTCTCCCTTCACTCCAAAAAAAGTACTTATTCAAAATTTTTATAATTTTGTGGCTTATTTAAATAATATATACTAAAAGTACTGAAAAATACCTAGTAAAAAATTTCTATTTTATAAAAATTTTTTATCTGACAAAAATTACTTATTTTTCACAAAATATTTTCTAATAAGGTAATTCTCCGAAAATCGGCAAATTTGAGTAACAGGCTGATTTCTCAACTCCTGTACTATGCCCAACTTTCATTTTTTGGTTATTTGTACATTATAACGTCCTTAATCCATCATGCCCAATTTGATGAATACCACCCCCCTCCCCTTGAGTACAAGTTAGTCTAAACTTCAAAATGTCCATCGTCGTGGCCTGTAGCACAACATGTTTTTGAAAACAGATTTCAAAAATTATGGAAATCACCATGTTTTTCTGAAAAAAAAAGTAAGTACACGTCATTGAAAACTGAGAAAATTTATTCTAATTAGTAAGTATCCTATTATAGCTTATTAATAATTAATAAAATATCAGTATTATAGCTTATAGAATAACTAATTGTCGAATTGTCCATCGTCGTGGATCACAAGTGTTTGTCTTTCGTCGTGGCAATGGTGAATTTTCACAGCCACGACGATGGACAATTCGACAATTAGTTATTCTATAAGCTATAATACTGATATTTTATTAATTATTAATAAGCTATAATAAGATACTCACTAATACCTAACATCTACCCGAGTTTGAAAAAATTTGGTTAAAAACTGTCAAAATCAAAAATTATAATCGAAAAATCACATTTTTCGCTCTAGGAGGGGGTGGGGGTGAGGTAGCGACCTAAAAATTTGGTCACGGGGGTTTTAGACCATAAGGACCAACTTCCACTAGTTGGTTTAAAAATTCGCTCTGGGGGGCCAAATCAGCCTATTTTACCCGGCTATACCCCTTTTTGAATCGTCCTCCCCCCTCCCTTTTGGGAAATGAATTGACCCCAACACCATAAAAGTACTCGGGGGCATATATATTTTCAATTACCTTAAAAAAAAAATTTTAAAAACCTGTCAAATTTCTGAACTTTTACAGTAGTGAAATTTGCCGATTTTCTGAGAATTACCCAATAACAGATTAAAATTTATTACAAAATGGTCAAATTCGAAGAAAAAAAAAATATTTAGGAAAAATATCGATTTTACAGAAGCCTTTTTGTAATGCCTTTTATAAAATTCATTCGATTACAAAAATTTCGAATTTCGTAAAAGTCACAATTTTCATAAAATAAAATATAATAATTATGAATTTCTTCAAGAATGGCCAATTGACCATCTGCGAAAAAATTCTAAGTTGCTGTACATGGCGTTAAAAAAAAAAAAAAAAAAAAAAATTATTTATTTTTTTCAAATTATAAAATTTGAAATTTTTTTCAATTTTAAAAAATCATCACTATTTTTTACGAAAATTTCCAATTTGAAAATAAAAATTGAGAAATATTTTAATTTTCTTTAATATTTCCGATTCGACAAAAATTTCCAACATCTCATATTTTGGAATAAAAAAATCTCAATTTTTTGGAATGAAAAAATCTCTGTTTTTAGAATGAAACGATCTTAATTTTTTGGAAAAATAAAATCTTAACATTTTTGGGAAAAAATCTTAATTGTGTTGGAACAAAAAAAATCTCAATTCAAAAAGCAAATCTCAATTTTTTTGGAATAAAAAAAACTAATTTTTTAGGATAAAAATATCAATTTCCTTGGGATAAAAAATATGAATTTTTTGGAATAAAAATTTTTTTTTTTTTGGGATAAAAAAATATCAATTTTTTGGGATAAAAAAAATATCAATTTTTTGGAATAGAAAAATCTCAATTTTTTAGAATGAAAAAATCTCAATTTTTTGGGATGAAAAAATCTATTTGTTTTAATGTTTTAAATTTACAAACTTTTGTAATTTTCCAAAAATTAATAAAAGAAAAATGATTTGCAAAAAAAAATAATTTTATAAATTTTTTCAGTGTTGGAATTAAAACACTTACTTCAATTTTATAAAAATTTATAATTTTGTGAAAATTACGAATTTGACTAATATGTTAATGATGAATTCTTCAGAAAGGTCCATTTTGAAAAAATTCTAATTTATTGTAAAATCAAAAAATATTTTTGAAATTGCAAAAATTTTGAATCCTGTAAAAATGCTCAATTTGATTTTTTTTCTTTTCTCAAAATATTCTAATTTTGAAAAAAATGCTCGATTCGACAAAATTTTTTGACATACCACTTTTTTCGTGTGTTTTTCAAATTCACAATTTTTTCACTTTTGCAAAAATGTCCACCTAATTCAAAAAAAAAAATGATTTGCGGAAAATTAATTGTATAAATTTTTCCAGTGTTAGAATATACCACAATTGAAAAAAAAAAAAATAGTAGGTAAGGTCACAAATTTTATAAAATGTTTAGAATTTACAGAAATTTTGTAGAAAATTCACTGTAGAATAATTAACTTCGAGAAGTTTCTATTCATGAAAAGGAATACTGGCGAAATAAACACGTAAAACGTGTTTCGAAGGGGGTTAGATTTTGGACGTCAAAAAAACTACTTGATGAGGTCAGGTCTGAGTGGAATTTTGATATAAGATGTACTTACTTTTTTTTCTACTCGTAAGTAAATAAATCAAAAATACAATTTGTGGCAATTTATATTTTGATTTCGTTCTACGTATAATTCAGAATTAGTATTTTGTGGAAGATGAAAAGTTTTCTAAAATTTTCATTCGGCGTTGAAAAGAAAATATACGAGTAACCGAGACGTAATTTAGAGTAACTCTCAAAAAAACAGATCATTAAAATTGGTTCCTATAGTTACCTAGAAATATTCGAATTCGATTAAATCAAAATTGACTGGCAAAAATAAAAATGATATCATCTTATTTTATGCACGTTTCGTATTTCCAAGAAAACTCATATAATCGTTAAAATTGCAAATTAATCGAAACCATTAGGTAGCCGAATGTATACATATTATAATTGTACATATATGTATACATAATAAGTTCAGCACATAGAGATTTCGATAACCGACTAATGACACGATTCGAAGTATAGAAATAGTCTCGGAAGAAGGATATCGTATTCGTATCAGAAATACTTTTTTGAAACGGGGTCACCTCGATTAAAAAAAAAAAAAAAAAAAACTGCCCAACAAATGCCATCGTAGCGTAGATGAAGTACGCATTATGCATTCTGTTTCACGTCATGTGTAAATGCATCTATCTTATCTGATAGAATTATTTACTCAAAAGTTGACGAAAAATTCATCGATTCGTTCAAACGTCCGAATAGCCGAGGAAGTAATATTTGAAATGGAAATTTATAGGAATAAAGAATGAGGCTGGGAAATGGGTATTGAAAAAATATGCCAAAAATATACCTACACGTCGATTATTAGTTCTCTGTTTGACACGTCTATCTATATGATCTACCCGCGTATAAATTTTCCATATCTCATAATCACGTGATGTGCCCATGTGAAAACTATGTCACTATTAATATAGAACGAGTTTTTTTTTTAAATAAATTTTTCAAATCGTTCTAGTCTCTTAACTCGACTTAAATAAATTATGCAGAATTAAGCCATGTACAATCTTTGAAAAACTATTAACCGCGTGGTGTTGATTTTTTCGAGAAAAGTCTGACACAAAAGTCCCATAAGTTATTGTCGAATCGATTGTGAACCAAAAACTCATATTCGTTTTGGTCAAGGTTAATAGCTCATCGTATATTGATTAGACCATACGTATACGTATATAGGTAATTAACATAATAATGCGATTAACAACTCGCGAATCGTAATTTTTTTTTACACCTAAGCTTGGCCAAAACGAATCCACCGAGTTCACACGTAGCTTAGAATTGGCTCTGGCTTACCTACATCTCGTGTACCATTGACATGCGGCAAATTGGTTTCCTTAAACAATTCGATTTTAATTTATCCGCCAATCGAGGGCGTCGCGAACCTATAAAGGTCATTTTATTTATCACCCCGCCCGCCACTCCACCTCGCCACATTTGGCTTTCTCGCAATGGTCGATATTTCTCCGCATATTCACGCTCGTATATCTCGTATCTTAAATGAAAATGATGTTTGCCACTGGTGAAATTTTAACTCGAATATCGCATCCCTTTGGGTCCTTTGTCGATGTATTATGATCGCGTTGCGAGTAAATTTACAAATACATTTGAAACCTCGTAGTATAATGTCAACTTATATAAATAATGTAATTTCGATTCAAATATTAACGCCGGTGACGGTGACGACCCCCCCCCCCCCCCCCCCCGTCCTCAGAACTTAACTTTACGTCTCTTGTTGGATGATTCTATCTATAATCGGTGTATCTGACTAGAATATCTAAACAGTGTGAAAATCTAAAGCTAGCATTATTCTCATTATACGAGTGCGAGGTTAAATTATTCAGTTCCGAGAGGAAGACATAATATAATGAAATCGCATTCGTATGTGAATTATAGTTCAATGAAAAAAAAACAAAAAAAAAAAAATGGGAAATGCTTAATTTTTTACAGTATTTTTTCTGGAAAAATTTGAGATTTTTTTTTATTTCTAAAAAATGGGGGGAAATTCTTAAAAAATGAGAAATTATTTATTTAAAAAAATCTCAGATCAAGAAAAAATTTGAAAAGTTTTATTCCAAAATATTTCGAATTTTAGAATAAAAAAATCTCGTTTTTTGAATTTAATTTTTTGGAAATAAAAATATATCTACCTACTTAGATACCTATTTTTAAAATGAAAAAATTCTGAATTTTTGAAATGAAATTTTTGAATTTTTTCCGTGATTTGAGATCTTTTTAAAATAAAATTTTGAAATACCTATAGATTTCATTTTGATTTTTTTGAAGTAAAAGAAACCATTTTCTTGGAGTAAAAAAATTTATTTTTTTGAAGAAAAAAAAACTATTTGTTTGACTTTTAAAAATTTTGAAGTAATTTTGAATTAAAAAAAAACAAAAACATTTTTTTCAAAGTAAAAAATAATTTTTTTGAAGCAAATAAATCATTTTCTTTGAAGTGCAAAAATAATTTTTATTTGTTTGAAATAAAAAAATCCAAAAATCCATTTTCTGAAGTGAAAAAATCCATTTTTTTTTTAAGTGAAAAAAATCCAAAAGTCAATTTTTTGAAGTGAAAAAATCTATTTTTTTTAAAAGTAAACCAAATCTATTTTTTGAAGTAACAAAATTAATTTTTTTGAGATGAAAAAATCCATTTTTTTGTAAGTAAGAAAAATACATTTTTTTTTCAAGTAAAAAATACATTTTTTTCAAGTAAAAAGATCTACATAGGTATTTTTTAGAAAAAAAAAATCCCAATTTTGAAAAAGTTTTCGGATCCTGAGAATTTTTTATTTATTTATTTTTTGAAATAAATAATTTATCATTTTTTTGAAATAATTTTTCCCTGATTTTTTCAAAATGAAATAGGTAGGTACCTAATTAAATTTCTCAAATTTTTCCAGGAAAAATCGACTAGAAAGACGCTGCGTACTAAATAAAAAAATAAAAAATTATGAGGTTTTTTTTGTGTTAACCCTTTTTATTACGAACTTTGATTGCAAAAATCACGAAACCACATCCTCTTATAAAAAACTAATCGCTTACTGCGGAAAGGAAAGTTCACGCTGTACAATTTTGATTCTTAGCATTTTTCTCGTAGGATGCTTAGTTCGACCTGAAAAACACTGTCAATTACTTTGTTTTTATTTTCAAAACCGTCGACCATTTAATTTTATTGGGTGACCCTGTGCTATGGTTTTGCGAAAACCACTTTCGAAGCTCTCATTTCTCTCATGTATTATATTGGCGGGACTTCGAAATTAAATTTTCATGTCCTGCTAGCGTCCCTCAGTAAATTTAGGAAGGTAATACTTGTGACAAGTTTCTTGTTGCTATAACTCATTTAATTTCAAAGATAGGCAATTAGGCATCCCAATGTAATTAGCATTTTTTTTACGTTTTTGAAGTGCTATTCACTAGCAAGGGTCTGAAAAAAATTTAAAATGCAGGGTTGCCAATCGATATTGCTTAGAAAATATTTGCCAATTTTTTATAAGTTTTGTAGTGCCTTCATTTTTAAAGATACGTACATAGATACAGATTTTTTTTGTTAGCTGAACTTAATTATATCCAAATTTCAAAAATTATCCACCACTACCAGGAACTCTGTATACGAATCTCATTTTATTCCAAAACGCCCTGTTTATTACGAAATGAAAAAAATCACAAACTGTTTTCTGTTGAATAAACAAGTAGGTACGTAACTTACCATTTATCAATTATGAATATAATTGTTTTCTCGTTAAATTAATTTTCATCTTTAATTTCCTTACCAGGAAGCTTATTCGAAGGGGAAGAAAATTGTTATGGAAATAATTTCAAAAACTCATTCCAAGAAATTTTATTACTAAAAAAATCGATATCCTTATTCTTTACGTTCTTGAAAACTTCTTTGATTAATCGTCGAACAGTAGAAGGAAGAAATGTCACAATGCCAATGTGAAGGAAACAAATTAACTTGAAAGAAAGTAATGTAAGTTTGAGCGAAATTCTTGAATTTATTTAAATTGTATTCATCGCTGAGAAAAAAATTGCAATATTGTTCGAGTAGCTCATTCAACGTTCAATTAAGTTTAGGTACCTAAGCTAAGTTTTTCGTGTAAAATATTCATTTTCTTTCAAACAATTTGCAGGTACCTAAAATACAAATAAAAAATGTTAAAAAACTTATTCTTCGCCTTAAATTGTTTGCAACTTTATTTGTTCGAGAAAAGAAATGAGAGTGATTCGTTATTTCGACTGTGTAAATAATTTTTTAAGAACTGAATTGTATATTTTATTTTTTTAATCAACTTTATTTGTAAAAGGAATAATGGAAAATTGGTTGAATTATGGTTTCTCCGGCATTATAAACTTGTGCCGGATTCGCGAAAAGGAAAGAAGGAGAAAATTAATCATTTAGAAGGTTGCGAGATTCGTACGCATCGTTACAATTTATATTACGAGCTATCGGTATATTTATTAAATTAATACGCAGCATTTTTTAAAATTAAAATTTTTGAAGGTCAAAACGAAAAAAATTGGCCAGCGAATGAAATTTTCAAATTCGTGGGTTGATCTTTATTTTACTAATTTTTTTGGGGAACTTTTATTCGAGTGAAGTCTCTGGTGTTGCGAAATACGTCTTATTCGTGTTTCATTTTTGTTTATTTATTTTTAATGAAATGATAATAATTATGCTTTGAAAAATACTTAGTCGTAAAAAGTATAAAAGCATGTTATTTTGTTCATATCTTGAACGAGTTTTTTAATTTTAGAAAAATATTGAAATTTATTACAGGCCTATGCAGCATGTAGACGCAGAGCAGAATATTTACAATTATTGTGACATTGAAAGAAAGATTTGTGTTTCTGAATCACTTCCAAAAAAATAATAGTTATGGGTTGGAAAAATATAGGAAGAATGAAAGGATTTTCAAATTTCAGTATTTTTGAAATATGCCCAAGAGTGATTATACCTAAGGAATAAAATTTTATTATTCTTGGAGATGGGTTGTGAAGTACTTTCCTTTCAATTTCGCTCAAAACAGTCTTTTCCAAAAAAAAAATGAACAAAATGAAAAAATGACTCTGAATTTTTTTCTCAGAAAACTTTTGAAATTGTTCTAAAAAAATCGTTGATTTTTCAAAAATGTTCTCCTAGTGGAACCTTGTCAACCTTATGGTCTCTGATTGAGCTAAAATTTGGCTTGCTGAAAAACAATTTCATCTAGACCTCAAAACCAAATTTTGAACTTTCGAAATTGATTTTTTGATTTTTGGCGAATTTTTGAAAATTACCAAAATAGTCCATTGTGCATCAATTTCTTGTAAAAATTGTAAATTTTGAGATAAAATTTTGAAAATCGATTTATCGACTAAAATCGACCCCCTGAGTCGATTGAACCCATTTTCGAAGTGGACCTGTAGCCTCCATTAAAAGTTGTATTTTTCAGTAGAAATTGGCAAATGGATTTTTTTTTATTCGCGTGATTTCTCAAGAAGCACTTGAAACCACTTGAAAGTTTTCTTTTTCCTTTTTTCGAATGCTGAATTATTTGGACGTTACAAACTGTGCGAATTATTTTTATTTTCTACTCTTGGTGCGCATAAATTTCATATCATAGCAGTATACTTTCGCCAAATGCTAACGATGCAGGATACTTACAAAAAAAGTGAATAAAATTCCCTAGTGGTTCTATCAAAAATGTATTTCGAATCAACGGACTCCCTGCAGTTAGACACGGCGGTGACATTCAACAATTTCTAAATTTTCCGTATACAGGCCTTAAGTTAGTCAATTAAGTAAAAGAAAAAAATAAAGTTGTTATAAATTACCATTTTTTTCAGGCGCCAGCACTCGGCAATATCTTCGCGTGATGAAATTCAACTATAATAATAGATATAACCTCGCACAATGCCACAGAACGGCCGTACGGCCATATCGTGCAGCCTTATAAAAGATGATTTACTTTTAAAAATGAACTTGAACTCGTTAGTGCGACTGTGAGCTTTTTTATTCGCGACGAACGCCAAAAAACGAAACACATTTACTCGTATAATCGATTCAACAGTACAAAGCAATTGTTTAAGTTCATAATGTGGTAACACTGAACATTGAAGAGACTCGTGAGCTTCTTTGATGCGTGAATTGAAAGTAAAACATCAGATAAAGGCAGCTTTTGTAAGGTGTACCCACGAAAAGGTTAGTTCTTCTTGACATTTCATATTCTCGGTTCAGTCGTTTGCAATTCGTTTCAGAGATAATTTCTGAAATCAACTAATGACAATTTATTTATCGCGGAAGAATGCGATGCGATTGCTTTAAACCTAATTAGATGTGAGATAAGGATAAAGAGTGGTGAGTTCTTTAGTGACCTTTGAGACTAACAATACGTACTCGAGTGATACTATGTATCTATATTTACCGACACAAATTATAAAAAGGTGTACCAAATTTAACATCTCTAATGTTGAATTTTGTAATATTAAAAAAATGAAAATCAATCCCCTATTCTTAGTATTTTTCACTCTGTATAATTCGACACGTGTTTTTGCGCCACCCGTTGGTTTTTTGAAACAAATTGATAGAACCTTTTTTGTAGAAAATTTTATGTACTTTAATTTTAATGATGACCATTTTTCTGTTTAAACCCACATTTAAAGAGTTATAAGCGAAAAACAACAAGGGAGAAATTACATTCAACCCAAAATACAATTTGCTCCATTTTTTTGATCTAAGAGCTTACTGAGTTTATAGGGGTGATTTGGCCCTGAGCACCGAATTTGAAATTATCCAGTGAAAGTTGGTCCTTATATGGTCTAAAACCTTTGTGATAAAATTTTTAGCCCCATATCTCACCCCTTGCCGGATTTCGTTAAATGATTTCCATTTTTGACAGTTTCCACCCGAATTTATGGAAATTGAAAAAAGTCTGATTTTCTTTTAAAATACCTATCCCAATGACGCCATTTTGGGAACCCACGACCTCCTCTCAGAATACCTAGGGGTCTAAAATTCGTGTGTGATGAATCTCAACTGTCATTACTGATTTCAGTAAAATTTTCAATTTTTTTTTTCAAATCAATCTTATTAAAGTAGGTAGGTACAAGTTTTTCCAAAATCAAAAATTTCTCATAATTTTGTGAAAATTGGCAAAAAATTTACGTTTTTCAATTTTGCTGAAATTTTAACATGTGGCTTATCCATACATGAATTTTAGACCCCCTAGAATCAGGGTTCGGCAAAATCCAGGAAAAAGGGATTTAAAATCAAAATCCAAAATTATTGTAGTGATACTTATTATTTAAATTCCAAAATCTAAAATCCTTTCCATATAGTTGGATTATTTTGAGTAGATAAACCATACTCATCTCTTAATTTTTTTCAGAAATCTCAATTTGTTGTCTTCTTGTTTTAAAATTAAAAATAAAAATATTTTTATTTCTTTTAGAAAAAAAACGAATTCTTTTGCAGAAAGAGTTCCAATATTTCTTGGAATAAAACATTTCATGAAAATTTTCTGTTTTTTTTTTTGGAGTCAGCGTAATAAAGATTATTTATTTCTTTACTTATTAGGTATGAAAAAAAGTTTCTCAATTTTTTTGAATTACAATATTTTTACAAATTTTCAAAATGGATTTTTTTTTTGAAAAAAAAATCTTTCAATTTTTTGTTTAACCCTTTCAGGTACGCATGTTGAAAAAATCGGAAATTATTGAAAGTTTTTGCATATATGTGTTGAGAATGTGGTAGGAATGATAAAAAAGTGCTCAAAAAAATTCCACCTCTCGCGATTTTTTTTTAAAACGTACCCAAAGTTTGACGAAGCCACGCATATAACTAGAAAACTAACACTTATAAAAAATCCTAATGACATATAAAAGATAGCAAATTTCATCCTCTTCAATTTTATTTATGTGCATTTTCCTCGTACGACCCATAGTTTACCAAGAAATGCAAGTTTTGTTATGCACTTTCTTATCATCTAACGTGATAATTTCAAAACTGGATGACGAAAAAAAATCAGAAAACTCACGAAAACTGTTCGAATGAAAAAGAAAAAAATATATTTCGTATATGGCAACACTGGGAACACCGCTAGGTGGTCGACTGGCGCAACCACCGTACCGCTTGGCTAAAAAAAAATATTTTTTAGGTGGTTGATCTAGTATACCACCATCCCTGAAAGGGTTAAAAAATTTCTGAATTGCCTCAAAATAAAAAAATCAATTTTTTTCGAGTCAAGCTAAAAAAAAAATCAATTTTTTTGAAAAGATCTCTCTAAAGTAGGTAGGTATTTGTATTTTTTTTTTTGTAATTTGTATTTTTTTTTTTTTTTTTTTGAGAAAAAACTTTTTTATTAGTTTCTCAATTTAGGTACTTAATTGAAAAATAGCAGTTTTCGGTCTTTTTTTTTTAATTAAAATTTTTTGTTGTAGAAAATCTCTGAACCTTTTCTGAATTTAATGATTTTTCGACTTTTTTGGAGTTTTTCTCACTTACTTTTTGAAGAAAAAAAACTAAAATCTTTTGCAAAAAAAATTTCTTTATAATTTTTTTGGGGATTTAGTATACCTAGTAAAATTTTCAATTTTTTCAAAATAAAAAAATGTGTACAATTTTTTAAAACATAGAGCAAGTCGCACTCACAACAACCAGTGCAACTACCAAATCGAACAAAAAAAAAAATTGGATTTTAATTCCTTTTAATAACTTGCAAAACTCTAAAATATTTTTTATTCCAAGATTTAAAATCTAAAATCGAATCCAAATCCGGATTTTGGGGACTTTGTGGATTTAAAATCCTAAATGATTTAAAGAGGTCATGGGATCTCAAAATAGCACCACTTAGATATTGTAAGAGAAAATTAGAAAAAATGGACGAATTTTGTCCAAATTGAAGTTAATGGCGTGTTTAGGTGTACGTATTTTTATGATATACTTATTGCGGTAAAAAAAAATTTCACCAAAAATGATCGTTTCAAGGGCGAAAAATCCCGCAAAATCTGAAAAAAAAAATCGATTTGAAAACTGTAAAAAATGAAAATTTTTAACGAAAATCCACGTTTTACCTCCTCTCCCCACCAAGAATTGACAGAATAGATATAGAGCTAAAAATTTTGTCGCGGAGGTTTTAGACCATAAAACGACCAACTTTCACTAAATTATTTAAATTCGGTGTTCAGAGCCAAATTGCCCCTATATAAACTCGGCTAGGCTCTTTCAGGACTAGTACCTACGAAAAAACTGAAAATCAATCGCACGTGGAAAGAGTAGTTGCTAATGACGTCATAAAGATGAATGAGAAAATCTGTATGTGTCAGGTGCATATTAAAATTTTATAACGAGACGTGAGATAAAATATATATATTACGAAATATAGGTATTCCATAAAAGCAAATTATCGTTAATTGATAATATATTTTAATTATGGATGTATTCACCTACGTATAGACGTAATTATATCGAGATAATTAATCGAATAACTATTATTGAAAATTTATTTTCACCTTAGCGATGGCGTATACTCAATTAATACGATTAAACCATACTACATTTCTACCAGTTCCCTTATCATCTCTTATTTTCATCGCACATGGAAGCAAAAATTCCGAAAGCTGATTAGAACGTTAATTTTATTTAATTTAGGTACTCCAAGTTGTACGAAATCTTATAGGTAGTGAAGAAAGCTCCACCAAAGGATGTGAGATTACGAACTCATCAGATAGAAAACTGAATTACCACATCTTGTCGTAGAGATTTGTGGTTTAAAAAGTTATGTGAAGGTTTTGCCTAACCTACGATGTAAGCTGCCACAATCACCCAAGGCTATAATTTAAAACTTTGCAAAAGGTGGGGAGCAAATGCTCGGTCCAACATGCCAGGAGAAAAATCTTTAATCGTTTCCTTTCCTGCTTTTAACTCGTGACATAACTGTACAACACGATCCAAGCTCGAGATTTTCCTTCAATGTTGCAAACATTTAGTAGATAATTTATCTTGTCACGCGAGTTCCATAAGATTACCTTGATTTGACAGCATATTTGTGAGAGAAAAAAAAATACGAAAGGAACGAATCGACGAGGGAAAAAAATTCGAAAAAAATCGCATAATGTAGCCTCCTGCTGGTGCAGAAAGTTGAAAAAGTCCAATTCTCACGTATGTATCGATTAGATTTAACGCGTTAAAAATAAAAATACACCCGAACCAATTACAAATAGGTGTATGTTGTACTTGCACTCGGACTTGGCGATTATTTTAACGACATCGGTCGCCGTACAACCTATTAATCCATATAGGAATATTCCGATAATTTATCATCAATGAAACCGGTTGCACGTAGATTTAAAAATAATCCTACCGATCCAGATGCAGATTTCAATTTATATCTTAATTATAAATTGGCGCCTAGGTTATGGTGCCGCCGAAGGGCCACACGCTGCTTAATAGGGAGAAAAAGGCCAATCCGTCGGTTCAATTAGCGTAAATAGGTACTTTCCAGTCTAATTTGCTACCGCGATAGAAAAAAACTTGTAAAGTGGTGAGTGAAATTTTTTACATTAGAAGTATTTATATTTTATAGGTACGAAACTGAAAAAAAATTGACAGTATGAAAAAACAGGTAGGAATTGATATGTGCCAAATAACCCCGTAAAATATGGAAATTGATTTTTTTCTCCAAAGAATACAAAATAATTTATTTTATTTTTACTATGAAAAGATTGAGAAATTAGAGAGAAATTTTTTAAGTGTTCCAAAAAATATTGAGTTTTAGTCTCAATAAATTATAAAATTTTAAGATTTTCTCTTTTTCCAAAAAAAATTGGCATTCTTCTTATCTAAACAGATGCAGTGTTATTTTTTTCTTCAAAAAATTAGGATTCTACCTCCAAAAAAAAAACAAAAAAAAACGAAGAGATTACTAAATGAGATTTTTTTCTTTCAAAAAAAAAAAACGAAGATAGATTTTCTTCTCCAAAGAGATTCAGTCATATTTTTTTCAAAAAAATTGAGAGATTTTTCAAGATTTTTTTTATTTTAAAAAAAGTGAAGAATCGTTCCCATCCAAAAAATTATTTATTTATTCGAAAAGAACAGATAAAGCAATCTGCTACAAATAATAACATAAGATTAAAATCTTATGGTAATTTTTTTCTTTAAAAAAAAAGTCTAAAAATAAAGAGGTTTCTTCTAAAAAAAAAGAGAAAAAAAACGCAAAATCTTCATCTTCAAACAAATTTGATATTTAAAAAGATTGAGACGTCTTGTTTTTCAAAATGAAAGAAATATGCAGTGAAATTTAGAATCTTTTCCAGAAAAATTTAGATATTTTTTTTCTCTGAGAAAAATGGAATATTTTTTTTACTCCAAAAATTGAAAGTTCTCTTCCATAAAAATGAGACAAAACATGTTTTTTTTTTATGAAAAAAAATGATATATTGCTGTTCCCATAAATAAGAAATTCTTTCCAAAAAACAAAACAATTTCATTGCTTCAAAAAAAATTAGTAACTTGTTTCACACTGATTACACTGACTCCAAATAAATGAATACTCAAGGTAAGCATTAGGCACACATTTAAATTTCATAAAAATTCATAAAAAAAATTTCTGAAAAAAATTAAGGATTTTCATTATAAAAAATTTAAAACTATTAATTTTTACTCCAAAAATTGATGAGTTGAAAAATAATTTAATAAGGCAATCAGGCAATAAAATAGGGACTTCTTCTCAAAAAAGTTAAAAATTTCATCAATTGTTTTTACTTTAAAAAAAATAACAATTTTTTTCATGCTTGCTCCAAAAAAAATAAAAATAGTATTTTTTATTGGAAAAAAATGGATTTTCCACCTAAAAGTTGGGAAAATAATATGTATTTTACTCTAAAATAATTCGGAGATTATTATTTCTTTCCTAAAAAAATTGAGACAAAAAATTAAGATCAATTTGTGAAATATTTTGTACCACATTTTCATCTTCCAAAAATATAAAAATATGTCTGAAAAAGAGCCTTCAAATATTCCTAAATGGGCCCCAAAATTTTTAAATGGCGTGCCTCTGCAACAAAATGCCTTCAAAAAATTGCGAGCTGAAAAAATCGGCATACCAGTCTTCAAGTAACTGCGAGAGCCCTCCGCAATCAGAAAAAGGTCCAAATTTTAATAAACGATGAAATATGTAAAATTTCCACAAAATCTTTTCATTAATTTTTTCTACAAGTTGATGGAAGAATTTCATAAATGAAAACTTGGGGCCATCGTCATTTTTTTGACTCCTTGTTTTTACGCCACCCGTTCACTTTTCGAAAAAATTGTGTATGACTTTTTTTTGTTGAAAATTTTATGTACTTTAATTTTAGTTATGAGCATTTTTTTATTTGAACGCATATTTAAAAAGTTATCTGCAAAAAACAACGTGGGTGTCACCCTGAGTCCACATTTTGGGACTTGCCGAAAGGTGAGGTTGAGGAGAGTTTTTGGTGGTTTATCAGGACGCCGAATTTGATTGCCCAAAATGTCATTTGCTCTATTTTTATGGGCTAATTTTACAGTGACATAAAGTACTCTTAGATAGTATTTTGAAAAATATTGATTATTTGATTTCAACATAGACAACGACTCAACGACTGAATTTGAGCAAAAATTCATTTATGTATATAACTTGACCCATTTCCTAGATTTTACCATCTACGTATTTTGAATAGCTCATTCTGCCTATCTCATAAATTGAAGGAGATGCGACATATTTGAAGAGCCTATGTCAGCCTCATCACCGCCAGCAATGCGATTTTTATCGTCGAAAAACGGCGAAATGTGTCTCAAAGGAGTAATTTCTCTTTGAATATGACGTTATTATAGTAAAGTTGCGTTGGTATTTTGAACCTCGATGATGAAGTCTTTTCGAAACACCGTATACTTGACAATTGAAAAATACCAAATAAAATTATAGAAGTTTCTCGGATCTCGGATTTGGAAATGTGATCTCGGTATTACTTTGCTCTCGTGGAAGAGGAAATAGAGCGTAAAGGAGGTATGTTTTCACCTGGTTGTTTTCCAATAGTAAATATAATAATTTTTCTCGTCGCTATTCTCGGTATTTATGTTTTATAAGCCCGAGAAAAGGGTCTTATAAAATATTATTAAAGTTTTAGATAGGTACATAGGTGGCAGAAGTATTTCGAAATTGCCACTGTAATTTTGAATTACCTACATTTCTTTTTATAATAAATCATTTTTGTGTGTCAGGAAAAAAATGTAAACTATGTTTGTTTTTTACGTCAATAAATCCTCATTCATCTTGGAAGTATTTCTTGACACTAAAGTGAAAAGCATATGGGTAAAAAAAACCATATGAGAAGATACACTTTGAAGATGTAAAAAACCAAGCTATTCATTATGTTGATTTTTTCGGTATTATAAAAGCCTGCTAAAAGTGCTATAAAAAACGTACCATTTAAATGAACCGAAAAATAATAATAAAAAAAAGGGTGTGGATTGCACGCTCTGCATGTGTCGTTTACATTTAGTACGTTATACTGCTAGAAAAACCTAGAAAAACCACACTGCAGTGAAAAATTGTCGAGAATTTGGCACAAAAAACTTTATCGCGAGATACGAGAAATGCAACGTGATAAAATTCGTACGAGAATTTTTTAAACATTAACAATTTTAGTATTGACTTTCACAGCGAGTGTAGTTTGTACTCTATGGGGATATCTCTTGAAATTGTGTCACATAAGTTATAAGTTTTCTTTCTTCATCAAAAAACGCTATAGATAATTTTTTGTGCTTCTATTCTTCTCTCTTTCTTTGTCAATCTAGTCGTGATGGTGTGTGCGAATTGCGATGTAACTTGTCACCGATCATAGTACGAGTATTTGCCATTTTTTTTATCAATAATTTCGTAGTTTATTTGGTCTACATAGTATACTTGTTGAATTTTGTTGAAACGATATGCGCAGTAGGAATAGGGTTCTTGTTCGATTTGTTTGTTTTGAGCAAGTTGGTAAATGTACATTGTGAACCTAGTATATTATAGTGTGTGTTAGTAGGGCAAAATTGACGATTATGATTTATGAAAGTTTTTCCTTTTCTGTGTTGATCTAAGAAATGTTCGACATTTTTTCTAACGAATCTAACTCAAACACACGAATCACGTCTGAACCCATAACCCATTGAAAAAATGTTAGTTGAAAAAAAAGTTATTAGTGTACGTCTAAGCCTAAGTATATTACGCACTGGAAATCTCAAGGAAAGACCTTTTCCAAATTATGGGGTTTCAGTATTTACAAAAAAAAAAAAAAAAAAACAGTTTTCCAAAAATGATTTTTTTTTCATTTTTTACCATTTTTTATGATTTTATTTACTTGTCATTTTTTATTTTTTTTATTTGTCCAGCAGTTATTTTTTTGATAATTTTGTTTATTTTTATCATTTCTTTTTGAAATGAAAATTATTTCATAAGAAAATTTTTGACGTTTTTGCTTCATGACTTGATGATTGAATTTAACAATTTTTTTAAATTTTATCTAAAATGAATTTTTTTAAACATTTCTTTTTAGAAATACTCGTGCATTAAAAAATCTATTTTCATATATTTTTTTTTTAATTTTAAATATTTTTTTTAGGGAACAGTTTTTTAAAAGTAGATAAGTATAAACTATTTCTTAATTTTTTTTTTCAAAATCACAAAAATCCTGAAAAAATACTTTTAAAGACTTTTAAATTTTTTCTTATTTTTTTTTTCATTCCTTTACTTACGATTAGATTCCTCTATTTTTTAGATACTTATTATAGGTACACCAATAGGTTGAATTTCCTTTACGACCCCCCCCCCCCCAGTTTGGTTATGAATAATACTTGAGATTTGATAAAAAAAAATATAAAAAAATTACCACCGAATCAATTTTTCTTCTGCCATAAATAATTTCAAAATCTTTGTCAAAAGTCATTTTTTTTTTCAATTTTATCATTCATTTTTTTCAACATTTTTACCAGGGTATTTTTATATGGTGTAGAAATTTTCCCCCAAGCAATTTTACCTTCGAGAATTTCAATAAATTTAGTTTAATTACTAAATTCCAAAAAAAATTTAAAAATTCGAAACGTAAAAAAACTTCCGATTTTTTTTTGAATTTGGAAACTATCTTAAAATTTGAACTATCCGGTTAATAACAATTTTTGGTAAAACGACCGAATGAAAGTGAGCATAAATGGAAATAATTTTCTGAAAATATGAATATTAATCATTTAAAAAAATGATAATAGAATTTTAGAATTTTAGAATTTAGGAACTCAACAAATAATAGATGAATTTTAAAAATTAGGTTGAATTTTAAAAATTAGGTTGAATTTTTAAAAATGTTTGTACCAATATAATTGGGTACAATTTTTGAAATAAAATTAATCAGTTTTAAAAATTTAAGCGAATAATATTTTTTTTTTAATTTCTTCAAAATAAAAATTTTAAAAAGAACTTGATGGTTTTAAATTTTAGTTAATTTTTGAAATTGGATAAATTTTTCATATTTGTAGGATGTTTAGAATTTTCAAAATTTGATAACATTTTGACATTTTAATTAGTTTTTAAAATTGGATTATTTTTTGTATCTTGATATATTTTCAAAAAAAAAAAAAAAAAAAAAATTGCCACACAAATTATTACAATTTTCCAAATTTTGGTAAATTTTCGAAGTTAAATAAATACGTAGATATCTAATAGGTTGTTCAGAACTCTGAATTTTTGTTTTTTTTTGAATTTTATGAAAAATAAAATAATGGTTATTTTTAAAAAATTATTTGAAATTAGGCAGGCATGTATTAAAATGTGTAGATTTTTTTCAAAATTACTAAAATTTGATGAAACTTGAAAATTAAGAAAAGTGATAAACAAAATAGGATTACCTAATTTTTCAAGTTTTCTAAATTTTATTATTTTTTTTATTTTTAAAGTTGATTTTTATAATTATTCTCAAAGTTTAGGCACTTCTTTCAAAATCGAGTATAACTCTTTTGAATTGGAAAAAATTTTAATGTTCACAATTTTAAAAATTTGGTGATTTTTAATTTGCAATTTAATACCTATTGGATCGATTTTTAAAATTCTGTAAAATTTCCAAAATAGTAATTTTTGATGAATGTTTGCAATTTTCAAGATTTAGCCAATTTTAAAATTTGAGTCGATTTAAAAAATTGAAAAAAATTTGAAACATTTTTAAAATTAAAATTATAAAATGAAAAAAAAAGTACATTATGACTCAGCATTTTTAAAATAGGATTAAATTTTAGACTTTGCCGAATCTTCAAAAAAAATTAATTAATTAACAAACCAGTAAAAAGTTTAATTTTTTATAAGTTTTTATGTAGTTCTGATTTTTTTAAATTTTGTTCAAAACCAATGTTTTACTTTTTTTTAAATTTTGTTTGAAATTAGATACGAGTTTTAAAATTATTTTACAATAAATCTTAAAAAGTTTTCATTTGAAAAAAAATTTTGTCCACAACGATCGATAGTAGGTCATCCTATAAATCTAACGAAATCTGAAGTGTCTCCATTCTTTTACTCGACACCGCCCCTGTGTACGTTTTAAAATTCCCATTCCGGAAACTTGCCTATAAATCGGGAGCTTGTATCATTTACGATTATCTGGTGTGTTGTATATTGTAGTTTGTTTCCTTAAACATCTCTTTTTTCGACTTTTTTGTAAACAAAAAAAATAAAATAAAAATGGTGTTTTATCTTGAATAAATAAACCGTAAAAATCCCTTTATCCTTACCAAGTTGTCTTGTCGGTGTCCATGTCCTTCAGAAACAACATAAAATACATTGTAGGTAGGGTACGTATTTAATATATCTATCGTTGTTGAAGTTTTCGTTTAAGTATCGAGGTAAAAAAAAAAAAAAAAAAAAAGGTCCTACCTCACGTTTAGCTGAAGTGTAAAACACGTTTGTTGGTAGTTCTCGTTGACGAGATTTTAAACACATCATGTGACTGCAAATACGTAATCTTTTTTACGACATGCACTAAAATGTAATATTTGATTTAAAAGCTCGCACATCACACCTTGGCTCGGTTGGTTTATTGATAAACAAGCACCTTATGTGGTTTTTCTCATAAGATAACAAAAAAAAAATTCTACTTGGCGTGTTTATAAACCCACATAATCACGAGGTATATGTAAGCTCTTCTGTGTACAAAATACAAATGAAACAGATTAATAACCATAAATCCTCTTTTGGAGTACCTCTTGGACTTTTTGTTTTTACAAATTATACTATAGTATGTACCTACCTAGTACCTACCGGTAGGTGCCTTACCTACCTATGTCAAAAGTTAAAGGATTGGGTCATTTAATACCAGTATGTGGTTTTAAAAGAGAATTTTTATTCAGTTTGATAGACTAACTACCCTCTGAATTGCAAGTTTGTTTTTCGTACAGATCAATTTTAGCAACAACTTTCTACTAATGTATCTTGTAAGGGTTGAAGTACTTAATAAAAAAGGAAACTAAACTTTTTGCTTGTTAAATCAAGCTAGATGTGTTGAAAAGTTTTTCAGATGCTCTTATCGAAACGGTTTGTTCATGATTAATAAATTTTTCTTCGTTTTGGGTCATTTTGAGTAGTCAATATACGTATACTCACAAATTAATACGTGCCTAGGTACCTAAATAATCAGTTTGTGGCTGATTATAAAATTTGCCATAAGCATCCGCATATCTCCCAAGACTGCATTATATTTATACGGAATTTCAATGAAATTGGAAAATATTTTCGAAATCAAGGACGTAGTCGTCGAATTTATTAAATTTTTCGTTAAAACGCGAAATGAATTTTACCCGGGATGCGAGATGAAGAATTTTATTATTCTGTTGGTGGAAATTTTTACTCGTACGATTACTTTATTTTCATTGTCAATATTATTTTCATTTTGATGTGATTAAAATATGAAATTGGAAAATTGAAATATCTAATCCTTGACTTCGTTGTTTTCATAATTTAATCTTCGGCCTGGACATTTTCTCGTAAAGAAATGCGTTTTACGATTCTCTCTAATGGTAAAATATCTATACAAGGGTTCGGGTATAAAATCTACACGAATGTTTGTTTCCGATTTCCGAATAAGTCAAAAGTTAATTTCATGCACATGTGGTATCGATATTGGTTTGCTAAAAACGTATTAGGGGACTTGTAAAATTGATCTGCACTGTAGGTCATAAGTCATAACTTATTGTAGGTGCCAGGTGTCTATAGCCAAGGACGAGCTATTTGTACATACATATTTTATTTAGAGAATTTCGGAAGCCCCCAAATAAAAGTAATTTTTTAGCTTGTTGAAATATGCACTGTTCATAAAATGTATGAATTCGTTTGGTGATTCAGAATGGTGCAAAAATTAAATACTTTATAATGCATCAGATTGAGTTTCTTTTTTCTTTTTTTTTTTCTAAAAATAAAAAATTTATCCTTAAAAAAATATATTTCTGCATAAAAATTTTAAAAGATTTTTAGGTACTCCAAAAAACTATTTAAAAATTTCATTCCAAAAAGTTTCGAATTTTTTCACCAAAAATTTGAGAATTTTTGTCTTTAAATTTTTCTCAGAAACAATTAGGTTTTTTTTTCAATAAATAAATTTTTTTAAAAATAAATAAAACTGAAAGATTTTTATTTCAAAATTTTTTAAAAATGTCTTAAATTTTTTTTTTGAATTCAAAAATTTCTACATTTTGCTAGTTTAGTTTTAAAGAATTGAAAAGTTTTTTTTCCTAAAAATAAAAAATTTGTTCTGAAAAAATAATATACCTGTCATTTCTGCATAAAATTTTTTTAAAGGTTTCTACTCCAAAAAAATATTTAAAAATTTTATTATTTTTTTCATTCCAAAAAATTTTGAAATTTTTCCCCCAAATTTTTTTCTTAGAAAAAATTGAAGATTTAGATTTTTTAAAAGTTAATACTTACCTAGTTATTTTTTCCTATAAAAAATGAGAATTTTTTTCTCAAAAAAAAAATTGAAAGATTTCTTTAGATCTACTTTTAAATATTTTTTTAAAAAATCCAAAAAATTATAAATGCTACCTAGTCTTAAGAACTTGAAAGATTTTTTTTTCGTCTTCAAAATTTAAAAAAAAAATACTCAAACCATATTATTAGGGTTTTCTTACGTTTAACTATACCCATAAAAAATTAAGATATTTTTTATTCCAGGTAAATGAAAAATAAATCTCCTAAAGAATTAAGGGATTTTCTCCTTCAAAATAATTAAAATTTTTCTTTTGAAGAAATCGTTTTTTTTTTTTTGTTTTTTTTTTAAATAAAGGAATTTCTTTTTTAGAAAAACCTGACATTTTTTCTGCATTAGAATATTTTTACTGTAGAAAAATTTAATGTTATGTAATTCTAGAAAATTGAAAAGAATGAGAAAATTTCCATTTCTTATTCAATTAAATTGTGAAATTTTTCCTTTGTTTAAGAATTAAAAAGGGTTTTTCTTCGGAAAAAAATTTAACAATATTTTTATTTCAAGAAAATTCCGAATTTTAATAAAAAAAAATTGAAATTTCTACCCTTTCCCCAAGTATTTCAGAAATGTTTTTATTCCAAAAAAATTTTGTTACGACAAATTTATGTCATTTTTTCCTTTGAAGAAACTGAAAGGGTTTTTTTCCAAAAAAGTGAGACAATTTTTTTTCTTTTTAAAAATAGGGATTTTTTCTCTGAAAAAGTAAGTACTTGAAAATGCTATTTTTTCTTTCTTTTTTTAATGAGAAATTTTTAGGTAATTACTGGGTACCTATGTACCTACTCTTCTTTCATTTGGAGAAAAATCTGAGGGTTTTTTATTCCAAGAACCTTTGATTTTTACTCTCCAAAAGAATTGGATAAATTAGTTTTTGCTTAGAATTAGCTAAAAAATATTTTGGAATTCTTCCTCCAATCGAAAAACGAATTCGTGTTTTTTTTAAACCAAAAAAATTCAGAGATTTTTTTTTTTTTTTTTTTTTTTTTTTAAATTCATTTATTGTGCCATATACAAGTGCTATGCTTAGAGGCACATTCTTAAGATTAGGATAGTATGTAAGTATTAAGTGTATAGAAGTTTGTTTAGATGGGTGATTTTTATGAATTGGAGAAGTTTTTCGATGTTGTTTTGATTATCTGAGAGGATGTTTTGTAGATTTCCGTCGAGGTAGGTGTTTCGGGCTTGGTGATATTTAGGACAATAGATAAGAATATGGGGAATGTTAATAGGAACGTTGCAATTAGTACATATCGGAGGAGGTTGTTTTAGAAAAAGGTGTTGGTGAGTAAGGAGAGAATGACCCGTTCTTAGACGAGTGATTATTCTCCGAAAATATTGAATGTTTTTCTTTTCAAAATATTGAGACAGAAAATTGAAATTAATTTTTTCTCTAAAAATGAGAAATTTTTTCAGAAAAAAAAAAGAATTCTGTATAAAAATTGAACGATTGTAATTAAAAAAAAAAAAAAAAAAAAAATGAAGTACTTACTGCATGGTACTGCAGAAAATTGAAAGAAATGAAGTGTTTAAAGATTCTCACTCCGACTTAAAAAAAAAATCAAAAAATTGAAAAATATCATCCTAAATACCTTACTTAATTAGAATTTTTTTATTCCAAAAAAAAACAAAACAAATTGATAAAATTTTTCATATCTAGCAACTAGTTATTGGAAGGGCTGAGGCAGAGGTGTACTTCTTGGGGGGAGAGAGAGCTTATCTTGCCAAACTCCCAATAATTTTTCAAAAGATTAAAAATTTAAATTAAAAAAAAATCACCAACTAAAAAAAGGTTGGGCGCAAAAATGTTGATGCTCGGAGGGTCTCAAATGTGGGAGCACGTCGCGTCATATCACAGCCTATATAAAACAGCATTCCTTTTTTCAAATTAGTGAAAAATTTTCTATAAAATTTCAACGTGGGGAAAAGGCGTTACTGATTTGAACATTTCATATCTATACCCAAGAGACATTTCGCAGTAGTTTGATGACCTTGAATACACTATCACTCTCATTTTCTCTATGGCTTTGTGACGATAAAAATAATGTACTACGTTTGCCATGTGTTAGGTTAGGTGTATTGGGTATTCTATTTTTTTTGCATTTGCATTTGCATTAGTAAGTACTTTTACGTGTGTAATTAACATTGTTTTGCCACAACAAAGCCACGATAAACAACCAAGCATCTGAACGTTGGCATACATAAAAATAGATTTTTGCTATTCACCTATGATTTACCTATAAGACCAAGAGGATGGCAAAGACCTTCTGTTTTGTTCTTTACATACTCTTAGGTATTAACTAACTCGTAACACGTGGGGATTAGTATTATATATTGAAAACATGTGCGCATGATGTTATGTACGCGTACAAGTACCTTCATCTAATAGAATTATAATTACCATACTTACACGATCTGTTCTCTAAGTAAACAAAATTCATCTATCAACTTTTTTTTTTTATATATAAACATAGCCATGCCATGTGTATGTATATTCATATTTCATGCGGTGCTGTATTACTCGTAACAAATGAATGTCACTTAGCTTGGGTATACAATTCCATTTATGTGTAATTACTTGACTAATGGTGTCGAAAAAAAAAAATCATCGTACTTATTTGAATACGTAATCGTAAAATAAAATCCAAACTTACAGTGATGATAGTTTTCCCCTTTTTATAATGTGCCTGAATACCGAATTTAAGTGGATATAACTCGAGTTTCATTTAAAATATTGTTGTTTTAAAATTACCAAAGTTTTGATTTAATTTTGGCGAATATTTGACTAACGTTGTTATTCCTCGAATGAAAGCTCTTAATTGGTTTTCATTGTTTTTCAGTATTGATGATTTTTAGTCCCGAGAGAGAGGGATTTTTATGATTATAGAAGCAAACATAGATTAGAATTATAAAAAAAAAAATTCTCTCAATGACCTATTCAATATTAAATGCTTATGTTTCTTTGTTTATGACGATGCTGTTTGTATGTACGTATAAAGCTTGAAAAATTTACTCGTTTGCTTTTAGCAAAGTACTCTCGTTTTATTTTTTCATACATTCGTATCTTTGAAAGCATGAAAATGCAACTGCATCTCTTTGAAATATGTACATAGGTATATGTACCCGAGGATTTTAATATTAAAAGAAAATGAATTGTTATGAGAGTGTTAGAAAGTTATTATCTTGCGGAAGTTCAGTTATCTTTTATATTTCATTTGGTGTCTGTGTGTCAACATTATACGACAGATCTAGGCGGTAATTAATAAAATTTTCCATTTCATATTATTTAATAGAGAAAAACACGTCTCACTAAACTTTTCATAGGTACTTACTTACATATAATTTTTAGAGAATGATGTGGTATGGTGGACTCGTAAAGTTCAGTTTTAATGAGTTCTGAAATAATAGAGGAGGTAGTCTTAGATACGGATTTATTTATGACAAAAATTACTCAAAGAATTATTTTCATATCGAATCGCGACGATTTTAGTCATTTTTTAGTAATATTTCTGGAGAATCCGGCGTTTGGTTATGCAACTTTAATCACAAGTAAGCTGTTGGAGGGAATAACTACTTACTTGTATGTAATAGGTATCTTCGTACCTATCAAAAATATCCCTTTTCCTGGACCAGAACTCGGTTAGACTCGAAGTATCACTGTATCAACGGTATCGACAAGTTCGACATTCTTCCAAAATTCCAATAATAAAATTAAAAAATTTGTTCATATTTTATAATTTTCATTTTTCTGATTTGGAAAAAAAAAAAAAAAAAAAAAATCACCTTTAAAAATTGTATACGTCCAATACTACAAGATATTTGATATTATTCAAAATTGTAGGGGAGGGAGGGGTCCAATCAAAATTTTTGTATCAACCAAAATTATTTCCAAGACTTCAAGCAACAACTTTTATTTGAAAATATTTTCAATTGAACCCCTACTTACACCAGTTTTTAATAATGTAAGTATTTAAGTCATATTATGCAAAATTTGAGGGAAAGGAAGGGTCTAATCGAAAATTCTATGATTATAAAAATTATTTTTAGGACCTCAATCTACAACTTTTGTTTGAAAAAAAATTCAATTGGATCCCACCCGCCGGCCCTCCCTCGATTTTGAAAAAGTATCTACCTGGTGATATTTGAAATTGGAAGGGAAGGAAGGGCCCAGTCAAAATTTTTGTAATAGCCAAAATTATTTTCAAGACCAGAAGCTACAACTAAAGCTACAACTTTTATTTGAAAAATTTTTCGATTGGCCCCTTCCTCGCTCACTCCTCAAATTTTTTATTGGTATCTTCGCAGTGTTATGCAAAATTGGTGAAGAGGGAGGGATCCAATTGAAAAATTTTTCATACAAAAGTTATAGCTTGAAGTGCTAGAAATAATTTTGGTTATTACAAAAATTTCGATTGGACCCCTCCCTCCCCTCCAATTTTGAATATCAAGTATCTATGTAGTATTTTAGACCTTTAGAAGTTTTGACAGACTTGGTAAATTAAACTTACTGCGCCGATCCACTCGTCCTCGAACCCTCTCCCCCCTCCTTTCGAGTTACCACTTATCAGTATTACAATCACTCATGTTTTTTTTTTCATCCACATTTTAGATTTTTCCAAGAAAAATAATCATCATTATTTTATTTATTATTGTCGAATTTTAGTAACATATTATTCTGTAGTACGTGCAAGTGGTAAAATCGGTTCTAATTTCGAAATATTTCAATTGGTGAACGTCCGATTTTAGAGCATTCAGTATCGCGTTGTATATATTATTTGCTTGCAGTTGCGGTTGCATGCTTTACATTGTCGCAGTCTTATCGGTTTTTCTTTTTGGTTTCATTCTGATTTCGCCATTGCAACTCGAACGTACCGTATTGGGCCTTTTATTGCAATAATTTATTATTATGAGTTGATTATATCGACGTTGTTAGTTTAAGCTGTATCATTAAACGTTCCAACGCATTTGCCAAGTTTGGTTGCTTCTTATACACATCTTCGAATTACTTTTGTAAGTACTCGCATTCTACATTTACTACCCTATATTACTTTAATGTAACGCAGAAATGGAGTCAGAACTTTCATTCAGTTCGGTATTGAAAATATAGCTTATGAAATGTAACGTAACTTTGTTAATTGTATCGTAGGACCATGTGGCCTTATCAAGATCGCACCTTGAATCCGTCTGTGGTGCTGATAACGACTCCGATGGTTCATCCGATGTGTTCGTTACCAAGATTCCAAAACCAAAACTTATCGAGCTACACACCGCCGAACCGAAGAGCAGTCGATCACAACGTAACGAAAACTCTCGGTCAACATTCTGCGTCGAGAAGTTCGATATCTCGTAATCGTGTCCAGCTGAATGACAGCGAAAAAACGTCTCCTCTGGTATCGAGGAACGACCTCATTGAAGCGTTTAAAAAGTTTGAAGTTTGTATTACAGACAAAGTAAAAGATTTGGTCGAACGTAATCGCAAAATGGAACGACGTGTTATTACCACAATCGGTCTAAATATCGAAGCAGCCAACGCCAAATATATCGAAAACAAACAAATCTTTACCGATTTCAAAATCGACTTGGAAGACGAATTTAAGCGTTTCGAATCGGAACAGCAGAAGTTATTATCCATAATGCAATCCGGTATGACTGAAATTAAATGGGCTCTCGGCAAAATCAACTCGTCTAACGATGATAATATGAGAATTGATCCGACGATTATGCAGCTTACGCCGAAATTCGACGATACCTTCAAAACTCACCCTGTTGGATTTTTAAAACAATTCGAAACTTTCATAAAAAGTATGCGAATTACTCCGGCGTTACAACGATTACTATTTATATACGCTGTCCAGCTCGATAATCCGATCTGGCGAGAAAACGTGGCCAATATCGACACCTACGAAGGACTGAAGAAACCTTTCTTGAACTTGACCTGGTCGAAGAAGCAACAAACCCGAGTGTATTTGGAATTCGAAAGAGCTTTCTTCAAGGATTTATCGCCCGAGCAAATCAACGCCGAAGTTAAAAAATGGTGCGTTATCGTTCAAAGCATGGAAAACGTCGATTTCCGAAATTTTCGCGTATCCTTGATGGAAAAACTACCCAGGCAGTGGCAAACCACGTTGAAGGTGTTTGCTATAAATGATTTTGAATCGCTACTTCGGCGCATTGATTTGTGTTTGGACAACGAATCTGTTATTCCATCGTACGAATATTCTACCAGTAAAAACAGGACCAGATTTAATCAAAATCGAAGCGAGCACGAGAAGTGATCCTTTCAACGTACTTAGGTTAATTATTATACGAGAGATTGTTCGATTGTGATTGATTAATAGTTACTTTAACTAGTCTGTGCGATTTAGTGTTTTTCTTTTTCGTTATTTTTTTCTATAATATTGTTTTTTAGCTACGTGCTTTTCATACCTACGTTTGTTTTAAGTATAAGTTGAATTTGTTCGATTGAAAATGAGAATTGAGTTGTTCGCAAATTGTGAATTTAATTCTATGTAGATTTGCACTGTTCCGGTGTTTAATTGAAGTTACTTACTCGAGTTTGAATTTATTACGTTTACTTATTATAAAATACGTTTTGTTCGCCATGTTTTCTTTAATTTGCTCAGTTCTACGTGCAATTTGATACGTACAAATGATCGAAAAATCCTATCCAACTTAATCTAAACGATTGAGAATATTAACTTGGCTATCTACGAGCGCAATTATTATCTAATGACGAGTATCAAAAAGCTAAATATTTCAAGTATTCAATTTATTATCAGTTATGAAATCCAACAAATGGCTATTATGAGGTTATCAAAAAAAGATAGGTAATTTAATTTTCATGAAGCCTACAAAAAGAGTAAATGCCGCAGTGATCTTTGCGTAGATTTTCCTGCGACTCGAATCAATTACCTGTAGAAAACATTAATTAATAGGTTAATTTACAACTGCCATCCTTTTGGTTCCATTTTTCTTTCTAATTAATCACGTTGCTAATTCATCATACACGATATCGATCTGTAAACATTTTCTTTTGTATGAAAAAGCTCGAAGGTGATTACAAATATGAACCTACCACTGTCAAAACTTTTCTTTTGAAAGATGAGCTTATTAGCTGGTAATGCAAGTTGCTTTTTCAATGCTTGTTTTGATATCGGTCACAGCCGTGGAAAATTGCACTATCTTTGTAAAATGAGAATTTGAGAAACACCTGCATTTTGTTTAGTGTTTGTTGTCAATTTTATATCCGTCAAACTTCTAGGTACTCACTATACTTACCTATGTTCTTTATTCACACGTGTGCCTCTGCCTAGTAATCATCTCATATGTCAGTTTTCCCAGTAAATATCGACTGTCATAGTACGTATAATTTTCATTGTGAAAATATTCACGCTTTGCAGTTTCACGGGTCATTGTTTTCATTAGCGGTGTTGCCGAGTGAGTGCAATTTTGTTGTTGTTTATAAGCAGAATTTTAAAGGCTTAGCTCAGCAACAGTAGTTTCAGTTTTGTTGGTAATTTTTTATGATATTTAATTAACTGTTGGAAAAGAATTCCTAATTAGAGAGCATTTTTAAAAATATAAATAATAAAAATGAGAATTTCTTACGCTGTGTTGGAATGATGAAGGGGTGACTTGTTTTCAAAAGTTGAATGGTACTGAATTTCTAAAAAATAATTAGGTATATTTGTACCTACCTAATGATTAAAAATTTATTTTACATACAAATTTTACTTTTTACTACGCTCTGTTTTTGTTGTTGTTGTTGTTGTTGTTGTTTTTTTTTTTTTTTTGATAAATTGAATAGGTAACGCGTTAGAAAACTTCTAAAAAAAATCAATATTGTGTTGATTAAAATTATGACAAAACTTAACATTACGAGTGTTTTTCGGTGACAAATATTTAATTACTTTCCAGGACCATAAATGAGTAATTCTCGGCCATTTTTTATTCAAAATGCTGTTATTGTCGTGAAAAATGAATAGGTAGTTGGTACAGGTACCTAATGGTGAATTAAATTTCGAGCTTTCACTCGTACGTACAATTTCATTTGTGTGTATTTGATACGAGAACAGTATGAATACGAACCTACGAGTACACTGTAATTCTGAAATGGAAAGATATTACTAGGATATGGTCGTTTAAGTCGAGCTTATAATTAAATTCCTTTAAATTTATGAAATGCGTATACTTGAAGTTTATGATTTGGCGTATTTTTCGACAATGAAGAATAGAAACTCTAACCAACGTAGACATATCTAATTTATTATAAGCACACTTACTTACTTCTGTTACTTAGTAGGCACTATAAATAGGTACTTTGTGTTCATCTGCACAGATTTCTTTTGTTTAATCGATTATTTTTATATTTTTCAGCCGATGGAGTTGTGTATTCGTTCGGTGAAATGTTCAAAGGTTTCTTGGAAAAGTATGAGGCTGGAAATGGAATAACATCGTTGATTCCTTCGATATTAGTCGGCACCACGTTATGTTCAGGTATAATTACGATTTTAGTCAATATTACAGCATTTACATCTATGTACAATAAGGTGGCCCTTATTTTGCACTTTTAGATTTTTTTTATGTTTCACCCTAACTCCAGAGTATTTTATTTCTTTTTATGAGGAAATAATTCCCTGTTGTATATTTTCCTCCTAATTTAATTTCAAATGATCCCTGGTCCAGTCCCCACGACAGGGTTAAAATTGGTTAATCCTAACCGAGCCATCTATTTTGAAAAAATGAAGCAAAAATTTTGAAAAAATGTCGAGTAAAAATTTCTCAAATATTCTGAGTGAAACTGTTTGAAAAAACTGAGCAAATATTTATTCAATAAAAATTTCGGAAACAATTTCAAACAAAAATTCCAAGAAAAATTCCAAGTGAAATGAATTTATCTGAGGAAAAATTTCCAAAAACAATTTTCATTGAAATTTCTTGTAAAATTTTTGAGTAAAATTTTTAAATAATTATTAAATTTGAAGAGAACTTCAACGTAATTTTCTTAAAAGTTTCAAATGAAAAAGTTCCAAAAAATTTTAGTGGGCATTTTTTAAGAATTCTATTTAAAAATTTTAAAGAAAATTCAAAATATTTTTTAAAATCAATATTTTAAATTAAATATTTTCAAAAAAGTAAAATTAATATTTCTGAAAATTTTAATTATAATTTTTTACTCAAATGATAATTTCTAAAAAAAAATCTGAGTAGGTAGGTATTTTTTTATTTTATTTTTTTTTGAAAAAGCTGATTGAAAATTTCTAAAAGAATTTCAGTGGGTATATTTGTATTTTTTAATAGATGAAAAAAATCCAAGGGGAATTAATTTCTACATAAAAAATCAAGTAAAAATTTATTTATTTTTTAAATTAAGAAAAAAATTTCAAATAAAAATGTTTGAAGTTGCAAGTGAAAATTTGTATTTTATTCGACAAAAAAAAATTGACACTTCATTATGTTGGAATAGAATCTAATCCCCCCGCCCGACGGGTAAAGGATTGATACTTGGGAATATTCAAAAAATTGTCTGGTAAACAAAATCAGCGTGCCCATCCCTGATGAAAAAATTTATCTCGTTCCCTGGAAAAAGACCTCTAAAAATTTCCTCATCGGGCCAGGATTTTGTTTTGGTAGGCTTGCCCTAGTCGCTCATTTTTTTTTAGAAAAATGAAAAAAATTGACCGATTTTCTAAATCTTGTATTTTTTGGTTATAACCCATCAAAATTATTATTTTTCATGAGATGAATTCTCAATTTTTTATTTTCGTCTTAATCTTAAGGCACCCTCAGTTTTTCAGAAAAAATTGAGTAGGTATCAACATTTTTTTTACCTTCCATTAGAAGTTGTTGCATTTTATTAGAAAATGATTCCCAATTATTTATTTTTTTCAACTGAATTTTGGAAGATGTCGCTAGCCCCTCTCCCCATTTTTGAAAAACAATGAAAAAAATTACCCAATTTTTGAGCTTTTGTAATTTTTTGGTTCTAACCTTACAAAATTGTTCCTTTTCATGAGAAATAATTCTTAATTTTTTGTTTTTTCGATAACTGAATTTCAAGTCACCCCTAGTCATCCCCTCCCCTCTTTTTTAATAACCTGAAAAATTGACCTATTTTCAAACTCTTTGCCTTTTTTGGTTATAATCCATCAGAGCTGTTATTTTTCATGAAAATAAATTTTCAAGTCGTTATTTTCGCCCCAGTCTAATTTCATGTGGTACCTTGGGGCACACCCAACTAAAAAAAAAAAAAGTGAGCAAAACTTTTTCACTTACCTACCATTTTAAAGTTGTTATATTTATCTACCTACCTAAATGAAAAAATGCTGCGAATTTTTTTTTTTTTTTTTTTTTTTTTTAATAATTGGAGCGCTTTGATGGCATGAGAAAAAAAATGATAACTCCATTAGAAATAATTACCTACCTATTTGACACAAATTCACAATAAAAAAATTTTCGATTTGAACTTGTGTCAAATAATTATTTCTATTTTTTTTCCATGTTATCATATTGCTCCAATGATATCTTTTTCGTGTTTTCTACAACTTTGATGAGTTGTCATCAAAGGCTTGAAAATCAGTCAATTTTTTTTCATTTTTCTGGAACAGGAACTGACCAGGGGCCACTTGAAATTCAATCCAGGAAAAAATAAAAAATAGGGAACTAATTATTTCTTCATAAAAAAATACAACTTTAAGATAAGGTAACAGGTAAGACAAAGAAAATTCCCAAGTCCCAATTAAAGGCCACCCAATACAGAATTTTGAATATTTTCCAAAATTAACGTTGGACTTTTTTCATGTAGGTACAAAAAAAAAGTTAATTTGCGACTTGCGAGAAACTAGTCCATTTAATAATTTTTGATTATAAGTTCTATAAACGTTAATAAATGAATCCTTGAGAAAGTTGGCGTCTGAGCCGAATGTTTTTCAAACACGTAGGCTGTTTCGGTCGCGAAATTAAAGCTGAAGTACTCTCGAGGAAATTGTTTTATGAGGAATTTACTTAAATCCTAATCTATATTTTATGAAATAATTACTCGTAGTTAATTGGCACTAACGAGATAAGTGCATAGAACAATGAGAATTTCGGGTCGTCACACTCGATAAAGGGCGTTTTTCGAATTAAATTATTGTTAACGTAGGCACATATTAAGGTAATGTGTTATTTTCTCATTTAAAGAAATCCTAAAATCGACGTTTATGTAGCAAAATTATTCTTTTTGGTTGAGTTTTTTTTTTTCCCCCTTGAAAAGTAAGTAAGATAGAGTAAACTTTTCATAGCTTTGTAAATTTGGAATTATTTGAATAGCTCGCAATGAATGTTTCATTTAGGTACTTGTCAGAGCTTAAGCTTTCAAAAATTATTCGAATACTTGCGGGTAGAGTGAATTTTTTTCAGATAAGAATATTTTTATAATATTATTTGCGTTTGTTTGACGTTGAAGAATAAAATACTTTGAAGAGTGTTTTAAAAGACATTCGCTGCCAGTTTATAATTTTTTTTTTTTTAATGCAAATAACTGCGACCGAGATTTTTTCCTTTGACTTTTTATACACCTGTAGAACAGTTCTGTTGAGCGTATTCCTGAAATTATCTTATTTTTTTCTCTCAATTAGTGTATGGATATAGATGGTTTACTTAATTTACCTCACAAAAAATTATGAACAGATTTGAATTTATGAAAAATTCTCAACTCGAGCTAATGCAAAAGGTTAATTAACTCTTTAGTTTTATCAAAAAATTGCTTTGATTTGGACGATGATTTTTTTTTAAATACGAGTATGCCTATTATGTTATTTCGTTATCATCTTCATATATTGAGAAGGTCACGGATAAGGCTATTTTACGATTATCTGTGATTATACCTATTCAGACGAAGACGAAATGAAGCATAATTTCATTTAATCGATTCGAAAATGATAATATTTTAATACAACTCTAATTTAATTACGATTAAGTTGATATCTATAGACCTACTTTAGCTACTTGTGTCAATGAAATACTTTCCTTATTTGGAGAGATTGAACAGGTGCCTTCTAGGGTGGAATGATTTTGACTTTTTTTCGAAAATCGAAACAGCCTACGGCACAAAAGTTGTGATTTGGTGTCAAAATAACGTGGTAAAAATTTGAGCCCCTCGGTCAATATTAACCCATGCTTCAAGGGGTCCAAAGTTTTCAAATTTCAGTAAAATTTCTCATATAATAAAAAAAAAATTTAAATAAAATTAACAATTTTTCAGAGGTCTAGTCGATGGTAGGGGTCCTCTTGGTGACCCAGAACTCGGCCATCCATCAAAAAATTGCATAAAAGTATAAACAGGGGTTTCCAAAATATTCACATTTTTGCATAATTACACCAAAATCAAGAAATGCGCGAATATTTTCATTTTATGAGATATGTTGCATATTTTGAGGTTTGCATATTTGAAAATATCTTCAAAATGAAAGAAAACCCCATCACCACCATTCCTCCATAGAAAATTGCGACATTTTGCCATGAAAACTTTGTCTTGTGTTTTTTAATGAAATTACTTAATTTACCTACTTTGTATTAGGGCAAAGTGAAAAAAATTATCACTCTAAGTACTATATGCATGAGAGCGGTTCATTCTGTGTTGAAAACATCGCATCAAAATATTAAACTCCTTCCTCAAAGGCGCAGGGCGTTAGGGATCCTCAAAGTGGGATCAATTTTGGAAAAATAAAGTTTTCATGGCAAAATGTCCCATGTTCAATGGAGGGATGGTGGTGATGGGGCTTCCCTTCCATTTTGCAGATATTCTCAAATATGTAAACCTCAAAATATGCAACATATCTCATAAAATGAAAATATTCGCGCATTTCTTGATTTTGGTGTAATTATGCCAAAATGTGAATATTTTGGAAACCCCTGTTTATACTTTTTATGCAATATTTTGATGGATGGCCGAGTTCTGGGTCACCAAGAGGACCCCTACCATCGACTAGACCTCTGAAAAATTGTTAATTTTATTTTTAAACTTTTTTTATTATATGAGAAATTTCACTGAAATTTGAAAACTTTGGACCCCCTGAAGCATGGGTTAATATTGACCGAGGGGGCTCAAATTTTTACCACGTTATTTTGACACCAAATCACAACTTTTGTGCCGTAGGCTGTTTAGATTTTCAAAAAAAAGTCAAAATCATTCCACCCTACTGCCTACCTATGTAAATTGAAAGAGGTCCATGATTTGGCAGATACGTACCTAATAATTTACACCTATAGGTAATTTGAGAACCTTCGAAATTTCTCATAATTTATCACCCTTAATAATAATTTATACGAAATTAGTAATTTTAACTCGCGTAGATACATTTCTACGTTTATTTTTTAATTACTCTGGCACTGTACTTTTTCTAAATCAACAATAAACTTGACATTAATCAAACCTAACCTTGGCTTTTACGTTGATTTATACAAGTATTATAAACAATATAAATTAAAACCGAATGTTACGTTCGTTTATCGACAATGAATTTAAAAAGTCATGCATCGGCGTGAGGTCTTTTCTTTATCGATCACTCCGATCAGCAGTTTTGCTTCCTGTATTTTTCAGCACTTAGAGTAACTAACGTGTGCGAGTTTATTATTATTACGTAATGGATTGATTCACCGGTCATTCCTACTATAGCCGAGATGCTGACAAGGTCATTAGTATCAGCGTCAGTCCATAGAGAAGTAATTTAATTTAACAGAAAATTAAAAAATAAAATCACGATATTAGCGAAACAAACGACTCATATATATAGGCTGCCTTTCCAGAACGAATTTGTTCTTTTAGTACTGTAACTTATAACTTTTATCGTCGCTGAATGAATAATTAATTAAGAAATTGTACGTTATGAAAGATATAATTCGGTACACTCTCCTTAATCTTGTCCTATTTTGTGAAAGTACACGACATGAGACGTTTAACGCAAACATTATAGGTATCGATAACTGATAAGAAATTTAAATTTAGCACCTAGGGAGTGGCTAAATCCACAATAAGTAATCACATTGAAAGGGCGATGTCGTTCTTTTTTATTCATCTTCTTTATTTTTGTACAAGTTTTTTTTTTCAAAGTTCAACCAAACTTTTTGCAAGTTTTCCTCTGAAAACTTTGGTGTTTTATTTAAAACGAATCTATTCTTTCACAAAATACTCAAAAATATGTTTTTCATTTTGGGTAGGATGCAAGGATGCTGTATTTATATTTTTTTTATGTTTTAACTTTTAATTTTTTATTAATTTTTTTTTCAACAAGTCAATGAGTATTGAGTAGTTAATGTATTATAGTTGAGTACTTACTCAATTTTGAAATTTAAAAAAATTAAAATTTTAGTGAATTTGAAGAAAAAAAAATTGAAAATATTTTTTGGAAAATTGGAATTTACTGGAAAAAATTTAAAAATTACTCAATTAGAAGAAAAATTTTGATGAAAATTATTGGAAAAATTCGAATGAGAAGTTAAGTTGCCAGTTGGGAAATGAAATAGGAATATTTTGATGACAAATTTCATTTGAAATCAAATTCCAAATTGACAATTTTATTGGAAAATTGGGAGGGGTGATGAACAAGAACATTTATTTTCTTGAAAAAAAATAAATAGAAAAGGTCGGGAAAAATTTAGATAGAAACCTCAAAAATAAACTTGATAAAAAATTTACTTGAAAAAAATTTCAAAAGAAAAATTTGAAAAGTATGGTAGAGATTTCGAAGCATTTCGATGAGAAAATTTGATGAAAAATCTTTAAAAATCTAAATGAAAATTTAAAAATAAATTTAATTAGGTAACAATATTCATTTAAAAGTTTTTTAAAAATAAATTGTAAAAATTATTGGCAAGTTTGAATGAAGAAATTGGAAAATTAAAAATAAAGTTTCAACTTTTAAACGACAAATAGAAAAAAATTGATGAAAAATTTGAGGAAAAATAGGAATAAATAATTAAGTATTTGATGAATGATGATTAATTTCTTCAAGAATTTCTTTTCAAAAATCGAATAAAAATTGAAAATGAAAAAAAAAAAAATGAAAAATTTGAAGAATAGAAAACTTGGAAACATTTTTAATATTTTATTAAATTAAACTTAGGTAGTGGAAATCACACCGTATAAACCGTTGGTATCGGTGTGTCAAAATTAGTTAATACTATGATGATAAATTCCCTGCGGAGAATTCCTAGGGTTTGAACCTCCCCTTGGTGAGGTCACCCAAGTGAGTTACCGCTAGGTCTGCGTATTAAAAAAATATAAAAAAATAAAAAAATAAATTAAAAAAAGGTAGTGGAAAAATCTCGATGAAAATTTTGTGAAAATCAATTTCGATGAAATCCACCTTGCAATGACGACAAACGCGACCACGACAACGATTATTCAAAAATTTCAAACAAGAATATGAGATGAATCACGATGAATTCTCGTTCGTTCATTTTCGTGATTACTTGTTGTGGATTTAGTCACTCCCTAGTAGCTATACCTTTGAAAAATTTTCTAACTTGTTGAAAATTTATCACAAAGTAAACATTTTTTTCTTTAACGTTTAACTTCGCTTCGAGTAGTATTAGTCTGTCATTCACTCATAAGGTTGAAGTTTGATGTACGTACATACATCGTACGTATCTCTACGTAGGATAGATATATTTATCTCGAAATTAACTTTACAAGTTCGATATGTACACTTGGTGACGATTTTTCAGCCACCATTTTTTCTCGTGTTATAAAATTCAAAATCAAAGTACATTCGTAGGTGTAGGTAGACACCTATTTGTACAGTCGCAGATGGCTAAAAAAAATGAGCTAGGTTCTATTTTTTGAGAATATATTCCTAAAAAATTGTTGTTTTTTTTATAAGAGCAAATAATTCCATATTTTTAATTTACCTTTTCAATAATTTCAAAGGGCACCTACCCGTCCCCTAATTTCAAAAAATGTAAATCTTGTCTTTTTGGAGAAAAAGTCTCCTAATTTTGGGGGGGGGGGGGGTTACCTTAATCTTTTTGGAGAAAACACAGGAGTTGAAATATTCTGAATTTTCATTGGAATAAAAAATACTTACCTATCTACCTCTCGATTTTTTTGAAGAAAATGTTTGTTTTTTTTTTGACAAAATTGGTTTGGGAAAAAAATCATTCGTCTTTTAGAATTTTTCAAAATTTTGAATTTTTACCTACGTACTTTTTCCGAATTTTAAATTTGAAAAAAATAACAATTGACTCGAATTTAGAAATTTTACTAAAATTGAAAAATGACCAAATTTTGAACTATCACCAAACTTCAAAAATTGCTCCAATTTTGAAACTTGATTAGAATTCAAAAATACGCAAATTTCAACTTTTATTAGTTTTTAAATTTTTCCTAATTTTGAGTTTTTACTTTTTTTTTGAATAGCAGGTAGGTAATAATTTTAAATTGAGGAGGTTTATATCAAAACGCACTAACTCCATTTTTATGTTTTTTGAATAAGCAACACTGTCTTATAGGAAATTCAACGGGGAGTACAGTGTTGTAATCAGCAGAAGCGTAAATCTTTTTTTTATACTTCAAATGCTAATTTAGAAATCAGAATACAAAAATGTATTAAATCCATGGACTTATTGCGTTTTGATGCGTGAAAATGTACTTAACGAATGCTAATTTCAATTTGGATTAGCCTAAGTTGCCCTATAGTTTTTTGCGATTTCCCAACATTTTGAAAAAGGGAGTTAGTGCGTTTTGATATTAAACTCCTCATAATGTTCGCAAAAATAGAAAATTTTAAATGAATGACTCGAACTCAAAAATTTACTAAAACTGAAAAATCACCTAATTTTGAACTTTTGCCAAACATACAATTTTTTTTTTTAAATTTTAAATTGTATCAAACCAAACTTTAAAAATTGATCCAATTTCAAAACGTTATTAAAATTGGAAAAAAACTCGTGAATTTTTCCAAATTCTGAATATTTTTCAAATATTAAAGATTTCCTAATTGAAAAGTTTAAAAATTACTGATTTCAAAAAGTTATGAAAATAAAAATTTGAAAATTGCCAAATTTTCAATTTTCGTTGTGTTCTAAATATACTTCTAACATTTATTAAAATTCAAAAATTACGGAAATTCCTGTTTTCAGAGAATTATGAAGTTTCTTAAAATTTAAAATTTTCAATGATTTCAAATTTTTTAAAGCTTAAGTATGCATTTTTTTGCTTGTTTCAAATTCCAACTTATCAAAGTTGTTCTTTTTCATAGGAATTATTTCCTTCATAACTAAGTTTTAAAATACTTTTTAAAAACATATTATTTTCATCAGGTTTTTCAATTTTTGAAAAATTTGAATGGCCATGTACCACTAGAGATTCGACTGGTAAGGGAATAAAGAATTGGCAATCCATTTTTATGAAAAAAAAAAATTAGAACCAAAAAAATGCAAAAGTTCGAAAATTTGTTTTTTTTTTCTTCAAATGGGAGCTTAGTGGCAGCGGCGCCACTTGAAATTCGGTTTCGAGAAAAATAAAAAATAGGAAATTATTTCCTAATAAAAGAACAACTTAAGTGGTAGGCGCGTGGTAGGTCAAAAAAATATTATATTTTTTTTGAAAATTAAATTGGGGGAATAAAAAATCGGAATTGATTTTCATGAAGTGGAACAAGTTTGTTAGGTTATAACAAAAAATAAATAAAAAATTACAAGATATTGAATTGTCAATTTTTTCATTTTTCTGTTTAAAAAAAATGAGTAGCCAGGGAGGCAGGGACTACTCTAAGTTCACTTGAGCGGAAATAAAAAATCGGGAATATTATTCTCATAAAAATAAACAATTTTAGGGGTGATACAAAAAAACTTTGGAATTCCAAAATAAAAACCACCCTGACTTGTATTCATGTAATCGAGGTTCAAGGGTGGTTTTTATATGTATCATGTAAAATTGGAGGGGAGGGTGGGGTCTAATCGAAAATTTTGTAATAACTAAAATTATTCCAAGGATTTCAATCTACAAATTTTACTTGAAAAATTATTCAGTTGGGGCTTTAGGTAAGTACCTACATAGATATGGAAATTTTTTGGGATAATGGACCCTCGAAAAAGGGTGTATTGAAAAAATGAAATCTCAGCTCAGCTTTGAAAAATTACGTCTTATAGGCTACGAATCAATCATAAGTCACTTTTAACCTCTTGATCGCATGGACTACTTTGTATCTCATTTGGGACTGTATTATATTTTATAGGGTGGCCCAATTAAATGCCTGCATGATGATTTTTGAAAATAATCAAAATATAAACAAAATTATGGAAGCAGTGTATTTCTGATCGAATTGAGGGTCCTGCGAAAAAAATGGCATGAAATAAAATATTATAGAGTATGAAATTTTCTTTCTGCAGTATGCGAATTATTATTTTTCCTGGAGGCTTAGTTTTTGTTATTTCTGCAGTCGAATTTCGTATCGTAAAAAATTCATTACTAAATTTCAAGTTTCAACTGCAAAATTCGCGAAATATAATCCTCCTTGAAATATCAATCAATTACTGCAAAAAGAAAATTTCACACTCTAAAATTTTAATTCTTGACATTTATTTCGTAGGACCCTTTTTGGTCAGAAAAAATTACTGTTTTATTTTTAAAACCACCTGCCATTAAAGTGGACCACCCTGTAGATGTCATTATTTATGAGCAACTTTTTAACTGGGAACTGGTCTACGACGTATAGATACTAGGTACGGGTATGTAGATAAATTTTGTATTTTTTTTTGTTGTCATTTTCTCCCATATTAGAAGTAAATATATAAAAGATTTGCAAATTATTCGTGTGGAATTTTCCTCAAAATCGTTTATCATTGGAAACTTATCTAATGCAAAAAAACTAAAATAGGTATGAAAAAAAATGCCAAATGTTGTGTGATACCTATTATTCGATTATTTTGATGAAAAATGTATCTACCTAATAGCAAAGGTTAGAGGTATATCAACCTTCGTTATAATTAACTAGTCTTTTGTATATAATACATTATAAATTTGTGAACCCCATGAACTAAACGATGAAGCCATAAATAAAAATAGCAGAAGAAATTGACAGGTGGCAATTTTTCTTCGTATAATAGATAGGTATAAAATACCTTAATCTGCGAAAACTTGTGGATTAGGCCCAAGCTATACGTTGACGTTGCTTTACTATCTTTTTTCTGTATATTGCGAGAGCAAAGGTGTCAATTATTTAATATATTTTTGAAGAATCAAAATTGAAAAAAAATTTAAATGTCCAAGGCTCTGGTGGGATAAGGGGATCAATCGGCCCCCGGTCGCACTTTGAATTTTTTTCACAGATTCCGATTTTGTATCGTAAAATATGATTTTAGAGCGAATAAGCGGTCACTTACCTCACGCCCCGGGGGCTGGGGCCTCAAAAATGCGATTTTTAGCTTAAAAATTCCATCTCCGCTAGTTTTGAACCGATTTTCATCAAACTTGGCATGTAGGTAGAGGTATCTAAGGGGGATGTTGTGAAATTTTTTCAGATTTTTTCGACTCCTCTAACGACCTTGAAAACGACTTTCAACACTTCGAATCACCCTGTAAAATACAGTTTTAGAGTACACACGGTGGGAAAAAAATTTTCTCGTTTTTCACACCCTCCTACACTACCCAGAATTTTTTCAAATTTTTATCGTTGGTGCAACTTCTATTTTGCCCAAAATTGAAAAAGTTTAGATTTTTACCAAAAATCCAATTTCGGTAAAATGAAAAAAATACAGATAAAAGTTGAACATTTTCAATTTTGGGCAAAATGATCGCTGTAAGGGTCTAAACCTGGATACTTTGACCTCATGAACTCGAATCCGCGATTAGATTTTTCATTTGAGCATTTCGTGTGAATACTCAATTTTAATCACATAAAATTAATGAAAAAACCTAAATTCACGAAAAATGAACGAATTGCGGTGAAATTCGGGCAAAAGGTGTATAAAGGAGTATCTAGTGATGTACCTCGAGGAAAACATTTTTTGATGAAAAATGACCGTTCAGTGGGGGAAAAAAGCACGACTAATTGGCTTTTGAAAATTTGGGAGAAGTCGCACCAACGATAAAAATTTGAAAAAATTCTGGGTAGTGTAGGAGGGTGGGAAAAACTGGAAAAAAAATTTTCCGCCGTGTGCACTCTAAAACTGTACTCTACAGGGTGATTCGAAGTGTTGAAAGTAGTTTTCAAGGTCGTTAGAGGAGTCGAAAAAATCTGAAAAAATTTCGCAACATCCCCCTTGGGTACCTCTACCTACATGCCAAGTTTGGTGAAAATCGGTTCAAAACTCGCTGAGATGGAATTTTTAAGCTAAAAATCGCATTTTCGAGGCCCCAGCCCCCCGGGGTGTGAGATAAGTGATCGCTGATTCGCTCTAAAATCATCTTTTACGATACAAAATTGGAATCTGTGAAAAAATTTCAAAGTGCGACCGGGGGCCGATTGACCCCCTTATCCCACCAGAGCCTTTACTCCATTTTTTTTTTTTTTTTTTTTTGTTTCTATCTGATATAATAGTTGGGTAGATATAATTTGAAAGTTTTCGAATTTATTATTAAAAAATCCAAGCTACCTACGATACTTACCACTTACCAACTACCAGCTTCAGTCTAAAGCAGGTACCCAGTTTTGAACTTTTGATGTGTAATTTACAGTTAAACTTCCGTTTGTGTTTGTTTTTGATTTATACCTACCATACTGATTGTTCTCGTAATGTTTGTATAGAAACGTAACAGGATGTTCTTGTTTAACAATTTCTATTGAATTTCAGAACAGCGTTTCCCTTTTTCTTTCCTTCTTTGTTTTTAATTTCGAATTACACGAATAATATTTACAAAATATGAATTCGATGGGTCAAAAGTTTTAAAATCCGAGAAATCGAGCTATAGCTACATAAACGCACCAACCTATTACTTACGAGTCTAATATAGAATTAAGTTAAAAGCTTTTTCTGGTTGAGAAAGTTACCATGTACCAAGATAACATGTTTACTCGTAGGTTCTACCTACCTCTAAAACATTAAATGTGTAAAATACAATTCAGCAAATATTCCATCTTTTTCAAGGAAACAGTTTAAGTTTTATAAATGGACGAAAGTAATATGGTTTAAAGTTCAATCTAAACGTTTTGCCATTCACTTCAGCACTTGAATGAAAAAAACCACTTGAAACCGTATCAAAGGCGAAACATTGAATTTATGAGAATAATAGAAATTTGCATCTCGTAGCATGAAATTACTTTATCTTATCTGCTATAATATACCTACGTTAAAATGCATATAAATTGCTTGTTTACGCGAGTAAATTTAATTTTTACGATGTTTTATTTTAGGTCCAATTGCTAGCGCATTCGTGAATAGATTTGGCTGCAGACCAGTGACTATAGCGGGTAGCATAATATCGTCGTTTTGTATATTTATTAGCTTTTGGGCTACAAGCGTCACTATGCTTATCATAACCATCGGTTTCGGCACAGGTAAGCAAATAACGACTGAAACTTGAAATTATACTATACTGTATAATACCTGTATCGATGAAGCATATGATAGTGGTATTAAGATGTCAACGAATTTACATTCGTTATTCTGCGCAGGGCCAGCAACTTGAGAATTATTTTCTAGCGCGTTGCTTGATTTTTTTTTTAGCCTGGTTTTAGAATGACCCCCCCCCCCCCCCCGAAAAAATGAAAGTTTTTTCAAAACAAATTTAGATAGAAAGTTAAATGGTAATTTTTCTCAAAAAATTGAGATTTTTTTTTTTCTATAATATTGTAAAATTTCTTGTTCCCTCCCATAAAATTTGAAAATTTTTTGTGAAAATATTATTATTTTTTAAATCGAGTCCCTATTCTAAAAATTTGAGAATTTTTCCCTGAAAAAATAAAGAACTTTCTTTACTCCAAAAATTTTTAAAAACCTCTATTCCAAATGTGAGATTTTTTTACTCCAAAAGGAATAAAAGATATTTTTCTACTAAGAAATTATTTTTTTTCCTTGACATGGAAAAATTGAATGTTTTTTATTTTACGTAAGCTACCTATTGCAATAAAATTCGGAGATTTTTTTGTCAAAAAAATTAATTACCTAAGATTTTTTTTTCAATAGGTACACATACAAAAAATTTTATAGATTTCTTTCTCCAAAAAATTGAAAAAATAGTTTTTCCAACAAAAAAAATGTGAGATCACCCAGTCCCCCCTCCCAAAATACGAGTATGATTAATCGCATTATCCAATACAAAAGCAATGTTTTTCTTTCAACACTCAATAGGTTCACTCAATAAGAAATTCCCCTTTTAAAAGAACGAGAATTTTCCTATACCACTCCAAAAAATGTCAGATTTTTTTCTCCGAAGATTGAAGGATTTTTTTGCTCCAAGAATTTAAGAAATCTTTTTATCTTCAAAAAATAGGCATATTTTTTTTACAAAAATTCAAGAAAATATATTTTAGCTAGGTACTCTAAAAATGGCATTTAAAAAAAATAAAAAAAATAAATACCCCCCCCCCCCACACCCTCAATGAGATATTTTTCAATTCTGAAAATTTAAGATTTTTTTTTACGGACATATTGAGAGATTTTTAACTCCAAGAATTATCATATACCTCCTCTAAAAAAATTAAGATTTTTTTCACGAAAATAAAAATCCCCTCCCTCCTCCCTCGAAAAATCAGAAATTTTTCCACTTTCAGAATTAGAGATTCTCCGAAGAAATTGAAGGGCTTTTCCACTCCAAAACATGACGATTTTTAAAATACGTATGTAAGAATAAAAAATGTCTTGCTCCAAAGTATTTTTTCGCTTCAAAATTTTTAGGAATATCTTGCACTTTAAAAGAATTGAGAATTTAAAAATAAATAAAAATTGTGTAATTTTTTTCTCAAAAAAAATTAGAAATGAAAAATATTTTTACTTCCTTCAAAAATAAAGATCAACTTTTTTTTACAGGAATAAGAAATTTTTCCCCAAAAGAAGTGTGAATTTTTTTTTATACGCCAAAATTTGAGACTTCTTCAAAAAAATGAAGGTTTTTTTTACCTTAAAAAAATTGACAATTATTAGATATTTGTACTTCAAAAAGTTCAATTGAATTGACTTTTTTTGCACTTCAAAATAAATGAGAAATTTTTCCTCCAAAATAATCAAAAACATCCTATGTAAGTGATTTATTTCTCAAAAAAAAAGTTTTTTTTAATCAAAAAAATTGAGATAAGAAATTTTGTTCTCCAAAAAAACAGCGCTGATTTAAATCAGATTCTTTTTCAAAAAGTTTATTTTTTTCTTAAAAAATCTAAGAGAACATTTTACCTCAATAAATTTATATTTTTTCGCTCTAAAAATTTGCGAAACTTCTTCATTCATTCCAAAATAGAGATGTTTTTACGTCAAGTCTAAAAAATTGAGATATTTTTTATTCCATGGGAATTTTGAATTGTTTTCTCCAGAAAAATCAAGAGATTTATTGTTAGCTCCAAAAAAATGTGGATTTCTTGAGAAATATGTGTATACCTTTTTTCTTACCCAAAAAAAATTTAAAAATTTTTTCGAAAAAAATTTGAAAAAAATTTTGCACTTCAAGAGACAGAATTGAGAAATTTTTTATCCAAAAATTTTAGGTGATTTGTTCCTAAAAGAATTGAAATTTTTTCTTCTTTTTCTTCAAAAAAGTAAATAAAAATCATAATAATATATTTTTTTTTAATTTTTAGAAAAAAATAAATGAAGGGTTTTCCCTTCAAAAAATTGAGGTATTTTTCATTCCAATAAAATTCACTACCCCCTCTCAAAAAATAAAACAAAATTTGGAATTTCCCCCTTCCCAATAAATTGAAAATTCTTCTTCTCATCAAAGATATTTTTCGTTCCAGGAATCGGATTTGGATTAATATATTTGCCAGCAATCGTCAGCGTTACTTGTTACTTCGAAAAATATCGATCAATCGCTACCGGAATCGGAGTATGCGGATCGGGCTTCGGTACCATTGTATTTGCTCCATTGGTCAGCGTATGCATAGAACATTTCGGATTGGGTGGCACCCTGTTTGTCATCAGTTTCATGGTGCTGACTTGTATTTTCTACGGCCTTTTATTGAGGCCTGTACCCACTGGTGCGTCGATTAACGAAACTCCCAATAATCATCAACCTTTATACAGTCCTGAAAATGTACCTTTGACTACGGTCACATTGGTCGATGATGGTAAATTTAACAAAAATTGTCCAGTCTTACGTTTTCGATTGAAGTTTCATTTATTTATATCTAATAATTATTTTGTTTTATTGGATTAATTTTACAGTGGCTAACGGAGGCTTGAAAAATGGCTCATTGAATGGCGGCAGGCGCTATAGCATTCACGATATTTCGTCGGAATTGTCTTCGAATAAAGACAAACTAAAAACGATAACTTCAGCTTCGCAATTTGTCAGCCAACCTACCCTAATAATTAACGATTTGAAATTAAACAAAAGCAGCTTATCTCTGAAGAGTAATCATAGCGGAATTATGTATAAGAAAGACGTGTTCCTTACCAGCAGTATAAGAAGTATTAAAGACATGTCTAAGTAAGTTCGACGATCATTTTCCTAAACCTATTAAATTAGCTACGTATTTTAATCGACAAAAAATTAAATTCATTTTAAATTTTTTATATCCTTCATTTAAAACGAATTATTACGATAAGCCGTTTTAATTCACATACATATATATATTTCTTTTTTTTTTCATAAACCATTAACAATTTATAATCGTATCCATTTAGTATTCGGAAAAATCATTACGGATTAAATTAGTCGATTTAGTATGCGAATTCCATTTGATGAGATTTTTTTGTTTAGTTGCGTGTATGAATTAAAAATATGTAAATTAACAAATACCTACCTACGTGTATGGATAGAAATTTTTTAAAAATCGAATGTGATTTTGCTAAAAATTTGTCAGATAGTTTGAAAATTTATTTTTATACGAGTATTATTTTATAATGATTTTTATTTTAAATGTTTACAGATCCAACGGTTACCTTTCACCTATTCAAAGGCAGCGCCAAATCAGTCAAAGTCATAGTCACGCTCATAAGACGGTGAAAAAGCAAAAATACACGTGTTTACCATGTTCGATTGAATGCCAAGACACCATCGCAGAAATGACTGACTTTTCATTGCTGAGAGATGTGATCTTCGTTTTATTCGCTCTGTCGAATTTCTTAACTAGCATCGGATACAACATTCCTTATGTTTATATTCCGGTGAGTAAACTGATCTTTCTATACAAACAAACATGGCTGGCAAATTGGTAGTCACTCGGGTGCTCGAGCTACACCCAAAATTTCAAAATAAATTTCTAAATTTTTTTGGAGTAGAGGTACATTATTTTGAATAATTTTTAAAAGGAAAATTGCTCAGTTCGTTTGGAGCATAAATCAAAATTGTCTTTGTTAAAAAAAATCTCCATTATTTTCTTAAGAGAAAAAAATGTTCAACATTTTCAATTTTTTTCCTTTTTTGAAGAGGAATCTCTTTCATTTTTTAGTAGAAAAAAAAAACACTCTATTTTTTGAAGTAAGAATATTCCTCAGATTTTCGGAGAAATTTTTTTTTTTTGGAGGGGAGGTATCTCAACTTTTTTTTAAATAAATAAATAAAGAAAGAAATTGCTTGATTTGGAGAAAAAACGTTCTTAATTCTTTTGAAGAAAAACAAAAAATTCGAAATTTTTTTGGAATAAAAAATATCTCTATTTTTTGAGAGAATAAACTTTTTTCAGAGAAAAAAATTCTGTATTTTTAAAGAAAAATATCTTAATTTTTATTTGATTTTTTTTTTTAGAAAAAACTATGAACCTATTTTAATTTTTTGAGCTAAAATATTTCTCAATCATTTTTTGTAGAAAAAATTTATTCGTTCTTTTGGAAACAATTTTTTTTTTGAATTCAAAATATCTCAATTTTACTTTTTTCGACGAAAAAATCTTATTTTGTTGATAAAAAAAAAATTAAATAACACTGATTGCCTATTTCTCAAATATTTTTTGAAGAAAAATGCTCATTTCTTTTTGGGAAAAAAATAATCAACTTTTTGGGAGGGAACTCTTTGATTTTTTCGGAGAAAAAATCTTTTTTTCTTTTTTTTTTGAAAAGAAAATAAAAGTTATCAGCTTTTTCAAAAGAAAAAATTCTCCATTTTTCGAAAAAACCTCCTCATTGTACCTAACCTATTTCAAAGGAAAATTCTCATATCTACGTGAGATTTTCTCTTCACTTAAAGAATGCAAAGATTTTGCTTGGATTTTTTTAAACTAAAAAATTATGATTTTTTAAAATCCAAAAAATTGATATTTTTAAATTTTTTATGTAAAATGAAAAGAAAAAAATTTCTGTTTTTTTGTTTTTAAAAATTGCATACCATTTTGGTGAGAAAACCCAGTTAGGTAGGTAGGTAAGTTAATAGAAGCGTGATAAAAATCATATTTTCTATTTTGTGAAAAACTCTTTTGTTTTTATTTTTAAAAATCTCCTTCTTCGGATAAAAACAAATCTCAATTTTATTTATTGGTGAAAAAAACTTTATTTTTTGGCTTTTTGGGTTAAGTAAAGAAAATAATCTATACTTTTCGGTGAAAAAATCACTAATATAGGTGTAGGTACATGGTAACATGCGCACACATTTCTTTTTTGCGTTTTTTTTTTCGTTAGGTATAAAAAAATTAAAACAAATTAAATATTTTTAAATGAAAAAATCAAAAACTCTTAAATTTTGGAGGAAAACAAATCGCATTTAATTTTGGGATGAAAAAATCTCTTTAATTTTTTCAAGTTAACTAGGTCTTTTTTTTGAAGAAATCTCTTTTTGATGAAAAGATTTCAACTACTTTGCTGAAAAAATCGCAATTTTTTGTAATTAGTAAGGAAAGTCTTCATCTAAGTATTTATTTATTTTTTTGAGGAAAATAGGCAACTCTTCATTTTTTTAGTTAAAAAAATTTTAAATCTTTTTTAGTGAAAACAAAACCTTAATTTTCGTAGTATTAAATATTTTTCATATTTTTGGAGATTTTTTTTTTAGGAAAATGGCATGTAATTTTTTGCACAAGTAAACCTCGACTTTTTGACATGAAATTTAAACGTTTGTCTCGATTTTTTCTCGGCAAAAATTTTTTTCATGTTTTTTTTGGGGGGTGGGGGGGCTCTCAATTTTTACTTTTAAAAAATCTGGGTTTTAAGAAAAATATTTCTAATTTATAGAGGAAAATAGTATTTTAATTTTTTGAAAATGAAAAAGAATCTTCAATTTTTTTGGCAATTTTTTTTTCAATTTACCTAGGTACCTAAAAAAAAAGTTTGAAAAAATCGGAGAAAAAAAAACTTTTACTTTTTTTGATAAAAATCATTCTCATCCTCTACATAGGTAAGAAACTATTCAATTTGGGCCACCACTTCGAGAAAAAATGTAGCTACACGGTAAAAAATTCCAAGTTGCCGGCTGTGGACCAGAGAACAAAAATCCATCGCGACATATAAAACAACTGAAATTTCACACTAGAGCTTTTTAGCTACTTTATAAAATGTTATATTAAGCTATTGAAGTTGAAGTAGGTATCGTAGCTACCTACATTGTTTGTGATATGGTATAAGAATGACGCATGCAGTACCTACTCAAACTAAACTCAAACGAAGTATTATTCAATCTTACTCGAATGTAGGTACTTAAAATAACATTATCAAAGTTGACTGCTGCTTGTGACATCGATACCGTCTACTTATTTACAACATTTAATAGTACCACATTGCGATTACTTTGGTCGAATAAACACTTTTTAAGAGCTTCTAGACGTCTCCCATTCATGACAGTTCGCCAAAAATTGATGAATTAAGTGTTATCGAAGTCATGTTCTTTGTAAAAATGAAGCAATTCTTATCGATGTAGGTACTACATAAGTACGAGTATTGTTTAGGTATAGGGTACCGTGGAAAAATTTTCAAACGTTTGATGAAAAATTAAGTCAAAATTTGAGCCTTCGATTTGATGATGTCAAAGCAGCTGTAACATACTTAGCTCGATATACCTTTTTTTTTTTTAAATTAAAAACGATAAAATTTTGAATGAGTTGAATGAAAACGTTGAAATTGCACAGCGAAAACAAAATCACCATTGAGCATCAACATTCGAGTACATCATTAATTATTATGTATTTATAAGCTCGTAATTCAACTAATTAAAATATTTTTCAATTGCAGAATTATGTAGAAAAGAAAAACTACGGAAAAGAGTGGTCTAAATATTTTCTAATGTGCATTGGCATCGGCAACACCATTGGAAGAGTAGTTTTGGGATATTTTTCGGATAAAGCATTTGTGAATCGTCTCTTTGTGTACAATACGTGTCTCACTGTTTGCGGCATTGGTATGAAAATTATTTTTTAATCAATTCTAATTAACAATGAGATTTTTAATTTTTTTAAATTTTTTTTCGACAGCTTGTATTTTAAACATATTCTACACTGGAGTTGTTGGAGGTATTATTTTCTCTGTTGTGTACGGTTTCACCACTGGAGCCTATGTGGGGCTTACATCTGTGATAACGGTAGACTTATTTGGTCTTGATAATTTGACAAACGCATTTGGCATGTTATTGCTCTTCCAAGGAGTAGCCTCATTTATAGGACCTCCATTCGCTGGTAAATATACTTCTAAAAAATTTCACTTCAATGTAAATACTTATTATTCGAGTACGTAATATGGTTTTTTATTTATTTATTTATTTATTTTATTTATTAGGAATGTTTTGCGATTACTTCAAATCGTACGATCCAGTATTTTATATTGCTGGTGTCACCATCGCTATCAGCGGAATGATGCTGTACTTTATTCCGAGCGTCGAAAGATACTTAGAAAGAAAGAAGCAAAGATGTGATAATAAAATAAGTTGTTAAAATTTACCTTGAAAACCCCATTGGAGAAATTTACTACCTAATTCAAAAGTCTGGTACAATTTACCGAAGCTGGTTTAAACATATGTGATTATCAAGTCTGAAAAATGAATTTATATTTATTTGTTTTTTACATTGTAAAATAATTATCAGTACCGATTTGTATATATTTTATCATACGTAAGTGAAAAAAAAGTAATGTCTGTGAAAATGTATAATTTTAAGTTACCTCGTGTTAATATGGTAAAACGCTCAAATTTTGCTATTTATGTAATTTTTTTCTCGTTCTCTACTTCTTTTTAATATGTACTTAATAACTCTGTGTTCATTAATTTAACAAGAGGGTTATTTTTGAAAAAAAAAAGTTTATTATTAGCGTAAGACAATCTTCTACATTTTTAACAGATCTTGCTTCCTATTTGTAAATTTTTACATCGTACTTGTATTTTTATTTTAGTTGAAAAATTGCCTATACTTTTTTTCAAAATTTATACTACCTTCTATTATTTCTCATAAGTTGACTATTTTCATTTATGACAATTGATTGATTGTAAGTAAGTACCTATGATTAGATTCGAAATGCTCTATCGAGAGCGTATTTTTTTCGGTTTTGTTTCACCAATGTAAGAATTGAAAGCGATGTATGTCATATTTCTATGTAACTTGTTTTCCTACACATTTTTACCCGAAATTATTTTATAATTAAATTTGATAATCGGGTTCGCGCAAACTCGATTATTTGTATAATTTGCGAATTTTTTAAAACTCGTAAGTAAGTATTAGTTTTTTAATTTATACGTAACGCATTTCAGTAAAGAAAATTGTAAATTCATTATTAAATTTCAAATTCGGTATTGTTGAATTATTTTCCTCCGGTTTCCTTTCAAGTTTTAAGAGAAGGAATTGACTTTGAACTTTCGAAAAAGTGAAAACAAATTTAAATGAAGGGCAGAATTCGCCTGAACAATAGAAAGAAAAAAAATTCGGCTAAAAACGCTGAGGTTAAAAAGTAATCATGCGAGCTGGTATGATCATAATTTAACCTATGGTATGATAAATGATATCAAATTCAAATTCGGATGCCCAAGCTGCACCCAAAACTTCAAAGGTGAAATGATAATTTTTAGCATATTAATTCCCGTTTTTAGGAGGAAAACTTCTCTTTTTCGTTTCATTCTTGGAGGGAGATCGATTCTTTTGGAGAAAAAAATCTCAAATTTCTTGGAATAATAAATGTATTTAATTTTTTTTAACTCCCAGTTTGAAAATATTTTCCAAACATTTTTGAACAACAATTTTTTTTAACAAAAAAGTTTGCGTCTTTGTTTGCATTTCTTTTTTTAAGGGGAAAAATGAAAAAATTTCGTCTTGGCTTTTTAACTTTTTGAAGAAAAAAAAATGCAGAAAGACATTTCTCTCAATTCTTTTGGATGAAAAAATCATTTTTTTTTTTTTTTTTTTTTGAAAAAGAGAAGAATCTACTACTATTTAGATTACCTGCCTAACTTAAATTTTGTAGGTATCTACGTACTACATGGAGAAAATTTCTCAACTTGACGGATTAAAATATTTTTTCATTGGGGGGAGTGGGGGTCTCAATTTATTTTGAGAAATAACTCAACATTTAATCTCTAAATTTTTTGAAGATTTTTTTTTTTTTGGTTGTTTTTTGCAGGAAAAAAATGTTTTGATATTTTTAAATAAATATTCTCAATTTTTTGGAATAGAACAATTCTTTTGATTGAATTTTTGGAGGAAAAAATCTTTTGAATCTTTTGGAGAGAAAATTCTGAATTTTCATGGAATAAAAAATATCTGTTTTTTTTTTTTTTTTTGAAAAACTTTTTGTTTTGGAAATATAATTTATACCTAGTCAAAGGTTTCTTTGCAGAATAGGAAATAATCTTTTCAGGGGCTTGGGCTTGGGTAAGTATGAATTTTTTGTCTCAACATTAACCTTTATGAATAAAAATCTTTCAAATTTTTCAGTCTCTTGAAGAAGATTTTTTTTTTCAAAGAAAAAATTTCTGATTTATTTTCTTAAAAGAACATAATTATTTTCTCAATTTTTCGAAGAAATTTTTTCGGAGAAATAGGTAGGTATGCTTAAATTTTTAACAGAATTTCTCAGTTTCTTTGGAGAAAAAGTTTATAATTTTTCTCCGAGCAGCACACTCGACAAATTATCGAAATAAAAAATCGACAGAATATCGAATTCGATAAAGTGTCGCGTTAGTTCCGCATAAATCGTGAAATTATCTTTCGATATATAGATAGATTATCGACGAATTATAGTTAGCAAAAATTTCGAGATTATAGTAAGATATTTTATCGATAATATATCTATAATATCGAAAGATAATTTCACGATTTAGGCGGAACTTTATCGAATTCGATATTCTGTCGATTTTTTATTCCGATTTTTCGTCTTTTACTAGCTTTTTTCTATAATTAAAACTCATTAATTAGCATAATTAATACATTAAACTATGCCTAAACACATTATTCATGTTACGGTAAGAGGATCATTTCAGAAAAAGTCAAAAAAAATTATAAAAAATCTGCCACCCGTGGGGCTTGAACCTTCTACCTCCTGCATGGTAATCCTCTTCCTTAACCACTATGCCATACTTTATCGTTGAGAAGTTAGCAATAAAACGCTTATAATAGACAGTTTAGTACTTCCAGACGTGTTGGACTTGGAAAAATTTTCACCAATTTGGAAATAATTTCAAATATCGTCACAAAATCGTTGAAAAATCGTTCGACAAATTTCAGATTATTTGTCGATGTTTCAAATATCGCCACAAAATCGTTGAAAAATCGAATTCGAGGAATTTCATATCACGTGTCGATAATATAGTTTCAAATATCGTCATAAAATCGTTGAAAAATCGAATTCGAGAAATTTCAGATTACGTGTCGATAATAAAGTTTTAAATATCTTCACAAAATCGTTAAAAAATCGAATTCGAGAAATTTCAGATTATTTGTCGATAATATAGTTTTAAATATCGTCACAAAATCGTTAAAAAATCGAAATCGAGAAATTTCATATTACGTGTCGATAATATAGATTCAAATATCTTTACAAAATCGATAAAAAATCGGATTCAATAAATTTAATATAATTTGTCGATAATATAGTTTCAAATGTCGTCAAAAAATCGGTAAAATATCGAAGCCGAGAAATTTCATATAATCTGTCGATAATATAGTTTTAAATATCTTTACAAAATCGTTAAAAAATCGAATTCGATAAATTTAATATTCTTTGTCGATAATGTAGTTTCAAATAACTGCACAAAACCGGTGGAAAATCGGAATCGATAAATTTAATATTCTTTGTCGATAGTATCGTTGACGAATATCGTCATAAAATCTTAATAATATCGAATTCGATAGTTTTTAGATTTTTTGCCTATGAAGTGGTACCGATAAATCTTTATAATATCGTGAGAACATCTATAGATTTTCAAACGATTTTTTATCGATACGTTACATCTTCCGATATTATCGATCGAGTGTGCCGCTCGGGTCTGGAGAAAAAATTGCTTAATATTTTTTCCTAATTTTTTTTTGGAATAAAAAAGCTTTTCAATTTTATTTTGAATGAAAATTTTCCGAATGTTTTCTTTATTTTTCAGCATACCTAAATTAAATTCTCAATTTTTTGTGGAAAAAAATAATTATCACGAAAAATGAGGGGTTTTCAAAAAATCTCATTCTTTTGCGATAAACATTTTTTCATTTTCTGAGTTTTAAAAAATCTCAGTTTCTTTGAATGAAAAAAATATTCTCAATCTTTTGTAGAGTAAAATTTTCAATTTTCTCAATTTTTTTGAGAAAATAATAAATACCTATTCAATTTTTTAATGTAGAATAATAATAATAATAATAATAAAAAATTAAGGACCCATTTTTGCAGAAATAAACAAAAAGTCTCATTTTTTGGGATATTTTGTAAATTTTTATTTAAAAATCTCATTTTTTAGAGGGTAAAAAATACGTTCTCAAATTCAAATTCAAATTTCTAAATTCTAGTTTGCTAGTTTCCATTTTGTTTTAATATTTCCAGTTTTTAAAAAAAAATACTTTATTAGTAGGAATAAAAAAAGAACTGAAAACCCAAAAGTGAAAAAAAATTAAAAATCTAATTAAAAAAATGAAAATAAAATGAAAAACAAAAATTCAAATTCAAAATTTAAAATTTAAAAAAAATTTAAAAATTTTTATGATAGTGTCGAAATAAGCCACTAGAGTGCATCAGTTATATTTTTTGACCAAACGTCGTTTCGTAGCGATGTGTTGGAGACGAGAAAGTTGTCAACAGTTCAACAACAACAACAACAACAACAGCAACAGCAACAACGCATTTTGATTATGCGACTACATCATAAAAAAAATTTTATTGAGAAAAATTTGTGAAATTTTTTTATTTTTATGTCAAATTTACAATATTCATTTACTCGTTATTCATTCTCCTATCGATTAGTCTATTAATATTCGTTACAGCTCATTTATCTTAAACAGAAGACCATCTACAAGGTAAAAAAATTCATGCTTCTGTATCGTTTCCTTCTGTTAAATTACTAGTTGCGTTGGCTTTTCTCACTTACTAATTATTAAATTGAGTACATAAAAATTACGCTTTGAGATCGTTCTTTGTTTAAAATCCTGCCGAATACAAGTTCTCAGATTTTATTAGATTTATTTTTGCAAAACTTTTCGTTAATAATCTACATTCCTTATGTTATCGCTTCTATAACTGATAAGCCCTAATTTTATAGTACGTAAAAAACTTTTCTAACGCAAACTTCTACTTTATTTGGTTCACATCAAAAAGTCAAAGTATCAATAGTAATCTTTAATATTTATTTAATCTGCTCGAAATCGATTCTATCTACGTTTCAGTGTTTGATACTTTTTAGTGTTTCAAATTGTGTGAATCATCATCGTTACCTGCTACTGTAATAATAAAAACTCTGCTTCTTTTTGTGTTTACAGAATGTCTGCTCCACCGTACAGTTATTCCTACATCTTTAAATATATTATTATCGGAGATATGGGCGTGGGAAAATCCTGCTTACTCCATCAATTTACCGAGAAAAAATGTAAACAAGTATGATTTGGTTATGAAGTACTTTAATCAGGGTATTAATTCATTCTTCTAATTAGTCATGTCCGATTGCCCGCATACCATTGGGGTTGAATTTGGAACACGTATCATCGAAGTCTGTGGACAAAAGATTAAATTACAGATTTGGGATACCGCTGGACAGGAAAGATTTCGCGCTGTTACGAGGTAGATTTTACTTCACCGAGCCCTTAGATGTGTACTATTGAATAGGTTTGATGAATCTATGATTTTGTTTGTAGATCGTATTATAGAGGTGCTGCTGGAGCATTGATGGTGTATGATACAACCAGAAGAAGCACGTACAATCATTTAAGTAGTTGGTTAACCGATACCAGAAATTTAACTAACCCTAGTACTGTTAGTGTTTGTGCTGTAGTGCTGGATTGTTTTTCGTTTTTCTTCGAATGGTGTATATTTTTGCTTTGAATTTTTCAGGTGATATTTCTTATTGGGAATAAATCCGATTTGAAAGATCAACGTGATGTTCCGCATGATGAAGCTAAAAAATTCGCCGAAGAAAATGGATTGATGTTTGTAGAAGCGAGTGCGAAAACGTGAGGCTGATTTAATATTGGATTTCATTCGAGTTATTTATTTCTGTGTGTTTTATTCGTATCGTATTATTATTTTTTATATAGCGGCGACAACGTCGAAGAAGCTTTTGTTGAAACTGCTAAAAAAATTTACGAATGTATTCAAGAAGGAAAGTGAGTATTGGTGATTTTTTCATTCAAGAATCGTACATGAATTACACCTTCTAAATCGTCATCATCTTTTTAGATTGGATCTAAACGCCACCGAATCCGGTGTACAACGTAAAGCAACTCAAGCAGATCGTACCTCGCTAACAGATCCGTCACAGAAGAAACCATGCACGTGTTAAACCTCGTAGGTATAATTGATTTTCGAATAAACATTGAGAAATACCTTCCATCCTTCTTAACATTGGGAAACCAAGTCTGCCAGTAAATTCGCTCCGAATGTTCCTATGAATTATTCATAATTCCTAGAAACTTATCTCGAATGGTGGTGTTTACAGATATAAAATTCTAGACGGTGTACCAGAGAAGGATGCGGTATTGCTTAACTTTAAACATTTATCGTACCTAATTATAATTTTAAAAAATACACACGTTTTATTCGTATTTTGAAAACTATCGTTTGTAGCTATACAAAAAAAAAATGAGAAAAAGGAGCATTCTTTATATCGACGTTAATTACCATTTTTCATCAACATTGCTTTTTTTTTCAAGTTCCGTTGTAATTTTTTTTTTCTGTTACTAAATCAAGAAACACGATGAGTAATTTTTGAACTAAGATAAACTTTGAGCTTTTTTATCGAGTACAAAAAAAATATTAAAATAGTGAACGATGTTAACTAGGATGTGCTTAACACTATCGTCTTCTTCAACATTATCGAACTAGTTACCAATTTTTTTGTTTAGAAATGCGAAAAAGTGTAAATGTGTTCACTTTTAGCTCTATTTTTTCTACTAGAAGTTTAAACGCGATCGTATTTCGTTATTGTTTCTATTTTCTATTACTCAGCGAAATTTTCGACTTGCCAACAATTACTTTACTTGCATCGCTTCATGTTTCGTTCGTTGATACGAAAAATTACCATACCTGGAGTATAGCTAAATGCACAATAGGACGCTACGAAGGTGTTTGAATTTAGACTCCGCTTTTTATATTATCCTAGTCCTAAAAACGCAATTAAACGTGAGAATTTTAATTTTTTCGAATCGATTCCATTATGTAATATGACTATTTTAAGTGTAATTTTGTTTCTTTTTTTATTCTCAAATTTTACTTTTTAAACATCGAAAAATGTTACTTTTGTATGTTAAACCTACACGATATAAATTTTTTTCTCAGATGTACATATTGAAAAAGTTTTGCCAATATTATCTTGAAGACGTATTCCCCCTGTTCCCTGTCATTGTACCATTTTATTTATATTTTATAGAAAATCGTTTTAGTGCAGATCGTTCTTACGTGTTGGAATATGTAATTTGTATAATTAGTAAGCTTTAGAGATTGTTTTACTTTTTCTGTTAATTTTCTTTATTATTATTTTTCAATTGAAGTATTGTTTTATAATTATGTAATATAAATACATGCATACACACTAATACACTTGGGACCTTTTTTTTCAACATAAAGAGAAAATTTGTAAGGAAATTCGCTCTTGTTTATCGAATTATGTTATCTGTCGTATTTCCGGACGATTAGTTCGTAACTGAATCATACAGTTGCGTATACAAGCTGGTATTTTAAATTATTGTTTCCTCTCTAACATTACGAAAAAACACTACTTATTCGATGTCGATTTGATAGTTTGTTATAAAATAGCATTGAAAATTTTTTACTCCCTCGTAGTGTGCAGAGAGATTGGAAACAAAGAATGGTATTCTCGCAACTTGTTGATCTTTCGATTAAATTTCGATTTCAAACATAGTCGACAACGGTATCTAAAATTTCAAAAATGAAATAAGATACACCTTAAGACCTTAGAAAACTCCAAAATAATCAAATCTTGATACATTACCTGAAATCACTTATTTTTTGGAAAAACTTTTTTTTCATCTAATTCTTGGAAAAATATTTTTTTTTAACTAGGTATTTTGAAGGGGAAAAAACAATTTTCTAAGGATACAAATGTCTTTTTTTTTATTTGGAGGAAAAAGATTTTTCAATTTACTTGAAGAAAAAAGTTCTCAATTTTTTTATAATTTTTTTGAGAAAAAAATAACTTAAAATGGTTCTTGGTTTTTTTGAAGAAAAAAAATCTGCCAATTCTCTTGGTACTGAATTTTTTTGGCAAAAAATCTTTATTAAAAAAATTCTACATTCTTTTGGAGAAATAACTGCAATAAAAATAAATCTCAAAGATTTGGAAAAAACAGTTTCTTTGAGAAAAAAATCTAGGTATAAATTTTTTTAGTGGTGGATTTATTAATTTTTTATGAGAAGAAGAATTCTCAATCTTTTGAAGATGATTTCTCAATTCCTTTTTGAGAAAAAAGTTTTAATTTTCTAATTTCCGTAGAAAAAAATTTCTCCATTTTACTTCTTTTGAATAAAAAATACTTGGTGGATTTCCTTAAGAAAAAAATTCTCAATTTTTTAGAAGAAAATTTCACCATTTCTTGGAATAAAAAAATGTATACATTTTTCCAGAGAAAACGATCAGCATTTTTTTAGTAAGTAGGTAAGAATATTTAATTTTTGCAGAAAAAATCTCTATTATTTTTTGGGAAGAAATTCTGAATTTTCTAGGATTGAGAGTATTTCCATGAAAATGTCAGATTTTCTCAATTTTAAAAATACCTACCTATTTCTCAAATGTTTGGAAAATTTTTTTTTTAAACCTTTGTGGAGTGAAAATATTTTTTAAATACTTGAGTAAAATTTCTCAATTTTAGAAAATCTTAATTTTCTGTTTTTACTCTTCGAAAAAAATCTGCAGAAGAAGACTTGACAATTTTGGAAGAGAAGAAATTCATTTTTTTTTTTTTTTTTTTTGAGAAAAATATACTTACTTATTTCCTTTAATCTGAGAAAAATCCTTCAATTTATTTAATTGTTTTGAAAATTTGTCGGGGAAAATTTTGAAATAAAAAGACTTATCTACATTTTTTTTCTCAGTTTGCTCTCAAATTGTTTTGAAAAATAAAATTCATCAATTATTTCTTAAAACAAAAAATTCTTATTTTATTGGAATTTAAAAGTTTCTAAATTTCTCAGTTTTAGAAGTAAAAATACCTATATCTATTACCTACGCATATTTTTCAGGAAAAAATCTTTCAATTTTTTTTTGTATTAAAATTTGTAAAAATTTCTTTGCAAAAAGTTCTCAATTTACTGTCGAAAATTTATCAATTTTTTGGGCAAAAAATTCTCATTCTTTTGAAATAAAAAAAATCTCAGTTTATAAATTTTTCGGAGGTCAAAATTTCTCAAGTTTTTGGAGTAAAAAAATAGATCAATTTTTTTGGAGAAGTCATCATTTTCTTTTGTAATAAATCATAATTTTTGAGATTTTATCGATGTTTTACTTTACTATTTACCCAATAAAAAAATTCTCAATTTTTTGGAATAAATTTATTTTTAATTTTTTAATTTTTTGGAGAAATAAAAAGTAAAAATATGTTATTGGAGAAAGTTTGATTTTTTATAGAAAAAAATTCATTTCTTGGAATAAAACAATTCGGAATTGAATTCCTCAATTTCTTGAAAAAAATCTCCATTTATTTTTATTTGACGCTTTGGGTTGCTCAAGCGGGCCTTGGAAATTTTTTGGAAGGAAAAATTCTTAATTAAAAAAATTTTCAATTTTTTTGAGATACCTAGAGACATTTTTTTTTTAATTTTCAAACTTTTGATGGTAAAAAATATCTCATTTTATTGAAGAAAACATCATGTTTTTTGAAGAAAAAAAAATTATTTTAAAAAGTAAAATTTTTTCAATGTTTTGGAGACAGATGTCTCATTCTTTTGAATAATTTTTTGTTTTCAATTTTTCAACTTTTTGAAGAAAAAAAATTCTAAATTTTTTGGAATAAAAAATATACCTAATAATGTAGGTATAAAATTCTTAATTTTTGTAGTAAAAAATGTTTTAATCTTTAGGTGAAAAAAACTCATTTTTTTTATCAAGAAAAAAATTCTTAAATTGAACGTTCAAAAAATTTCAACACGTCTCCACCGCTGAAAAAATTTAGTCACTCAGGAAAATTCTATATTACCAACCCTGGATAGGTAATTATTTCTTTTTTGATTTTTTTTTAGATATTAAGTACTAAAAAAACAGGAAATCATTTGTAAAAAATATTATTATTGGTTGATTTTAAACTTTTACAACGTCAACATTATACGGTTCCAACGATTAAGTACAAAAAAGAAAGAAAAGTGGAGAAAATTTTTGTACAAAGATTTACAAATATTAACATTCAACATAAACGTAACAAACAAACAAAATGAATAAAAACGAAAGAAAGAAAAGAAAAAACTTATAAACTTATACACGATATAAACTCGTATTATCTCAGACGATCCAATGACAAATTCCGATCATTTGCTGTGTGTTAATATTCTTAACTGGTAGGCCGCATAGTCTTCTCCTACAACGAAACACAAATATTCGAGTTAATAAAATATATTTCAAAATAAACTCTAAATTCGTTCCCAATTCTAATACGTTCGCATTACCTCATAATTATGTCTTTACGAGCGGAGATCGCAGTTTTATAAGGTTCGAACAGAATCTTTCTTTTGATCGCTTTATCTCTTAAGCAAACGTGTAAACCAGCAACACCATGATATAGTTTCTCGTCGATGTTTTTATCTGTATTAAATTGAACAATAACTCGATCAATGTATGAACTCTTTTTTATCTTGATATTGAATCGTAGACTACAACTTACCATCTGTATTATCCTCTGAATATAAATCATTTTGAACTTCGTCGTACAATTCTTTACCGGCGTATTTCTCGGAAATACCAATTTTCGCAAAAATATTCACGCCGCTCCAACGCTTTCTTATCAGCTTAGCACTTTCTTCGATAGCAGGTATCTTTTGTTTTGATTCTTCAATCAGTTCGGCCCAGTCTACACCGATAGCGTCGCTGACGCGTGACACTGTAAACAAGTCTTTTAACAGGAATTCGTGCCATTTATAAAAAAAAAAAACTTCAGAGGTATTCGCTATAATATCGGTTTACCTGTATCTTCCTCCGAATCTAAATGTTCGTTGTTTTTTTCGATGTCTACCCTGGTTTCTTCGTCGTTTATTTTTTCATTTGTTTCTATTAAATCGTCAACTTCGTTCGGAACGGCTGTGGTCGTCGTCGGAGTCGTCGTTATTGTTGTTTTATTGTCTTGATCGGTAGCAGGTTTATCAGAATTTAAATCCTCTCTGCGAAATTAATTAAAAATTAGATCGATAATTAATCGACGATTGGAGAGATCTCAGTCGAAAGATACATACTTTGGTTGATACGATTTACGATTATTTTTATCTAATCTAAATTGTCTATCAGGCTTCGTAAGATTATCCTGGAAAAATAAAAACAGGACAGGAAATTAATTAGGCTAATTTCGTTTTTAATTATTGATCGATTTGGTCGAAATTCAACTTCAGGTATATTCAGTTTGACGAGAAGTTTCCACGACATACTCACTTTTTTATTTTTGATCGAATTGGTATTAATATCGTTAAAGTCTTCATCACTTATATCACTAAGCTCGTCGGTAAGAATTGTTTTGTTTAATTTACTGTCATTATCGTCGCTTTCTTCGGCTGTAACCATGATACGTATTCGAAATAATGAGGGCCAAGTTAAAGAAAAAGGCAGAGAGGTGAGTTCAAAATTATATACTTTACAAGTACGTACTTTTTAACTTATTTCTAATTTTATTGTTGCCAGGTCGTTTGAGTTTTTGCGCGTTGTTTTCAGCACTTGAAAAACAAATTAATAATTATCGATCGAGTTTAAAGGGGAATTTTCATTTTCAACCAATACCCACTTGTTTGCATTGCCATCGGATAACTCTTCGTCTAATACGGGACTAGTCATATCGATTATTCGCCATTCTTCTTGGCTGCTTCTCCTTCTTTTTCTTTTTTCGCTACTTCTCGAACGAGATCTGGTTTTATTTAAGCTGAATAAATGAAAATAATTGTTAAAGCATTAGTATATTATTTCTATGATATTGAAGGGTAGAAAAAGAGGAACATTACATAAAAACGTACGACAATTTTCTACAATTTTTGACTTTTTTTTCTTTCAAAAAATCTGCTGAATATAATTTTTAATTTTTTTTTTTTTTTTAGTTAAAAATTTAATACCTAATAAAAAATTAATTCAATAGGTATTAATTTAAAAAAATATATTTTTCAAAAATTATTAATTTAAATTCAAAAGTTTAAGGAGAAAATGAATTTTGATATCGATTCTTCGACAATCATAATCTATTCATGTAAATTGGACTTTTTTTCGTACGTAAAAGAAGTGGACGATTTGAAACACTAGACAGTCACTAAAAAGTTCGAAATCGATTTTTTTTTCATTATTTAAATTAAATTTCAACGATATCCTTTCAAGAGCCTCAACAAGAAATACGGTTATTGAAAAAAAGCCAATTATTCTGAGGCACATTCACAAGTGGAAAATTCCACTCGAAAAGTGAGCGAGTTTATACTTTAGGAATATGGTGTTGTTAAATGTTTGATGATCTAAGCTTACCCTTTCTTTTTATTCCATTGAGGATCATCGTTCTCAGTACTTTTCCTTTTATTATGAACGAGTCGATTGTCCTCTCGTGCTGTAAAATATAAAACAAACAAACATTAAAATTTCATCAGTCTTGAATCTAGAAAAAATCGAATCTAAACTTCTGTACACCTTTCCTCGTAGCTGTTGGGCTGGAAAACTTCCTCTCGAAAGCAATCGGAGTTCGATGATTCACTCTCAATGGTTCGTTCCGATCACGATACGGAGATCTCGCCCTGACAATGGGAGCAATACGTCTATCACGAAAGGGTCTATCGGCACCGTTACTTTCGACGGTTCGATTTTTAATGGTATCCTTATCATTAAGCCTATCTTTTCTCAAATCACCAACTCGATCACGTTCTGTCCTAGCGAACCGTTGATTTTCAGCGTTCCTTCTGTCGTTATATCGATTCCGCATACGGTCGAAAACGCTTTCGTTGACGTGACGATTATTTGGTCTAGTGGTATCGGAGGAACGATCGTTGCGTCGAAATTTATCATCGAGAGTGTCTCGATTATCGTTACGTATATTGCGATTGTTGCGCTCAGGTTCCAGCCTATCGTGTATTTTTTTATCTCTGTCTTTCATCCGGTCGTCAATGACACGACTACGATCCCTCGTATCAGCTCGATGAACAGGTGATTCACGTCGAAGCTTTAGGGGTTCACGATCTCGCGATGGTTCTCGAATTTTCATCGACAATGGTTCTTTGCGATCTCCACGGATGTCTTTTGTGATTCGCAGATTCGAATCGCGAATATCGCCTGAATAAAGACATTACATTAGATATATTCGGATTGAAAATTGTTTGAAAATGAAGAACAAACTGACCTGCTCGAATATCATTCCTTCGGGTGGTTACTTTCAAGTCTAACCTCTTTTCATCGTGTCTACTGTGGGGAAAAAAATATATTAGAAATATTTTCGAAATTTAGAACGAAAAAAGTTAACGACTGTTACCTTCCGAGTCTATCTTCTCTTGGTGAATTTTTACGTATAAATGTTGCACCGGCACGGCGACCAGAATCGTAGGCACGAGGTCTCTGTTCCGGCGATTCTTTCCTTCGAGACGATACCGAAGTGGTTCTGAAGTTTTTCACACTACGTTCCTTGGATCGAGTCGACGTTCGATCTCGTGATACACTAGGACTTCGGTTACGATCCGATCGACCTCGAACTCTAGACTTGGAGTTGGATCGATCTTTCTCATATTTGCTACGTTCTCTTCCCGCCTCTTTGGCTTTCTCGTGCCATCGACTAGTATCCCCGCGACTGTACACTTCTTTTTTATCTAAAGACGGAGATCGTTTGGAGCGCACTCGAGAGTTATGTTTACCTGTTGAATAAAATTCCAATTAAAAATAATGCTATTGGAATTCGAAAAAAATACAATAAACTTTACGTACTATGTACTGGCGAGATTTTACGACGAACAACAGAGGGTTTCCTATCATTTCTACTAGAATTTCTGTCTCGTTCGTTTTTAATCGGTGATCTTCGACTTTTGGAGTCTTTGACGTGATGCTTATTATTTAAAGATGCACGAACACGTCTGTAATCGAAGGAACATAACATCGTTATCTAAATAAGGCGATTATTTATATCTATACGCAGATCTGGCTCACTTTTTACGATCATCTTCCGACCCCGAGGATGATTTTCGATTTCCGTATCTATTTACCGAGGAACTAGAGGCACTTGAGAATGAGCTATCGGAATCCGACGAATCGTCCGAATCGCTGGAGGCAGAATCATCAGAAGGTGGCTTCTTTTTCTACAGAACATACCGTATTGAAATTAGCAACACAATCTATGAAGAAGAATGAAAAATAAATAAAAGTAATTACATTTTTTACGTGTTTGTTCGAATGACCAGATTCCGGCGCTTCTTCCTGAGTTAATCGTAATTGCAGTTTCAGCTGATGGAGTCGTTTTTCCAATGCTTTTTCGTCAGCGAATTCCAAATCCGATTGATCCCACGAATCCGAATTGGCAGATTTAGCATGTTTCTTCTTCTTGGACTACGAAACAGAACCGCATTCAACGTTACCATTTCGAATCTAAGCACCGAAAATAAATTATCAATTTGCTACAATGTTGTGATTTTACTTACATTGGAATTTTCGCGTTTTTTCGACTCTTTCATGCTGATTCACGCAACTAAAACACCTTTAAAATACATAAGAATTATTCAAAATTATTATCGTGCAAGGTACAAAATAATACAAGGAAAATACTATAATTATAAGAAATTAAATAAATTTTGGTCGTCAAACCATCGTGTGCTTGTGACTTACAAATACATTTGAGATGAATTAACCAGCAGTGCGATATTTTCCAAAGCGATGGAAAACGAATCAAGTTGTTCGCGAAAATGATTAAAAAAATTAATGCATTAAGTTACAAATAATTTACCTTCAACTTGATCTTGAATTGTAGCAAAAACATTTTCACTTAATAATTGACGACGTAATTACTTAATAATATTCAATAAAGAGAAATTAACTGGCAGTACACTTAGAAGTGATTTTATTGTACAGTTTATCCTTAAACGTTTCATACGGTAGTGAGAATGTTTCGAGGAGTCGACAGGATAATGGTACATTTTCTTTCGTCACAGTTTAAATAAGCGGCGAACTTGAGTATACAAAATGCGAACCCGATTTCATTTTTTGAAAAGAAAAAATTATAGAAAAAAAATAAACGTACGAAACTATGCGCACTCTCAAGAGTTACACTTCAACGTGTTAATTCGTCTTATATATGAAAAAACGATCAAATGCTGTACTGTAATTAATATAACACTGGAAAAACTTTCGCTTTTATTAATCGTACAAGCGAGATGCAGCACGGTGATAATATGGAATCCGTATACGTATAGTCACAACGTATCATAAACAAAGTGACTCGAAAAATAAAGCACTAATGAAAATTTCATTCATTTTCAATAAGGTCATTTTAAAGTCGTTAATAAATTTATAAATGAAACAAATACCTTGTGATTTATACACTTTTTTAAATAAATTATACAACCCGAACGATCAACATTTGACGCGAATTCATTGATCTATGAAAGCTTTTCAATAGCGATATACTACAACGTACGAAAAATCACTGACATTTTAACGCACACAATATATCCGATCGACGATTAATAAATAATAAAACGTTTCCAATTAATTATCGTAATTAATTTCATGAAAATAATTTCACATCATCTCACATTTATTTTTTTTTTGAATGAGTAGTTTGAGTACTTCTTTTGATTAACATACCATATACCATTTTGTTTAGAATAACTCGTGTTGCCAACGTGTGTGCGCGCGGTAATGAAATGCATTGGAATTTTTGGATTTTTAATTGAAAATTCGATCTAGATGGATTTTTGGGTAAAAGTTTATTTTAGAATTTTTTATTTAAAATTACACAGCTCGATAAATTTTTATTTTGTTCGAAATAATTGAATTGAAAAGAATTATACGATAATTACGTTTTAATTAGAGGAACATTTTACAAACTTTTATAGGCAACACTGCTTGTATATTTTCGAGCGAAATAAGAGTGAGCTACTTTTTCAGTTTTTTTCTAAATTATAGCTTTGATTTCGATAATTTACCAATAAAAATGAATGTTAAATTTTATTTTACAATTAAAATTTTATAATAAAAGTAGAATTAAAGTGTAAAAACGAATAAAATCAATTTTTTTCAGTTTGACCTCTCACCTTGAAAATTACCTTTACTTTAAATATTTTTATTCGATCAGTTGTCCAGGATAAAAATAACGATTTCTGATTGGTCGATCGGTTTGATTAAAGTGTCGTCCTTTCTGATTGGCTGAAATTGAAAATCTCAACAGCCAACAGGTTTTTTTGATTTTTAATTTTTTCAGAATCTAATCTGGCGCTCGAAAAACATCTGTTGATGATCTTCTTTGTTGTCTTGTTCATTTGTCGATCGTAATTTTCATCTTTAGTCGAGTTCGGCTTGTCCTGTGATGTAAAGTTAGTAAATTGAATCGTTTCAGTTTGTTATTCAGTTTATTTTCGTCGCAGACCATCGTTCTCCTTTCTTTTTTGCATCCATCAGTTTAATTAACCGGTAAGATTTATTGCTTTTATTGTAAAGTTAGTTCGGTATTATGATAAATCCAGTATCATTTTGTTGAATAATTTACGTAGTGATTTACGCATAAGTATCTGTCGAAGTTTGAGCTTATCGAAGATCACCTTCGTTATGTTTTTACGTAATCGATAAATCGAGTAAATTTGGAAAGATTTTTCATGTTTGATAAATGATAATGCAACCGAACAATATAATTATTATTAATATTACCATAGTCGATTTTATTTCATATCGAATTCGATCATGTGAGTAAACTATTGTAAATTTTTCATTTCAGATTCAAGTTCAGAACTGCATCAACAGACAAGTTATGGGTGTCGAAGAAGGTAAGATACTCGTAAAATGTACATTATTAACCTTTTTTTCATACTCTGGTCAGTCTCTAGTATTATGCATAATTGATCAAGTTCTAACGTGAATTTATTTGTCTCGACGTAGTTACGAGTACTTTTCAGTTCGTAAATAGTAGGTAGGATTTTAAAGGAAAAACTAGAATAAAATCAATTGAAATACGGTTTCGTTTTTGAAAAGCATATCGATCGAGATGTGAAAAATTGAGGTAATTTTTGAATTCCGGACAATACGTCTCCGTCTGTCTAGTGGTCGTAAAATGAATAGAAACGTAATAAGGGTTGCATTAGGGAGCCAGTCGCTGACTCATTGGTCGGGCTACCTAACCTAACATTCGAACGACATCGCGTTAATCCTGATAGAAGGGTATAAATTCGTGCCAATATTTACACCACATTTATTTGAAAAGTGAAAAAAGTATACAAAATCAACTCGTACGCGGAAATAAATTCTTAGTTCGTTGAACTTTGGGGGTAATTTTTAATATCGTGACAATTTATCGCGAATTATTTCAAAAGTATTTACTTTTTCGGTATACCTACCTTTTTTATTTGAAAAATGAAACCACGAAAAACTATGGTAGGCTGAAGTACCTACTCGGATGGCGTGAAAAATTACGCATTGTATTGTAATACGATTAATGACATAAGTATGGCTAGAATCAGTGACACGTTAAAATAGGTATTGTCGTACTCTCGTTCGAGTACATCAGGTAGGTATCGCGTGCGGATAATTAACAGCTTTGTATAGAGCCAGCCTATGCCCCTGCGATTTTGTTACGTTCTCTATTGGCGCCGTTGGTCGTATAAACCGCAACGTCCACATTAGACACGAAGACAGTATCGATTTTCATCGTGGACCCGTTACCCCTTTGGCAGACCGACAGACGCCAAAAATCGCTACCGAACCCTTTCGCTGACGACGTTTTGGCTCCCGACACCCAAGACGCTGATTCGGTCACCCTGCGTTCAGCCCTTCGGTTCATTCAGAACCCGTATCGTTGAAAGAAATTTCTCGTTACATACCAGTTTGTCGCGGCTTTTCACTCAATAGGTTCATATTTTGTATTGAACTTAATTTTCTTCGTATTGTTCGTCTAGACAGTTGCGTTTTTTTTCGGTTTCGGTTAAACTAATTTTTTCGTATCGGGTCGGCATGTTTATCGAATCATTGAAGCTATCGGTGTTGCGGTGTTTGTGCCACTCGTGCCAAAAACCGCAATATTATTCGCCCTCAGGTTTACTAATTTTTTTTTCACAAATTGTTTGAAACATTTCGTAAATCCGATTTTTATGATTTTTTTTACCAAAAAAAAAATCATGATTTTCGATTTACATTTGCTTTTTGAACGATTTTATAAGTGATATATAATTTTTAGGTAGTTATCATGTCCTGAAAAAGCCGAAATCTAAGCCTAAAAAAGCTCCTAAAAAAGTTATGCTCCTCGGTAAGTAAAACTGCAGTTGAAGAAACTGACCTTAATAACGATTCGCGAATTCAAACTAGAAACCATATTGCAATGATTTTCATTTTAAAACCAGGTTCACTGTACTAGTTCGACGTCTGCCCACTGATTTTTTTTTTTGTATGTACTTCCAACCACGCATGAATTATTTCACCGTAGAGTGACTCATATACGTGTGTACTTTTTCATTTGTATTGTGCATTCGAATGGATGTATTTAATAGTTTATCAAAATTGCTAATGGCTTTGAGGTACTTTCTAAAAGATGTCAGTCATCTTTTTACCTCTTTTCTGTTATTTGAATGAGTAATTGAGTTCGATTTCTTAGCTTATTAATGTCAAATGGAAAGGACTAGTTGTTCGATGGTCGTCTGGTTTGAAAACAAAATTCGGTGACTGGATTTCGTTCTAGTTTTTTGTTTGAATTTTGATGCCTTTGTGTCTGTCGAAAAAAAAATTGAATTTTATTATTTTATCTCGAGTTTTTTTTTTAAATTTCCCACCTTTACAAAATTTTAAATGGGGAAAATTTGACACCTCAAAATTCAAGATTTTAATTCTCGATTGAAAATTCTGAAGTTAGATGAGGTTCAATTTTCAACCCCCCCCCCCCCCTTAAAAATGTTCCACCTTTGCGAAAAATTTCCCATCTTTGTATCTAAGGCCTCAGTTGAAAAATTTTTCAAGCAGAAGTTGTAGATTGAGATGCTAGATTTTGATTGGCCCCCTTCCTCCCCTTTGTAATTTTTCTTTTGAAAATTAAAAATTTATAATACAATTTTTTCTGATTTTTGTGAATTTTTTTGGAAAGGGAGGGGGTCACATTTTGTAAAGGTGCTGCTAAAAAAATCTTCTACGAAATTCATGCAAAACTCCTGCTTTTTGGTTTTGAGATTTTGTTTGACATCCTTACCTATGGACCTTACTTTTGCAGCTTGCACTTGGCAGTCACTTGAATGCAACTTTAGCTTACTATAATTTACATCCAAAAGGGGAAAAATAGGTTCTGTAAGCAGCCGATCCGATTGTATTGACAATTCGAAAAAACAATGAGCGAATATTTAATTTTTTCAAGCAACCCCTATTTCTAAGGTTTCATCCCTTCGCGAAAAATCTCCTATGTTTGTATCTAAAAGGTCCCAAATGAACAATTTTTCAAGCAAAAGTTGTAGATTGAGATCCTAGGAATAATTTCGGTTATTATAAAAATTTGATTTGGACCCCTCCCTTAACTCCAATTTTGCATATTACGTATGAAAATCACATTTTTTGCACTTTGCTTGCGCAGCTGGCAGTCACCTCAATGCGACTTTGGCTTGTAGTAGATCTGTAAACAGTCGATTTAATTGTATTGTGATCAGACAATTTGATTTAAAAAATGTGTAAGTGACATTTCAACCCCCCCCCCCCCCCCTTCGAGGTTTTACTCATTTGGCAATAAATCACTCTATCTTTGTTCTTGAGACTCCGCAATTGAAAACATTTTCAAACAAAAGTTATAGATTCGGATTGAAATTTTAGGAATAATTTTGGTCATTATAAAAATTTCGATTTGACCCCTCCCTCCCCTCCAATTTTGCATAATACGTATGAAAATCGTCAATATTTAAACATTACTTGAACAACATGCAGTCTCCTTTATGCAACTTTGGAAGTTTCTCAAATCTGTTCCTGAAGCTCGAATTGAAAAAATTTTCAAACAAAAGTTGTATATTGAGATCCTTGGAATATTTTTACCAACATTTTGATTGAACTCCTTCCTCCCCTAAGATTTTTAATAGAACGTATGATAACCATCCCGGTGATTTTCATACGTATTATGCAAAATTTTAGGGGAGGGAGGAGTCCAATCCAAATTTTTGTATCAACTAAAATTATTTTGAGGGTCGTAATCTACTATTTTTGTTTCAACATTTTTTCAATTTGGGTCTCAGGTGTAGACATAGGGAGGATTTTTGGGAAGGGGTGGACTTACAAGTTACATATATAAAAATTAATTTTCATGGAAACATGAAAATTAAAAAACTCTAATACCTAAAATAAAAATATTGAAAACTTGAAATATAAATGTCATAAAAAAAATATTTCCATGAAAAGGTAAAAAATATTAAAATTATAATATTTTTCTCAAGTTTTAGAATACCCAGCCTTTTATCCAAAATAAATGTCTAAAATTGTAAAGTCATCAAATTTTTTAAAAATTTTCAAGTTTCAGAATTTCTGACAAGATGTCTAAAAGTCATCAATTTTTTTTTATTTCAATTTTTTTAATGCCTGACAAAATACCCGAAAGTCTTTCGTCTTATCACTTTTCTTTCTTTTTTTTTTTTTTTTTTTTTTGAATTTTGAATCTTTGGAATATTACATTGAAGTATTTTTGGACTACAAACTCGTCAGTGTCACAAGATTTATATGATGAAATTCGTTCATCACTTTTTTAATTTTATTTTATAATATAATTTAATGGAACCTTAACCTAACCCAATTGCTTATTATTCGAGATTTTTTTGAATTAAAAAGTCGAAACAGATTCCTTAACTTCCTGGCAACATTGAAGTGTATATTCTGTCTTTCTTTTTTAATATCAAAAAACCCAATGTGTTTTTCAATAAATTGCCAATTTTTATTCATAAACACACCAATTACCATATTATACTCGAGTTTATTTTTCCCTTTCAATATTTTTTCTCACTCCCATAATAACAGCACTGGCCAAAGCATTCGTGAATCGTGACTTGAACATATTATACCCACGTACGCTTTTATCTACATGTGCATAAATACAACTCATAAAAACTTTTTTTAAAGCCTTTTAAATTGTTGCAAATCTAAAAAAAAAGAAAAAAAAAATGAAGTGAAGTATAAAAATAAAAGTACTCGTTGTCGCCGACGGTAAAAAAAAATTAGGGTGAACCGACGAATATTATTATGGCTGCTATGGAAACATAACTCGATACGGTCATTTAATTAAGCCAAGTTGTGTTTGGAAATTTCATATCGAGAATTTGTGCACTTTTTTTATCGAAAAAATATCGTGATATTGTCGTCGCCAGCGCCAGTGCCCTCTTCTTACCCTGCCCAGGGGACTCATCACGCCAGAGAACAAATTTTTTCGTAGAAGGCAATTTATTATTGAACGATATGTCTGGCTGGTATACGTAGGTTTCGGGGTGAGAAAAAATTTCTATTCGAACGAGTCACTTGAAATTCGACTGGCAGAAAAAAAAATAAGACCGAAATAATTGGGGCGAAAATCTGTTCGTCGTGTTAGTTTGTGTTCAAGGTTCTCGTTTCCTCTCCGGCTCTCCGAGTAGCAGCGGAATGGATATGGAAGGGAAAACACAGAACTGCTGAAATAAAACGCAGAACGAGATAAGTCGTCTTTCGAGTTTCGGGCATTTTTCCCCCAAAACATATGCTCAACTTTGTACATAGAAGAAAGGATAGCGCAGAGAGAAAGAAACTAGGTGAAATGTGGCTGGTCTATGTGGGCTGGGTATGGGACATGGGTACATTTATACGGGTTGGATGGTTTCAAGCTGCATCGTGCACTCGGTTAATGCGTGTTTGATTTTCTTGATAAACATTTCCAAGTCAGCTGTCTGCGTTTAGGGTATCTAGTCGGACGTATTTCAGAGTATGAGTGTACGAAAGCACAATACGATTTACATTATTGCGAACGCAACTAGAATAATATTTTTTGCTCTTTTGTACCGTTCGTTGTGCTTGTGCCCACCTTACAGGAAAGTTCTGGTTGACTGATATGGCGTTATGTGATGGAGTATCTCTGGTGGTTGCGGTATCTCTCTGTCTGTCTGTCTCTCTCTGTCTCTCTCTCTCTCTCTCCTGGGTTGAAAAATTGCCAATGCTGAGCACGCTTCATATTAGCAAGTTGTTTGATAAACCCTCTTTCCTTTCATTGTCTATGGTACACACCAAACCATAGGTATTCTGTGCTGTGCGAATTTTGAAATAAAGCTCGAGCATGTCGCCTACACGGGTATGCAAACCGAACCGAAGTTTTCTAATTAAAATCTCATTTCGTATTGAGAACCGTTAATTATTTTTCATCGACAAGACTCGTCTAATATAAGAGAACAGTATTGTTGTAATTTCTGAGGCGAGGAGAATGGAGAGCAGGGAGTGAAGGAAATCAGCGACGTTGTAAACTATACTAGTATAGTTTGGGAAATATTTGGATTCGTTTGCATTTTTTCCCTTGTTTGTACCACCAACGAAAATTTCAGAAGCCGGTGAAATTAGTCGATGAAAGGGAACAAAACTGATAAAACAGCGTAGGATTGGTCGATTTTTGTTTCGTGACGTGAAATTTATATTGGTTCGAAGTTTTGACTTGGGAGTTTACGAATTCATGGTGTTTTTGTTAATGATGTATTGATCTCGTATTCGTAATTCCGCACTGTGTTCGAGATGAATCTAAATTTATGTAGGTCTTTAGATTTTCAAATGAATTAAAAAAATAATAATTTTATTTGAAAATATGTCGTGCTTCAAGAAGAGAGCAGCATATTACTATGAATTGAATTTGAACGTTTTCGAAGTCGTAAAAAAATTCTATAGGCACTCAAACGTAATAATTTTTTCACAATTTTATGATCCATGTCAATTTTTGCCCTTTTGGCCTTTTTATTCAAATTTTTGGTTTTAAAGAAGAGAGAACTAGAATGTAGAAATTACTCTCAAAAACACTCTTTAAAAAAATTAATGTCAAAAAAATTAATTTGAATAATATGTTTCCGCTAATAAAATATTTTTTAAAAGAACTTATTAAAGAAGTAAATATGGGTTAGCGAGGATTTAAAACTAATTATTGTTTTTTACAAAAAATTGAATCATTTTTTCGACAATTTCAAAAAAGAAAAAAATTGAAACGATTTTTTGTTCAAAAAATTTGAAAAATATTTCAATTCCAAAAATTGGGCCATTTTCAAAAAAAATAAAATAAAAAAATAAGAAATTTCTTCTCTCCAAAAATATAAAAATGAGATATTTTCTATTTCAAGAAAATTCGACTTTTCTGATAAATTGATAATTCTTTCCCAAAAAAATTGAGGATTATTTTTTCTCCAATAATTCGAGAAATCTTTTTATCCAAAAAATCGGGAATTTCTTCTCTAAAGAATTTTTTGGTTCCTTATTGATTTGAAAAATATTTTTACTTCAATAATAATTGAGATTTTTCATTCCTCCCAAAAATTGAGGAACTTCTTTGCTCCAAAAAATTGAGAATCCCCTCCCCCCCCCAAAAAAAAATTAAAAAACATTTCTACCCTAAAATACAGTTTTGTTTTTCTAAAAATAATAGAGAAACACTCTCTCTAAAAGAACCAACAGGAACAACAACAGGAAAAGAAAAAAATCTTTCTGCTGTGACTCAAAAAATTTTATATTTTCCATTTCAAAAAAATTCATTTTTTTTTCTTCGAATAGATTGAAAAAAAATCCCCAGAAATTTGATATGAAGAAAAAGTATTTTTATTCTGAGAAAACGAAGAGATTTTTAAATTCAAGAAATTTTTTTTGAAAAAATATATAATGTTTTTTTCTCCAAAAATTGAGAGATTTTTTTTAAAAAGAAAAAATTGAAATATTTTTACTTCTAGTCAACATTTTAATAAAAGTAGTGAGAAAATCAAGAAATTAATTTCCAAAAATCATAGTTTTGTGCATTGTTGAACAAAATTTAAAATGAGAGTTTTTCCTGCTACATTTTCCAAACATTTTTTTGTAATAAATCTTAGTTTTAATTTTTTTTAGGGAAGGGTTATAATTTTTTGGGTATTTTTGGGGAAGCAGTTTTCTGAAAATTTTGTGAAAAAGTGGTGATTTATGGGAAAAAAATTTGTATGCATTATGAGAGACCTTGTTTCAAAAAAATTTGAGAAATATTTCAACTCCAAAACTTGAGATTTGTATTCTCCCAAAAATTTAGAACTGTTTCCCCAAAAAATTTGAAAAACCGAAATTATGCTTTTCTAAAAAAAAATAAAAAAAATGAGAAATTTTTTGCTCAGTCAAAAATTTGCGAGATCTTTTTTCTTCAAAAAAATTGTGAAGTACCTATGTATTTTATGAAAAATAATTTGAATTATTTTTGAAAATGAACTTGAAATTTAAAACAAATGAGTTTATCCATAAAATTAAAGAGAAATATTTCTGTTTACTCCAAAAAATTGAGAGATTTTTTTCCAACAAATTTTTAAAAATTTTTCTCTGAAAAATCGAGATTTTCATGGTGGAAAAATTTAAGAAATATTTTTACTTCAAATTGAGATTCTTTCTTTCAAAAAATTGAGAAATCCCCCTCCAAAAAATGTAAAAACATTTTTGTATAAATCCCCCCCCCCCCCCCGCGTGAGAAATATTTTTACTTCAAAAAGGTAGGTAAGCGATTTTTTTACTACAAAAAAATTAAAAAATGTAAAAAAAAAGTTTTTACTGATACACAATTACAATAAAGACATCATCTCTCATGCATCTCCAAAATTTTTTAAAACATTTTCATTCCAAAATAGTTTGGAATTTTTTAGAGAAATTAAGTGATTCAAGATTGTTTTAGTCCAAAATTTTGAGAAACATTCATTTTTTCGATCCAAAAATTGAAACCCTTCTCTCCTTTTTCTCCAAAAAATTATAAAATTCTATCTACGTATAATCAGATTATTCAACAAATAAATTTTCTATTAAATCGAAATCTATACAAATCGTGAAGCAAATGAGATTAATATTCGAGCTGGGTTTTGTTTGTCTATTTTATAGTCCATTGATCGAGTACTTTAAGATATTGTGTGTACCATTTATAATGTTGAAAAAATAATCGCGTTGACGAGCGTATAAAATAAGCTAATCAATCAGCATATTGAAGTATAAGTACGTATAGATGACACAGCTAGTGCAAAAAAAAGTACTCGTAAAAAACTCGTCTCGAAGAAAGCCTTGTTGCCCCCGCACAGTAATAATTTCCAATTGTGTTTTGTTTATAAATCCCCCCTGCCTTCTTCTCTATACCTAATTCTGTCTCCGTTGAAGTACAACTTGGTGAGAAAGAAATAGCGTTGGTGTTGAGAGTAAAAGACACAAACTGTATCAATGGTAGATGATCGATTATGTTTGAAAATGTAATAGGTACGTAGGTAGGTAGGTCTAGGTATGCATGTACGTAGCCGTACCTCTACCTATACCTACTCAAGATATATATATATTTATTTCAATCACTTGGTATTTAGGTAATTTAAGATCAACCTTAACATCATATTAAATTATAATCATCTGTAGCTTACTTGTATATTATAGTAATTATTGATAGGTATAAGTTTGAATTTTATTTTATCGTTCTCGTTATATTTCATATTTCCACAGCTACGGAAATTCGTTGCACGGAAGAAGCGAAAGGAGGTTTGAAATACGACGTTATTTTAGCAGAAGCCGCCACAGATCCGCCTCCAAAACGGGCTCCGTCGCCGATTAAAAATGTATCTGGTGATGACATCTTTGAAAAATTAAAAGCCGCCGAAGAAAGACGTCTGGTAAGGTGTTCGAGTACCAATGTACATACATACATACGTACTACTTAGTACTTACAAGTACATTACCTATGCCATCACCCCTCACCCTCTCGTGCCATTTGTAAAGCTCTGCATTTTTATGAAGATCGCTCCACCTGCTCCATGTGCGATTTCTCGGATCGTTGTGCTGCGCTGTATGAATAGGACGAATCTAAGTACTCGATGCATAAATAAATTGTCGAGGTTTTTAGGTGCTTTTCAAGCTGTACGTTTGGTGAAATATCGAATATTTCTGCCCAAGATAACTTGGAGTGTGGTAAACTGCTGCTGAGGAAGGGTGCTTTGTAATATAGGATTCTTTGAAAAACTATAATTGAAAATAAATGCGCAGCGGAGGAAAATTTGCATCGAGTGTCGAATTGACGAGTTATTGTATTGGGCATGGTTTCTCGAATCGTGAATGTGAATGTTGCAAGTGAACTCAAATAAAAGAAAAGGGTTTATTGCACTTCTTCCTACGAGTAGTTCCTATTCGCATTCTAAAACTGTTGTGAACATATTTTACGAGTACGAATTTATTCAAAATTCAAATCAGTCGAGCTGGAGTAGCCATTGTTGCTGGACGTGTATCCTCTTCCTTTGTTTCGTATTTTTTGGAAAATTTTCTGCCAAAAATTGATGAAAATTTTGGAGATTCGAGGAAAAAATTGTTAAGGCGCTGCCTTGGGGGTGGTTCCTCGAAATACGCATTTTATGCTTGAAACTCCATCTCAGCGAATTTTCTATTGATTTTTACCAAACTTGACGTGTAAGTGCAGACAGTGACAACGAGGCCGTGTGGTGCTCCAGTGCAATAATTTTTCGAGGCTTTTTCACTCAATCACTTTGAAACTTCCTATGATGAGAATGATTCAATTTTTTTGTGACACCGCTAAAAAAATTTCACAACCTATATTTTTCAGTTCCACAATTTGTTGAAAAATGAAAAAAAAAGAAAAAATGTATTTCAATTTTTCCGCAAAAAATTGGAATACCTACCTATAATTATTACTCTAAGAAAAAAATTTAATAACAATTTTTTGGTGTAAAAAAACTCAATCTTTAAATTAAAATTACAGTTTTCTTGGAGGGAAAATTTTTTCTCTTGAGTTGTAATAAAAATACTCTTTAAAAATTATTGTAGAAAAAAACTCATTTCTATGGAGGAATAAATCCCTAAATTTTATGAGTAAAAAATCAACTTGAAAAAACTTTTCATCTTTTTGGATAACAAAACTCAATTTTTTGTCATATGTGACCCGGCACGTTAAAAGGGACTTTTTTGGTGTTCTGAGGTCCACTTACCAAGGTCTATCACCTGAATCACTAAAAACTTCGAAAAAGTCAATATTTTCAATCGGCATGACATAAGGGACCTAGTAAATCTGTAATCACTGTGGTTTTCGATGTATTTTTCATCTTATTCATAATTTAGCCTAAAATCAATGTTACATTTGTTATCAGTAAACTTCAAAAATTTACTTATCACAAAAAATTTTTCCTTTTTTGGCAACACTGAGTTTGGTCAAATTTCCCTTGCGCCATTATACCAAAATGTTCGCCTATAATTATTTTTTTAATATTGGAAAATATTTCACTTATACCCAGTAACAATTCCCCAGAGTTTTAGAAAAATCGGCCTATTCGTTCCAGAGATATTCATTTCCAAAGTTTATTTTTGCTCTCCTGAAAAATTTGTAAAATACCTACTAGGTCCCTTTTAACGTGCCGGGTCACATATTTTAAATTTATTACTATTCTTCTTATATTATTTAATTTAAGTTTTGAAATTCATTCAATTATTTTGAGGGGGGAGATCTTTATATGAATTTTTTAGGGTATTTTTTATTTTTTTTTTATAAGTAAAAATCTATCAACTTTTATTTTTTTAGTTAGTTAGTTTTTTTGCTTTACAGGGAAAGAAAGTCACGATTTTTGCTCTTGATTTTTTTGAAAAAACTGTCTTTTATTTTTTGGGAGATTATACAGAATTTTGTTTCGTTTTGTGAAAGAAATCTTTTTTTTAAAGATCTTTCAATTGTTTAATGGGGCGGAGTAAAAAAATCTCTCAAGTCTCAACTTTATTGGAAAAAGAATCTCTCACTTATTTGGAAAAAAATTTATTATTTTTTTAGAGTGAAAAATGTTTTAGCTTTTTGAACTAAAAAAACTTCTCTTAACCCTCCCACTCTCCCTTCAAAAAGAGAAGACACAAAACTATGTGGAAAATATTTTTTTATCTACAAAAAATTTTCAATGAAAAATATTTTTGAAATTTCTGTTCATTCTTTGAAAAAAAATCTTTCAATTTTGCGGAAAAATATCTAAATTTTTTGAAGTAAGAAATCTCTTGATTTTAACTCACACTTTTTTTTTGTTTTCAGAAAAAATATTTTCACTTTTGGAGAAAAAAATAATTATTTAAAAAAATTAAAATCTTTAGATTTTTCAATTCTTTGTATTGAAAAAACTTATCACTTTTTTGAAGAAAAAACAATTAATTTTCGTCTTATTCATTTAAAAAAAATAAAAATAAAATCTTACAGTTTTGCAAAAAAATCTGTAATTTTTTTAATTATTTATTTTTAAAGAAAAAACACTTTATTTTATAAAAGATTTTTTTTGCAGTGGGTAAAGAAATATCCCAATTTTTTTGGAAAAATTTTTAAAGAATAAAATATAATTTTAAAAATTGCTTTGGAGTAAAAATAGATAGATATCTTATTTTTTATGAAAAAAAATCTGTTTTTTTTTTGTAAAGAAATGTTATACTTTTAGAGAAAAAAATATCAAGTTTTGGCCTAAGTTTGTGGAGTAGAAAAATTATTTTTTGGAGATTTTTTTTTTTTCAGAAAAAGTAATTATAGGTAAAAATCTCTTGGTTGCAAATTCACTTTTGCATCCCCCTCTCTCTCGCCGTCCTTTTTAAAAATTTCCTACCCTTAAAATGACCTTGAAAATGTAAAATTACCCTGGGAGCACACTTTTGAAGCTTACAAGGCGGAATTTTTTCTTATCTTTTTTCAAACTAGGTTACCTATACTCCTAAGAATTTTTTGGGATGGAGGAGGTCCAATTTAAAGAGGCGTTTAAAATGAAAAAAACGTTCGTGGAAAGTCAATAACCATAAATTCATAGTTTACGAAATTCGTAAGAATCAAAACCCTTGAAAAAATTAATTTCGTAAATTTGGCAATAATTTTGAGAAAATATCATTTTTTTGAAACTTCAAGTAGATTTTTTTTGGTCAAATCAATCAACCATATTTTGAATTTTTTCTCATCGTTAACGGTTCCATATTTAAGTAGCATGTTCAGAAATTCTCCATAGTTCCTATCAGTGTGCTGATAACTACTTTAGCAACAGCGTAATTTCCTGTTGGATTTTCAATAAGAAATAATAGCATCATTGCAGTGACCCTATCGAAACAAGATGACTATTGGATTTGTTGTAAAATACACGGCGCATTTGTAGGTTACTGCAGTTCACGGGCTATGAACTCAATGGTCGTCGTATTAAATGAGACTTCCCAATAAACAAAGGAATACCGAGTTTCGGGTTATAAAATAAAGCAAAGAAAAAGAAAGAAAAAAACACGATGAGGAAACATGCGGCAACCAACGACCATATTTGCCTCAACAGAGACCAATTTCACCAGATTTATCTTATCGAATTAATTTTTATAATTTTATAGAAAAAATCCACGATGAAGATATTCATTCAGTTACGACTTGAGATGTCATAATGTACATGATAAAACTTAAGTAGACTAGAATTGAAAAAAAAAAATGCAAAAGGAAAACCTCATGTAGATCTATAGGCGATGATTTAAACACACGAGGGAAATTACCTACATTGAGGTAACCTCGACGTAGCAACCTAGCTATGGTTATTTCGGAAGAAAGTGAAAATACCGTTCGTATGTAGCGGTAAAAGAATTAGTTCCGGCGATCATTCGCTAATTTATCCATTACAGCTTCTGTGTAGTCCTACCTATGCTAAAACACTGCCAATATGAATATCTCCATGATTTTGGCACTTTACGGTGAGCGTAATTATACGAGATCGATCACAGCTGATATAAACTGAGCTATTAACCGAGCTAACATCTAACCACTTGCCCACCTTGTTGAATTTAATTAATAATTACACTTACAGTAGGTAAATGAAAGACAAGCGTATTGATATTATTTTGTTGTTACAGAGCGTCGAAGCTTCGAAGCGATCATCTTTGAATTTACGTTTCGAAAAATTGGAACTATCGTTGAAGAAAAAAGGCGAAGAAGAGTTGGAAAAAACGAAGCAACAGAAGGAAAAGCTAGATAAAAAATTGGAGATTCATAACGAAAAACGCGAAGCGTACCTGAACGAGATAAAAACTAAATTGAAAGATCATGTAAGTGAGATCAAAGACGATCCTTGGTAAAGAAACGTATCGTCAATCACATTTTTTATTTTAAATCATAAAATCATTTGGCTATACATCCATCAAACCTTATGACCACCATTGCTGTATTTTTTATCGCCTATTGTGCCATTTCGCTTTGATTTTAATTCCAATCTATCACCTACACAAATCGTAGCTAACCGCTGTAGAATCTGCTCGCTTATCGCTTGAAAATCAAGAACAAAAAACCAGGGAACAACTGTCGCAGAAATTGAAAGCCGCAGCCGAGCAACGCCAGGAAAACATATCTTCGATGTTGGATCGTCTTAAGAAACACGTACGTATTTGCAAAGCTCGCATTCGGGAGCTAAATAAGATTGGAAATTCACCCATGCACTCGCTTCTCTTTGCTTTTGCTCGAAATGGCACCTGTTTAGGACGAGCACGGTAAAATGTTGCGTAAATCTATCGAAACGAAGAAAGAAGAACTGATGAATCAAGTCGAACAAAAAGTCACCGCTGCTGGTAAAAGGCACGAACAAGTCGTAATCGAAAGGAAGCAAAAAATTAAAGAACACGTATGTTTGTAGTTTCGTTATACTTAATCGAACCTATCGTTATAATCATCTCGTAAAAATTACCTATATCTGTTTACTAAATACCTACTTTGTAATTGACCAATGTTTTGATTTTTCCACAGGTCCAGAAAGTAGAGCAAGTTCGTCAGAAGACGTGTAAATCTCCGAGTGAAAACGATAACTCAATCACCGGTTGAATTTTAAGATGATTTAATCATTCCTACCACGCTTTCCGCCGATTAAATTGCTTTATTTTGTATTTTTATTAACAGTCATTTAAGTGTAATCATGATTCGAGTGACTTAAAATTTGTTTTTTTACGTCAATTTTTGATTATAATTTTTTGTTTTTAAAGTGTATAACTACTACTTAATACGAAGTATTTTAAAATGGCAGTGTCTGAATCGTTCGTATTTTTAAATTTTATTTACTAATCTTTTATGTTTAAGAATAATCTCGCTGTGTTTTGCACCTCCCTTTAGCTTGATAAAAATTTCATTCGTAGCCATTATAGTTGTAATAAAATTGTAATAAATATCGTAAATTATCAGTTTAATGTTTGGTTTTTTATTTTCATGCGGAATGTATTATTTTATTACCTACCTACAGATGAAGAACATAAATTATCCAATTTATGCACGAGATTCAATTGAAAATTGAACATAATAAGTACTGATCTTTTATTCGAATTGAATCTGGTTTGGTTTTTTTTAATGTGAATTAGAAGCTCGTAAGTGATTTGACATTCGATCTATAAGTTTTCTATGTTTTATTGTCCATTTTGATGCGAAATTTATTTTCGACATGAACGTGAAGACAAGTATCGAATTTGTGCACATGATTATGAAAATTGAATGCACATAAGTACTTGACAGATACAGCTGTTCGTGTTGCTCGTTGGTTATTTCGCTCACAAATATTCTAATTTTAAAAACACCCTCTTTTTTATGATACTAATTAAGAACAAAAAATTATTTTCGCTCAATTGAAAAACTTTGGGATTGTGAATAATTTTAGCATGTTGAAAAATAAAGATGTTAGTTATAGGTAAGGTAATAAATTTTTTTTCAAATAATGATGACATGGACATTAAAAAAAAAGTGTTAACTGAAATTTTCTAAAAAATTCCGATTTTTTCCAAGGGGTAACTAGTTGAAATTTTAAAAATTTTGAATGTAAGAATGATTTTTCTAATCTCAAAATATGACTAAGTAAATGAGAGATAAGTATTTCTATTCCAAAAAGTGAGAAATGCTTTTGATTAAATTATTTTTTTTAAATGTAATTCAAAAATATTGAAAGTTTTTTTTTGAGAAAAAATTATATTTCTTCGCTCCAAAAAAATTACCCCCAAAATAATTTTTAAAAATAAGACAAAAATTGGAGTTTTTTTTTTTTCTTTCAAATCATAGGTAAGAATGATGTTCGTCGTCTATGAAAAAATATATTTTTTGGAAAAAAAACTTATGAAACATAATTCTTCTTCCAAAAAACGGGAAGATTTTTTTCTCATTTCTTTGTGACAATTTATTGTAGAAAAAAAAAATTGTATTCCAACTTCAAGGTAATTCAGAATTTTTTTATTCGAGAAAAATTGAAGAAATTTTCACTACAAAAAATTAAAAACATTTTTCATCGTTGAAAAATTGCAAAATTTTCTTGTTCCAAAAAAAATGTGTTCATCTTGTTTTTTTTTTACTTTAAAAAAAATTGAGAATTTTTTTCACGCTACTGCTAACTGCTAAGTCGCTGACACCCAAAAAAATCAATAGACCTTTTTTTTTGTATCAAAAATATTCAGAATTTTTTTCTCCAAAAAATCGGAGAGATATTTTTAGATAAGTACCTATTCTAAAAAATGTTGTGGAATTTATTTTTTCAAAAAAAGCGAGACTAAATATAAGATTTGACACGAGCTTCGAAAAATGAGCGTTGTTTTTTTTTTTAATAAAGAAGAGATTTTTTTTTAAAAATGAAAAGATTTTTCTCCTATTTCCTTAAGAAAATTTTTGTTCCGACACCAAATAATTTTTTTTTGATAAAGTGAGATAGTAAACTTGTATGTATTCCAACTCCAAGAAAATTCAGGAGTCTTTTCTTCGGGAAAATTTTAAAAAATTTTCAATTCAAAAAATTAAACATATTTTTCGTTGTTGAAAAAGCATAAACTTAAAAAAAAATAGGAAGTTTTTTAATTGTTACCTAAGTACGATTAATTCATTACCTTTTTTTTTCATTTTAAGAAGATATTAGGAGGGGAGAAACCGGTTATTTTGTCACTTTTTTGACCTTGAAAAATGTTGTGTCATGGCTACAGGTCACCCAAATTGACCTAGGAGGTCGTCCTTTGGCATGTAGGTTTGGTAGAGGTCCTAGATGTGCCTTTTGGAGGTTTCGACCATCCGACCCTTTTCACCCCCTTCCACCACCGAAAAACGCTATTTTGGGGTAATTTTACGCTGTTTTCAATTTTGTGTCACGGCTACAGGCCACCTAAATTGACCTAGGAGGCTGTTCTTTGACATGTAGGTTTGGTAGGGGTCCTAGATGTGCCTTTTGGGGGTTTCGACCTTTCAACCCTTTCCCACCCCTTCCACCCCCAAAAACGCAATTTTGAGGTCATTTTTTGCTATTTTTTGCCTTGTTTAATTTTGTGTCATGGCTACAGGCCACCCCAATTGACTAGGAGGCTGTTCTTTGGCATGTAGGTTCGGTAGAAGTCCTAGATGTGCCTTTTGGGCAGGGTTGCAAACTGTTTCGAACCACCACCAATAAAATTGTTTTGGTGGTGGTTTTCAAATGGTTTTCACCACCACCACAACCAATTGGAAAATTTGTAAAACCATAACCAAATCAAAACCGTTTGCAAGCAGAAAAAATGGAAAAACCATTTGATAAAACCACAAAAAAGAGCTTTAAAAAAAAACCACCATCACCACAACCATTTAGATTTGAAAAACCACCAAATCAATTAAATCGGTTTCTTCATTTTATTACTTTGTGTTTTTTTTGTTCCTTTTGTTTTATCCTAATTTTAATTTAGTCAGTTTCAAAGCAGTTAATTTTAAGGTGAAACTAATAGGTGCCATGATATTTCGTTCCTTTTATTTGTGAATTATGATTAATTAATTGATTATTTGATTACTCGTTTCTTTGCCAAATTGGCCATTAAATAAAGGTTTTTTCTTTTTCAATAACTTCTTTATTTTTTAATTCATTTCTTCTCTTTGTATTTGTATTTGATATTTGATTTCTCATCACTTCATCAGTAACTCAGTATAATTGTTAATTATTGAATTAGAATAATAGAATTAAAATTTAAAACATAGGAAATGGTTCCAAATCAAAAGTTGAAATAACCGAAACCAAAACCAAAACCATTTCAAAAAAAAACCAAAACCAAAAACCATTTATTTGAAAATTTTCAAAACCACCACCACCACCACCAATTAATTCTCAAACGGTTCGCAACCCTGCTTTTGGGGATTCTGACCTTCCAACATTTTTTTCATTTCTTGTAGAAGCAGTAAGCTAACGAGCAAGTGGGTTGGGGCCGCTTTGGGCCCATGGGGCGAAGCCCCCTAGTTAATAATAAAAATCATTACAAAGCTTCAACAATTCAAGAAGGTATAAAAATGCAGAAATCATCTTCCTAGCTTATGAATTTCGTGGCAAAGTATACAGACCTACAAGATTCAAAATCGAAAAAACAAGGCTGAAAAATGTGTCATTTTAAATTTTTTTTATAGAAATTAGAAAATAGGTATCCCAAGAGAAATGAGAATTCAATTTTTTTTCTAGAAAAGTATGTAGGTTGACGTTGTGCTATATTTTGCCAAAATGAACGAAATTGATTTTATTTAAATGAAATAATGATTTTAATTTATAATTTTAATTTATTTTTAATGAAAGAAAACAGAAAACTGAAATGTGGTAAAGGTAATCGACTAATCGGATCTATTTTTGATTTTTTGAATTTTTTTGTTAGTTACTTCTTATAATGAACGAATTACATCATTCTTATTGTTCTTATGCGATTCGTTCGTTTTCAACTTCGTTCATTCTTTGGTTCATTCGTTCAGATTCGTTCGATCAATTTTTTGATTAGTTTCGAGATTTCAATCTGATTCAATCGCTCGGTGAAGTGTGAACACGTTTTTGGAATAATTTTGCTGAAATTTGTTATGAAATGTCACACATGGTGTTCATTATAGATTAATATTAAAATTATTGTGTTTCGTAATTCGTACTTAGCTATACATATTTTATTTCCCATCTGCATTGCTTCAGTATTATTTACGTTGCAGTTTTTATCTTCATTTTGCGTTCAACATTGCACGAGTTCGGATCTTGGTAAGTTTTTGCTTCGTATTTTTCAACTCAATAAATTCGTATTTCTTTCAGATAGTATTATAAAAAAAATAACGAATTAGTTAGTATACAATTTTCTTGCTAAACGTTAGTGTGGTAAAGATACCTTAAGGTTATTCAGTCTTTATTTTCCTTGCTTCTACGTGCACCATTTAATCGTTCATCGAATTCGTCTTCGTGTTCGCTTTGTTTGTAGTGGTAAATGTTAGATAATGAAACTGGGTAGTGTTTATTCGTGCTGAAGCTGAAGTCGTACAAAATATTTGTGAAAAGTGTTCATACTCGACAGTAGGGCTGTCAAGACCTGATACTTTGATTGTTGTTTGCCTGATTAAATTTTCGACATGATCTGTATCTACTTCTACATAGGTTTTACGTACATATTTTTCGCAAGATGTATACGTATAAGTGCTTCATAAGTTCACACTCGTACCTGTCGACTGTTTGGTATATTTTTCATGGAGGTGGTGAAAATGTAGTCGCTGCGTCGCAACGATTTTTCAAGAACTTACTCGACGTATTTTGAATTTGTACATTTTTTGGTTTTGTTGATGTTCAGTTAGGTTTAGTCGATAATTTTTTGTTACTTGTTATTATCGAGTAGGATTAACAGCCCTATTCTGCAATTTTTAGTTAAAGTATGAAATTTTCTTTGAGAATTGAGAAAATCGTCAAGTCTACCAACACCAAACCAAACCTAGCCGGCGTTTTATTCAGCACGTGTTTAAACATGAACGAAACTGGCAAGGCTCCGCCTACTGTGGGGATGTTGCGTGGTTTTATTTCATGAAACTACATGAAAGTATGAAACGTTGGTAGCGGCTTGTTCAGCTTCAGTTATGGTTAGTTTTGCGGTGTTATGGTTCATGTTATCGCTGTTGTGCAGTGCGCTTTTTCTTGTGTGCGGTTCTTATCTTCTGTGTAAGAAATACAATAATACATAAAATATGACGTAATAACGTGCGATTGTTTTAATTTTCGTTTCGTCTTCGTCGTGTCGTGAATGTTCGGGAATTGTAATATCAAAATTTAATTTCGAAGTGCGTTGACGACTCGTGATTTAAATGTATGTATGCATCACTTTATGGTGTAAAATTTCAAAATTAACAAATCGAATCAAATAGTTAGTTCATTGGGAGTGTTTTGGGTGACAATGTGATCAAAGTTGTATCTATTTGTAACGGATTGGATTGGATGACTGAGTGGATGATGTTTAATGAAGATAACTCGTGAAAATATCAACTTTTGCCAGGTAATAAGTAATTTTGTTATCTAATACTTCTTTCAAACAAACTTCAGAGGTCTATGCATAGATACCAATTTTGAATTTCGATCTGCTTCAATCGTAATGATCAATCAATTGAAAAAATCGTTTCAATTTCTTAAAAACCTCGACAAAACGCCTGCCTATTCACCAGCTCCCGCGACTCGACGATGGCGTAGAGTATTCGCGAAAGCTCTCGTACAGCAATAGAGATAACATTTCGGTGGTAATTTTGGTAAAAGCATCATAATAAGGTGTGCACCGTGCCCGGAGTAATAAGTTTACATTTTCTGAATGAAAGAGTTTTACATGTTTAGAGAGAGGATGGTTCGCAAATGAAGGCTATTCAGTCGGTGTATTTACAAAAGTGAACATTCTGCTCTTCGTCTCCGGTACAAGACCGGAGCGGTGTACGGAGTGAAAAGAGAGCGAGAGAGAAAGAAAGCCAAAGATGACGGTAGCGCGGCGCACAGCCCCCTCGTCGTATCTCCTCCGCGTCTTCACCAACTATCCGGTCCTCTTTTGTCGGTTATTTCGTGCCTCTATTGTGGCTACAATTTAGCCTTATTCACAAATCAAGACATTTAAGATTAGCTTTCATACGGTTCTTTGGGCGTTCTTCTTATTCGTGTATTTCTGGCTGATCCCTTTACCCGGTCACCAAAGTGTACCCTGCCCTGCCCTACCCTACCTATCATGCATACGATTCATCTCATTCGGTAATAATTTTCTCTTTTCTTTTTTCGAAAAATTTTTCTTCTCCCTTGAATGCTGCTCACGATCGTTTCGAACTAACCCGCACACAAAGACCTCTAATTTGATAATTACGGTCGATAAAATTTCACAAACGAGAAGAAAAGCGACGTAAAAATTGGCATTACGAGTTGACGTTCAATTGACCGAATTCAACCGTGTTTTTTTTGCAATTTTTTCAAAAACTGAGGGAGGGGGTGCCAAAATTTCAGGTGTCATTTCCAACAGCCTGGGTGAGTAGTTCACTGAAATGAATCAAGTGAATCTACATTTTTATCTGAACTTGAAATATTTCTTTCGAGTTTCGATTGACATTTATTTTATTCAAAATTGGAGGGGAGGGAGGGGTCCACTTGAAATTTTTGTAATACCCAAAATTATTCTTAGGTGTTCAAGCTATAACTTTTGTCTGAAGTGTTTTTTAATTGGACCCCCCTCCACATTGATTTTGCATAACACTGCAAGATATTAATTAAAAATCCAAGAGGAGTGCGCGAGGAAGGAACCGATTAAAAAAAAATTTCAAATAAAAGTTGTAGGTTAAGATCCTAAAAATAATTTTGGTCATTATAAAAATTTCGATTGGATCTCTTCCTTGCCTCCAATTTCACATGATATCAGGTAAATACTTTTTCAAAATTTGGCGAATTGGTCGATTTGAAAAAATTTTCAAACAAGAATTGTAGATTGAGGTCCAAAAAATAATTTTTACTATTATGAAATTTTTGTTTTGACCCTCCCTCCCCTCCAATTTTGCATAATATGGCTTAGATACTTATATTATTAAAAATTGATGGAGGTAGAGGTCCAATTGATAAAATTTTCAAACAAAAGTTGTAGCTTGAAGTCTTGGAAATAATTTTAGTTATTACAAAAATGTCGATTGGACCCATCCCTCCCCTTCAATTTCGAATAAAACACATGTTAATTGAAAGAAAGTGTGAGCAATTTCGTTCATGCTTACTAAAAATCCGAGCAACTACTCACCCAGGCTGGTGGAAATAAAAATACCCAAAAATTTCTAAATAATTCGTTTCTGAGGCATATCTCTCCTTCTATGAGACCAAATAGGTTCAAATTTTTTATTTACAGTACAGATGAAATTTAGATCGAATTGTTTTTGGAAAACACCTAAAATGCTAATGACGTTGACCCTGAATAATGTTTCATTTTTCAAAACTAGAGGGCGGGGGTTGATGAACTCCACTTCTTGAACGTTTCGGATACCTTTGGTTGTTAGCTTGTTACAGCACAATGCACGTATGAAGTGTATAGCAGAGTACAATGATACTTTATGTACGTGTATAGCTAGGTAGGTATATCGTATGTGTATGGAAAAGAGGTGTATCTGCTCGTACATCTACGTGTATTCTCGACGAGAAAGAAAGAGACGCGAGAGTTGGAGGCAGAGTGGAGAGAAGCGCCGCGCCGTACAGAGTCACCGAACACATACAAAAGCTCAGCACACAATCCAAGTATTCAGTCTATTCTCGTCGTCGCTTTTCTGTTGTGAAAGAGAGATGAGGTTTTTGTCATGTAAATAGGAAAATTAAAGGACCCAAATCTGCACATGAATACGGCCACAAACGTGTTGAATGAGCTGTTGGGGCCTGTTAAGTTGCGAAGTTATTATTTCCAGTACACTTTTTGGCTTGGCGGTCCTGCGTTGCGTTACGTTACGTTACGTTGCGATTGCGAATCGCCACCAACGCGACTTCGGCTCTCGGCGTTACATTGGTTGGAAATACGAGACTGACACTTCGATTTAATTCAATACCTACCGGCGTAACTTTTTATCGACTCGGAGGCTGCATAGCAGGGGAGAGACGGTATCGAACCGTGGAATATCGAAGCTTTGGCTGGCGTTCTTGTTTTAATTGAAATTCTTGTCGGAGTTTTTTGATTTGGAAGATCTTCGTGAATGAGGATTTTTATTTTCTTTCATTAACTTTTCGCCTAGTTTGAAAGATATTCGCCGAACGATAATGATCAGATTTGAACTTTTGCTAAGGTGGTTTGTATTGGGCAAGTGCAGGGTGTAGGTAGCTTGGTCTAAGGTAGGCTTTTTCACGAAATGGTAGGCGTTATTGAAGAATTCGTAATTTCAACGTAACTTTTGATTGAATTACAAAAATTGTATAGCAGGTATTTATTCTGACATTTTTGTCCAGTGGTTGCATGTTATTTTCAACAAAAAAAAATTCTAGTGTGTGAGAATCAGTTTTCTCTTATTGAATTATTGGTACCTGTCATGGTCTACAACTTGACCTGTGCCATGAAAATTTTTCAGTTTTTTCCATCGAAATGATTGTTTTGCATCAATAGAAGCCATTCAAGTCCAGATTTTATACAAAGCAGATGGCATTTCCTTTTTTTTTGTACACTCGAAAATCTCGATTTTTCGCGATCTGTAACTTTTCAACCCCCTGGTAGGGAAACTAAATCGATATCAAATGGCAAGGTCAATGCCCTACAAAGGTGTAGAAACTCAAATCGCTCGAGGTACCTCGCAGGTGACACTATCAATTTTTTTTTCCAAAGTGACCCCACTTTGAGGGCTCCAAGCTCCTCTCCCCTCTGAAGTACGAGGCTAAAAAATTTGTTGGTGATTTTCAACTCAAAATGAACCTTTCCCTTGCAAATGGTCAAAATCCAAGATTTATGTTAGCTTTTTCTTTCACTCCACACCGTAATGTACCCTATACTTACCAACTCAAAATTTTTTTTGAAGAAAAAATCAATTTTTTGTCAAATTTATTTTTTAGAATTTATTTTTTTGAGAAAGAAATCTGAATTGATTGTCTCAATCTTTTTGTAAGAAATATCTCTTTTCTTTAGAAGAAGAAAAAATTAAATAAGTACGGGAACCTTTCATTTTTGAAGGAAATTTTTTTTTTTTTTTTTTTTTTTGAAAAAAAAATTTCGATTTTTGTGTTTTGATTTTTTGAAAGAAAAACTTACACCTACTTTCGGAGAAAAAAATCATAATTTTTTGAAAAAGTAATCTCTCGTTTTTAGCGAAAAATAATCATTTTTTTGTGGAAAAAAAATCATACCTAATTTTTGTCCACATCTTTTCGAAAAAAACTCAATTTCTTGGAAGAAAAAAAATTCTCTAAATACTTATCTCAAATTTTTTTTTAGAGGAATAACAAACTCAGTTTTTTGAAATAAAAAATCTTTTTTTTTTTTTTTGAGAAAAAAAATATCAAATTTTAAAAGAAACAAATTTTTAATTTTAGAAACCTTTCATTTTGCCAAAAAATAATAATACTTATCTGAGAAAATTTTTTCAATTTTTTGGGGAGACAAATTTTAAAAAAAATTTTGGAGAAAACAATTTCGATCTTTGTTTTTTTTATTTTAAAAGAACCCCTTTTTATTTTTCCAGAAAAAAATCACAATTTTTTGAGAAAGAAATCTCCAACTTTCTAAAAAAGAAATTATTTTTTCGCGAAAGGAATCTCTATCATTTCGAAAAAATAAGTTTTTCAGAAAAAAAAGGTCATAAAATCATCTAAATTTTTTAAAGGGAAAGAACTCCCTAAAAGTGAAAAATCTTTCGATTTTATAAAATTGTCAAAGCAAAATTTTTCATTTTTTTTTTTTTTTTTTTAATAATACTTAAGGTTTAATTTTTTGGGAAGGGGACTTCTCAGTTTTTGGAGTGAGAATATTTCTTAATTATGCTGGAGCGAAATATATTTCTCAAGCTCTTCTCCAAAAAGCTCACATTTTCATAAAAGAATCTGTCTTTTATTTTCTCATTTTTTGAGACAAATTTTTACAATCCTTTTCGGAAAAATATCTTCATTTTTTGAGTTGACCAATAAAACGATAAAATATGCCAGCCTGTGAAATTTTTTCAGATTTTTGAGAGAAACAAATTAATAATTAAATACTTGTCTCAATTTTTCAAGGAAAACAATTTTTTTGAAGGCAAAGATTTTTATTTTTTTTAAATTTTTTTTCGAAAAAATAATAGTTGTATTTTATTTTTTGGGAGTAAAAAGACCAATTTTTCAGAGAAACCAATCCCAATTTTTTTGTTGAAGAAAATTTCTCCATTTTTTGAAGTAAAACTACTTTTCAAATTTTCCTTTCAAAAAGATGTCATTTTCACGAGAAAAAAGCTTTAAATTTTTTTTTTGGAAAATAAATTCCCAATTTCTCTGTGGAGGAAAATTTCTCAATTTTTTCTGTAATAGAATTACTTATTTCACAGATTTTTCTACAAAAAATATTTTATTTTCATTAGGAAAAAATCTCAATTTTTTGTTATAATCTTTTTTAAAAAAAGAACCTTTTAAATTTTTTTCAGAAAATAAAATTAATTTTCACATTTGAAATTGAAAATTTTTCAACCGACTCTATTTTTCAGGAAAAAATCGAGCTCCACCCTAGAAAATTTTCAAGTTGTCAGCCCTGGTAGCTATACCATATATCATCACATTTTTGAACAGCATGTGTTTTATTACGCTGTAAATTAATTTTTACACGTTACGTGCTCGGGTACATTTATCATTGGTATACGGTGTCGATCGTAGGGTATTTAACATCCCCTTATCTGATACCTTTCGTATCTGTATTGTCTGTTCCCACCTTCAATTAAAATATTGTGACCATATGGTTGAAAAAAAAAATATAGAAAAAAATATTACTTGTAGGTACATAATTCTTTTCAAATCGTTTTCAATTTTCGCATGTAAAAAAATAATTTCTTATTTCATACACGAGTAAGTTGGTTGGTAAGTTCAGAAACTATGTTTTCCTCGTATCCCTGGGAATGAAAATTATATTTCGAGATAGTTCCCTCAAAAAACTGAGTGAGGTCCTTAGGGTTAGGACCTCTAAAGATGGAGGAGATGACCAAATTTAGAGGACAAGGAGGGATGTACAATTGATAGAAAATACTGACTGGAAAATTGAGCCCTCACCTTAATTGCACTGACTGTAGAGACGCGCTCTAACGCCTTTTAATTACATGCAAATGAGTGCAGCGTAGCCAGCTCCCATTCTGAATATTCTCAGATATAAATTACGTATTTCGCACCACTCGCTGTAATTTTTTTTTTTTTTTTTGTTAACGATTCGACTTCCTTGATGAATTTTTTAGAAGTTTATCGACATTTTTAAATTTTAGTTGTTTTTTTCGTCCATTATAGAGTGTTATTTTCTTGAAAAGTCGAAGAACTCCTCCTGAATATAACCGCTGGTGTTACATTTTGCCATTACTATTTTGATATTTTCCCATTTTTTCGCCGTACATACGACGAAGATCGTCGCATGATCATTAAAAAATAAATAAAAAAATAATCATAATAGAGAGTATGTGCGCGAGTGAAAGAACGCGAGATGAAGGGAGGAGAAAAAGAAGAAAAAAGGACAGAAACAAAAACACGAAAAAATATATACACTACGAATGACGCAGCGAAAATTTCATTTTTAGAACCTATACAAATGCTCATTGTTCATGAGCACAAAACCGCGAACATTTAGAACAATGAAAGGGATGAATGAAAAGCAAGTGTCCGCGCTCACTTTGTGCAGCGAGAGGCGAGCGGGAGAGGAGTTGAAAAAAACCAGCAGTCGAAATATACTTTTTTCTTTCTATTACGTTGATGGTGTTTTGTTTACCCTACGTGGAGTCGCCCTTTCTATTCTATTCGCCCCTTTGGCTCTTCGATGGCTACCATCATCGAGCTAGTAATCCAATATTTGAAAGGGTATTCTACTATCTATTCTGCATTATCGTTTAAAATCATCTTGGTCCGAGTTCAGCATTATACGAGGTGATTGTAGTGATGAAAATTGAGTTACTTCGGTCAGGTGATAGATGATGTCGAACCTACCTACTATTTAGTATGGTCATGAGGGTGTAGAGAAATATAATTATATAACGTGTTTTGTATACAGGGTGTCCCGGGACAAATGGACAGTTTTAAAGATTTAAACATGATCATGTCCAAGTAACAAAAAATTTTATGCACACAATGATGCCTCGTCCTATCTCGATGTTTAAGCTGTAATAATAAACATAAAATTTTTTGAAATGTCATGGTAATGCATGAAGCAGGTGTAATTTCTTGAGAAGAACAGAAACAGTAATTTGAAAAGTTGCCTATCTTAGTAAATGAAGGCACTACAGGGCATTAAAAATCGCTATCGAAGTTTGAAGCTCCATAGGTCCTTCATTTTCAAAGGTAGGCAAATTTTTCACATAACTCTTACGAGTAGGTCGCCACAGTATTGTTTTTTTGACATCCTCGTAAAATTTTCCAAATTCAATACTATATAGATACTTGATATTCAAAATTGGAGGGGAAGAAGGGGTCCAATCGAAATTTTTATAATAACCAAAATTATACCTATCCAAGATTTCAAGCTACAACTTTTGTTTAAATTTTTTTTGAATTGGACCCTCAATTCCACCAGTTTTTAATAATATAAATATCTAAATCATCTTAGTCTAAATTGGAGGGGAGAGAAGGGTCTAATCGAAAATTTTATAATAACTAAAATAATTTCTAGGACCTCAATCTACAACTTTTGTTTGAAAATTTTTACAATTGCACCCCCTCAATTTTGAAAAATTATCTAATTGATGTTATATGAAATCGGAGGAGAGGGAGGGATTCAATCTAAATTTTTACTATAACCAAAATTATTTTTAGGGTCTTAATCTACAACTTTCATTTAAAAAAAATTTCAGTTGGCCCCTTCCCCCCTTTCTTCTCCAATGGGGTCCAATTGAAAAAAAATTTCTTGCAAAAGTTGTAGCTTGAAGACCTAAAAATAATTTTTGTTATTACAAATATTTCGATTGAACCTTTCCTTTTACTCTAATTTTGAATATCAAGTATCTACACAGTACACATGTAGTTGTAGTATTGGACTTCTAATTTTCAATGTTGTCAAAAAAAAAAAAAAAAAAAAAAACAGTTCTGCGGCGATCCACTCGTCAAATTTTTCTTTTCCCTTCTCCAAAATCATTTTTTTCATCTATTTTCTTGGAAAATTTTGAAATTTTCATATCTTCTGAGTGTCTATATATTAATGAATTTAACAAAGAAACATTTTGCCACAACTCCTTCGATTTCAAAGATAGGCATTCCAATGCGTTTGAGCTTTTTTTGCTTTTTTGAAAGTGCTATCCACTGTCGGTTTAGGAAAATTTCTCGAATTGCAGTGTTGCCAATCAATTTTTCTCACAAAATACTATTTTTCAAACCTCTGCAGCAGCTTCATTCACAAGAATAGACATCATGTGTGCATGAGTCAGTATAACTCGGTTATATATATATAATTATACAGAATCTCTTAAGAAGTGTTCATCATTCTTGAAACTATAGTTTGCTTTTTCAAAATTAGGATTAGGTTTAGGTAGGTGCACTACTTATCTTTTCGATCTTCTCTTGGTGTTGCTACAATTTCTTCTGAAATGCCACCCTCATTCTCTCTCCATTCAACATGCTATAAAAGTTGATCAGTGTTTTGATATAAGTACCTATAGATAGATTATGAGCGTACTCTAGGTACCTATAATATTACACAATTCTGATACAAGTTTTCGTTTTCGGTCACTTTTGAGAGAAGAAATATTTTACGCGCGTATATAAAAAGTTGTATAAGCCCATTCTATGTTCAATACAACGTAATGCCGTCTTGATTGTCCGGCAAGTTGCATTGTTAAGTTCTCGTATTGTTATGGTGTGTTCTTTGTCCGGCATAATTATTTAGCCACCCTGGACACGTCCCCGTACTTGACCAAACAATAGCCGATGACTTATTGGGGCGCCGTCTACGGCTTTTGCAAGTGCTTCTCTATTAATAATAGCCACGTCGTTACCCTTTCCTGCTCGTACTTCTTCTTACAGTAGAATTCAAAAGCTGGCGCTTTTCATCCGTATCGACGGATAAAAGCGCCCGATTATAACGACGTCATATTTTAAACGACATGGTAAAGAAAATTTTACTATATCAGGCCAAATGTAAACAGGCAGAAGTACGCGGGAGTTGTCCGCATCGCATCGTAGAGCGTTGCTGTGTCCGTACCGGTACGGTATACCCGGTATTGGTGGATGGAGGTCCATCGCTTGTTTGTTGCGCTCGAGTTGAAGGTGTTTGAATTGTTCGTTATCGACGTCGACGTCGTCGTTGTTATCTTAGTGCTTAAATTGAATATTATTAATATTGATCGATCGAATGGGTATGAAGATTTTTGAAAGACTTTATTATTGTAAATGTGAACAAATCGTGGACATTTATTGCGCACTATTCTAGAAGAATGAACAATTGAACATATGTATCATGTATGCAAATTCAAATTGCTTATACAATATACATGGTGGCTCTATTAAATGATAGATAGTTTTTAAAACGAAAAATTGTTTTTTGTTTAATACAGAGTGTTTTTCTGGTCAAACTAATGGTCTTACGAAGTAAATACGTAAATATGCTAAGAATCAAAGTTGTTAGGCTCAGGGCTCGAATTAAGCAGGTTCGTGAAAATTAAAAATTTTTGTTCCGATTCGTGAAAAATCCAAGTACATGTTCCATTTTACCGAAATTTGAAAGAAAATTCTTCAATTTTTTTGCAGTTTTTCTGAAATGGATAGGTAGATAATTTGAAAATTTATTCTCAAATTGAGAAAAAAACGTCATATGTCTAAATTTTCGAAAAAAATGTGATTTTTTGGAGAAGGAAATTTCTTATTTTTTTCTGAAATAATAATATTTCTCAAATTTTTGAATAAAGAAATCTTTCAATTTTTTTACATTTTTTTGAGAGAAAAAATTCTTCTATTTTTAGAGGAAATTTTTTTAAAAATTTTTTGAGAAAATAATCTGGATTATTGTCAAATATTTTGGAGCAAAAATCTGTTTTTCCATTTAAAATAAAATCTCTTATTTTTGAGAGACGTTTTTTAAATTTGTAAATTTTTTGAAAAAAAATATCTTGTTTAGAATGGAATTTCTCGTTTTTAGAGAATGAAATTATCAGTTTTTTTGAGGAAAAAATCTTACCTACTGAATCTAAATTTTTGGAAAAAAAAAATTTTCAATTTTTTGGAGGAAAAAATTTTTTTAGTTTTTTTGTAGAAGAAAATCTCACACTTCCATAGAAAAAAGAAACATTTTTTTTGAAAAAAATATTTCAGTTTTCTTGGAATAAAAACTTCCCTTATTTTTTAAAGCCACTTTTTAAAAAATTCTCACGTCTTATTGCGAAAAATGAATTTTAAATTGGATGAATTGAATTGATTTTTTTTTGTTTTCTACCTAAAGTCCAAAATAATATGTATTATAGTACGTTCGGCGAAAGATTAAACCTGGCAAAATAAAAAGTGGGGGACGCAGTGAAAAAACGAAGCAATTAGAAGCCGAGAATTGTTCGTTTCGGCGCGTTGATTGGTTCATTTTCGCTCCGCCTTTCTCGCGCCAAAATTTGCCAGGTCTAATCTTTCGCCGAACGTACTATAGGTAATTGAATTAATTTATAAAAATTTCCTCACAGTCCAACTAAATATTTATAAATTGGATAAGTTTTTTAAAAATTTGTATATTTTCAAAAGCGTATAGATAACACCCCAGCCAGAAAAAAGAGATCTGAAATGACCAAAAATTGGGAGGAGGGGATTAAACTGGGTACCACATTTTATAAACGTGGCGTCTCTCTCAAAAAATGAAAAGACAAGGAATAATGAAATGAGAAAAAAATGATTGGGCATATGGGAAATTTGAAAATGAAGACGCTACAAAGCTTTGAAAATTGATATTTTCAAGTTTAATACACTTTAGCTCTTTCATTTCCAAAGATAGGTGATTTTTTCTCATAGACAATTTTTTTTGGTTCGCTCACAGAGTTCACTTCTATCGCATACATTGTCATGACAGAATTATGCGATTTTCATGTCTCGCTATACATACCATGTAGTACCCCTTAATAATTTTCAGGAAGGCAACATCTTCGACGTGAATTTTCTTTTCGCTATAATCGTAGTAATCCCAATGTAATTGGAATTTTTTAAATTTTTTTGAAGTTGAAGTACTACTCACTGGTGACATCGGATAAATTTTTGAATGCAGTGTTGCCCATTGATTTCTTTGCAATGCTGTGTAGCATCTTGATTTTAAAACTTGGGCAACAAAATCTCAAGAGTGAAAAAAGTTCATTTTTTAGAATTGGAACTAAGTAGGTAGATACCCATTACCCATATGCCCAATCAATTTTTTTTTCTCAATTTTATTTTTACTTGCTCGTTCAACGTTCGAGGTTGGCACCACGTGTATGAACATGAAACATTTTTTGTTAGTGGTATCACTGGTACCCGGTTGTATACAAATCAGTTCTAAAGGTCCTCTCAGACACTCTGTAGGCGACAAAAATCGTATCTTACTACAATATTAGATCTTATTTAATATAATTATTTATGAGTATTCATTGAGAAACTATACCAACTAATCTAAATTTCATTTAATTTTTTTTTTGTTTCAGGTGAGTTTAAATATCTACGAAAAAAAACGATCATTAGCTTAGATACGTAAGTTTGACTTTTGTTCGTAATAATATTATCGTTGCATATTCAACATTAAATTCGCGTATGTGTAAGATGTTCGCAACACCGAAGCGAACAAAGCATAAGATGCGACTGAACGTGGACTATATTTCAAGTTCATTTCGTGAGTTGTCAGGGATAATAAAAATGCGACGAGTTTTCGAAATTTTACAGGCTCGTCGTACCAATTGATATCGTAAATTGAAAATTTCATCCGATTATTCTGTAAGAGAAATTAAAAAAATGTCGATTAATACCAGTGTGAGCCTGTGAGGTATTGTGTTCCCTTTTCTACCCTTCTTCGAATCTATAGGGCTTGATTTTGTGAAGATAGCTTGACAAAGATACAAAAAAAATCGTGGTAATAGAAAATGATCATTTTTACAAAATCTAAAATTTTTCCCTCCTTCGAATTTTTCCTTAGTTGACTTTCGTCGAGCTTACTCGCGTATATGTTGGTAGAAGTCGAGTACCCATGATAAATTACAATTTTGAGGTAATTTTTCAGTTAGATATTATTTTATTCAATTGCAGATGGATAAATGAATATTTTTTTATGTGTATGATACCCACGTTTTTATTGGAACCGTTTGCGTTTGTAGACTTTTTGTTGCCGTTGCCAAATCAAATAGGCAACCTTTCTTGAAATTGTGTAAGCATATCTGCCTATCTTCCGACTTATTTGAATTTTTACCAAGTTCTCTTTTTACGTAATTTGTCGTGCGAAATAAATTTTATATTTTTATTCCATCCTTGAAAAATCCTTCATTTTTTTTTACAAATTTGCATTACCTACAATCGAAATTTAAAAAAAAAAATTTATAATTTTCTTCAAACCAATAATCATTTTTTTATTATTCTTTTTCTAAAATTGTTTCCTTACATAATAGATAACATAATAGCTTTGTTTTTTTATCGCGGATTGTGCAGAATCTGGATTATGGATTCTAACATTTACTTCTTAAAAAAAGGTTTAGAAATGTTCTGATCAATTATTCTGAAAGGTTTATCAAAAACAAAACAAAAGAACACAGTAAAATCCATAATCCACTTTCATAATCTACTCACCGAGCAGATTATTAAATGGATTCGCACAAACCCTCACAATCCAAAATCCAGATTGTGCATAATCCGCGATAAAAAAACAAAGCTATTATCTATTTATTTTACATATTTTAATTTTTTATCGTTTTTTTCCCGCAAATTCTCCAACTGGAATAAAAATGAAAATTTTCATCGATTTTTGAAAATTTGTTTCCAAATCATTTTTTCCTTGAATAATTAATGATTGATTCATATCTTTCGACAAAATTTGAATAATTATGATTCGAAATAACCTCTTCAATGTCTTTTTCAATGCTTTTTATGGTCTCAATAGCAATCTACACATCAATTCATCATCAATTGCCCCATATAACGTCATAGAAGCTCTGGACAAATAATTAAAAAACTTACCACGTCTTTGAACACTTCGCCGATGTAACAATATACAAAGAAGTATGGAAAAACTATCATTAGCTCGAATACAGTTTGCGCAAATTTAGCCATATTGTGATCACCCTGTGTAAACATGAGAATATTAGAAAATTTGAAGATCTGTAAAATGTTCACATGCAGTGCTCGGAGATAGTCGTTTTCTTCCACCCTTTTGGATTTTTAAAACAAATTTTTGGTTTTAAAAAAGTAATACGAAGTGCCATTTCACGTGAAAACTTCACAGAAGGATGAAGAAATGAGTCTCAAACCATCCTATGAAGACATTGGTACCGAGAAAAGTTCTTTAAAAAATTATAGTCATCAAAAAATTTCAGACCATTTTATTTTTTTATGAGATTTTTTTTGGGGGGGGGGTTGAAAAATAATATTTTGCTAGGAAAAAAGACCTGTGAAGGAGAAATAAACTACAGTTTGTCAAACGAATTATAAAAATATCATTACCAAAAGTTATTTGAGGAATGTTGCTCTGTAAACCAAATGTTGAAAAATAGTTTTGTCGCGAGAAATTATTCTCAAAACCGACAAATTGAGAAAATTTGTATTTGAAAAATTTTTAAAAATGTCTTTTAGTCAAACAAACATGTTATTAAAAAAAAATCGGTTCAGGAATTTTTTCTAGTTAAAAAAAATTTTCAATTCACTTTGAAAAAAAAATCAAGAGTTTTAGAAAAATTGAAAAAAGTCTTCCCAACAAATTTGTTGAAAAAAAAGATCAAGTAGCGGGAATAAGAAAAATAATTTATTTAAAAAATCATCTTGAAAAGAATTGCCATTCTAGTTGCTCCTGGCGCACACTACTCATCTGCATAGCTGAACTTTCCGTTTTTTTTTTTTTTGTTTTTTTTTTTTGTTCGATTTCATTTTGTTATTCTATGTATGTATCTTTTAGGGATAAATTGGTCAATTAGATCATATTGAAAGCGTTTTTCTTGTTAAAAAAAAAAAAAAATTTAAAAAATGAATTGAAAACTCATTTTGTTTTTAAATTGTCAAAGTCCTATCTAAAAATTTATTACAGAATTATCGACTTGTGCTACGTAGTGATGCTTTATTTTTTCCTGCAAACTTTCGTTAAAACTTGAAATAAGATCTGTGATTTTCAGTGCTGAATCGTCGATGGTTGAATTCTCCTTATATTGCTAATCTGTTTTTTTTTTTTTTTTTTTTTTTTTTAAGTCTTGCAACCAAAAGAAGAAAAAAATCAGATTTCTCAAAATGAAAGATTAGTCAAAAAAAAGTTCCTTTTTGCTCAAAACTAGTCGTCATTTTTTGTCCTTTTTTTCTGATTAATGTATTCATTACTGTTATTGAAATCAAAGTGAAATCATTTCCGAGCACTGTACTCTTGTTCTGTCTACAACACTCACTGTGATCATAATGTAACAATTTATGGTGAATACCAAGGTGCTGTAAAGCAAATTTAAAACAAAGATCCATTTGTAGCATGATATGAAATGGTTGATGAATCTAAATTTGAAAAAAAAAAAATTATAGTTCAGTGATTCAACAGTGCTTACTTATTCCTTTTTGTACGTTCTAAAACATCATTAGACTTACGTGATCAGGGCCGTGTGATGCTTCATACACTCGATCAGATCGTTACTAAATTGTATGTTGTTGTTGATCACTTGACGACTCATGTGTTGCGGCCGAATATGACGATTTTTAATATTTCTCAAAACTTCGTTCATTATTTGACATTGCTCCTGTATGATGAATACAAAGTGCATAACAAATACGATATTACCCGGCATAAAATAACACGTAATGAAACCACTGGCCAACTGCATCGCGTAACTCAAGATGTACTTCGGTTGTGAATCAATGGTCCAAGGGAACCAGCACGGGAATATGAGGCCGTTGATAGAAGGTGGTAAATGGTTTATTATTTGAAATATTAAAGGAGCCAGCAAAATAACCATGTAAGATAGGTACGACGTTGCAAATAACGTCAACGTTGGCAGAACGCTGGCACTTTCCTGTGGTCTGAATTTCAACATGTAGTCCGGGTATTGATAGATGTTGATTTGAAAAGCCGACATAATCTTCAGTAGTGAATTCCTGTTGTAGCAGAGAATCAACCAGGTAGCCAAATAATTCATGTTATGGACCAGGTTGTTGACGGAGATCCAGACCACATTTCGGTCTTCAACGGAAGATAAAAATATTATTTGAGCGGTTATCGATACCGAGTTGAACATTAGAATCAAAAACACGTGATTCAAGTAACGTAGTTTGTCGTTTTTAAACGATACTCCCATCGTTGCCAGAATAAATCTGATCAAGAATACTGAAAACCAAGTTTTATCAATCATTGCGATGATCGTTTGTCGTCAATGAAAATTTCGCCTAGACTGGTCTTATTTTAAAGCAGGTTAACGATAAATAAGGATGAAAATTGACCTAACAATGGGGTATCCAGGAGGAGGAGTTTTTTCACTGGAAAATAATCGGTTTTGGGCGAAAAAAATATGCAGGTGTTGTAATAGTAGCGTCGTTGTTTCGCTGCAAAACGTATTATTACGGAGGTGTTGCGAAAAAAATAAGAGTATTTTTTCTTCGAAATTTAGATTAATTTTTAATTTTTTTTCTTTCCATCAAGGTGTTCTTCATGTTTATGCTGTTTTCGAATTTATCATGTTTCATAGGTATTAGCCCTTTTCGAATTTTTTCGCTCATGACGGACTACCCTTAGGACGACAAAGGGATTTTTCAATTGCTGTGAAAATTTTAATGAAATATTTTTTTATTTCAAAGAAAGGGTGTGATTTCGCACGAGAACGAATTCCGCTGTTAGGGTACTATAATAAACAATGAGTATGATACAGGGTCGCCATTTTGGTTCGTGTTTACATTTTACGTGTGCTTATCAGTGATTGAAAATATTTTTGTTTCTCAAGTTTTGAGAAAAGTTGAATTTATTTAATAATTTTGGTGGTCAATTGCTATTAATCTCGCTGTTTTATCAATCAAAAAAGGTAGAATTATCCGAGGAAACAATTTATTAAGCAATGAATTCACAGCATGTAAGTATTAAGCTAAACATCAGATTCAAGAATCAATCTGATGTCATTTCGTTGCAGTTTCATTCAGTGTTATTTTATTGTTTCAAAATTTTTGCGTTCTTAGATGAAAGATTTGGAGAATCAAATGAACCACTTTATAAAATTGCAACAAGAGCTTGCCTCATTTCACCGTGAAAAAATGGAAACCACTGCAAAATTGGAAGTGGTTGATCAATTTTTGAAGAAGATGGTTCCAAAGGAAGTAATTGAAAATTTAGAAAAAGAAATAGATAGAGATTATCAAGCTATGAAGACTAAGAAACAGTAGATGTACTACAGAGTGAGAAATTATTGCTTTATTTCATTTCAAGAAAGAATCTATGTGATGTAATATAATTTTCATTCCCTTTTTATTACTGGTAACAAATTTATTATCGAATTCTTTCTGTTCTCTCATCATCTGGCAAAGCATTCAACTTTATTGGAGATAATGCAGTCAATTCATCAAATTTGCTAAATGTCATTCTACATAGTACTGAGTACTTCATATTATTATCAATTTTATTTGTAATTATCATGAATTCATGACCAAAAAATTTAATAGAATCTGAGATTCCAACATTGTTCATTTTGTTGTATGGTACTGAGTACTTCATATATTAGCAATTTTATTTGTAATTATCTTGACCAAGAAATTTAATAGAATCTGAGATTCCAACATTGTTCATTTCATTGTATGGTACTGAGTACTTCATATTATTAGCAATTTTATTTGTAATTATCATGACCAAAAAAATTGAATAAAATCTGAGATTCCAACACTGTTTATTTGGTTTATTTTTTTGTACTTGAACCATACCAGGGGTGATATGATATGATATCGATAATTATCGATATCTAGCCAGATATTGATAATTATCATGATATAATTTCATTTTTTCGTCACCAGGATCGCGTAAGTTGAATCAACTTTTATCTTGTGATAATCAACATAAATTGATGAACTAGGACCTGACATGATAAAAAGGGGTCAAGTGCCATAGGCCCTTGACCCTTTTTTCTTGTGACAATGTGCATTGACCAAATTTCAACATTCTGATGAATCCTTGGTACCTGACACGAGAAAAAGGGGTTTAGCGCCATAGGCCCTTACCCCCTTTTTCTTGTGACAATGTTTTTTGAGCAAATTTCAACATTTTGAGAAACCCTTGGGACTTGACACGAGAAAAATGGGTTTAGCGCGATATGCCCTTAACCCTTTTTTCTTGTGACAATGTTTTTTGAGCAAATTTCAACAGTTTGAGGAACCCTTAGGACCTGACACGAGAAAAAAGGGTTTAGTGCCATAGACCCTTGACCCCTTTTTCTTGTGACAAAGTGCTTTGAGCAAATTTCAACATTTTGATGGACTAGACACAAAAACGGCATCGTTTCAATCTCTGTTACTTACGCGATCCTCGTGAGAAAAAAATGAAATAGTATCATGATAATATCGATAAGCTATGATTAGTAATGATTATGATATATCATGATTAATCGATAATTTCGAATATCATATCATCCCTGAACCATACACGACTTTTTTAGGTTTACATTTAACAAAATTGGCTACAGAATACGATCTTATAGTAAAGAAATGGTCAATAATTTTTTTCTTAAGGTTACACTTACACTTGGTACACAACCTATAACTATTACATAAAGTAATTTCGTCTTCTATCTTATCTATAAGAGAATCATAAGAATTGTTATCCAACAACACATTCCTAAACATTCTAAAAATACGCTCCACATTCAAAACTAATAAAAAAATTTCCATGGGGGATTTTTAAATCCCCCATGCTTTTCAACGATTGGTAGCTTCTAATTATATGAGGAGTATTTTCAATGTCGTTGTTTTCTTCTTTTCGAAAAGCAGCAATACATAATGGACATTTTGTAGTTTTTACTAGATGGCGAAGCAACACCCAGCAAGATGCTAATACATCGGCAAGTCGTATTCGTTCTGCATAAAGAAATCCAACTTAGCTTCAGTGTCCAACAGTTGATTGCTCCGATATGGATTGGAGCAATCAACTTTCTTAATTGAAAGTAAATCCAATAAATTACGGTCGTTATCCTCCAAGTAGTTCGTTCTTTTTAAGTCGGTTATATAATTGCAAAGTAGGATAGTTCTTATTGCTTTTAGGCAATTCTTAGCACTTGGACTTTTGCCAAACTTTCGTCTTATTCTGCTAAACGTATTTTCCAATGCGTCCTGCGTAAAACGAAGTCCGAGTATAAAAAAAATTCCATCTTTTTGCAACAAGGTACTCGAAATCTTCATGAATGCTGTAGAAGCCATTACCATGCCAGAATTTAACGGCTTCCATCCGGAATGAACAGCATTTACGACAATATCTTCAAACAGCGAGCTTATAAACGTCATTAAAGTGAACTTAATTTTCCAATTTCGTCTGGTGATGGATGATTTTCTAAATTTTGAAGTTATACACGTAAACCAGAGATATATAAAGCGGATAAACGTGGAAGTAGCTGTTGCAGATCGTGGAAGCTCTTCTTTTTCTATTGCTAACTCTATTGCCACTGCTGTCTCCAATGAAAAAAAGCGAACTGCTCCACCAGCCCTCATTTTGGACCAATTATCGGGATACAAGTCTTCGTGATGTAAATGATAGAGTGACCTTATTTCTCTGCTTTCTGCTACTTGTTTGGTCTACAGGTCTTTTACATATTGACCACGAATTTCACATGACAATAAGTTGTTATCTTCTGCAAACCACTTAGGCAGAATCAAATTATGGCTCAACAGGGCGTTTTTTAGATTTTTGAGGAGATGAACGGGATCTGGCATGAAGAATATCTCATGTTGGTTCAAATTGAATGATATTGAGCGTAGTCCAGTTTTCCTCACAGCACAGTTGAACTCCTTCCACATTAATCTGTTGAAAAATACCTAACATTATTAAAAATTCCTATTACAGATCATACAATGAAGTGAATTGTTGATTATTACCTATTATTTGGTCCCATGTCTGAGCCTACAGCAACAATATGGAATCCAGCGTTCTCCATAAATACGATGACTTTTTCAACAAAAATTTTTATTGAGGTGTCTTCAATTTTTGTTCCTGTAACGTGGGCACCCACGATTTGCTTATAGTCACTGTTTACACCTCTGACGAGAGCTAGAAGTAAATGTGTGCCCATGCCATCGGTTTTATTTGACCCTTCAATCGTAATTCTACCATAATACTGTTTGGAATTTTTGTCGAAGTCGGTTTGTTCGTTAATAGCCATTTCATCCAATGATAAAAAACAGTATCTGAAACAATAATGCAAAAGAAATTGATCAGTACCTGAATTTTGATACCTGGGCAATGTTTTTTTTTTGTTTTCATGATTTACCTTTGGTGTTCTGGCATACAGTTTGCTCTCTCCTTCAATTGTTCTCTTAAATTCGTGAAAATTCCAAAGTCCTGTTTAAAGTTTCTAGTTCTCTTCGTTATGGTGCTGTAGGTAGGGATTGGGTATCCACTGTCATGTAATCGGTTGTAACTGTGTACTCCAAGGTCATAACGCCAAGTCATACCGTTGATGATTTCAGAGTCAGACCATTTCCAGTTCTTTTTTTCATTGCAGAGGTATGGATATCTGCTCTTCTGAAAACATTAAAGAGCACGTAAAAACGCCTTAACAAAATATGCGTAATTAATTAAACATTTTTATTAAAATTCAACATTCTCTTAAAATTAAAAAATCAACAGTTATTTCAATCACTGATAAACACACGTAAAAATGTAAACACGAACCAAAATGGCGACCCTGTATCATACCCATTGTTTATTATAGTACCCTACCGCTGTGTTCGTTTTCTATACAATATCGACGAGAAGTTTCAGGTTGAGAACATTTGCAATTTGGAGTGAGAGATTTTTCAAGTTGTATTCTAGGAAATTGCCATGACTTGAGGAAATTTGGGCAGAATGATAATCGAGTTCAATTTCAGAGTTTGAAAGGCTTTAATTTGAGGGGATAAATTTGTGAGTATTTCTTCCTTTTATCGAAGTGCCCCATGAGGGCTGCCAGATTACATCTAGGCACCACTCCTTGAGACACTCAGATGCGACTCTTTTGTGTAAATTGAAAAAAGCGTTGAAATTTGGAAGACAAATTTTGGCACAACCTTTTCTGTTTCTGTCAATAAGATCTGAACTTGTGATTTTTTTAGAAAAACTTGAAAATCATTGAAAGATAATATGAGAATTTATTTCATTTTCACAAAGTTCTTTTGCAGGAATAACTTTTATACTTACCAAAAATTTTTTTTTCAAGGACATTTTTTAAAAATTTTCTGAGACAATTTTTCAGTTTTTTTTTTTTCAAAAAAAATTTTTTCAGAACTTTGGTAAACAATTTTTTTGCAGGATTTTTCAATTTTTTTTCTTCATATCTCCAAAAAAATTCTATTTGCATAATTTCTTCAAAATTACAATTTTTTTAAAAATTTTGATAGGTTTTTAGAATTTTTTAAATAATTGTGATCAATTAGGTATTTTCTTTCCACGAAGTATTTTACTGGAAGAATTATTTCTTGATTTTTTTTTTTTGTTGAAAATATTTCATAATGTTTTCTAAAAAAATGTTTAAAATATATTTTCCTTTCGCAAAGTTCTTTCCAAAAGAAATTTTTGATTTTTTTTTTGGAAAAAATTTGTTTTGTATTTATTGGAAATTTTCAACCGCATTTTTAAATTTTTTCAAGGCATTTTCAATTCATTTTTTAGAAAAAAAATTTGGAGCACTTTTATTGAACTTTTTTTTTGGTAATGATTTTGCCAGGATTTTTGAATTGAATTGTTTTTATGAATGTCCTGTCCTCTTTGTTCAAAAAGAAAAATTTGATATACAGATTAGAAAATTAGTGTAATCAGTTTGAAAGAAATGTTGATCAAGTACTGAACTTATATGAACTGAATGGTCGTGCCCACATAGTATTGTGTTAGGGCTGGTGAATTAGTAATCTCGTCTACTGACAGGTCGAAAATTTTCTGAATGCAGTGTTACCAATAAATTTTACTTGGGAAATATCAATTTTGAAAGTTCTGTAGCTCCTTCATTTTCAAAGATAGGCACCAGGTGCCCATGCAGTTTTTTGTTAGTCGTACTCGGTTATATGGAAATCTCGAATAGTGTCCTCCACTCACCGAGGGATGTATGTATAATTTTATATGGTACCTATATCGCGAGCGGAAAAAAAACAATAACGAATGAGCTTTGGAGCCATAGAATCGAGTACCTATTGTAAAATTGAAATTAAAACCTATAAAACACGCGATAATGGTTTTTGGGCGACAATTCAACCAAGAGTCATCCGCGACCGTAAATTAAATCGACACACGCGTAAGTACACCCTCCTCACCCCTCGTCAAAGGAAGCACGCCAGCATAAATCGTAATTGGTCAACAATTAATAGGTAATAAAAAAGTCGCTCATATTCGTTACGGTTTCAATTTTTAAAATAACGCCAACATTTATCGTTCCATTTTCCGAGCCATTGGTTAAATTAGCGTATCATCGACGCGGTCTCTTCGTTAATTAAAAACCACCACCTAACCATAAATTATTACATCACACAATAAGGTGGAAATCGAGTATCAAGTGAAAGAGTAAAAGTATGCTTATACCCTTCGCTATAATCATCGACGCTTTAGATAGGTACCTATCTATATTTCACCTGCGAGAAATTTCCCATGCCATTGTGATGGTGGTTGTAACAACTGCGAAAGCACTATACCAAGGTGGTTGTACGATGAAAAAAGTTTTCTTTTTTACCACTGCATCCCAGCGTCTGTATCTGTGTACGTGTATATGTGATGGTGGTGCTGCTGTATTCAAAGCATCGTCGTTGTTGTCGTCGTCGTATTCTCTTTTTCTATGATGAAAAATCCATTTCCATAGAATTTTTACAGCTATCTCGATGTCTTTTGGAAAAATCTCTATTGTTAGAAATGAATGGAAAGTTGAAGTTTTATGTCGATTTTCGATGTAAACTGTAAAACCTTATGAACAAAAGGGGATAAAAATAAATAATCATTGGTGACGATGAGGCATGCCGGAAAAAAGATAGTTCTTTCTGTATTTTGAATTAAACGTCTACGTGCGATGCACTGCTCCCGCGTACATACATTTTATCAGCATAAATCACCTTCGTACTCCGCACTTTTCCGTCCTCTCCACCTTCGTATCGTTCTTTCCATAATTCTTTGGCGAATTTTTCACTTTACTGTAGACCTCTCTTCCTCTCTTGTCCTAAAAAAGGTGGTAAGATTATGAATGGCGGATGCTTTATCGCTGCTCGTAAGTGTCTCGATGAAGCAATCCTGTTTTTCTTTTGGGGTTCTGCGCGAAATGTGGCAGCTTATATCTGGGCGTAGGATCTTATACGTTGGAGAGCTTTGGTTGTGGATTTGTGTTGGAAAAATTCGAAATGGAGTACCTAAAAGTGGACTTCGTATTGTGGTGAAGTTTGACCTCAAGTCTCATAGATAGGACCAAATTGTATTGTATCAAATGAAATATTTGAAGAAACGTGCGCATACACATACTCCTACACTTACATTACCTAGTGCATAGATAAATTTTTGACACAGATTGTTCAAAAGTTCTTGTTTTAAGGAAGGGTAGAGAAAAGCGATGAAAGGTTCCTCAGATAAAGGCCATCGACACATCGCATCGTACTGTATCACCTCTCCCCTAGTGCCAACGCCGCGACCACATCGTCTCTTAAAATAGAAGGAAAGGACGAAGAATCGCGCGGCGTTTATCCATACCGTAGCCTTTAGATAATTTACGATAATTTCGATTTACCTCTTTTTTCGATCTATGAATTCTGATAAAGAAGAAAATACAATTTCTTTCATTCCTTTGAATGGGAGCTTTTTGCGCGGGAGAAGCTTTTGTTGCGTCACGCGCTCGTATTGTTCCGTCTGGTTCACAATGGGCCGCGATCATTTTGTATATAAAAGACCGTGTCGCCGCGTTTTCTCTTTTTCAAATAATATCTTTCTCGACGCGGTCTTTTGTGTTTGCACATGGTAAATATGGATTTTACTTTTTATTTTATTTTATTCCATTTTTTTCCTGCACTTCTCTCTCCTTTCGTTTCGTACTCGTTTTTTTTTCTCTTGTCGACGTGGACGACGGTGGAGAAATGGACGGGGTGAATCTTGGTGGAGAGACGTCGCGTTAATAATCTTATAAGTATATCGGAGGCAAAAATGCGAGTATTTTTTTGCTCTCGCAAGTTTTAGAAATTCTGGTTTTATTTAGGTACCTGGGTAATTCTCAGAAAATCGGCAAATTTCACTACTGTAAAAGTTCAGAAATTTGACAGGTTTTTAAAAAAATTTTCTTAAGGTAATTGAAAATATATATGCCCCCGAGTACTTTTATGGTGTTGGGGTCAATTCATTTCCCAAAAGGGAGGGGGGGAGGACGATTCAAAAAGGGTGATTTCGCCCCCAGAGCGAATTTTTAAACCAACTAGTGGAAGTTGGTCCTTCAGGTCTAAAACCCCCGTGACCAAATTTTTAGGTCGCTACCTCACCCCCACCCCCTCCTAGAGCGAAAAATGTGATTTTTCGATTATAATTTATGATTTTGACAGTTTTTAACCAAATTTTTTCAAACTCGGGTAGATGTTAGGTATACTCAAGGGTCATCCATGGAAATTTAAAAAAAAAATTTCAAACCTATCTTCATTGTGAAATGCGCGTTTTAAGTTTTCTAACGGCTATTTCGACAAGTTCTTTCAGAGGTGCAATAATGGAAAAAATATATATTATACACCTAGTCTGGATGTACAACATATATTTTTTTCAGCATTTTTTATATAGGTGGAAGGCCTTCAAAAATGCAAAAAACTGATTTTTTCATCATTTTTCGCGCAAAAAACAGTCATTTTTGGTTGAAAAAAATTGTCGTCGTAGTATATCACTAAATACGTAGTTATACACCATCAACCCGAGTTTGGATGAAATTCGTTGATTTTTTCTATTTTTTAAAATTTTCATTTAAATTAACGGAGTGACGCCATTTTGGGAACACTCAGTGTCCCTCGAGGTGTCTGGAGAGCCTAAAATTCATGTTTGGACATGTTTCAAACCGATATTTGTCATAAACAGAAATTTTCATGAAATTGAGAAAATTTGATTTTTTTGCTCACATCGTCGTGGCTTGATCATTCCTCCGGTATAAAATGTCCCACCTTCCTGAAAACTGAGAAAATTTATTCTAATTAGTGAGTATCTTATTATAGCTTATTAATAATTAATAAAATATCAGTATTATAGCTTATAGAATAACTAATTGTCGAATTGTCCATCGTCGTGGCTGTAAAAATTCATCATTGCCACGACGAAAGACAAACACTTGTGATCCACGACGATGGACAATTCGACAATTAGTTATTCTATAAGCTATAATACTGATATTTTATTAATTATTAATAAGCTATAATAGGATACTTACTAATTAGAATAAATTTTCTCAGTTTTCAGGAAGATGGGACATTTTATACCGGAGGAATGATAAGCCACGACGATGGACACTATTTTTGTAAAAATTGAAATTTTTACAGATGATTACGTAAAAAATCGCTCTGTGCATTGCCATTCGAAATTTCAAATGCGGATAGTATTATTATAAAAGTAACAAATCAGTGTAGTCATTCAGCAGAAAAAAATATTCACTCAGCGAGCTGAGACAAATTTTTAAAAATTAGCCACGACGATGGACATAAATCTTTGCTACAGTTTTCAATGATCAGGTGTAGTTGTACTAAACACTTTTTGTGATCATCATTCACACTAGCCTATACCCTGAACTTCCTAATGACGTGTACTTACTTTTTTTTTTCAGAAAAACATGGTGATTTCCATAATTTTTGAAATCTGTTTTCAAAAACATGTTGTGCTACAGGCCACGACGAAGGACATTTTGAGGTTTAGACTAACTTGTACTCACGGGGAGGGGGGTGGTATTCATCAAATTGGGCATGATGGATTAAGGACGTTTTAATGTACAAATAACCAAAAAATGAAAGTTGGGCATAGTACAGGAGTTGAGAAATCAGCCCGTTACTCAAATTTGCCGATTTTCGGAGAATTACCCACCTATAGATAATACGAATTGTTAAAATTGAAATAATTAGGATTTGTTTTCATTGAAGTAGAAACAATTTTTCTTTTTCATATTCTTCTTTAACTAATTATATTGCAAAATTCAAGTTATGATCAAGTTTGAAGAAATTAGAAAATATTTTCTATGAAAATTCTCTATAAGAATTGAAATTTTCCCGTCAATAACTTTCCTAGAAAAATTTTCTGTAAAAGTATTGACGAAAATTAGTTCGAAAAAAATGTATTACCTATTTTTAAAATATAAGTAACTTTTTTAAAAATAATTTTGTTTGTTCAAAAATTCTTGATTTTTTTTTGTTAACTTGAAAATTTTCTGATTTTTCTTCAAATTTTTTCTGTTGAAAATTTTCCTTTGAAATCTTTGAGAGAATTCTAAATTTTCTTATAAAATGAGCTTTTTTCTTTTCACAAAAGTTGATTTGATCAAAATTTATCAATTGTAAATTGACTTTAGCTATGTGAACACTAATGTTCATGAGTTATTATTGTGAATGTTTGGATCGTTTTGACGTTTTCTAATGAAATTAGAGCTGTGCGCCGATGAGAAATCGGCGGCGGCGGCGCAAACTCAAAAATTGGTCGGCGGCGGCGGCGTAGATGGCGCGCCGCTGACAACTAAATCGGCGGCTGCTCGGCGGCATAGCCGACTGAGTGAGCAATTTTAGGCATTTTTTCCCTTTTTAGAGCTACAGCTTTCAAAGCTACCTCATTGTAAGCTGCTTAAACCTAAAGAACTTAGCTCTAAAGGGCTTGAGAGCTGCTCACCAATGGTACCGAGTAGTGAGTGTACATTTTTACTTTATTTACAGCCTGTTTACTTTCGATGAACGAGGCGGAGGGGTCAAATTAAAACACGCGCCGGTTCGAGCGGCCGACGATTCATCGGCGGCGGCGGCGGCGCGTCGGCTGATGGAAAATTTGTCGACGGCGGCGGCTCGACTCGGCGGCGCACAGCTCTAAATGAAATATGTATGCTTACTAATTAACTTGATGGTTTTCAATATAATAGGTTTTCCTTATATGGTTTATTTTTAAATTTACCTTGAATTGATTACAATTACTCGTGATTTTCTTTTCCCTGAAATGTTGAGCTTTTCATAGTAATGAAAAGTGGATTTGGTGGCGGATGTTTGAAGTGGTTTCTTGTGAAAGGGCTCATCCTAAATTTGTCTTTATTAGCGCCACCTGTCGTAGATGACAGTACTTGCTCAAGAAACTATTTCTAGATAGTTTCAAATTCTACCACAGGTAGCGTTGAAGTGTTGTGTTTGGTGTTAGTATAGTAGTGTAGAGAGCGTAACGAGCACAACCATCTAAACAGAAAGTTTCGCGTTCTTCCGATTCAAGGTGTCAAACTTGAAACTTTGACTATGTATGTAATAGCAGCTACGTAGCCAAATGTGTTCCACTATTTTTCTACTTTTACTATTATTAGGTATCTTCAAAAATTGAATTTTTTTAAAAATAAGAAAAGCGTTGCAAAATTTACAAATTTTGAACAATTGATCTTTTTTTGGAAAATGAAAATTGTTTTTTATACTTATCTACTCATTTTACAAGCCACACAAAAAATGATTTTTTGAACTTATGATTTTTTTGGGCATTATTTATAATTTTTTGTTTAAATTAACATGTTTTCAGGAATACTTTACCATTTTCAAAAATTGGAAATTTTCAAGAAATCAAAATTATTGAAAATTGACCTCATTTACTTATTGATTACGAATTATTTTCAAAAAAAGTTGAATTTGTGAAGTAGGAATTTAAAACCCCACAAATATGAAACGGAAAAATCAAAACAAGTCATTGCACTAAGCACTTACCTAAATAATTTTATTATTAAGATTACTAAAAATTATAATCAACTGATTTGGAACGATCTATAATCATTCTGTCCCAGAAGCTTGCAATTGATTTCATGCTCAAAAACCTATTTTTCGCATCTGCGAAAATTTTGAAATTGTTGTGTGCCTCACAACTATTTATGTAGAGTAATTTTAAGCGAAATTGACGAGAAATTAATATATTGCTGTCATAAAGCTCCATTATTTTTGTCTTTATGCGAAATGTATTTTAATGTATATCATTGACCAGTGATTGACGTCGTTTTTCGTTTGGTGAATGGGAAATACGTCCACCTCACGATTTTGAAAACTAAAATGCATGAATTTTTTGACGATAATTTCATCTACTAGGTTGTCCTTGAAAGTGATACAAATAGATACCTACTTCAATTTTATATTATATTCTTTTAACGAGGTGTAGAAGATTGTACCTAAAATTACGCGATGCATGCATTATTGCATTTCTCCGAGTACATAAATGTAAGTCATTGCTCCAACTTTGTAAATATTGTAGGTACTACAGAGAATCAGCTCTTCTATTAACCTGTTAGTGTTGAAGTTGCCGTTTTATTTGTGAGATGGCGTCACTTGTATGGTGTGGCGTATTATTGTGATATTCGTATCACTCGCAAGTGTGGGAGGAGTGAGAAAAATTTCAGTAACATTATCAACTTTCCAAGAATTTTTCTTTATTTGGGAAAAATTCACTTTTAAATATGAATTGTTTAAATCATTTCGAAATTTCAATCTCTGTGTATTGAAAAATAACAGCAGTTCCAGTTAAAATAATTGCACGAAGACGGTGTATTGCCATTTTTTTGATCATTTGTATTTTTTATCCAGATTTTTAGTACTTATAAAAGAAAAATTAAAAAAAATTCTCTGGCGAAGAAATACATTTTTGGCAAGTTCACAGTAAAAAAAAATCAGAAATAGAAAATGTTTATTGATGCTAAAAAAAATTAACAAAATAATTATTCTGAATAATTTTTTGAAAAGAAAATGACGAGAAAAAATTATTTTCAATAAAATTCTAATGAAGAAAAAGTCGTGCTAAAACAGTTTCTGAAAAATAATTATTCAGCAAAAGACTTTTCCCTTTCTTAAAAAAATGTAAAAAAAAATTATTCATTTCGAAAAACTTTCCAAAAAAAAAATGAAAATTTTTTCACGAGAAATTTTAGGGTGCGCTTTGAAAAATAAATCCCTAATCAGGGACTGAAAGCCAGTCGAAGCCGAAAGCCGAAAAAACCCGTATTTTTAAAAAGCCGAACAGAAGCTGAAAGCCGAAAGCCGTATTAAAAAAGCCAAAAGCTGAAGCCGAAAGCCGAAAACAATCGTTTTTTTTCCAAATTTAATAAAGTTGTTCTTTTTTCAAATATAAAACCTGCGAATTTGATCTATTTCATCTTTTTCAAAAATTATATCAAATAAAATACTAGAAATAGGTAGGTACCTAACCGAAAAAAAACTGAAAGTCCAAACTTCCAAAGTCGAGAAAAGCCGAAAGCAAGAAAAAAGTCGAAAGCCGTATAATTATCAGTAAAAGCCGAAGCCGAATCATTCGGCTTTCAGTCCCTGTCCCTAATATGTATTTTTTTTTAATTTCGCAAAATAAGTACAGTATTCATCAAAAAAAGCGTATTTTTTGTCAAAAAAAACTTATTTGTCAGTTTTTGTATTTTTTTTGGGTGATTCAGTCATTGTCACTGAAGTTTCAATAAAGTAATTTGCAAGCATTGCATCTTTATCCAGTTCTTTCTCCTATATATTGGTGAAAAAAAAATAAGTCATACTTACTTACATCTCAAGGTCTTTCTTAATCGGGTTGTTGATTACTTTTACGAGGGACTCCAGTTGGCTGATTTCCACAATCTTTATCTTATCGTATACTCACCATTTGATGTTCATTCACTGTCATCCTATAATGCGTAGTCCTAAATTTTCACTCATATAACATGAAAAATTACTTCGGATGATAATATTATGAATTTCTAAACGAATGAAAACTTGAAAATTCCTACGTGTTGAAGAAAAATTGTATTTCAATTTTCATATCTTCAGGAAACATTTGACAATGGTTTTTCGATAACACACGATAATTCTCGTATATAAAAAATATAACTTTCTGCATTTCAATTTTATATATACATGCAAAGAATCGCGTCACAGTATAATTTGGAAATCACCCTTCGGTGAAAAATCTTGTTTACATAGAAACACCACAATTTCCACAATCGTTTAACGTACTTCACCCTATGCACAGTACGCGGCAGCTCCTCCATTGTCGCACAATCGTTACAAATGTTTCAGTAAGGCTTCTCAAATTACATGTATGAGTGCAACGTAGCAGAGCTTTCTAATACACCGAATGCGAAAGAATCCAAAGAGAGAATAAAAAAAGCAACAACACGCATAAACGAATGTTTCATTCGCCCCTTATTGCGTAAATTAAAATTTCCAAATCCCTCGTCGCCCTCGTATATCGTGGTACCTTAACAACGTGAAAATCCTCGTGCCTTCTCTAGATTTCGCTCTTCGTCGATTCCATATACTCTTTACACACTCGGCTAAAAATCTCTCTCGCTACATCTTGGCGAGTAATATGAGTATAAAGTGTTCGCAAATAGGTGGTAAAATATTTGCACTAGAATCTATTAGGGGTTTGTTTCGTTCATCTGTGTGTATTTTTATTTGAGCTTTGAAGGGTACGTGTTTAAAACAAGTGCTTACTCGTATGAGTAGAATTTCGTTTGAAAACTTCGAAATCCCTCTCGAAACGTGAACCTGTTTAATTTGTAATTGTTTGGATGTTTTGTCAGGTGATTAACCTCGATTTTGGTAGAGTTTTTGTTCGTCGAACTAATTTGATACTCGCACGTTGTATTTTTGATCTATGTCCAATTTTTGGAATAGCGATAATCACATGAAATCCTTCTGACTGATTCACTGAGAAAAATGATTTTTTTTAGGAATGTACTGATTCCTATAATTAATGTAATGATCCCGAGCAGCACACTCGACAAATTATCGAAATAAAAAATCGACAGAATATCGAATTCGATAAAGTGTCGCGTTAGTTCCGCATAAATCGTGAAATTATCTTTCGATATATCGACAGATTATCGATGAATTATAGTTGGCAAAATCCATCAACAGATAAACTTTCGATAAAAGCGAACGATTTCTCTTTTAAAAATCTCAAGATTATAGTTAGATACTTCATCGATAACCTATCTATAAATCGAAAGATAATTACACGATTTATGCGGAACTAACGCGACACTTTATCGAATTCTATATTCTGTCGATTTTTTATTTCGATTTAGTTTCGATATTCTATCGATTTTTTATTTCGATTTAATTTCGATATTCTATCGATTTTGTATTACGATTTTTTGTAGATTATCTAGTTTCGATATTCTATCGATTTTTTGTAGATAATTTAGCATATATGGGTATATGCGCGCGCACATTTTCAAGACCGGCTGGCGAGTTTGAAGTCGTAGTTACGCTCAAGGCTGGCGAATTTCGTTCCAAATACAGCAGTTTCTACCAAAACAAGCGTCTGTTGCGAACATCGGAGTTCGTTCGCATAATACGAATTGGATTATAATATTCAAACATCTTATGCAAAATTGGAGAAGAGGGAGGGGTCCAATTGAAATTTTTATAATAACTAAAATTATTTCTAGGACCTTAATTTACAACTTTTGTTTGAAAATTTTTTCAAATTGGCCCCTTTTTCCTCCGCTCCTCCAATTTTGAATAAGTATCAACGGAGTATTATGCAAAATTGGAGGAGAAGGAGAGGTCCAATTGAAAAAATTTTCAAACAAAAGTTGTAGCTTAAAGTTCTAAGAATAATTTTGGTCATTACAAAATTTTCGATTGGGCGCCTCCCTCCCGTTCAATTTTAAATACTAAGTATTCACATAGTAATCGTAGTATTGAACTTGGTAAAATTTTATTTAAGAACAACGATCTGGTTTCAAGTAAAATACCTAGTAAACCAAAAAAACTAGATAACTTGTTTGAAAATTTTTTCAATTTTGATTTCGCATATTACTGTTACACGTAAGTAGGTAAATGCAAAATAATAGAGGCTAGAGATGAGGTCCAATTGAAAAAACATTTCAAACAAAAGTTGTAGAATAATATTCTGGATTTAATTTTGGTTATTATAAAAATTTCGGTTTGGCCCTTTCTTCCCATCCAATTTTGAATATAAAGTAGGTATTTTTTGACTAGAAAAAAATCAATATAGTTTCAACAACTATCGTTACAAAATCGTTGAAATATCGAAGTTGATAAATTTCATATAATGTGTCGATAATATAGTTTTAAATATCGTCACAAAATCGTTGAAAAATCGAATTCGAGAAATTTCATATAATCTGTCGATAATACAGTTTTAAATATCTTCACAAAATCTTTAAAAAATCGAATTCGATAAATTTAATATTCTTTTTCGATAGTATAGTTTCAAATATCTTCACAAAATCGTTAACAAATCGAATTCGAGAAATTTCAGATTATTTGTCGATAATATAGTTGTAAATATCTGCACAAAATCGGTGGAAAATCGGATTCGAGAAATTTCAGATTATTTGTCGATAATATAGTTGTAAATATCTGCACAAAATCGGTGGAAAATCGGATTCGAGAAATTTCAGATTATTTGTCGATAATATAGTTGTAAATATCTTCACAAAATCGTTAAAAAATCGAATTCGAGAAATTTCAGATTATTTGTCGATAATATAGTTGTAAATATCGTCACAAAATCGTTGAAAAATCGAATTCAAGAAATTTCAGATTACGTGTCGATAATATAGTTTCAAATATCTTCACAAAATCGTTAAAAAATCGAATTCGAGAAATTTCAGATTATTTGTCGATAATATAGTTCTAAATATCGTCACAAAATCGTTGAAAAATCGAATTCGAGAAATTTCAGATTACGTGTTGATAATATAGTTTCAAATATCTGCACAAAATCGTTGAAAAATCGAATTCGAGAAATTTCAGATTACGTGTCGATAATATAGTTTCAAATATCTTCACAAAATCGTTAAAAAATCGAATTCGAGAAATTTCAGATTATTTGTCGATAATATAGTTTCAAATATCTGCACAAAATCGGATTCGATAAATTTAATATTCTTTGTCGATAGTATCGTTGACGAATATCGTCCTAAAATCGTAATACTATCGAATTCGATAGTTTTTAGATTTTTTGCCTATAAAATCGTACAGCTAAATCTGTATCATATCGTGAGAACATCTTTAGATTTTTAAACGATTTTTTATCGATACGTTTCAACTTTCGATATTATCGATCGAGTGTGCTGCTCGGGATTGCTTCGATTTACAGCAAATGATCAGATTACCCTATTTCTAGGGAATGAATTTGTTTTTTCAGCATTGGATTCATACATTATTTAATAATGAATCCAGTGTCTCAAGTTCTCATGACTTTTTATTACCAGATGAAATATACTCATTACATTTCTATCATGTAGTATGTATCTACTCTCCCCGATGTGACAATTCTTCAGAATTCAGGATTTGGATTACATCCTTAGATAGTAATCAATACCTCACAATCATTTAATTATTCGATGAAAATGGATGTAATAAAATGTGGATATTAATTGAATGTATCACATTATAGATGTTTTCGTTCGAGCTTAGCGAGAAATTTTTGGTGGATTAAAAGTTTTGTCAACCAGAGCTCTGCGTTTTCTTTTTAGCTACATGCAGTTGATTCGCATCAATTTCAGTAGCAGAGCTAGCTGACGAATTATTTTCTTTAGTTGGCTGATTATCACCTACGTTAGAGCACTACTTACCTCATCTTCCAGAAGAAAGTATTCAACCTCTTAATTTTCTTCAAAATCGAATTCAATTATATCCATTTTTGTTTAATTTAAAAGACAATTTAATTTTTTACATAATTCAATTTAATTACCTGTAATAGAAACGTAGAAAGAAACACAAAAATAATGATGAGAAAACGAACACAGTTAATATGGCCATGATTGATTTGCAGGATTTGTTTTGATATTTTGGAGTTAGATGAAAATTTTCAAAAATTCATTTTTTTGTGGAAATTGAGGAAATTTTGGTGTTTTTAGGTAATTGAAACGTGTATATCATACTAATTAAATCGCAAAAAAAATTGTTCATAAAATTGAAATTATAGACTGTTTTCGAAATAGAGCGACGTAAAGTTCCTTCATTTTTTAACTTAGGCACTGTATGTACATGGAGTTGTTTATTATAGCCTTACTCGATTATATTGAACCCAAATTTGACAAATTTCAAGTTTGAGCAACTTTTCACTATGGACACCTTGTGTAAAAATAATGAAAATCGAATAAATTTCAATTTATTATTTTTTCGCTTAATTTCAGACGAGTTTGAAATAAATTTTATCTGCTCGTCTTCTAAAATGAAAAAAAAAGGAAGGTACCCTACGACGATGGTACGCGAGCGTAGAAAAGTAGAACGCGTAAAGAAGGAAGTTGTTTCCACATGGTTGAGTTTTCTTTTCTCCCCCTTACGGGGTTCTCTTGCGTAATATACACCTCGTCGTGATAGATTATCCGGCATTATTCATAACGCTGAACACCCTCCGTCGATAAGTATCATCGCTCATCACTGTCGCCTCGCCCGGCCACGGTGCGGTGCCCGGTGCGGCGATCAACCGAGTCATCATTTACTAATACATCATTCGGGATTATTAAAATTCTTTTTTCGTTATTCGCCTGGTGAAATTTTTTCTTCGTGTCGGAATCAATTCCGGCCTTGTATTAATAGACAAGTAGATATATTCTGAAAAATCCTTTGATTGATGAGTAATATAGTCTCCAAACCCCGCTCTACCCTGCAGTTTTTTCTTTTGAAGGATAACGCGCGAGAGTAAATTAATATCAAAAATTTAAAACCAAATTTTTTTCCTCGTATTTTTCATAATGAGTTTTCCTCCTTCGGTCTTCTTTTTATTTATTATTTATGACAGCCTCGACGTAGTTTGATAAATTTGGTGGTGAATTTAAACTTTGGTAGATACCTACTTTTTTCGGAGATGAATTTGACAGGATGTTTAGAAAAGAGAATTTCGTGGGTATTAGTCGTCTGTTTACTAATTTTTCTCAAAATGTCGCACGAATGGATGATTCTAAAGTATTTCTAGTCGAGAGAAATTGGAAGTATAATGTACCTATTCGACGCAATATGTTACTCATTTTACATATTTCGAGGTTTTTCGGAAAATTCGTTCGGAAATGTTTTCCTTTACTTAAAGTTTCCATCACTAAATTCTCAATTTTTCTGTAACCATTTTCATCAAGCTGTCCAACGTTCGTAAGTATGGCTGGCGTTGATGGGTTTTTCTAAAAATATATCGTATGGTCGTTCCATTTTGGCTGAGTGTGCTACTCTATTCCGTAGGTCAATCCACATCTCTAAGTATTTCGTCTGTTTCGAATTCAAGGTGGAAGGCGTAAGTTACACGGGTGTAAAAATTTCTTTTGATGCTCGATAGAAAAAATAATATCATTGTTAGAGAAAAATTCTTCAAACAAAAATTGTTCCTCGTTTAATTTCCTATCGAAATGTTCCTATGTATTTTTTTTTTCTAACTCTTAATTAAAAAAAGTTATGTTTCATTTACTTAATATAAAAAAAATTTCATAATTTTATTTTTGTAAAAAACAAGAACATTGATACCAAAGCAAATATAACTTCCTCCAGTGGAAAATTACAAAAAAATGAGTGGAAGGATTTTGATAGAAAATTTAATGGAGAACAATTTTTGTTTGAAGAATTTCTCTCTAACGATGATAGTTTTCCTAAAATAATTGAAAATACGTCAACGATTGGTATTTTTTCTTCACTTTTTTCAGAGTTTTGTTGATAATTTTTGATTTTATTTAAGCCAGTATGGTTTGTTTCATAATTTGTATACATTGTCACGGTTTTCCTAATCACTTTTTTCTTCTTCTTTAAAGGAAGAATTAGAAAGGGAAAGAAATACGCTACTTCATCGCTGTATGAAAAGCAAAATTTTTGTAGTACCCACAAGTAATGTGATTTGGTACTCACTTTAAACAAAAAATTCCAGCAATAAATTAAGTAAGACAGTATGAAACTGTATACAAAAAATTTGAAAATTTTTTTTACTGTTATTCGGAGTCGTTAAGCAATTTGTCTGTTTCATGTTATTTTCAAAAATATCAAATGACTAACATCTTGAGATGTTATTTATTAATTTTCTTGTGACTTTGGAGTTGTTCAAATAAAATTGGAAGCTTATCTTTATGCTCGAGTAAATTCTCAATTTCACGCCAATAAAGTTATAGGTTAAATTTAAGGAAAACGGAATCTTATAGCCACGAAATCATCAGCTGATGATGGTCTCTGTAAATCACCCAACCGCAGGTGTGAGTTTCTCACTTTTTTTAGGGTGTGTGCGAGTCGGTATATTTCTTCACAACCAAAAAGAGCAGCGTGCCGGCAAGTTTATTTTTAAAATGAGGTGACATATAAATTACATTTAAAACGATTGTGTATCGGCGTGAAAAATGCATTGTGATTTTAGCCCGGTCGGTATAATTCATTTTTTTCCCTATCTGTGCTCGGCTATTTCGCCAAAAAAAAAAGACACCTGGACGGTGTAGATATAAAGATGGTGAAAAGACGCACACGCTTCTTCGCTCGTCCTCACAAGTCACAGGTGACAGTGCGCAACCATTGTTGAAAATGGATTCGCTCTTTAGTGGATGAATGCGTCCGCGTCTTGGGGGAATTAAAAGTTCAAAAATTAAATTCTTACGAGTCGACGGGAGGTGTAATGTATCGCTGAGAAGCACGTGACTTGAAAGAATATGGCTCGGAAACTTTTCTAGGAATTGGAGAAAGAAAGGAGAGTGTCTCGTGATTTTTATTATTTACCTCGCGCCTCTCCATCCTATACCTATCTCGAATCGTTTGTCAACACTTCAGCGTATTTTACGTGATTTTTCAAATTTATAAATAATGAGGAAATATATGTATCGTCGTGTCGGCCTCGTTTGCTATAAAAAGTTGGTGAATCCGTCTTCGGTAGGATATTGTGCTTAGCGTAAATATGTAGGTATAGGTATGCAAACTTACAAATATTTCATTTTGTACGTTGAAAAGTACACTAAATTTTGGAATATTTGGTGGACATCTTTGAAGTAAAATCGTTCTAATAGCTTTCAAACTATTCCTCGCAGGTGGATTTTTTCCAAATTTCTTCTTTATTCAACTGAACGTATTCTCTAAGGCATGTTGGGTGAACCTGTGCCCTAAAACGAAATAAATGCCTTCTTCTTGCAGAAGTAGAGTTGAGATGTTTAAAAAATATTTCGACGCCATAATTTTATCGGAGTTCATTGATTTCCAACCAGCGTGTTCGGAATTCATGATTATTTATCTTCAAATAAAGCACTGATGTACTTGATAAATTTGAGCTTCCAATTTCTTCTGGTTATAGAAGCTTTTCGAAATTTTGATGTTATCTTAAATAATCCATAAATAAATAAATGAATGAATAAATACATAAATAAATCGAATAAACGTTGAGGTTGCAGTCGCTATTTTTGGAAGTTGGCCACGATTGATAGCTAATTTCTGGAAAAATTGCATGAGCGATAATTATAAAAATTACGAAAAGTTGACAGTTCTGAATTTCCAAGTTAAATGCTTACGCTAAACTTCTGATGTTCTGAACATACCTAATTATTAAATTGAAGAAAAATAATAATAGATAATATGTACGAGTAGGTAGGTAGGTCTGAGTACTCACCTCAATGTGCTCGTTACGAGCAGCTCGAAGCCAGCATTCGACGTCACCGTTTATTCTCTTTCCCAAGTCTATCTTACACCTACATTTTCTTTGGAACTAGTGGATCCTATGACCATTATATCCTATAACTGAAAAAAAGAAAAGAAAATTTACTTTTTATGAAGGTAGTTAATTAGTTGCTCAAAAGAATTACACTTACGTAATTCTGTCATATTTTGTGGTATAAGAATTTTTTTGGTGACTATATTTATCAGCCTCATTATTGTAATACTTATAATACCTTTAATTACCAAATATTTTGAAAATTGTTTGCATTTAAACGAGCAGCACAATATGAGTTAGAGCGATATATAGGTAAAAACGAAACTGGTTTGTAAGATTTCGAAAATATCATATTATTTTGCTCTGTAGTCTGTACTACATATTTCAAACCTCTCTTATGGACTATGAATATCAATCAGTGTTATTTTCCATAGTGCATAGTTTATTTCTCGAGCAGTTTCGAAATGAAGTAAAAGTCAAAAATGAAGCGTGTTCATCCTATTTATTTTCTTATTTTTATTTTCAAATAGGTACCTACTTCACGAATGCTCCATTTTTTCTTCAAACTATTCTAAAAAAGGTCGATCAACTTACAGTAATTTGTCTGTATGATAACTTGATAAGTATTTCTTTCTTTAGTACACGTTATTTAAGTGTCATGAAATGCACACAGAGCGCGCCGCGTGTATTTCTAATACGAAGTAGTGGATGAAAATTTTACATATTTTTCTACTTCATAGGTAGAGCGTAGGGGTGCAAGATGACGCATGGAGTAAGCTGACTATAGTCATTTTTAGGTCTTCCAAAAATGATTGGGTAACAGCCTCTCGATATTTTGGTGAAGTTAAGCTAATATCCTACCTGTTTGAATTTTTATCCTAACTATAATTTTTGTGAAGAAATTATTCTTTTAATTTTTATGGCGAAATAACTTTTAATTTTTAGGAGAAAATCGATCATTTTTAGGACAAAATTTTTAAATTTTTTTCGGACGGAGAATCTGAATTTTTTTGGGAAAAAATCTTGAAATTTTCAAAACTCCTTTGAAGAAGAATTTTCATTTTGGGGGGGGGGAGGGATTTTCAATTTTTATTGGAAAATAGTCTTCGATTTAGAGGCGACCTTTTTTTTTTTTTTTTTTTTTTTTTTTTTTTTGGAAAAAAATCCCCAATTTCAGGAGAATTTTTTTTTCAAATTTTGGAGAAAAATTCATCAATTTTTAATTTTTTTTGGGGGGGCGGTGTGAGGATCTTTGATTTTCATGTAAAAAATTTCTTTAATTTTCTGCAGAAAAATTCTTCAACAGAGGGATGCAAAAGATTGACGTAGGCCCCATGAAATTTTTTCGATAGTGTATTAAAAATTGAAATAATTAGATGAATCTCGTACAAGCCATCCTATACGTAGATTTTCACTTGTAAGCAAGAAAGTGCCTACCTTGACGACGATGACGTGCTCATACGTTTCCAAGAGATTGATAAACAGGCAGGTTGCAGCGACGACGGCGGAGTCGCAGTTGACGAAAAAGTATCAAACGTGAATTAATTAATTGCTCGAAAATAAATGGCTCGAATTAAAAAGGGAGTTTCCGCCGTTATTAATAAATTAAAAACAGGCATTACGCTTGATGTAATTAATGAGCCTGGAAAAATTAATTGGCCTGTTTTGTATTGTTTAGTAAAAGTACGAAGCGCTAAGCTGTTCGCCCCCTTTAGCCCTCCGGTCCGCCGTCGCATCGCACCGATTCTACCATTTTCGACGCCGCGAATAGGGTTCTTTGTCGTAGGTTTCTCTCTCACTTACGTTTATATACTGTGTTTTTTGTATGGCGTATGCTCGCTTGCTTGCTCTTCTCTTATACTCGTACTTGGTATACGACTACGTACTATACAACACCGCATATACCATCGCGTATTCCATACTACATTTCGCTTTTTCTTTTACACCCTCTGCCTCCATTCGCGTTCTTCAACGCGAAAATACCTCCGCCCGTACCTACCTTCGTTGTGCTAAAAATGTGGGAAAAATACCCCTTTATACACTACGAGTTTTCTCAAGTCGGATTTTATAAAAGTGTACCTATACGATATACCCTACCTGGATGTTGGGTTCGTGTTGCTAAGTTCTTCAATATAATATAGACTGGGGTTGTGTGAGAGGGGGTAATAAGAAAAAAGTTAGATTATGGTTAAGGCATTTGTAGGAATTAGTTTGAAACTTTTTATGTATTTGGGCCGTTTAAGAATTTACTCAAGTGAAAATTCAAATTACCGAAATACAATTCAGAATCAGAAAAATGATTTATTTGAATGAGAATTCAATTTTTTTTTTAATTTTCGAATTTGACGAATTTTTCAAATTTCTGAAATTTTTGTAAAAATTCAAAATTGAGTTATTTGAAAATTTCAAAAAAATTTTTAAAAATTGAATCCACTTTTGAAATTTATCAAATTTTACGCTTTGAAAATCTTTTTAAATTTATGTAGTAGATCTTTGAAATTATTAAATTTTATTTTTTTAAAAACGCCTGTTGATGAAGATCTTGCAGAAGTCCCGAGCAGCACAATCGACAAATTATCGAAATAAAAAATCGACAGAATATCGAATTCGATAAAGTGTCGCGTTAGTTCCGCCTAAATCGTGAAATTATCTTTCGATATATAGATAGATTATCGACGAATTATAGTTAGTAAAAATTTCGAGATTATAGTAAGATATTTTATCGATAATCTATCTATAATATCGAAAGATAATTTCACGATTTAGGCGGAATTTTCGCGACACTATATAGAATTCGAAATTCTGTCGATTTTTTATCGATTTTTTATTCCGATTTTTCGTCTTTTACTAGCTTTTTTCTATAATTAAAAAAATCATTAATTAGCATAATTAATACATTAAACTATGCCTAAACACATTATTCATGTTACGGTAAGAGGATCATTTCAGAAAAAGTAAAAAAAAGTTATAAAAAATCTGCCACCCGTGGGGCTTGAACCATCTACCTCCTGCATGGTAATCCCCTTAACCACTATGCCATACCTTATCGTTGAGGAATTAGCAATAAAACGCTTATAATAGGCAGTTTAGTACTTCCAGCCGTGTTGGACTTAAAAAAATTTTCACCAATTTGGAAATAATTTCAAATATCGTCACAAAATCGTTGAAAAATCGTTCGACAAATTTCAGATTATTTGTCGATAATGTAGTTTCAAATATCGCCACAAAATCGTTGAAAAATCGAATTCGAGGAATTTCATATTACGTGTCGATAATATAGTTTCAAATATTGTCATAAAATCGTTGAAAAATCGAATTCGAGAAATTTCAGATTACGTGTCGATAATAAAGTTTTAAATATCTTCACAAAATCGTTAAAAAATCGAATTCGAGAAATTTCATATTAGGTGTCGATAATATAGTTTCAAATATCTTCACGCAATCGTTAGAAAATTGGATTCGATAAATTTAATATAATCTGTCGATAATATAGTTTCAAATGTCGTCAAAAAATCGGTAAAATATCGAAGTCGAGAAATTTCATATAATCTGTCGATAATATAGTTTTAAATATCTTTACAAAATCGTTAAAAAATCGAATTCGATAAATTTAATATTCTTTGTCGATAATGTAGTTTCAAATATCTGCCCAAAATCGGTGAAAAATCGGAATCGATAAATTTAATATTCTTTGTCGATAGTATCGTTGACGAATATCGTCATAAAATCTTAATAATATCGAATTCGATAGTTTTTAGATTTTTTGCCTATGAAGTTGTACCGATAAATCTTTATAATATCGTGAGAACATCTATAGATTTTCAAACGATTTTTTATCGATACGTTACATCTTCCGATATTATCGATCGAGTATGCCGCTCGGGGTCCTGCATTTCGATTTTGAAATTTGTTAGATGCTCGTACACCTATATTTTAAAATATCGTTCAAACCACAAGTAACAAAATGTTTTCGCTGTCAAGGTGAAAAATTGACCAGATAATGTATGTACTTACGTATGTAATTTCAAGTGATCAATTTTTTCTCTTGTGTTTTCCTTCGAATGATATTTTTTGGCGAATTTTTTCGCTTGTGTTTTGAGCGATTTGCGTGTACGAGTTTTTAAAAGGTACCTGCATACAAAAAGGTGGTTTCGAATTTTTCTACAGAAATGTTGATTCGAATGGAAAATTCATTTGCACGAAGGCATTTGCAGGAATTAGTTTGAAACTTTTTGCTATCTGCTTTATTACGAGTATATTTTCCAAATCAACTCGTATCATTTTGGTGCAGTTTTGCGATAAATATGTAAAATCTAAAAATAGGTTTATTGTTACATACGTGTATGTTACGAATTGTTAATTTTTGTAGAATTTAGAAGTCGATATATAGGCTTATGCCTGAGATAGGTAAAGTATTGTTGCAATTAGTTTCCCCTGTATACCTAACCTACCTATTTAGAATGTGGTGCGTAGAATCAACGTAGTAACGACAACGAAGTTTTTCTTATTTTTACGATAAAGACAGAGTGGAGATGGTATGAGATAAGGATTTTTACGTTACTAGGGAGATAAAGTGCTATTTCCCTCGCTTCGCTCGGTCAATAAACCCTCAAAATCGTCGAAAATCACTTTATCTCCCTAGTTGAATAAACTACTATTACATCGAGCCATCGATAAGGTGCTCTGTCTGCAATTATTATTGCCAGATTAATCGTTGTTTGCGTATGTTACAGTGCACTTCTTTTCTCTCGTCGTGTCTTGAATCGCTTAAATAATAAATAGTTACTGTTAATTTTTTCGGTTGTCTGTTCGATGGTTCATCTTGACTTTTAGTTTTACTTGAATTTTAATGTACGTACATACGTACGTATACGTATCGGATTATTAATTGTACCTAACGAATCGCGATGTAAGTAATTCGGTTTTTTAAAATTTAAACAATTCGTACGTGCTACAAAACGAAATCGCGTTCATTTAATTCGTTTCAAAATGGCGTACGACTTATCCAGCTATGTACTTGATTGAAGGTATCGAGGTATTTATGGTTTTTATATTCGTATTAAATCGTATTCGCGTTGTATTCGTACACTTTATTGGCCCTCCCTCGCCCCTAAAATCTTGTAAGAGGATTTTTCATTTCTATAGTTTGGCGAAAGCCTAACGTAGCATAAGCCAAAGCCGTCGCAATCAACTCGACATTACAGGATTGTGGTCAATGCTGCGTGAAAAGTCCCTTTTTATCGGACCGAATTTTATGCATTCGCTGAAGTGAGAGTGTGCGCCTCGCAGCCGCCGTCCGAAATGCTCATCGAGGTGAAACTTTTAATGACGGAAGTTCACGAATGAAAATAGGTACTCTTCTTTCCCAAACCCCGTACCATCCCTTATGCGCGATATCCGTCGTCGCGTCTCGTCGTATCGTTGAGCTTACGCCGTACAAAAAATCTAACGAGTTATTATTAATTTAATCAAATTCCCTAAAATTAAAATACCTACGAATAATTTCAAAAAATATGAAGAAGTATTTAATACCTATAAGGTAGTTGCACCAGTGGTGGACCCTTATAGTGGAAGTGTTTTATAAAAAACATTCTGGTTTAAAAACTAATAACGTTGGCGAAATGGTGAATATATATACCAAACGATTCCTTGTGTATTCTACTACAAAATGCGCTATAATTTTTTTATTTTACTTCATTTCTTTGAAAATTACGACCATTTTAAGTGAAAAAATAGAAAAGTCCAGTAGTTGGTCAAGATAATCTAGTAGTTGACCACCCAGTAGTTGGTCACGCGCTAGTAGTTGATCACCCAGTAGTTGGTCAATCAGATTATGACAACGGCTCTCAACCATTTAATTTTTTAAAAAATCAATAAGTATTCGGTAAAATTGTCACTCATTAGCCATGAAAAAGAGAAACTATCATTTTTCGTAAATATTTACAAATTTTTTGCATGATCAACCACTAGAACTTTACAAAAATTTCGTAAGTCTAGTACTTGATCAAAATGATCAACTACTGGCTAAACACCATTTTTTCCTTCCAGTAGATAGTCACCGCCATATTTGATAGAATTTTGGCAATATTTTTTATTTTAATGAAGAAATGGAATCTCCAAACTCTTCTGATTCAGGTCCAAATGGTTATATTTCAAGTTTTATTAATCTTAATAGTGTAAAATTCATATTTCGACAACACTTCGGCTTAACAAAAATCTTTAGAATTGGCATCATTTTGAAAATTGTTCTAACAAAAAAATTTCAGACGATCATTATTAATTACTTGAACAGAATTGATTCAAAACTTTTATGTGGTTCTATGCAGAAATGTTCCAGGTTTGCTCTAAAAAAATTTTCTGAAGCTATTTTAAAAATACGCTTAATTATAAACATTTTTCTTCTCAAGTGACCCACCATCACTGGGTCGTGGCCCACGACTGGTGCAACTACCTTATTGTTATAAATTTACTCAAAAAATTGCATTTTTTCGTGGTATCCGTAGCTTATTGGCAGGCATCATACAACTGCGTCAAAAGTTAATGAAAAATCGAACATTGATTTCTGACATATGAAAATAAAGTATACATATCCAACTTTCATTTTTCTTGCCAAAATTCTAGTGCATTTCGAGGAACGAAACCTTGCATTTCTGCTCCTGTCGTTTCAAAATTTTGAAAATTAAAATACCAAAAAAAGTGAGCGTAATTAAAAACAATATCAAAATAGAAAATAAGGAGAGAAACGAGGTATAAGACGCGAAAAAGGGAATAGAAAGCTGTGTTTTGCACTCGCTAATGATGTATTCCGGACCACACTTCATTCGTTGAAAAGCCAATTGCGTATTCTGGGCGCGGATTCTATTTTGCAAAGAGCCCTTCTTTGAATGAGCCTACACGTTGGGCATGGTTACGTTACGCTTCGTCGTTTAGATGATTGCGTAACCCCTTATTTTGGCGCGCACAGCTACTCCCTGTTGGTAAATTGATGTTTTAGAAGTGATTTTATTCTCTGTAATGAAATCATCGACTCGAGTTCGCCTCGCAGCCGTTCGATCGCGAGCTACTGTCGCTACAGTTACACTTCGTAAGAGCGTTTTCCAACTCCCTAAACTAATTATCCAATCGGCGTGCAGCCCCCTCGATTGGCCGAAGAGAATTTCGGCTTGGTAACATATTGTCTTCGTTAAATCGCGTTTATTATCTGCGGAAGGGGGTCTGGGATGGGCCAATTATATAGAGAGTGTATCGATAAATTCGATTTCCTATGGAGAAGGTGAAATTCGCCTATGAGCATTGAACATGTAGGTATTTAAGAAATTATTTTGACATTTTTCCCCCATCTTCGGTACGTAGATTTTTCATCACTTTAGACTTTTTCCATTTTTTAAATTCATAAGTATTATTTTGCAACTTGAATGTTGATCGAAAAAAAAAGTTTTAGAAATGAAAAATGATGTCTCACCCAGTACCTACCTTACTCATGTACAAATTGTAGATCAAATATTTTCTTTATTATATAGGCATGGACCAGTATAACTACATAAAAGAAAGAAATACCTATCTGTGTATTTATAGGGTAATCCCTGTAACGAATTTTCACGATTGGTTTATTTTTTTGCCTTCTCGATGGATGGCAAATTATCGTACAAAATGAAAATACGTATAGGTATTCATTACGGTGCACCTATTTTGTATAGGTATGGTACCAATGTTGGCAGTATTAATCCGGCTTCCAAAAATTGATTTACTTTGCGTTTTTCGCGTTTGGCCGGGCTGGACAGAGCCGATCCCTCCGCTTCGTCTCTTTACCAAGGCAAATACTGCTGTAATAGACTTTTTACCTCGGTTGATGGCAGGGTTTACAGAGCTGGGTCTTTTATACACAAATTCTCGTTAGGTGGTCCTCACCGCACCTTCGCTTCTCTTCGGTTCAAAGCTATGCGTTCGGTGGTTAATCCCTCTTGGCCAAAAGTGTACTTTTATCGCAATGTAGGTAATCCTGATTAAAAACAGTGAACGAGTCGTGCATATTCGATCTTCTTTCTCTGTTGAATCTAAATCAATGAAATGTAACAGATTTGAAGCTGACATTTGCTTATTCTGGCAACCTAAATACTCGTAAGACGAGTTGAATCGAATTTTCGCACGCAGGCAGGTTGAAAGATAATTTTTCAAAAATTTGTTAAAACTGTTTTTTTATATTTTATTAGGTACGTTCTTTATTTTGATTCTGTAGAAAAATGGTATTTATAAAATTCTGTTCCTTGATATTTTTGAAAAAATTTTTTGAGGCCATTTAAAAAAAAATTGTTTAAATGAAAATTTTTCAATTTTCTTGAAAAACAATTTTTTCTTCACAACTTTTGGTACCTCTGTCTATTGCCTATAGTCTTGAAAGTAAATTCCATGCGATTTATTGTTATAAAAGTAAATTATTATTGAATCCTGCTCTAAAGTAAAAAATGAGCCGGAATGCTTTTTTTAAGGGTACACTCCTTTCCCAAAAAAACTCTCCCTTTTCTGTACGTAAGTAAAGCTCCAATTGAAAAATTTTTCGAACAAAAGGTGTAGATTGAGATCTATAGACCAATTTTAGTTCCTACAAAAATTTCAATTAGACCCTTCTCTTCCCTCCAATATTGCATCATGTGTATGAAAATCATCTTTGAACTTGACTTATAATGCTTGCAGCCACCTGCTCTTACCTCTATGAAACTTTGGCTTGCAGTACAGCTAAAAACGGAAAAATAGGGTTTGAAAACAGACACTTTAATTAAATTGACCATAGTAATTCAATTTTTCAGGTCCATCCCTTTTTTCTAAAATTTTCTGTCACCGTACCCAAGGACTGTATTGAAAATTTTTTCAAACAAAAGTTGTAAATTGATACCCTAGAAATAATTTCCATCATCACGAAAATTTCAATTGGACCTCTCCTTCCGCTTCAATTTTTAATAATACCTACGTTTGAAAATTATCCGATGAATATCACACTTATTATATTAAGATGGAGGGGAGGGAGGTGGTTCAATCGAAATTTTGGTGATGACCGAAATTATTTCTAGGATCTCAAACTACAACTTTTGTTTGAAATTTTTTTCAGTTTAGGCGTTTCATGCAGAGATAAGGAAATTTTTTGGTATGAGGATGAACTATCAGGAAAAAAAGGGCCATAAAAAAGGCATGTCGGCTCATTTTTTCCCTTATCGACTCCATCTCTAATTAGGATTCTTTGTCATAAAATTACTTCCAATAATGCGATCACACGGATTAAGGGGGGGGGGCTATAATTTTTTTTTTTTTTGTTGAATGCATAGCGTTGACAAGCGGAATTTTCTAAGACCTTTTCATGACGTCATTTTGATTTTTCATCTATGAAGTTTTGAAGAAAAATTGGAAACTAATTTCATCTCGCTTTTTTTTACAAAAAAAATTAATTTTTGATTTTTGAAAAATAAAATGCATGGAGTTTTCAAAAAATAAAAATTATATTCATTTTGCATTTTAATGATGCTATTTTGTAGAAATTATTGATAAATTTTTTGGAAAATTAAAAATTTTAAGCGTCAAAATTGGAGAAAAACACGTCTTTTTCTTAATGCCTCGTTTCCAGAAAAACTATGCAACCCACGAGGTTTTTCCTCAGAATGTTTTTTATTCAGTACAGTCTGGTCTGTAGTCTGACGAGAGGGTTTTGCGAAATTTTAATTTGCCGAAGACTTTTTTCGAGTTGAATGGAATACTAAGATGAAATTTATGAGAAAGTTGGATAAAATCGGGGGGAAAAGTAGGAATTTTGCAAAACCCTCCCGTCAGACTACAGACCAGACTGTACTGAATAAAAAACATTCTGAGGAAAAACCTCGTGGGTTGCATAGTTTTTCTGGAAACGGGGCATTAAGAAAAAGACGTGTTTTTCTCCAATTTTGACGCTTAAAATTTTTGATTTTCCAAAAAATTTATCAATAATTTCTACAAAATGGCATCATTAAAATGCAAAATGAATATAATTTTTCTTTTTTGAAAACTCCATGCATTTTATTTTTCAAAAATTAAAAATTAATTTTTTTTGTAAAAAAAAAGCGAGATGAAATTAGTTTCCAATTTTTCTTCAAAACTTCATAGATGAAAAATCAAAATGACGTCATGCAAAGGTCTTAGAAAATTTCGCTTGTCAACGCTATGCATTCAACAAAAAAAAAAAATTTATAGCCCCCCACCTTAAAATTATTTTTGCACAATCTTGAAAAAACGATTACTTAAGCTATTTCAAATTTTGTGTTTTGTGAGTTTTTTTTGAATGTCTGAATATTTGTTTCATCGATTTTCCTAGTTGAAAAACACTCTTCACAGCAAATTTTTCTAAAAAAACAATTGAAAATTTATTTCGAGTAATTTTTCTCATTGCATTATATTTATAAAAACAAATTATTCGAATTTTTTAAAACTTGATTTTTGAATACATTTTATAAAATTGATCAGCTTTTTATTAAGTACTTTTCTTGAAACTTAGTTGAAAAATCATTTTTTTTAAATTTGTTTTTGTTTTTTCATATTGTTCATTTTTTGTTAATATTCTTGAAAACGTAACTTTTTACAATTTTTCTTGAATTACCAAGTTTAATTTTTTATAATTTTTTTTTTAAAGGATATTTCTTTAGTATTGAAGAATGAAGATGAATTAATTTTTTTTTTAAAATATTCTTCTGAACTTTTTCTTGAAATATATTGGCTATCTTTTGGTTATTAATACTAAGGTTAGGCTTTTAAAAATGTCTTTTCAATCGTCAAGTTGAATTTTACTTCTATGCAGGGAGGTTATTGCGGTTTTCGTTAAAACCACGTCAGATCTACATATTTCAGTATTGTTTTTCGAACACTGGACATTCGAATCAAAACTTACCAATAACGACCCACAGTCAGTACAATCATACATTACGTAGTGACGGGTTGAAGGCATCCTGTTGGGTGGGGGGAGGGTGAAACTCTCTGTTTTGCCGACGAAAAATCATGATTTTGCCGACGATCAGGATCGAACTGAAGCGATTTTTCAGAGGGGGAATCATTGAAATTTAAAAATGTCAACTTGAATCACTGGAATTTTCCAACTCATATTATTGATACCTATAAAAAGTGAGGGCAAAAATTTTAAAATATTCGGTTTTTCAAGGAAATAAATTTTTTCTTCCCATTTGCACCATCAATTTTCAAAAAACGTTGAAAAAAAACACAGCCCGAGTGAAGCGAGGGCGAAAATTTTTGAAAAATATTCGACTCTTGAAGGAAAATATGCATTTTAGCATACATGATACAATAGGTATCAAAAAAGAATAGAGAAAATACTGCCCGAGCGAAGAGAGAGCAAAAATTTTGAAAATATTCGATTTTTAAAGAAAATATAATATGCCAGCTCTCTTCCCATTTGCTGCATAAATTTTCAAAATGCATAAGAGAAAACTAATACTGCACGAGCGAAGCGAGGGCGAAAATTTTGAAAAGTATCATACGTTTTTGACGAAAAAAATGCACTTTTAGCATGAGTTGGTAAAATTACCAAGTTTTATTTTTTTGCATCTAATGTTTGCCGAAAATCCGAATTTTCAAGAATATTGGGGGGTGAGACACCCCCACACCTCCATAAATCCGCCTCTGACATTACCTGTTTGCTCTGAATCTGTATTGCTACCTATTTTCGTATTATGGGGAAGAAAATGGAGAAAAAAAATAACGATGAAGGAACCGTTGTACTACACAGCGTATTGATTAGCTTTACATCGCTATGCTGTACAATGTGGAACAAATCGGACGGAGGTGAATTTTCCTCGCTTTCCGTTTTGCCCTGTGGCCCTCTTTCCTCGTGTCCATCACCCCCTCGAGTATTTTTCATCGGTTCTATACGGGGCGGCCGCATTTCGGTGGCAAACGCGAGACCATCATGCTGCACCGTCCGTCTCTGACTGGTTCGTAGCATCGAGCCTTGCACGTGTTTCGTTTTTCGGCGTTTTTCTCATTTTCTCAACTTGGGCTGCTGCAACTATTGGCAGTTTTCGTGGAAAAAAATTATCGTATTTTATTTCATCGATTTGGTGTGGTTGTTCGTTGATGGGCTCAATGTGTGTGTGGAAAGAAGGATTGGAAACTTGGCGATGCACGATGTCGATTTATGGCATGTGAATTTCGTGCAATTTTCTTTTTTGCATTTGAATGATTTCAGTTTTGGTTCGCAGCGTTTAGTTATCTGTCAGCATTTTTTATCCTTACGATTCTTGTTTTTTTTTTTTTACTCATCATTCAATCGGTTGGTAAATACATCCTTATAGATTATTGTGATTACTTTTTAGGGCATATGACTGAAAAAGAAATAATTAATAACTTACCTACTTCATAATTTTTTGCACCCGATATCTATCGCGAATCTGGTTAGAATGACTTGGAATCGTAATCCTTCGTCAAATACCAACACCAGCAAAGCGATTCCAACCCACGCGAAGCGATTAAATTTCAATCGTGAAACAGGGTAAACGTTATCAACACCGGGGACTGCGGATACTTGGTGAATTGTCGAGTCGACGCCGACATTGACACGACGACAACGACTAGGTTACCCCAGTTTAAAACTAAAGTCTTATCGCGGCTTCATGGAAATTACCATTTTTTACTCTGGGGATTCGAAACGAGGAGAGGTTTTCCTGTTCCGAGGTGTACACGGTACGTCGACCGGGCACATAGCACAGCGCCTACATCAAATATCAGATCACCGAGGACCGAGGGAAACGCTAAAGGAAAAACTGCTCTTTCAGAAAATTGCTAGATAAGAAAATAATAGACTTCCAAATGACACGGCTCAAACTTTCAAAAATATCATGGTTCGATGAACCGAAATAAAAAAACACCCCGTAGCTTTCGGCACGTCATCGTCGTTCGCCGATGAATAAATATACAAATGTGGATAGTAGCTCATCGTGGATGAGGTTTCAATGCGAAAATCGATAAAAATTGAAATATTTCGCAGAATTTTTCATACAAACTATCCATGCTTTACTCAAATTGGAGCTGGGTTATTTATTTGAGTTCAATAAGTATACAAGGTGTCGCGTCACCAGTTGACACCCCTTCACCAGTGATATAGTCAACTCAAACTAAGCTCATGTATGCATGTTTGCCGACCCTGTGAATTAAAGAAGCAAAGGTATGCCCAACCGTGCCCAACTGAATTTTTTTGTTCAGTTTCAGATTTTTAACCATGCGTTACTCGACAACCAAGATAGGTAGAAAGTTGCGCTTTGCGGCGTTGGAAAGGAAATTTTGTGTAGAATTTTTTAGTGGGGTCGATCATTGTACTAGGTAATCAGGGGGTTTGTACTGCATTAATTATCTTGAAAACTTGTTCAAAAATTGCGATTTTTTTGCAATTTTTGAGGAAATCTCAAAAAAGTTTCATCATTAGGTATTACTATTATGACTTGCCTTGAATGAAAAAAGTTCGACCTTTTGAATGCCGCAAACCAGACTCTTCTATCTCACTTGGTTATAACTTAAAAGGTTATAGCAATTTCAATATCTTGGCAGAAATTTTTTTTTTTTAAATTTCTATTTTCGTTATTTTTGGAACTTGATCCCAATAATTGTATACATTTTAGTCAAGTCTAAGAACACTTCATCATAATCGGCTATCAAAAAATTGAAAAAAGTGATTTTTTTTGTTTATTTGCCCATCAAATGCCAGAATGTTGAAATAGTTTGATTTTGTTTTGGAATTTTTACATGGTAAATATTTACTTTTACTTTTTACTAATACTTCGCATGTAGGATTCTCCATGCCTGCTTTAATGTTAGAGAACATCATTTTTACGAACGGAACAAACAGAAGAAACCAGATAAAAAACGATACAGACCCTAAAAGGAAACTAAATTTTAGTTCTGAAGATGTTTGCAACAAAATCCCTCCTCCAATCCCCAAATACCGCCCACTCTGCAATTCGGGGCGATCGCGTTACCAAATTCTGAAAAATAATAATAGATATTTTTCAATACCTTTTACTTATTTTTAAATTAACGGATACCCATTAACTTGAGGGATGACGACTTGTTGGCTGTGCAGACTGAAAAATTATTCAGAAGTGAATCGTGGTAAATTGCCTTTGAACTTTAAATTTGTGAGCACGTTCATTTTAGTGAGTTTATGTATTCGATCGAATGCATTTTTTATGTCGAAAAACTGTATATCCACCTGCACTTATGCAGTCGATTATCTCCTGCGGGAGTTCGGCTATATTAATCTAACGTTGATTATTATCATATTGTTGTTGAATTTATTAAATTAACTAAAAGGTTGAAAATTGAAAAAAAAACTTACCTATAATAATTTCAAGCTACCATTTCATAAAATACTCACAGCATTTCTGAAATACAGCAGTGCAAAACCATTCCCAACAGCGATATTGATACATCGTCTATATTTCATTTTTTAAGGCACCCAAAAAGATTTCACATTAACTCTGGATGGTACACCTGTAAAAAAAATTGAAAAATATATTGAAACAGGGGTTTGTTAATTTCACTGGAAACGAGAAACCTTCGCGAATGTTCACTACTTGTTGATGTACTTTTGACCCATTGTTCTCGATAACAAAGACACTGACAGCAATATTTTTTGGCCCGCAATAGAGTCGAAAATTTGCGGGCCAAGTCATTAGCTGGCCCTCAATCAAAATGCAGCGGTATTTTTCGATGATATTCGGATTTATTCATTCAAAGTACATAAGAAAGTGAGTTTTTTGAATTTACCAACGGTTAAAAAAATTTCAGGAAAATTTTCGTATCTCCTTTCTGTAAATATTTTTTAAAGAACATTATTTCTACCAGAAAATTTTTTCCAATTATTTGTTAAAAAGAAAAATATTCTCGTCAGAATTAATGATTATTTAATGAATATTTTATCGATGATTTTCGAATTTTTTCTGAGTAAATAGGTTTATTTTTTTTACGAAAATTTTTAAAATATTTCCTACTTACGAATTCCTTTTGAAGAGACTTTTTAAAATTTTTTCCATGTTTTTATTTTGCAAATTTTTTTACGGTGGATTTTTTTGTACAGAGAAATATTTTTCAAACGTTTTTTGAAAGAATTTTTGAATTTGTTCCATTGGTGTATTGAGTACATAGGCGAAAATTATTAAATGGATAATTTATTTGACTTCATGTTTTTGAATTCAAAAATATATTCTATTTCTTCTCGTTATTTTTCATTAAGATCAATAAAATCGTTGGCATCTGTAAATTATCATACTGGTGCACACAATATACACATACAAATACATCGTATTGTTACCTGTTTACATACTTATTTTAAAGTTAATTACTTTAAAACCAAAAAAGCGGTAAGCTCTTAAATTTCACTCTCAAAATTTTGGGAGCTTCGCTCTTTTCAAAAAGAGCTGAAAGCTCTGAGCTGAGCTTAAAGCTCCTCAAAGAGCGAGCTCCTGATCACCTCTGAGATTCTGGTAATAAAATTACTATAGAATTTTTTTCGTTTGATTTTTTCTTGTGAGATTTTTTATAAAAAATTTCAAAATTTTAATAAGAAAACTGTTATAAGAAAAACTAGAATAATTATTTTCCAACAATTGAAAAACGTTTTTGAAAAGATTTTCCCTCGCGATTTCTTTCTTAAATTTTCATTGATAACGCAGTTAGGTACTTCCCGAGCAGCACAATCGACAAATTATCGAAATAAAAAATCGACAGAATATCGAATTCGATAAAGTGTCGCGTTAGTTCCGCCTAAATCGTGAAATTATCTTTCGATATATAGATAGATTATCGACGAATTATAGTTAGTAAAAATTCGAGATTATAGTAAGATATTTTATCGATAATCTATCTATAATATCGAAAGATAATTTCACGATTTAGGCTGAACTTTCGCGACACTTTATAGAATTCGATATTCTGTCGATTTTTTATCGATTTTTTATTCCGATTTTTCGTCTTTTACTAGCTTTTTTCTATAATTAAAAAATCATTAATTAGCATAATTAATACATTAAACTATGCCTAAACACATTATTCATGTTACGGTAAGAGGATCATTTCAGAAAAAGTAAAAAAAAAATTATAAAAAATCTGCCACCCGTGGGGCTTGAACTATCTACCTCCTGCATGGTATTCCTCTACATCGTTGAGAAGTTAGCAATAAAACGCTTATAATAGGCAGTTTAGTACTTCCAGACGTGTTGGACTTAAAAAAATGTTCACCAATTTTTAAAATTTGGAAATAATTTCAAATATCGTCACAAAATCGTTGAAAAATCGAGTTCGAGGAATTTCATATTACGTATCGATAATATAGTTTCAAATATCGTCACAAAATCGTTGAAAAATCGAATTCGAGAAATTTCAGATTACGTGTCGATAATATAGTTTCAAATATCGTCACAAAATCGTTAAAAAAATCGAAATCGAGAAATTTCATATTAGGTGTCGATAATATAGTTTCAAATATCGTCACAAAATCGTTAAAAAATCGAAGTCGAGAAATTTCATATAATCTGTCGATAATATAGTATTAAATATCTTTACAAAATCGTTGAAAAATCGAATTCGATAAATTTAATATTCTTTGTCGATAATGTAGTTTCAAATATCTGCACAAAATCGGTGGAAAATCGGAATCGATAAATTTAATATTCTTTGTCGATAGTATCGTTGACGAATATCGTCATAAAATCTTAATAATAACGAATTCGATAGTTTTTAGATTTTTTGCCTATGAAATTGTACCGATAAATCTTTATAATATCGTGAGAACATCTATAGACTTTCAAATGATTTTTTATCGATACGTTACATATTCCGATATTATCGATCGAGTGTGCCGCTCGGGTAGGAGTATATATTATACCTATTTCAGTTTTTCATTTTTTTATATTTTGGCTTTCCGCCAATTGATTCACTGCAACGTTGGACGCTCGGTTTTTATAAGTCGAAATTAATGATATCGGTGTCTCTCGTTGTAAAAATGGTGTTCACATGGAGAGAAAAAAGAGTACCCTGAGGGAGAGTGTTAGAAAAACACGATACGGCGGAATTTTTACAAAAATGATAAATTACGTTATAAGTTGTTTGGTTTTGCGGAGTACATATGTCTACTACTGTACAACGGTGTTTAGAAGTGCAAATTGTTGTATGGGGTTGAAGCATGAGCGTGTGTAACGGCGGAGGTGGTGATTGGTCCCCTATAGAGTTGACAAACACACTCACACAGTCCCACGCAGCTCTGTAGTGTATGTATTTGGCTTGTCAACGGCAGCCTCAAATTAACCGCAATCAGAGCTCGGTATCCCTTCTGTTTTTACTGCCTCGTTTACGCGTACCGTGGAGCGAAAAGGTTCACATGGCGGTACCTACGCGCTTATATACTACATGACAAGGTACCCGCCCCCCACAGATCAATTTGGTCGGATGTGTGGTGGGACGTACATCAAACAACAAGTCTGTCGTTGAGTTGTTTGAATTTTAAATTTTCCAATGAGTATGGGTTGAAGTTGAAGAATTTTCTTTGGTTGGTTGAGCAATAATGGTCACTTACTGTTGAGCAAAGAGAAAGACCCATTTATTGGTTCGGAAAATTACGGGTTTGCTGCAAAAATTACTACATTTTTGGACTCTATTGTTTTGTCCATATCTACTTGGGTAAAATTCCGCGGAGCTTACAACATTTCATTAACCCCTTTATATGTTTAGATTACCTTTTAAAAATGACCCGTGGGGATTTAAAATACAATTTTAAAATTCTGGTTGCATTGCTTACGAACTTATGATTCAGAAAGTCTAAATCATAAGTTCATAAGCAATGCAACCAGATAAAATAGTCTATACTTTAAAATTGTATTTTAAATTCCCACGGGCCGTTTTTAAAAGGTAATCTAAACATATAAAGGGGTTAGAAAATTGGGCGCTAAAGAGAAAAAGGGTGCCAGCTAGATGGCAATGAAATTAAACTTCGTTTAATACCCTTCATGTGGTGTCTGCTTGATCTTGCAGAAATCATTTCCCTCCCATGAAATGTTATAAGCTCCGTGCACTTTCACCCAAGATATGGACGAAACGAGACCAACAGTATATTTAGGCCTAGTAATTTTTGCAGCAAAATTTGTAATTTTTCAAAATCAATAAATGTCATAATTAGACAGAAGAAGACGGATGAAGGCCAGAAGGGGGGAGGACGACTGGTCGCTATACGTATTTATTATATACTATACAGGGAAATAAATTACTCTTTTAACTCGTTCTTGAGATTAAAATATGGCACGTGTCGTCGTTGTGTGACATTAATCCTACACGTCCTATTCGATTATCACTGGCACAGAAGGGCGATTATATAATGTATACCCTTTTCCCCCTGCTATGCCACCTCATCCCCTCGCGGATCAGTTCATCTTCCTCTATTTTGGCCGTTCTCTGGTACTCCTGAAACCTCATTCATTTAAATAATAGCTCGTCTGCATCGTCGTCATCCTGGGTAGAAAAGCAAGATGTGGAATTATAGTGATTACTTTTATTCGCGCGTAGTGTCAAGTTGAGGCAACTTATTGGGTGGTGGCGTATACGGTTGTGCGATGTATTGAAAAAGGCATCAGAAGGAAGAGAGAGGGATGGAAAGGCTGAATGAAAAAAACGATTGTCCGTTCAAATAGAATAGGAAAAAAAAAAGTATAAACAGTTTGATTGTCAAGCAGAAGAGGTGTATAGAAGTAATGTGTTGATATTGTGTAGACAATTAATGCATATCCGATAAGGGAAATTAACCCGAAAGGTGATATTGGATTAGATGGCGGTGCATGGCTGGTTTCATGTAACTGTTGACTTTGCTGCCATGGGTGGTTAATTTATGGAGCCTTTGTCGGATTTCGAGTATACTGACGACCTGACGTGTATATTTTCATGATTTTTTTTTCATCACGTTGAATTGGATATGTATAGTGTTGTAATGAGTTGGATTTGGGGATAGGGAATTGTGAAAATAAGGTTGGTATGTTTGAATGTTTTATGAAAAATGTATTACCTTGAATGTCAGTACATAAAAAAATTGATGCGTTGATTGATGTTGTTGAAAAATCTATTCGCTTACTGCAGATTTTATATTTGCTACCATGGTGCCAAAGCCATGGCTTTCAACATTTTAGTTTATATTATTTCGCTCTTTAGGTTTATAATGGAAATATATCGTGCTGAATTCGATTATTCATCAACTTTTTAGATTGAGGCCCCTCCCGACGCCTTTTATAGCCCCCGAGTTTTGAAATAAGCCAAGTAAGAGGCTTTGGAAGGCATCAATCGAAAATGTAAGTGAATATTCGAATTCAGCACCATCAAAAACATATCAAATAATAGGCCACACCATGCTACCGTCTTTATATTATTTACCTTTAATAAAATTTTCAATTTCAAAATTGGTCATTATCATTAGTTTCATACTATTAAAAATTACTTTTTTTGCTTACTCCTTTGTTTCGAATTAAGAGCTTTGCAAACAAAGTATACCTACTGTGGGTTGAATTTTTGGTATGTATTCTTCCACCAATTCCACTTCCTCAGTTTGAGTGGCAGCATCGCACAAAATTTTCTTAATGGGTGGAATTTCTTGTAAGTATTCTTCCACCATAATGGGTGTCAATTTTTTTTCCTCAAAATTTTAGAGGTCGAGCAGGCTTGGGAAAGGTCCTGTCAAAAAAGTGAAGCAATATTCGAATTCAGCGCTATCGAAAACATAATACACAATATCATTCTGTGGCAACAAGTTATAACAATCTAAGTCAAAGTAGGTAACTAGGTATACAATAAGTAATAACAATAATAATTATAATATGTCAGAAATCAGCTTGGCTCTTCGCACATTGAAACACATCGCTCTAGCCTTGTTATTGTTTTCCTTGGCTTCATTATTTCAACTTTTATTGTTTGTACAAGGTTTCCACCAATAGTAGAAGTCGAAGCAACGAAGCCAAGGAAACAAATGACAAGGCAAGAGCAATGTGTTTCAATGTTCGAAGAGCCAAGCTGATTTCTGACTTAGATTGTTATTCCTTACACATTTGACAAGACAGAAGATATGCCACACTATTTTTTATATTTCGTCTCATTATTTTTTATTTCAGAATTTGTGGATTGGGGGGGGGGGCTGAGGGAGGGTCGTTTATAAAAAGCAAGGCAATAATATTCCAACTCAGTGCTTTCAAAGATCTCGTAACAAACGATGTGCTACATGTTTTTTACATTTTTTTGAATTTGGACAACAATTTTTGGAGGCGTGTCCCTGAGGGATCTTGAGATCCCACGACGAAAATCATTTCCATGAATGTTCCAGATTTAAAAAAAAATTTATTATAGCTCTGGGATTTGGCATATTCTTGAAAGTTAATATATTTTACTTTCAGTGTTTGAAACTCTCACAGATGCGTATTTTTAATGATCATTTCTGGAAAATTTTGACGATCCTGCTGATCCTGAATAGTTTTTAGATGTGAATCGAGATTAGAATGATTATAGTTTTGAATCTCCTTTCGATGCTCTGCTCTTGAAAAGCTCATTATTTATCAATTATTGCTACATATTTCCAATCTTCACTTACTATTCGCCATAGTTGAACACTATAATTATAGAAATCTCAAACAATTTTTAAAAAACAATGAGCGGGTATGGCATATTTTCAAATTTCAACGACTGCATTTTTGAAGGGTCCATCCCTTCCAAGGAGGCCTCTTATATTCGTTTCTAAAGCCCAGTCGAAAAAATTTCTGAACAAAAGTTATAGATTGAGATCCCTAAAATAAGTTTCGATATGACGAAAATTTCAACTGTACCCTTCCCTCCCCTCCGATTTTCTTGATGCAGATGATTATCATTTGGAGATTTTCGCGTGTATTATGCAAAATTAAAGATGAGGGAGGGGTGAAATCGATATTTTTATTACGAACAAAATTATTCTTAAGATCTTGATGTGCAACTTTTGTTTGAAAAACTTTTCAATTGGTGCCTAAACTCCTAAAGTTCAACGAAAATTGAAAATTCGATTTTTTGAAAGTTGCTATATTATTTTAAAGAATGCGTGGTTTCATATTTTTCATTTATACGTACACTTTGTTACTCCCGGTTATTTAATATAATTTCCTTACGAATAACAGAATAAAATTTACAATAAAAAATATATCACGTTATCAAAAAATAAAATTTGAAAAATACATTAAAATTAAAACTAATTGACGAATTACAGAAAATTTATCGAAAAAATTACATCAAACCAAATACCAAGGATCATGAGCCGTTATATCCTTGTTATACTAGGTAGTGTTAGCGTTAGACTTGATCACAATTGAAGAAAATTTACAAAAAATTAGAAAAATACGCCAATCAAGAAAATCTTCATATTCCCAAAAAATTATTTACGAATTTGAAAACATTTATCAAAAGAAATCAACAACATTATATTCGTGTTATTTTTTTTTCGGTGGTAAAACGAGATCCATACGTAACACTACTGGCGGGAAGTCCTCTCTCCAAACGTCCCCAAGACAGCCATTGGAGCTTCGAATTCTTCGTTTTTAATATCCTCCCACCATTTTGTAATATGATAAAGATATGATAGTTGTCTTTTGTACCTACCCACGTACGTTTTTTCAAATTGAAAAATTAGCCAAAATTTAATTGCTCATCTTCCCATGAATTTTTTTTCCCTTTATTTACTATGGACTTCATCCTGCTCATTCCATTTTTGTAAGGTATCTAGTGCAGCTAATTACGCCACGTTGAAGTTTGAGGCCATCTGAGAGGCAAACTTGGGACTCAAACAAAAAAGTAATAATTGGCTATCTCCCACAAAAAAATTGGCCCCTGCACCCAAATCCCTCCCCGCCACACCACTTTGAATTTTTTTTGAAAAAATGCAAGTATTTACGCCACCTGCAGGTAACTCCGTCATTTTTTCAAAATTTATATAAAATGATTGAAAACATCGTTTAAAATTATTTATTCATCAAAAAGGCACACATATGAGTAAATTATCATCATTACTGCGACTCTTTAGCTTTTGGAGGACGTAACGTTCTTCTTGGTATTGTGATACACGTTACTTGCCATCTGAACACCCATTTTTTTTACATTTGATATCTCTAACTGCATCCTCCATCTGCTTTTGAGTCCATTTATTTCGCGAACACATTTCATTTCATTAAAAATCATTAAAACTAACGAAATTTCTGAAAAAATGATAAAGTGAAGGATTTGTTTACGATTCGTTGAAGTGGCGTAATTAGCTGCATCGCAACTTTTGAGAATTTCTCAAAATTTAGGTAGGTACTTGCCCGTGTAGCAATTGTCGACATCGACATTTATGTCGACAAAATTCAGACACATTTTTTTCTCGGTTAACGATGAATTAAAAATGATATTTGAGATTTAAAGTAATGTTCTATGTTAAACATAACTGTTCAATCAAAATTTTTGAATTTTTCTCAGTATTTTCCTATAATTTAGAAAACGTTGTTTTTCTACATAGACAAGTCGATGTAAAAATCGATACTCGATAAACGCATCGACATTTATGTCGACAATTTCTGCCAATTAAATTTACAAATTTTATATCTAAAAAGAACTAAAAACAATTAATAAGAACATTTTAAGCTCAGGAATAAATAATTTTTGAAAGAATCACAAAATTTTCTTATTTTTCAAAGTTTTGAATAATACAACGACTTGTCGAGTTATTGTCGACATAATTGTCGATGGTCGAATAATGCATCGACTTCACTGTCGACAGTGTCGACCAGAGGAATTTTAAGTCGAGATAGTGTCGATGTGATTGTCGAGGGTCGAATAATGCATCGACTTAACTGTCGACAGTGTTGACCAGAGGAATTTTAAGTCGAGTTAATGTCGATCTAATTGTCGAGGGTCGAATAATGCATCGACTTGACTGTCGACATCTTGAGGGTGATTGTGATACTCGCAGATAAAGTGTGTTGTGAATTAGTACATAAGGTCTAAGAATCATCTCTATGTTAGTTGGACACTCGCATGTGTCCAGCTACAAAGGTGGCCTCAATGCCGCATATTTGACAAAAAATGTCGAAATGTTGGCTTGAACACTATTTTTGGTGTAATTTTAATATATACTTATATTGAATATTTGAACTTAACATATTTTTCAAAATCTCACCATTGCAAATGTCGATGTGGGTGTCGATATAAATGTCGACACATCGAAATCGGTCACTTTTCGATCGTACATGTCGACACGATTGTGGATGGTTTGTCGAGCTTATTATCGACATGTTTGTCAACCGTCCAAATATGGCTCGACATGTCGAGCCATATTTGGACGGTCGACAAACATGTCGATAATAAGCTCGACAAACCATCCACAATCGTGTCGACATGTACGATCGAAAAGTGACCGATTTCGATGTGTCGACATTTATATCGAAATTAGCATCGACGTTGCTACACGGGTGATGACGAAATAATGAAAAACTGAGTATCGATTCGTATTCAGCGTGAAATTTACAATATTATAGAGCAATATTTTAGTAAAATTTATCGAGCCGAATTAAAATTGAAAAAATTTTCCAAAGTGACGTCAAAAATTAGATCAAAGTTTTTTTTGGTATTGCATTTGCACCAAAATCGACCCACGGATCAATAAAACGCTCGGTTGGTGATTTTTTCTTTCATTATCCTGTATCAACATTGATATCGACGTCACATGAAACAGCCACCTAGCGCCATCTGCCTTTCATGCCTGAGAAAGAGGGTAGTGGCGTATTTAGATGCAGTGGCGTAATTAGCTGCATTTACCTCAGCATTACACATTTTTAAAATTGTATTAAATTATTAAATTTATTCAATCAATTTTTATTTAAGTCAATACATTAAAGTTTAATTTATTTTCAAAATAAATTTAATTAACTTTAGAAATTAAATTAATAAAAAAATTTAAAAATATTAAATTAAATACCAAATTTAAGATAAGAATACCTAATTATTGTCGGTTGCCATGTCTCTTGTCTATTGTACCTACCCGAGCAGCACACTCGACAAATTATCGAAATAAAAAATCGACAGAATATCGAATTCGATAAAGTGTCGCGTTAGTTCCGCATAAATCGTGAAATTATCTTTCGATATATCGACAGATTATCGATGAATTATAGTTGGCAAAATCCATCAACAGATTAACTTTCGATAAAATCGAACGATTTTTCTTTTAAAAATCTCAAGATTATAGTTAGATACTTCATCGATAACCTATCTATAAATCGAAAGATAATTACACGATTTATGCGGAACTAACGCGACACTTTATCGAATTCGATATTCTGTCAATTTTTTATTTCGATTTAGTTTCGATATTCTATCGATTTTTTATTTCGATTTAATTTCGATATTCTATCGATTTTGTATTACGATTTTTTGTAGATTATCTAGTTTCGATATTCTATCGATTTTTTGTAGATAATTTAGCATATATGGGTATATGCGCGCGCACATTTTCAAGACCGGCTGGCGAGTTTGAAGTCGTAGTTACGCTTAAGGCTGGCGAATTTCGTTCCAAATACAGCAGTTTCTACCAAAACAAGCGTCTGTTGCGAACATCGGAGTTCGTTCGCATAATACGAATTGGATTATAATATTCAAACATCTTATGCAAAATTGGAGAAGAGGGAGGGGTCCAATTGAAATTTTTATAATAACTAAAATTATTTCTAGGACCTTAATTTACAACTTTTGTTTGAAAATTTTTTCAAATTGGCCCCTTTTTCCTCCGCTCCTCCAATTTTGAATAAGTATCAACGGAGTATTATGCAAAATTGGAGGAGAAGGAGAGGTCCAATTGAAAAAATTTTCAAACAAAAGTTGTAGCTTAAAGTTCTAAGAATAATTTTGGCCATTACAAAATTGTCGATTGGGCGCCTCCCTCCCGTTCAATTTTAAATACTAAGTATTCACATAGTAATCGTAGTATTGAACTTGGTAAAATTTTATTTAAGAACAACGATCTGGTTTCAAGTAAAATACCTAGTAAACCAAAAAAACTAGATAACTTGTTTGAAAATTTTTTCAATTTTGATTTCGCATATTACTGTTACACGTAAGTAGGTAAATGCAAAATAATAGAGGCTAGAGATGAGGTCCAATTGAAAAAACATTTCAAACAAAAGTTGTAGAATAATATTCTGGATTTAATTTTGGTTATTATAAAAATTTCGATTTGGCCCTTTCTTCCCATCCAATTTTGAATATAAAGTAGGTATTTTTTGACTAGAAAAAAATCAATATAGTTTCAACAACTATCGTTACAAAATCGTTGAAATATCGAAGTCGATAAATTTCATATAATGTGTCGATAATATAGTTTTAAATATCGTCACAAAATCGTTGAAAAATCGAATTCGAGAAATTTCATATAATCTGTCGCTAATACAGTTTTAAATATCTTCACAAAATCTTTAAAAAATCGAATTCGATAAATTTAATATTCTTTTTCGATAATATAGTTTCAAATATCTTCACAAAATCGTTAAAAAATCGAATTCGAGAAATTTCAGATTATTTGTCGATAATATAGTTCTAAATATCGTCACAAAATCGTTGAAAAATCGAATTCGAGAAATTTCAGATTACGTGTCGATAATATAGTTTCAAATATCTGCACAAAATCGTTAAAAAATCGAATTCGAGAAATTTCAGATTATTTGTCGATAATATAGTTTCAAATATCTGCACAAAATCGGTGGAAAATCGGATTCGATAAATTTAATATTCTTTGTCGATAGTATCGTTGACGAATATCGTCCTAAAATCGTAATACTATCAAATTCGATAGTTGTTAGATTTTTTGCCTATAAAATCGTACAGCTAAATCTGTATCATATCGTGAGAACATCTTTAGATTTTTAAACGATTTTTTATCGATACGTTTCAACTTTCGATATTATCGATCGAGTGTGCTGCTCGGGTACGTACATTTTTTTTTTCAAAATGAAAAATTAGCCAAAATTTAATTGCTCATCTTCTCTTTAAATATTCGTTTTGATTATAATTTCGAATCACGTTGATCATTGCTAACACGTAAATCAGCGTATAATTTGGGTTTTCTCGTATGCCTTCGAAGTTTCGAATAGGCAAATTTATTAACGTGAACTTGGACGTATTGTCCATAGCGACCTCACTCTTACTGTGTCACTGTAGTTCTTTTTAGAAGTTAGGAGATTCCCTAACTAACATATTTTTTTTTCTTCTTCACATTTTTCTCATTGTTTTGTTTTAAAATTGCGTTTTTAAGAGATCACAATTATAAAATACCTTTCTTTATTAAATGTCAATATTTCGAACATTCAAAGAACAAGATTAGGTATTCCTATATTCTGCGTATTTATAACTAACACGACAAGTAATTACTTCCATCTGTGACCGAATTTGAGAACTCACTCGCCACAATACGAAGGTACATATATCGTAGGGATTCGGCAACTCATCAAATATCGAAGGGAAATCCAATATCAGATAAGATCTCCGCGGATAGGAACAACACCCCCGACAATGCCGATAACGCATCGATTAAGCAAAACAAGAAATAAAATAATGGTCCGATTGGACAGAAGGATAGCATCGAGCAGCGGGATTCCCGACGAATTAGTAACATAGCGGCCGGCACTCGAAAGAAATATCCCGACGGGGTTTCTTTTTTTTCTTACTTTCCACCAAATCCGTACTCTGTTTAGATCGGATCTGCGGTCCTTTGTGCGTGATCACAAATTAATTTGTTTATGTTTGTTGCCTCTTTATTTCCACTGCTCTGTCTCGCTCTGCCTACAAAAACGTATATTGTCTTCACTATGGTTGGAACACAGTCATACACTTGTGTTTCAACAGATTGCTTAGCATCATGTTCACCTGTTTTGGTTGAAAAGGAGTAAGTAGAATCGTAGGACGTTTTGTGATGATGTCGATCATCTCGTCATCGCTTGGTAAGTAAAAATGAGAGAGAGAAAGAAAAATGAAGTACCATTTTACCTCGTGGTGGTATCGCCGGCAACGACTGCACGTCTCTTTAAATAAATTATATTTTATCGTACTAAATACGCGACGTGGAGTCGAACCGACACCTACACTGCAGGAAAACCCCTTCTTGTACTTTTTCCTTCTTCGCCTTTACCTTTCGCTTTGAATTTGGTGGCGTAGTCGTCGAAGTTGTCGTTGTCGAAACACTCGAGAAAATTAATTACCCTCGATCGAGTTGACGACGTCTTGGGCCGCGAGTCGCGGTTAATTATATTCTAGATTGATGACGTCATCTGAAACTTGTCACCGCAGATTTGGCGAGAACCTTTACGACGGCTATATATATATACACGTCTTAATCGAGCTAATGAACTGTAAAGCTGACGATAAGACAAGAACGAAGCGAATGCGACAGAGAGAGAGAGAGACGTGTTGCTGCAGCTCAGCGTTTCGAAAATTATGACATGATGATGAGAAGAGCGTCAGAGAAATACACAACAACAACAACAACAACAACGTACGACATAGAGAGAAAGATACCGAGAGAAACGCTATTACCAGATGGATGGCGAGATATACGCGGGGTCCAATGGCAAACAGGCTTTTGCAAAGGCAGGACACGACGACGACGGAATGAGCGAGGTAGAGAGAGAGAATACGTCGAAACGTTGCGCTCGGCTTCTGTAAATGACAACGTTTTCTGACATTCTATTTTCAAAATACCATTTCATCTTCACTCACCCCTATCGTTTCGCCCGCGTATATATAAACACGAACACGCACACTCATATACGAATACTACAAATAAATACCGTACAGCACAGTGCAGAGCAGACGAGAGAGCGATTTTCCAGCAATGTTAAGTTAACGTAAAGCCAGCCACCTCTCGCCTCTCGCCTGCCTACATTTCGACGCCACATCGCGTCACACAAACACCAATCATATGTCTGAAACAATGACGCGTTTTTACCCAAGATATTACTTACCCATCCGACTACCCCAGCTAATCTTTTTCTACTTCTGATGATGCTTTTTGAGTTTCCTCTCTCGGGCTTTCTCACTCTGGAATATTACTTTCGCCAATGCTGCCTCTCGCTACCCCGTATACGATTACAAACCCTCCCACCTGCAGTGATACTCGCCGTAGTGCTAGTTCCATTTACTCGTCAGTCGTTTATTTGCTTGCTTTTTTTTTCCCTCGCCAACACGCGCACGCTATGGGGCTTGTGTCGTCGCCACCGAGATGAGATATTGTCTTTTCTCTATCTCAACGTCGTGTCACAAACCATCTTCTCTTCGGATGCTGCTGTTACGATGTTGTACCACAGTGAGAAATTTTTTGTTCGTTTTTTTTCTCTCCTTCATTTCCTCATTAAATATTGCGGTGGCAGAGTATCACGAAATGATGAAAAAACGCGAAATTTAGGCAATTTTCAATATTACTGTAGAATTTTAATTTTTGTAAAGAACAAAAAACAAACGGTAACTTTATTGAGAAAAAATTGTCTTCTCAAATACGTAATTCTCATTTTTTTTAAAAAGTTTTGAAAGAAACCTCTTCACAAACATTTTTCTGATTTATTTCATTATTTTTTTTTTACAATGGAATTTTGAGTCTTGAAATGGCCGAAATTCTCCTTGCCTCAGAGAAATCTTGCAAAAAAATACTCTTATCAAAACGTATTTTTCAAAAAAAAAAAAAAAAAAATGTATTGTCTGAAAAATATACCTATACTTTCCAAAAAATCTTGAAAAATTATTTCATTTAATTTTTTTTTCAATTCTCAGGAAATCGCTCAACAAAAATCGTACGTCAGAAAATCTTGAAATAAATCTTTTGTCAAAACATCTGATCTTGTCAAATAATCTTTTTAGAAAAATGTTCTGAGAAAATTGTTTTAAAGTATCTCTTCACTAAAATTTTCTCAAAAAAAAAGTAATAAAAAAAAATAAAATCTTGAAGAAATTCTCTTGAAATAATTTTTTTAGCAAAACTCTTCTTTTGCTTCGAGGAAATCTTGCAAAAAAAATACTCCTGTCAAAACCTATTTTTCAAAAAAAAAAAAAAAAAAAAAAAAAAATGTTTTGTCTAAAAAATATACTTTTTATAAAATCTTGAAAAATAATTTTATCAGAAAACTTCTTTAAGAAAAAATTCTCGGAAAATCGCTCAACAAAAAATTTTACGTCAGAAAATCTTGAAAAAATCTTTTGTCAAAACCTCCTGTCTTGTCAAAAAATATTTTTTAAGAAAAATGCTCGGAAAAAAATTTGTTTTAAAGTACCTTTTCAAAAAAAATTTCTTGAAAAAAAAACTTTGCTTTTTTTCGAAGAAAAATCTTGAAAATTTCTCTTGAAAGAAATTTATGGCAAAAATCTTCTTTTGCTTTAAAAAAATATTGCAAAAAATATTCTAACTAAATTTCGAACTTCAAGAGTAATAAAAAAAATATAGAATAATATAATAACAACAGCAAAGAAATAAGATATACTAATCTAAAGGTTTGATTAACAGTACGACTACTTACTTCTACCACCAGACGATCAGGAAGATGTGCAGCTTTCTCAGAAAAGTCTCCATACAGTGCTTGTACAGTTTTCGCAAATTTCTCGAAAAATTGTCCAACAAAACATTTCTTGACGAAAAATCTTGAAAAAATGTTTTCTTGGTAGAAAATCTCCTCGATTGATAAAATCTATCCTCAAAAAATTTTTTGACAATAATTTTCTTGAAAAAATTATTTTTTTACGAAAAATCTTGAAAAAATTCTTTTGTCAACATCTTGAAAAATCTTTCGAAGAACAAAAATTTTTTGACCATGAAATCTCGAAAAAAATTGCGTTGAAAAACGTTTTCTTGGCAAGAAATCTCGCTCAAAAATGTAGGTACGTACACTGAAAAAAAAAATGGATTTTCAAAAACCGTAATGATTCTGGGTAAAACACAGTAAATTTAGGATACTTCGCCAATTTTAGAATCATTCCGGTGAAAAACAGAAAAGATTCTGTTGAACTCCGGAATGATTACGGAGTTCAACTGAATCTTTTCTGTTTTTCACCGGAATGATTCTAAAATTGGCGACGTATCCTAAATTTACTGTGTTTTACCCAGAATCATTACGGTTTTTGAAAATCCATTTTTTTCAGTGTAGTATATCTTGAAAAAATCTCTTGACAGAATATATTTTTGGAAAAAAATCGAAGAAGTAGGCTCGTCCGAAAAAATCTTCTACAAAAAATTATACCAGCAAATTTTTTTTTTATCCTCACGTTTCTTCACTCGAGAATGAATCTTGCAAAAAATCTCTAGATAAAAAAATCGTCTTGAATAAAATCCTTACCTAGGTACTCTTTGTCAAAACATCTTCTTGAGAGATAGAGTTGAGGAAAAGATTAAGTCGTTGTCCTGACGAAAAAATTGTTTGAAATTTTTTTGAAAAAATGAAATACTTAACTACTCTTGTCAAAACATCTTTTTGAGAGATGTTGACGGAAAGAGTTCGGTAAGTCACAGTCGTTGTCCTGAAAAAAATTTGAAATTTTTTTTTTTGGAAAAAAATGTCTTTGACAAAAGAATTTCTTATAAAAACATTTTTTATGACGTTATCGATGTCGTCTTATTTTTTTCATGCTTTGAATAAGACGTAATTTCATATTTTTGTGTTTGATGATCAAACTCAGAATCACCTGCCTCAAAAAATTCATTTTCCAAATTTCTAAATTTTTCCTGTAGCATTGTGACGAGGAGGTTTAAATAAATAAATTCCTTTTTTCTCGTCATTTTAAACGTTTAACTTTTATTTTAAAATTCACATTTTTACAATTTTCGTACTTATAACATGACATAACGTGTAGCTAGGTATATCCAAAACGAATCAAAATCTAAGTTTAATAACTCTTATCTCAACCTTTTTGGGTTTCAACTCAGACGTTCGTGATAATCCGAACACAGGATTCGCGACACTCCCGTTTCCCGAGGAATTAAAATAAAATAAAATAATTAACATTAATTAACATCAAAATCTTCAAAACTGGACCGTCATCTTAAATTGGTGTCAACTGACCGAACATTATTTCTTTTTTTTCTCGAATACAAAAAGTTCGTTTTACAATCTACGACTATTTTTTCCTTCTTCGTTAATGATACCTTTTCGATAACTTCGAATAATTTGGTAACATCATTATTGTCTAGGGTTTCGCTGTGAAAAGAGTTGCTCCAACTTGCGAATATTGTAAGCAAGATCTAGGTATTTGTATTTGAGAATTTTTTTCAATTCTTTCAATTATTCGAAAAAGTTGATATTTTAATCGAAAAAGAATGCTGCGTCGAACTAAACGTAGGTTCATCACTTTGAACAGACTCACTTTTTACCTGCATTTTCGCTTAAAAGGATAAAGATTTTTTTAATTTGCGAACGATTTTTTTTTTCTATCCGCTTGAAAGACCTTGACGCGTTGTCGTCGTTGCATTTATTCGCTCGAATAAACAACTACGTTAGTGGGTCATTGGCACCGCAGAAGACGAGGGAAGCGCAAAGGCTAAATGCTTTGTCCTGCGACAGGAATTCATTTTTTTCCATCGCTACCCGCGGTCTAAATGTGTCTCCGAATAGTTTGATGGCTCGAAAAGTGTCTTTTTGGTTAATGTCATGTCTGCGTAGGTACGTTTACCAGCGGTTCGCCGAGAGCTGATTAATGATGATATTCGAGTTTTCGAAAAAAATACGTATCCTCCGCTTCTTTTGTTGCCAGTGTGGGGTATATAAATTCAAAAATCTACTTTATTTTTCAGCTTGACGTGTATAATATGTATGTGTTGCTTCGGTAAACAGGTAAATTAGATGGTCCACTGGTCAATATAATGGTTTGAGGGCGATTCCGAGAAGGATTTGGGATAGGTAAAAGGCCAATAGGCTAATACATAGATAGGTATATAGAGATGTGTTGTGAAATTTATAATTTAGATTTTTTTTCATAATTAATTTTTAGGGATATTCATTCAGATTGGATTGACAAGAAATTTTTTTTAAAAATGAAAGAAAATCAAAAAGATTCAAATTTTAGTAATGAAATTAGGAATTGAAATGATGAGTAGAGAAAACTGATGATTTAAATAAAATTGAATAGGAAATTATTAGTAAAATTGAGAAAAATATCAGATAACATTGGAGAATTTCATAATCCTCAATCAAGAATTAAGTTCAAAGCTAGTAAAAAAATTGAAAAATGGAGAAGGGAGAAAAATTAACTGTATAAAAAAGGTCTAATTTCCACGACAAAATGAAAGTAAATTGAAAATTCTTAAAAATAAGTAGAAAATGGCAATCTTGAAGGGGAAAAAAATTTAACTGCGAAAACCAAGGAACTTGAAAGCAGAACTTACTTACATATGCCTACATAATATTCTGCTCTGTGAGACGTCTTCAATTTATTTTTTTCATATTTCGTGTTGGCAGAAAAATGTCTTTTGACGTAGTTGAGATTTTCCTTACCAAATCTTTCTCTGCAGTTGCAAAATTTTATTATTACCCCAAAATTGAACTTTAAATTTTAATTATTTTCCACTAAAAAGACACATTTATCAAAATATCAAAAAATAAATCAATATCTGATGTCATAAAGAAATATAAGAATGTATTCCAAAATTTCACATCAACCTTTCGTTCGAGTATTCGTCCGAGAAACCACGATTCTAAATTTATGATTTTTCTTGATTATTTTCAATGTGATTCGTACTTGATAATTTGCGAAACAATATTATTCGGTATCGCTACTCGTACGTGAAAATCTGTGGCCAGACTCGCAGATATACACGACGATTAACCCAGATTGTTTTTCTTCCCACGCGTCCCCTTCGGTAAAGGCGAAAAGACGACCCTCGAACGAATATCTAGTTAAGGGGTTGTGTACGTATATCTACTACTAGTATGTATATACGGCGTAAGTATATAATGATTACGCCAAACATGCGATTCGACGTTGTTGTTTTGGTTCTTTAATCAACAGACCGTTATCAATTTAATAGCGGATTCGCGTGATACGCTTTTATTACACTACTTATATCGTCTTTCTTCTCGAGGAATTAATAAGCACACACGAGAAGAAATTAACCGATTTTTTATCCACCGCAGCAGCGTCTTTCCAAGCGACGCAGATATGTCGTTCCTCTGTTACAACATATGTTAGATGATGAAATTCCCATACCCATAGTTCTCCAAAAGCCCAGCCATCGTTACACGTAGATGAAGTGTTACTCGCTCTCCACCCGCCTTCTAGTCGAAAGGTTTTCCAGGCTAGGGGTTTTGGTAAGGGGGCTCGAACAAGGATTAACTATTGTTAGTTTTTGAAAATGTGACCGTTTTTACAAAACGACGATGTTTTAATGTTTCAACGCCAAATTTAGGGTTCTCGTTCAGATTTTTAAGTAATAATCTTATCACGATGAGTAGCCCAGTTTATAGCAATCTGCACCCTGACGAAATTTCTTATTTAGCCTAGAAAAAAGTGCATGTTGAGTTACTTTCCTACCAGGTTCAAAAAATGACGATTTTGAAATTCGAATATGTAGATAAGTGGTGAATTTTTCATTAAAAGTTGGACTGGTGCATACAAAATTTCTGAAATTTGAACGAGGGTAGTTTCCTTATACCTTATGTAAAAATATTTTTTTCTTTTCATTCAAACTGCCCTTTGATATGTTTTGGCCCAAAATTAGGTTCCAATTTAAAAAAAAAAAAACGAATCTACAAAATTTTATATATATTTGTACATTCATCAATTTTTACGTGGAATATCATTCTCTACTTTTTGGGGATGATGATACCCTCGCTTCAATCATCCTTCGTCAGTTGTTGAAATAAGAAGGTGGGCCGGTAGCCGCGACCACCAAAGCTACCACAAAACCCTACTAACGAGAAGGATATGTTTGACTGTTATTTTGTGTATTTTATAGCCTAAGACACGATCATAACGTGTGTTCTTGTCGCAGCCTTCTGTAATATTGTCATATGGCAAATATTTTTCATTAACTGTTTGGGTTGTGTATACACATAGTATACACCTAACGAGGATGGTGTGTTAGGTAGCGTCTGGCGATGCTGAAATTTTATTCGTTTCGTAATTGATACATAAGTACATATTAGTCCAAAGCAAAGGGTTGATAAATATTATCAATAGACAGGAAATATGTTTTAGAAAGGTGTTTTTTCAAGGGTGAGAGAAAATAGTCCTTCTTTCTCAATGTCAGTTATCGATGTACCGTTATGTATCGACGATGGGAATTTTTTTTAGATTCTGGAGGTGTACAAAATACAGAGAGCAAAGAAAATTATTTTTTTTATGAGCCCGAGCAGCACACTCGACAAATTATCGAAATAAAAAATCGACAGAATATCGAATTCGATAAAGTGTCGTGTTAGTTCCGCATAAATCGTGAAATTATCTTTCGATATATAGATAGATTATCGACGAATTATAGTTAGCAAAAATTTCGAGATTATAGTAAGATATTTTATCGATAATATATCTATAATATCGAAAGATAATTTCACGATTTAGGCGCAACTTTATCGAATTCGATATTCTGTCGATTTTTTATCGATTTTTTTATTCCGATTTTTCGTCTTTTACTAGCTTTTTTCTATAATTAAAACTCATTAATTAGCATAATTAATACATTAAACTATGCCTAAACACATTATTCATGTTACGGTAAGAGGATCATTTCAGAAAAAGTCAAAAAAAATTATAAAAAATCTGCCACCCGTGGGGCTTGAACCTTCTACCTCCTGCATGGTAATCCTCTTCCTTAACCACTATGCCATACCTTATCGTTGAGGAATTAGCAATAAAACGCTTATAATAGGCAGTTTAGTACTTCCAGACGTGTTGGACTTAGAAAAATTTTCACCAATTTGGAAATAATTTCAAATATCGTCACAAAATCGTTGAAAAATCGTTCGACAAATTTCAGATTATTTGTCGATAATATAGTTTCAAAGATCGCCACAAAATCGTTGAAAAATCGAATTCGAGGAATTTCATATCACGTGTCGATAATATAGTTTCAAATATCGTCATAAAATCGTTGAAAAATCGAATTCGAGAAATTTCAGATTACGTGTCGATAATAAAGTTTTAAATATCTTCACAAAATCGTTAAAAAATCGAATTCGAGAAATTTCAGATTATTTGTCGATAATATAGTTTCAAATATCGTCACAAAATCGTTAAAAAATCGAAATCGAGAAATTTCAGATTACGTGTCGATAATATAGTTTCAAATATCTTCACAAAATCGTTAAAAAATCGAATTCGAGAAATTTCAGATTATTTGTCGATAATATAGTTTCAAATATCTGCACAAAATCGTTGAAAAATCGAATTCGAGAAATTTCAGATTACGTGTCGATAATATAGTTTCAAATATCTTCACAAAATCGTTAAAAAATCGAATTCGAGAAATTTCAGATTATTTGTCGATAATATAGTTTCAAATATCTGCACAAAATCGGTGGAAAATCGGATTCGATAAATTTAATATTCTTTGTCGATAGTATCGTTGACGAATATCGTCCTAAAATCGTAATACTATCGAATTCGATAGTTTTTAGATTTTTTGCCTATAAAATCGTACAGCTAAATCTGTATCATATCGTGAGAACATCTTTAGATTTTTAAACGATTTTTTATCGATACGTTTCAACTTTCGATATTATCGATCGAGTGTGCTGCTTGGGAGTGTTGAGTTGAGTATACAGGTTGTCTGAGGAGCATTTTAGCAAAAGTATTGGGATGCAGTAGCCAAGTATATCATTAACAAATTTTTTTAGATATACTTACGGTGCCTAAGATTGGAAATGAATAGGGTTACTGTAAAGCTTACTGCCATTTTCCTAGTAAAATTGGTTGGCAACCCTGAATTTTGAAGTAGTCTTCCGTTTGCCTATATTAGCATTATTAGTGTTTTTTGAAAGAGGCTTTGCAGTATTTGCACCTTTCATAGTTTTAAAGCTATTGGAAGACATTTGCTTTCTATACGTTAGTTTGATAAAAAATGATACGTTCTTTCATTTTTTTTTTTTTTTTTTTTTTTTTTGGCCAATAAGTTTGAAATACCTACTTACTATTGAAATTTAGAAATAGCATTACTTGAGAATTGAAATGCGAATTCAAAAAGAACTGTATTGTTCTACCATGCTACTAAATTTTTAAGAGGGGGGGGGGGCTACCTTTGAATTTTTTTTTGTTGAATGCATAGCGTTGATAAGCGGAATTTTCCAAAACCTTTGCATGACGTCATTTTGATTTTTCACCTATGAAGTTTTGAAGAAAAATTCAGAACTAATTTCAAATTGTTTTTTTTTTACAAAAAAAATTAATTTTTGATTTTTGAAAAATAAAATGCATAAAGTTCTCAACAAAGGAAAATTACTTTCATATTGTATTTTGATTGTGTCATTTTGTAGAAAATGTTGGTAGATTTTTTGGAAACTTAAAAATTTCAAGGTCAAATTTGGAGAAAAACGCGATTTTTACTTAATGCTCCGTTTCTAGAAAAACTATGCAACCCACAAAACTTTTTCTTAGAATGCTTTTTATTCAGTAGAGTTTGGTCTATAATTTAACGAGAGGATTTTGCAAAATTTTAATTTGTCGACGATTTCTTTCGAGTTGACTGGAATACTTCGAGGGAAAACTATGAGAGAGTTTGATAAAATGAGAGAGAAAATACGAATTTTGCAAAATCCTCCCGTTAAATTATAGACCAGACTCTACTGAATAAAAAACATTCTAAGAAAAAGTTTTGTGGGTTGCATAGTTTCTCTAGAAACTGGGCATTAAGTAAAAATCGCGTTTTTCTCCAATTTTGACCTTGAAATTTTTAATTTTCCAAAAAATCTACCAACATTTTCTATATACAAAATGACACAATCAAAATGCAATATGAAAATAATTTTCCTTTTTTGAGAACTCTATGCATTTTATTTTTCAAAAATCAAAAATTAATTTTTTTTGTAAAAAAAAACAATTTGAAATTAGTTTCCAATTTTTCTTCAAAACTTCATAGGTGAAAAATCAAAATGACGTCATGCAAAGGTCTTAGAAAATTCCACTTATCAACGCTATGCATTCAACAAAATTTTTTTCAAAGGTAGCGCCCCCCCCCCTTAAAAACTGCTTTTAATTATTGTTTCTCCACCGGCTTCTACTGCGCTGTAGGCGCGACATAATAAGCGTGAAAATATTACGCGATATTTTCGAGGTACCCGGACGACGTCGATTTGTAGGTATGAAGCTGTGTAGTCTGTGAACCTGTATCAGTTCAGAACGGATGTCCGGCTTGTCTCCGACCTCGTACTGTCCGCGTATATCGATACAACACCCATCCGCATAACCTATAATATCATCGCAATGGTGTATTGTCATCGCGGAGAAATAAAAAAAAAAAAAAAAAAAAACAATTACCGTAGTGTTTTAGGAAGAGACTCGAAACTGTGAAAAGTGCATCTAAATCGAGAGTAAAATTGGGTGCTCAAATCTTGAACTTGGAAATTGATTTTAAAATGCAAATTTCTAATAACCATTCATTTTGCAGAATATTATTCTGAAAATAAATCTAAGCAACGATTTTGTGCTTGTTTCACTTCACATTTATATGTTTAAGGCATTTGACAGATAATGGGTTCAAGGTACTCGAATGATCTGAAAATCACTCCCAGGTTCAGCATCGAGTACATCTTCAAACAGATTTTTGTTATTTTAGCGAATTCCAGAAGTCGTTTGATGAAGGCGGATTGTTTGTATTTAGAATTATCGTCCTCTGTTTGCTCGTTGAGATTCCTATCTCACCTTTTCGCGTTTACATAAGTAAAAAGAAGGTTTCTTTGAAGAATTTCGTTTTCGTAACTCGTAAGAGACATTTCTGTGAAACGATGAACGAACGGTTTTATAAAATTGAACATTGTCGTAAAATTAGAAAAAAAAATTAAATTAAATTAATCAGCAGCGGTCCTTTGACTTCTTCGCATACCTCTGTATCCGCTTAATATATAGCAACTCGGAAATTCCCTCAAGTATTCGAAAAAATCATCCGAAGCGAATATATATATACGATTTACCTACGTATAAGTATACCATATAATATAACAACGAAATGAGTTCTCGGCGAGATTAACGCCCCCTTAGGACATTATCGTGTACCGCGTCCTTCGTTCCCAGGTAAATGTAGATCCGACCAAGTACACAACAATGAAAAAAGAAGAACGTTCTCCCTCGAACGGAGAAAGACAGAGCGAGAGAGGAACTCGGGTAAAGCGTGAAACAAATCCGGTCTGTTGGTAATTCGAGATGTCCTGCAAAAATCCCACGCACCTGGAATAGCTATCCTGCGGAGATCAGCAGATATTTTAGTTCCTTTTATCGAGGATAAAGGGAATGACGAATTCTTTTGTTATGCAAATTACAAAAAGGAAGCCGACACTGCGAACGGTACAATTTCTTCCAGGTTTTTTCCTCTCTGTTCCTCTTATTTAGCTTCTACGTCTGCGTGTCTTTTTTCCAAGTCTCTACGTGTATGAGAGTTTTGCGATGGAGTTTTGTTTTGGACTTTTTTTTATTCGTTTGCTTTTTTAGTTCAATTTACAAATATTTATCGTATTCTTCTTACGTGTAAGGTCGCCTTATCGTCTCGCATCCACTGTGAGGATTCGTTTTCAACATTTTTTTCTATAAGGTTGCGTCCCAAGTGGGTTTCTTTGACTTACCAGTTTGTATTTTCTAATTTGCCAAATTCGTTTTCATTTTGCTCTTTCGAAGATTTTTCCTTTTCTCAATTTACCCGGTCGCAATTTACCTGATACCCGGAGTTACATACCCATGCTCTTCCCAAGGGTTGCTCGCATTGCTCGATTGCATTGCTATTTGTGAATCATCATGTGGATGTGGATGACTTCAGTTACGTAGCAGGGTTGCGGGAACGAAACGTAACGTAACGAAATAACGAAACGTAACGAAAAATTTGACCATAACGAAACGTAACGAAATATCGAAACCTGACAAGAGAAAAAATTGTAACGAAACGAAATGTTTGAAGAAAACAAAACGAAAACGAAACATTGAAATTTCAAAAATAACGTAATAAAATAACGATTTTTTTCTTCGTTATTTTCGTTATTTTTTCGTTACGTTATTTTTTTAGCATTACAATAAAAATGATCATCAATTCACCATTTAATACCTACTTATCCACCTACCAACTGCCCAGGGTTGCAGGAACGAAACGTAACGTAACGAAATAACGAAACGTAACGAAAAAATTTACCATAACAAAGCGTAACGAAACGTAACGAAATAACAAAAAAAGTTTCGTTATAACGTAACAAAACTACAAAATTGAAGAATTAACGAAATGGGGGTGATCTGAAGTAACGTTATAACGGAACGTAACAAAAAATTGAAAATAACAAAATATCGTAACGAAACGATAACGAAAAATCACACGAATTCCGTAACGAAATAATAACGTTACTGAAGTAACGAAAAAAAGTTTCGTTATTTACAACCCTGGTTATGTAGCTAAATCATGAATAAAATGAGAAGAAACATATAAAATAGGAAAATGACCGAATGTAAAAGAAATAGTAAAAATACGAATATTTATTTAAAAAAAAGTAATATGCATACTCCATCCACCGGCTATAATCGCCAATCTTTTGTATGTAGATTCTTTTTTAAAATTTTCTTCATTAACCACTTCTGAAAATGAATATCATACCACTTGTGAATGTTTTCATCATAAATACTATAATATTAAGAAAGTTACTGATTTAAAAAAAAAAAAGTGAATACTTACAGCTAGAAAATAGTGACTGTTTCCAATATACGGATTTCGACTTTGTTTAATGTTTTTTCTCAGGGAGCCGAATTTCCCAACCATACTCGATATACTTAATTTCTTTCTTCGTATTTGTCCGTGATTCTGCGTTAAAATAAAATAAAAATTAACATAATTATACCTGTGAGGTGTGTTGTGCTGTAGTTACTCAAGATCTTTCTCTTCTTTTCATCGCAATTTTGTTGGGAGTGGCTAAATCCACAATAAGTAATCACATTGTAAGGGCGATCTCGTTCTTTTTTATTCATCTTCATTCTTCTTTATTCTTTGTAGGTATGATTTTTTTTCGTACAAGTTTTTTTTTCAAACAAATTTTTTTCAAGTTTTTTTCTGAAAACTTTGATGTTTTATTTAAAACAAATTTATTCTTTCACAAAATACTCAAAATATTTTTCATTCTACCTAGGTATTTTTTTTAGGGTTTTTTATGTTTTAATTTTTCAATTTTTTTTCAACAAGTCTATACTGTCAGTAGCCTCAGTAAGTAGTTAAGTACTTAGCTACTTAGGTACTTACTCAATTTTGAATATTAAAATTTTAGTAAATTTGAAGAAAAATTGGAATTTATATCTACTTGAAGAAATTTAGAAATTACTCGATAAGAATTAGAAGACAAAAAAATAATGATGAAAATTAATGAGGGGAGTATGAACAATTTTCTTGAAAAAATAAAATTAAAAAAGTCGGAAAAAATTTCGGAAAAATAAACTTGATAAAAAATTTACTTGAAAGAAATTTCAAAAGAAAAATTTGAAAAAGTATGGTAGAATTAGAACTTAGAAGCATTTTTGATGAAAATTTTTTATGAAAAATGTTTAAAAATCTAAATGAAAATTTAAAACTAAATTTAATTAACAATATTCATTAAAAATTTCATAAAATGAATTTGAAAAAATTATTATTGGCAAGTTTGAATGAAAAAATAGAAAAAATATATAATTATTTTTTTAAAATGAGTTTTAAGTTGTTTTAAACGACAAACAGAAAAAATTTATATTTAATGAAAAATTTAATTTGAGGAAAAAATAAGAATAAATAATTATTCGATGAGTGATGAATAATTTCTTCAAGAATTTTTTTTTTTCAAAAATGGAATGAAAATTGAAAACGAAAAAAAAATGAAAAATTTGAAGAATATAAAACTTGGAAAAATTTTAAATATTTTATTAAATTTTATTAAGCTTGGTGGAAAAATCTCGATGTCCATTGTCCACGACAACGAGTTTTCAAACAAGAATATGATATGAATTCTCGTTCGTTCATTTTGGTTATTACTTGTTGTGGATTTAGCCACTCCCAATTTTGTTTATTAGGTAGAGTTCTTATCAATGAATCGAGTCTGATCCACAGTTTTATTTGAATTCCTTCCTTGGAATTTCCTTACACCATTTTGAAATCTGCGTTTCTGTAATCGAAGGAAGCAAGAGAGAGAATAGACACGAGCTTGAATAAATCATCGTGTACCTCATGAATAATTTTTTGTATAGACTTACAATCTATAATTTTTCGAATGGTTTTTCACTTATTATTTTGACAGTCTGCTATTTTTTGCGGTCTACGTGCATTAATAGTAAAAGATTACTTACTGTTAAACTTGTTATTTGATACTTATTTAATTAATTCTGACTAAATTGATTTGGTGTAGTTATTCTGGACTTTATAAGAATATTCCATTCGTTCATTCCGCGAAGCTCGAGCAAGCCCCGCCACGCCGAGCGATTAAAAATTGAAAATTACAGCACTCGATCTCTCGTCTATAATACAACACTCGAGATCCCGTCGTGAGCAAAAACGCACTCCAACGTCGTCGAATCCCTCCGTTTTTCGAGTGGATTTCGTGGCGGGTACGAGCTAGTTGTCGAAGTTTTTGAAAAACTTTTCAATAGCGCGCCAAGGATATAAGGCAGCCGTCCAATTAAAGCCACCCTGTGGGCGAGAATACTTTCCTTTGCTCTTGTATTCGCGCCTCGCCTTACTTGTGGTTTCTCTCATGATAATGTAGGAAAAATTAAGAGGAAAAACTCGCTTAAAACAACTACGCCGTACTTGAGTATTTTTCAATGTGCTTTCGCCTTCCTTAACTTACCCTTTCCCTCTTTTTTTCTTTCTGCCTTGGTGATGTAAAAATTGTACTGATAGGTGCAGTCGTGGCAGCCTCGACTTTCCTCTTCAATTTCTGTACACTATTGATGTGAAAATTGTACCGATCGGTGTGGTGGTGGCAGTGGCAGTGTCGGATTGGGATACTTGAGAACTTACAAGTTTCCCGAATAAAGCCATTTTTTTATGTTGTGAAGAGATTAGGAATCGAGAAATAATAATAATATACGAATAAAACAATTACAAAAATATACGTCATAATTACATATTTCAAAAATAAATTGCATGAAAATACAAATGAAACGTCTTACCAACCGTCTTATATGAACCTATGGAACCTACATAATGTATGTTCGAATACACTTTGATCGAATAAACCTGTGGTGGTTTCCATACTTTTTCTGAAGGAACAATTCCACAAAAATGTCGTTGAAATATGTTTTTTTTTTTTTTTTTTTTTTTTTTACTAAGCTGAAATTTGAACAATTTTTTTTTTTCTTTTTCAATAAATAGGTATTGATAAGAAATTTGAACAAATTTTTGAAGAAAAATAAAGTTGAAGTCGAAAAGAATCCCACGGGAAAGAAAATTTTTAATCAATAAAATTTTGAAAAATTTAGATAAAAAACATCTATGGTAAAAAATTAAGTCATTTTAGAAAACATGTACTTACTTGATTTAGAAAACTTTTGAATGAAACCACAACCATAATTTTAATAAACTTACATTCAAAATGACTCGTTTGTTAGTATAATCTATTTCTAGCTCGAAATGGAAGGATTCTTTGGGTTTCTTCTGATACCATAAAATGATTCTGGTCTGGAACATAACGAATAAATCCTTAAAATCTAAGGCACTCTTAAGTAATCGAGTCCATTTGATCGGCTTCTGTGAGCTTATTAACATCGTTTTTCCTCTGCATTTTATCAAACTTTCTCTTAATTTTCATCGAAATATTCAGGTCAACTCGAAAGAAATCGTCAACAAATTAAAATTTTGCAAAACCCTCTCGTCAGACTACTGACCAGACTCTACTGAATAAAAAACATTCCAAGAAAAAGTTTTGTGGGTCGAATAGTTTTTCTGGTAACGGGGCATTAAGCAAAAATCGTGTTTTTCTTCAATTTTGGCACTTAAAATTTTTCATTTTCCAAAAAATCTATCAATAATTTCTGCAAAATGACATCACCAAAATGCAAAACGAAAATAATTTTCTTTTTTTGAAAACTTCATGCATTTTATTTTTCAAAAATCAGAAATTATTTAGTAAAAAAAAAAAAAAAAAAAAGAATTTAGTTTCCAATTTTTCTTCAAAACTTCATAGATGAAAAATGAAAATGACGTCATGCATACGTCTTAGAAAATTCCGCTTTTCAACCACCCATTTTTCCTATATTCATAATGCACGAAAACTGGAAATTTTTGAATGAAATCGCGTACTATCGAGGTAAAAATTCGAAATAATTGAGAAAATATTCGCGTATTATCCGGAGTTCGCGTCTTATCGAGGAGGACGTATGTATTATCGAGAGTTTTTTCAGATTTTTTCCAAATTTTAACATTGGGTCTTATGGGAGTTTTCAAGGGACCGAAACAGCTTCGCGTATTATGCGGGTTCGCGTCTTATGCGGGGTTTTCTTATCGAGGTTTTACTGTAATTCATGGTTTAAAGATACTTTATGACCTGTTACAAACTTATTCGCGAATCTGAGGTTATTTAAAAATTCCCTTTCTATATTTACACCTTTTCTTTCCCAATTTATGTTTCTTATTATTTTGAAGTATTTCCTTACTAGTTAAAGTTATATACTTATCTGTAATAATTCTTGCCTCTAGCTCCTCATACATTTCCTCAATAATTCCAACATATACTCGTATTTCTGGAATCCCATGTTTCTTTAATGATTTGAACTTGTACTTTTGGTTAATAGAGTCGAATACTTCAGAAAAATCTACAAAAGCCAAAAGGCTTTGTTTTTTTAAAATTCATTTGATATTTTGATTAATTGTTTCAACACGTGTACCTTTATGGTCTACGGTTGAAAATCCTTTTCTAAATCCTGCCTATAAGGATGAGAAGGATGAAGATAGAAATTTTCAAAAAAAACTACTATACTACTTACTTACTTCACAATATTAAAACATGAAATAATTTGTCGAAAAAATTCTAATGACCTGTCCTGTACGTCACTTTGAATCAGTAGCGTAGCCAGACAGTCATGTATTGGGGGGGGGGGGGGGGGTCTGGACCAAAAAAAGTGAAAATTTTTGTAAAAAAGAGCATTAAAAAGCTGAAATTTCGTTATTTTTTCAACTTTTTCTTCGTCAAGGAGGGAGGGTCTGGACACCCTTGACCCCGCCTCCTTAAATACGACACTGCGTTGAATTGAAAAAAACAAAAAACAACGTACATTTTCAAAAAATTATTTGAAAAATTCATTTTGAAACGTAAGGAAATTTGTTAGATTTTTTTTCAGATTTTTTGAAATTTATTTAATTTTTTCCAAAGTCAAGAACTCAAGATCAATCAGGATCAGAAAGGGCCAAAAATTGAATCAGCTTTCATTTTTAAATTCTTTTGGAGTAAAATGAATGAATTGAAGAGTAAGAAAGGTAAAGACAGAAATTAAAAAACATGAAGAAACTAAAAAAATGATGTTTTAAAATCTCAGATAATTTGTTTGTCGGATTTTTTCAGCTTCATCTTCTCCACTACATTTATGTACTTATTTAGTAAGTGAAGTACCTTCAATTTTTTTCCAAGGGGAACGTGAGTTGAGAATACTTTAAAAAATCAGAAAATCGCACGTTTTGCTTTCGTATGTATTTCAACAAAATGGTTAAATTTTTTAACGATTTGAGTCAGCTACGGTACGATTAGCGTACATCGTAGTAACACTATTTCGGTAACAAATCGATTCGATTAATGGCTGCGTGTGAATTCGAGCCCGCGATAAAATTCCATAATACGTGCCTACGGTAGTAAATTTGTCTGAGAATAAATTTTGCTTCAGAATGCCGCTCGGCTGGCGACGACGACGACGACAATAACAGCAACGATGACGACGGTGCTTTTAGGTATTTTTTGAAAATTGTGTAAATCACTTTTATAGTCGAACAAGGGTAATCGAGTCTGAAAACTAAGCACCGCATACACGTATAAAAGTTGTCGGCTGTGTATGGTCTCTCTCGTATGATATACTAAAAACGACGACAATATTTTTACCAACACAAGCACTGTGGCAATGGCACGCGTGTCTATGTACTTTTTGTCGAAGGAAAAAAAACTCTGGACGAGGGCAGAAGTAGCGAGTTGGACTGTGTTTATCCACATATACAAGAAAGTAGAGCCATGCAAAGGCAACAGGAGAGGGTTAGAGCATAACATAGTGAAACCACATAGCGGTAAAATAATTTTTAATCGGTGCTTTTAGTATAGAAAAAGTTTTCGCCAACTACACAAATTTTGCCTTCTAAGAAGTATATGGGAGATGCGAAGAGTGGAGCCGCAGAGAAGTTTTTAAAGTCTCTCCCCCTGCCGGACGACCCCGTCCTTGGAGTTGGAAGAGCGTACACAAGGCGAACGTGGACCGACCAAATAGTCAACTATTGTATTTCACTCTCGGGCGCTCTTTTTAGTAGAAAAAGCTTGGGCTTCGGGTAGGTATGTGGAAATACAGGGTGCGGTGCCACTGCCATGCCGCTGCCGGTACGCCGCATCGAATAGCATCGTATTTCGAGGCCCACGGACCGAGCTGCAGGGTGGTAGGAGGGTTGCTGAAAGCCTATCATGTGCCCTATACGTATACGTATTTTGTGTAATGAGGGTACGAACGCGAGAGCAGGGTTTCCTGCCCGGCTTTTTGTATTTTAAAACTCGAGTGGTCTATTCCCGGTATATGGTAGATGTAAGCTACATCAAGTTAAGCGCTTCTGAAAATTGTATTTTGTGTGTAACGTTCTCTCGCCAGTACATGTTCGAGCTTGAGCTTTGGCTTGGGCGCTCGCTCGTAGTCCATATCAAAATACCGTAGCATTTACCATACATATTATACGTATGTATTTTCAACCCCCGATTCCCTCTTCGTCTCGGCCATCGTTCGTGGACGTTGCTCGTATACGAGATAGTGAGAGATGGATCTTATACCACTGTAATCGCTAAAAGCTCTCGGTACTGCAATTCCATAATGACGTTTCGCTATTCGGGTTATTTTAATTACGGTTTCGGGCTCCAGCCTTTCAAATTACTAAAGTGGTAAAATCTTTGTACAGTAGGGCATGAGCCATTGAGCCCAGTGCAATTAGAAATGAAATTGAATTGTGGGTCATCAAAGATTTTTTTGATTTTAAAATGTTCTTTTCGGTACAATGATTAACCACCAAAAAGTCCCCCTACCTCCCCTTTCCGTAACTCCACCAAATGTGAACACAAAGTAACCCACTTCTAGTTTTTCGCTTATTACTCTGCAAATATGTGTTTAAACAAAACAATGATCTTACCTAAAAAAAAAAACACCTGAGAATAGTGATATCATATAAAAAAAAATGTCACTCAGTTTTTCCGGATAAAATATTACTAAATTTTCCCGGTTAAAAATTGTTCTATTTTTCCTCATAAAAAATACTTAATTTTTCCGGATAAGAATAACTCAATATTCCCCGATAAAAATTGCTTAATTTTTCCGGATACTCAGTTTTCCGGTTAAAAATTTCCGGATAAAAATACCAAATTTTTCCGAAAAAAAACTACTCAATTTTCCGGACAAAAATTACTCTGTTTTTCCTCAGAAGAATTACTAAATTTTTAATACTCAATTTTTCGGATAAAAATGACTCAATTTTTTCCGGATAAAAATACTAAATTTTTCCGAAAAAAAAACTACTCAATTTTCCGGACAAAAATTACTCCGTTTTTCCTCAGAAGAATTACTGAATTTTTAATACTCAATTTTTCGGATAAAAATGACTCAATTTTTCCGGATAAAAATACTAAATTTTTCCGGAAAAAATTACTTAATTTTCCGGACAAAAATTACTTAATTTTCCGGACAAAAATTACTTCGTTTTTCCTCAAAAGAATTACTAAATTTTTAATACTTAATTGTCCGGATAAAAATTACTCCCTTTTCCAGATAAAAAATACTAAATTTGTCTGGATAAAAATTATTCAATTTTTCCTGATAAAAAATACTTAATTTTTCCGGATAAGAATAACTCAATATTCCCCGATAAAAATTGCTTAATTTTTCCGGATACTCAGTTTTCCGGTTAAAAATTTCCGGATAAAAATACCAAATTTTTCCGAAAAAAAATACTCAATTTTCCGGACAAAAATTACTCTGTTTTTCCTCAGAAGAATTACTAAATTTTTAATACTCAATTTTTCGGATAAAAATGACTCAATTTTTTCCGGATAAAAATACTAAATTTTTTCGGAAAAAAACTACTCAATTTTCTGGACAAAAATTACTCCGTTTTTCCTCAGAAGAATTACTAAATTTTTAATACTCAATTTTTCGGATAAAAATGACTCAATTTTTCCGGATAAAAATACTACATTTTTCCGGAAAAAATTACTTAATTTTCCGGACAAAAATTACTTCGTTTTTCCTCAAAAGAATTACTAAATTTTTAATACTTAATTGTCCGGATAAAAATTACTCCCTTTTCCAGATAAAAAATACTAAATTTGTCTGGATAAAAATTATTCAATTTTTCCTGATAAAAATTATTTGATTTTTTTTTTAGCAAATTTTTTCTCACACTATTTATGATTTTATCGATTTTATCAACCAGCAGGAGAGCTTGTTTTTGACTAGTATTAGCCCAGTGCAATTAGACCATAAAAATTGTGCTAATTGCATTTTGAGTCATCAACGATTTTTTGATTTTAAAATTATCCTTTCGGTGTTCTTATCAACCACCAAAAAGTCCCCTAACCTCCCCTTTCGAGAACTACCGACCCAAAATAACCCTCCTAGTTTTTCGCTTATAACTCTGCAAATATGCGTCTAAATGAAAAAATGATCATATCCAAGATTAAAGTATTATACATAAAATTTGTAACAAAAAATCTCTTTATTTATTTTTTTCGAAAAGTGGATAGGTGGTGCAAAAAATTGTGTTGAAATATACGGGGTGAAGTGGAATTAGGGGTCAGTCTTCATTTTGCTTACCCCGTATATTTCAACAACATTTTCTGCGCCACCGCAGTTCACTTTTCAAACAAGTTAATATGAGATTTTTTGTTACAAATTTTAATGTACTTTAATTTTGGTTATGGTCATTTTTTCCTTCAAACGCTTATTTGCAGAGTTATAAGGTAAAAACTAGTAGGGGATTACTTTGGTTTCACACTAGGGGAGTTCCAGAAGGAGGAGGTGGGTGTATTTTTGGCGGTTAATCAGGACACCGAAAGGAACATTTTAAAATAAAAAAATCTTTGATGACCCAAAATGCAATTTGCACAATTTTCATGGTCTAATTATTGTACTTGGGCAGTTGTGAAAATAAATACCATAGGTGTTTCGAACCAGTTATATCATTTTGTAATCGATGTGTCTAGCTCTGGAAAAAAATCTGAATTAAAAATTATAAAAAAAGATCCGAGATATTTTGTCGATGTACCTACGCAACCCTATTATACTTTCTGCCCTCGAGTCCGGTACGTTCTAGACGGTAACATGCGACAGGGCATTATGTATACGAGACAGATTCTTACGCAAGTAACCCTTTTGTATGATCTTGAGCTGAAGCAACCGCCTCGTACGTACTCGCTTCTTAAAGAGAAAATTAGAATTCTTCATTTTATTTTTTCGAAATACTCGAGCTCGTACGAGGAGATAGAGGTGGCCTGGCCCGCGAGGAATGATGGCAGCATAATAGCGATATTTTGTCTGTCATTTTGTTATCGCGGCGCGCGGCACGCCCGACCCTACGATACCAGATATATATTATATGTATATGATGACGAGGAGAAGTAAAGGGCTACCCCGCAGGTGCCAAAATGTTAACCCAGCTGCTGTTCGCTACCATGTGTACATACCATCTTAAGGAGGGTGGAAGGGTGTCGTTCTCCTTTTTTTTTTCGCCCTACGATAATTTATACCGGTTACCATGTTAGCTACCGGGTTTCTGAAATGCGATTTCATTTCGTTTACCTTGGAGCTGGGCGCGGGCGCGCGGTCAGCAGCCGCAGCGGTTCGTCGTAAATTTATAATCCACCAGGTAAATTCGGCGAATAGCCACGGGGGCAGTTTATCTTGCTTTCGAAACGGAGCGTGGAGCGATAAAATTACGAATATTTTTATTTGGAATTTGCTCTGATGGAAAGGCAGATTTGTGATGCAGGGGAAGGGAGGGGTATGACCCTGAATATTCGTGGTTTTTGCCATGTTACGAGTGCATTTTTAACTGGGGGATGATAATTTTAAATGACCCATCTAATGACCTTTACAAATAAAATTTTCAAAGTATAGAGAGCCCCGAATATTTTGATTTGGAATTTGATGTGATGGAAGCACAGCCGCGTGATGTATGAGTAGGGAGGGATACCCATTTTCCCACTTTCTTTTTCCATTCTTTTGATCGTTTGATTAATCAGCCATTGGTGTACCTTGTGATTTTTGGCATGTTACAAGTGCATTTTTAACTGGAGATTTGGAATTTGCTGTGATGGAAGCACAGCTTCATGAAGTACGGGTCGGGAGGGGGTAACCCTGTACATTCGTGTACCTTGTGGTTTTTGGCATGTTACGAGTGCATTTTTAACTAGAGAACTATAATTTCAAATATTCCATCGTATGGCCCCTGTAAATGAATTTTTCAAAAAGCAGACAGCCCCGAATATTTCAATTTGAAAATTTCTGTGATCGAAGCACAGACTCGTGACGTTTAAGTGGGGAGGGAGTATCCCTGTTCATCGTGTACCCACCTTGTGATTTTTGGCATATTACGAGTGGATTTTCAACTCAATCCCGATTATTTCAAGTGCCCATCGTAAAACCCCTCTAAATAGTTTTTCCAAGATATGGAGAGTCCTTCGGAGATGTTCTAAATTGATTCGTATACAGTTTCAGAGCAATTTGATACGTTACATTGGGGTAAAAAAAGTTGTAGTCGAAGAACGTGAACAATACGTCGACAAGGTTCTAATTTAATGATAGATGGGAGAAAAAATACCGGAAGTTGATTATAGATTAGAAATGATCGACGGTGGTGCGAAATTCTAACGAATGAAATTTTGTTGGCTTTATCGTATGCCATGAGTTTGTTTCTCAGAGGTGTGGCAAAGATGCCAGTACGGTAATTATTTATTAGCTTATTTGCTAAGAATATGGAGTAATTGGTGAATCAGCTGAGTGCTGATGCCCGATAGTTATACCTATTGATTGACTGTGCAGTTGAATAAGATTGCCAGGTTGATACTGAACGTATCAGAGAGCTGAAGTAATTTTTGACACCTTTTGTAAATACCTGATGTATATTGTATAAATATGTGTCATTTTTAAGAAGATGATGCGATGATTAGCCACAAATTTTATTGTCAGAATTTAAATGCACCATTTTATCCGAGGAAAAAAATTACCAACTTACCTATGTTATGGTAAATTTTGTGAAAAACAAATTTTTGGGAACCTGTGCGATTGTAGGATGACTTCACTAATGACTCAGCTTTTTTTGCTAAAATGATCTAATGTAGTCGTTATCAATTTTGCCCATTCTAAAATTTATGCTTGGTTAGCACTATATCAATTCAGTAACTTCACGTAAAAAATATTATTTTGATGGCTAAAATTTTAAAATTCGAGGTAGATACATTAGTAAATGAAAAAACCGAGAAAAAAAAATAGAAAATTGAAAAAGAAATTGGCAATATTGCTATAGGAAAATTGATTTTATGTAAAAGATCTAAAAAAAATTAAATATTTAAAGAAATACAATTTGAAAAAATTTACAAAAAAAATATAGTTTGAAAAATTATGACATGAATTGAAAAAAAAATACTGAACATTGATAAAAAAAAATTGAAGCCGAAAAATATTACCTTACCTATTCAAAATAATTTCGAAAAATGTTTCTAGAAGAAAATGTAAAATCATTATTAAAACTCCCTAAACTGAAAATGACCAAGAACTGAAAAAAAAAACAATAAAATAAAGTTAAAATTGTGAAAATATCAGGAAATTATGTCAACAAAAAACTACCTAGTTAATGGTCAGTAAAATTAGATCGACAATTGAATTGATCAAGGGGGAAAATTTTGTGCAAATGTGTTTTTGCGGAAAAATATTGAATGAGGACGCAAAATTGTCAACACAACTAAACCTTCGGTCTCCAGGGGATTAAACGTGTCCTCTTGTTTTGTCTTTCGCAAATTACGCGAGGAGTTGAGAGATTGCCCCCGCTCTTCAATAGAAGCTCCACCAATGGCTGTGGTAAATGAACCAGTTTTTAAATTCTTTTCATTTGAACCATTGCTTCTTCAGAAAACTTACTTATATGAAGCTTTGCCTGCTTCAGTTACTCGACCACAATGACCCATAAATTCAATAATATATTGAAAAAAAAGAACCAAAATTTCAACAAAAAAAAATCTACAAAATTGAAATAAATAGGTATGAAAAATTGGAAAAAATGAAAAGAAAAAAAACTTGTCCAATTGTTACAGTAAAATTGAATCGACCTTTTTGTTGGAACAAAATCTTGGTACAATTTATTTTTTTGCGGAAAACTACTGAATGAGGACTCAATATCCACCGCACAAAAGTGCCCCGTGTTTTGTTTTTCCAAATTTCACATGAAGTTTGAGAGATTGACTTGAAAAGGTTGTACCTATATATAAGAAAATAATCTGCATAAAATTGCCTACAAGGCAATGCCATATATTGCCCCGACCCTCAATAGCAGTCCCGTACCAACGGCTGTGATAAATGAAAGTTCTCGAAAATTTTCACAAACAGAAAAAATTAGTAATGGAACAAAAAATATTTCACGTCATCTTTTCCATGAAATTATACGTACAAAGTGAATTTGCCCCCTCTTCCCCGTCAATCAAGAATTGACTGGTACAGCAAAAAGTTTCGAACTAAAATTGTTCATTTTTTGTTCTACACAATAAAGGTTAGCTAGGTACAAATTTTTCATTTTAACCATTGCTTCCTCACAAAACTCACCTAATATTAATCAAATTTAAATATACCCAAAATTAAGTCTCCTACTGTTTTTTTGCGATATTTTCTGAAAAATCATGGCAAGAATTTTTTGCCTGCCATTGTACAAAGATCACAGAAAATATATGACCAATAAAAAATTCTAAATCCCCATTTTATGTAAATAACTTGAAAAAGTTTGGGAATTGGAAAAAAAAGTAGAAGAAAAAAATTAATGTTCTTCATAAATGTGCGGAACTTGAGAATTTTTTTTTTTAACGTTTTGTCCGCGTATATACGTGTAGAATAATGTGATTTTTTTCATTACCTATTGCTAGTTTTCTTTCCTTTCGACTTTTTTATTTTAATTTTTGTTCAAGGAAAAAAAACCAGTAAAAATGATATTTTATTGGGAAACTTCTCAGAAGAGTGGGAAAAATGATTCAATCCAATAAGAAAAAATAAATTAAAAAAAATTTACCTACATATGTAGTTAATTGAAAAACTTACTGTCGGAAATAATATTTTGATTGAATGTCATTAAAAAAATCATAGGTCGTAGGTATTTACTTGAAAAAATGATTTTTTTGACAAAAATTTCTCATTTGATTTCGTCAAGTATTTGTATATAAATTATAATGATTGCAAGATAATCTCCGAGCCCTGAACTTGTCCCCTGGTCCTGGGTAATTCATATTCGTCTAAAAATTTGTTGACAAATTTTTCCCCAAATAAGGCTGTGTCCTTGACTAAAGCAGTTTCCCTAGACTCTGAATCTGAAAACATTTCACACTTTCCACACGACTTACTATTCATCTGATTTTTTTCGGTAATAAGCAATATCAGCAGCAGGGTTAACATACATAGCACATAAACAGGCAAAGGGGGTCGCGAACGAAACGAAAAAAAAAAAACCTAACTCGTCGCCACCGCCGCGCCACACGCATGGCCAAAATTCTGAAATATTTTCGGACATTTCAGATTTCACACTAAGGAGAAAGATAAACAAGGGGTTTGAGTCGTTCGGCATCGGGGCAGAAACGAATGCCAAACGACGAGGGAGAGTTTTAGTGGCGCAATATAAGGAAATTAATAGCGTGTAAAAATCGCGCTGCTTGCCACACGTATCATAGCTCGGCCTTGTCGCATGACCCATGTACAAGCTCCGTGTATATAGACTATAGAGATATATACGTTTTGCCCGAACCGAAGTGCTGGCATGGGCCATTGCCGGTCGCGATTCGGCGACGGGGGCAGGCGAGAAGAAATATTAATAAAAAAAGAACAAGTCCGCGGAAAAAAATACAGAACAGAGGGATAGAGCTTATAAAAATTCCTACGACGCTTGGGGTTAGATTTAATATTTACTTGGCGGTTTTCCGAGATGTTTTCAGGGTCGGTTGTGTTATATTACATAAAAATATGATAGATTTTCCATCATCTCTCTGTCTCGAACGACGACGACGTCGACGAAAAATGATTCACCAAGTGCCGAAGCCATACCGAGAATACTAATATAGGCCGGATCCGGCCTCGGGTTTGTCAGACCATCGTATCCAATCTCGGTGTCTTGAAAGTGACATTAGAAGGTTTCACGTGCTGCTAGTGTCGTATCTGTAGGTGTACGAATAGATTGGCGAGAGCTACCTTGAGATCTGTTTGTTCGCCATTTTTCAATTTGAATTTTGGAAATATTACTTTTTCTTTTTGAAAAATCTAAAAAATGAAAAAAAACCTACCTATGGTTTGAAATTTTAATTTAAACGGGCAATTTACTTCAATCTCGTCTTCATGTAGTCGTATATGAGTGAAATGACGCGATTTTATTCGTACGTCATAACGCCTCTTTGTCTGTATTGAAATTGGCATTTATATTTCATCAATAAGAAAATCGACGAGATTTCAAATAAGCTCGAAATGCTTTTATGTACTGGCTTTGTGTAAACATCAACGTGTTCGGATATATTGTCGCATTTTAGGGTAATATACGTGTAATACTTTTTCTGACGTGTTTCCAGCTTGGAAATGGAGTGTAGGAGGGGCTCGAGGCAGGGTGCAAGAGACGATTAAAAAATAACGAGCGTCGTTGCTTCGAGATTTCGGGTTTTTTTTCTCCTCCTCCTCCTTCGCCGAGAAGTGTATGCGTTTTGTGGTACATACGAGAGTCGAGTTTGAAGCTGAAAAATGAATCTGATCAGCAACGTAGGTTACATATATTTTGCCATTCATTCGAAATGACGGATATTGTGTAAAGGTGTGATTTAAACTGTTGATAGGAAATTTTACGCATGAAAAACGTCGTCGTCGTCGCCATCGTCGTCAGCTACGAAACGATATTAAAAAATTTCTCAACTACGTAGTTGCTAAAACGTAGCAAGTCGTCGTCAAAAAGTTAATATTCAAATTCAGCTCTTGTACGTACAGCGAATGGTACCTTGGAGCGAGTTCGCATTACCCTCCATTCGTCCCTCTGCCTCTATCCGAGCTATAAACTTGGCTCGAGAAATATTAAATTCTGCATGAGAGAGAGAATATTTTCGTCATTTGAACTGGAAGAAAATTACATATTTGAGGTAGTTGGCTCTTTTCTTTAAAATGTTTAAAAGCGAATGTGACCGAAAGGCAGGGGGCGGAGAGGCGTACGTTAGCACCCAATTTTCGTGCACCAGGGCAAAGAAAAGGGTTAAAGTCGTTTACTATCCGAAAGGAAGGAAGAACTTTCTTAATTACCTTTCTTCAATTTTCGAGCAGCGGCAGCCTCGTTTACGGGCAACGAGTCGCCGAGAGGGGGGTAATAATAATTACAAAAGGAAAAAGATAGGTGAATGGAGAGAATGAGAAGAAATGGTATGGAAACGCGAGCAGGGAGTGTTGCCGAGAAGACAACACAGTCAAACGAAATATGTAATATGCAAAGTGAACGAATGGATGAGTGAGAGAGCAAGCCATACATTTACCACGCTTTTAAAAGGGGACCCCGAATATATACGCTATATACAGCTACAGCCTCCTCAAAAATGGGGAACGACAACCCAGTGCGAGAGCGAGAGAGAGCGAGAGACAAGGTACACTGCGTGTACTTCCTGCACGCTTTTCAAACGAAGCGACCTCTATATTTAATTACTCGGAATGAATTTGTCTTTCAGTTCCCAAAATCATAAATTTTGTGCCATTTTTGCGTGTAACGGGGGCGCGAAAAGCCCGATATAATGGGTCTTGTTTCTTATAGGCGGCGAGCCGCTTGCGCCTTCTCTGTCTCGCAACCCCTTCCCTTCCCCTCCCCGCAACCGAGAGCACTATAAAACTTTTCACCAGCGTGGTAGTGTTATCCAATTTGGAACGTTGGTCGGTGCTTGGGATTCTGCGGAATTGTGCACCAGTATGAACAGGTCCGCGGTGCTGTGCTTCGTTTTAAGAGATGATAATCTGCGGCTTTTTAATTGTTATTGTTTTCGCGGTTTAATTTAGGGCTGCGTATAAGAAATGCGAGAAAGGGTTGATTTGGATTTGGGTATAGCGGAATTGTCGGCGAGTTGGGTGGGCCGCGGTGCTTTCTTCGTAGCCCCTTGAATCAGGCAGATTTTTTTCTAAAGATATTGTTCGATGTGATGGATTTGATTTTAAAACGTTTTGCATTATTGCTCGATGCTAAAAATAGTAGATAAATGGACAGAAAATACGAAGAATAAAATTTTCAATAAAATTTTGGTTGACGAATGTAATCAAATGTGGTATTTTACAATTTAATCGTTTTTCCTTTGAGATTCAAATACCTACCTAATAAGATTTTTTTTCAAAAAAACTGAGAATTTTTTCTCTAAAAATGAGAAATTTCATTCAAAATAAATTATGGAAGATTTTTTTTGCTATTTTTTTTCTCAAACTTCGAAAAAATTCAGAAATTTTCTTCTTCAGAAAATTCAGTCTTTTTTATCCAAAATTTGAGATTGATTGAAAAAGTTTACCCCAAAACAGATTTTTTTGCTCCGAAATATTTTACAACAATCAAGATAAATTTTCTCAAAAAAAAAAAATCTCCAAAAATAAGAGATTTCACCCTAAACAAAAACAGCCTAGAGATTTTTTTGTTCAAAAAAATGTAAAAAAAATTTTCTTTAAAAAAATGTATTTTTTCTTTCAGAATGTGAAGAAAAAATTTCATCATTTTTTTTCTACAAAAATTTGAGAAATACTTTTTCTACAGAAAAATTGAGTAGTTTTTCCCAGATTTTTTTTTCTCCAATATATGGGATTAAGTAATTGAAAAAATTACCTCAAGACAGTTTTTTTTTTTGCTCCAAAATATTTGATAAAAACCAAGATAATTTTCTTTTAAAAAATTACAATTTTTTCTTCTCTAAAAATAAGAGAATTTCATCCTAAACATAAACAGCTTAGTTTTTTTTTCAAAAAAAAAAAAATTCTTTTCCATTTTTTTGTCCAAAAAAATTGAAAGATTTTTTATATAAAAATTTGAGAAATAATATGTCGGAAAACCTAAAAAAATTTCTTCTCCAAAAAATCATATTGTTTTTCAAAAATTAAGAGTTTTTTTTTCTTCAAAATATTAGGGAAGACTTAAGTAAAATTTTGTTCTTGAAAAATTAGGTCTTTCTTTCTGCATAAAAAAGAGACTTTTTCCCAAAAATAAAAGATTTATTTTTTATAAAAATTGAAAAAAATTTCTTTAAAATTTTGAAAATGATTTTCAGATTACCTATCTACACTTCAGAAGAGCTGAAAAAATCAAAGCTTGGTTCTCTTGTTTTTTTCCAAAATTTTGTAAAAAAATTTCCAACGCTTCATTTATTTATTTATTTATTAAAATTTTTAAAAACGTGTTCAGACGCAACTTTTACACAATTTCCCTATAGTTACCTACAACAAATAAATTTTGTTCAAACAACAATTTTTTTTTGAAATGCCGTTAGAGAAACTTTTTTGAAAATTTTCGAAGGCATTTGAAGAAAAAAAAAAAAAAAAAACTTATCTCAAAAATATTTGAGATTGAATTAATTCTGCTTCATTTTTAATCATCATCACTTCATCAGAGTGTTGCTAGAACGAAGAGCCCAAACCTAAAAACTTGAGTTCGTGGCTTATCGATTTTGTTTTTCTTATTTGTACATTACATACCTATACATTTAACTCATAAGCTTTTTAACAGTACTTATACTTGAATTGTCTTCTCTGCTTTATAATGGCATACTTCTTGAATTTTCTAACATAGTAAAAGATTTACAAAAAATTTTCAAAAACAAGAAAATAGAAAAATCGAATTTTTGAAAAACCTCAACTCTTGAAAATTATTTCTCAATTTTTAAAATTCAGTCGAATGTGTTATTTTTCTAATTGAGTGGGTAGATATTAAATGTTTCCAGCTTCCAAACACATTTATTATAATTTGCTAGGTATATTAAAAACAATCCTACTTGAATATTTTTAAAATTCTTACATATTACGATTTTTTTAAATTGATTCAATTTTTCCAATTTCTCGGGATATAACATTTTCAAAAAAAAAGTTCCAGTGTAAAATTTTTGAGAAAAAAAAATTGAAAATCGAACTTTTAAAAATCTGTCAGAAAGCTATTCTTAAAAAACTTATGTAGTTTACTTTTAAAATTTCTGATGGGGAAAAATTTTCAAAAAAAATTTGTACCTATACGTCGGATTTTCTAAAAATTCTAACGTGCAAAAATGCAATGAAATTTTACGAAATTGATCTATTTTAGAAAAAACTTCAACTTTTCATGATATACTCAAACTTTATTTCTCAAATTAAGTCAATCTTGGTTATTTTTGTGTGTATTGGGTTCTGAAAATATTTTCAAAAGTCGAATTTCCGAAAAGTGTTGAATTCCTTAAAATTTATCCGAAGGGTCGTACCTAATTGGTTTATTTCGAATGGAAAAAAAAAATCAAGTTACTCGTCAACCAATCGACTGATTCTAGCGCACTAAAAATCAAACTCCTGCCCAGAATAAATCGAAAGATTGATTTACGTACAAATTTCTCAAGTCAAACACACTAATTGAAAAAAAACTCGAAATAAGCCAGGCTACAAGTTGAACTCTCTTCACTATACCTCAGCAACAAAACACCAAAAAAAAAGGAAAAATATCGTCGCCAGCCATACCGTCCATTTTCTAATTACTCGTGCTTTTTCACGACGTCTATTCGGTTAAAAGACGATGATGGTATTTCAACACGATGGAATTCGTTGATTTCATGTCCTACCCATAAAGAAAGAAAGAAAAAAATTGAAAAGAGAAAAACCTTCTCGTCGAAAATCCATCTCGCGCTGCTTCAATCCGCGCAGATTAAAATTGAAGAAAAAAAATTATACACAGCGTTTCCGCCGCTGCTCGCTCTTCATCTTAGCGTTAGCGCCGCTGCCAGTTTGCGGCGTAGCTGGGGCGGCATTTTGCGCGTCTTTCGCTCCGTCCGCGTCTCCGCCGCTACTTTGGCGCGGCTCTTCTCGTAACCCATTTTATATTTTAATTTTGCAGCGAGCTAAAAATTTCCCTAGCGGAAGGATCGACGGCGTGAGGCGCAGAATAAGAAGGGAGGGTTAATTAATAGCCAGAAATTTTTCATTTAATAGTTGGTAATTAGTTATACTCGGATGAAAAGACGTTTTCTGCATAAGGTCGCGAAGCGAACGCGGTTCGTGGCGTTGGAAGAGCGCGGCATGCAGGCAGGCAGCAACTTATACAGACGAACTGAGTAATACAAAGACCGGTATTACCTTAGCTATGGACGGTATAATTATAAACGCCATTTTGATTATTTAAACGCGTATAACCAGAGCAGCGTTTCCTTGATGGTGTCGTCGGGCGCGCCATGAATGGCAGGAAATGCTTTTGATGAGCTTTTACCGTGTATTGGTATTTAACTGTCGTGATTTTTTTTTGATTTTTTGACATAGATAGGCCTATTTTTTGGCTGGATTGGGGTCGTCGTGATAATTTCTGAGGCACGTTTTTCGTTACGAAAATCGGTTTGTTTGGCATTATGTTAAGCTAAGTTCATAATAGGAAATGAATCGGCTCGCGTTTTGTGAAAAACGGGAAATGAAAAGTTGAACCGATTTTTTTCTATGAAACCGTTTATAATAGGAAATTAATTTTTTGGAATTTTTACAAAAAAGAACTTTCGTTTTTTTTCAATTTTTACTATGTATAATGCAAATATTTCTATATTTTAGTGACATTTATTGATATTTGTGACATATATCACAAGTTGATAAAAAAACAATATCACGAAAATTTCGTTTTCATATCTCAGGAAATGAAAAGTTGAAAAAATTCAACTTTTCATTTCATTTTTTTCACAAAACGCGAGAAATTCATTTCCTATTATGAACTTAGCTTTAGTTGTGAAACCCTATAAAATATACTTCAATTTAAGAAAAATTCAACTTACCTACCAACATTGTTTTCTCTAAAAATTTGTGAGATTGTTGATATATCAGGGATGATTTCGGGTCACTTTTAAAGTAACTTTGTTACTTTTTTTCAATTTGGTCACTTTTTGTCACTATTTGCCTAAAATGGTCACTAAAGTTACTTTTTCCAGTTTTTTCGTCGTTACCTTATTGAAGAAAAAAACAAAAAAATGAAAAATTTTGGAAATAACTAGAGAAAAAAAAATTAGAGAGAGTGAATTCAAATTTATGCTAAAAATGGATTATTTCTTCATTAAAAATTCTAATTTTCTGAAAATTTTCGCCCTCGCTGCGCTCGGGCATTATGTTGCTTTTTTGTTTTTTCATAATCCAAAAATAAGTAATAACATTATTTTGTTTTCAACATTTTTGCAAAAACAGTTTTTTTTAATGTAATTTTTTCAAAAATTACCGTCATTACAGATCCTAATGCTATCATGACTTTAAAAAGAAAAAAATATTCATGAGGGCAATGAGAAGTTTTTCTTTCGAAACCTCAATTTTTTCGAAAATTTTTGCCTCCCGCTTCGTTTGGACAACATGAATACACTTCTGGTTTCCAAATCCTATTGAAGGTTATTTTAAAAAATAACTTGAAATCGCCGGGAAAATCTTTTCACCCCCCCCCCCCCTACTCGATCCACAGATTTTATTTTGTTGATGACTTTTCAACGTTGACATTCTACATTTAGTTAACAACCCTCATACTCAAGAAAAATTGTATGGATAGGTTAATGCAGAATTCGTTGATTCAAATTACGTTATAAATATCTTGAAAAAAAACTAAAAAGTCGCGAATTTCAGTTTTAAAAATTTGGTAGAACCTTGTTTTTTGGAGGTGGAAGGGTGTGGGAAAAAGGTTAGAGGGTCGAAACCATAAAAAGGCACATTCAGGACCCCTACCAAACCTACATGCCGAAGAACAGCTTCTTAGGTCAATTTGAGTAGCCTATAGCCTTGACCCAAGGTTTGCTCTCTTGGAAAAAAAAAAATCGGAAAAATTATTCTTACCTGACTCACTCGAATTTTCTCTTGGTGGGTTTGATTTTTGGACATTTTTTCACATTTTTTGGTCACTTTTTGAACAGTTTTTGGTCACTAAAGTCACTAAAAAAAATAAAATAGTTGATATCATGCCTGATATATTTTCTTCTTCAAAAAAACTTGAAAATTCTTTTCCAAAAAAAAAAAAAAAATCTGAAAGCTGAGAAATGAGACTCCCCCCTCCCCCGAAAGATGTGAGATTATAATAAAATATGATTTTTCTAGGAGAAAAATTAAAAGTTTTTTTTGTCAAATTTTGAGGATTTTTTTTCTAATTTGAAAGGCTTTTTCTACGATGCTTTTTGCGTAGTTTGAGAAACTTTTCTCAAACATTTCAGGATTATGTTTTTCCTCAAAAATTGGAAGGGGGTTTCTTTAAACATTTAAGTAATATGCCGTAACTCTGAAAAAGGTGAGAGGCATATTTCTCTTTAAAAAAGAGAGAGGTTTACCTATTACCTATCCCTATTCAGAGAATTTTTTCAAATTTTATAATTTTTTTCACGATTTTTTACCTAATTTGAGAAGCCTTTCTTAAAAATTTGAAAAATACGTTTGCTTACCGACCCAAAAAAGTTATGAAATTATTTACTTTAAAAAATTGAGAGAATACCTTCTTTGCACTGTATAGCGGTGTTTTCTTTTCTTTCAGTTTGAAAAATGTTTTCAGATTTTTTCTTGAAAAAAAAAAAAAAAAAAAATATTAATGAAAAACTGAACGCTTTGCGCCTTGCCAGGGGGCTTCACCCCTTGAATCCCCTCGTTTGTTCTATTTCTACAAGTGAATCGCCGCAGTAGTTTTTTTTGGCACTTTCATAAAATTTACCAAGTCCAATACTACATAATAAATACTTGATATTCAAAATTGGAGAGGAAGGAGGCATTCAATCGAAATTAACCAAAATCATTTCCAAAACTTCAAGCTACAACTTTTTTTTGAAAATTTTTTCGATTGGACCCTTCCCCCAATTTTGAAAAAGTATTTACCTGATGTTATGTGAAATTGGAGGAGAAGGGGATCCAATCAAAATTTTTATACCTAGTAACCAAAATTATTTTCAGAATCTTAACTTACAACTTTTATTACTTCCTCACTCACTCCTCCAAGTTTTAATTCCTATCTTCGGAGTGTTATGTGAAATAATTGGGGAGGGAGGGATTCAATTGAATAAATTTGCGTACAAAAGTTGTCGCTTGAAGTGCTGGGAATAATTTTGGTTATTACAAAAATTTTAGATTGGGCTCCTCCCTCCCCTACAATTTTGAATATCATGTATCCATGTAGTTATTGCATTTGGTAAATTTTCGATGATGATAAAAAAGCAATGCTGGTGGGATTCACTCGTTTTTTCCACACTACGTTTGAAAGTATGATATTATGCTTTTACTCTGTGACGCACTATGTCTAATAAATAAAAATGTCTAAAATTCATTCAAAAAATTCAAAAATTTATGTTTCAGAATGTCAGACAAAATGTCTAAAAGTCATCAAATTTTTGAAAATTTTTGAAAATTTTAGCATAGCATGCTGCTTTTACGATGACCAAAATGGAAAAAAACGACCCCAATTTCAATGTCTATTAAAGTACTTGTAAGTCATTCATCCGAACCGAACCTAACCTACCCAAAATCCAATTTCGTAACGTTTTTTCGAGTTTGGTCATCGTAAAAGCATCTATGTAGGTATTGTAGGTAGTTGTACCATACAAAAGAAAATGGAAGATTTCTTACTCTGAAGTGGAATATATGGCGTATTTTTAAAGTGATTCAAGAGATCAATATCTTTGTGTTTCTACATCTGGAAGTTACACCTTTACCTTTCTTAGATCTTATTAATATTGACACTAAGGCCCGTATTTTAAAAATTTGCTTAAGCAAACATTGACCTTAAGGCCGAGGCGATTTCACACGTATCGTGTCAATTTACATCGAGCAGCCATTTATTTGTATGGAAAAAATAAACAAAACTACTTGGTCTGTGTAAGAACGCTTCGCCTTAAGTATAAGGAAATTTTTAAAATACGGGCCTTTGTACTGAAAAATTGGACAACATTTTCTATCATTCCGATAATATGACATATGACACTGCGATTAATCAGAAATTTGTTTTCCATGATTTTTTCGTCTGAAAAATTGAAAGGGTTTCCTCCAAAAATTTGAAAAATAAGTCGATTCAAAAAAATCAGGAGATCTTTTTCCTGTATAAGAAAATGAGAGACTCCTATTAGTTACTTTGAAAAATTTTCTTAAGAAAATGATTTTTTCCTCCCATTTTTTTTTCAGAAAAATTATAGGCTTTTTTTAAAAAAGTTTTGATGAATACGTTTTCTTCTGAAAAATTGTTTTTAGCATAGTATAGGTATGCTTTTACGGAGACCAAAATGGAAAAAAACGACCGACCCAAAAATCCGAGAGTTGGGTTAGGTGTTTGGATGCCATAAAAAAAACTTAGAAATTTTTAATAAATTCGATTTTTTAGACATTATGTCAGACATTTTGAAACTTGTAATTTTTTTGAAATTTCATGACTTTTGGACATTTTCTTGACATTTTGAAACTTAGAAAATTTTTTATTTAAAGAAATTTTCTTTATTTTATTTTTTTTAGAAAGATGACTTTCTGACATTTTGTTAGACATTTTAAAACTTTTATTTAATTAAGTATTTTAGAAATTTTTATTTTAAATAAATTTTATGACTTTTAGACATTTTGGCAGACATTCTAAAACTTAGAAAATTTTTAAAAATTTTTATGACTATTAGGCTTTTTATCAGACATTCTTAAAATTGCGATATTTTGTCAGACATCCTGAAACTTAGAATTTTTTTTTAAAAAGATGACTTTCAGACATTTTGTCAGATACTTTGAAAATTGGATTTTTTTTTTTTATTATTATACTTTTTATACTTTTAAATTTCCGTGGAAATTAATATTCGTGACTTTTAGACATTTTGTCACGGAGTAAAAGCATATACTATGTTTCATACTTTCAAAGGTAGTGTGGAAATAGAGCCAACCAGGGAGGGGGGGTCCAGGGGGCGAAGCCCCCCTGGCGAGGCGCGAAGCGCCGAGTTTTTCTTCAAAAATTGAGAGATTTGTTTTTATAAAAAAAAATCGCAGAAATGTAAAATTGTTTTCTTCCAAAAAATTATGCTTTTTTCTTTTTTTAAAAAAAGCTATAAGACTCTTTTTCTAAATTTGAGATTTTTAAAAAAAAAATTTTCTCGAAAAAAATTCTCAAAGGTTTACTTTAAAAATTTGAAAAATAAAAATACTCTTACACTAATAAAATTTGAAGCTTTTTTCTTCAAAAAAATTGAGCAATTTTTTTATTTAATAATTAAAGATTTTCTTTTTTAATAACTAAGTATATTTTTTTATTTTGAAAAAATTCAGAAAATATACCTTGTGTCACCCTTAATTTTTGTGTCGTTTTTTAAAAATCTACTCCTCGCATGATTAAAACTCTTCTGGAGGCTTTTCAACTTTGCTCAATTACGTTCGTCTCTATTTTTTCTACATTTTTTCGTAAAAACAGCATCGCCTGACGTATGTTGACAAATTTTTGCCATTTTCCTTCTATCGAGCAAGTATAGATAATTCATCAATAATGGCATCACGCCACAAAGCGAACTCATAAAGGGAGTGATACAAACACAAATAGAGTTTACGATTGCAATGGTGCGGCGATTATGATCGATTTAATTGGTTGATCGATTACTTTTCCTAAACAATTGGTATAAAAATTTAGTCGAATAATCAGTTGATCGTAATCGAATAAAATTCGTAAGAAATTTCATAAAAATCGAAAGAAATAATTTCATTTGTCATAAAAATTGGAGTAAAATATCGAAAAAAATAATTGAAGAGGTAAACAATTATTTTAAAATAAGCGTCATGAAAATTTTTTCAAAACACGAAAAAAAAATTGGAATTTACAAAATTGAACATAGTCAATCGATTGGGTGCAAGTATTAAAGGCAGTTAGTAAAAATTGTAATCGATTACAATTTTTGATCAATTAAATAATTATTTTGATTTTTTCAAGATCGTGATAAATTATTTTTTGAAGAAGAGTGAAGAGAATTGGTGAAGTTATTGGCATGATCGATGAACGATGATTAATTTTTGTATATCGATTTACGTTTTCATATCTTTCTTTCATTACATTGTGACTTTATGAGTCGAAGGGGTGAGCTTAAAATTTGGCACTGCCATCGATGATAATTTGTTTCAATTTTTACTAAAAAAAAAATCCATAAGTAAAATAAATTATTTTTGCTGGTTTGTAAAATTTTGCCATATTGTTTGGATGGAAATTTAACGATTACTTACTCGTGTTTTTTATCATTTAAATTTTTATATGTTGCGTTGAAGAATTTCGTCGCCCTTTTTCCTAAAACTGTCTAACTCCGAAATTGATTGCAGCAAGAGAAATATTATATTTTGTGCATTATCGATTATTTTGTTTCGTAATATTTCATCGATAGATATTGTAAATATCGTTGATGTAATATTTTGACGAAGATATAAAGAGAAAAAACACTTCTAATCTTCCAAAATCGTCCAAAAAATTGTCTGTTTGGACTGAATATTTTTAGTTCATAAATAAGAGTTTTTATATTTTGGAAAATTTTCAAATTCTGCTTCGTACCATATATACAAATTTTATATTCACCAGGAAAATAATCGTTCAGGTACATCGTATGAAATATTAGGTACTCGGAAGATTCGCCCGTGATATATTTATTTGCGCAATAAAACATTTCACAATTGCGGCACTGACGACCTGGTCTGGTACAGAGTGAAGAAGGCGAAGTTTACAGGGAACATGAAGCGGTTCACGGGGGGGGGGGGGGGCGAGGGACTCAGAAGCAGCGACGGATGCGAAGCTGCCATATGGACGGTTTTCGTCGAGGAAAAAAATAAAAAGGGGGAATTAGAAAATACAAAAGAGCCCACACTCTCATCTCGTATAATAAATCTGGTTGTAACGCCGGTAAGGCCAGGTGTGTAGATTCAACTTTTCCAGAAGGGTAGAAATGGTAGCGTTATCGCGTAAGTGTACGCATACTACCACAGCCATACGCTGGAAGCCTTATATACCACCACCGTACACGAGAGCAGCGGCAGATAGGTGGCATATATGTGTCCTTTTCCATCCCGAGTATACTACGTGCACAACGTACACATCTTTTTTCTCTGTTAGTCTTTCTTTGGCAGCGAAAAACCGTGTACCGTATCCCTCGAATAGTTGGCGCACGTACCTATAAATCCTTACCCCCTACCCCCTCTTCCACCTCTGCTAGCAAGCAGATCTCGCTTAGGGAACGTTCGCAGCCTAGGTACTTGTAGCCTGGATTCGATTGATTCCCATACACAGCCGGATTTGGATTTTATGTTCGGAAAACCCCCCATACCTTGGGTGGAGAAACTCGATTTCCAAGTAGATGTACCTCTTGCTCTGCGCGTTGCGGTGATCTTCGACGACGCTCTGCTCTAGGTACCTTTTTACCACTCGGTCGACGTGCACCCGGGTACCTATGTATATTCGGATATGTACTTACTTACTCCTGGTCCCCTTTTTTCGTCCTTCATATTGCCGCGCGCAAATTGTCCTCTTTTTCTCTTTAACCGTAAATGCGCACACCCTTAGCGTAACGTGTTGTTTACAAAACCGTTATACTATTTTAGCTTTTTCAAATGCCCGATATACCTTTGAACATACTCGTATTATCGTGTGGGTATATTTCCCGCCGTTTTTCGTCCTAGCAGCGTCTTTTTTTTTTTTTTACAAATTTAATGACCTTAATAAATGATTATACATTAGAAGGGATATCTACCTACCTAATGTCCCTTTTTTTTTATATCCAAGGATTTTTATTTTCATTTTCCTTGCTCGGTAATGAGCTCGCGTAACATTTATGGTCTTTTGTTTCGCGTCGTGCCAATGCCTGGAATGACCCTTGTCCACGAGCGAAAAAAATCTTCTTCGAATTAACCAAGTTGGAATAAATTTATCGGTCGTTAGTTTGTCCTCAGTGCGTTTTATTGAGGTGATTTACACGCGACCAAGAAAAAAAAGGGAGAATTTTTATGGTCTCTGGGAAGATTTAGTGTACGTACAAGTTGAACCCACCCTGTTTTACGAGTACGAATGCGAATTTGATGGGGTTTTTTGCGATTGTTTGGCAAATTGTCTGCGCAGCTTAGGTGCGGTATGTGATACGTAGAAAAATGTGAGATTTTTTATTCGAATTTATAGATTCTTTTAATTTTTTTATCATTTTATATTGCTTTTGATTGAATTAAAATTGAAGAAAAAGTAGGTAAAAATTTGTTTAAAAAAGCTAATTAATTATGAACTATTTACAATACCTACCTACTTTCCTATTTTAGTTTTGGTGTGGTCCTCATTTAATTTTTTCACTCTGTAAAATTTGCAAATTGGAAAAGAATTACAAGTTTAAATTCAATTTCTTCCCAAATTTTTTTCCCCTGAAGTCAAACAATAAAAAAATTTCATTGGAAATACTAATTAGTTCAAATGGAAAAGGAAATTTTATAATTGCAATAAAAAAACATAAATTTTTGTGTAATTCCATACTTCTTCAGTGTATAGAAATGATTGAATTCTAATTTTAATGTAAAATAGTGACTGAGAATCATTCAAAAAAAGAAAAAAAAAAAGAGGCAAACAGTTGATGACTAAATTTAACAAAAATTGAAGCGACAATTTTTTGATGAACCATAAGAGTATGTACTTTATCTTACAGTGTTATAGCAATTTCAACACTTTTTTCAAACTTTACCAAAACTGAAGTTTTAATAGAATTTGATGAAACTTTTCACTTTAATTTTTTTTCCCAAGAAAAATATTCTTTTATTTTTGCTTGAGAACTATTTTTTTAAATTTGTTGAAAATTTTTTGTTTCAATTTTTGAAGTCGTTTTGTTGAGTACCATTTCTTTTTAATTTCTCCGTAAATTAGATATTTATTATTTAAGGAAATAAGCGAATATGGTTCAAATCGTTGTAATTTTTCTGGAAAAGTGTTTCTTTAAAAATGTAGAGTTTGAAATTTTTCACAAAAAGCTTGTAAAAAAATCAACATTTTTAAAAAAAAAATTTTATTAGAAAACATCAAAATGAAACAAAAATGAAAAAATCGTAGGTACCTACCTAAAAAATGTTTTTTAAAATTAACACTGTTGCCTAGGGCTGCAAATTACCGGTAATTACGGTAACGGTAACGTTACTGGTAATTACCAAAAAATTGAAAATTTCTGTATTTCACTAATTTGGAAGAAAATAATAAAACACGCTAGAATTTACGTCATTAAAATTTAAATTGAATCAGAAATTGGACCTTTTCTGAAAAAAGCAAACGATAACGAATAAAAAAATGGATAATAATAATAATAATAATAAGTAGTGTGTCTTCATTCGTGTAACATTTTTAGCGAATTCTGTACCACAATGAATGCAGTTATAAATCCAACTGTCGTTGCCTTGTTTGGTTTTCTGTACTCTTAAGAACTGATAGTTGGGCCAAAACGCCAACTCGTTCGACATCGTAACGTAGAATATAAAAAATATTAAACACCAATTAATCGAAATTTCAAAAAATATCACGTTTTCATCACATTTACTATCCTTTCCGGCGGTTTCATTTCTAAATTGTAATTCTAATCTAATCTAAATCAATTTTCCCAAAAAAGTAGGATTTAAAAAAAAAATAATTCTACAAATTTGAAAACTTTTTTTTTCATTACTCATGGTATGAAAGTATTTATTTTCGACCCGCAAACGCGGGTCGAAAATTAACGTTTTTATCCTGACATTTTTCGACCCGCAAACGGGGGTCGAAAGTAAATCTTGTTTTAATCTCTCATAATTGAAACATGATCAACTGGGCACTGTCACAAAGAAAGGGGGCTAAGGGTATATGGCGCTTAACCACTTTTTCTTGTGTCAGGTCCTAGTTCATTAAAATGTTGAAATTTGGTCAAAAAACATTGTCACGAGAAAAAGTGGTTAAGCGCCCTTCACCCTTAACCCCCTTTCCTTGTGACAGTGTTTTTTGAGAAAATTTCAACATTTTAATGAACTAGGACCTGACACAAGAAAAAGGGGTCAAGCGCCCAGACCCTTAGCCCCCTTTCCTTGTGACAATATGCTATGACCAAATTTCAACATTTTGATGAACTAGGACATGACACAAGAAAAGGGGGTTAAGCGACATATACCCATAACCCCCTTTTTACATGAGTAAAACTAAAGCGTTGTAAATTTTTGATGACCATGCAAGTATTCGTAATAAAAAGCATATTACTCAACAGGGGCGAAGTGAGATTTCATGGCAAATGTATCTTTACTTCACTCGCCATGAAATCGCTCACTTTCGCCCCTAGTTGAGTAATATACTATTTCAAAGGGTTTTTTTTCCGTACCTATTGAATTTTTGTTAGAATTTTTTTCATCATAAAACTTTTGAAACACTTTACTTTTTAGAAGAAAACTTCATTTTCTTATAATAGTGTTGAAATTAAGTTTTTATACCTAAGCAGATATAGAAAATTAATCAAAGAGAATTTTTCCAAAGGATTTTTCTTTGATGAGAATAAAATTTTGGAAATATTTTTTGGAGGTTTCTTGAGATGATTTTTTTTGAACATGCGTCTTATAACGAATTTCAAATTTCTGAATAAAATTATCAATTTTTTTTAAGGAGAAATGAATCAGAAAATTGGTTGAAAAATTGTTTCGAATCTTTTAGCTTTCCTTGTGTAACAAAGGTGAACAATTTCGACGTTTTTTTGGGGTCAATGTTTTATACACGAATCCACGCGTTCATTACGAAACAACAAGTAAATCTTCGAATTTTTCATTACACATACTTACATTAGGCCTATTTTTAACGTTAAAGTTAGAATACACGCGAGCGACGCTGCGGAATTAAAAGAATGCAATTTTATTTTTTACTTCTTTTTATTTTTAAACAGGTAAATTCAAGCAGAGAAGTACCTACTTAATATCAGAACGTACAAAAACACATCACCACATAAAGGTGCTTAAACAAACTTACATTTATTATTAAATTACCCAACTTGGACATAATCAAATTACCATAAAAATACTAGTAAGCGCCACCATCTCAATCTCCTCCATTATACGCTTGTTAGAAAATATAATACGATTGCATTTGTAAAAGAATAATACGAAAAAATCAACTTAAGGTCTTTGGACAATGAAAGGATCAACGTCATTGATTCGGTGGTCGTCGGGTCGACGAACAATAAAGTCATCCAGTGTTTTGCAGAACTGCATAGCAAGGTGGCATTTTGTACTGGAAATGCTCTTTATGTATTTTTTTTCTTTCCTCCTTTATTTCTTGCTTGTGTACATATTATGCCTTGCATAAAAACTCTTTTCATACATCCCTTGCTTTCGGGTAGCGCGACGCGAGCGAAAAACGCCGCGTAAACTATTCTAATTTGACAATAGCGGCCCAAAAACCAGAGGCAACAAGTCCTACACAATATTTTCTATTTATGTGATGCTCTATTACCAATTCAACTCTTCGGATTCTTTTTTTTTTTTTTTTGTAATACGTGTATACACTTTTTTCAATTGTGTACGAGTCGTGTATGCTATTCCTTATAAATAGCTAGTTCTTTTCTTTCTCTTTCTATTTTTCTATGTGTATTATATGCACAGACGAGTGTATTGGGTGCTTACACCCTGCATCCTTTATAGTGTGTGGAATTGAGATTAGTGTTTTTGAGTGGATGTCTTCAAACAGGTGCCAGTTACTTCAGGTGTACTTAGGTGGTTTATGTGTAACCATTCTTAAGTCTTCAAAACCGCTTTCATTCTTGTGCTCTGGACTAGGCTGCTATCTAGTTTTTTATGATGGAAATTGAAAAACATAATTTTCTATTTGTCAAAGTAAAAAATTAGATGGAAAAGTCTTCGAATGTTCGATGATGATGCTTGAATGCCAAGCTAATAGTTTGAGGAGGCAAATTTAATTTCAAATAACTTACACTTGGTCACATGTCATCCCTAGGTCCATCACCCACACTCCTATTTGTTTCTCCACTGGCTGTCGATGACGTCTTCGGCTGACCTGGCTCGTTGATTACTATATTAGGCTATTCTTCGAGATGAACTCCTCCAGAGCTCTACCCTTGATGTCGGTTCTAGGGTTGTCCCAGAGCGTCGATTTGGCATACCTCGATAGGTCGACATGAAATTCAACGCTCGATTGATGCATCGACATTTCTATCGATAATTTTTCAGGATAAAACTTCCTGTTAAGGATGTCAGAAAGTATTTGAAATGGCTGGGAAAACATTTTTCTAAAGGGAAAACACAATTTCTGCAAAACAATCTGCTAATTCTTCCATTTTTTTATTTCCCTGTTTTTTTAATCATTTGGCGATGTAGAAGTCGATTGTCGATCAACCCATCGACATCAGTGTCGACCAATTTTCATATGATTTTTTCATGCCGTCGAGATGTTGATGATTTTTAGGATACTTTTGTCGACGTCGAGTCCAATGTCAACATATTTCTATCATCGACTTCACTATCGGAACTGTCGACCATATACACGGAAACATTCAACATTACTACCTCAGAGTAAACTACCACTACTAAGAATATTTTTTACAGATCTTACATTTAGTGGTACATCTTTTTGGTGCTCCCCTTGAGATCCACGAGCAGGAAACATCCATACAAGATACATTACATTTGAAATGCATTAAAACTGCAGCCATATGGCCACAAGGTGTCTGGCCGATAAGGCAGTCGCACTTACTTTGAATAACAAATCCATCTCTAATTTCCATCTAAAACAAAAATTATGATTATTTTATTACTGAACAGAACAAAGTGTAGTTTTTGTGCACTTGAGTACGTACCTCTACAGCATGTCGAATATTCTTATTCATTGAAGCAAGAACTTTAGCTGTTATAATTCCATCCCCGAAAATGAAACTTTCTACGTGCCCAGAATTGAACAACAGCTCTCCACGTGTCACAATGCTTTCCTCTTTAATAAATTCTTTAATTTGATCGTCGGAAATCATTTTGAAAATATATTTAAAATTAAACTTAATTCAAAAAATCAAAACGCCGGTAACTTGCACTAGTAACTGATTATAATGATAGATGATAACAGTACAGAGGTGGAAAAACGGAGATAGACCAAATGATAAGGCTATAACTTTTGACAGAGTTTATCAATTTAGAAAGTAAATACGTCAAAAGAAAGCTCTTTTTATGCGCTTTTCGATTTTAAAATAATATATTAAAATTAATCTAATTACGATGCCGAAAAATGCAATTGAAAATCATGAAAATCTTATATATATGGCAATCGCTCATGCTTAACGTTGTTTTCATTTTTTTTCCATCCATCGTATCACTTTGTGTATGTTGCTTAATCGTTCGTTCAATCTCGTTCGAATTTCACCAATTCATAAATATCAAGACGTTTCGTAGTCACCTCATTAATTACAGACAAATAAATAGGAATAAATCTCAATATTCTTCAAAAATTCAACGAAAAATACATGTATTGAAAAATAATGAGTAAACATTTTATCAGAAATGTCAGTTCAAAAATTGAAACCACTTTTGTTTATTTTTGCACCTTTGTATTATAGGTATTATTCGTATCATGTAGGCGATACAACAATATATTCAACTGAGATTATACGGTCTCACTTAAACCTTAACAAAATAACTCCAAAAAATATTTAGGTATAATTATGAATACATATTGAGTAACAAAAGAAAAAGAAACTTGCACGCATTGTTTTTTTGACTAGAGTCAATCTTCTTTACTCTTTCCATTGTTATTGAATATGATTCAGGGAAAATCTTCCAAGATTTGACCCATGGTTTTTTCTTCGAACGATCTGAAAAGTAAAATCAAACCGGTTTATTTAACAAAAAAGAATAAAATAATAATAAAATTATTCACAAGATTTTTACCCTTTCGCACGATTTTGGACGTCTCTTAGAATGGAATTAAAATCAATCTCGTTATGAATAATATCCCTATATAATACACATTCTTCCAGTTCTTTAAACTTATCGTACAGTACTTGGAGATGAATAGGTAACGGATTTTCTTCTGACCTTTCGTTGATTTCGTTTTCGACCCTGCCAATGCACTTGAGTTCATTTTTTTGACCTGACACAAAAAGAGGAAATGAGAGCATGTTAAAATACATTTTTTCTTCCAAAGTGTATCAATGAATTTGAATTCTTACTTCATAAATGTTATATTCACTTCAGTCCATTGTTTATCAATACAGTGCTTCAATAACAACATTCGTACTTGTGTGTACATGTGGGGAAAACGAACCTTACCGGTACCGGACGACATTTTCGTCAATGGATCAATGTTCACCTAAAAATTAACAACATATTAATTTGTTTCTTAGCTAAAAAATTTTTTATATAAATACGATAGAACTTGGTTGGTAGTTAGGTACCTCACATTTATCCGGTTTACCGAACTGCGAAAAATATTTGCGCATATCATTGGTGGTTGTTTCTATTTTTAAGGGCGAAACAATAAGGTCAAAATTAACCCACTCCGAATTTTCATGTACTTCGAAATCAGGGCAAGTACAAAAATAAATTTTTGATCCCCAGCCTTCTTCGGGTGGATAAAAAAGTCATCTAATATCTCGATGGTTTGCATAACTTCTCGTTCATCATCAACGAATTTCAAACCTACTGCGTTTGGAAAGACTTCTCTCAACGAGCTCAGCTCAAGAGTGCCATTCTCAGCTAATTTAATCTGAATCGGTTCTCTAGTAACTGATATCATGGCCTAAAAAAGAAAATGAATCTAAATTGAAACAATCCGAAACAGAAAGACACAACAGGCTTCGAGAGTGTTTAATGAATTATTTGCATGCATACGGTTAACGAAAGGCTTATGGCTCACCTATTTTTACGTAGAAGAGTGTTTTTCGAGAGCTATTTTTCTATTTTATTCTTGATTTTATCGTAAAAAAGCAGAGTATTTAAATCAAAATTTGAACAATAATTCAACTATGAAAATTTTTGTGAAGAAAATGAAAATGTTTTTATTTTGATGATAAGATAAAACGGAACGGGAGTGACTAAATCCACAACAAGTAATCACAAAAATGAACGAACGAGAATTCATCGTGATTCATCTCATATTCTTGTTTGAAATTTTTGAAAACTCGTTGTCGTGGTCGCGTTTGTCGTCATTGCAAAGTGGATTTCATCGAAATTGATTTTCACAAAATTTTCATAGAGATTTTTCCACTACCTAAGTTTAATTTAATAAAATATTTTCATATAATAAGATTTAAAAAATTTCCAAGTTTTCTATTCTTCAAATTTTTCATTTTAAATTTTCATTCGATTTTTGAAAAGAAATTCTTGAAGAAATTAATCATCATTCATCAAATACTTAATTATTTATTCCTATTTTTCCTCAAATTTTTCATCAATTTTTTTCTGTTTGTCGTTTAAAAGTTAAAACTTTATTTTTAATTTTCCAATTTCATCATTCAAACTTGCCAATAATGTTTACAATTTATTTTTAAAATTTATTTAAATGAATATTGTTGCCTAATTAAATTTATTTTTAAATTTTCATTTAGATTTTTAAAGATTTTTCATCAAATTTTCTCACCGAAATGCTTCGAAATCTCTACCATACTTTTCAAATTTTTCTTTTGAAATTTTTTATCAAGTTTATTTTTGAGGTTTCAATCTAAATTTTTCCCGACCTTTTTTTATTTTTATTTTTTCAAGAAAATAATTGTTCATCACCCCCTCCCAATTTTCCAATAAAATTGTCAATTTGGAATTTGATTTCAAATGAAATTTGTCATCAAAATATTCCTATTTCATTTCCCAACTGGCAACTTAACTTCTCATTCGAATTTTTCCAATAATTTTCATCAAAATTTTTCTTCTAATTGAGTAATTTTTAAATTTTTTCCAGTAAATTCCAATTTTCCTTCATGTCCTTGGTCCTTCAAAAAATATTTTCAATTTTTTTTCCTTCAAATTCACTAAAATTTCAATTTTTTTAAATTTCAAAATTGAGTAAGTACTCAACTACAATACATTAACTACTCAATACTCATTGACTTGTTGAAAAAAAAAATTAATAAAAAATTAAAAGTTAAAACATAAAAAAAATATAAATACAGCATCCTTGCATCCTACCCAAAATGAAAAACATATTTTTGAGTATTTTGTGAAAGAATAGATTCGTTTTAAATAAAACACCAAAGTTTTCAGAGGAAAACTTGCAAAAATTTTGGTTGAACTTTGAAAAAAAAAACTTGTACAAAAATAAAGAAGATGAATAAAAAAGAACGACATCGCCCTTACAATGTGATTACTTATTGTGGATTTAGCCACTCCCGTGAATTTTGTACTAAATTTAGGTTGTTATTAATTTCTCAAGCCCAAAGAAAGAAATTTATAAGTGTTTTACAGTTAACAATTTCTTGACTAAATTTCGATATGGAATAAATTTTTTATTATGTAAGTATAAATATTTTTATTTTTGATACACTCCCTCCGGCCCCCAAAATATCCAAGGAGCGACAAAATTTTCATTCTCTGAAAGCGGCGTATTTGTGAATCCGGCACTGGACGTTACAAATATTGGCCAACTGCACATCTCGAGATTTCCTCCAAAAGAACTGATAATTTTCTCTTTCTCAGAAGAAGTACATAGAATCACAAACCCCTTTGAGGTTTCTTTTCTGGCATAGAGTGTTGTTGAATGCAGCAAGCCAGAAAAATCAATCGTAGTCTATTTTGATAACGATAATTTGACTAAGTCAAGCTATGACAAGTTCTCAGACATCCTGAAGGTAGGTTGGGGGACTAATATTTTAAGGGGAAAAAATAAAATAATCCGATGCATTCCAAAACCAAACTAAAAATTACCCACGATGACAAATTCTTTTCTTAATCAAAAAAACCTTATTCTTTTCGTGTGAAATTCGAATTGTCAATTGAACAGATTATTTGCGTTTATTTTTATCGTATTTATTCGTCGCGAACAAATCATCCAATTGACTAGCCTTTCACTCAATAAAACGATCATTTAACTCTTTTTCTCAGGATTAAAAGGATTTCATTCCAAGTCTTTTCCCCTAAAAAATGCTAAAAATTACTTTACAAAAAGTTAATACTAAATAGAAGTATCGTGAATACGCGATGAAAAGAGGAAAATAAGTGTGAAACGATGAAATGCAAGTTTAACCCTTGCAGGATTTCATATCTTCGACACGAATCGGTAGTCGGAACCCTGTTATGGAGTTTTTTGTATAAAAATTCATTTATTATCCTTTAAATGAAGGGTTTGATCGTGTGAATTTTGTCAGTTTTTTTTTTCTTCTTAGGTATAATACGAGTAAGGATATTTTGTTAAATGCACGTGTGTGCGGCGTGGACGTCGTTAATTTTTTCTCGTTTTTTTGGTAGATATTTGTACCGTTATTATTAGTGTTTATTTTTTTTACTTAATTGAATTATGGGTTAAGGTTCTCATCATTTATAGACTTGGTAGCAGCATGGAGAGATAATCAGATAAGGGTGAAGTTTTTGGTGGTGTGAGGTTTGTTCGAAGTGATGATTTTTTTAAACGATGATGATGCTAATGAAAATTGGTTTTGGCTCCTGTTTTCAAAGCATGTTCAGTTCAGCTGAACTATACGAGTAAGACTTGACTTACTGAAATTTTCATTTTCGATTCTAAAAACTATTGAGAATTCACGACAAACTGGTATTTAAAAATAGCCAAAGTTTACCTACTACTAAAACACACGATATGTACACATATAGTTACGAGTTTTTTTATTTATCTACATATTTTATACTAGTAAAATGATAAGAAAGTGTGGTAAAAACCACAAGTGCAGATACTGGCATTGGTCTGCGAATAAATATCCTACAAAGTTGAACTTTGTTGGTTGAAGTGTTGAAAGAAAACGAAAGGTTGGTCAACTCGAGAAAAATACATGATTCGTCTAGTTTACGAGTATACCGTGCAATGGAAGGAGAAAAACAAGTGACTAACCGACAATAGTATTCGGCATAATAATATCGTATACTTACACACTAAACCAATAAGATAATAGGCAGTAGGTTAGTAACAGGTATCATTGTTATCAACTATTGTAACAGGTATGTAGAAGAGGATCAGATTTGAATGAGCTTTGTTATGAAAATATCATCGACTTGTTTCACCCCTCGTGTGGCTTTCGTCTTTTCAGCTCTATATGCCGGCACATCTTCGCGCGTCAGATAAAAAGGTATTATTGTTACGTAGAGTGGCGCGGCCCCGGCTCGTTCCGTTTCTGTCTTTCGCGTCTACTGCACCGCACTGCGCCTAGTCCTGGGCCGCGTGTATTAGACAATTTTCATTCATAAGTTGCCGTAAATAGCGCAGTTTTTCATTCATAAAAATGTACAAAAGCTTGAGCGTGGGACGACCGAATGAAGGGGGGCCCAGTCAGACCTTGCCCTTTTGTTGAAAGCTGTACGGCATTTTGCTGAATAGCAGCATTTTTGAATGGATTCGTGTAACAATAATACAATTTGATGTAATGCCGCTGCTGACTTTTGTGTATATGTGTACAACTTTACACTCTCTCTTTCTCTCTCAGCTCAAGCACAATGTATTGGTACTTGTGTAAGTTTATCCACCCCGCGTGCCGCTCCGACCTTGGCCAATACGCACGCATACAAATATACCACTGCGTCATCGCCGTCGACGTCGTCAATTGTCATTGTGCGTTCTGCTGTGTCTCGTTCGCGTGTTTTTAACCGCATCCATAGGTATTGTATTTATCGGCGAATGACTCTTTGGTATTTCTATGCACTTTGTAGCATCGTCCTTTACAATGTTGTCTACGTCTGAGGCGATTTTTATCATCGGATGGGTGCCCTTCCGTCTGCGTTTTCAGCCACGTTGGTTGCAATGTTTTATCTTTTTTTTTTTGTTGTTGAGACCAGAAAACGTGTTTCTACGTATTTCAGTTCTTGGAATTGAGGTCGAAAGTGATTCTTGAGCTTGGTTGTCTTGAGTAAGTTTTAGAGGTGCTTGCGCAAGCATAGGCTTACCTATCGTCTTCCTTTTGCCAGTCGTATGATTTAAATGAAGATTGAAGATAAAAATATTCAAGTTTACTTACTTCAATTTTCTTGGTAGGCAAAAGATATTTACCTGGAAGACTTCTTTACTAATTAAAATCCAAAACCTAAGTGTTTAAAAACGACAAAAGGGTTTATTTTTGATGGAAATGAACAAAAAGCATAAAATTATCAAAACTTGAACTTTTGCACACAAAAACTTGAAAATCGTGAATCTAATGGATGAAATGATTTGAAAAGACTTTAAAGAAAAATTGTTAATAGGGAAATCATCAAAACTGAGACCATGTTTGTGAAAATCTAATTTTAACCATAGCGGGTAAGGACAAAAATTATTTACACCAATCTCACAATTCAGAAAAAAATTCATCTTAATGATGAATTAATAGTTGGAGTGTCATCGATGAGATGATGACATAGAACAGAACGTAATCCTCAGTAATTTCTATATACCATGGTGAACGATCTTTATACTCTTCAGTAACTTTTTGTTTAAAAGTTGAGAAATCTACGATGCGATCCAAGTTCAACCATTCTTCATACTGCTGGTTAAAGTTATGCGCATAAAGTTTGTCTATGCTTATTCGGATCTGGCATTGAGAAATTTTTCATTCGTATACTTTTGCACATCTTCCACATGAAATCGAGGTACAGCCAGAGTTGGGCGAATCCGCATCCTAAAATTTGAAAATTGGATCTGAAGATCCAAGGATCCAAAAATTTGGATCTGATCTATATCAGATTCTTTAATTTTGAAAAGGATCTGATCTGGATCTTTAGATCGTTGAATTTTTGGGGGAAAAAAGGATCAAGATCCATAAATTTTTTTCTACTATTCATCACATTTTTCTCAGTGAATTGATTATTTTTCATCTGTTTTCAATTTTTCAATATTTAATCTGTGAAATGAATAAAAAGTAAACTGTAAATGAATAAGCACCCTAAAAACTTCTGACCGTCCGGCTTGATTTGGATCCTGAAATTTGGAAATTGGATCCAAAGATCTGAAATTTTGAATCTGATCTAGATCAGATCCCTTAATTTAAGAAGTGATCTGATCTGGATGTTTCGATGATTACTTTTGCAGTTTGAGAAACAACACTCATTAACCATTTTGTAAGAGCCTAGAACACACCAATTTTTTCGAAAATTTGAGCAAAAATTATAAACTTTCCATTACCTATCACATAGACACCACTAGGGCGTGATACCATTGTTATGAGATTTCACGATTCTGGCTTGTTGAATGTAGACGACCTGTCGTCTTCCTTTTGCCAATCGTATGATTTAAATGAAAAAAAATCAAGTTTACTTACTTTCCAAAACACCGCTAACACGTATAACGACGGATAATGGACCACAATTCGTGTCAGACCCATCGATGGCCTAATTTGGAGCCAAATGTACGTACGTCTTCCCATACAATCCTCATGAGTTCAAGTACTGAACGAATTACCTATGAGAAAAATTGGCTCTCAAATCAGAATAGCACTGATGATCAGAAAGAATACACCCATGAAAGGTGGCATAAACACATTCAAACGTTAGAAAAAAAATTAAATAATTAGCACATGAAAGTTTGAGAACAGGTACAGACTAACCAACCAGGTGAAGGAAAACTATTTGTAAAAGATCAGGACTATACTTCGCTAAAAAAAAATTCTGAGTACCTTATTCATTTTTTTAAGCATTTGTTCAAAAAATTTCGAAATGCTCGAGCATTTATAAGCAAGCAGTTGCTCGTCTACCATCACCAACAATCAGCAAAACAAGAAATTGCCTGTGGCTAGTTGGCTACTACTCGTATGTCCACAGGAGAATTGATAAAACCTAAGCTTTTCGCAGATCTTGTCACATACTCGTATGCTTCTTCCTCCACATCATCTACTCACTACATCACCGACATCAACATGCACTTTCGAAGCCCCATAAAAAACTCCTTCTTTTCTAATTCTTCTCGATGACCCACCAAACCCATAGGAATGTCTTCGCATAACGTACCAGCGATGAAAAACAAATACCCACCAAAATCTCAACCATGTATAATCCGACAACCGGCAGCTGTTCTCAAAGCACGCGTATTATTCCCCCTATAACTCGGTAACATCCTACATAAGTACCGATAATTCATCGCTAATAAAAAATAACGTTCGTAAAAAGTATTAAGTTTTTATTCCGGCTGCGATCCTCCCTCTTTTTTTTTACATTTTCTTGCGAAATGCTTAAGTGCGCTGCCGTTGTAGCGTTAAAATTCCTCGTCATAGTGATACACATTTTATTCGTGGATGGCGTCGGATTCGATGGATTTTGTTGACAAAAAGCAGCCGAATCGTGCTGGTTGCAGTTATGCTAAGCAGAATCACAAGGTGAAGGTATGTAGGTGACGATACGCTTGAACAAGTTTATACAGAGAGCGTCAACAATGTATCCTCTTACAGCGTGCAGTGTGATGATCCAAAATGAAAGAAAAAAATTAAATTATAGCGGTAATTTATCGATTACACCGCATAACTACCTATGTATGTTTTGGTGTACTTTCGTAGACAGCGAGGTGATTTTTAATTTGAATTTATCAACTCTTGGGCTATGATTGAATAGACAAAAAAACTTACCCCGAGCGCGGTTTGAGACCTTCGGAATTATAATATACACTTGAACTTTGACGTTTTTAATCGCTCTGGCGAGATTGGCAACATCCCAGGCTACACCCGCTGGTGGAGTCGCTCCGTTCATCATTTGGTAGCCCCCCAATATTAGCAACACCCTTGAAGGCATTGCCTTAAGCTGATATATCAGTGAATACCATCACTTTTAGACAAAAAGAAACGAACAACCAGAACCACTTTAGGTATAACCAAAAAACCAACTGACACAAGCAACATATACCAGCGACGCTTCCTACCCAAGTAGCCTGTCAATTTTTCCATACTCAGCTCTTTTGGGGAGTTCTGCTGTCACATCAGCACTTTTCCTTGTCCTTTTCTTGTTGGTATGTATGTCTTCAAAGTCTCACCCTGCAATTCTTCTGTGATATTATCGGTCAGCTACTGCTTCTTCTCCCCTTCAGCAGCCGAGACAATTGGTTCACATTTCCAGTTGTATTGTCTTCGCGATTCTTTCTCCAGATTGATGGATAACTTCCCACTGATGACGTGAAGGGCCTCATGCGACACGCCGTTGTAAGTCACCACCACTTAAAAATATGTATAATTCTGTGCTTCGACTGCAATGCCTCATGGTCCTTAATCTCTCTGTTAGCTGGCCATACAGAAATGGCGAAGAACAAGTCTCAATTTCGGCATATGTTTTTGTACTTCTGGAGTTTCTCTTTGAAATATTGAAGTCATCTTTTGAAAATATGGTGAAACTGTGTTAAGAAATGTGAGATAGAACTTTGATTGAAGATTCTTCAGTTCATCAAGAATTTTCTGGGTGGAGTGTAATTGGTGCACAGGTCTCTACAGCTGGATGGTCTTGAAGTACCACTCCTTTGCTGCAGCTCTTCTGATCCGCAGGAAGATTTAGCTCACCTTCTCAGTGACAAACTGTATGTGTGCTTTCATCGGTTTAGTCTCTGATATCATTCTTCTCAGCCATCATACAGTCATTATACCTTCTACAAACTTTAGCCGAGTTCCATGCAGCTCCATGTGCGGTACCTGGGCTTGAAGTTTGCTTTTTATGGCGAATCTTTATTTTGGCCGACTTGTACCAGTTCCAATCATCTTCATGACTCGAGTTAGCTTCTCTGGAAGCCATATGACAAAAAACTAGCAGTCGTCGATTACTGAATTGATGACCATCAAAGTTTCGATATACTTAACATTGCCACCCCGAGCAGCACACTCGACAAATTATCGAAATAAAAAATCGACAGAATATCGAATTCGATAAAGTGTCGCGTTAGTTCCGCATAAATCGTGAAATTATCTTTCGATATATAGATAGATTATCGACGAATTATAGTTAGCAAAAATTTCGAGATTATAGTAAGATATTTTATCTATAATGTCGAAAGATAATTTCACGATTTAGGCGGAACTTTATCGAATTCGATATTCTGTCGATTTTTTATCGATTTTTTATTTCGATTTTTCGTCTTTTACTAGCTTTTTTCTATAATTAAAACTCATTAATTAGCATAATTAATACATTAAACTATGCCTAAACACATTATTCATGTTACGGTAAGAGGATCATTTCAGAAAAAGCCAAAAAAAATTATAAAAAATCTGCCACCCGGGGGGCTTGAACCTTCTACCTCCTGCATGGTAATCCTCTTCCTTAACCACTATGCCATACCTTATCGTTGAGGAATTAGCAATAAAACGCTTATAATAGGCAGTTTAGTACTTCCAGACGTGTTGGACTTAGAAAAATTTTCACCAATTTGGAAATAATTTCAAATATCGTCACAAAATCGTTGAAAAATCGTTCGACAAATTTCAGATTATTTGTCGATAATGTAGTTTCAAATATCGCCACAAAATCGTTGAAAAATCGAATTCGAGGAATTTCATATTACGTGTCGATAATATAGTTTCAAATATCTTCACGCAATCGTTAGAAAATCGAATTCGAGAAATTGCATATTATGTGTCGATAATATAGTTTCAAATATCTTTACAAAATCGGTAAAAAATCGTATTCGATAAATTTAATATAATCTGTCGATAATATAGTTTCAAATGTCGTCAAAAAATCGGTAAAATATCGAAGTCGAGAAATTTCATATAATCTGTCGATAATATAGTTTTAAATATCTTTACAAAATCGTTAAAAAATCGAATTCGATAAATTTAATATTCTTTGTCGATAATGTAGTTTCAAATATCTGCACAAAATCGGTGGAAAATCGGAATCGATAAATTTAATATTCTTTGTCGATAGTATCGTTGACGAATATCGTCATAAAATCTTAATAATATCGAATTCGATAGTTTATTTTAATGGGAATTTCCCATAGATCCCTTTTAAGTACTTAGCTACTTCATTATAATGGACTACATGAGCAGGCATGGCGTCCCAAGATTCACTGCGGAATAAACATAAAAATTAATTTAATATTTGTTGATTCAGAATGTGTTGTAGCGAACACGTATCGACAGATGTTCGGTAAAACACAAACGTAGAACACATTTCTGTTAGTGTTGTGACAAACATATACGTAAGTTTTGTACGGAACACATATGAAATTAATAAAATATGTTATTATATATTTTATTATAAAATATATACTCACTGTTTACGCGCCATTTGAACTAAACCCCGAATTTGTCGGCCAAATAGTTTTTTTACAATTGCGACTTTAGCGCATAAATTGTGTCGCAATTTAACAAAAACAACGTCATCTGGGCTAAACGCCCTTCTATTCACCATTATTATTAAATTTCGAGAACCAAAAAATTGTAATTAAGCAACTATTTTCAGAAAGCATACATTGAAAAGACGATTAGTTTTTTTGCCTATGAAGTTGTACCGATAAATCTTTATAATATCGTGAGAACATCTATAGATTTTCAAACGATTTTTTATCGATACGTTACATCCTCCGATATTATCGATCGAGTGTGCCGCTCGGGACCTTTACGAAGAATCATCAAAGGAAGGACGAGGCATATGGTTGATAAGGATGAAGGACCGTATTCATTAGTCGTTACTTGAGCATAACTTGGTTGAGCAGTGAATTTTGAAGCAATTCTTAAGCACTCATAAAATATGAAAAAAGTGTTGCCTTACAACACTTATTCATGGCCGAAGATTTTTTTTTTGGAGACTCAAAACTATTAAAATTACAGCTTTGCGCGTCCTTCTTTTTCGTATGAATACACCACACTGAGAAACGCAGCTCTTCGTCTTTTTTTTTAAAAGCATACCCGAAAAGAACTCATATTTTTACCATTTAATGCGTGTAATCCGTCCGAAATATACGCAATCACGAAAAAAACCTACACTACTCGGAACGTCTAAAAAGCCACGTCCATCCAGCAGCGAAATAACCCACCAAACGACGCGCATAGACACGCACACACACGTGCTAAGGCGGAGTAGGTGATATTTCATTAGAGACGCAGAACACGAGAGACGGATTGGATGAAAGGGCTGCAGCGGGCATCGCGTAAAAACAACCTAATTCCGATATTACTTCCTTGCGACCATCTAAAATGACCATTTCTCTCGCTCCGGTAGTAGCATTAATCCCTACGGCCGTCATTTCTCCATATACACCGATATCTTAAGCATTATTACGTATCTCCTACACCGCAGCGACCGATTCTCTTAGCTACGCCAATTGTTTCCTTAAGGAAACCGCATCTTTGATAACCGCTTTTTAATACAATACCCGAGCTGAAACCCTCATTTCGCCACCTCTTCTGCCGGCCCATGCACACCGACTCTTTGGCAAACTGTTACAGATGTCCTGGTACCTCTCCGCAGTTGCCTATCTTGTAGCTATCGACGACGACAAATCGCTGTAATAATCGTTTTACTCGGTCGTTTTCTCTAATTATTTCCATGTCGGAAAGGATTACCGGACGACCCTTTCGTCAACGGGAAAGATTATCAATGACCGCTGTGCTGGATCGTTTGATGGGACGAAAGTGAGAATGGATGAGTGGAAATTTTTTCAAGGGTCTTGTGCCTTGTGTGACCATGGAGTAATAGTTATTCTTATGTGGATGATTTTTTGTGTATTGGGACCCACACAGCATTGCACTCGAAAAGGAATACATCTTCATCAATTTGCCTCCTTTCCTTTGGAAAAATTGATAACTTTAAGTGTGGATGAGCAACCGCGCCTAAAGTTGAGTAAAGTACTTTTGCATCGTCGAAGTTTAAAGCAAAAAACTTTTGAAATATTTTTTAACGTGGTAATTTGAGTATACCACCGGACTCTGGAGAAATTTTATTTTTGATACAAATTTTTGTTCAGAGTATCTCTAATTTGGAGCTCTCTAATTTTCACCCGTTGGGTGAATTTTAAATCGAAAAATAAAGGTCACCTTGTGAAAGGGGATTAGTTGGACTTCTTTTAAACCTATTTACTTTTGATGTAGGATCATTTGTGTAGGAGCTAGAGGGGAAAACAAAAATGGTATCTTTATTTTTGTGATTTTACCTTACATTCTGTATCTCTGACTTTTGTGGTGGACTATAATCCTTGAATTTTATTATTTATAATTATCACAGAATATTTTTTCCCAATGAAAATCTTGTTTCACAAACAAGAAAACAAAAAAAAAATCTATGAGTACTATCTAACGAATTTCTGTCTATCGAAATTACCACCAATTTGCTAACTCGTATCATATATCAAAAAAGAAAACCGATCCCCAAGTTGTCTTCGGGTTTTATTTACACTCAAATAAGGCAGTAAATTTTGTGTGAATAAGAGACGATATTGGAAGATATTATATTTTCTAGTACTGCCATCATTTCTGTACTTTATTAATAGCCGAGTTTCCTGTCGTTTGCTCCAATTGATAACTGTGGCATATTGCGGTTACACCAGAAGCCGGTCGTTAATTTATTTCATTTCCCTCTGTTGGTTTCTTTTATCAACCATTTAGCGACAATGATTTCATAACCCCAAGAAATGAAATACTTTAAATGACCATTGATGTAGGTCCACCAGTATACACATATTCGAGTTGTGTGATGCAATACGTCGCGCGACCGTCACCCAACGCCGTCGCCGCCGGCAATTAAACAGTCTCAAGTTGCGATAGACGATGTGTTCGTGGTTCACCCCCGTTCATTTTTCACCCTCGAGTTAGCCTGGTGGTGGAAAAAAGACCTCTGTGCTCTATGTACCTGTATTTTGTACCTAATAACAGTTCTTAAATTTATCAAAAATGCTATAGTATAGCAAAGTTTTCCATTGTTTTATTAAGTTGATTAAATTGCAAAAGAGTTTGGATATTGGATAAAAAACTGCAAAAATTGATTCTAATTTTTTATAAAAATAAACAGAACATTACCTTTTTTAATTTAGAGCGTTGCAATTTTTTCAAAATAAAAAAAATGAAATTTTGCAAACATTCAACTCATCGTGGCGTGCAATATTCTCAACATTATTGTAAGAGATTTTTGGCCTTCCGAGAAAATTTTCAAAAATTGAAACTGAAAAAAAGGAATATTTGTGAAAATATTTGCAATTTTAGCTCTTTAAAAAAAATCAAAATGATATCTTCGTAATGACTTTGCAAAAGATTTTGAAAATCGTAATAGGTCACGAGAAAATAGGTCTTATTGTCCAAAAAGTAGATTTTCTTTTTTTTTACGATTATGACTAATAATTAACCCCTCTTTCACGTGGTGTATTTGAAAATTCTGAAAAATCATTTTCAAGGGGTGTAATTCACCTCCAAAGTGGACCACCTTCGGCCCCTTCTGATTTTTTTTTTATTATAATTTTTTTAAAAATTTAATTAATAGAAAAACTATTTGGCCGATTTTGATGAAAATTGCAGGTTAGGGAGAGGATGAGTATAGGGTTTCACCATCTTAGTTATGTTGAAGTCAGGTTGATAGTTTGGGCTTCAGGGCTACTCAAAAATTTTCAAAATTCAAAAAAATCAGTTTACCCGATCTTTGATTGCCTATATCTTGTAAACTAAGCTTCGTAGAGAAAAACTGATCGCTTTATACAGTTAGGAAATTTAATTTTCTACAATTTTGTTCATCATCATTTTCATTTTAAGAGGCTTCGTTTGACCAGAATTGCTGAAAAAAGAAATGCAGGCAGCACTCAAGAAAAAATATGCATTCATTTTATGCTTTGAAAATTATATGAACAAAATCAAGATAACAGACAAAAGTATGAAATTAATTAATTTCATGAAACAGAAATCTGAGAAATCAAATTTAATTAATATTACAAAAAAAACACCATAATAAATCGTCAAAAAACATCGCGATACGAAAGTTTTTTTTTAAATCGCTCTCCTGAAGAAAAAAAAACGTTACAGACAATAAGACCTATTTTCTCGTGACCGGTCACAATCGATCTTTTTTTGCAAGAAGGTACCTATTCATAATTTTCATTTTTTGGAAATTTGAAAAACAGATTTTTTTTGTCAAATAGTCATGTGGCTTTGAAAAAAAAAATTATAAAATACCCGAGCAGCACAATCGACAAATTATCGAAATAAAAAATCGACAGAATATCGAATTCGATAAAGTGTCGCGTTAGTTCCGCATAAATCGTGAAATTATCCTTCGATATATAGATAGATTATCGACGAATTATAGTTAGTAAAAATTTCGAGATTATAGTAAGATATTTTATCGATAATCTATCTATAATATCGAAAGATAATTTCACGATTTAGGCGGAACTTTCGCGACACTTTATAGAATTCGATATTCTGTCGATTTTTTATCGATTTTTTATTCCGATTTTTCGTCTTTTACTAGCTTTTTTCTATAATTAAAAATCATTAATTAGCATAATTAATATATTAAACTATGCCTAAACAGTAAACAGATTATTCATGTTACGGTAAGAGGATCATTTCAGAAAAAGTCAAAAAAAATTATAAAAAATCTGCCACCCGTGGGGCTTGAACTATCTACCTCCTGCATGGTATTCCTCTACCTTAGCCACTATGCCATACCTTATGGTTGAGAAACTAGCAATAAAACGCTTATAATAGATAGTTTAGTACTTCCAGACGTGTTGGACTTAGAAAAATTTTCACCAATTTGGAAATAATTTCAAATATCGCCACAAAATCGTTGAAAAATCGAGTTCGAGGAATTTCATATTACGTGTCGATAATATAGTTTCAAATATCGTCACAAAATCGTTGAAAAATCGAATTCGAGAAATTTCAGATTACGTGTCGATAATATAGTTTTAAATATCTTCACAAAATCGTTAAAAATTGAATTCGAGAAATTTCAGATAATTTGTCGATAATATAGTTTCAAATATCGTCACAAAATCGTTAAAAAATCGAAATCGAGAAATTTCATATTAGGTGTCGATAATATAGTTTCAAATATTGTCACAAAATCGTTAAAAAATCAAAATCGAGAAATTTCATATTACGTGTCGATAATATAATTTCAAATATCTTCACACAATCGTTAGAAAATCGAATTCGAGAAATTGCATATTATGTGTCGATAATATAGTTTCAAATATCTTTAGAAAATCGGTAAAAAATTGGATTCGATAAATTTAATATAATCTGTCGATAATATAGTTTCAAATGTCGTCAAAAAATCGGTAAAATATCGAAGTCGAGAAATTTCATATAATCTGTCGATAATAAAGTATTAAATATCTTTACAAAATCGTTAAAAAATCGGAATCGATAAATTTAATATTCTTTGTCGATAGTATCGTTGACGAATATCGTCATAAAATCTTAATAATATCGAATTCGATATTTTTTAGATTTTTTGCCTATGAAATTGTACTGATAAATCTTTATAATATCGTGAGAACATCTATAGATTTTCAAACGATTTTTTATCGATACGTTACATCTTCCGATATTATCGATCGAGTGTGCTGCTCGGGTATTTTGAGAATCGCCTTTGTAAAAGATAGGAAAATTTTACGCTTCACACTCGACGAATGATCAATTTTTGATTTTTCGAAGAATAAGAATAAAAACTTAATCATGGGCTCGAGGGTGTTAGAGCTTGAAAATTTTTCCATCAGATACCTACAGGTATAAAATTCTATATTGATGGTCCTAATCAGTAGTCATTTAAATTAGAAATAAGCGAACCCCCACTTTCTCTAGAGATATAAGCTCTCAAGATGCAACTTTCACAACAAAGGAGTTTTGCTCTCATCCAAAGCTCTGCTCTCGAAAATTGAAGAATCGAGTTCTTTTACATCAAGCCCTCATTCCTAAGTTTGTGAAAAAACATGAGAAAATTTAGTGAATTACAAATTCTGATAATTATATTTCGACATGAGGAGCACCAATCAACCACTTTAGGGAAGAGCTGTGTGCAGAGGATAAAACTACGACGTAAAAAGCTAACTTTTGCTGGTCTCTAATTAATTAGTACCTATACCTACCATTGATAAAATTATTGAAATTGAAGGTTGGAAAACTAAAATTAACCCATTTAGGACTACAACTTTCGTTGAAGAATCGTCAAATATTTGAAAAATTGATTTTTCATGTTAAGAATTGGAAAAAAAATTATTTACTTACATATTCTCCACTGTATACAATATACATGATTCTTCAATGGTGTGGTTTTTGTCATTTTGGAGTCGACTTGACACCCTATATCCAAAACAGAAGAAATCCTGAAGTCAATTTTTTTGAGATGTAACATTATTATGTAATTGATCAATGATGGGTAATGACGATTTTACAAGAAAAATCTAAAAACAAAAAAGAAACCTTACCTCTTGCCATCGAACTGTACGTGTATTATGATTCGGATATTAACGTGATTAATGCAACGCTCACACAAACCGACCCACCATCGGCCAAAAGGTATTTTTATATTGATATATCAGTTAAATTTAGCATGTTATTGTATTTGTAATTTGTATGGTTATCTTTGTCGACATATATGTATCGCATCAAAGAGCGCAAATTACGATCTTACCCCGGATTAAAAACAGAATTTTATTCTTGGAATCTACACCAACCAAATCTCAAGCCTATCTTTGAGCACCTATCTTGTAGTAAATTACATTCTCATATGTTGGCAGACGATTTATTCAATTTCTCATCTCTCCTCGCGCGTCTACCTGTAATCGTAATGTTTGGATTTTGAAATTTCCAAGCATAATTACACCGGCTAGATACAGACTGGCTCTCTCGTAAGCCGGAATTCGTGTCTTCGCCAATGCCAGAACGATCATTAATCTAAAACCTTGTGTGGTGAAACGGACAGTCGTGAAAAAATGATTCCGATTCGTCGTTAAAAAAAAATAACGTGACCGGAGAATATGAGAAAGATTTTCGAATATGTCGGCAAAGCGTCGTTCGCCGAACACGCATCGAACGAGAATTAAAAATTTATTTCATCGCATTTCCGAAGTAGGCGAGGTAATAGTTTCCTTCGCCTGGAGTAAGTGTAAAGAAGTCTCTAAAGTTGGGGACTGCAGTGTAAGAAAAAGTGAACATGAGCTTGGAAAAAGGAAACGCGATGACTAAATTATTTAGACGTTGGGAATATTTCATTCGAGTTCATATTGTAATAGTTTTTCGAAAGGTTTCAGAATTTTTGATTTCTAAAAATTATCTTATTTTAGAATTTAAAATTTTTTGGTGTTTTAATTAATCTTTTTTCAATTTTAAAGATTACAATTTTTTATTGCAATTTTGTTTTAATTTAGAAAGTTTTTGAGTCTTTGAAATTATTTAAAACACTTTTTATATCAATTTTATTTTTTTTAAAAATAATTTTCAATTGCAGAAATTTTTGAATATTCAATTAACTACAATTTTTTCCTCCATGTTTTGAGATCTTTCAATTTTTGAAGATCATACAATTTCGGAATTGAAGATTTTTCGGAGTTTGAATTCTGTTTTCATTTCAAAGTTTTCAATCTTCAAACTTTTAAACTTTCTTTGTTGATATTATTTAGAATCATCTTCATTGATTTTTTTTTATTTAGAAATTTTTGGAAATTTTTTACTGTGAAGAATTTTATTAATTACCTATTATTGATTAATCATTTTGACTTCTTTCTGCATTTTAAAATTTTTCTAAAATGCTCCAATTTGAAAATGTGGAAATTCTGACCAGAAAAATTATTTGTATCGTCGTACTCCTTGACCAAAAAATAATTTACTATAAAAAAAAATGTACAAGAAGAAAGTTGATTCAATTATAATTATCTGTTTTGAAAAAGATCATGATGTGATCTTATGCTTGATCATAGTACTGATGTGATCCGATCTGGTTAAAAATCTGATTCTGTTTTGATATTAGGTATCTCATATATTTGATGATCTGCTCCTCTGAGTAGGTACTTTAGTTATTTTAGAGATTTCTTTTTTTCAAAAAAATTGAAAAATCTCTTCTCCAAATTACTCAGTAACAATATCTATTTAAAATTTTCTACTACAAAAAAATGAGATTTTTCCCCCTAAGAAATAAAGACAATTTTCTTTTTTCCAAAAAATTAAAAGCTTTTTTACTGCAGAAAGTTGAAAAAAATTACCTGTTTCAATCTCTTTTTTTTTTTTTTTTTTTTTTTTTAAATAAGTTTAGTTTGAACAATTTTTTTGTTGAAGAAATTGAAGATTTTAAAAATGCAGACAAAAAAAATGAAAAGTAGGTATTTTTACTTGAAAGAAAAAATGGAAAAATTATTAAACCAGAAAAATTTAGTGATTTTTCTTCAATAAAAAAATAAACTTTTCTTCTCTAAAAAGTAAAAAAAAAGTAATTTCTATAAAGTGATTTTGACTCCAAAAAATAGAGATTTTCTTTTCCAGAAATATGAGATTCTTCTCCGTTAAAAATCTCTCTTCAAAAAAAAAAAAAAAAAAAAAACATGATCTGCACAAAAATTAATTTTTTTTTTCAAGACAAGACAAGTTGTATCTATTGTTTTTCGGTACAGCGCACATGCACTTTTCTCGAATTGTTAACAGGTTAAAATGAAATATTATAATAATAAATAAACGAGGTAGGAAAAAAGAAGAAATTAATAACTTACAAATAAGCTGCTTATAAATGAATGTATCTTTCTTCTTTCCATTCTTGTTTTTGCCATCCATTTTGTCTAATCTTCTTCTGTTGTGAGTTCCGGCGTGGGTTTTTCTCCTAATTTTTCGAAAAAGACTCGGACCATTGTAAAATGAATTAGTTGATCGTCTGTTGTCTACATTTGATTTTTACTTCAAAGTAAGTAAATGTAGAGATTTCCCTTTCAAAAATTTTGTAAGATTTCATTTGAAAAAAAAAAAAAAAATAGTTCAGAGTCTCTTCAAGAATTCAAGAAATATTTTTATTGCAACATAATAGAAAAATTTTTGGCTTCAAGAAAATGCAAAGTTCCTTTTTAATTTTTTAAATTGGGATAAAATTTGAGACTTTTCTTGAAGAATTAAATTTTGTTTTTCTCTAAAAAAATTGAGAGATCCAAAAAATGAAAGAAAAAAAAAGTGATTTTTTCGAAAAAAAATGATAGGTACAATAAATTTTGAGATGATTTTCTTTATAGATATCTAACCCACGTTTTCTTCAAAACATTGATCCTTTAAAAAAAATTGAGATTATTTTTTCTCGAAGAATTCGAGGAAGCCTTTTTATTCAAAAAAGTGTGTTACTTTTTATTATAAGAACATTAAAAATGGATTGAGAAATTTAAAATGTGAAAATTTTTCTAACGTGGCACAAGTTGGTTGCTATGTTTACTTTTTTTTGGTTGAGACCAGAAGTGTTTCTATTTTAGTTCTTAGAATTGATGTCGAAGTGATTCTTGAGCTTGGTTGTCTTGAGTAAGTTTTAGAGGTGCTTGTGCTAGCTTTGGCTTACCTATCGTCTTCCTTTCGCCAATCGTATGATTTGAATGGAAAAAAATTCAAGTTTACTTACTTCCCGAAACATCTACCCATACCAATGTTCTTTGAATACCGAAAAAACTCCAAACCGAGATTCAATCAATGCACATTGTAGAGAAAATTTTTCCCTGTAGAATAGGCAAAAAGTTTAATCTAAAATCTAGCTTAATTTTTGAAGGAGTTACAGAATTTTTGATTTTCAAAAATCGTGTCAAAAAGACGGGTCTGGTACAATTTTGGGAAATTAAAAAATCTGTAACGCCTTCAAAAAGTAAGCTAGACTAATTCCCCCCCCCCCCCCATTTTGTAGAGGAATTGCAATTTTTGCCAACAAACATAGTCTTACGAGTTACTGATTAAAACAATTTTTCTACTCATCTTCTCCTACTACCTATGCAAAAAGTACACATTGAGATGGGGCAAGTAGTAGGATATTTCACCAATATAGTTCACCTCAACCAAAACTGCCACAATACACCTCTTTTATTAATTACTTCTTCTTCAACTTCTCTATCAATTTTCAAACCACCACTCGAACGTTGCACTTGATGTACATACTTACATTATATAAACAATTACCTTCGATGCATTTCGTTCGTTGTTCATATTTTATTCCTAACTCACAATAGGCAACATCTCAATACCCCAAGGTTATCTGGTTCATTTCCAAGCACACATTATTCTATACAGTAGGCTACATACGGAGCAAGTTTAATTTGCGCACCTACATATCACTCACACAGTGCAACGTACTCTAGCTCGTCAAATTGCTCGCCACATCGGTGCAAAATTCACCGTGAAAGAATGAGAAAAACTTTCGGTCATTGCCAACACGTCGCATGGTTTATGTATATATAAACTTTCTCAATATTTAAATTTTCAACACCTTATCTCATCTAAAAAAACCTCACATATGCCGAGTTACGGTTGACTCGACTCGCGTAAAACACTTTTTCTTTGTTCGTGTGTTGACGAGAGTGAGTTTTAAATAATACTATTGCATCTCATTAATATTCATTAGAATATACCTGTAAGAATTCATACTATGTGTGGAAAAAGACGAGCGAAGAAAAAAAAAAAAATCTTACACCTTCTTAAAGTGGATAAAAACATATCTAAGCCCTGAAGAGTGAAGAATGCTCTGCATTGCATGGAGAAGAGAGCAACCAAGTTGGAGAATTTTTTTTTCAAGTCCTCGACGAGCGTAACTTATAATATAATTCTTCATATAAAATATTTGTTTTATCGCATCAATGTTTGCATTCGTACAGATGCCAGCACGTTCACCTCTGTCATGGGCTGACAACAAATCGAGCAAATCATTTTAATATGATCTTATATACGAGTACGAATGGTATGTGCTCAAAGCTGTGGCGCGAGTTACCATAGTCAAAAATTTAATAAAATAAAAATCTCGACTACTTATCTAGAGCACTCGTGGCCCATGCTGTATCGAAGAGTGGCATCTAGATAAATATCAGTGGTCGGAATATCGTATCGGGATCCTTAGAACACATTGCATCGCCCAGTCCACCTCTGGCTCTCTCATATCACCTAAGAATGTTTTTCTCTCATCAATGAATGACTCAGCAATACCAAAGGCAACAGGTAATGAGAAAGGCGGAGGCAACATCGGGTACAGTTTAATACCTGTTTCAAAGTTGAAAGGTGTTTTCAACGTTTGGAAAAAAAATATATCTATCTTGTCTGCCAACGCGTCGTACTCTATATATAAAAAAGAGCAGATTCGAACCGAAGAGAAATTCGATAAAGATAGGTAGTCTGGTAAACGTAATGCAACTCATACAGTCATTAGTAAAATGTACTAATGAGAAATGTGGCTTCGTGGTTCGTGCGTTTTCTATGTGCATGTACTTCTTCCTCATACTCACTCTGCAGGCCTCCACCTTCCATCTCTATAATCTCTATACCTCGCACATATACACACCTCTTATTCTATAATCCATTTATCCCGTGTATACTTACTTCTCTCGCGTAATGGCTGCAATCGTTATTTATTACGCTTAAACGGCAATTTTCACTGTACGTGGTAATTTAAAATAAATTCCGCTATTATTACTCTTGCGCGCGATGGCAACGAGCTTTTAACCTTCCACTTCGCTTCACCATCGTAGGCTGGCTTTCTTCTCTCGCGCCCGTACTCTGTACTGTTCGCTGGCTTTGCTGACGGCTCACGCTGATGCTGATCAATAATAAAATAATTAGCTTAACGAGTTCACGGCTTATTAGGAAAAATTTTTATACCGAATTCCACCCTTTTGTACGCTGCCTAGTGCCTCGGCATCCATTCGAAGCGCGCGTAATCGTCTACGTTAATTATTTAAAACAAAGACACCAGCACCCTGCCACTTTCGAGACGTTAAAAGGAACGCGTTGTTTTGTTGAAAAATTTCACCAAGTTGGGTGAAGTTTTTTTTTGCCTTTAAACTGACGAGTTTGAAAAAACAAATTGAAAACATGAATCTAACCAATATTCCGATTTCAGCCCTGTTCTTGCCATGATGTTGTTAATGCTGCAAAACTCGACGCTTCGACAGACCGATCACCTTGTCGCACATGGGGCACACCAAAGCAACACGATCTTTTCGATGGGACTGAATCGGGACTCTTTGTAAAAAAAATTCCAACATGTTGTAGACAGAGTTCATAGGAATAGTTTTGGTCATTACAAAAATGTCGATTGGTCCTCTCCCTCTCCACCTACTATGCATATTATAATACATACCTAGTAGATACTTGATATTCAAAATTAGAAGGGTGGGAGGGGTCTAATTAAAAAAATTTTCAGACAAAAGTTGTAGAATGAGATCCCATTAATAATTTTAGTCCTTATGAAAATTTTGCTTGGAACTCTCCTCCCTCTTCAATTTCACATAGTATGTAGAATACTTCCTCTTTTAGGTTTGTAACCAAAAAGGGTGATTTTTTTTTTACGTATTATGCAAAATTAAAGTAGAAGGAGAGGGCCAGGTGAAATTTTCATAATAACTAAAATTATTTATAGGATCTCAATCTACAACTTTTGTTTGAAAATTTTTCCAATTGGACCCCTCCCACCATTATAATTTTGAATAGTAAGTATCTACTTGGTATTAAATGCATAGTAAGTCGGAGAAGAGGGGACCAATCGAAATTTTTGTAATGACCAAAACTATTCCTAAGACCTCAGTCTACATCTTTACAACATGTTGGAATTTTTTTTGCAAAAAGTCTCCCGATCCGAAAAAATAACAAGTGATAACATCGTCGAGGCTTCACATGGATGTAAACAACACTATCAAACTAGACTCTATTAAAAATTTTCAAACAAAAGTTCTTTTAAATTAAAGGGTACCCCCCCCCCCCCCCAATGAAGATAGGTGAAATGTCCTTGTTCTCAGATGATGGAATAAATCTGGGATATTGTTTGGTACCCAAATTTTTCCGCTCTAAACCCCCCCCCCCCCCCCCCCAATGACCAGAAAAACGAAAAAACACGATTCTTAGATGAAAATTTTTTTATTTGCGGCTATTGAAGGTAAAATTTTGAAACAAATAAAAATGTGTAGTTTCTTACATATTCTTCCTTTTTGACAACTCCAATTTTATTTTTGTTGCTACTACAAGAGGACTTAGATGATTATCTTTCTCCTTCGGTATAAATTTCTCCCGTTCACTTCTGATGTTCTTCAAACTTTTTACGTGTGTTTTCTTTTAATATAAATGAAGTTTCGATTCGAGTTGGATAGCCATACTCAAAAACTCAAAAACTCTCAAAAATACGTGTTTTTCATACTTAATCCCTAAACGGTTCGTCATACGCGAAAAATGTATGGAACAAAAGCTGTTCCTCGAGAAATTTCATATAAGAAAGCAAATTCAAAAGTTCACCCAAGTGTAATGTTTATCGAACAAATCGAACACTCAAATGTATCTCTATCAAGTATTTTAGATTGAAAAAATTAAGTGTCAATTTTATTTCTTTGGAGTAGAAATATTTATCTTTATTTTTTGAAAAATGTCAATTTTTGTGAAAAACGAGAAATATTTTTTTGTCGGTAAAGAAAATTGAGGCATTTATTCAATGTTTTTGTTGTTCTTGTTGTTGTTTTTTCAATCTTTCAATTTTTCTTAGAATAAAAGTTCTCAAAGAAACACAATTCAAAACTAAGAAATGTAAGAAATTGAAAAAATTCAAAGAAATTAAGAACCAATATAAAAAATGAATTTTGACAAAAAAATTTTAGAACAAAAAGATATTTTGAGGGGAAAAATCGATTGACACTAGTTACACACACAAAAAAAAAATGGAAAATGGAAAATAGTTACTTTGAAAAACTTTTTGGTAACGAGTGCTAGGAAATGAAAATATGAAATGAAAACTAAAAAATTGCCTTACTTATTCTTTGCCTATATTCTTTGCCTATCTTACAAACTAAAAACAAATTGACGAAGTGCGATTGGGGATAGCAATAAAGGACTATTGAAGGACAAAAACAATTTTTTGATTGCTATTTTGTGTAGAATTTTTTGGTGAATTGAATGTCAAGTGTACGATTTTTTTTCAGAATTATGATAATTCAAAATTGAAAAACTGCGTGATTAAATTTTGAGAGAAAGAAAGGGTTTCAACATTTTTGTTTCCTATTCTTTTTTATATTTTGGTTCAATATTTTAGTAGATCAACTTTTGAATTTTGGATCTTGAATGAATGAATAACTCTTTATTGTAATATGAAGCATTTGCTTCCTTTACAACGCCTACGTATATAATAATATTACAGTAATGCAGAAAAAGGTATAATAATATTTAAAATAAAAATAATATAACTAGAACAATTACAGAGTATTTTCATTTTCGATGTTCATACTGAATTCATCCACCGAGTAGAATGCTTTCGTTAAAAGCCATTCTTTCAGTAATTTTGTAAATCGTTTTCAAAGTTGGGTTATTTTTAATGTCGGTGGGAATATGGTTATAAATTTTTGCGGCCATGAAATCAACACTGGATTGATAAAATTTAGTTTTAAATTGATTACTATAGAGTAGCTGACTATTTCTGGTGTTATAGGTGTGCTGTGGTGTATTTAGTTTAATAGTACCATTTTTAACAGACTGGGCAATCATCAGTATGTATAAGGAAGGCAGGGTCAAGATTTCATTCGAGATGAAAGCATTTGTGCAAGATTCTGTGGATTGCATTCTGTACATAATTCTAAGAGCCTTTTTTTGTAGGATAAAAATACGTTGCATATGTTTTGCATTTCCTCCCCAAAATATCAATCCATATGCCAAATTTGATTGAAATAATCCATAATAAGCCATTTCAAGAGTTTTCACGTTTACTACATTTTTCAGTTGCCAAAGAAGATAATTTAGAGCACAAAGTTTTCCCGATAGGTGATCAACTTGTGTTTTCCATCCCAATTCAGACTCGATATGAACTCCTAGGAATTTTACACATGTCACTTTTGTAATGGACAAATTTGCAAGAGGGCAGTGTTGGACTCGTGGGCCAAAATACATCAGAAAAGTAAATTTCACCATCATCACCTACTATTTTCACAATTTGAGTTTTTTCTTCAAGGAATGATCTAATCCAGTCCAAAGCCACCCCTCTTATACCATATTTCTCCAATTTTTTTAGCAACAGTTCATGATTTACCATATCAAAAGCTTTTGATAGGTCATAAAAAACGCCAGCCATGTCGATTTTATTATTCAAATTTTCCAAAATTTCATGTATTAGCTGGTATATAGCGCTAGTTGTACTCCTTCTTTTACGGAAGCCATGTTGAGAACTGTGTAATAGATTGTGTATGGATCTTACTGCACGAAGAATTTGAAATAATTTTCTACAAAAATGGAAGTGATGTGATTTAAAGGAAAGAGAGAAGCTTAATTGAAAAATTTTCAAACGAAAGTTGTAGATTGAGATATGAAGAATAATTTTGGTCATTATAAAAATGTTGATTGGACCTCTCCCACTCTACTAACTTTGTAAAATATGTACTACATAAATACTTATTTATTATTCGAAATTGAAGGAGAGAGAGATGGCTAATTGAAAATTTTTTCAAACAAAAGTTGTAGATTAAGATTCTAAGAATAATTTTGATCATTATAAAAATGTTAATTGCACCCCTCACACCCCTCCAATTTCGAATAGTATATATTTATGTAGTATTGTGATTGTGAAAAATAGAATTAGAAGAAAGTGGGGTCCAATCAAAATTTTTGCATCGACCAAAATTATTCTTCAGATCTCAATCTACAACTTTCGTTTAAAAATTTTTTTCAATTAGGCTCCTCCCTTTCCTTTAAATCACATCACTTTCATTTTTATATTATAGAAAATTATTCTAAATCCTTCCTTGCAGTCCAAATTTCTTGAATCGTAATTTTTTAGGTTAATTACCAGCATCTTGCCAATGATTTCGTGGCTTATGGAAAATATACCTACGTACCATAAGGCTACAAAACTTTGAATTGAGTTGATGAGCATCAATTCTGCGAACGGAATTTTTTTTTCAAATATTATAAATTTTAAACTTACCGTCGTTTTGAATGAATAAGTATTGAGTGGGTATCATTCATCTACTTATGACGACTTTTAGAAACCTGTTATCTAAAATTTCGTCAAATTTTAGTTTTTTTGTTTTTATTCGAGCATCCTTTGAAGAAGGAAAAAAAGGTCGTCGGTATTTTTTATAGAATATTAAATCCGTCGGGTAAAATTTCCCGATACTTGATTACTCTGGTTTTTGATAAATTTACACCGTCGAGTAAATTTAATTTTTCACTTTGCAGCGGTATAATATTAATGGCGGGTCGGAATTAAATTCTTAGCTTTATAGAACGCTAACGTAGGTAGTAGGTAGTTAGGTACCTACGTAGCATAAAAAGCGAACCGAACGAGCAAAAGGAGGAGAAAAATTGCAACGCATTCAAACGCGAAAAGGATAGAGATGCTTTGAGTTTTATAGTAGTTAGGGTTTTTAGAGAACGATTTCATGTTGTATATGGCGCTCAGACGACGGCGTAGTCGGGGGGGGGGGGGGCGGGGTCGTCGACGGGGTGGAACGTTATTCGGACGTAATTTTCAGGCAAATACTCTCTTCCCATCGAGTTTCTTAATTAACGACTGCGCGCCTCGCTTTTCCACTCTGCGCTAATTCCCACTCTTGCTTTTGTCTTTCTTCTTCGCGAATCTCGTTAATTTGTTTTACGCTATCGGAATTTTATTTCGCTAAGATCTCTTCTCTTCGCCCTTTATGTGGGTTTAAACCGTTGAATACTCGAGGATCGAGACGAGGCCGACGTACACGTCCCAGCAACCCAACTTTTAATTGATCTTACCAACTTTTGCTGGAAATTAAAAGCGTTACTATAACTACTTTAAAACTCATTTCGAATGACTTTTTCTTTCATCGTGGGACGTACGTATACGCAGGTACATGGCTTTTCTCTTTCGTTTTTCAGTATTTTTCTTTCCTATTTGCGCGCGAGTGTGACTTTCCAACCCTCTCGTAGGGGTTTGAGGTGGTGTACTCAATGTTGAAGGTTCTCACAAGGTGGGCTGATCGATTTATGCATTTAGTAATCGACTTTCATCGTATGTATAAATGTAGGGTATAAAAAGGTGGCAAGGTTTTGCAACGAAATATTCCATATGCATATTTACTCCTGGGTATATACAAAACGATACATTATAACGATTATTATTACGTAGAAGAAAATGTAATAACACTACAGATAACTAGCGTGGAGAAAGTTATAAACGTGCCGAGCAATATGGTCAAAAGCCTCGTTGAAATGTTGCAAGGTCCTCAAGGGACAATATTAAAATATAGGGTGGCGTACGACTATACGATCCCTTTTTTATTATGTTCGCATATAGCCCTGCAACATTTCCATATCATAACTCGTCGCATCGTAGGCTGCTGCGAAACCCTTTCTCACATTTTTGTTATTTATGTAAACAAGCCGACTGACAACATAAATCAATTAGAGAACGTTTATGTAGACAATGTTACATTCGAGGCGTTCTTCCGTGAAATTTTATTTATTTATTTTTTTTTAAAATTGATTCCAATCGCTGCAGTTTGCGCCTAAGGAAGTTTTATCGATGTTCTGAGAACTACTTGTGATGAAAGTCGTAGCCAAAAAGACTCCTAAAAGTTGTCACGTCTTTGTAGATGTGGTTTTGGAAAGTGGTCGAGTGTGGATTACTTCTGTTTGTATGGAAACTAGGCTCAAAAAACTTCGAAACTGCGCTTACGGATTTTATCGTTTCTTCTGAGAATATACATACCTGGGTTTTTTACATGTTTGAAACTTAAGAAAAACTGGAAAAAATTTAGAAAAATTCTGAGTGTCATAATGTGTGACAAAATGTTCCTAAGTCATCAATTTTTCAAAAAATTTTCCAAAACAGAATGTCTGATAAAATGTCTAAGAACCATCCAATTTCGAAAAAAATCCAAGTTTTATAATTTCTGACAAAATACCCAAAAGTTTTTCGTTCAAAAATTTCGTGTCGGAATTTCGTTACCGATTTCCTTGGAAATTTCGTAACGTTTTTTCCCATTTTAGGCATTGTAAAAGCGCATACCTATTACGCTAAAAAAAATATTATTTTACTTTTTAAAAAAGTGAGAGATTACTTACCTACTCAAAAAAAAATTCTTGAAAAAATTCGTCGTCAAGATTCCCTGTTTTCTTCTGGAAAAAATGAAAAAATTTGGTTATTAGGTATAAAGAAAATTGAGACAAAAAAATTAACATTACTTTTCCCTAAAAATGTATCTAAAATTTTTTTTGGAACTTATAGGTAGATATATTTTTTCAATAAAATCGAGAATTTTTTCTACGATTTTTTTTTCTACTTGAAACCAAAATGTGGCTTACATTGTGAGCTTGAGAGTTGAGAGCTTGACCTGCGGGAGAAACCCAGACATGAAATTCAGTCACTTTTAAAGTAACTTTGTTACTATTTCACATGTTGGTCACTTTTTGTCACTATTTGTTCAAAATGGTCACTAAAGTCACTTTTTCCAGTTTTTTCGTCGATGTCTTTTGGAAACTAACAAAGAAATGAAAAATTGAAAAATTAGAAAAAGATTTTTACCGAAAAATAATTTTATTCTCTTATTCCACAAATTGTTTTTTTTTTCATGATATTGAGACAAATATTAGTTTTTTTGAGTGAAAGATTCCTTTTTCAAAAAAAGAAACCAACAGATTTTTTTATGGTTTTATTCAGAATAGGTAATAAAAGAAAATTTTTTACTCCAAAAACATTATGAGTTTTTCTTCTTCAAAAAATTAAAAGATTTTTTTGCTTAAAAAAATTGTTACTCGAGATTTTAAAAAAATGAAATAGGTACATTGAATGAGTTTTTTTTCCGTGAAATAATTAGGTTTTTTATTCTATAAAATTGAAAAAAATTTTACTTTGAAAAAAAGTGAAAGACATTTGTCTTCAAAAAATTTAGAGATTTTTTACATCAAAAAAATGGAAAGTTTTTTTTTTAAGTAATGAAGACCAAAAATTGAAATTTTTTTCTAAAAATGAAAAAAATAAAATAAAATAAAATGGGGAAAAAAGGAAATACCTACAGATTTTTCTGTTACTAGGTAGATATACGTAAAAAATTTAGATTTTTTACTTAAAAAATTTGAAAAGTGTTTACTTCTAAAAAATTGAGAGGTTTCTTCAACTCCAAAATAGTTGTTTTTTTTCAAAAGAAAATCAAGACCAGAAACTGAGATTTTTTCTTTAAAAATGGGGAGGGGGGGGGTTCTTAAAAAATCTAGAGAATATGCTTTTCTGCTCCGTCAAGAAATTTAAAGATCTCCTCTCTCTCCCCCCCCCCCCCCCCCCCCAATTGAAAGATTTTATTCCAAGACTATTTTTTTTTCTTCAAAAACAAAAAAAAAATGTTTACTCTAAAAATTTAAAAAATTGTTATTCTAAAAAAATCGAAAGATTTTTACTCCAATAAAATTGAGAGATTTGTCTTCAAAAAAAAATTATATAGGATTTTTTTGCTCAAAAAAAATTCTCAAGAAAAAATTGAGATTTTTTTTCTAAATTTTTGTTGTCATTTTTTTTTTTTTTTTTTTACATGATGGATTCTGACTCTACGTTTAATTTTCAACCGATTTTCATAAAAAAAAACTTTTCCCCCTTGCTTTCTGATAACGTTTATGTTCGGGCCAATGTATCCCCAAAAACGACGAAAACGGTCCTCTGACCAGTAACTTCAATCTATTTCACAACCAACCGCTTCACAAAATTGATTTTTTTATACGAGATTCTAAATCTATACCTAAAATTTTCGATCTGTTTCCATAAGAAAAAAAAGAAACTTTGGACCATTCGTTATACTTCGTCTAAATAGAAGTTTTGGAGATAAAAAAAAACCACACGAACAACGTACCTACTAATTAACAAAAAATCAGGTTTACTAAACTTGCGACACAAAAATAGTGATAATCACACAGAAGTAAAGTATGAAGACTCCTCTATCTTTGACACTCATCAGTTCACCACAAACTCCCTCCACTTCATACAGTTATGGCTGGACAGGCATGTATGTTTTTTTCGAACTTGGGCCAAAGTAACCCCCTATCTTACCCCCTATCTTACGGTATATAGATAGGTAATATTAATGAGTAAAAAAAATAAGCATTTTTTTATTTAAAAAAAAATTAAATTGATCTTTTTTGTGATCTTTTTATTCAAAAAAAAAAAAAAAAAAAAAAAAAAAAAAAAAAAGATCAAGATTACCAAATTTTTAACGAGATGAGATCAAAGATCTGATCTTTATCTTTTTTTTCAAAATCTGATTTTTTTTAAATGATCTATCCATCTCTGAGCTGGAGCATCCAAGATGCTGATAAGTTGTCAGCCATTCACAGCCTCCTTGCTGCGCGTAAGAGGTGATCGAAAAACACGACGACTTCGAAGAAGATAAAAAGCAAATAATCTGCTGGAAAGATGAAGCTAAATTGAAAAAAAAGTACGCGAGAGAGTGAGAGGAAAACCTACGCCTTATGCATTAGAGCGCCTCGTAGAACCGCGTAATTGGCCGTTGACGTAAGCAGCGTCATCGGCGACAGTGGCGTACACGGTACTATATAGGTGCCGAAGAAGAGGAGTCGGAGGAGGCGGGAGGCGCGCGCGAGAGAGAGAAGCCTGAATAACTTAAAGTTTTACTAATTAATCAACTTGACAACGCTTTTATTTCAAAATCCATCCGCGCCGCCATGAATGTATACCTCACGCGAAACGCTCGCAGGCGAGCAAGGTACCGCGTCGAAACTTGTGTAAGACCTAAGACGTTCGTTACTCGACCGCATGTCGTATACGCGGCACTACTCTCCGTGCGCTCCGGCTCCGTACTGTACACACACCAAGGAGACCCAGCAGCCATAAATTATGGTTGTTGGACCGGCACTGCTCGCTTTAAGACAGGCCTAGACGTCTTGATGATAGATCGAGAGCAAAACTACCAGAGCTCGGTCTCGTCGCCTCTCGCTTATTCTTACTCCTCCCTTCATTTCCATAAACGTCAGCTCCCTGCGCATCGCATCGGCCTTCTTCTTCCGCGCTCGCTCGGCACAAATACCGTCATCTATGCGCTCCGGCTCTGGATGCGGAGCGGTGTGCCTTCTATTCAAATGGTCTCTCTTTTGACTCGATTTTTCATCCGTCTTTTGAAACCCTCCCCCTGGTACACCCTCCATCTTACGCCGTCTTCTACGGTAACTTCCATTTCTGTGATGTAAGCTGCTTCGGGCTGAGCTTCATCTCTGTGATGGATTTTTGACGTGGTGGTGGTGTTAAGTTTGCATCCTTCGAAACTGAAAAAAAAGGAGAAAAAATTGAAACTTACTTACTGCTTATTCCTCTGTGTGCATATGCCTCGGCCATTGCCATCTTTCAATGGGTGTATTGCACCCCACGTGTCTCGTAATTTCATGTTACCCTTCCTCCTTCGAAACTAAAAAAAAAAAGAAATTGAAAACTTACCTGGGTGATCCTCATTCAAATTTTGGCAATGATTTGACCATTACAAAATTGATGAAAAAATTATTGGATTTTTAGAATTTTTTCGCTGAAATGTTCTGAGGGGGTGCCCCAGACACCAAAAATATACATGGTATCTTTGGTCACTAGTATTGACCGAGAAAAAAAAAACTTTGAAATTTTTGTTATTCATGCAAATTTTCAAGTTTAGAAATTAGCTTGAATTTTGAGAAATATAAAATACAAAGACTAGTGCCTTGTAGGAAATCAGATTTCAGATCTAAAAGGTTCTATTCACTTTTTGCCTATCTTCAATATTTCAGGTGCCATGCAAGAAAATCAAGAAAAAATAATATGGACATATTACAAATTTTTTCAATTATTTTGTGTAGCGTTTGAACTATGGAAGATAGACTAAAAGTGAATAGACCATTTTGAATCAGAAATTGAATTTCCTACAAAGCATCAGTCTTAGTTTTTAAATGCAGATTGTTGGAGAGAAAACCCCTGAATCTTTTGGAGAAAAGTTGAAAAATTTCTTGATTTTCTTGAAAGAAATCCCCTTCTACTTTTTTTTGGATTAAATGACTGTCTCATTAGTCATTTTTAGAAATAAAAAATCTTATCTACTTTTTACCTTAAACTGCTTTAAAAAATGAACAAAAATTTGAAGAAAACAATTTCTCAACTTCCTTGAAATATGAAATTGTTTTTCAAATCGATTTCAATTTCATTTTTTTTTTTTTTTTTTTTTTGAAAAAATATTTAGGAAAAAATAAAAATAAAATAAGTAAAACGAATTATTAATAAAATGATCAAATTATTTTTACACCTTATCTGAGTCTGTAGACGATTGTGCTGCGGATGCTGTTTTTCTTAGCTAATCCCTTATATGTAAAAAATGTAAATTTTTTGGGAGGGAGAAACAAATGAAGCAATCATGTCTGTTACTTCAGAGAAAAAAAGTCAATTTTTTGATCCATTTTTAAACTTTTTGTATAAAAAAAATTGCTGTTTTTGATGAAAAAAAAATTACCTACTTAGGTACCTACTTTTTTGAGAAAAAACAAGTTAATTATAATCAATCATAGAAAAATTGAGGGTCGGTCCACCCGTTCGCAGAAACAATATAAAACTATATTGCCTTGCCTTATCCGTTTTCCATGAAGATAAATTTTCTTCGGGAAATACTTTACTAGGTACTTTGTGCTATCATCCTAGTAGCATTATAGTAGCATTATAGTAGCATTCTAGGAGCATTTTGGAAGCACTTGGTATTGTGCTAATGCTAGCACCTGATTATGCTAGCATCTAGCATTATTAGGTGGTTCAAAAACAGGAAACATGATTGCTAGCATTTGCGTAACACTATCTAGCATAATGCCACTTATGCTAGTAATATGCTAGCATGCTAATGAAATGCTAGTACAATACTAGCATAATGCTTTATGAATTGTCGATTGGGCATATTGGCCGAGGATGGAACGGTGGAAGTATACATGGTCGAAGGGTTGAAAATGTAAAAAAAATTTCAAGCGTTTTTTTCGGGAGAGTCTTTTAAAAAATATCTGAGATTAGTTGTTTAAAAATAAATAAATAAATAAAATAAAATAAAATGAAAATTATTTAATGATCTTTTCATTAATTTTTTAAATAGGTACCTAGTTGAGAGTTATTTTCTTAGCAGACGATTTTTCCGCAGAACTTGAAAAAAAGTAGGTGATATTTTTGAAAGAAAATTAATCATTATTAAAACATCTGAAACAATTTTTATGGTCATAATAAGCCAAAATTGGAATGATCAATAAAACGTAGTAACTTTCTCAAATTAAGTATCTAAAATCCACAAAGGTGATGATGTAGTCTCCGCTCCGAATTCTATCATGGTCATAAAAGTTCCCCCAGTATGTATTTACCAATCTTTTTCGTAATTAAAATAAAAATCCACCCTCGATGGAAACAGTGTAGATAGTTGCTTACATTACATTGCTTGTAAATGAGTGCATAACCATAGATTATTATACTATTTTGCCCGAATGCACGTTAACGTTACTAACCTTAGTTCTTTAGTGTGCTGCTGTTAAACGGGGACGAAATGAGTATCCGAAAAGAGGGAGGGGGAGGGTTAAATTACATAATAAAATTTCTTATCTTTATACAGCTACGTTGCAATATTGGTGGAAGATGTTTATATTATATATAGCATATCATAAGGGAAGTATTTTTATCGGCGAATTTATATACAAATTTATGTCGCTAATGTATGAAATAAAAAGTAGACGTCGAAAGGCACCTCTCCTGCGCTGTTCTCTCGCTCTCGCGCTTATAAACGTAGTCTGTGCTTTGCTCGTTGCCCACACCTTACAACATAGGTACCTTACCTATCTGTCCTGTCATACGTGTATAATTTTTCTCGACGACGAATGAAGAAGGGATGCCTGGTGCCTATCGCCTTTGAAAACTAATATGTGCTTTAATTTGAATTCATCATATTCGTTTGCACATTGCAAACATTACACGAAAGCATCGACCTGTAAAAAGCAAGACAAAAGTTTCACCTGAGCTTTATAGCTTCAAGTCATGTGGAACTGAATCCGAGGAATTTTCATTAAATATCCGCTCGCTCGCGTCGAGGATTTCCTATTTTGTATGAAAGCTATTTCTCTTTCTTCTCTTCTTGCTTCGCGTCTTTTACACCTTTCTTCAAAAGAAACACATCTGAGGGAAAAAAGAAGTTGGCAAATTGAGAATATACTGTATAAGAAAATGCTAAAACGAGCTATTCCAATCGTATTATTTATGTATGTATAAATTTGTATACGTGCTAAGCTCCGAGCTTTTCACTTCGAGGTGTGCTCAGAACATGCCGTGCTGCTATATTTTCTCGCGTATGTAAGTTTATGACTTGCGAATCAACTATTAAGACGTCATAAGAGTGTAATCAAATTACTTGACGAAAGTTTTAGTTGACTTTTTCGTTTTGGAGGAATCAGCTATTAAAAATGACGGTGTCCATAATTGAGGAGTGGGAGGTGGGTGTTCTGGGAATCTGCTGACAAATCTTAACCACTGGTAATACTCGGGAGACAAGCAAAATGCATCTTTATGATAAGTTGCCCATCTCCAAGAAAGACCTACACAACTTTGAAATTAGTATTTTCTAAGCAAAATCGACTGGCAACACTGCGTTTAAATTTTTTTCGAAAGTGGCAGTGGATTGCACTTCGAAAATGCAAAAAAAGTTCTAATAAATCACATTGGGATGCCCATCTTTGAAATTGAAGGAGTTGCAGCGAAACTCAGTTTATTAAGGTGCACTAGGGTGGCATGAAAAATGCAAAATTCCTAAGACAGTGCATGGAACAGGTGTAACTTTTTAAGGGAAACAAAAAGTTTTCTGAAAAATTTGCACATCTTTGAAAATGAAGGCGCTACGGAGCAGTAAACATCGGATGTATAAATTTTCAAAGTTCTTTAGCACCTTCAATTTTCAAGATAATGTTTTTTGTTCGCTTTGTCAAGTATCAACAGTGATTAAAGTATGGCAGATGATTCCCTGGTACACCCTGTAGACATCGTTGTACTGGGATTGGAGGGGGGGGTCAACAATCGAACCTGTTTTTTCCATCAGAAGTAGTTTCCAAATTTTCATTTTTCTGTCAGGGAGTGGTGCCTTGTAGCCCCTTCCAATTTTTCTAAAAATACAAAAAAAATAAACAAATAAAAAAAAAACACGATTAGCAAATTACACAATACAAACATTTTTGAATAAACACGTAATAATTTCAAATAACGGTTGAAGAATCTTACCTTGCTTGCAGTTGATACATTCTCAGAACTGCATCCATGGGGGGACAAAGTCAAATAATTGAAATCAAAAGTGATAAATCAGTGCCATCCTAATGTAGTTGTAATTAATTACAAATTAAGTAAAGTGAAACTGTTGAATTAAACTGGTTGAACGTGAGAGATCCAGTTTTAATATATTCTTTGATGCACCTGCATCTTCTTTTTTTCAGGCATGAACTGCGACACTATGCGAACAGCAAAATCATCAAAAATCTTCACAAATCCAAAACTTATCGAAATCCTTGAGAATTTTCCTGCAGCCGGCTGAAGTTAGATCACATAAGGTATCTAGTATTCATTTTTAAGATTTTTTTTTTTTCAATTTTCAATTTCCTGAATTTTTGATTTTTTCTAGTTCTTAGTCATTTTCTATTATTTATATTATGCTTTATATTCAAATTTTGAAAATGCCAATTTTCTCAGCTTTACAGCACCTTCATTATTTTTTTTAACTAAGGCAGAAAATCGCAAGACTGAGAAATGTTTATTTGTTTTTAGCACTATCTGTGTGCCCCATAAAGAAGAAAAATTCTCGGTAATATTCTTTCTTGTCCCTTCAATTTTTGAGATTGTCATTATGTGCGTATTGCTTCGTAGTACGAATTTTCAGTATCTGGCTCAGCCGCTCAGGTTAGTTCCTTTGGATTGTTGTTAATAAAAAAACATGTCTTTTTTCGATATCTGGCTCAAGTTAGTTCTTTTGGATTCTTATTCGTTTTTGATAAAAAAAACATCTCCTAAAGTGTTACTCCATAACACCAAACATCCCATTTCAACGAATATAGGCAGCATAGCTGTATAAAACATTTTTCGTTATGGGCTACTCGGTTATTTAAATCATAACACTAAAGCACCGAAGATGGAAGTTCTAATTTTTTTAGATTTCGAGATTTTTATAGTTTATGAACCTACAAGAGTGTCGAAAATCAAAAAACGTAAAAACCTCAAAGTTGAAAAAAATGTGACTTATTAGGTGCACCTTTGATTAAATTTGAATTTTAAAACACTTCTACTTCTATTTAATTGTTTAATCAAGTACACACGACCAGCGGTCTTTTATCGTGGTTCGAACACGCGTCCCAGAGTAAATCAAGCAAAAGGGTCAAATGAACTGGTCGGAGATTGTTACTTACGAAGTTGATACGCGGAAAACCCCGAAGCCGAAGCGTCGAATAATGAACATGAGCGAGTGGCGAAAAAAAAGACGACTTATTGACAAGGGAAGAAGTCTACGCGTATTATTCAATTTATTATCAAATTTTCCAACATCTCGGATGGATACGGACTCCGGAAGCGTCGGTCCGTGTTTAATTTCCTCGTCGGAGTTGTTATCAGTTAAGCCACGTGCTGCGACATTAAACAAGTCTGGAGCGGCGGGACGTTTCGCGTCGTCTTTGGCATACGACAACGTTGCATCATATTAAAACCAGAAAAGCTAATCCTCTTTGTGACAAGATCTGCCTAGCGAACCGTATAAGGACTCGCAAGGACAATAGCTGCAACTTGGCCGGTATCCTTCGAACGTCTGACGTTAACAGAAGGGATTACCAAAGCGCATATCCGTCATTGGGGAAATGGCATTTTTTAAATTCTTCGAGCTTTAGTAATAAACTTACCAAGGAGCTTAGTTTGGTATTAAGGGTGGTGCATATGGTTGCATGATATGGAATATAGATTTTGGGGATGAAGAGAGATGGTTGTGTTGTATTGTGGCCAGAGGGTACCTGAGTATGTGGTTTGCAAATTCTTGAGGTGTAGTAGCGAATAGAGATTCAATAATGGCTGTGCACAACTGAAGCTGTGATCTTTATAAACGTGTAATTGATATTCGTACAACCACCCCGAGTAAAATTTTTATTTTTATTTTTTGAAAGGGTTCAAAATACATATTGAAAAAATGGGTTAAAGTAACGATTGATTTTTTTTAGTAATTCTACTAGATTCGTGGTTTTTGATTGTCCAATCACTATCTTCCGGGTTCATCGGTACCGCATCAAGATAGATGGTCAAATCAAGTCAAATCACAATTATTATACGCTGTTGGTAACGCTGGGCGAATCTTTGTCTGTAATAAACAGCCCTTGTCAAAAATGAAAAAAATCTATTGTTTTCACCAAAATGATTAAGGAATTGAACTGAATCATTTTTGTTTTCACCAGAATAATTCCGGAGTGGCTACAAAATCGAACTCTTGTGTCCCAAAAATACCGTGTTTCACCAGATCAATTACAATCCATTTTTTTTTTTTTTTTTTAGTGGGCTGTATTTAAACTGAAAAACTAAAAAGTATTACTCTCTTGGCGGAATGCTTTTCTATATCACTTTTACCTCCTTTTAGATCTTTTCCACAGGCAGTACATTTGAAGTATGTTGGACCTAACAAACATAGATCAGAATAAGTGTAAGTAAATGCCTGTTTAAAGAAATATTATAAACTAATATTGCAAGAGAGCACAGTTCACCTTTTTTAGATGGTGCTACCCATGAGAAAAGTGCAGTTGATGTTGATGCAAATAGAAATTTCTTCTTATACACTTGGGTTTCTTCTTTTTTCTGGTGCTTTTTCGAGGAGTTGCCAGAATTCTCATTATTGGAATTTTTCTCACACGATCTGGTTTCTCTGGCGCTTTTTCGAGCTTTTTTTTACTAGCTTTTTCAGTATCCGAATTTGATTCGTAATTGAGATCTTCTGAATCTGATTTTGAATCCAAATTGGAATAATACTCATCCAAACTTTCTTCTTCTTCCTCAGAACTTCCTTCGTTATCATTCGAACAGTGTATAGAATTATAGAATCATCATCACTATGAGTATCTTTCACATTCTTGTCGCCGTTGGTATCCCTGAAAATCAAAAAATCCCTGTCACTTCTCGAACACCTTGAAAAATTCTTAGATTAAGGGATAAATCTCGTAGGTTGGCAACACTACCTATTGCTGGTTCACTTTAAGAACTAGAAGCTACTAGTAATTTGATTAAAATACCCAATAATTCACTATTTGTTTCATTGGTGTATTAGTAGTTTGATTTACAGATGGTGTAGTTTTGTACTCTTAGGTAAAGTGTGTGATAAAAAAGTACTTATGGAAAATATGTAATTTGAGTGATGGGTTTTGAAGGCTTGACGCAATCTGCTAATGTGATTTTCTCTCGCTCAGTAGAAGTGAAACCTCTTCCCCTGAACCTCCTTTTTGACAATTATAAGGAATTAAGCTGAATTTTTGATGACTCGTCCCACTACTATTTTTTCAAAACTGGTATCAGCTACTAGTTAACTAGTGACTTTTGAATGATCCTTATAAGTTATAACTAGTAGTGAGAAAAACTAATCCTGTGCTATGAGAGTACTTTTTGCCATGGTTCGCAGAGCGAAGAGACAGAGGACTCTGTATTTCGAAATAATAAACACCTTAGACGAATTGATCGCCGAAAAAGTAAATTTATTGAATCCTAATATCGCAGTTTTACTTATAATTAACAATAAAAATCGCCGCTTGAGCTAAGTCGTACTAAAAAATTAAAAAATCGTTGGTTCGATGTGGACTCTGCAGTTTCCCAATATAGGGGAGTAAACGTGTCGTTGATATTTTTCAAGTACGTTAAGCGGTGTATCCGTTTCAGTTTTCTTGATGAACGCTTTCGATGATGATTGACCCGCGCGGCCCGAAGAAGTGTGTTGGCAGCTTGCCGCAGTTCAGTATAGGGTTGACACTTGACCTTAAATAATGGCACAGGGGTCCCAAAATTTATCTGTGGGTTTCAATACTTGGACCCCCTTTGGTCATGATTTAGGGTTAAAAATCATAAAATTTCACATTCAAATTCGCTTTCTTGGTGGTTTGACTAGGGTTACAACTCAAACAAAATTATATGGGAGGCCAAATGATGTGTCTTTTGTAGGTTTTGATCTTTGGAGCCCATGTTTGAGGCAAGAAGGGCGAGCATCAGCAGTAGGGACCCAAAGTGACTGCATTTCTTGAAGTTGGTATCAGGGATCAGGAGCAGGACCCATATCATCTTCATCATGTGCAAATATGATCTTTCTAGTAAGCTCCAAAGAGTGAATTTTGGATGCGGTTTTTTTTTTTTTTTTTTTTGTAAGTTTATAAAAGAGTATGAAAAATATGCCTCTCAAGTACTTCGTGGCCTGACTACTTAAATTTGAAATGGTATCTGCTGCTCACTTCAACCTGAGCAAGTATAACATGAAATTTGGCAAAGAAGACCTTGAACCCAAAAAGAGCACATGACCAGTTTGGCGTTCTGAATTCACGTACTGTGTGGTTCGTTTTGGATATTCTGAACTTCTGTCGAAATAGTCTTACGCTGGTCGACACGATCATTCGACATGCGAACATTTTCAATTGAACCATATAAGTAAGTACGTGTAACATACGCACCAACACCAGCACACCGATTACTCCTTGATCGACATGTACGAGCACGTATGTAGTTATGTACAAGTGCAGAAGGTGGGCGGGCGATGGTACGCGGGGACCCCCGTCCAATGCATACACCACACCGACGGCCGTGCCAGGCCGATCATCGTCGAGCAAAACCTCATATTTCCACGTCAAATTGTTATTAATCAAGAACCCACTGGTGGAATCAGGTTCGCACCTCGCATGTTCGCCGTGCCCAGCCATAGTCAGCGTCTTCTATTGTTAGCAGCGAGATTAGATATTTGACTATAGTGTTCTTCTTCTTGCTCTATATGCTTCTTTTCTTTTTATCTTAGTACGTTATAGTGCGACGTTCTCGGTTCTACGTACTTACTGGTAAATTGGAAAATAATCAAATATGCCCTTCCTGAGTCGAGGACACGCACATATTACCTGCTGTACGTTGATTTAATGCGCAATAATCCGCGATTGAATGAGTTGGGTAATTTTTCCAGCTTATTGGATTTTGAGAAATTTTCTTACCACCTCTCTCGCTCTCTCCAAGAGACGTATTATAAATTTAGTAGCTCGGAATAGCGATAAAATTTAGACTTATATATTAAGTATAAATACGTATAGAAGCGTATATTATTTTGTTAATTCAATAGAGCATTGAATCGGACGTAAGGTAAACAAGTGTAGACAGCGCATAAGACATGGGTATTATCGCGTATTGAGTATACTATGCCTGCTTGTGTATATGTGGATTACAAACAAAATGTCTGCTTAATATTCAATCCTATACACTGCATGGGACATGCCTATATATACTGCGTATATACTATATCGAACATACTACACACGTCTTCATACAGAGACTACGAGTATATGTAGTCTTACTGTTAGGTATACGCAGCACGACGAATAAAACACTGAAGCAGAGCGAGCGAGATGGAAAGAAAAGACTTCACATAGTGTAATCCGAAAACGAGATGACAGACCATACTGTCTGTAGACTATTAAATCGTTCAACTTCATCATTGTCAACGTAACATTAGCATATCCAGGTGTTCCTGGCGAACATATTCCGAACCGAACGCCTCCGGGGACGAATAAAAAATACTTATCGTTTTTGTGTGTAATTCGTCACCTACTTTTCTTTCTCTCATGCCTCTTCTTGGGCTGCAGTCTCAATATCTCGAATTGTTCAACCCTGTGTAAGTATGTTGCCGTGTAATCTATATGGGTGTTTTCCCTCGGTTATTGCTGGCTCCCCCTTGTTGTGCTGTATGATGAGTCGATATACACATTGGAGGAGAAGATGACTGTGGGTATAGAAGTCTTCATTGGTATGAGATAAAATTCCCATTTTTTTTCAATTAGTGATAAATTTTTGGTTTTTATACTCTTGATGGTGAAAAATTTAAATAGCATCTTACCGCATCGATCTTTTTGAACTGTCAATATATCGTCTTCAGTATCATATGAGCATTCCATAGTCCAAAACGGCACCCGCTGTTTTCTAATTGGCCGATCGGCTTATGACTTCATAAATGTAGCTATTTTTAAAAAAAAATCCATTTCGCAATCGTAAATTCGTAATGCTTTTCGTAATGCTCTAATTCGGAATCAAATTATTAAAAATTCGCGAAAGAACATAATGCGCTCTTTCAAAAATTTACATCTATTATAGAAAAAGAACACCAACTCAATCAAATGCAATGCAAGCAAAAATTGAACAAACTTATGCGGTAAAAAGATTAGCATTTCATGTCAAATCAACGAATGCAAACCTCACAATTAAAAAGTAGAACAGTGGAACACGTAATAAAGTTTTGATAGAGATTCAAAAGTCTCTGAGACGACTAAAAACTGATCAACAAACAAAATCAATCTTCTAATTATCTTGAATTATCCTTCGCTGCGAGATCATCTTATATTTTGCGCAATACAACTTCCTAAATTATGTTTTTTTTCTTCTTCAAAATTCTTGGTCTTGAACCCAAGACTGCATATCTTCAAAATTTTGTAAATCGGCATCTCACTACAGTGACATTTGGATTGTCCTTTATATCGTTTACTAGGTACTTTTTTTTTGAACTGAACAGGTAAATCCTGATAATCGAGTTCCAATGTAAAATACATTTTTCAAAACGTCCAAGGGATGAAATTTGACTAATTTGACATGATATTAAGCGCATCGCCATCATTAAATTAAACTCGACAGTTTACAAATTTACAACTTATCCTTATATGGGTGAGAGACTAGAAGTTCGCATACATAGTGATACTTCTTTGAATGTTGCGAAAACCAATCGAGAAAAGTTTCATACGAAGCGAAAATTAAGGATTCTAAAATTTTAGAAGATGTAAAGCAATTCTGAATTTGGGGACGAGTGCAGCGGTCTGGTGATAAAAAGAAAACGAATCGACCAATCAGAAAACAGCGGGTGCCGTTTTGGTCTAGAGAATGCTAATATGCTTTTCGGTAATGTTTTTTAGGGTGAGGGGTGGGGGGGGGGGGTGGAATTGCCAAATTTTTCAATTTTTTCAACAGAATGCTGAATTTGCCAACTTCAAACCATCCTCAACGACTTTTTTAATGTCTGAGGGGGGAACGCTCCCCTCACCCCCTACTCGCTCCGCCCCTGCGTCTTCTTATGTATTTCTTTGGTTGAATTTACTAATTTCTTGACGATTATTAAGTATGAAATTCAACAATTCTGATATGCTTTAAGCTTTTCTTATGGCTGAGGATCATTCCGCAAATTTGTGCGTTATATTTTACTTTTGCATGCATTTAAAAATTCCTTACGTTTTCTGCTATGCTTTGGCATAGTGTCAGACTTTTGAAAACGTAGGTATGTAAATTGAAAAAAAAAAAATTTATGCCTAAATATTTTTAGTTATGCTTGTTGTCGCCAATTTCATTTTTTCAATATTTTGCTGAACTTTTAAAAAATTGTACAACACGTGAAAAAAATTCTCGTATACAATAATTTTAAAGAAATGGTACCCAGAAGTGGTGAAGACTACCTGCTCTCAGGCAGAGTAAGACATAACTATTAATTATCATGTACCAATAACATCTGCTTTAGGAGTGAATCTGTTTTAAATTTTGGTAAAAATATTACTTTTTCGAAAATAACGAGAAAAGAGTCGGTTTTCTTTCATTTATATTTGAATTTCTTCAAAAAAAATTTCCAGTTCACCCTGAAAACAAAAAAATCATAAAAAAATTATTTTAAGAAATTCTCCGCGAAAAAAAAATGGGTCAGAAAAATTAATATTAAAAAATTACCTACTTATACTTACCTACTTCATAAGCTGCCTACCTATTGAGAAAAATCCTAAAAAAAAATTGGTTTACGGAATTCTGCAAGAGAGAAATTGCCCAAAAATACTCATTTCACAATAAAGTTTTCTCGAAAAAAAGTAAAGAACTTGTTTAGTTGAAAGAATAGTGATTTGACGAAAATCTCTCAAATAAGTAGGTACGCTATGTAAACATTAAAAAATTTAAATTAAAAAAAAACTTGAAAATAACTAGTTTTTACCTTATGACAAAATGTCTAAAAGTCATAAAAAAATTAATTTCCGTGGAAACGTAAAAATTAAAAAAGTCTAATAAATTATTGAAAAGTTGAAATAAAAATAGAAGTCATAAAAAAATTCAAAAAATCTATGTTTGAGAATGTCTGACAAAATGTCTAAAAATATGAAATTTTTTTGAATTTTTTTTTTTTAAATTTCAATTTTTTTTCATGTCTGACAAAATACCCTAAAGTCTTCCATCCAACCCTAACCTGTAAAATTTGTCTTATTGTCAAAAATTGTTTCTAGTTCACTTATGGGAACTTTCAGACGAAATGCATCGAGTATACACATGCCTTGGGGGGGGGGGGGGAGGCGGTAGGAGCCCGGAGATCTAGTTTTAAAAACCAGAAATTACTCGACGAGGTAGAACAGCATGTACCATATATACCTACGTATGGCGAACTCTCGAGCTCGCACAGTATCTCCACACGAAAGGGGAATCCTGCTTGTTTGCTTGATTGGCTGTCGTTATATTGTAGTAGGAGGGATCTTTTGTTTTAACTATTTTATCACCCTATTGTATTGCTGCATTTCTTCCCATACTCGGTGCCAGTTCTCTCACTTACCAAAATGTATGACATCTGCTAGGTTTTTCGTTGGTGTATCGGATTTCGTGTTGCTTTAAAAATGACATCTGATCTATGGCCTTATACGTAATCGACCAAAAAGACTGAGTATTTTTCAGTCGACATTTTTCTTTCTCTCTGTGGGATATTTTCACGCTGATGGGTCCCCCCATTTGGGTAAAGTTTCCGATCGATATCACGAGAATGGGTTTTAGGTAATGTGTTGACCTCAGCATTAGTGATCATGTTCGGAATTAAGATACGTAGGTATTTATTCGAGCATTTCGCCATGTGACCGAAGATTTTTTTTAATCTTACGAGATGAAAAATATTTTGAAAAAAAATAAAAGAATTACCGAGGAGAAGTGAATAAGAATAGTTTACAGGAGTTGAAGGGGAAAAAAAGAGGTCCGAAAATACGTTCGTTACAGCGTTAATAATTCGTTATAGAAAATTAAAAAAGTTGCACAGAACGAGAAACACCGGCTAAGAAAGCGGGCGGGGGGAATAGGAGAGGATTTAAAATTTTAATTTTCCAAATCAAGTTGTTCATTTGAGTCGTTTAGTTAAATTTGGCGCTCTCGCTTTCGCGTACCCGAGCACACAACTCCGCGGGGACGAGGAGAAGAGAAAAGAGGTGAAAAAAAGCACAGCGCGCGTGCGATAGAGAGAAAGTATATAACTCGGTACGAGAGAAATCCCAGGGTATACGATCGAAAGCGCGGGGCGAGGGGAGTATGGAAGAAAAAAAAAGAAGAGAAGAACGAAAACAAGACCCGAATTTTCGTTACCACCCCTACGGCAGACCCTTTTTAACATTCTCTCGTTACCGACATTCTTTACCCTTACGTAAAAACAATTTGGTACGAAATTCGCCCTTCCACTTTCGCCTCGTCTAGCTTATCCCGAAAGTAATTTCAGAGCTTTTGAAAAGCCCCCAAACTATCGTTTCTTTTCCAGGTTTTCGAATATACCGCTCAACTTATAAAAACGGGGCGGGTTCGCTATATTAAGTTGTACCCCGAGCTTCGGCCCGGTCTAGGCCAACTTTTAATACCACACCTCCATCCTTGCGCTTTCCGTTTCTTATCAACGGATCCCGGAAATCTCAACTCCCTAAGTTTCTCATTTTAGATATTACTATACCTTTGCTTTTGTATTTTGTTGGGTCGTTTTACCAAACATAGAAGAACGTTTTTTTTCTCTCTACTCTACTTACTTTCCACACGCAGAAGACTTTTTTCTCATTTTTTTTTTTTTTTTTTACTTCTTTTTGCTCCTTTTCGTTTTAATTTCTTATAGCGCTAGATAAAAATCTCCGGATTGATTTGTTACCCCGGCGTTTGCATAGGGTTTTGTTGCGAACCCGTGTAATTTCTTAATGGGTAATTTGTTGTAATTTGTCTAGCCCGAGTTGAATTAATTTTTTGTTATTTTTTATTTTTCTTTGTCGTATTTTTTTCACCGTCGTTTTTTCCCTCGTAATTTGCTAAATTTACCTTGGCTCGGAATTATTCAGATGAATTGGTCTACGGGTTAGCAGCAGTTGAGTTATAGGCCTGGGTCTCACGATCGCTTAATTTAGTTTTTGAATAACGATATAGATACGTTTAAGGAACAAAATCGTTCAATTTACGTTAAAGTTGCAATTAAAAAAAAACTATTTACAAGTAGGTACCATTTTGAACTTCCAACTAATTAAAAGTTGGATAAAATTTCAAGAATTTATTTGAAATTTAATTCAATTCTAATCGGCATTCTAAAAATTTTCAACTTATGCTAGGACTCTAACTTATTAGTACCTATTACTTACGTACATACAATTGCATTTTCGATGAAATCTATCAAACGGTCAACTGAAGAATTTTTTCTACACTTTGTATTATTTTTTTCAATTTGATTTGATTTTATTTGATTTTTTCTTAATATCAAAAAAAGATTTGTCAAAAATTTCTCACTATTTTTACTACCACCTGGTATACAGGGTGTCCGAGGAGTACTGTACAAAACACCGGATGTACACAACCGGGTACCACTATTAAAAAATGTTATGCTTATACACGTGATGCCTATCTCAAAAATTGAAGGGGCAAGGCAAAATAAAATTAAGAATTTTTATTTTGATAGGGCAAATGGGTAGTACTTGAAAAATTGAACATTTTTTATTCTTGAGATTTCTTGTCTTTATTCGTAAATAAATGCGCTACAAAGCTTTGAAATTTGGATTTTCAAATTTTGATGCACCGTAGCTTCGTCATTTTCAAAGATAGGCAAATTTCTCACATAACTGTTTTTGTTTTTCTCAAAGAGTTACACCCACAAAGTGCATTGCCATAATGAATTTGTTTCTATTTTTATGCCTTGCTGGTTCCACTTGATAATTTTGAGGAAGGCAGTACCTTTGACGTGAGTTTTTTCTCGAAATAACTTCTTCAATTTCAGCAATAGACATCTTGATGTAATCAAAACTTTTTTATTTTTTGGAGTACCATTGTCTGGCGGTGTCAAAAAATTTTCTGAATGCAGTGTTGCCAATCGATTTTGGTTAGAAAGCTCTGTAATGCCTTCATTTTCTAAGATAGGCAAAAATTCATAATATTAAAAAATGTTTACTTTTTCAAGTACTACCCATATGTCCAAGTAAAAAAAAAAATCAGTTTTATTTTGTCTTGCCCCTTCAATTCTTGAGATAGGCACCATGTGTATATACCAAAACATTTTTTGTTAGTGGTACCCACTTGTATCCAAATCTGAAGTTTCGTAAAGTGCTCCACGGACACTCTGTACCTATAGTGAATTAGTGAGATAAGACTTTTTTTTTCAATTTTTGGATTGAAACGACTAGATATACCTATACCTAAAGTGTGGAAGAAGCATCATGAATATTCAAAATATTTTTAAAAATTTCACTAAGGAAAGTTTCTCATCATAATATAAAAATAAATACTTTGTATGTACTTGCCTCTAAACTTAACTATATCTTCTGTTCAAAGAAGATTACAAAAATTTAAGGAAATGGTACTTTTGATTTAAAAAATAACTTCCTTTCAACGAAGAACGTTTGTACTTGACCTAAAAAATCAAGAAAAATCAGCAAGTACTACCAGTGTTATCTCCGTTAAGAAAATATAAATTTATCTTACTGTTATGAATAATTAAGCCCATTTACTTATTTATGGAAATTTTTTTATGAAAACCTTTGAGTTTTTAGTGCAGTTTAAAAAAACGTGTAATTTTTGTAAAAAAAAAAATCTACATTCTTAAAATGAAATTTTTCTACAAAATTCTTCACCTTTGAAATGATTTTTGTTGTAAAAAGTGAAATTTTTTCATAACTATAAAAATTTTGTGATAAAGCCTATTCTTCCTTGGTAGGGGGGGGGGGGGGGGTGATACAACTTAATTTTGATTTTCTTATGTAAATAGATAACGATAAATTTTCCAAAAACAGAAAAAAACATTCCAAGAAATTGAGTAAATTTTTCACACAAAAGAATTGTGATTTATTCATTGAGAAATTACTTATAATTTTTTTTCCATAAACAATCGATTTTTATTTTCACAAAAAATTATATCATTTTGTCGTATTTCTTGGTAAAATTCACCAAGTCCATGTGACCTGATTTTTGGAAAGGTACGTAAGGGGGAAAAGCTGTTTTTTGGAGTTTTGATGTTTTTAATTTTTTTTTATTCCAAAAAATGCGATTTTTTTTCTCCAAAAAAAACCCAAGAGACCTTCTCCCAAAAAAATTAAAATAGATATTTTTATTTGTTAGAAAATTTAAAAAAAAAATTTTAAAAATTGAGATTGGGAATTTTTTGCGAAAGTTTGAAAAATATTTTTACCTACTTCAAAAAAATTAGCTAAGGCTAGAGGCGTAAAAATGTTTCTTATTCCAAAACAATTTTCAAAATTTTTTGTTCCAAAAAATTAATTTTTTTCATTCCAGAAAATTCTTTTTTTTTCATTCCAAGAAATGGGGATTTTTTCCCGAAGAAATAGAGGTTTCCTTCCTCCTCAAAAAAATTCTTCAAGAAAATAATTTTTCTTTTTCAGAAAAATCACAATATTTTATGCCTTTTTTTTTTTTTTTTTTTTGAGAAGATGCAATAGTTTAAAAAATTTTATTTTTAAGCGAATTTGTGATTTTGTCCGGGTAATATTATCAAAAATTCATGACTTCAAAGAGTAAAATTATGACTTTTCTTAACCTAGTGATTTTTTTTGAGAAATTTATGACTTTTCCATATTTTTCATGACCCATTTTCAAAATTTCATAACTTTTTCATGACTTTTAGACACCCTGTTTTATTTGGTTTTCTGAAACAGCTACGAAATTTTCGTTTAAAAAAAATCGTAACAAGGTTGAAAAAATTACTTATACGTCGTAATTTTTCATCGCGTATTAGGTACGATTGATATAAGGCTGGTATGTGGTGGCTCTCTTGATATCTCGGAATGTGGGTTAAGTATGGAGCTATGCGATTTCGATTATAGGCCTAACATCTTAACGTTCTACTTTACAATGTTGGTCGACTGTTCATGCTATTTTTTCGCTGCTGCAAAATCATCGTGTTCGAAAAATTTCAAGTATTCGAGGCGGATCGATGTGTTTTTTTCTACTCGTCGCGAGCTTGTATACCGTAGTAATGAAAAAAATAAGGGAAGAAATACGGCGGCGATAGAGGAAAGGAATATGTACTTGTGTGTAAAAACTCATCCACCCTGCTGAGGTATTTCTTTTTTTTCATCTCTCGGCGAAAAATTTATTCTGCGATGGTATTTTTCTAGTATACGAGCGCAATTCACGCTCTCTCAATAAGAGTGTGCTAAGTTCCACTTAAACAAGAACGCTTTCACATGGCCATGTGTGTAAGTACTTATATACCTGTCATGTTATTCGTATAGGGTACTTATGATGTGGGTTAGTAATACGATCGTGCGGGTGATATTATATTATATTACCGAGAATTTAAAACCCTCCTTTAGGATATACTTCATTTGAGCGTAATTTACTCTCTTTTGAGCTTTTTTTCTACGTGTTAAATCTGATTAAAAATACCCAAAATGTTTTCCAGTGGGTTTCCCACTTCGTTTCGTCTTCTTCGTATAGTAATGAAAAGTATTACTTGTATAAAAAGCTTGATGGCGGAGAGTGGCAGAGACGGAAGAGACTGCGAGAGGGGATGCAAAAGGTGCTCAGCACAGAGCCCGGATTTTCCTCAAAGACCCGACCAAAAGATTTCTACTACGCTCCGAATATTTTAGAGATTTTTTTGTTCCACATAAAAATCAGCAAGTAGAGAATTTTTACTCTAAAAAAATTAAGAATTTTTTTTCCATACCGAAAAAACGATTTTTCTGAGAAATTGAAAGAGTTTTATTAAAAAATAAAAAATAAAATAAAAAATATATAATATACAAGCAATTATTTTTATCATTACCTATTATTAGTATTATGATTATTATTTTAAATGAGAAGTGTTCTTACTCTGAAAAATTGAAAAAATTACTTACTCCAAAAAATTAGGAGATAATAAATTAATACTGCGATCGTGTATACGCGTTTTCTTACTGTAATAGAATCCAGACCCCCCCCCCCAAATGGAGATCAAAAATTTAAATTCTTTCCTACAAAATATAAAAGATTTTTTTTCAAAACAAAACGAAAAGAATTTAAAAATTATTCTTAACAAACTTCCAGTCTTGTAATAAAGGCTGTGCTGCGAATTTTTATATTAAATGACCTACAGATTCAGCAATTGAGGTCCTCTCATCCTACCTAAAATAACAATACAATTAGAGTGTCTTTTGACTCCTAAAAATTTGAAAAAAATTTTCTCAGGAAAAAACTAAAATATATATTTTTTTTTATTGTTGTGAACCAGAAATGTTGATTTCTTTTTGAAAAAAATAAAGATACCTATTTCTCTTTTTACTTCAAAAACATAGTTTTTTTACTCCAAAAATTTAGAAATTCTTTTCCCTGAAAAATTAAAACTTTTTTACTTCAAAAATTTGATTTTTTTTTTTTTTGTAGAGAATTATTAAGTATTTTTTTTAAAAGACAATGAATTGAGATTTTCTTCCCAAGAAATAAAGATTTTTTTTCTCTCAAAATAAGAAGTGCCTCTTAGATTTTATCAAGAAAAGTGAGACAAAAAAAGAGAGACTTTTTTCTTAAAAAATTGAGAGATTTCTTCTCAATTCTCAAAAAAAATTGAAAGATTTTTAAATTATGAGAATTGGTTAGCTTTTCCATTAAAACAATTGTGATATTTTTTCCCCCAAGAAAATTCGGAGTGAGCGTTTTGTTCTCGGAAAATTGAAAAGTTTCATTTTTACTAAGTTAGAAAAAAAGTCAAGTTTTTTTCTCAGAGAAGAAAATTAAAAGTTTTTCCTTTTTTTTTTTTTTTTTTTTTTTTTTTTTTTTTGAAAATTGAGACAAAAAATTGATTGGGAATTTTTTTCTCGAGGAATTGAGATTTTTGTTTCTCTAAGCACAAGAATTGATGTCTTTCAAAAAAAAAACATTGCAAAGTTTTATTTTTTTATTTTTTTTATTGTAGATTTTCTCTTCAATAAATCAAGAGAGTTCCTTCACACAAAAAATTGAAAGATTATTAAAATTTTTATTTAAGACAAATTTTTTTCCTCCAGAAATTTAGATTTGTGTTTTTGAAAACATGAGAATTGTTGTCTTTATTAAAAAAAGAAAACAGATTTCACTCAAATTTTCTTCTCTTCCGAAAAACTGTGAAATGAATGTGCAAAAAAAATTTGTGAGATTTTTTTTTCAAGTTGAACAAAAAATTGAGATATTTTTTTCTTGGAGTTTTTTCCTGCAGCTTTTCTCTTTGAAAAAATTAAAGTAGGTAATTTTTCATCAATTTTTCCGTATTAAAATTTTTATTTTTTTTTATTTTATGAAAATTTAGAATGAGATATTTTTTATCTAAAAATTTATTGAGAAATATAAGATTTGAAAATTTGACTCAGACGGCAAATAATTGATTGATGCGAACTACAGGCAAGTTCCAAACTGAGGAAAGAAAGGCCATCTCAGCAAAATAATTGCACTGGGACCCCACTCAGTTCTCGCCGTCACCTAGAGAGGCTATATGGTTAATGATGTATGATTGTGTCTCTTTTGTCTTAATAATATTGAGCATAGAGAGTTAAATCACAGAATTGGGAAATTTTTTTAGAGTATTGCAATAAAAATGTCTTACTTACCCTTAAACATATAAAAAAAAATTATCGGTCTGTTTTGGTTTTTATTATTGTAGGTTTAGTATTCTTTTGTGAAACGATTTTTCAAAAGAATGTTTTCTACTCTTGGAATAGGTATGTATGTTTTTCAATTTTTTTCCCACTGAATTTATTTATTTTTTTGAGAATTTCTTGACAGTTTCTTTTTGAAAGAATTTCTTTCCTAAAATAAATTACGAGTATAAATCGAATAATTAATTTTATGAATTAAGCAATATAAATTGGCCATTTCCACCAGAAGCCCATGCACCGAATTGACAAAATTAGCTAGCCTAATAGACGACAAACCGACCACCATTATGCTCGAATTGCCCATATTCCACACTTATTATTTTCAATCATATTATTATATCTCACCAACTTGGCAATCCTATTGCGGATTTTTTTTGTGGATTTATGCGTTTTTTGTCCTAATACCGTACTAAATACATACGTTTACAGTAGGCTGGCAATTGAATAGGGCAATAGGGGTTGGTAATTTTGTGTACGAGTCGTCGATATAGTTTTTCTTTATTTGCCTTGATTAATGTACAATGAGGACTAGTTTTCAAAGGGCCCTACGCGTATACGTATATTTCCATAAATTGTTTATAGCCCTTTAAAGCTAAATCGATCAACCGCACCCATCTTGATCGGTAGATCTTTTGTAAATATACACCGATTATTATTATTAAGTCGGCACTGCGCGAATATATTGCTTGATTGGTGATCCGGTGCTGAGGGTTGCCGTCCTTGGTAGCCAAATGTCACTACTCATTCTGTAAATTCGTTCGCAGAATGATTAATGTTAAAGTACACGCATACAGATTACTCGGAAAAAGTGGAAAAAGGAAAAGAGCAACCCGGGGTTTTAGTGCTGCGAGAGAAATTGGGTAAAAGCTATGACTTTTAAAGCGCGTACGTGTATATAAGAGAGTGTAATAACGCGTAGGGTGGAAATTATGCTCTGCTTTACGATTTGTAGTAATAGTGCCAGTGCGCACAGGGTAAAAACGATATTATTATCAAATTTAACGGGTAATTAGGCTTTTGTTGAAGAAGTAAAGAGGAAACGGAGGATAATATAAGTAGGCTTATACGAATCGGAAACGTTACCGCGAGCTTCTCCCTATCCTAATTTCTTCTTTCTCTAAATGTTTAATGCGTCTTATGATCCGTAAAGTAAACGTAACGTAAGGCGGTAGCGTTAACCTGTTGTTTGGATATCGCTGCGTGATTGTAATATGTACTATTTTCCGCAGCCTCTTTCGTATTTTCATTTTTTTCATTTTTATTTTTGTTTCGTGAATTTAAAAATCGTAACGGCCACCGGATAATCCAAATAAAACAAAAATCGACGTCGATATGACGTCAGAACATGAACATGCGTCAAATCGACCATGAAATCGACGAGCTTTTCGTTATTTTCTGATTTGAAATCGACGTAGATTTAGACTATCCTTCGACTCATTCATGGCATGAAATCGACGTCGAATCTTGGCGAATTCAAATCTCCCAAATTTACTGGAACCTTATAATCGAATAAATAAATTGGGAAAAACTCTTCTCCTTGAAGACGTTTATTCTGGACAAAGCTTTTTAAGCGTCAAGTGCTCATCATCAGGTCCAACGCACAATTAACAAACGAAGTGGCAAACAACAGCTTATAAACTTAAAAGGCGTGGTCAAATGGGGAGAGGGAAACGAAAGAGTACCCCTCTCCCTACTTGACCACGCCCTTTTAGTTCATAAGCTGCTGGATATCGGAAGGTTATCGGTCCAGTTTGTGCTAATTGAACCCTGTTACTCGATTTTTGCTGGAAAAATAATAGTTTACTTACTTAGGTATTTGCTTTTTAGTTTTTGTATACTCAACGAAACAAAAAAAAAAAAAAAAACGGAGCCAGACTCGTTTTTAGGAAAGGGATAAGGGGCTACAGCTCGTGGTGGTAAAATTTAACAAGGTGTCTACTGGCGCTAAAAGTCGCGAATTCAAAAGTTGGTCGCTAAAGTCGCGAAAAACATCTGCAAAGGCGAAAACTTTTCATATTAATTCGGTGAAAAACTAAAATATTGAAACCAAGATACATGTTTAGGGACTCCACCTCCCCCTCCCCCCAATAATTGAGCTATGGGGTTCAAAAATGTTTTTCATCATGGTCGACTATCTGGGTTAAAAGAATGTTCGGAATTGATCTGTATAATAATTTGATGCACTAAGCATGTGATTTGCCTTTTTTTTTGTTAGCTTTCGCACCTTATTACATTCACCGTCACTTTTAGGATTCCACAGCTCCACTCCTATGGTTCATATAGAAAAATTTATATAAACAAAGTTTCAGGAAATTTAATGTAGAATAATTTACTTTCAGATGTGTTTCCCCAAAAAGTTGAACTTCGACGAAATAAATGCAAAAAAACATATTTTGAGGGGGCTGGAGCATCGAAAAAGTGACTTAAGGGTAGAGGATAGATAGGCCTTCTCCTGCAGAATAAGCCAAAGAAACCTTCTACGTATAGCAATTTGCCAAGGGTCGAACTCTATAATTCTACTGCACTATGAAAATACGTTAAAAATTTGTAGTAGTACTTTTTTCAGAGTTTTGTTGATACGTTTTTATTTTTTGGCCTAATGAAAAAATATTTCATACAAAAGTTGTTCCAATTTGAATTTCCCATTAAAAAGTATTCTTTCAATTTTTTTCTGAGTTGCATTGTTATTGAGAATTTTCTGTTCTAAGTATGTTGTCAGACCAAAATTTTACACCCGCGTAACTTCAAAGATCAAGGATTTTGATCTTTCTTTTCTTTTTTTTATGGGTAGGTTTATTTGGCTTTGGTGGTTTTCTAATAGTCTTTCTCGATTTCCCCTCCAAAGAGGATTCACTGATGGCAAGATTTGTCTTCAGGACAAGTCCGTCGAGAGGAGGGCATATGGGGACACTTTGCCTCGGGCCCAAATTAAATTTCCCAGCTCAAGTTGGAAAAATCACATAGTTTTTGGTCAACAATGCCCTTGGAAGGGGGCCCAAAATAATTTTTGCCTTGGGCTCACTGTGGCTCTCGGCGAACCTGCTTCAGGAGCTCATGATTCACCTAGGAATTAGACTTGTAGACGTTAGACGTATATTTGACGAATTAATGTGTATCGACCTCACTTAGAGGACTATGCCATTCTAAGAATTACTTCAGAGGAGCTCAACACAGAACTTCAGTATGATTGCCCACACTGAAAAAAATGGATTGTAATGATTCTGGGCAAAACACAGTAATTTTAGGACACGTCGAAACTCCAGAATCACTCCGGTGAAAAACAGAAAAGATTCAGTTCTATTCCAGAATGACTACGGAGACTCCGTAATCATTCAGTTCTATTCCAGAATGATTACGGAGACTCCGTAATCATTCTGGAATAGAACTGAATCTTTCCTGTTTTTCACCGGAATGACTCCAAAATTGGCGACGTGTCCTAAAATTACTGTGTTTTACCCGGACTCATTACGGTTTTTAAAAATTAATTTTTTTCAGTGCATTGCCTAAAAAATTTATGCTACGAATCGCTCTAAAGAAAAAGTGCCGATAATAACAAAAAAGTACGCAACAGAAACTGAAGAAAAATTGTACAAGGCGAAACTTAAAATAGAAAAAAAGGAAGAAAAAAAAAATTTTTAAAAAAGAGAAAAAAGTAGTGTACCAGCTCGCGCTTTCGACTCGAGCGAAATGACAGCGCCGAAACAGCAGCAGACGGGAATAATTTAGGAAATGAGAAAATACACTTCAAACGGGACAAGCAGGAAAGACAACTGAAGTTTTCGAACAAAAGGACTCTCGTATTTCAATTCATGCGTGTTATCAGTAGAGCATTTCGAACGATGAGAGAGAAAACAACACAGTAGACGAAGGGTAAGAGTTGGCTGTCTGTTTTCAACGTAAGGACGTATTCGGCATACGCGGTACTGGAGCTGAAACGGCAGGAAGACGAAATGGAGTTGCAGAGTTTGGAAATATGGGTTTGGGAGCCCCTCTCTCGGGCTTTTGATGTTTATCGGACGAGATCCTGCTCGGTTGAAGACATTCTTCGAGATGACCGCCGTTGATAGCGACATGACCCCGCCGCTCGCGCTCACTCCATCGTTGCGTACTTTGGGTGACTCTTCCGACGAGCGGCGACGGTTTTTGATATATCGTCGAGCGCGACAGCGTACCAAGAGATGAGGCTCGCGATAAATACGCGTATATACGCGTACTTGAGAATTACTCGTAATGCAGTCGCATATGCAAAGACTGGCGCAGATTTTAATTTCAGAGATGTACACGACGTGGTCTGAGGAAAGCAACATCGCGAACCAGCCACCCACCGCATCGCCCAACATCGAGAATTTCCACCAACACGCATCATCCGCGTAAAAAAGATTAAAAGTACGATGCTAATTCGCATTTCACGAACCGTTGATTTGAAAGCATGATATAGCGTAGAACCGAGCGCCTGTACAAGTCAAAACATCCAACGGTTGCACGTCATTAGTGCAACTTTAAAAGACTGTTTATGTAAATGAAAATACCACTACTGATGGAAAAAAAATAAACTGGAACACGAAAAGGGATGTATACTTTCATCAAAAATTGAAATCTACGTTACGTTTGTTGAATTCCACCCCGGTTCTTCTACAAGGGTAGATAACTACAGCTACATTCGACGAGCAACTGGGTACGTCAAAATGTGACGAATGGAAGATATGTACCTACGTATATCTAAATACCTAATTTGCCTATTTGTTTTGGATGATGAAAATTTTCAAAATACATACAATCGGTGTTGAGCAGCTCCTAAAAGCTCTTAACTCAGAGCTCGAGCTTAAAAAGAGCTAGCTGTTTGGAGCTCAGCTCTAAAATGAAAATTTACGATTAAGCTCTAGCTCTTTTCTGTTCTTAGGTTGTTATCGTTTTCGCCTCGTATCCTTTCTTAATTTCCTTGTACCAACGCATGTTATGGAAATGTGGTTTACCATCTGTGTCTGCTTTCCTTTCGTGGCTGAAATGAAGGTTTTTATGAAACTTGATTTCTTAAACTGCTCTTACCTGTGATTACATCAATTACAAAAGTATTTTATAGAGTTTCGTACTTTTTTTTGCTGTAAAAATGTCATCGCGTTGAGTGCTGTTCCGTGCCAACAAAATCAATTTAAATTTCTTTACTTTTGTGCCTGTAAATTTCACATTTCGAAGAGCTTTATTACTGAAGAAGAGATTTTTGATGTAGTTTTGAGCTATTTTATGAATAGCTCAAGCTGTTGAGCTAAGCACTTTTTTTGTAAAGAGCTTGAGAGATAATTTACAAGAGCTCAGAGCTAATTCTAAATAGGTACCTACCTAACTTATTTTTTGCAAATTTCGTTCACAAAATTTTTTTGTACCTATCAAATATAGATCTATACCCACTCCATTTAACGTGCCTCTGACCAAAAGTAAACAATTAAATATTGGCAAATAGGACGTCTTGAAATGCCACTTCAAACTGTCCCATTGGCTAATTGGTATTTGTTTATTTTTCTCAGAGCTCAAACTAAAAGGAATGGGGTATGCTAACTTTTCAAAACATTTCGTTTTTTGGTTTCTTTCATTTAAAAAAAAAAAAAATTGAAAAAAGAAATTGAAGGCTTCTTATTAAAATGATAATTTTTACAAATCTCTGTATTTTAGATAAATTTTTAGTTTCAAAAAATAATTTTCAAACATTTTTTGAAAAATGTCGTCTTTTTTTGAATTTGGAAAATAAAAATTTCTCAATTGATCGGAGCAAAAAAATCCAATCGTTTTGGAAATGCGTACTATTTTTTGGATTTCCTTGGAATAAAAAATGTTTTTGATTTTTTTTTAAGTGAAAAAAATAAAAATATCAATTTTTTGACATGGAAATATTTTGTGTGAAATTTTTTTGTAAGCAAAATAATTCTTTAATTTTTTTGGATTTGAAAAAAAATCGGAAAAAATGTCTTGCCCACGCTGGTCCATCACCGATTACCACTCGATTGTTGATATACAGGGCACCGTTATGGCGGGTGACTCTAGGGTTCGGCAGCGCTTGTTCGGGTACGTTTTGGGCCCTTCCTCTGGCCAAATTTAGTAGTCTTTGGCGAGCTGATTCGCGACGCAATTCACCCAACTCTCGTTCTGCAGCTATGCGCTTGTCTCGTTCATGTCGTAAATTGTTCATTTGATTCGTGAAGACGTAAGAATAACGAGACCTATTCACTTAAGGTTGACCTGGACGTGGTTGACGTTTTATTTAATGTACTTTAAAAAAAATTCAAAACAAGTAGCATAGAAACTGAACGATAGTACTAATAAAGTATTATATAGGATCATATGCGCATTGCGTAAACATTCTACATTTTTTCTTTTTTACAAAAAGTTGGGTAAATTTTTGAAAAAAATGAAGAGAAAAAACCTACCAGAAGATTTGGATTAACAACATGAAGTTTTTTTTATTTTATTCGTATTTTTCTTATTTTCAATAATTCTGTTTTCAAAGTATATCCGGTAGTAATACGTCGATTTCTATATCATATTTTTCTAAAATGATACTAAAATACTGATACGCAGTAATGAAATTTTTTGACTCGTGTAATTGTTTTGAAATTTTTCAATTACCTACTCAATTTTTCATGATTTCTCATTTTGTTTTTCAAGAAAGAAATTCTCGATAATAATATAATGTATTTTACGAAGTTTTCATGCTCACATTTATTCAAAATTTTTTGGATTTTGTTTACGATGTTTTTCAGGTGTTTGAAATTTTTTATAACCAGTAAGTACCTACCTAATTGAAATTTTTTGTCAATTCTTCACTGTTTTATGATTTTTTAATTTTTGCAAATTTCTTCAATAATTGTTTTTTTTTGTTCAATTACCCGAGCGGCACACTCGATCGATAATATCGGAAGATGTAACGTATAAAAAATCGTTTGAAAATCTATAGATGTTCTCACGATATTATAAAGATTTATCGGTACAACTTCATAGGCAAAAAATCTAAAAACTATCGAATTCGATATTATTAAGATTTTATGACGATATTCGTCAACGATACTATCGACAAAGAATATTAAATTTATCGATTCCGATTTTCCACCGATTTTGTGCATATATTTGAAACTACATTATCGACAAAGAATATTAAATTTATCGAATTCGATTTTTTAACGATTTTGTAAAGATATTTAAAACTATATTATCGACAGATTATATGAAATTTCTCGACTTCGATATTTTACCGATTTTTTGACGACATTTGAAACTATATTATCGACAGATTATATTAAATTTATCGAATCCGATTTTTTACCGATTTTGTAAAGATATTTGAAACTATATTATCGTCACATAATATGCAATTTCTCGAATTCGATTTTCTAACGATTGCGTGAAGATATTTGAAACTATATTATCGACACGTAATATGAAATTTCTCGATTTCCATTTTTTAACGATTTTGTGACGATATTTGAAACTATATTATCGACAAATAATCTGAAATTTCTCGAATTAGATTTTTTAACGATTTTGTGAAGATATTTAAAATTTTATTATCGACACGTAATCTGAAATTTCTCGAATTCGATATTTCAACGATTTTATGACGATATTTGAAACTATATTATCGACACGTAATATGAAATTCCTCGAATTCGATTTTTCAACGATTTTGTGGCGATATTTGAAACTACATTATCGACAAATAATCTGAAATTTGTCGAACGATTTTGTGACGATATTTGAAATTATTTCCAAATTGGTGAACATTTTTCCAAGTCCAACACGTCTGGAAGTACTAAACTGCCTATTATAAGCGTTTTATTGCTAATTCCTCAACGATAAGGTATGGCATAGTGGCTAAGGAAGAGGATTACCATGCAGGAGGTAGATGGTTCAAGCCCCACGGGTGGCAGATTTTTTATAATTCTTTTTGACTTTTTCTGAATTGATCCTCTTACCGTAACATGAATAATGTGTTTAGGCATAGTTTAATGTATTAATTATGCTAATTAATGATTTTTAATTATAGAAAAAAGCCAGTAAAAGACGAAAAATCGGAATTAAAAATCGATAAAAAATCGACAGAATATCGAATTCGATAAAGTGTCGCAAAAGTTCCGCCTAAATCGTGAAATTATCTTTCGATATTATAGATAAAATATCTTACTATAATCTCGAAATTTTTGCTAACTATAATTCGTCGATAATCTATCTATATATCGAATGATAATTTCACGATTCAGGCGGAACTAACGCGACACTTTATCGAATTCGATATTATGTCGATTTTTTATTTCGATAATTTGTCGATTGTGCTGCTCGGGTAGTTGTCTTTTTCATGATTTAAACAAAAATTATTTGAAAAAAAAAAACATTTTTCCCATTTTTTGATTTTTTAAAATTTTTAAACTTCTATTTTTCCCCCAAATTTCTTCAGGTTTTCATTTTTTAGCATATTTTTAATTTTTTTTTTTTTCTATTTGTTATCTCATTTCTTTTTCCTCCATTTTTAATTGAATTTTTCAAAACGTATTTAAAAATATATTTTTTTTAATACCTATACAATTTTTTCCATGCTCTCGAATATTGGCTGATTTTTTAAAAATTAGTTCAGTGTTAGATATTTCTATTTTTTCAGAATTTCTATTGTTTAGAATGTTTTGAAATTTTTTGTTTTTTTCAATTCGTCGCCTTTGCATGACTTCTCAAGTTTTCCACTTGAAAAAAATGATTTTATTAATTGCTTCAATTTTTTTCATTTTTTAAAATGTTTGTGTGTGGATGGTTAAGGCTAACGACGTTTGTCTGGGTTAGGTTAATTTTTGCAACTTGATGCACTTGTTCTATATGTGAAGGAAGGTTTAAAAAAAGAGATTTTTGAAGTTTTTTTTAAATTCATTTTTGGAAGAACAAGTTTTTCGATTTTTGGCGCGTTAGAAATACTTACAATATGGCCCAGTGACAAAATCAAGTTAGTTTGGAATTCTTACCATCTAACCATTCTTGGCTGTCGCCTTGTGTGAAAGTCAAGACAATATACCTACCTATTATTCTTTAAGAGAGTATGCAGTTAGTAAGTATCCCTGAAAACGAACCCTACATTACATACCTACTACCTCTTTTTAAATTGGGTATTGGAATATGTCGAAAGAAATATCAAAACTATGACGATTAATTTACCGTCATCGACGTACGATATAGCTTCCACATAATACACGAATACTGGGAGCAGGGACGGAGTGGCACGAGAAGAGATGAATTTTAAAAGTCATCGTATTTATTGGATTTTTTGTTAACCCTATGTACTAGCTGTAGTTATACGTATGTCTGTGTGCATTTGATAGACACAGAGCGAAATGGAGACAGAGATAGAACACCCATAGCCTAAAATGAGCAAGAAAGAGAGAGACAGAGAGCAAAAACGAACGTACAAAAAACGTCAAAGCTTACAAACGCGCTGAGAAAATACCTATACATTCTCATAATGGAAAATGGAAAATGTTTTTCATTGCAGCTTAATGGAATGGCGTGATAGTAGATGATAAAAAAAAATCGCGCGCGCTCTAGAGAGTAAAAGGTGCGCGGTGGGAAAACCGAGCAGAGAGGAAAAAACTGCGCGTTGAGTAAAAAAGTGAGCTCGGAGAGGGTAGAAGAGTGCCATTAGCTGATGAGAGAAGCCGGTGTGTTTTCCCCTTTCGCGTTTTTATTTTCACCTCTTTTACCATATACACGATATTTTCGAAGCCCTTGTTGCTGTATATACCACCCCCTCCCACCGTCACTCACCCACGCCTTGTACTATATACCGAGGAGCCCTTTACGAAACCGAATTTCTTCTCTCTGTGTGCAGCTTGATAATCACCACGTACTACATTATTATGATTCTCTTTCGTGTTTATGGTAAAAGTTAAACAGCCAAGTACAAATTATTTCGCGAAAATTTCTCTTTCCCTTTTTTTCTCTTCTTCTTCACTTTCTCAGTTTCTCGTATACTTACTCTCTACGCGCACCCATTTTTTTAATGATTATTTTAACGGCATATCGTTGAGGCTAAGTGTTTACAAAATGCATAAAAGTAATTAATTCGTCGACGAAAGCGTTTAAAGAGCTCGTTAATACGAATAAGAAGTTTTTTTTTTAACGCGTGCAAACGTATTGAATGTGGTGGATATAGCTTTTAAAGATTAATTTCTAATTTTAAGCGAGATGACGGTGCCACCACCAGTGATGCTGCTAAGGCTTCTTCGTCACGAAGCGATGGAGCGGAGCAGCGGAGGCGGGCAAATGCGTTACGCCTGTACGAGTGGTTAATAAGTATATATTGAAGTGCAGTGCCCCGAATCACGTGAAATTTATGCTATATTAGGAGTGTGGCGGGAGCGAAATGCACGTAATACATAAGTTTTTCCAAGTTATTATCAAATAAATAGAAGAGAAAAAACATACGAGCACTTGTGCTGCGTTCGTTTGCACTGCGCTGGTTACCTCTTCTTCTTGGTTATGGATGTACCTATAATAGTACATAATTCTGGACAAGTTGCTCTCCCCCGCTTGCACTAGTCCTCTGGTTTTATAACCTCTCCAAAGTATACAGGGTGTTCGGGAAATTGATGCCTGAAGTTGACTAGCTCCTAGTCTACAGCTTTGCACTGCCAAAAATCGGGATCTCGCTAAATTTTTACCAGTAAAAAACTACATAGACTCCTAATATACCAAATTAGAGAGGAGGGAGGGGTCCAATCGGAATTTTTATAATAATCAAAATTACTTTTAGGATTTTAATCTACAACTTTTGTTTGAAATTTTTTTTAGTTCAACCCCTACGGCTGTTCTATTTTTCAATAATGAGTGTCTTTGTACTAATAAGTGAAAAAAGAGGGGAGGAAAGGATTCAATCGAAATTTTTGCGATGATCCAAAATATTTTCAAGATACCAATCTGCAACCTTTGTTTTGGAAGTACCCGCATACCTGAGTACCACTTACGAAAACATCTACACCATAGGTGTAAATCTCAATTCTGAAGAGGCAGGGGTTTACAAAAAATTGCAAAATTCCGTGAGGAGAATATGCTTATTAGGTAAAGCAGTGTATTTTCTTCACAGGAGCAAAAAAAAATTGTATGAAAAATTTTCTCCTGTTTGGGAACAATATCTTTAATTCGTGTCATGTGTGAAGGCAATGGCATGGTACATTAATTGTGTTTGGATTTTTTGTGTAGAGAAATTTCTTATATCCATACTTTCAAATTTATCTTACCTAGATTTTGATGAGAGATTTTATCCCGTAATGTCCTGCATTGCAGTTTCCATTGTTCATCACACATTGCAGATCGGGTTATTAATTACTAGTATTTCGTCTCTGCTCAAAACTCGAAGATTTCGTTACAGAAACAGCCCTTGTCACAAAATCATTTTTTTTAGAGGAGAGCCAAAAACCATTGCTCTTTTTCTACACATCTTTAGTAGATAGTAGGCAGAGTTGGGCAGATCCGGATCCTAAAATTTGAAAATTGGATCCAAAGATCCAAAATTTTGGATCTGATTTAGATCAGATTCTTTAATTGTGCAAAAGATCTGATCGGGATCTTTACATCCTCAAATTTTCAAAAAAAAAAAAAAAAAAAACAGATCCAGATCCAAAAATTTTTTTTTTATCAGTTCATCGTTTTTTCTCTGTGAAATGAATTTTTCAATGGTGTTTTCACTGTTTTCAGTTCTCCAATAATCAATGAAATAAATGAAAAAGAACCAAAAACAAAAACCCTCAAATTTAGAATTTTTGGCTTTCTTTTTGGTTTATTTTCATTAATTTCGCAGATTAAATGTTGTTAAAATTAAGGACTTCGATGAAACTTTTTCAGGGCTAAAAATTTCTAATTGTCCGACTTGTATAGAATTAAATTCGAATGAAATTTCAAAGTTCCGAGCTGTATTGATCAATCTGTTAAAAATTTGAGAGAAAGTAAAAATGAAATTTTTTGAAAATTTCAAGTGAAAGTTGTAAACTGGCATCATAGAAATGATTTTGTTTATTATAGAAATGTTGCTTGGACCCCTCCCGAACCAATTAATTGAACCAAATTCTTGAAGTTGATTTTATCTGTTATCAATTTCATTTTATACTTTACAGACAACAAATAAATGAATCAAAAACTAAATCCCCCATTCCTCAAAAAAGGATCTGATCTGGATTTGGATCTTTTGCAGATCCAATGAGGCAAAAGATCTGGATCTGGATCTAGAGCCTTTCACTAATGGATCTGTCCATCTCTAATGGTATAGGTACATACCTGTATTGCACTCCAAATATATTTTTTTTTGAAATCAAGACTACTTCTGGATTCTTTGACAAAAAATTTTCTTTTTTCTTTTTCTATCCTAAGCTATAACCACTTGAATCCGACCATCTTCTGACAAGGGCGGTTTCTGTAAGGATTTTTTGAAAAACCTGTAATCAATATTGATGATAAAGTACTTTTTTGTTGAAATCATTGATGGTTATGATGAGAGTGTGGGTAAACGAAAAACGAGTCGTGAGACTAAGGGTAAACTAGTAATATTATAAACATTTAAAAAATTAGAAAAATCAAAATTCATTTTATTTTGTTAAATTATACTTATTTTTATAAAAATATACTTACTAAGACTTAAGAATCTTGAGAAAAATACGCCACAACAACTACTAAAAGAACGAAAAATGAAATAAATCAGTAGGGTGGCCCTTATTTTGGAAATTTTGGAAATGTTCTCAGGACCGGGCTTCAATATGGTGACACTTATGGAAAAAATGATTCCCTATTTTTTTATTTTCTCCTCAGTCGCATTTTTAGCCATGGCCAGGGCCCCAATTTTGAAGAAATTGAAAAAAATAGGAAATTTTCAAAATTTTAAAAAATTCAGACGAAAATGATCATAAAGTTGATATTTTTATGTAACAAGACCATTTTCGATGATTTTTCATCTTGACCGCCATTTTCATGGAATATGAGAAAACATGTTTTACATTTTTTTGGAAAAAATTGAAATGTAAAAAAATGAGTAAACTAAATACTTAATACTTGTCAGTTGTCACACAGCCGCACGCAATATTCATTCTGCGACAACGCCGAGAGAGGTGAGATTAGTGGATTTTTTTTTTTTTTTACTGACTAATCAGGGTGCCAACACTGCCAAGGATGTCTAGTAATATTTTAAAATCAAAGAAATCTTTTTTGACTCATAATAAAATTTTATCACATCACAAGTCTAAAATTTAAAAAAAAACGAGGATTATCATATAGATGTGTTAATAGTGGTTTGCAATTTAAATATTCAGTATACGTACACCTATACCTATTATACCTACCTAATTGTAGTACATAAGTAAGTATATTAGAAGTGCTGAATTCGAATATTCACTTTATGCCAAGATGAGGCTTTGGGAGATCTGCTTGTGACAATCAGCTCACATTTTTCAGCTCAAGTTGGTAATACCATTATTAGAAATTTTGTGAGTTCTAAAAATTGCATCTATTTTAGAGTTTATGATACTTTGATAGATAAATGTTTATAATTTTCAAAATTTGGAAATTTTTTATACTTCTTGATAAAATCTTTGAAATTTGGAACATTATTTGCTTGGAAAAAGTCGCTTGAAAGTCCTAAAAAAGTTCTGCTTTTTGGTTTTGAGATTTTGTTATACGCTGGAAGCAAAAAAATTTTTTTTGGGGGGGGGGGTGTAGATTAGTGTTGGCAAAATGCGCGCACTTTCTATTTTGATTGCGCGCACATTTGAGCATATTCGCGCACATTACTTCAATTTTTTCACCTTTTTTCAACAGAAATCGTACAAATTTCGTTTATAGCTTACAAATAAACATGATTTTGCTAAATTACCTAGGCCAACATTAAAAATACTATTATATTTTAACTCTGTGTTCTGAGACGAGTATTTTGAGATACAACATCATTTTTCAAATTTTTGAGAAAAATTCGCGGATTTCTGAGAAAATTTGCGAATTTTATAAATTTTGACTCGAGAACTTTCGCGCATTTGCGCGCATATGCGCCCATTTGCGTTTGAAAATATGCTCGCTGCCAACACTAGTGTAGATTGAAAATGCCGAATGAAAATTTTTAAAATGCCGAATGAAAAAATTTCAAAATTGCCGAGTGAATTGTAATTTTAAATTTTTCAAAGTTTTGCCGAATTTGTGATTCGGAAATTAGGAATTTCCCAAAAATTTACCGAATCTGTAAATTGTAATTCAAAAATTTTCAAAACTTTACCAAATTTTGTTAACGTACCTAATTTAATTTGTCGAAAATTTGCCGAACAAAAACTGACTGGGGGTGTTCCACCCCCAAACCCCCCTCTCACACCGGCTCTGAGTACCACTAACCTAAATCTTCATGTACACATGGTGCCTATCTCGATTTTGAAGGGGTAGTGGTGTACAAATTTTTAAAAAAAATTGTAAAAACAATGCATGAACCAGGTGTAACTTTTTAAAAAGAACAAAAATAGTTATTTCGAAAATTTGCCTATCTTTGAATACGAATGCGCTGCAAAGCTTTGAAAATCGGTATTTTCGAAAATCAAGGCTCCGTAACGCCTTAATTTTCAAAGATAGGCATAATTTTCTCATGATGTTTTTTGCTCCTCTCAAAACGTTATACCTGTTTCATGTGTTTTTTGATCGAATTTCGCAATTTTCATGTATCACCACTGCACCTTAATAAATTGAGGTAGGCAATATTTTTGACTGGGATTTTGAGTTGCTGTAACTCCTTCAATTTCAAAGATAGGCAATCCAATATGATTACAACTTTTATTACTTTTTCGAAGATCTATCCACTGCCAGTGTCGATTTAAAAAAAAAAAATCAGTGTTGCCAATCGATTTCGCTAGGCGAAATACCGATTTTCAAACCTTTGTAGCTCCTTCATTTTCAAACTTAGGCAATATGTATACATAAACTTTTTTTGTTAGTCGTACTCAGTTATATGTTTATCCAAATTTCAAGTTTAGCAGATCACTCACCGGACACCCTGTATAAATTGTACTTCTATGCGCCAATCCAGACGAACTAATCTACCAAAACTATAGAGAATATGGTTGCTTACGAGCGTATCGAATTTTAAATCGTATCTCGCCAAATATGCTGGATATACACTACCCAAGAGTTTTTCTCTGTTACTCTTCGAGGTACTTATGTATGTTCTCATATGTGTGCATGTCGTCAATTTCGCACCTCGTACTCTATCCGCGGCGTCCTGCTTGCAATCTCTTCCCATCTCCCGCCTTGGTTCGCTGCTCTGCACGTACGTATAACGCGTCGTCACCTTCACAAAAGTATATAACTACTACAAGTAATTACTGGACGAAAATGAGTTCCTTGATGGCTTATCTTTTCGATTATTATAGACTTTGAGCGTCCTTCGCTCAGCGTGTGTTTGATACTGTATTTTTTTTTTCTTCTCTTCTTCTCTGTTACGTACGTATGCCGCCGCCAAGCTATATCGACGTGTACGCGCGAGATTGTCAAAATTACTTTTACCGAGATTGGCGTCGCGATCAAATACGTTTTTAAATTTGGTTTAATATCCTAGGGTTAATTTTAATTAATCATGGCCCACGTGTAATCACGCCGCCATCATTGTTACCTGCGTATGTACCTATATATGATGATGATGGTGTCGAGTCGAGTCGAAGATTTACCTAAAAAAAAAAAACTTTCGAGACACGCAGGCACCTTGCCAGGCAGAGATAGAAAGAAGTGTATTAGAATATGTCAGATACGTACTTACGTTTTTATAGATAAGGTACTCGAATCGAGTAAAAAGAAATATGAAGTACCGTGTAATGCTCTAGAGTACATATGTAGTACTCGCCGTCTTACAGGTACTATACTACCTATTTATATGTGTAGCAAATTCTTTATAGATATATTGGATTGTATGGCTATTCAAAGTGATTGATATACATCGATGATACATCGATCTGCGATCAACTTGTGTACAGTAATATATGGTAATCAATCACACGTTTAGGTGCTTATTCAAACTTATACGATGACAATAAATCCCAAACCATTGTGGTAACAATATCAATAAAGAATGGGGAAGCGATCGCATCGAGATAGCGGTAGGCGATACTGCCAGCAATTCTGCGTGAATTGCGACATCTTTACACCGCTGAGATGTATGGAATTTCAATTCGGCGTGCGAGATTTTGAAGATTCCTTCTGTGCGAATCTACTGTTTTAAATTTTTTTGCTGAATTTGATTCAAAAATTGTGAGTGCGAATTAGGATGGCGGTTATTTTGAAAATTTATGTAATGGGAAAATAATAATTGGTTCATTATATTATGTATGTTTTTTAATGGAAAACCCTGAATTTCATCGTTTTGGAATTGAATTGTTTTGAAGTAAAAATACTTTTCGAACTCTAGAGTGTAAAATCTGCACTGAAAAAAATGGATTTTCAAAAACCGTAATGATTCTGGGTAAAACACAGTAAATTTAGGATACGTCGCCAATTTTAGAATCATTCCGGTGAAAAACAGAAAAGATTCTGTTGAACTCCGGAATGATTACGGAGTTCAACTGAATCTTTTCTGTTTTTCACCGGAATGATTCTAAAATTGGCGACGTATCCTAAATTTACTGTGTTTCACCCAAAATCATTACGGTTTTTGAAAATCCATTTTTTTTCAGTGTGAATCTTTTGGATTTTTGTTTCAATTTTCTGAAAAATGAAAATATTTTTATTTTTTTTGGGGGGGGGGGGGAAAGGGTAGGATTTTTTATCTTTGGAGAAAAAATTTCTCATTTTTTTAAATAAAATTTTTTTTTTAATTTTTTGGTTTGAAAATTTTTTAAATTGTTGTGCAATAAGTAATTTTTTTTCAAGTAGAGAAACTTCGAATGGAGTAAAAAATTTTTCGAAGGAAGAAATTTCAGGATTTTTTTGAAATAAAAAATATCAAAAAATCTTTTTCTTTTTATTGGAATTTTTTTTTTTAATTTTCTTATGTGAAGATATTTTTTTTAATTTCTGTGGAAAAGTTTATCAATTTTTTCCTTTGTGAAGATGAACAATAATTTTAAAAATATATTTTTTTTCTTTGAGAGTAAAATAAACAAAATAAAAAAATATTTTTTAAGCTTTGAGACGAAAAAAAAAAAAAAAAAAAACATTGAAAAAATGTTTTTCTGCAGAAGAAATAGGTATTGTTCATGAAAAAGTCCCGAATTTTCAAAAAAAAAAAAAAAAAAAAAATCCAGATAGTCGCCCTGAAATAGTTTCAATTCATTAATATTTTGCTAATCCTCTCCTTCAATTTTTGGTAACTTAATTGAGATTAATTTGTTGGCTGGGTGTTCGATATTTTATAGGATTTTGAAAACATATAAAATTTTTATAAAAATGATTCAATTTATCAATATTGATCGTTGCACTTATGAAAACAAATTTTTATAAATTATCCCGATAGTAGACTTCATTTGGTAGAAAACAAATAATAAAAAAAAGAAAAAAAAAACACAAAAAAACAATAAATCTAACCATTCTTTGGCAATAAGTCATGAGAATTTTTTAAAGGGTGGTTCTAAAAAATGAAAGTTTAGGTACAACATTTTTTATTCCAAGAAAGTTGAAAGATTTTTTTTATTGTTTTTCTTTTTCTATAATGCGAGATTTTCTTCTGCAAAAAATTAAGAGGATTTTTCTCCAAAAAATTTTAAAATATTTTTCCCTCAAAAAATTGAAATTTAGTAAGATTTTTCTCTCAAAATAATTTAGAATTTTTTTCTTCAAAAATGAGAAATTTCATCCTATAAAAAAGAAAGGATTTTTTCTTTAAAAAGAATTGAAGATTTCTTTGATTACCTACCTATTTCTTTCTCCAAAAATTGGAAAAATATTTTCACTTCAGAGCAATTGTGAAATTTTCTTCTCCTGAAAATTTTAGTTAAGTATTTTCTTCGAAAACTTTGAGATCAATTTTAAAAATTCCCTCATCTTCGAAATGAGAGATTTCATTCTAAATAGAAAAACAGATTTTTTTTCTCTAAATTATTTGACAACAATCAATACCATTTCCTCAAAAAATTGATGATTTTTTTCTATATAATTAAGAGATTTCATTCTACTAAACAAAAATACCCTAGGTAGAGATTTTTTCTCCAAAAATGAGATTTCTTATTTTCTTCAGAAAATTTTTTTTTCTTCGTTATTTTTTCTCCATTTTTTCCAATTTTAATTTAAATTTATGACATAAGTACATATAACAATATATTTATCATTTTGAGAAAAATCATTTTAGAAAAACTGGAAATTTTCTTCTTCAAAAAAGTATATTTTCTTAAAAAATTCAAAGTTTTTTTTTTCAGAATATTTGGGAATAAGTAGGTGATTAAAATTTATAGGTACCTATTATTAAAAATGAGGGGTTTCTTCTGCATAAAAAAAGACTTTTACTAAAAAAATAACAAGATAAAAAAAAAACCTTGAAAACTCGAGAATAATTTTCAAATTACCTACTCACTTCAAAAGAACTGAAAAAATCAATTTTGTCAAAATTTTGGTAAAAATGGAACATACGTACCTACGTACCTAGTACCTACGTATTCATTTTTTTCACAAACTGGAACGAAGATTTTTATACTTTTACGAATTGGAACGCAGAATTTTTAATCTTCACAAACCGGCTCAATTCGAGCACGGTTGAAAACCACGCTTCTGTGAAATGGCGTAAAAATTCGCTAAAAAGTAGAAAATATTAATCCTTATTCCTTTTCAGAATTTTTGAAATTTGTTTTTGAAAAAAATCCCGAATATTGTCACACATGAAAAATTTTCAAGTTGAACAGGGCGTATTTTGGACTCTAGAATTAGACCTCGAACCTTTAAGTTAGAAAGAATTCCTTTTACCAATCGATACAGCATTTTGAAACAAAAAATGTTTTCTTACTTTTGTCACTCAGCACCAATAACTTACACGTTAAGTTTTGCAGTTAGTTACTGCCATTCCTACCTAAAAATTGAAAATAACCAATGACATTTTTTTTTGCAACTTTGTTAGAAACTAAGATATTATACCTACGCGAATAAAGTGCAAAAAGTTAGGGGGTAGAAATGTGGATATTTGGGGGTGAAGTTCCACTCAGATTTTAGGTAAATTTTTTATGTGAGTTAAGACACCTTTACGAGCAACTTTACGAAAAAATTTCTTCCTTCAATTTGTGTGGGCAAAGGCCGTTTTTTGGCCTAATTTGACTGTATCAGAATGATTTATACCAAAAAATGTTCAAACATTTTTTTGAAAATTTTAAAAATTTATAGGTATCGAAAGAAATTTTACCCAAGTAACTAGGTATTAATCAACTGGGAAATTTTTGTACAGAAATATTTTTTTTTAATTTTCGACGGTATTTTTCATTTAATGAAAAAAATATTTTAAAATAGGTTCTACCTATTTCCATTCTGCAAATTTTTTCAAGTGATTTAAAAAATATATATATAATTATATTTTTTAGATTTTCTGAATTAATTTCAATGCCGAATTACTTCAATTCTTAATGCCAAAAAGTCCGAATAGTCGTATCAATTTCACTCTCATAGGTAAAAATTTCTCAAATCGCAAAACCATATCAAAATCGTACAAAGAACCGTAAGGTTGAAAAACGTTCAACAACGATTGAAGAAATACGTATACTTCAAGAGGGCTGCGTGTCATCGCCGTCTTCGTCATCATTTCACTTCGGTTACAATACCGCGAAAGAAGTTATACAAACGTCGAAAACAAATCGAGCCGAATGATAACATTAAATTTAACGAGAGCGACAATAGACAAAAGTGAGAATTTTTTCAACTTGATTTGAGAGCGGAATAAAACGACTAGGCAGACTTTTGGTGGCGCGACGAAGACAGCGATATTTTTCCAAAACCGCCAACGTGCGATAGCGCCGCAATGACAGAGAAAAATGAAGTCGACGACATTGATAAAAATACATCGTTTAGCGAAGCAGAGCGAGCGTGTTATAAAAAATGGTCGCGAAGTTTGTTTTCGGCCAAACTTTATTCGACTCTCTCGCAATCGTATATAAATTTAGCGCAAAAGTTAGCGAGTAAATTGAACGTGAGCGTGAGAGCGAGGCGATTATTAAATTAAGTAAACACACGTGTGTTAAGTTACACGTTGAATGGAGCAGGAGGCGGGAGCTTTGAGTAAAAATCAAAGCTTCTTTAGTCTAGTTGGTGAGCACTGAGCAGCGTATGAAGATTGGAAGACTACACCCCTACATTAGTGTAAATTTTACATCCAAGCGAGAAAAACTCTTCGGTAATGAATCTGACAAACTTGTAAAAATATAATTTAAAAGAGAACAATCGACGTCAATGAACCGTGATGCGAGCGTCGGTTTTTATTTTGACATTTGTATACCACGCTAGAGAGCAGATCGGACTCCCTTCCTATTTAATATGGCACCGTGCAAGCACTTGTGTTCGCGTAATTTTATTATCGTAAATGAAATAAATAACACCCCCATGAGAATTCTTAAATATTACGTAGTCGCTGCTACCACCACGTACCGTACCATGTACCCCCGGTACGGGCGATAAAAGTTGTGATTTAGGTTTAATCGCCACTGTTGTGTTGGGATTTTCAACACTACCAAGTTATGGTTTCTATATTTTTTTATAGCGGTGTTTCGTGGTGTAATATTTGATATAACTTTTCAGCCAAGGAAGAGAAGGCGAGGGAAAGGAATTTTGTACGTTTTTTACGCATGTGTCTAACGGCCTAGCGCTGCAGGTCTTGTACGTAAAAATACTGCTTTTCGATAGAGGTGATGAGTTTTGAAAAATTCGGCAGAAGACGCAGAAGTTATACATTCAAGTAGAGGAAGGTCCGATTAAATTATGAAATTACTTACTTCTCCTTTCGAATTTAAATGAAATTGTCTGATGGGTTTAAGGTAGAAGGGATGAGTTTTGAAAAATTCGGCAGAAGTCATGCATTTAGATAGAGGAAGGTCCTGTTTTTTCATTTTATTTATTAAAATATTAAACAAATTTCCATCGAGATATTTTAATAATGTTGGAATTGAATTATGAAATTACTTACTTCTCCTTTCGAATTTTAATAGAAATGGAAGTTCGATACTGTTTTTAAGCTACTGTAAAGTGCAGTTTGGACTAAGTAAATATTCGACAAACATTTTAAATTCGTTTACAGGGATATGATCAGGGAAATTACCCCGCACAATTTGGGAGTAAGTATGTAGAAGGATCTAACTGAGTATGTGACCAAAATACTTAAAAACAATGTTTGAAAATATTTTTTATAGAATTGAGAACTTCTCAAAAACAAATTATAAAAAAATTGTTTTATGACTCATGAACTTAGAATTCTTCAAAAATTGGGTTTCTTAAAAAGTTTGGAAGTTTCACAAATTTGATTTTTTTTCAGAAAATGGAGACTTCAAAAATGAAAATTTTTTGCATCTACCTACCTACTTATTTTACAAGCTGAACAAAAATTTATTTTCTTCAAATTTTTGTAAATTTGGAATTTTTTATTTGAATAAGGTACCTAAACATATTTTTAAAAACATAAGTATTTTTCAAAAATAACAAATTTTTTTATAAATCAAAATTTTTGAAAATTTGAAAATTGATACTTAACTTTGAAAATTTAATTTATTTTAATCTAAAACTTTTTAATGGAAATCAAAATTTTCAAAAAATGGAAATTTTTCATAAATTGAAAATTGTTTGGAAAATAAAAGCTTTGAAAAGGCAAAAAAATTTCAAAAATTAAAGATTAGATAGTTGAAAAAATGAACATTATTTTGCTTGCAATTATTTTTTTGAAATCAAAAATTATTTGAAAAAATAGAAAACTGTTTCAAAACAATGTTCATAAAACTTAGTAAACTGGAAATTTTCAAAAAATGTTATTTGTTTTTCTTGAAAATTCTATATTTATTCATTTTTACTAATTGAATGTTAGATAGAGGTAGGTACTTGAAAATTGGGAGCTTTTTAGGAATTGAAATTTCGTATAAAGTAAAAAATGAAATTAAAAAAATTGGAAATCAATTAAGCCAACAATTTAACTAAAATTCATCTTCATCATAATTAATTAATTATACAGAAAATGCATAATTTTTCATTAAAAATTTCAATTTTTTCAAAATTTTGGTCTGGATTTTAGGATTTGCAAAACTTAAAAATCAACGAAAATATGTATTAATTGATCGGACAACTCATCCTTTCCAATTTTGTATTATACATCATACTACGTACAAACGAATAATAGTCGTAATTTTGCATTATAAACGTGTGCGATTCTCATACGTAAAATTCGAAATTGGAGGAGAAGGAGTGGTCCAATCAAAATTTTTCAAATAATTAAAATTGTTTCTGAGATCAAAATGCACAACTTTTGTTTGAAACGTTTTTCAATTGGAGTCTTAAAATTGTTTTGAAAAACTTGTCAAAAATTTTTAATGGATTTTCGACACCATTTCTTCGTTTTTTCAAAAAAAAAAAAAACATGTAGCCCTTCACAAAATTCCATTTTTCGTTCAAAACTTGGAAAGACATTTCTCGCCATTCAATAATTGAAATTTTGAATCTGTTCACAACGTTTGTTTTTGATAGGGTATTTCTCATCCCTACTCTTTTGGAATTAAAGTTTCTTTCAGTTATCATAATTTAAAAAAAAATAATGTCACACTTCTACCACGTTCTGAATTTCAAGAACCATAAATAGTTACCTATATCAAGAATTCATTTTTGTTGCCATATTTGTCGAAGCCTACAATGAAGTTTAAGAACATAAGGCTTCGAACCCATCGAGAAACATAAGATTTCAAAAACTGGAAATAATCTATGAAATGTATATACGTCTTCAAGGGAATTTAAAATTTGTAAAAATTTCAATATTTGAAAAAATATAAAAATTTGCATAAATTCAAAAATTTGGAAAATTTCAAAACTTCGGAAAAAATTTAAAATTCAACCAAAAATAGAATTTTGATTATTTTCAAATTTTAATAAAATTTTGGAATTGAATAAATTTTTGGAGTTTGATAAATTTTAACAATTTAAAATTTTTTTTTTCAAATTTGATTTGTGGATAAATAAATTCAACTATTATTGGAATTTTGGTTATTTTAAAATTTTTTATGTTATCGAAATTACCCGAATAAATTTTCGAATTTATATTAATAACTGCCACGAGCAGTAGGGTTTCGCATGATTTCGAATTGGAAAAGCATCGACTAATCGGTAGGTACTTATTGGGGATGGTACCTTTAGGATATGACAAAAATTCAAAATTAGTTAATTTTTGAATTTTAATGAGTAGAATTCAAAGTCTGATTAATTTTTGAAATTCAGCTAAATTTTCAAACTTTGTTAAAATTCGTTAAGCATTGAAAATTTGATGAAATTTTGAACGTTGGTGAAAGTTCAAAATTTGAAAATGTAGTAACTATGTAATTTTAGTTCTTTTAAATTTTGAATAAATTTCTAAAATTGAATCAACTTTTGCAGTGTCATAAATTCTCACGATTTTAATTCTTTTTTTTTTTAGATTTCTTAAAAATTTTAAATCTGAAAAAATGTTGTTTAAGAAAAATAATTCATATTTCGAATTTTTGGCTGCATGCCTGAATGACATTTTCTGTCCAGATTCCAGAATATTCCACATCTCCGAATAATTTAGTTAGATAGATATAATAAACTTTTCAATCATATCGATCCATACAGCGACGAAAGCCATTCGATAATTAAACCACGATACCGTCAACCAGCGACGACTAATTTGTGCACGACGTCGCGTCGACAACTGGACGCATTGCGACCTGCAGCGTACACAATTCACATGTGTACTGGGATGAGATTTCCGAAGCTGTGTGCTCTCGGTTTCAGCGACCGTTTCAACAATTGGATAATTAGTACAGTCCATTGTTGAGGTCACCATGAGAATAAGAAGCGCTTACTGCACATCTCTTCTTCCCCATTAGGTTATGACCCCCTTCCTCGGCCGCATTCGCCGGGTTTTCATTATCTGTTCAGTACGGTACGGTGCGCTCTCCTCGATCCGCCATATTCCGGTCTCTATCTGTCGTCGACGTACCTAATAAATAAAATCTTCCTAACGGAAGTCATCTTCCTCTATATTAAGATGTTATCTAGTCTCACGGACTATCAAATTTAACTCGTTTCATTGCTCTGCTATACCAATGTATGGATTAGCTCACAGATTGTATATACCTAGGTCTGATCGAATTCACGAAAACATTCACAAACCATCAAATATCTCTTCACAATTGCCTCGTATGTTGTCAGAGGTTTTTTTTAATACCTACGACCTACGTGTATTTTTTTTAGTCAGTTTTTTTTTTTGGATCAATAGGAATGTTTTTCCAAAGTATTTAAAATAATTGCTCCATTCTTGATGCTTCGCGATACTGAAGTATAGTTGATACTGACTCGCGAACAGTAAAATCATAGAATTCGTCAATCCAACGAAGTACTTACTTACAAGCTAATCTTCGATCGTCTGGATTGTTACTACTTACTCCACAATTCTAGCTCATCAACAAATAACAACATCTCAAATTAATGAAAAAAGTGGAAGACAATCGTAAAAATAAAAAAATGTCTTTCTTTACCAAAAAATTAAGGATTCCAGAGATTATAAGAACAAGACTTGTGTTGATGGAAGCAATACTTAATTTGTTTTTGGCACCATCGAAAATTTACCAAGTCCAATAATATACTTGAATATTTGATATTCAAAATTGGAGGGGAGGGAGGGGTCCAATCGAAATTTTTGTAATAACCAAAACTATTCCTAGGACTTGACGCTACAACTTTTGTTTGAACACTTTTTCAGTTGAAACCCTCCCTCCCAACCGACTTTGTATAATTTTCCGAAACTCGTAAGATACTTATTAATTAAAAATTAGAATAGTGAGAAAAGGAGGGGCCAAGTGAAAAAATTTTCAAATAAAAGTTGTAGATAAACATTCTGAAAATTGTTTTAGTTATCATAAAAATTTTCATATGATCCCTCCCTCTCCTCCGATTTTACATAACATCACGTAGATACTTTTTCAAAATTGAAAGATGGGCCCAATTGAAAAATTTTTCCAACAAAAGTTTTAGATTGAGATCCTAGAAATAATTTTGATTGAAACAAAAATTGCGATTGGACCACTCCCTCTCCTTCAATTCTGCATGATATGACATAGATACTTACATTATTAAAAACTGGTGGAGGTAGGGGTCTAATTGAAAAAATTTTGAAACAAAAGTTGTAGCTTGAAGTCTTAGAAATAATTTTGGTAATTACAAAAATTTTGATTGGACCCCTCCCTCCCCTCCAATTTTGAATATCAAGCATCTATGTAGTATTGGATGTGTTTGTTGTAAAATGGGGGCAATTTTAAAATTGTGAATTTATCAGATAATTCAAGAAATTTTATGATTCAACTTCAAACTGGATTCAGCATCGTATCGAGCACATTCCACTAGAGAGAAAAAAATAACAAATTTTCCAGTTGAAAAAAAAAAGAAACTGTTTTTTGGACCTTTTTTTTTCATTAGGTAGGTAAGTTGACCATCATTTTTTCACTGCTCTTTTGAATAGTTTAGAGTTGAGCTATTGAGGATCTTTTTCCATTTAATGGGATATTAGTTAATGTCCCCTTTTTTTATCGATCTTGTGAAGTATTTTTGCCTTCACGAGTTTAGTTTTTTTTTCCTCCGCAAATAACAGTCAAATTTAATAAAGGAAAATTTTCTCTCTTCCTATACCGATGTGCCAGCTGTATCGATTTTTTAATCCGCGTCTCTTAATTAAAAGCGTTAAAATTACGTCGTTATCAGTCGAGCGCAGCGCACACGTACATGTGGACAGGCCAAATACGAGAGGTATCTACAGGAGAGGGAAGGGGGGGGGGGTGCCAGCCTATGTAGAAAAAGGGACGCAGAGCCGAGTTAGGAAAAATAATAATAATTGATAAAAGTGACGAAAAGTCACCTAGACGACAATCGAATTAAGTAGATATCGTTATCAAACATATGGAATAATTTGGGGTTGAACGAAAGGGGTCTTTTTTACGGCCCGAGGCTCGAAGAAGGACGAGAAAAAAAAATGTTCAACAGATAATAAAATACTATATGATGCCCTTCGCCCGGTAAACGGATTACTGTCAAAGTAAATTGAATCAAATTGAATCTGTCTGGCGAACAATGTTTTTCCCCTTGTTTTTAGATCACCGTGTTGAACCCCCATAAGAATTAAAACACCCACTTTTATCGCCACTATACAGTTCGTTGATTTGTTACGACATGTACAAGATCTTGTGCTGTGGACCGCTTATATGGTAGACTATATCCATCCGTCAGGTCTCGTATATTCTTCTTCGTATATGCCCGCTTCATGGGTTTACGTAATAAGTGCAATTGTTGCGGTAAGTTAGCCAGTTGTCTGCAGCCTCTGAAGTCTGATTGTTGTGGCGCAGAGTTGTCATTTTAGTGACGTAATGAGCGAATCAGTTTTTCGCAATGGGGGTTTCCATCCCTATACGATGTGATGTGTGTGAGTGAACTGGTATTGTTTCTTCGAGGCGATAGTTCTGTCAAGATGGTTATTTTTTCTATGATCTATCTGGGTTTTGCAGTAGGTTATGGAATTGTGGATTTTTCCATAATAGTTTTTTTGCTGGTAAAATTAAATAGATTACGTACTTTCAATTAATTGAAATATTTTTAGTTATCAATCTAATTATTATATTACTTAAAATTGTTGTCAGGATTTTTTTGAATTAGATTTTCATAACAAAAAACGCATCTTGAAAATTGAAATTGACTATGAAAATCAATTTGAGAGAACTTTCAAGTTTCTATAGATACGCTTCTGAAGAATGGAAATTGATCAAATTCATAAAATAATATATTTGACTGAATTTTGATGCGTTGAAAATTAAAATTTTTCGAATTTTTCTTTGAAAATTTTTTGCTGTGAAAAATTTAAAAAATTGATTAAAATTCTAAAATTGGCACATTTAATCGCAGCATTTAACGAGTTATGATAATTTTATTGTATCTGTAAAAATTCAAGTTTCAATTCATATTTAAAATATTCGAAACCTTAATGAAAATTTTATTAATTTTAAAATTTGAAGAATATCAACTTTTGAAAATGTTTCAATATTTTCTGAAAATTTTAAAAGAACGTTTAAAAATTGAAAAATTACACACTTGGCTATTTTTATCGAGTTTAAATTTATCAAAAATCCTGATTTAATTTTTTTTTTGAAAACTTATGTGATTGTTGTTGAAAGTTTGAATTTTTTGAAAATTTAAATTTGAAAATTTAGTTACAAATTTTTTTTGAAAACGTTATAGGTACTGAGTACTTACTACTTACCTACGCTTATATTTTTAAAAAATTTGAAGAAAAGCGAATTATACCCGAGCAGCACAATCGACAAATTATCGAAATAAAAAATCGACAGAATATCGAATTCGATAAAGTGTCCCGTTAGTTCCGCCTAAATCGTGAAATTATCTTTCGATATATAGATAGATTATCGACGAATTATAGTTAGTAAAAATTTCGAGATTATAGTAAGATATTTTATCGATAATCTATCTATAATATCGAAAGATAATTTCATGATTTAGGCGGAACTTTCGCGACACTTTATAGAATTCGATATTCTGTCGATTTTTTATCGATTTTTTATTCCGATTTTTCGTCTTTTACTAGCTTTTTTCTATAATTAAAAATCATTAATTAGCATAATTAATACATTAAACTATGCCTAAACACATTATTCATGTTACGGTAAGAGGATCATTTCAGAAAAAGTCAAAAAAAAATATAAAAAATCTGCCTCGCGTGGGGCGAGATTTTAGGGAGGGTGCATTTTACACTGTAACACAATCATCCTAGCGCGTTTTACCGAATTATAAGGGCAAATCAACTCTTTTGCTCGCCATAGTCCCACGTCCGTAAAATGGGTAATGCAGTGTATTTTACCAATTCCCATTATCGCATATATGCATATTCACGTTATATCAAAACAATGGTTATCATTTGCATATTTTTTACGAGCGTTTTCCAATTTTTTATTAATTTTGAAATTTGAATGCATCGAATTAATTTTCTTTCCTCACGCCGAAATGGCTGTTTGTCATCATTGTGGATCTGCATTTCTATACACTAAAGCACCGATGATGGAAGTCACATTTTTTTTCAACTTCGAGGTTTTTACGTTTTTTGAATTTTGGACACTTGTAGGTTCATAAACAATAAAAATCTCGGAAGTCGAAAAAAAATGGACTTCCATCATCGGTGCTTTAGTGTACAGATTTACAGATTTGCGCACAATAGTAATTTATATAGGCATATTCGCGGAGTACACAAGCTTAAATGGCCTCTGAAAAGTACTATTAATGCTACTGCAGCAGAGAAAACCCATTGCGGCCAATGTTCGGCCACCTTTAATAACAGAACGTCGTTAAGTAGACATCGAAAGAAAAATCATCGCCAGGATGGTCATCAACAGGATGGATTAATTCCTAAAAATACAAATCATGATACAAATACAATAGATATATAATAATTTTAATTCGATAAAATGGCATTAATAATATATTAATATTTGTTCGTGATGGACTCGAAATCGGATAATATTATGGAGAAGTTTTTAACTTGCGTCTATGGACACTATGAATGTGTCAAGTCCAGCACTTGTCACTACGTAGCTACTGGATATCAAAATTGGATTGGAGGGAGGGGTTCAATCAAAATTTTTGTCTTAACTAAAATTATTCATAAAACTTCAAGCTACAACTTTTGTTTGAAAAATTTTTCAAATGGACCACTCCCTCCCCACCAATTTTGGATAATGTAACTTGGCTTAGTCAAAATAAGTTACATTATCCAAAATTGGTGGGGAGGCAGGGATCCATTTGAAAAAATTTTCAAACAAAAGTTGTAGCTTGAAGTTTTGCGAATAATTTTAGTTATAACAAAAATTTTGATTGAACCCCTCCCTCCTCTCCAATTTTGATATCCAGTACAGATGTAGTGACGCGCGCTGGACTTGGTAAAATTCAAGAGTTGCGAAAAGGATCAGTTCGTGAACGTTCGTCGGTCGTGAGGATGATTGTGTTACAGTGTGAAATGCACCCTCCTTAAAATCTCGCGCCCGTGGGGCTTGAACCATCTACCTCCTGCATGGTAATCCTCTTCCTTAACCACTATGCCATACCTTATCGTTGAGGAATTAGCAATAAAACGCTTATAATAGGCAGTTTAGTACTTCCAGACGTGTTGGACTTGGAAAAATGTTCACCAATTTGGAAATAATTTCAAATATCGTCACAAAATCGTTCGACAAATTTCAGATTATTTGTCGATAATGTAGTTTCAAATATCGCCACAAAATCGTTGAAAAATCGAAATCGAGAAATTTCATATTACGTGTCGATAATATAGTTTCAAATATCGTCATAAAATCGTTGAAAAATCGAATTCGAGAAATTTCAGATTACGTGTCGATAATAAAGTTTTAAATATCTTCACAAAATCGTTAAAAAATCGAAATCGAGAAATTTCATATAATCTGTCGATAATATAGTTTTAAATATCTTTACAAAATCGTTAAAAAATCGAATTCGATAAATTTAATATTCTTTGTCGATAATGTAGTTTCAAATATCTGCACAAAATCGGTGGAAAATCGGAATCGATAAATTTAATATTCTTTGTCGATAGTATCGTTGACGAATATCGTCATAAAATCTTAATAATATCGAATTCGATAGTTTTTAGATTTTTTGCCTATGAAGTTGTACCGATAAATCTTTATAATATCGTGAGAACATCTATAGATTTTCAAACGATTTTTTTATCGATCGATATTATCGATCGAGTGTGCCGCTCGGGTACCTTTCGCTGGGATTTTGAAATGTAGAGGGGGACGTTGACCCCTAGAATCTAAAAACTCGGTGACAACATTTTTGCCCCTTATCTTACTCCCATCTCCCCTAATGAGGCCGAATGTAGTTTTTCTTTATATACTTATACTTACTTTAATATTTTACACTTCTCAATCGAATTTATTCAATCTTACTGGGATGACGGACCCCTGGGGCCATTCCTCGAAAATTTTCAATTTATGGAAATATTTGTTTTTCAGATGTAAGATTCCAAATTGTAATATCTACGCGTTGCTTCAGATCTGTGGCGATTGAAAAAAATCTTAGATTACTTACATGATGTGTTATAGTTAGATACTACTTGTACTTGATATCACATAAAAATATACGAAATCTATTTTTTCCAATATTATATACCTACCTAATGTTAGAAGACCCCTTGAAAACGCGAAAAGTTGATTTTTTCATTATTTTTCTTTTTCAAGATCAGGGTTGTGAAACGTAACTAAACGAAAAAGGGAATAACGAAATAACGATAAAGTGTTGAAAAACGGAATAAAACTGAAAACGAAAAATAAAACGAAAAAATGAAATTTTCTTTTGTACTTTCATCCTTTTTGAAAATGAATTTTTATGGGCAAAAAAATTATACAATAATTTTTAAAAAGGATTTTGCCAATAGGGCCAGAGTTTAGATTTCTTTTGAATAATTGGAAAAAAATATTTCGTGAAGAAATTGTCTCTATTTTTCAAAAAAAACAAACAATATCAACAACTTTGAAAATTTATTTACTTACTTACTTTATGGTCTATTTCTATCATCAAATTTTTTCCTTTTTGGGCATGGAGGTTGCCTCAAATGTTACTCGTTTGTAGACATAATGCGGCTACTGATAGTTCAGTGTAAATTTCTTCCACAATGCCATACTTGACTAAAAAACCAGCATTGAGCAATTGGTTTCCGCTTTCCAGTGGTTTGGAATGACCATCGATGAAATCCTCTATCACTTCAACAGGCAGTAAAACTGGCGATGACGATGACGATGACATTTCATTACTTTTAGGAACACGAAACAAACAAGAACAACAAGGAAAAAACAAATTTAAATAAAATCTCTGAATAATTAATCAAAAATCTTCGTTATTTTCGAAATTTCGACGATAATTTTATAAACTTTATGAAAATTTGATAACAACGTCCCGTTTTAATTTGAGCGACCCCTTCATTTTGCATCAAACAGTTCAATGAACGACTGATTTGCACGGTCCGAATATTTTTGACTGGGATTTTGCGTTGCTGTAACTCCTTCAATTTCAAAGATAGGCAATCCAATATGATTGCAACTTTTGTTTCTTTTCCAAAGATCTATCCACTGCCGGTGTCGAAAATTTTTTTAAACGCAGTGTTGCCAATCGATTTCACTGGGTAAAATACAAATTTTCAAACCTTTGTAGCTCCTTCATTTTCAAACTTAGGCAATATGCATACATAAACTTTTTTGTTAGTCGTAATTGGTTATATACAAATTTCAAGTTTGGCAGACCACTGACCGGACACCCTGTATGGCGAATCATGCTGAAATGAGTAGATAAAAATTTCATACACGAGGTTAGATGTGTCGTGAAACACGAAAAACTTAATGAAGAAGTTTCATATTTGTACGCTCCAAAAAATTATATCATTCAACTTTTTTGACCAATTATAGATAGCCTTGGAGCCAGAGTCTTGTTATGCTTTTCTACATCCAACATTGAGTATATAGGCATCCATTTCCAAGAGATGAATTTTTCTCAGCCAGATGAACCAGGAAATGAGTGAAAAATTGCCAACTCGAAAGCCTAAATTTATCATAGAGTCATGTGTCGACGTCGAGGGGAATTAATATTTGGCGTTGTTCACGTCAAGATGTACGTATACATATGTATACCACAGAAAGGGTTCGAATCACAATATATTTATGCCAAAAAGTCGCCGTAGATGTGACGTGCTTTAGCAAAGGCTGACGTCGCCCAGAGTGAGGGTGGGGAAGCAATCGACAACCCGAATACCATAGCAAGGCGCAAAAATCGCGGCCAATAATTTGTCAAAACGCCAAATCATTTTAATAAGCCTCTCTCGCCGGCACAATCGGCGGTTCGAGCAGCTTTTGAAGGGTAATATCGACGTCATATCAATAACAAACTAGGATATTAATAAAAAATGAAAAAAGAAAAAAAAACTAGGCCTACACCTCCGAACCTACGTGTACCACGGTTTCTCTCGTTTTCGACGGTACTGACGACGGTGGCCCAACAGGCCCGTGCTGACTACGCGGTACCATCTGAGCAAGTTCAGGTTAGGCATAAGCGCTGATGGTACGCCTAGGCACCATTTATCAACACATCGGATACATCTTTTTTTTTTTACTACGTAGGTTAGCTACGTTTGGAAAATGAAAATGAAAAAAAGTAGAACGGCAGCTCGAGAGTGCGAGAGAGCTTGGCTGGGAAGCCTCCGCTGAGGGTATAATTGCGCCGCGCCGCACGCCGGATTATGGACGTTTTCAATACGCCGGTGTACAAGGCTCGTAGTCGTATACGGCGCGCCGGATCATTTATCAAACGAATTTCACCTGTCAGAGGTTCGACGCGTTGCGTTGCGGTGGTAATAAGCGCGCGAGGCGCGATTTCCAAGCGTTTGTTGAAAAAAAAAAACCCAACCATCGATGTGGCCAGTTGGGTGAAAGAAGCCAAAGTATGTAGACCAGGAGATCCAAAGACGAGTGGATCGCCTGTAACTGTTTTTTTGGAACCATTGAAAATTTACCAAGTCTAATACTACATAGATACTTGATATTCAAAATTTGAGGGGAGGGAGGGAAATTTTTGAGATGACCAAACAGAAATTTAAAAAAAAATTGATGACTTTTAGACATTCAGAAAATTAAAAAAAAATTATTTCAAATTTTCAAAATTTTTTAAAACTTTTTTAATTTTTACATTTCCATGGAAATTAATTTTTTCATGTTTTAATCAATTTTCAAAGTTGAATCATTTTTTGAAATTTGAAAACATTTGGCAAAAGTACAAAATCATAGCCAAAATTAAAGAAATTTTCAAAATTTCCAAAATTTATTTTTTTGTAGTTTTTATAACATTGATATTTTTATTAAATTATTTTAAATGTTTGAAATCAATTACACTTCAAAATTTTATACCATTTTGAAAATTTAAAGATTTTTATCATTCACCATCTTTTACAATACTTAATTCTTTGAAGTTGGTTAATTTTTTCCATCAAGATTTACTGAATTTAAAAAATGGATTGTCTCCATAGTTTTTTCATTCGAAGAATTTTTCCTCTGATTTTACAAGTCAGCATTTCGATTTTCGTCAGTTTTTGGATATTTTCCAAATTTGGATTTTTTTTTTGTACGTAGGTATTTCCCAAATTATGAATTTTCAATCAATTTTGAATTTTTTTTTTTTTAATTTTAAAATAAAGTAAAAATTTAATTTTGTGAAATACTCAAAAACTGACGAAAATCGAAATGCCGATTCTAAAATCAGAGGAAAAATTCTTCGAATGAAAAAACTATGGTAACAATCCATTTTTCAAATTCAGTAAGTAAATCTTTATAAAAATTGAAAATTTGGTAGGTACCTAGTTTCAGGCCCAGATTTAGGGGGGGGGGGCAGCGGGGCCATGGCCCTGGGGCCCATCATCAAAAGGGGCCCTTCACTGAAAAGGGGCTACCGGCAGATCACTTAAAAATTGAAAATTACAGTTATTACGCGGGTATGCAAAGTACGGACGCTCAGATGGTGAAAAGATATTTCATACTGATTTTCATAACTCTCGTTCAAATTAAACGACACGCATCAAACGCAGTCAGCTGTTTTCGCCGGTTTTATCGGAGTGGCGCCAGACGTGTATACGAATATCTACCCATGCGCACTTTTCGTCGCATAAGTTACGTGATTTTTAACACAACTCAAAATTATCACTCAAGAAACCCTAAAGTTGTACAGGTAAAAAAAACAAAAAAATGCAAATTCCGCAAAAATTAAAAAAAAGTGCAAAATTAGCTCGAATTGGACGAAAATTGATAAAATAAAATGTTTTCACTCATAAATTCGAATTTCCACAAAATTGCTATTTTTCACAAAATTAATACTCGAGAAACCGTAGAGTTGCAGGGTTTAAAAAAAATGCAAAGTCAGCAAGAATTGAAAAAAATTGCAAAATTAGCTTGAAATGAACAAAAATTAATTGAATAAAATTTTTCCACTGATAAAATTTTGATTTTAACAAATTGACGACATTTTTCTCAAAATTATGACTCTAGAAACCTTATATCGGGTTGAAAAAACGAAAAAAATTCAAAATCAGTATGAATCCCTATTTTCAATTTTTTCAAACTTGTATAAAAAGTTTTCCATGTAAATTGTGAAATTCTACCTAATTGAATTAATTTTCAGATTTTTCATCGAAATTGTTCTGATTTTTTTTTTCAATTTTTTATTTAAACTTTCCTAATAATTTTCATCGATTTCATTTCTATGCCTAGATTTTCCAAGTGAATCGCGGATTAGATTTTTTTCAAATCGTTCATCTTGATTTTCTCCCAAATTTTTTCAAAACTTTTCATTTAAATTTTTTCTAAAAAAATGGTTGATGAACACTTTCCCAAATAGAATGACACTTAACGTAAGTAAAACAAATATGATGTGTTTTGGATCAGGGGTGCAAAATTTAGATATACAAGTACCAGTCAAAAAAGTAAATTGCTTGAAATTTTTAGGGGTTCACATAGAGTCTCAATTAGGCTAGAACACTCATGTGGACCAACTTTCTGGAAAACTTTCTTCAATAAATTTCCTCTTATGGCAACTAAAAAATTTGGTAAATTTACAAACACTGAAGCTAGCATATTACGGATTATTCCAGTCCAACATGGCGTATGGATTAATATTCTGGGGAGGGAATACAAAATTTGGTGATGTTGAGTTCCGAAAACGACATACTTCGCGAATTAAACTTTGACGATCTAATTGAAAGTTTCGCTATTAAAAAATCTCGACGCGTGTCTTTAATTTAGAATTAATTATTAAGTTTGATTTTATTAGTATTTACCTAAGAAATAAAATGAAAACGTGTACTTCAATTACTGCGATGGGGGGGGGGAGGGGATTAAAGAGGCAAGAGGGCCTTCAGTAATTATATGGTCCTGGGGCATTTTTTTCCTAAATCCGGCCCTGCCTAGTTTTAATTAATTATTGTCAAAATGAGATGATGAATTTTTGAAGTTTGTCAAGTTTTAAGGATTTATTGAGTATTCATTTTCAAAATTTTGTAAGAACCCAAAATTAAGTGAAAATTTAAATTTTGACAATTTTAAAACGTAAATAAATTTCTGAAATTGGATCAAATTTGAAAATATTTAAAATCGGGTAAAAATTTAAAATTTGACAAATTGTTCGCAGAATTGAATGGTGTGAGTGCAGACCTTGAGTTAAGATTCAGAAATGTGTAATTTTTGATGCGGGGGAGGGAGAGGGAATTATAAAACTTGAGATTTGTAATAGAAAGATGCTAAAAATCAGCGTCCCGCGACAATCAGGAAGAGAGAAATCCATCATTTTGCTGTTTTTGGACCTTTTTGTTGAATTTTACCACAAATCCACTAAGTAGATACTTGATATTCGAAATTGGAAAGGAGAGAGAGGTCCAATCGAAGTTTTTGTCATAACCAAAACTATTCCCAGGACTTCAAGCTACAACTTTTGTTTGAAGATTTTTTCAATTGGACCCCTCCCTCCACAACGATTTTGCATACACTCCGAAGATACTCTACTAATTAAAAATTGGAGGAGTGGGGATCTGTGGAAGCAAGGGGCCAATTTGTGCTATTTTTAAAATTTATTCAACTTGAAAAATTACCTATACCTATTCCAACTTATATCCAATTTTGAGAATTTTACAAATTCCAAATTTCAATGTTTGATAAATTAAAAAAATTTAATCAGTAGGTAATTATTGTCAAAATTTGTTAAAAATTCAAAACTTGGGAAAACATTGAAATTTTGGTATGTAGTTTTCAAAGTTTAATCAATTTTCAAAGTTGAATCAATTTTTAAAATTTAAAAACATTTTTGGTGAAGTTCGATTGATTTCAAACATTATTAATGTCAATTTTTAAAATTTTTATTATTTCACAAACATTTTGCAATTCAGAAGTCGAACCATTTTTGAGAAATTTCAAAATTAGGTAAAAATTCATAATTTTTGGGAAATACTCAAAAACTGATGAAAATGTAAAATCAGAGGAAAAATTCTTCGAATGAAACTATGGTGACAATCCATTTTTCTCATTTTTCAAATTCAATAAAATCTTGATGAAAATTCAAAATTCGGGAGTTCTAATTACCTATTTGTCAAACTGAGTTAATAAATTTCTGAAGTTTGTTAAGTTTTAAGGATTTATGTATGTACTATTCATTTTCAAAATTTTGTAAGAACCCAAAATTAAGTGAAAATTTGAAATTTTGTAATTTTTAAAACCTTAATAAATTTAAGGAGGGGTTCAATTCATTAATTTTCCAACAAAAGTGGTATAGCTTGAAGTCTTGGAAATAATTTTGTTTAATTATAAAAATTTCTATCGGACCCCTCCTTCTCCTCCAATTTTGAATATCAATTATCGAGTATCTATGTAGTACTGGACTTATAAAATTTTAAGATCAAGTGCCAAAAAACAGTATCTACTGCGGCGATCCACTCGTCGTGATCCATGCAGTAAGGCTATTTGATTATTACACGGTCAATTAAATCATTCCACTTTTTTGAGTTACCGTAAGGTTTCTACATAAGATAAAAATTAACTCGCAGCTTTTCAAAGCGAGAGTATGAATTCTAGATGCGAATTAGGTAACCCTCATTTCATCTCAGCGAAAAAAAAAATTATTTAATTATATCGAGCTAATACCTTATCGTATGGAGAAGATTAGGGTGAACTTGATGAATTATTTTTTACACTAATCAGTGCAACCGCGTGTAAAAATAAAAAAACATAGAAAACACGTTCTGCCACATGCGAAATTCCCACATTAACGGCCTATCTGGACAAGTCGCTGCCACTCTTGCCTAATGTTCGCGCCGCGCCAGACCACGCTAGCCATATACACAGTAACGATTATTAATGGATCGTGAATAAATTGATTACATAATCGTGAAACGTTACAAGGGTTGCCGCCGCTTTAAACCCCATCGTGACGACATAACACCGCAAAAGGGGTTGACCGCGCGTAATTAATTGTTATACGCTTTCAATATTACACTACGCGATTCCGAAACATAACTTACATTAGTCGAGTCGAATATCTGCACGACAATTTCATTCTGTGAGACAGAAGTGCCATTGCGTTTTTATTTTTAAAAAAAGTAACTACTTACGTAAACAGGTAGGATTGTTGTAGTGTTTCCTGTTGGATTTAGGTTGAAGAGAAAGGAGAAAATTCGATTGACAAATCGATTAGGATTTCAAATTTAGAGGATAATTTTTAAAATTAAATTCCTTGATATTTTTAAAGACGAGATTATGGGGGTTTTAATTCAGCAAATTTTTAACATAAATAAGTTGACATTTTGAGCTAATTGAAATAATTTTACTCAGAAAAAAATGAAAAAAAAAAATCTAATGAAGATATGAAGGGGAAAAATATGAAAAAATTAAAGAATAGAAAATGTGGAAAAAAGTTAGAAAAATTTAAATTAAAATACCTATACAGAAGAAATATCGAGAATCGTTTATGAAAAATTAGTATAAATTAGAATTGGAAATCAATGTCGACGAGAATACATTAAATTAAAAAAAAAAAAAAAATGTGAGACATTGCTAAACGCGAGTTTTAAAACAAGTACGGGAATTATGTGAGATGGATTCTCTTTCGTTCGTTTTCTCCTTACTACTTTCTTAGGGATTTAGTCAATCCGATGTTTTGTGAGAGTAAACAAATTGAATAATGTTTTACCAAGAACAGAGCTCAAAAAATAATTTGTTTAGAGTGTAACTTTAAAGTTTAAAGACCCTTTTTTTGAATTAGAAGTTTTTCATGACCAGGCCGGTGAAAAAAAATTGTGCATGGCAAAACCGTAGGTAGATACATGTATTTCGTTAGGAAATGAAAACTTGTTCTAAGAGAGTATTAGGTGGTGCGTTGGAGAGAGAATTGGGAATTGGAGTTCTTATAAGGTCCCGTTGGGTAATAAGGCTCATTAACAGAAAGGGGTGCTGCAGGGAGCCAGTTTACCCCGAAATCGAAAATTAACCTCATAATCCATTGATTTAGTCCTTTACGTACCAGAAAATTGAAAATGAATTTTGGGCCTTGATAAGTGACAGAAGCATCAATAATGCCCATCATAATTTGAATTTTTTAAAATTTTTTCCCCGGAAAATTGAAAGATTTTATTTCATTTTTTTAAGTGCATAAGACGAAAAATAATTGCTTATTCTTCAAAATAGTGGGAAGTTTTTTTTTTTTAATACAAAAAGTTGGAAAAATTAGGAATTTTTTTCCAAAAAAATAAGGGGATTTTTTGTACTTAACCAATCCAAAAAAAATGAAAATAAAATAAAGATCTTATTTAAAAAAAAAAAAAAAAAAAAAAAAAAATCAAAAATCATAATTTTTTTCTTTCTATAAAAGTGAAATAAATAAAAAATAAAAAACCTGAAGTACCTAGTTTTTTTTCTGAGTAAAAATAGAGATTTCTTACTTCAAAAAATTTAGATATTTTTCTCAAAATTGAACAATTTTTTCCCTTCAAATGAATAAGAGAAGTTTTTTCACTTCGAAATGTTGAAAAAATTTAAGATTTTTCGCCTTTCTCCAATAAAATTGGGGTTTTTGACCACCCCTCTTTTTAAAAAATTAAAAGATCTTTTCCAAAAAAAAAAAAAAAAAAACTTTCACAAAACAAAAAAATTTTGCCCGAATTCCCAAAAAGTAAGACTTTTTTTTAAAAAGAAAATTGAGAACAAAAAGTTGTAATTTTTTTTCATTCAATAATAGGTACCTACTACTACCTCCTCTTGAAATGAAATGAAAGTTTATTGTTTTACATGAAACCCTATGCGCAGTGCGCGAACGGGTTCATGGATTATTAAAGTACAACATAAGAAGATACATAATAATAATAAAAAAATAAATAAAAGTCAACAAATTCCACTTTGAAAAAAAGAATTCTTTTGCTCCAAAAAATTTATATAGACACCATCCTCTCTCTCCAAATATAAAAAAATCAACAGTCACATTTCAAAAATAAAATGAAAAAATAAGAAGAAAATGAATAAAAACATTGCAAAAAATTCTTTTTTTTTTCTCCATGAGAAGTTTTTTCAAATTGATTTTTTACTCCCAAAATTTAGGAGTTTCTTCCTCTAAGGAAATGAGTTTTTTTTTCCTATTTAAGAAGTATTTTTATTACAACAAAAAAGAAACGTTGATCAAAAAAATATATATATATATTTTTTTTTAAATTAAAAGAATTTTTTAGCAAATTGTGGAACTGAAAAATGTAGTTTATGAAAAATTTTCAGCGGTATCACAAAGAAATTAAATGACTCTCATTAGAGGAAATTCTAAACTGAGTAAAAAAAATGCCCGGAAAACTATTGCACTGGGGGCCCCACTTGGATCTCGCCGTCAAATTTTGTTAATTGATCTCAATGATCTAGATCTTAGATCTTCCTTAAAGAGGATCTTACCCTTCTCTGGTCACCTAGGCCTGAATTTAATTTTTAGCTGCCGAAGATGATTTTTTCGATTTTTGGCGAATTTTTGGAAATAGCGAAAATGGTCCATTGATTGGGGCAAATCAATTTTTTACAAATACTTGTTCTAAATTTCGAGATAAAAATCTGAAAATCGATTTAGGTATATCAATTATGTTTTTCATGCCAATATATAGACATGAGTTCTATTTACTTTGTAGAAAACTTATTCAAAGTTGTCCTCAATTGTTCAAGTTTCAAACTCATCATAAGCCCCATAAATAGAAAAAGAGATCTAGTTCGAGTTGATCCTTGGAGTTGTGAAACAAAACAGCTGGCGGTCCATTTAGTAACTCGATCATTTTAAAAGCTCAAAATAAAATCATAGGTAGGTAGATTTTTATAAGGAGATCGTATAAGTACATGTTGGGTTTTGGTATGTTATGTACTGAATTTTGAAAAATGCGATTTTTATTTTTATTTTTTAAATAATTGACTTTGTAAATGTGAAACCCTTTCGATTTTCCTACAAATTCAGGACTGACGCCATTCATTCGAAAAATTCAATTTTCAAGGAATCCCGTTCTTCGAACAAAATAATTATCGATTTCTTGTAGTAAATTTTTAGGAGCCGTGATAAATCTGCAATTCCACTTGTTAAAATAATATGACCTACCCCAAAAGGTCGACCATGATGAGAAAAAATGTTGACAAAAATTTTAGACCCCCCCAGCGAAAGTATTTTGGGGATGGGGGCTCAAAACGTGATTTTTATTCATTATTTTTTGGATTTTCGCCAAATTAAGATAGAAATTTCGCGTTTTTTCTATTAGATTCTATGTCATTAGGGGAAGCTGTAGAAATTTTTTCGATTTTTTCGGATCATTTTTCGCCGAGTTATAGCGATTTGAAAACTTTGAGCCGCCATTTTGTATAGAAGTTTCAGAGGTACAGTCGTAAGTTTTTTACTGAAAACGTGTCAAGTACCCCAAAATGTACAGTGAAATTTTCAAAACGTTTGAAGTGGTGCAACATTGTCAAAAATGCAAAAAACTGATTTTTTTCGTCCATTTTTCCCTCTTAAATACGTCATTTCTGGTCGAAATTTTTTTTTTTTGAAATATATCGTTAATGACACCGATATACACCGTCAACTCAAATTTGGACCAAATTCGTTCATTTTTTCCAAAAATACCCAATTGACGCCATTTTGGGAACCCAGAACCTCTTCACGACGCCCTAGGGACCTAAAAATCATGGCTGGGCTTGTTTCAAGCCAATATCCCTCATATAATGCAATTTCAGCAACATCGAGCAACTTTGATTTTTTTTCAACTTATTTCATGCTAAATTTTTGTTAAGCCCAAAATACTCAATTCTTGAAAACGAGCAAAAAAATTCAAAGTTGCTCAATTTTGCTGAAATTGCAGTATATGAGGGATATTGGTTTAAACAAGCCCAGCCATGATTTTTAGGCCCCTAGGGCGTCGTGAAGAGGTTCTGGGTTCCCAAAATGGCGTCAATTGGGTATTTTTGGAAAAAAAGGAAAAAATGAACGAATTTGGTCCAAATTTGGGTTGACGGTGTATATTGGTGTCATTAACGATATATTTCAAAAAAAAAAAATTTCGACCAGAAATGACGTATTTAAGAGGGAAAAATAGACGAAAAAAATTAGTTTTTTGCATTTTTGACAATGTTGCACCACTTCAAACGTTGTGAAAATTTTACTGTACATTTTGGGGTACTTGACACGTTTTCAGTAAAAAACTTACGACTGTACCTCAGAAACTTCTATACAAAATGGCGGCTCAAAGTTTTCAAATCGCTATAACTCGGCGAAAAATGATCCGAAAAAATCGAAAAAATTTCTACAGCTTCCTCTAATGACATAGAATCTAATAGAAAAAACGCGAAATTTCTATCTTAATTTGGCGAAAATCCAAAAAATAATGAATAAAATCACGTTTTGAGCCCCCACCCCCAAAATACTTGTGCTGGGGGGTCTAAAATTTTTGTCAATATTTTTTCTCATCATGGTCGACCTTTTGGGGTAGGTTTGACCCAAATTGGTTTCGGGGCCGAAATCACCTATCTTAACCGCCCATACCCTTTTTAGGAGCCGTGATAAATCTGCAATTCCACTTGTTAAAATAAAATGAGAGATCCATTTTAGAAATCGATTCGCGGTTGTAAAAGGAATTAAATGATTCTAAATCTTCTTCAGCTATAGCGGATAGGTCCCAAATTTTTTGTGAGCACAGACGATGGAGTAATGTTTTGCTTCGAAGAAATTCTGTGCCTTGAATACTAAGTCTGCATTCTGCATTGGATTTTAGGCCTATAGTGATGAGATTCTCATCTTACTTCTTATTCGTAAAAATCTGACCTTCCGAAAAAAGGGGATTTCTGCACCCTTCTTGCAGTTTACCGGGCCTCTTCATACGCACCAACATTTCACTCAGTCTGGCCGAGGTCAACTCGTCGACCATACCCCGATCGTGATGGTAAAATTCACGGCCCTGACACCGTGAAAATATACTACTTGGCGTCCTTTAGCGCTATCAAACACGTATACATAGACGACGACACGTCAACATATGCCCAAGATTTTCGTAGTCGTATCGTATCGTATCATACATGTAATATAGGTATATACATATACACGTACTGGTCGAGGGACCGGGGCCGAAGCCGGGGGCACCGTTGTGGTAAACAAGTTCGATCAAAACGGATTCGTTACGGATGTCACTCTGGCCGTGTATGGTCTACGTACGTTCTTAAAAACGTAAAATCACAGCCAGAATTACCAAGAACTGGCGACGAACAGCCTGGTACGAATTTCGTAATCAGAATTTGGTCTGGATGTCTCTCTCTTTCTCTGGCCTCCGCCTCGCCGGCAGTTTGTCGCTCTCACTCTGGTCGGGCTTGCTCTTGCTCTTCAGATAGAACGCGGACACCGATCGCGTATCCGACGTAATTACATTTTTTGAAACGATAGCTTTAGGCGATTTTTGCATACCGACGTCGCATTAACGTGTATATTGCCCGAGCCCGATGCCCCTTCGTCGTCGTCATCTTAGAAATCGCGCTCTTGGATTATTTCATTTACTTATATTACAATGGAACCAGCATATACCGTAGTTGGACTCGAACCGTGGAAAATTTAGCCATCTTTTGCTACCGTTCGCTGGCTAAATTGCCATATATAAGCGGGCTCGGGTTGCCATTGCTCAATTGTCACCATAGGAATGGCAATGCTCGGTGATCTTAATTCGAATTTAGCCTCGTATGGACTTTGATGCAATTATATAACCGGTCGATTACTTGGGTAGTGTGATGGATGGATTGGTAAAAGAAGTTCACGTTCTGCCTTTACATGTACTTACCTATATCTGCGAATAATAGAACGAGAGTTTGCTGGTTCGAAAAGATGGTTGGTATCTTCCTAACTTGCTCCCGCTATTTCTGTCTGTTATGATTTTCAATCAGACGTACCTACTTATATGTAGATTCTGCACCAGATCAATGTCGTTGCTCGTTGATAGATGCATGATGATCGAGGTTTTTCTTCAGGTACTCACTTCCAAATGGATGGGAATTTTTTCCTTTTTTTTTGCATTAAATTATTTACCTACATTGATTATTTATTACAATTTTCTATAATTGTCGATACCACTTTCGCAGAAAAATCGGTTAGCCATATCGTTCGCAGTGTTGTGTTGGTGTATGTGTTCTGTAATGGGTTGATTCTAAATTTGATTTTCAAATGAACGCCGCATTTTTGCCTTCCAATTCCTCGCTTAAAAGATTTGCTCAGCACGTCTATATCAGGATACAATATTACGAAGGCGTTTGTAAATGCTTCCGCACTGGCTTGTGTTACACAATCCTGAGGCCAATACCTGGGCTGGACTCTTAAGAAGGATGTACGTAGTATGATGATCACAAACCAATGATTTGGATATTTTCCCTCCTGCCAATGAGACCCTGACCCTATCTACAACTACAACTCATCTTACATGGGGCATGTTAGAAATTTAAAATTCAAATTACATTGGATACAAATGCTTGAAATTTAGTATAATCGAAAAATTTTAAAAAATTGACCTACCTCTGAAATTGAAAGCACTAAAAAAATGTCATTTCAATTCGATTTTTTTGTCAATCATAAGTAATTATGAAAATGAAACTTTCTTTTAGCCCCTTCAATTTTAGAGATATACAAAAATATGTCATAATGATTTTTTTTTCAAGTTCTATAAAGTGGTATACATACAGGGTGTCCGGTGAGTAGTCTGCCAAACTTGAAATTTGGGTATAATTGAGCACGAACACATAATATTGCCTAAGTTTGAAAATAAAGGAGCAACAAAGGTTTGAAAATCGATATTTTACCTAGCAAAATCTATTGGCATCACTGAGTTCAAAAAAAATTCAACATTGACCGTGGATAGGTCTTCGAAAAAGCAATAAAAGTTGCAATCATATTGGATTGCCTATCTTTGAAATTGAAGGAGTTGCAGAAACGCAAAATCCCAGTCAAAAATATTGCCTACCTAAATTTATTACGTTGCAGTGGTGATACATGAAAATTGCGAAATTCGGTCAAAAAATACATGAAACAAATGTAACTTTTTGAGAGGAACAAAAAACGTCATGTTAAAATTTTGCCTATCTCTGAAAATTAAGACGCTATGGAAACTTTAATTTCGAAAATAGCAGTTTTAAAAGCTTTGTAGTGCCTTCATTTTCAAACATGGACAAATTTTTGACTCAACTATTTTTGTTCCTTTTAAAAAGTCTCATCTGGTTCGTGCAATGTTTTCACAAAATTTAAAAATTCTTGTACACCACTGTCCCTTCAAAATCGAGATAGGCACCATGTGCACATGAAGATTTTTGTTAGTGGTTCTCGATTACCTACATATATGTATCCAAATTTCAAATTTGGCAGACCAGTCGCCGGACTCACTGTATAAAAAACAAATTTTAGGTAATATTTTTTTGAATTTTCAATTTTTTCAATTTGAGATGTCTCATGTTAATGGGAAATACTTTACTTACAAAATGAAAACATCAAAACTTAAGAAGTTAGAATGAAGTTTTCAATTGAAGAAATTTTTTATTGAAAAAATAACTAAATAAGAATTAAAATGAATGAAAATTGATTTTTTTCATTCCTAAAAGAGAAAAATAATAATACCTATGGTAATTGAAAAAAAAATTAAGATAGGCTAAAAACTGAAAAAAAGCCACGAAAGAAGTAAAACTTGAAAAAAATATGGTACCTATTCATTTTTTTTAAAATCGTAAAATAAAAAATTAAATTTTTTATTGAAGACGGGATTCAAAAAAAGTCAATCTTTCAATTATTGTAAGAAAATTACTGAAAATTGGAAAAAATTATCAAACTTTTTTTTCCTTTTTTTAAATTTTAAAAACAAAAACAAATTGCGCGAGTTGTAAAAAATGAAAATTGTGAAACGGAAATTTCATAGAAATTGTTGGTTGAAAAATATTTGTTAGAAAAGATTTTCAAATAAATAAAAATTTTAAAAATTGAGAAATTTTCAACTAGGTAGGTAATAGGAAAAAAATGAATAAAATCATCAACTTAATTACGATATTCATATATTCATTCACTCTTATAATATGTATAGCGGGTTACATCAAAGTTCCCTTTTGATAATGAATTTAAAAATGAAAGAATACTTACTACGTAGGTACTTCAGATGAGCTGTGAATTCAATCGTAGACTCAGGAACTCTGCGCTTCGCGTCTTGCCAGCCACACTACTTTTGAATGTATGAAACATAGTAAGTATATTCTTTTACCCTGTGACAAAATGTCTAAGTCATTAAAAAATATTTTCAAGTCTAACAAAATATTGAAAAGTTAAACTAATAAAATGTCTAAAAGTCAACCAAAAAATAAAAAAATATAATGTTTCAGAATGCCTGAACAAAATATCTAAAAGTCATTAAATTTTTTTTTAAATTTTCAAGTTTTTTAATGTCTGACAAAACGCCCAAATGTCTTTCGTCCAAACCTAACCTAATGCAGTTTAGGTTTTCGAATTTGATACTATGCTAAAATTGAAATGACATCATAGGAATAGTTGAATAAATTTTTTCCAGAATTTTATTTTTAAAACAGGAAAAAATTGTTACAAAAAAAAAAATATAGAAAAAAATATAGAAAAAAATATAGAAAAAAATGGAGAAGAAAGCAATACCTACTTGGTAAAAGAAAATTTAAATTGAAAATTTGATACATTATAAGAAATTTTTAATTTAAGAAAAAATGAAAATTGGTAGAAATAATAAATTAAAAACATTTTCCATTTGTTTTGAAAAATGTGATAAAATTGGTAACTGAAGAAAAACAAAAATTGTAAATGAAAAGTTGATGAAAATAGTTGTTTGAAAAATAAATATGTGCAACAATAATCATAACTTGGAAAACTTCCAAGAAATTTTCAGCTAAACAAAATGAAATGAGATTTATACCTACTTAATCTAGATTGAACTTTTTTTTAATGAAGAAAAAATTGAGAATAAAAAAAATTGTGAAATGAAAATTATTGATAATGATGAAAAATGTTGAAAAGAAATTGAAAAGACTAAAAAAAATTGTTGCCACGTTCCAAGGTCCAAGTGTATTTTTTGATGGTGCAACTCGCTGGTCACTGATCATTTTCTGGCTTCGTTTTTACCACGCTTTTATATACTTGGTATGTATGTATGTATGTCTATGTATGTCTCATGGAACCAAGAGTATGTTTTCAACCAATCCTCTCTCATTTAATATTTTACTGGAATTGAAAGAACATAGTGCTCACATTAGGGGTTTTCGAGGTCGCTGAATTCGATTTTCGAACTCAAATTTACCCCCGACCCCAAATTGAGCCCCTATGAGAGGGTTCAATTTTGAAAATTTCAGAAAATCACAACATTGGTATCGAAATGTAGGTTTTCGAGGTCGCTGAATTCGATTTTCGAACTCAAATTTACCCCCCGACCCCAAATTGAGCCCCTATGAGAGGGTTCAATTTTGAAAATTTCAGAAAATCACAACATTGGTATCGAAATGTAGGTTTTCGAGGTCGCTGAATTCGATTTTCGAACTCAAATTTACCCCCGACCTCAAATTGAGCCCTTATGAGGGGGTTCAATTTTGAAAATTTCAGAAAATCACAACATTGGTATCGAAATGTAGGTTTTCGAGGTCGCTGAATTCGATTTTCGAACTCAAATTTACCCCCGACCCCAAATTGAGCCCCTATGAGGGGGTTCAATTTTGAAATAATAACGACAAAAAGAGTTAAATAAAAATGTAAAAAAAATTTAAAAAACCACGCTTTTATTTAAAGTTGGTCATTTTGTAAAATGTTATTCATAGGGAAAGAGTAATGCCTTAAAAAACAAAAAATAAAATTTACTTGAATACAAAAATGTGTCATGAAAATTTTTTTTTCAAAAATTTTAATGATGAAAAGCGTGGTGGTGTGTATGAGGAGCAAACGAATACCTTTTCGATTAACGCCCCACCACGATTTTCATCATTAAAATTTTTGAAAAAAAAATTTTCATGACACATTTTTGTATTCAAGTAAATTTTATTTTTTGTTTTTTAAGGCATTACTCTTTCCCTATGAATAACATTTTACAAAATGACCAACTTTAAATAAAAGCGTGGTTTTTTAAAATTTTTTTACATTTTTTTGGACATTTCCTAATTGTTAAATCCAGATTTTATTTAAGCCTGCAAATGCATACTCGACCCAGAAAACTCCATCGCATTAGAATAATCATCTCATTGAAACTCCTAGAAAGGGCTTTTTATTGATTACCCAACACTCCGCCAAACCCTTACGCTGCTTCATTCATAATATATTCGTCAGCAACGCAGCAAAAAAAATCACATCCAAGAAATCGCCTCCGGTATTTCGCATTTAGATACGTATCCCAATCCGAGCTATAAGTGTAACGTACACGTGGGGGCAAAATCCACCCCAAAAATGCCTGCGACCCCATATACTCGCTAATTAGTCGTTCATTTGTTTGAAATCGGTGGTAGGTTCGTTAGCGAAAGGAATCTGGCTGGATCTGGTACGTACGAGTATATTGCAAATGCTCGGCCGATGATGATTGCAAGAGGAGGAGCGGCAGAGAGGCAGAGCAGCGTAGCGTTTTGCCGAAATTTCACAGGAAGGGTTTTTCCATGCCGAACGGCGGGACGGATGCATTAGCAGCACTTCCGGCGCCTAGCGTTCCGCATCGCGACGCTTTTTTCTATTTCTCGGACGCGTGCATGCCCCCCCTTCACATTGTACACTATGCTCTCGGTCTTTCTCTGTTCCACATGCGAAAAGATGTACACGAATTCGTTCTTGTTTGGCTGGGCAAGATCGTTCGAGCGTTAAAATACATTTTCGTGTACGTGATGATGTCTGAGAGATGAGAGAAATGTTCGTTTCGATGGTGACGATGGTGATCATCGTCGTCGCCGTCGTGATTCTTTCCACGGATAAGGATATTTCCTTTTTTTTTCATTTTAAAAATTGAGTATAGGAATGAGTTTAATTATTTCGATATGTACATCAGTGATGGCTACCAGAGTAGGGCAGATCTGGATCCTAAAATTTGAAAACTGGATCTAAAGATGCGAAGATCCAAAATTTTGAATCTGATCTAGATAAGATCCTTTAATTGTAGAAAGGATCTGATCTGGATCTTTAGATTCCCAAATTTTCAAGAAAAAAAAAAACAGATCCAGATCCAAAAAAAATTTGTTTCTTCAATACATCGTGTTTTCTCTGTGAAATGAATTTTTCATTGTTGTTCCCAATTGCCCAAAAATTTAATCGATGAAATGAATGAAAATAAACTATTTTAAAAAAACATCAAATTTAGGATTTTGGTTTCCCTTTCAGGTTTATTTTTATTTATTTCTCAGATTAAATATTGCAGAATTTTGAGAACTTCGATGAAACTTTTTCGGTTCTGAAAATAACAAAATTGTCCGGCTTTGTTTACCACCAATGTCAAAATTGACTGAAATAAAATGACATTCGAATGAAATTTTAATGTTTCAAGCTATAGTATGTTAGTTAATTTATTAATAGGTACCTAAAATATTTAATTGAAATTTGGAGAGAAGGAAAGGGTTAAATTTTTTAAAATTCTGAAGTGAGAGTTGTAAATTGATATCATAGAAATAATTTTGGTTATTATAGTAATGTTGCTGGGACCCCCTCTCTCCCCTCAAATTTTGAATAATACAAAAATTACCCCCCCCCCCAAAAAAAAAGGATCCGGATCTGGATCTTTTGCAGATCCTTTCACTAATGAATCTGCCCATCTCTGATGTCTACTATGCCCTAGTCGATTATATCCTAATTCCTTTTTTCCCTTGAAAATGGGAAAATTAGTCCGTTATATCCCAAATTTTGTAGAGAGTAAAATTTTCCTTCAACAGCGAAAAACAGTCGATAATCATACCGCGGCATTCACAATTTTTGAAAAGGTGATACGGGCTCAACTTTTGAGGAAATCAAAAAAGTAAAACCGTTATTGTATACAAAATTTAATTTCAGATCGAATAGGTTCTCTTTACTTTTTACCTATCTTGAATATTTCAGGCGCTACATCAGAAAAACAAAAAAAATTTCCATTTTTTTTTTCTTGTTGAAAATTTATCAATTTTTTGGATTGAGAGTTGATTAAGTGTACCTGATTTCGAGTAAATCAGGGAAGTAAATATCACATTTTGCAGTAAATTTAATTTCCTTTCAAAAAGATTCTATTCATTTTTTGCCTATCTTCAACATTTCAGGCGCTACGGGAGAAAAACGAAAAAAATTTCAAGTTTTTCGATTGAGGGGAAATTAGTGTACCTCCTACTAATTTTTCTCCCATAGCGCCTGAAATATTGAAAATAGGCAAAAAGTGAAGAGAATCTTTTTGATGGGAAATTAAATTTAGTACTCTATAGTAGTCTTATTCTTTTGATTTGCTCAAAAGTTGAGCAAGTATCACGAGTTGAAAAATCAAACTTCTTGTAAATGGTGCATTGTGATTGCTGCGGTGTGAGATACACGTTGGCACTACTCCCATGTTGAATAGTGTGCGATTTTATGTAGGTAGGTAGGTAGGTAGGTAGGTAGGTAGGTAGGTGTTTTATGAACATCTCAATAAAAAATGAAATATTTAGGACACGATCGACCATTTTTCCGGAAATTTTACCCTATATAAAATTTTTAAAATATAATCGATTCGTTTTCCCATTTTTAAGAGAAACAGGGAATTAGAATATAATCGACAAAAACATAGACTAAATCAGGTACACTTACGAGAAGCTAAAGAAGTTTCACTGCAGGTTACCCTTTGGAACTAGGCGAACCTCTACCTGGAATCTTGAAGTAGGTACCTTACCTATCTATTCATTTAGAATTAAATCATCTCCCAAAAATTCTATTTACAAGATTTGGTCAAACACAAATGAGATATCTATTGGCAGCTTATCCGAATAAAAATCACCGAGAGTAGCTCTGAAAAAAATACATCTACATACGAATTCACTCTGTACCATAATCCGACACTAATTACTCTTTTCAATATGATCTGTCATGCGCATAGACTCATTTTCTGGCTGGTTACTATATTAAGGCGATATCTCGAGTATTTATTATTCATAAATTAAGCGTGATACCTTCTGATTTATTTTTTATTTATGACTATACGAGCGCGGTAACCGCATCCGCTTCTCTTGAACCCCCCTCACCCTCGTCCACGCACCACCGTGGTGCTCGAAAACAATAAAACTCTGAAAAATACCGAAGAATTCCCGCTGTTTATTATTCGGGGTACCGTAATCTATATAATAAACTCGATTATACACTACACATCTCCAGCAAGCCATTACGAAAATATGAGACGGCGCGATGACGTACAGATGGGTGGAGGGGTGCTGCGGGGGTTCGTCGTCGTTTTATAGCATATGCGCATCAGATTCATCAAGTTCAATTAACCAGTTCAACGGTGATGGAAATGCGTTTCATGGGGTTATGCGCTGATTTAAACCCTTTAATTTTACCGTCCCTGGAGAGGCACAAGGTAGTCATGATGGAGTTTTAGTGAGAGGGAAATTATGGAAGAAAGGGCTGGTAATAAAAAATTGCTTACTATTTTTCACTTCTTATTCATTACTTATTTCGACCTTCGTACTCATATCCACTTCAATGTAAGCAAATTCAGCAAACTAGACACTAGTGTCAAAATCGGGTCATTTTCAAATCTTAAATAAATTTTAGAAATTAGATCAGTTTCAAAAATTTGCTCAATTTGGGAAATTCAGTTTTAAATTTTGTAAAATTATTAAGAGGTCAGTTTTCAAAATTTAGTATTTTCTTACAATTTTGAAAATTTATTTTTGAAATTTGATGAAAATTTGAAATTGGTTCATTTTTTAAATTCAATTAATTTTTGAAATTGGGTAGATAAATTTTTACTGCTTTCAAATTTTGGTAATTGAATTTTGAAGATTGTGTACTTCTTTATACCATTTGGTAGAAATTCAAAAATCGAATTAATACGAGGTATCAGTTGAAAATGTAAGGCTTCCCTATATTTTGTCTGACTTCGTAAAACTTATAAAAAATTCCCGGTTCCAGGAACTTGATTTTCCATGGCTAGTGCTCGAATTGAGTAAAATTACGAAATGGAACGCATTTTAATAAAAAAAATAATTTGTCAAATAGTTGTCCCAATTTATTAATATTATACGTATTGTTATTGCGAGATTTTCTAACGTACGAAAAAAGGAAGAGATTTTTTTCCAAAATTGAAAAATATTTTTTCCAAAAAAAGTTGAAATTTGGTAAGATTTCTCTCTCAAAAAAACTGAGAATTTTTTCTTTAAAAATGATAGATTTCATCCTAAACAAAAAGAGATTTTTTTCTTTCAGAATTTGAGAAATACCTACTTACTTACTTCAGAAAAATTAAGAATTTTTCTTTTTCTAGATTCATGTTTTTATTTATTTTTTATTTTTTGAGATTATGAGGTTAATAATTTGAAAATTTTTCTATAAAATTGAGAGATTTTACTCTAAACATAAAAATAGTTTTTTTTTCTCTCTCCAAAAAAATGACAATTAATCAAGAATATTGTCTAAAAAAACTTGACAATTTTTTCTCTAAAAATGAGAGAATTTGTCCTAAAGAAAGATAGAGATTTTTTCTCCAAAAAAATGGAAGAAGATTCCTTTTTTTCAAAAAGAAAAAAAATGGAAGGTTTTCTATCAAAATTTGAAAATATTTTTGTTTCAAAAAATAACATAACTTATGCGAATTTCTTCTCCAAGAAATTGTTTTTTTTTTTCAAAAATTACAAGTTTTTTTTCCTTTAAATCATTTGGGAATAATTGAAAATTTTTCTTAAAAAATGAGGATTTTTTTTTCAAGTTTCGGTAACTTTATGGAAAATACTTGGATTTTTCACGAACCGGGACAAAAATGTTTCACTTTTAACGAACCAAAAATGCAGAATTTTTTGGTTCGTTTCGGCTCAATCCGAGCACTGTTCGCGACAGGTGTTGAACTTGAATTTCAAATAAAGTTGAAAGTTCTCTATTGAAAAAATATGTTTCTCATTCGTTGCTTTCTAAACCGATTTTAGAACAAATATCCCCGCAGATTGCGTAAATTTTGAATAATTTCTTACTAATATGATTTTCATGAGAAAAATTGAATTGGACAAAATCAGTTCAAAAAGACATACCCTCATTTCATTTTTGATTGTTATATGTATTTTCGTAAAATTCGTTGTCCAGTATGATTCCCTTTAGGCCATTTTATAATTTGTTTTAAAAATGATTGTATTACTCTTTAAATTTTTCTATCCAATTTTTTTAATTTTTGAAATTTCCTGCCAATTTTTTCCAATTTTTTTTTCTCAATATGTTTTGATGATAAACCAAGTTTTTGTTGGAAATTTTTGAGGAATACATTTTGCGAGAAATAGCTATGTATGATTTTTCAAAAATGGAACTAGCTATGTGTTATCAAAATATTATCCTGATAGAAATACTCTATAATTATTTTTGAAAATTTTTGAGTGGGTACCTACCTAGTACGTTTTGAAACCCGTTATTTGAGGAAAAACACTCAAACTATTATTATTTTTGTAAAAAAAAAAAAAAAAAAAAAGGAAAAACGTTTCAATAATGAGAATAATTAATAATTTTTGAGAAAATACACTAAAAAATTTCGTAAAAATTTCACGAACAATATTTAATAAAATAACGATTCAAAAAAAAAATAGAAAAAAAAAAATATATATTTCGACGACTTCACCCTTTCGCTCGAATCCAGTCTATCCCCTGCTATACTTTCCCTCTCTAGAGAGCCTGGACAAAGTGCAAATCAAGCGATACCGCGGCCATCGACAGACTAACGCAGACACAATCAAATTAATTTTAGAAAATTGCCAACACGTTGCGCGCCGCGTCGCGTCGCGCTGCGACGTCCATTTAGCGACGAAAATCGATGACGTAATAGGTAATCTTTTCCTGCATGAAAACCATGTCCATACACAATAAACGGGGAAACGTGGTTTTAAGTATGGCGCCAAATGGCTAATTGCGAATTCTTTTACTTAGATTTACTGTTGTTTTCGATATGGCTGGTTGCGTAATTACGGTGGCGCCGGCGTGATAAATTGCCATCACGCGTACGTTTAAAATCATATAACACTGCGTACGTAGGTACATTACATAGATACTACATAGATTTGTACCTTTATTTAGACCAGATTGCGTGACAATCGACCAATATATGAGTTTATTTCGTAGATACGAATTACTTAGGTCTACATACCTATTACCTAGAAGGTTAGTTTGGTACCTATCGTTACGTATATTTTATCATAATCAGTATAAATACAGGGTGTCCGGTGAGTGGTGTGCCAAACTTGAAATTTGGATATAACCGAGTACGACCAACATAAAAGTTTATGTACACATTTTGCCTAAGTTTGAAAGTGAAGGAGTTACAAAGCTTTAAAAATCAGTATTTTACCTACAAAATCGATTGGCAACACTGCGTTTATAAAAAATTTCGACAACCGGCAGTGGATAGATCTTCGAAAAAGCAATAAAAGTTGCAATCATATTGGATTGCCTATCTTTGAAATTGAAGGAGTTACAGAAACGCAAAATCCCAGTCAAAAATATTGCCTACCTCAATTTATTACGGTGCGGTAGTGATACATGAAAATTACGAAATTTTTTCAAAAAATACATGAAACAGGTGTAACTTTTCGAGAGGAACAAAAAACGTCTGTTAAAATTTTCAAAAAAATACATGAAACAGGTGTAACTTTTTGAGAGGAACAAAAAACATCATGTGAAAATTTTGCCTATCTTTGAAAATTAAGGCGCTGCAGAGCCTTGAATTTGGAAAATATCAATTTTCAAAGCTTTGTAGCGCCTTCATTTTCAAAGATAGGCAAATTTTCGACGTAACTATTTTTGTTTCTTTTAAAAAGTTACTTCTGGTTCGTGCATTGTTTTCACAAAATTTTAAAAATTTTGTACACCATTGCCCCTTCAAAATGGAGATCGGCACCATGTGTACATGAAGATTTTTGTTAGTAGTACTCGATTATATCCATCGTTATATACAAATTTCAAGTTTGGCACACCACCCATCAGACACCCTGTATATGAATTCGTACAAAATAATTTTACTTTCACACGAATGTGTCTATTTTGTGTGCGAGTGCAATAACTTTTGACGTTCTGGAGTTATGTCAATTTTGAACTCAAGCCTGGCAACTTTGCCAACGCTGTGATAAGTTGGATATATATTAACTAAAATCACAGTTTTTTGTTTACATTCGTATACCTACCTAGGAGACCCGAGTCGAAATGGCAGGAAAGCAGAAGGAAACGAACGATCTCTGAAAGAGACACTGAGAGAAAGTTCGATTCTATTCATTATGTTTGTTCAAGGTATACGTTCGCTCGTCTCGCAGAATACCAAGCTGTACCGGAGTAAATTGGTATATGCTTGCGCTTCTTCGTCTTTGAACTTTGGAAATTTACGCGCCATTGTTATACGAGTAAACGATCAAAGTTTTCAACCACAAAGACGAGTACGCGTAACACTTGGACTTGTAAAGTGTTTTGTTGTACTTCGTCGAACGGTGAGACAAAAAAGAAATATTATTTCGTGTAAATTACGTTACAATACCGGTCTGCAGTGTGTATCGAGAAGCACGACGAGTAGAGGAAATCAACCCTTCTTTTACGTGAAAAAAAAAACGAACTTACGAAGAAAAAAAAATAGCTCCTGACTTTGGATAATACAATGACATAAGAGCAGAAAAATGCTACTTTTTGAGCTGAACTTCGACCCATGTTGAAAAGTGGGGTTTTTCAGCGTTTTTTACTGTACTGTGCCCACCTAAGTTGTCAGGATGTGATGTGATTTAAAGCACTATTCGCATTCTTCGAGGTTAATTAAATACCCAGAAGAGCCGCGGTTTGTAATTACCCGCCAAATCATCGGGGTTTATGTGGATTTCGCTAGGTCGTGGAACGAAATTGAAACCAAATAAGAGGGTGCTGAGTGCAGGTCATTATTCATTTTGAAAATTTCCAAAGTCATCGTTTTATGTATTATCGATGTGTGTAGGCGTTATGCTCCAAAAATGTCGGCATTTTGCTCGAGTAATGATCCGGCCAGAGAATTTGTATCGGAGGACGTGGTTTGGAGGTTTTTTCTGAACGAGTTTTTTTTTTCGAGGGAATACATTTTTTGATTTTTTTTAACGTGTTCGCCATTGTTTTCGATAAATTTTACATTCGAATCGCCCACTTAATGTAACCAAATTGCCCAAATTGAAGTTTTGGAAAAAATTGCATACATTCATGTAAGTTTTTCAAAGAGAAATTTTGATTACCTATCTTAAAAAACCCATGTGATGAAAAAAAAACCACTTACCTATTTTTTCAATATTCAATATAGATAATAATAGCACCAATAGCCTATTAAAGTGTTGATGTACGCAGTTGACTTCCTGGTTTCTGGTTCAATCTACTCAGAAAAGAGGCTCGTAGTCAGGAGGACGCTAGGGCTGGCAAGTCACTCCTGGCATCAGACTGAGCCACCCCTAACAAATTAAAAAATTTCGTCAATAAGCAAATTTCAACAGGAAAAATGTGCAAAAAAATAGTTCCAAGCCTTCCCTAATATTTAGCCAGCCACCTCTGGTCCTCTAAAAAGTCACTCTGACTACGGGTCTGAGAAAAGTCATAGATAAAATACAAATATGGTTCGAGTTCGTACAGTTCTTGCAATTGGAAATTGATTCTTAGTTATTGGTTCAAGTTCTAAATTCGAAAATTATTGGTTACTTGTTCAAATCCGGTTTTTGATTCGGGTTCTAAAATGACTTAAATTTTGAGAAAATTATAAAAACATCAATACATCTTAGGAAATTCAACTTCCAATAAAAAAGGTCCTTTTCACTTTTTGCCTATCTTCAATATTTTAGGAGTTATTTGAGAAAATATAAAAAAAAAATAACCTAGATGTGAAATCCTGAAATATTAAAGATGAAGAGAATTTTTTTGTTAGAAATTTGATTTCCTACCATGTATTAGTCTTGGTATTTTGATGTGCTCAAAATTTGAGCCTACCTACATCCTGACTTGAAAATTTAAAATTTTATTCAATTTTCGAATTTTTTGTTTTAAAAATTGTAACACTGCCTGTAAAAAAAATCCAATCCCCGCTAGCGATTATTTAGATCGGCGACCAATTTGAGGAGATTTGTAAAGCGACGTTGCTACCAATCAACATGATATCCACATGGGATATTATCGGGCATGTACGCACCCACTCGTTGGACTTGATATAAATTTCATTCCCTCCACCCAAATGAATTTATGAAATTGAAATTTGAAAAATCAAACGCCGCTTTTGTTTATTTTAAATTTTTATAGGATTATAAAAACATTGTTTTGTATAATAATAGTCACCACATGAAATATTGGTATCTTTGAGTTGCAATTATTATTAATAACAAAACATTAAAGTAACAAAAATTCCTAACAATCTTATTCTTACCTACTAAATAATAAAAATAGAATTGGTAATAAAAGTAAAAAGAAAATAGTAAGTTCGAATTGGAAATATTAGAATAGAATTGGCAATAAAAGCAAAAAGAAAATAATAAGTTTTAAAAAATTATAAGCACCCAATCAAGATGTAGCAACCACAGCTACGAAGTTTTTTTTTCTAAATTACATAAAAAAACAAGTCATTCAACAATATAAAAAGAACACTTACATTATATTATGAGGGATTTTTCACGGATTTTTAACTTAGTTAGAAATTTTTTTCAATTCAACCCTTACCTCTCCCCAATTTTCGATAATGAGTATCTATGTATCAATATGAAAAATTGGGGAGGAGGGAGGGTTCAAATTGAAAAAAATTTCAAACAAAAGTTCTAGATTAGAATCTCACTTCGCTTCGAGACGCTGAACTGTCAACAGCTCTCTGATTATAAGAAATGCCTAGTAATGGAGATTGACGAAGAAACGAAAAGCAACACGAGAGTCATGTTGGTTGAACTCAAAGATCTTCTGTCGAAGAAAAATATGGTCAATGCGAGCACGAAAAAACACCCTTCGCCGCAACCAGTTTCGTTGAGAAATAGATTCTCCGAACTACCGATAGAAAAATGCGAGAACGTGCCAAAAAACGAGCCTAGACCATCGACACCAACCAACGTGATTGAAACAACGAAAGAACCTAAGCCGCCTCCGTTATTTATCGATAACAACGACATCAAAAGTCTCACCAAATTGATCGAAAAAGAGGCAGGCGATGAAAACTTTCTTCTAAAAACCGTAAACCGAAGCACCACGAAAGTGAATGTTGAATCCAGTACTCTGTATCGGAAGCTGGTGAAAACGCTTTTGAATCACAAAATTGCATTTCATTCCTACCAATTACGTCAAAACAAACCAACTCGAGTAGTTATTAGAAACATTCACGGATCTACACCTACAGAGAATATTAAAAATGCGCTTGAGGATATCGGTTTCGTCACCCAATCGATCTCAAACATCAAAAGAAGAGGAACAAATGAAAATTTACCTCTATTCTTCGTAAACCTCGAACCATGTGCAAAAAGCAAAAAAATCTACGATCTGAAATTACTCTTGCATACCATAGAAATAATTTTGGTTATTATAAAAATTTCGATTGGACCCTTCCGTCCCCTCGAATTTTGTATATTAGTACGAAGACACTCAATATTGAAAAATTGAGGAAGGAGGGATTCAATTAAAAAAGTTTTCAAACAAAAGTTGTAAATTAAGATCCTAAAAATAAGTTTGATTATTATAAAAATTTCGATTGGACCCCTCTCTTCTATCTAAATTCGTATATTAGGCGTTTATATAGTTTCGGACTTGAAAAAATTCAGCTCAATCAGTAACGCCGCAGTGCAGGAGCTAGTGAAGCTAAGTGCTGCATAAAACTGGCAACGTTGCGTTACAAATCTCCTCAAATTGGTCGCCGATCTACGTAAATAATAGCATCACGGCAAGCAGTGAATTTAGGTTGGCTTGAAGTAGCTACTAGCTAGATAAATGATGTTCCAAAAATCAACTGGATTAGATGAATGGAATAAGAAAGGATTGTGCATTTAAAAATTTTATTCTCTTGTAAAATTTGCTTTTCGTACTAAGTATATAACCTGTGTTTCTTATGAATGACAGGTCACATATTTTTCATTCAATCGCTCTTCTCTCCTTCTTTGAATTCATTTTTTCAAACAACTCGATCAGAATATGAAATTATTTCGATTTTTTTTTCAAACAGGTATAATAGTTCATTGTGTACATTCATTACTTTTTACACTGTTAGATGCCTATGTCTAAATTGTCCAACGGCCCCTCTATACCCAGAATTGAAGTCAGCACTAAATTTTGGATTAAAAACAGCTGTTTAGAAAGAACTAACTATACAATAGCAAAAAAAAAAAAAAAAAATCGGAAAAATTGCATCTTTTCAGCATATTTTTGAAGAGAAATTTCGATTTTTTGGAAAATCCTAACGCGATAGAAAATACCAAAATTTTATTCATATTAGGAATCAGTTAAATTTCACGTGAAAATCTGATCTGTTATTTTTTTTTTTTTTGGTGATCTGGGATCTGCCCATCACCGGCCCACAGTCCACCCTGTGGATGCACTTGGTGCTCGAGATGTATATCTTTAGGAAGTTTTGACTCCCCCCTTCCATCCCTGCAACTTTACTACTGCCAAATTTGATTTCTGGAACACTTTAGCCTCTTGGACTGTAGAATAGACTGACTAGAGGGATGAGGAGCGAGCTAATTTTGATCAAAGACGGTGAAATGAATTTCTCACATGTAGTGCAAAACAAATCTCTTAGAAAAATTGTCTACTTTCAAAAAAAAAAAGAAAAAAAATTACCTTTCATTGAAATTTTTATTTCGTGATAAGTTAACAGGAATAGGAATGAAATATTGTATTATGCTATACATATGTGGTGCTTCCAGTGATTTTGGTATTCAATCAGGATATCGAAGGGAACATTTAAAAGTGAAAATTCATTTCTCGACCAAAATGCAATTTTCTCTCAACAAAGGGTGAACCCCTGCATCCAGGCTGTACTCATCAAATTTTGAGCCCAGGGACAAAAATTTCATTTTCATTTTTTCCTATTAAAATCCAAAATTTGTTTCGTTTATTTATAATTTCAGACCCCTAAAACACTCAGGCCCCGGGACAACTGTCCCACCCGATTCCCGTTCATTTTCCCGAATCCATCGTCCCGAAGGACGTTTTCCCGAATGAAAAAGTTCCTGAAAGTTGTTCTGCCGAAAATTTTTACCCCAAAATTTTTAAACCCGAATTTTTTCCCCCGAATCACTCTCTATCGAACATCACTAATTCGGGGAATTGTCCTTCGGGACATTGAGTTCGGGGTTAATTTAGTGAAGGAAGGGATATGGTACATACCAAAAATTTTGTAATAACCAAAATTATTACTAGGACTTCAATCTATACCTTTTGTTTGAAAAATTTTTCAGTTGGACTCCTAGCCCCCCCCCCTTTTAATAATTTTATAACTTTTCAAGTATCTAAGTCATTTATTATGCGAAATTAGAGGGGAGAAAAGGGTCTAATCGAAAATTTCATAATAACAAAAATTATTTTCAAGACCTCAGTCTACAACTTTTATTTGAAAGTTTTTTCAATTGGACCCCTACTCCCTCCGTTTTTGATTATTCAAGTCATATTATGCGAAATTAGAGGGAAGGGAGGGGTTCAATCGAAAATTTTGTGGTACCCAAAATTATTCTCAAGACTTGAATCTACAACTTTTATTTGAAAATTTTTTCAATTGGACCCCTACCTCCCTCAGTTTTTGATAATATTAATTAAATAAGTCATATTATGCGAAATTGGAGGGGGGAGAAGGGTGTAATCGAAAATTTTATAATAACCAAAATTATTCCTAGGACCTCAATCTACAACATTTGTTTGAAAAAATCGCCATTTTCACTAGTAAAAAAATTCGGGAAAATTTTCGGGAAATCATTCGGGGTAACGGATTTGGGAAAAAGAATTCGGGGGAAAAAAATTCGGGGAAAACACATTCAGGAAACTGACTTTCGGGAACTTTTTTATTCGGGAAAATGTCCATCGGGAAAAGGAATTCGGGGGAAGAGACGGAAACCGGCCCACCCACCACCCTCTCCCAATCAAGTAGGGCCAGCCTGCAACAAAATATTGCTTTCCTTGAAGTCACAACATTCACTGTGTTGAAGGTCTAGGTCTGGGTCTCTGGGTACCTTCCTAAGTACATATTTTGACTACTTCTAAACTCTTCAAATATGATCTGTTTTTACGGAAGAGGCTACCTGACTCCGTTTAACGATCGCCAATCGATCTTAAGCCGTGTGAAACAATTAGCTAACCCGAATCTGGTTTCTTCGGCGCACACCTCAGACCCTATAATTTTTGCCAGGCGAAAATCAAACGTTGCAAACCGCAAAAACACCAGCAACATGCTAACTTCTAACACGCGCCCATCTGCGAGCGTATGTCAACGTAAGAAAGATAATCATTAAGTATACGATACCGCTCTGCAATTATATCAATGGCAGATAAAACGCGGCAGGTAGGTAATTTTGCGGTCAGTATTGAAAGAATTAGATTTTCATTACCGATAATTACGCTTAGAAAAGCGGTCGGTCGCGAGGCGGCGCAGACGTGGCAGCAATTTTATGGGAGTGTGCGTTTTCGGCTTAAACTAGCGTGTAAATACTTGACGGGTATTTTTTCATTATTATTATTTCTTTTCGGAGAGTTTTGTTTATGTAATATGCACCCATGTATACAATGTTTCACAGGCCGCTTGTACGTTAACAATTTCCGCTTTTCGGATTGGCATAATTACCGCGTTTGTGTTGTTTGTACCATCAAGTACGTCGTTTATTTCAACGAATAAACAATGTACGAGTCGAGCCGCGTCTCTGTATTTTTCTAATTAATTAATTTCCATACTATTTCTTTCTAATTGAACGTTAAATATCGATAAGTAGCGCTCTGTAATTTACACGTTTAATATTGGCGAATTTTTTTCCTTCTTCCTTGTACTGGTCGAGTTGAGAAAAACTGCGGATTATTGTAAACGACCGACATATGGACACGTATAGATCAAGGGCGATTTAAATTGAACTTAATTAATCGCCTTCTAGAATGGATAAATTGCCTCAATCCGCTCGACCAATACATCCGTGGTTTCTCGTATATCGTTTCTCGAAATGCTCCGAATATGTTATAAATATTATCGTTTCAAGGTGTACTGTATACAATGATGATTCTTTTTGGATTCTGCGACAGGAGGACTCTACGTTATACATACGTGACTCTATATAGAGTATTTATACGACTAGAACGTATTGTTCGATCCGTTTGAAAATTTCATTGTCGAGTTTAATAGATATTTAACTATATCGCGTGTGTGGTGAGCTGAGCGCAGCAAACGCACATATAATTGGAAACTTATTACGTCAACTTTGCGATGCCTGTCAATGTGGCAAATCAGTTTGACACTCTGTTGCATGTTAAAGTAGCCGCGACAATGTCGTAGGCTCGCGAGTCGCCAAATTTACCTACGAACTGAGCAAACAGGACTTGACCTAAATACGCGGACGTGATGTCTATCTAATTTATTGAATCATCGGTGCTGTATGCGCTTTGACCCGCGATGCAATGTGTGTCCTATGTTCTATGCTAAATGAACCATAGTCTCGAGTGCAGTTTTAAAATGATGAAGATAATGCGAGTTTGTGATAAGGTAGAGTCGACTGTTCCCATCGCGAGGCGAGAAAGTGGTGTTCTGGAGTATGTAGAATGATGCTTACTTACTTTTGAGTATGTATAAGAAATAAAATAAGGCGAATTAATAATTTTGCGTGCTGTTAATTGTTATTTCCACCAGCCTAGATGAGTAGTTCTACAATTTTATCTGGACTTGAAACCAGGGAAGAAAACCAATTGAAACCAAAACCGGGTAAAACCACCACCACCACCAGATATTTCAATTGGTTTTCAAAACCATTTGGAACCATTACAATGAACTTCAAAAATTCATTCAAGAACCACCACCAAAAAGAACCAATTCCTTTCGAAAAGGCAGGGAAAAGAACCGTTTGGAACCACAACGAAAAATCATTTGCTGAAATAACCACAACCACAACCACAAGAAAGTGGTTTGAAAATAAAAAACCACCATCACCACCACCACCATTTTCAATTTCCTTTACAATGAAAACCAGAACCACCACCAATTAATGGAATTGGTTCTTTTTGGTTCTAAAAAGAGAAATAGTGGATTTGAAAGGGAAGGAGGGGTCCAATCAAAATTTTTGTTATGACCAAATTTATTCCTAGAACTTCAAGCAACAACTTTGATTTGAAATTTTTTTTAATTGGGCCCCTTACCTACCCCCTGTGGCCTGTTTTCTTCATTTTTCTGATTTTTCAGCTCTCTGGAAAGTGGAAACATTATTATTTTTTGTTTTTTATTTGAATGTATATTATTTAATTTAAATTTATTGCAATATTGCGTTTGTAACTTGTAGGCAAATTAATTTTTTATTCAAATTTCAAAGATCTGATCTTTTTTTAGTTCTTTTGTGGTATAATAGGAAGCACGAAAATGGTTCCATCTGGTTCTGATGGTTAATGCCATAGATAAATGGTTTAAATGTTGGGAAATATTTTTCATACTACGAAATGGAAGCAATTCGATGAAAACCAATTGAAAAAAACCAAAACGGAACCACCACAACCACCACCACCACCACCACAACCATTTGAAATGGTTTTTAATTTGAGAACCACCATCACAACCAATTAATCAAGCAAAACCAAAAACCCAGAACCAGAACCAATCAAAAAAAATAAAAATTAAATGGATCCACTTTAGCACCAAAACCTTTTGAAAATTTTTAAAAACCAAAAACCAATTGGAACCACCAGTAATTTCAAAATTTTCTCAAAACCACCATCACCATAACCAATTGGGTCTCAATTGGTTTTCTTCCCTGCTTGAAACACTTCTTTCAAGCTTCAATTGACGGCATAGGAGGGGTTCAATCGAAATTTTTGTAATATCCAAAATTATTTCTAGGTATTCTAGCTATAACTTTTGTTTGAAGTTGTTTTTTGTTTTTTTTAATTGGAACCCCCCTAATGATTTTGTATAACACTCCGAAGATATTACTTAAATATTAAAAATCCAAAAGGAATGAGGGAGGAAGGAAAATTTTGAAAATTTTCGAATAAAAGTTGTAGATTAAGATCCTAAAAATAATTTTGGTTATTACAAAAATTGCAATTGAGTCTCTCCCTTTCCTCCGATTTCACATAATATCAGGTAGATACTTTTTCAAAATTTGGTGAAGGGGTCCAAGGGTCTGTTCCGTAATTCCGACCGGTCGAGTCCATTTACAAAGAAGATGAAAAAAATCAATGAAAGACAAAAAATGGATAGACTGTAAAAGCGTTATCACTTTGATTTCGAAGTGATAACGCCCTTTCAGTCTATTCATTTTTAGTCTGTCATTGATTTTTTCCATCTTCTTTGTAAACGGTCTCGACCGGTCGGAATTACGGAACGAAATAATTTTTGATACCATAAAATTTTCGAGTGGACCCTGCCCTCTCCTCCAATTCTGCATAATATGGCTTGGATACTTACATTATTGATAACTAGTTCAGGTAGAGGTCCACAACCTCGAAGTTAGCTTGCCCCAGGTTCTTATCGGACGCAGCCTCAAGAAACCACAGATGCGGATTTAGTCTTCCGCAGGGAAACGATTTTCAGGCCCATCTTCCCCGCTTTCAACTTCTTCTTGACCGCTTAGCAAATTTCCTCGCTGGTCTTTCCTGCCGCGTCCTTAGGATGTATCATCAGTAACTTTTTCGCCTTAGTCGGAGCAATTTTCTTTCTGGAGAGATTGGTTTCTTCGGGTGGGCCTTCCGCCTTGCCCTTCTTGAGTGACAGCATAACTCAAGGGAACTTGACTTGGTTGCGCCCCGGCCTTTCCTCTCCGGTACTCCGCAAGTGCGATCGCCCTCACTAATTCTAGCTCGATGTCGGTGACCTTCTTCAGGATTTCCGAAGCATCGGCCTTGGTGAATTTCGATTTTGAGCTGTCCGAGTGGAGCTTGTCAATCAGACTACTCTCTTTATGTCTCTAATCTGGGGTTGACTTTCGTTGAGCGCGGGAAAGCAATCCTCAAGGGTCTCAACTTCCTGCCTCCTCTGATCCTCCGAGTTGGCGCCAGAAACGCCCGCGATCTGCTTTTTCAAGGCATCCGCGGCCGTCCCGACCACCTCACGGGGATCCTGCGTATTTGGGGGTTTCCTCAGAGGAGTTCGCCCACCAAACATCTTCTCCAGTCTTCCTGTCACGTTCGGGTAAAAGTCTAATTCGGTATCTAGTCGAAATCGATTACGTCGCAATTACGCGCAGGCAAACTGATGACACGCTTGGCTGCACGCTGGACTTGTATTTCCTTCCTCCGAGCAGGAAGGTCACCAGCGAGTCGTTTCTTCCCTGTACCTCGAGGAGGTGGTGTGTCTCAGTCTCAGTTAGAACAAGAGAAAGTAGGGTATAACACGCCGCAATCTACTTATCTGTTCTCAGTTTCGCAATAAATCTCTCAAGACGCAATATAAAAACATGAAACGCCTGATGGGATCCTGGTACCTAGCCCAGGCCATATGCTTGTACTCTGTGACAAAATGTCTAAAAGTCATAAAAAAAATCATTTCTATGGAAATATAAAAATTAAAAAAGTGTAATACATAAAATACTGAACAGTTGAAATAATAGGTAAGAAAAAATTATTTTCATGAAAATATGAAAATTAATTTAAGAAAATCGAAATCTAACAAAATACAGAAAAATGATAAAAAATAAAAATGTCTAAAAATCAAAGTTTTTTCCAAGTTTCAGAATATCTGAAAGTAAGTGATTAAGTGACTTTGATTGTCACTTGACGGGCTTCGACGATTACATAACAGACTGTGGATCATTTTCGCAACGCCAGACTTCCTTTGGGCCTTATTACCAAACGATACCTTAAGTTAGATTCAAATTTTTGCTAGGTGAAACTTTTTTGACCTCCAGAACATCGAAAATGAGTCACTACATCATCAATTTTTTAACTGAACGTCGTTGTATAAAGCGAACTAACTACCTACCACTTTTTCCTCCCTGGTTAGTCTGGAAGAAGGAGACATGGACCACTAAACCAGGCCTTATTACCCAACCGGGACCTTATTTCAAACATATAAACTTTTTAATTAGTGTATAGGATTTTGTTGAATCGCGGAATTTCTTGAAATATGACAATTCTGGCCATTTTCAAAGTTGTATAAGACCTTTGAAAAGTGAAAAAAATTGCTGAAATTTTTTCTACTCTTGAATGGATGTACTTCATATATCATATAACTCATTACCTACCTCAAAGAAGAGAAAAAAATGATTTTTTTTGTTCTTTTTTTTTGAAAATTTGAAAAGGGGGTAACACTTAAGGAGTTTAAATTTTTGTATATTATCACGTATATTTAAAAATGATTATTTTTTAAAATCAACTTCACGTTCCATATACTTACTTGAAGTTCATCCTTACTCCTCTAACAATTAAAGGAAAAAGGGTATGTTGTAATCAAGTGCATGTGCAATTGTGCATCTTTAGTACGAAAGGATTAATTAAATTTTTAAAATATTTTAATAATTAAATTTAGAATTTAATTACCTATTAATGACTTTTTGATATTTTTTGAAAATATGTTAAGTATTTAATAGTTTCTTTTCGTATTAAATTCCAAAAGTGACTGAAATTGGATTTTCCTATATTATGAAAATAATCGACCAACTTCGCACATTGCTTTCCTCTACCCGCACAATATATTGACACCCTGTTGACATTTACGCATATTATTGTGACAATGGCATTTTATAACCCTGCCTGTTATTAGATTAGCAGCAAAGTAATCGAAATCTATGTATTCAAATTGCAGAATGTTGAACGTCCACTAGCGCGGTAAAGACTGAGAAAAGATGACAGATTTGTCGCCTACAGAAAAGATCCCATATCTGCGAAAGATCTCGACGATTACTGCTCGAGGTTCGTATTAGTAAAATATTATAAGTAGATAGACACAACCAAACCATACGAGTGAGTAAAATTTCACGAAAATTTACCGTTACATATTTCAAAAATATACCTATTGGTTTGGCCAAAACGAATAACGTGAAATGACCACGGGTATGGTCCGGTAGCTCGCAGCTCAGGTTCGGGTTTTTATAATTTTTATCGTATCTTTTCATCTGTACCGCTGGCCGAACAAATTTCACCGACAAACGTTTTTTCGTCGACGGTTCGCTAAAAATTTGGATCAACTTGGTCGTCGGAATAGATTTTAAAAAAGGTCGTTTTAGCGAGAGGCGAGCTCTTGTGAAATACCGCACGACCGAGGATACCTTATCCTTAAGAAATATCAAGGTAATACGATGTGTTCTTACGAGCTCCGATAATCCGGGCTGGGATTCGCGGTGCGGTGTATGCCACTTTGGCAAAAGAGCACGTCAATCATATGTCATTTGTGTTGGTAGTTGCGCATGTTAGGGCCTGGTCGGCTTTAAAGGAGCTGAATTACTTCAGCTTGGGTAAACTTCATAATAGATGATGTTCGCTGAGAGAGTAAAATATGTACAAGTAGAGAGTAGAGAGCTAGAGACCTTTATTTTTTTCCTGTAGATATAATGTAGATACCTATTACCTATGTGGAGGAATTGTACTTGAAAGTACCTTGGTCTACCATGTGGTATCATTTTTTTTGTTCATTTTTCCTGCTCATTATTGGAATTACCTATGAAAGGGTACCCCGCTTTAGATAGATGATTTGGCCTTGTCTCCAAATTTCAAAACTCCTATCAGATATTACTCAGGACCCTTGAAAAATTTTTAATGTACATTACCTACTTTTTAAATCTGTGTTTTAAAATTTTTTGGCCCATTATTCAAATAAAACTAAGAAATAACATGTTGTTGATTTTTAAAAAAAATAATTATTACTTACTCACTTGACGAAATATTTCTCATGGTATTTTTCATCCATAGATTTTTTGTTTTCTTCTGTTCAAGAACAAATTATTTTGTGAAGTTGATGTTCCATTCTTGTTTTTGTTCAAGAAAAAATCAAATGTTTTGTTCTGTTTTGTTTTTGTTCATTTGTTAAGAGAATTATTTTGTTCTGTTCTGTTTTTTTTTTGTTCTGTTCTGTTCTGTTCTGTTCAACCAGCCTTGATTCTATTAGAAAATAAATTTCATATCTTTCATTTTTCCTTTGAACTGAATATCTTGAGGTACCGCAGGTCACTCTTTTTACAGCCCAGTCTCATAACTGTACTTTCGTGCGACCATAAGGTTAAAAGCGATTTTATGATTGATTCGTAATTTAGGACGTATTTTTAAAAAAATGACCAATGGATTTATTTTTTTGAGGTCCCCTTTTCCCCAGGATCCATCCCCTTTTTCAAAAAATCTCTTTATCTTATTATCTGAAAGGCCCGAATTCAAAAAATTTTCAAATAAAAGTTGTAGATTGAAATGCTTAAAATGGTTTTTGTTATGACGAAAATTTCAATTGAACCCCTTCTTCTCCTCCAATTTTGCATAATATGTACGAAAATTTGTCTCAAATTCATTGTGTACAATAGCAGTCACTCCTATGTAACTTGAGCTTGAGGTACAGCCATGAGGCAAATAATGTATTCTGTAAATAGTCGATTTGATTTTAATTCGACGTTGACCAAACAATTAGATAAAACAGAGAACGAGTATGCCAATTTCTATGTTTTTTTTATTGGGGGTCCACCCCTTATCAAAAAATTTCCTTATCTCTGTACTTAAAATTCCAATTGAAAATTTTTTTAAACAAAAGTTATACAGTGGGGTCCTTCAAATGATTTTTGTCATTACCAAAATTATTCCAAAGACCTCAACATACAATTTTTGTTTGAAAATTTTTTCAATTGGAGCCTTAGATACAAAGATGTGAAAAGTTTTTGGAAAGGGGATGGACCTTGAGAAAAGGAGAGCCTTGAAAAAAAATGGAACCCAGAACCCAGCTCATTTTTTAAAAAAATACGTCCTAGATTACGAATCTATAATAAAATCACGTTTTACCTCTCAATCGCAGGAACATCTTTTTTTTTTGGCAGTTATGTTTCTTTCTATAATTATGAGAAAATAAGTAATTCTTATTTTAGCCAAATTTTCATAGAAAATGTTGGCTATTGTGTCCGACCGTGATTTTGAAAGAGGGTTTTGACCGCATTTCTCGACGTTTGGGACTAAAAGAGAATTTCCCGGTGCTTTTGGGACTCTAACGCCGAGTCTAATAGATCTAATGTGGAAAAAACTTACTATGTGGGGTCTTCCTAGAGCGAGATTGACACCCTAAAAATTTTGGCGCCCTAGCTTGAAACAGAGAATATGACCCCTTTTTTGAGTGATGAAATTTTTTGAAATTTGCGCCAGAGATGAGAACCTTTTTTGCCTCCAACATATTAAAATTTTAGCGCTCTGAGTCATCCCCACCTCATTTTAGGCCCAAAAATTGGATTTTAGAGTAATTTTTTCACGTTGATCAGATAACAAGCTTCCCAAATGAGACTAAGAGGCCCAAACTTTGATATGTCTTTTGGAAGTTTGACTTTTGGACCCTGTTTGACTCTTGTGCAGAGTCAAATTCACAAGTTTTTTTTTTTTTTTTTTTTTTTTTTTTTGCATTGCCATTTAATTTAACCAATATTTGAGAGTGATTCAGCAAGTTTTTTGGGTGTTTTCGGGTGAAATATGAAATCTCAGAAATAAAAAAAAATCATACGAACGAATCATCATTTTTGGCATATTCTCTGAAAATTTCGAAAATTTTGGTTGAATTGTCTATGTCTGCGAAAACTAAATTTTATGGTAGAAATGTATTTTTTTCGATTTCACCCGAGGGAATGAAAAATTTAAATAAAATTGTAGATGTAGATTAGGGTGGCCCTTATTTTTCGAATTTTGGAAATGTTGTCGGGACGGGGTCAATTGGTGACATATTGGTAGAAAATAATTCCCTATTTTTTATTTTTCCTCTAACTGAATTTTAAGCCGTTTCTCAGGGGCCCCTAAATTTGAAAAAATCAAAAAAATAGAAAAAATAGAACTTTTTGAAAATTTTTGAAAATTTTTAGCAAAATGGTCATAGGGATGGTATTTTTATAAGACAGGACCATTTTCGATGATTTCTTATCTTTACCCCCCTTTTCATGGGACATAAAAAAAACGTCATTTTTTACGTTTTTTAAAAAATTTGAAAAAAATGACTAAAAATTAAAGAAACTTTTTTTTTTGAATAAAATGTTTTTAGCATACATGTTATCACCCAAAAAGGTCATTTACGGCGATTTTTCATCCTTACCTTCATTTTTGGGAACCTCATTTTTTCAATTTTTGATAGTTTTTGAAAAATTCTCACTGATACGGCAGTGGTGAAAAATCACCGTAAATGACCTTTTTCGGTGATAACATGTATGTTGAAACCATTTTATTAAATTTTTTTTTTTTTTAAATTTGTAGCCATTTTTTTCAAATTTTTTAAAAAACGTAAAAAATGACGTTTTTTCATGTCCCATGAAAAGGGGGGTAAAGATAAGAAATCATCGAAAATGGTCCTGTCTTATAGAAATACCATCCCTATGACCATTTTGCTAAAAATTTTCAAAAAGTTCTATTTTTTCTATTTTTTCTATTTTTTTAAATTTGGGGGCCCTGAGAAACGGCTTAAAATTCAGTTAGAGGAAAAATAGAAAATAGGGTATTATTTTCTACCAATATGTCACCAATTGACCCCCCGTCCCGACAACATTTCCAAAATTCGAAAAATAAGGGCCACCCTAATGTAGATAGTACTAGGTTGGACTTGTGTAAATTCAGGTTTTAAAAAAAGGTGTACCTATGTGTCCTAGTTATGAAATTATACTGAATAGGTACCAAAATTATCAGACAGAAAATTTCTAAAGAACTTCTTGGCTAGAAAGCGTTGCAAAAAAAATCTGAAAAATTCTCATATTACATGTCATCATTTTCCCAAGTTTCAAACTTTTCGCTTTAAGGTTCCAAACATGGAAATTTTCAATGAAAAATTGAGTTTTTCATTCATAGTGATTGGGGGGGGGGGGGTGGATGGGGGTGAAAAATACGCTGTAAATTTTTTTTAGGTTCTTTAGTAATAACCTATTTTAACTGGAGGTAGGTACCCTTTTGGTACAAATATGTCAATGAACTCTTCTCTAGTTTATTTTTGGCGACTGCGACTGTCGTGTGGACGTGGAATGATGACGAAAAGTTGCTAGAAGAAAAAAAAGGAACCATCGCGGCAAGAAGTAACGGATAATGATAACAAATTGGTGTTTATTTTTTTTTGTCTCGTCTTCGACACACAGGGCAACCGATTCGACTACGTTCACCTTTAAGTGTAAAAATCGCCTATCAGGTCGTGTCACCATGCGAGACGTAACGATATTTGGCAGCATCTCGGAAGTCGTGACCCGAAGCGAATTTCACTTCTGTAGGTTCGGCCCCGATGCTCGCCGTTCGACGAAGACCGAAGAGGGGCACGAGAAGCCAGAGGATGGGTGTTTTTTTTTTCGCGTTCATGACAGCGAAGACCGAGAGCGAGATGCGCCGCGTCATATAAACACAACACGCTGGCTGCCTGTACGAGGCCCGGTGACCCGAGATCTATACGAGGTGAGCCCCATCAGCGCCTTTTCTCGCCGTAATTAGCGATTGGATACGCGCGCGGCAGTTTGACTTACCGGATGAACGATCAGAGAGCTACATTCCGTGTGCAAGTACGCGGACAGCGTACTCGTCCTAGTCGAAACCCGCTACGAAATTGTTTTTTTATTGGGTTTTTCGCCCTCTTTCGACGTTATGGCATGCATCGGCACGTCGCGTCAGCAGACAGATCTTAGATCAATTTTTTCGTCCTGGGATGATCGAGTACACCCCTAGAGCAAATGTTTTTTAGTTTGAGTTGGAAAAATTGCCATATTATTTTTTTTGTAGTTTAGAGTGTTCAATTGTTCATGCTCGTTATTTTAAAATTTTTTTAAATGATTTTTAGAATTTTTTCAGATTTTTAGTGTTCTACAAAAAGTTTTTTTAACACTTGGAAAAAGGTCTTATCGAATTTGAGAAAATGTTTTGTCTGCATAGTAAGTTTTTCGCGCTTTTTTAGTCTGATGAATAATTTTCCCTTTTTTTTAATTTTGGGCAAGCTCAGACTCTGGAGATTTCTCTGCAGAGTTTAATCATCGTAGATATGGTTAGTTTAATTTTGAGAACACAACAACGTCAGCGGCTAGCTCGTTTAAAAATTTTAAGAGATCGAAAGCTGAAGCGATTAATTTAGGTGAAAAAGTTTACCTGAAAAACCAATTAGGATACTTTTCCTATTCCTTGTCGATCTGTGGGTGTGCCGTTCGGTTCCCGTCCGTGTGAAGCGACTTCAGCATTGCGATTTCCTTGGGGGTGACGTTTGAATTTTTTTCAACATCTTCTCGAGTAATGATCTGCTTCACCTTTAAAATTTTCCGTTGGGCTTCAATTAGGAGTAATTTATCTAACGTTTAGGCTAAGAATTTTTTCAACATTGCTTCTTTTAGCGTGTACAAAATGTTGTGTTTTTTTGAAATTATTTTTGTTTGTTTCACAATGATAAGCACATTAATTTAGGTACATGAACTAACATGAAGAAAATCTTAATTTGAATGAATATTTGAAAAAATAAATAAATAGGTAGAGGGAATTCAGAAGAAAAATTTGGAAGGAAATGGAATTTACTTACTTACTCTTTAAAATTATACCAATAACACATTATTATTCATTCAATAAGTTTTTCGAATTGAGAAACGGAAACGGAAACCGATAACGGAATCCGAATTCTTTCAAAGTGAGGAAAGGAAATTATTGAGTTTTAGGAAACGGATACGAAAACAGAACGAAATGAGAGGTTTTGAAACGGAACAGAAAATGAAAATCCTTAAAAAAATTACTTGTCAAAGCCCTGCTTTTCAGTTTTTGATTGAATTCAAATTTCCTTGGAAAAAAATTCATTAAGAAGTTCGGAAAAATTTAGATAAAAACCTTGGAAATAAACTTGATTGAAAATTTAGGTACCTACTTGAAAATTTTTCAAAAGAAAAATTTGAAAAAATATGGTACAAATTGAAAAACATTTTGGTGGAAAAGTTTGAGGTAAAACACGAATGAAAAAATTATAAAAAATTTTAAAAAATTTTAAAGATATAAGTTTAATCAAAAATTGGAAGAAGAGTTTAAATGAAAAATTTGAGGAAAAATTGATATGAATTTGATAAAGAATTTCCTCAAAGAAATTTCAATAAGAAATTGGAAAAAAAATTACATCGACAATTTGTAAAATAATTTAATTAAGAATTCATGTGAAAAAATTTCATTCAGAAGGAAATGAAGAAAATCTAATGAATATTTGGATAAAAAAATTCTTGAAAAATTTTAAGAGTAGAAAATTTGAAAAAAAAAATAAGAGAATTGTAATAAAAATTCAGAAAAAATCATGATAATAGTTTATGAAAATTTGGTAGAAAAATAACACTTGAAAAAATGGAGTTTGATCATTGTACTGCAAGTTTCGCTTAATTTTTAGAACACACCAACACCAGCGGCTCAACGATGTGTTTAAGAGTTTGAAGAGATCGCATGCTAAAGCGATTAATTTAGTTAGATAATAAAGTTTGCCTGAAAAACCAATTTCAAGCCAAGAATTTTCTAACTTTCAGTATGACTTCTTTTTGCGTGTACAAGATGTTGTGTTTATTTATACCTATTACTTATTATTTTTGTTTGTTTTACAATGATAAGCACATTAGTTTAGATACACGAAGAAAATCAAAATTTGAATGAATAATTTGAGAAAGTAAATAAGTAAAAGGAATTCAAAAGAAAAATTTGGAAGAAAATGGAATTTACTTGCTTTTTAAAATTATTTCGATTGAATTTAAATCGAAATAAATTTATACATGAAAAACTCAGAAATAAACTTAATTGGAAATTAGTTAAAAGAATAATTTGAAAAAATATGGTATAGATTGAGAAGCATTTTGATGGATGAATGAAAAAATCATCAAGTTTGAAAAAAACTTAATAATAAATGAGTTTAATTAAAAATTGGAAGAAGAATTTAAATGAAAAATTTGAGGAAAAGTTGATGAATTTGATAAAGAATTTCCTCAAAGAAATTTCAATAAGAAATTAGAAAAAAAAATTACATCAACGATTTGGAAAATAATTTAATTAAGAATTTATGTGAAAAAATTTCATTCAGAAAAAAATGAAAACAATTTAATAAATAGGTATTAAGAGAAAAAAATTCATGAAAAAATTATTGAAGAATAGAAAATTTGGAAAAAAATAGAAGAATTTTAAATTAAAATTCAGAAAAAGTCTCGATAATCGTTTGTGAAAATTTGGTGGAAAATTGGATTAAAAATCAATTTTTACGAGTACAAATTACATTAGGTACCTACCTACCTGTACCTATTTAGGTACCTTGAATTAAATTTTAAAAATTCTGAGATTTGTTAAACATGAGTTTTGAAAAAAGAACTTGAGACGTATTCTCGTTCGTTAGTTTTCGTGATTACTACTTGTGAATTTAGACAATCGCCCTTTTACTTATCCAAGTTGATACTGAGATCCATCCACTATAGATCCTCGTTCCATGACACGAAGTGTCCTTATTATTTATGATTTATCTCCAAACTGCACGAACACACATACATAGGTACTATTTCTTTCTAAATTTAATCTCATAAAATATAATTGAGTTTAATTGAACCGGCAACCACGAAGATACCGGTACATCTAAAATGCTTACAAAGTGTAATATTTGACAGTGACCTTTACTTCGTGTATAGAGTTTGTGGTGGTCATCTACGCTTGCAGCTCAACTTGCGGGACCATTCTGCTCAAGTCGAACATATCTAGGTACCTAGGTACCTACGTCGTACCTAAATAAGAATTGAAATTCGCTTTATGAATTCTATAAAGGCGCTAATTCGTAATGATAATTCGTGACCGGGTATCACGATCCGGTTGCATTTACCAAGCCGATGCTCGGCGTATTTGCGTGAGAATTAGACATACCAGGCGCTTTAATCTGGACGTATATGTATCTAAGAGTATTTCCGGGGGCCTGAGCTTATGCCATAGACCTCTTTTTAAATATCACTGTCTCAGAGTATGCCTCTCTGTATGTGCAGCTGCGAAATCTATAATATGCAGTAGAAGATTAACGAGGTCGAAACCTAGGTACAGATGGAGATGGCTACGTACGTAATTAAAACTTGTGAATTTTTAAAGTTTTTCTGATGAGTTGTGTCGGCCATCATAAGGAAAGTATATCTTGAACCGAAATCGGCTCACAATAAAATACCATTTTATATTAACTAGCACACTATTCACGCGGTTTAATTACTCGGTAAATATTTAATATAGTCATTTTGAGTCGTTTTACACGACACGCCACAAGTTTTTTTTTTTTTTTTTTTTCAAATAAGAATGCATATTGGTATAAGGGGATACCCAGCATAGTATTATCGTTCTGAACTGAAAGAAGAAAAAAACCACGAGCTATTAGTTACACAAAATGAGAGACAAACAAGATGGACAGAGAAGGAGAATCATTGGGTTACGCTGTTTAAAAAGATGATTTTTTTCACGCCCGACCGAGCCTCGAAATGTTCTTTAGTAAAAACTTTAATTGAGGATGCAAAGACATCGAATCCCTATTGTGGATATTTCCTCTGGTAAAAAAGCGAATAACGAATTAGCATTTTTGTATTTTCCTCCTCCACCCACCCTATGGGCACTGTACCTTATCACGTCGAGAGCTCGAGAAGGCAAGAGACTCGCTATGCGGACGTGGATCGCGGAATGTATGGAGATTTTTTTTTTCGACGTTGAAAAAATTTTTGCATTTCAATTAGTTCGGACGACAAGTAATGGGAAAACGTTTACGAATGCGTCAAATAATCGATTTCACGTGTTGTTAGCATCGAATAGAGTACCAAAGAGAGGCTTTCGTGTGTGATCGTGATACAAATACGTACATCGTTCGTTGACCGTCTATGATCGAACACCAAGATCGAAGTTTTTTCCATGAATCGAATGTGGACAGGGTAGGTAGGGTGATTCATAATTTTAATTTTTTCGAAATTTCGAGGGTCGATTTTCTAAAAATGGTTCTTTTGGTGTAAAATCAAATTTAAAAAAAAATTTCTCCTAAAAAATTATTTTGATTGGTGGCACAGAGCCCGTTTTATTGAAAAAAAGAAAAAGAATCAAAAAAATTGAAATTGAATTTTTTTTCAAAATTTTTAAACAAAATGGTCACTATAATTATATAGGTATTTTTACCAAATAAGGTCATTTTCGGTGTTTTTTCAATTTTACTCCTGTTTTTGAAGGGACATAACAACCCCTTTTCTACGTTTTTTGAAAAAAATAAAAAATAAAATAAAAATCAGCTAGAATGGAAAAAAATGGGGTCGAATGGGGTCTTATATTTTTACCCAAATACAAAACCGTTTATGACGATTTTTTAACATGTTCATCATGCATGTTCCTAAAAATTGAGGTAAAGTTGAAAAGTCGCCCTAAAAAAATTTTATAGGAAAAAGTTGTTTGAAAAATATCTTTAAAAATTCTGCATTAAAATTTCTTTCTCATTAAAAATTACCATATATATATACCTACCTATGAAAAAAAAAAATCTCTCAAAATAATATTATTTGGGATAAAAAATCAAATTTTTTACATGAAATTCTTTTAAAAATCCAAAAAAAGCACATTGTAAATCTTCTTTATGAGGAATAGGTAGGCTACATAACTACATAAGTATTAGGTATAATTTATAACACCTGAAAAATTGAGAAATTTTGTTCATAAAAAAAAAATTACTCCAAAAAAACAAGAAATTTCATTCCAGAAAAAGAATTGAAAAAAATCCAAAAAATAGAAAGATTTCTTACCTATCCCAAAAAAATCGAGAAATTTGTTTCCTAAACATAAACAATGAAAAAAAGGCATTTTTATTCAAAAAATTGAAAGATTTCTTATTTCAAAAAAATCGAGAAATGTTTTTCCTAAAAAAATGAGAATTAGGTACTTTCACTTCAGAAAAAAATAATTATATATTTGAAAATAGCGAGATTTTTTTCAAAAAATCAAAAATATTCATCAACTTAAAAAGTTGAATGAATTCCTGTTTAAAAAAAATTATTTATTTATTTTATTTTGATTATAGTGACTTCGACCATTTTTGATCATTTCGTCACTAATACAATTATACTTAATATTAAGTTACAATCTTATCAAAATAAGTATCTATTATTTTTATAAAAAACGATATAATTTAGTATCTAACAAAAACAGAAACAAATCATACATTTTTGATATAGAAATCTCCGTTAAATTCAATCGAGCTCTCTCCGACGAAAATGTGTTACATTTTAAGATGATGTGATGAAGGGTCAAGTCATTTTCCTGACAAAAGAGGCAAATATTAGGTTTAGGTTTTTTTTGAAGAAGATATTCATGAGTAATTTTGGTGTGACCAATAAAGATTCTTTTTAATGCGATATTAATTTTTTTATTTAAATTTGAATTTCTTAAGTGGACAGTTTTAAGGCGTTCTGTGTTTTTTTTATATCTGGATAGTGTACAGTTTGAAAGGTTCCACTCTCTTTTCCACTGGTTTAAGATAATCTGTTTCCAGTGATTTTGTAGGTCATTTTTAGTTATAAGGTTGTTATAGGATAGAGATGTTGTTGCCTCTTTTGCGAGGCTATCTGCTCTATTATTCCCGTGTAGCTCTTTATGGCTCGGAATCCATAGAAAGGATATGAATTTTTTTTTTTTTTTGAGATTCAATACATGAAAGAGTTGTTGGATTTGATGAATAATAGGGTTATCAGTATTTGAATTCTCGAGAGCAAATAATGCGCTAAGGGAATCTACGTGGAAAAGGAAGATATTTGTTTGGTGGATTTGAGTAATTATTGATAGAGCGATTTTGATACCAAAGATTTCAGCCGTAAATGATGAGCTGATTGGATGTAGAGCGCCAGAGTATTCATGATTGTCTATTATGCAAGCATATGCGCTACCATATTTAGTTTTAGAACCATCAGTAAAGATTTTCAGGTGATTTAGATATTTTGTTTCTATTATTTCATTGCAATGGCGAATAAATGAATTTTGGTCAATTGTTTTTGTATTAAAGTGGTTAGTTAGGGATATGTCAATAATGGGTTTTTGGATTATCCAAGGTGGAGGGCTGTTCAGAATCAATTCTGATTTTCGTAGAAGTGAGAATTTTTCATAGATTGGATAGTTTGGATGGTTGATACTTGTTAGAACTTTGACAATATACTTAAGTTCAAGGATTTTGAAACGTTTTGAAAGTGGAGGTTCACCAGAAATATTTTCTAAACTTGAAATAGGACTGGTTCTAAAAGCACCAGCAGTAATTAATCGTAGAGCAGAGTTTTGGATTTGATTGATTTTCTTAAGATTTTTTTGAGAAGTGTGTTGGTAGATTATAGATCCATAGTCAATTTTGGATCGAATAAATGCTTTGTATAAGATTAAAAGAGAAGATTCATCTGCTCCAGTTCTACGATTTGAAATTTTTTTAAATTGGTTGAGCATTTTAAAAACGATTTTTTTTTATAAAATTAAAAATACCACGTAGGTAACTAACTACTTTTAGTTTTTATTCCCAAAAAATTGAAAAAAATTTTCTCCAAAAAAAAAAAAAAAAAAAAAATTGATGAAAAAATCTCTCTAATAATTGTGTTAGAGCACTTGGCTCTGGAAACTCCCAAAAAGGGAAAAGAAAAACACAGAGAGAGAAAAGCAACTCACCTATATTCCACAAGCAAAGGCAAAAGCAAAAGCAAAAGCAAAGGCGCGAAGCGACGACCAACGAGTGAGCGAGCAGAGCGAGAGCCCAACACACAGTCGAGAGAAAAGGCGAGGAGTCATCGGAGAGCCGAAGCCACACGAGAGTCACCGAGGCTTGGCGAAAGGCTCTTCACACTCCCTCCCGACGAGCTTTTCCTCGAGCGAGGAGAGGAGGTGATCGATTGAATGAGGTGATTAGAGTCAATTGCAAATCAAATAAATCGATTTATTCGAGAGAAAGAAAAAAAAATTCTCCTAGACTCGCCTTTTTACAAGAAAAGTCGCTATTAAAAAAATACAAACTTATGTTAAACGAAAAAAAGTCTTATCGTGTAAGTACAAAAGGTATCTTAGTATCGCAAGAAAAATCACAGTAAATTATATAGGATAAACTTTTAGGTAAACAATACCCGTACAAAGACAAAAAAATAATAAAGTGAACACAGCACAAAAAAGGTTCGATTGAAAAAAAAGAAAGAAAAAAAATTAGAATAATTCGATTGAAAAAGAAAGATTGAAACAAAAGCTTAGTCAATATTCAAAATATCATGTTCCTCCTCTTGGAGGTCCATTAATTCTTTTTGTAGTTTATCTAGATTGGTCTTGATTGAAGACGGAAGTTCTCTTTCGATAGAGCAAGTCTCGAAAAACTCAATAATGTTCTCGAGCAACTCGACATAGTCCCGAAGATCTGGTTCAGCTGAAAACAATCGATTAATTAAAATAAAGTTATTTTCTAAAATTATTTCTTTGGTTGCGTAATTTCCGATAAAAGTCTGTCTCTAAATTTAATAAATTTCTCTTTCGCTAGGGGTTTAGTGAGAATATCCGCATCTTGTTCTGAACTTTGAATCCATTCGATTTTAACTTTGCCTTTTAAATTATAATCTAAAATATTATGAAGTTTCACTTGAGTTAGGTGCCTGAGTTTTGGAGAACCTGGTTTAGACGAACATTTAATCGATGCAGTGTTATCTCCTATAATTGTAAATCGCTTGAAATCAACATTCATCGCGCGAGAAAGAGTTGCGTTAATGCTTATACATTCGAGGAGTGCGGAGTTCAAAGCGACATATTCGGCTTCGCAAGTCGAATTCGCTACTGTATTTTGGCGCTTGCTGGACCAAAATACAAGGTCACCATAAATACGAATAATAATACCAGCGGTTGATTTTCTGGTTATTTCACAGTCGCCTAGACTAGCGTCGGCATAAGCAATCATTTCGTTACCTGAACCTCGATAAATTATTCCTAATTCGCTTGTATTTTTTAAATAACGGAATATTCTTTGAACTTCGGTCCAATCGGAATTTGTAGGATTCACTTGACGTCTAGAGAGACAATTTACCGCGAACATAATATCGGGTCTCGAAGCATTAGCTAGGTAGAGCAAAGAACCAATTGCTTCTCTATATGGAAAATCTTTTATTTCTTCATTTTTCGATTTAATTTTCTCTAATTTCTTTTTCTCTTTTCGATTAGTAGGTACTTTTTCCAAAATTTGTTGCTCGATAGCTTTCGATTTATTGATAGTTGATTTGGGTTGCATAGGTATATCGCTTGATTTACATTTAGACATACCAAATCGCTTGAGCATCGCTTTACAATAATCGTTTTGGTCTAATTTCATTACTCGATTTGCTCTATCTCTTGTAATGTTTAATCCTACAAATTTTTTCGGTTCACCTAAATTTTGTATTCGAAAAATCAATTTCAACTTTTCGATTAATTTCTTAATTATAAATTTGTTATTTCCCGCTATTATAATATCATCGACGTATAGAATTAAGAAGATTTTCGTGTTATTATTTCGATACCAGTATAAGCAAGGGTCATTAACATCGGCGGCAAAGCCTAAATTACGAACTTCGTTGTCGAATTTCTTATTCCAACTATTTGGAGATTGCTTTAATCCATAAATCGATTTCACTAATTTGAGGACTTTATTTTTCCTAACATCGCGTGAAACATTCATACATTTGGGAAATTCCATGTATGTTTCGTCTAAGAGTTCTCCGTTTAAGAAAGCCGAAGGTACATCTAGTTGATAAGCATCTAAATCGAATTTATTGATCAAGAGAAAAGCGGTACGAATACTAGTAATTCGAGAGACGGGTGCGTAAATTCTCGCAATTTCAAAATCACGTGTATCAAGGTAACCGCGAGCGACTAATCGTGCCTTATATTTGATCGATCCATTAATGCCTACTTTGCGCTTAAAAACTATGGTCGAATCAACAATCGCAAAATCATTCTTATCACTTGTAAATTTTGGTCTATCTACCTCGATCCAAACTTTATTATCAATCATCGCTTGTATTTCTTCGTTAATCGCTTGTTGCCAGTGATCTTTTTCTGAAGAATTAATCGCTTGATCGTAAGAAATAGGGTCAGATAAAATACTCGTTAATAGGTGATAATTTTCCATGTTTTCAACCTGTGTTTCATTTGCTTTATTAGTCGCGAGAAATTCGAGAGCTTTGTGAAAATGTGATTCGATATTAAGTTCATTTTTATCTACATTGAGGATCACTTCATCATCAGAAATATCGCGGGAGGCAGTTGGAAGAAGATCAGAATCAATTGTTTGGGTGGATTGATCGATAGAAAAATTCGATTGGGTTAGTCGCAAAGTATTAGTTTTTAAAATATTATTAGCATTAAGTTGATTAGAATCGATTTTATTTTCAGGCGCCGTACCTTGGTCATAAATTTCTGCAAAATCACAGAGCCATTCTTTTTCAGTCATAATCGATATACCAGGATCAGGTACACCTTTGATATCTCGATAGTTTTTATTCTCATTAAATCTCACTTGATTAGTTTGAATTATTTTCCTAGAATCCGGTAATAGGACATAATATCCAGATTTTGTGAAGCCAACAAGAATACCTATTACAGCTTTATTATCAAATTTCGATACACTTTTCGATCTATCTCGATTAAAAACGTAAGTCACACATCCAAATCTTCGGAGTTGGAAAATTTTACAATCGATTCGAGGTAAGGCTAAGCTAATTGGTAATTTAAAATCAAGAGACGTATGAGGAGATCGATTATAATTATAAACAGCTGTCGATAGTGCTAGGTCCCAAAAATGTTTAGGAAGGCCAGAATCAAAAAGTAATTTCCTAGTATTGTTAATAATCGATTGATTAAACCTTTCGGCAGTGCCATTATGCTGCGGAGTGTAAGGTTCAGAAAACTCTTGTTCGATTGCATTATTAAAACAAAATTCAGAAAATTCTTTCGATGTATATTCACAACCATTATCAGATCTTAACTTTCTAATTTTTCGCTTGCCATTCGAATAAATCTCTACTTGTTTTACATATCGCTTAAACCAATCGATTACTTCAGATTTATGTTGCATCGGATAAGATATTGCAAATCGCGAGTAATCATCGATAAATGATACTATGTATTGATATCTTTTTCCCATAGTTACAGGATTAATGGGGCCCATAACGTCAGAATGAACTGTATGAAATGGAATATCGGAATGCGTGCGAACATTATTAAAAGGTAATTTTTTCATATTCGCTTGAGTACAAATCGAACAATTTTTAATCAATTTTTTGTTTAGGCGAATATTTTGGAGTAAATTTGGATCTCGATTTATTTTCTTCACTTTGGAATTATTTTTAGATTTAATATACGCCGGAGGAAGAGATTTCTTCAATTTTAGCATTTTTTGATAGGTAAGATGACCTAATCTACAATGCCAAAGATAGGATCTATCGTTTTTCGTCCATTCAGAATCGCTTGTTTTAAGATCGTCGATTGATAATTTATCTGTAGTAATTAAATCAATTTTATGTTTTTGTTTTATAGCAATTTTAGTCAAAGTATCATCAAAATCGTCTACCAAAGGATCGGAAATAGGAACATTAGAAGATACAGAAATTTGATCGATATTAATTTTCGGCCGTATTATTTCAGTGGATTCAAGGTCAGGTGCTGATCGTTTTCGATTCATACTTCGCGTGGTAACTAGAGCATAATTTGGTAATTGATCCAAAATTTCAACTTTAAATTTCCAGTATGGAGTTACGTAATCGCCAATCAGAACTACAGAATCGGTTTTAGGATCATAAATTCGCGCGTGATCGTCGAGAAGTAAAATTCGATAGCCATTTTCGGTAAGTTTTCTAAACGATAATAAATTGAAGTTTGAATTAGGTACTTCTAAAACGTCGTTAAGAGTTATACACTGGTTAGGAACGGTATCAGAGAAATTTTTGATAATTAAGGTACCAGTTGCGATAGCTAGAATATTCGAAGAAGGGTCTGAATTTACACCGCGAACCGTTTGAGAGATTTCACACTTATTCGATATAATATTTCTAGTGTTAACTATGTGAGATGTAGCGCCGGAATCGCCTATGAAAATTAAACACTTACCATTTAAGGTTGATTCAGTTTGTTTTCGTAAGGAATCTAAGTCTTCGTTATGCTTCTCTTGATAATCGCTAGTTATGATTAGGTTCTCAAGAATTAACATTGAATGTTGGATATCTTCGCGCGGAGACACAAATAATTGTTTGAATTCAGTAACAATTTGATTAACTATGTCATTTGTTCTAGGTTTTTCGATTAAGTAGTCCTCGGATTCAGTTTCAATTTCGATTTCCGGGCCGGAAGTAACTTCGACGAACTCCTTGTACATGGAATCTACCGAGTCTTGGAGGTTTTTGGCAGAGAAAGTGCCATTTAGCATTGCCTGGTAATTCTTTTGAATTTCTTCTTGTAACTTGTTAGCCATTAATTCCGGTAGTTTGTCAGGAGAGTGTAGGAACATTTTAACAACGTCTTCTCCTTCGAGATTTTCGTTTGATACTTTGGTTTTAGATCCTTCGATTAATGACAACTGTTCTTCTAGACGCCGGGTTTCCGAATCAATATTAGTCACTTGCACGAGCTTCGATTCAAAATCGTCAACCAGAGCTTTGATTTGACTCTGGAAGACGTCGGTTTGGTCGAGTATCGATTTTCTCTTTTTGTAATTTACGGAAATTTGCTTTTTGAGGTTTTCAATTTCGGTAATATTTGATTTATTTTCAGGTTCGATCGATTTAAGAAGCGGTAAAGTGTCGGCAGGTGCCGGAGATGAAACGTTGGCATTTGAAGTCGACGGAACATTGATGGATTGAATATTCGGTTTCGATTGATTAGCTATAAAAAATAAAGAAAAGAGGATTAATTTTTCGATTCATTTTTCTGAGACGAATTGTTATTTTTATTATTGTTATTATTAGTAGATTGATTCGATTTGTTATTATTTTTCTCAAAATTATTTTTGCGATTATTTCTGAAATTTGATTTACGGCGATTGAACCTACCACGTTTAGAACCTCGATTAAAATTATTAGTACTTTGGTTTGCATTTGAGTTCGAATTGTCATTCGTATTATTATTAGAAAAATTTCGATTGCCAAAATTCTTGTAATTACCTCGATTAGATCTATGGTTTCTAGACAAATTATTCGATCTATTATTATAATTATTATTATTCTTACTTCGTTTAGGACACTCATATGTTTTATGGCCATGTTGATGGCATTCGAAGCATCTAACTTCGGTGGGGCATTCATATTTGGAATGAAACATTGAGCCGCAATTGTGACAAGTATTGTTTCGCCAATAGTTACGATCTCGATTGACTGGAGTTCTACCACCTCGATTACGATAATTGCTGCGAGAAAATCTTCGATTCGAATGAGAAGTTTCGATTACATTTGCAGCTGGAGCGACGTTTCTCGTGGCTTCCTGTTTTAAAAGTTCAAATTTTAGTACATCGATTGTTACATTATCTTTAATAGATAGATATAAATTAATAAGCGGATATACTCCCGCGCAAGCATTTATAATTTGGTCGAAGATTTCCGTTTCCGGAATCTCTGTACCTGTAATCGTTTTATATTCGGCAAGTATAGTGTTAAGTCGATTGAAAAATGAAGATAATTTTTCATCTCTTGCAAGAGATAATCGATTAAAATCTTGCTTTACACTATTTCGAGTCCTATTATTTTCGATACGTCTGATTTTGAGTAATTCTTCGATTAGGTTTTTGAAAGTTTTGCAGTTTATTATTTGCTCGATATAGGCTTGATCTAAGCGTTCGATTGCGGCTTTTATTAAAATTTGATTCTCATCATCGGTAAATTTTAGATCGTCAGTTTTAATTTCAATATTTAAACGATGTTCTAATTTCACATGAATCGCTAGTAATTTGTACCAAACATTAAATTTAGTATTTTTAAATAATTTGAATTTCAGGTCATTAGACTGTGGCCTATTGAAATTGAGAGTTTGAATAATTTTTAACCAATCAGGGTCGTTGTTTTGATTTTGTCGATTATCACTTGTCTGAGAATTTTTATCACTTGAGCTATCATTTGTACCCGAATTATTAATTAAGTTCGATCCAGAAGTACTAATCGGGGTGTTAATTAACGGTATTTTTGGTGGATTTAAATTATTTTCGATTGTTTCGGTGCTCCCTCCTTTCAAATTATTCGAAAAACTCCCTTCGTTTGAAATAACATCATTCGTGTTTTGAAGTACACCGCCAACCAAAACAAAGTTCGGTAAACTTGTTGGATTAACATTCGTACTCGATTTAGTTTGTGTTATATTCGATAAATTTTGATTATTAATGGTATTCGATTCACTTCGCGTGTTTTGAATCATCGGCGGTAAAGTTCCATCTGGATTTCGATGAATTTGTGCCGAAACAGTGATAATATTCGATTGAGTAGTCCGAGTATCAGAGTGTAATGTAACGATTTGATTGATTGGATTTTGTTGAGGTGGCGTAATGCCAGGCTCCGAAATTTCATTACGAATATTATTATTACTAACGTTTCCGGTTACTTGATTGGGTTGTTGCCGACCACCCCTACGATCAAGTCTATAACGACTTTGCGTAGCGTTAGAGGAAAGTAACGCACGACGAACCGGTCGACGAAATTGTTGCAGCCGCTGGAGATCGCGTACTCGCAAACGTTCACGTTCGAGCGAAGCATTAAGCTCGCGAATTTGCTGGTCCCTTGGATCGTCAATCTGTTGATTATCGATGTCCATAACAGCGTTATTATTGGCATTATCGTCGGCCATCTGGTAATAAACAAAAATATTATGTAATCGATTTAAAGAATGTAGGTACGTCGTAGGTAAGCACTACGAATTCGAATTGTTATTTTTCCGTGTACGATTAAGAGTGTAGTGACGTATTAAAACGAAACTACAGCAGGAATCGATCTCTCGGGAACGCCAAACGATCGATCGACCCTTGCCTAGATTAGTGGAGTACCCTTTGTGCTGGCAAGTACCACAAAGTATTCCTCAACTAACTAGCTCAAGGTAAATTAGGGAAAATTCATACTCAGTTGTATACCTTTGTGTATACGATCGAGAGAATATCAAGTTGCTGTCCATTTGTTCACTAATAATTGCTTCTAAGAAAAACTGGCTATTTTAACCCGAACATAGTCAACTCGGCCTCAAATAAAGAATAAAAATCGATAATGCTTACAAAATCACTCGGGAGACCTATGTAGGGGAGAGACCTTTGAGTATCCAAAACCCATCCGGTCTAGATCACAATATTCTCGTGTATTGTACCTTTGATTTAAGTAACGCAATAATACTTGAACTTAGCGAAATACTACCGCGACTTTGATTTATTGTGATCCATAGCACTAGTTTTTCTTTCGATTGAAAAAAAAACGACTTTTCACAGCCTGAGAGACTAGGCCTAAATCGACAATGTCGATTACGCATTCTAAATTCATTTTTTGATTTAATAAGAATTCATTTTTCGATTGACTAAAATTTCACTTGAATAATAAAATACATATTCGATTCAAATAAAAGAAATTCACTCGATTTAATTATTCAATTGAACGTTAACGAGGGAGAAATAGGACAACAAACTTGACCCTAATTACCTTACCCGTCGCGATCGGGATTTTGAACGAAGTCAGAAGCATAGGTACTTCGTACGGAAAGATATAATCAAAATTTACCAGATATACATGCAATAAAAATTCGATTTAATACTCACATTTTCGAAAAATTCGATGTACAAAATTATATAATGCAAAAACACTTTTTCCAAACAAAATGGAAAATTGAACAGCACGTTAAATTAACAAGACAACACACTCGACTGACTGAAAGAAAAGATACAACATAAAAGATCGCATTGATCAAAAAAAAATATCTTGATTCAAAAATGCTGCACAAATTTTCGTGACAAATATTTCGATTCATATATAGGAACGGTAAAGGAGCGGTGCGAATGCTTTATCGTTGGTGCATTGTGCGTAACTTACGTACGCGTCGCTTGCCTATTATACTCGCTTCGTAAGACTTGCTCATACATTCATAGGTATTTGAGTTATTTCGATCAAGTTTTGGGCTGTAATTTTTACCGAATTCGCTTGCATCACAGCATTTGTCGATTTAAAAATATTACTGGAATAAATTCGATTAATAAAATATATTATAAATCCGACCAACTCTCCGAATATATCTACCATGTTTATATGGAATGTAATGTATAATTAATCGCCATGATTTCTAAAACTTGGTACTATTCGATATATTTCGATATTATTTATGGGAAATTAATGGAAGGGTTGAGTCGCTCGTATGAATTCACTTGAATATATTCGATTTGAGAATTTTCTATTTTAATCACCTATGTTAAAGTCCCAACAAAAAAAGCACAATAATTAAGTTTCAATTGGTAATCAATTTAGTTAATAATCAATTTAATATGTATATATACAACTGGATTACTCGATTTATTTGTTGTAATCTCTTGTTTGTATTCGATTGCACATTACATATTTTCGATTAATAGGACTTCGCTTGAAATATAAAATATATTCGGGAGAAGGGTTAATCGATTGAAAATATTTTTATTGATTAATTATGATCGTATGAGAGGTGTGAAAATAATTCACTAGTGCTATCGCACTACCGTACACGTAAAATCTCACGCGTCTGCTACCATGTTAGAGCACTTGGCTCTGGAAACTCCCAAAAAGGGAAAAGAAAAACACAGAGAGAGAAAAGCAACTCACCTATATTCCACAAGCAAAGGCAAAAGCAAAAGCAAAAGCAAAGGCGCGAAGCGACGACCAACGAGTGAGCGAGCAGAGCGAGAGCCCAACACACAGTCGAGAGAAAAGGCGAGGAGTCATCGGAGAGCCGAAGCCACACGAGAGTCACCGAGGCTTGGCGAAAGGCTCTTCACAAATTGAAACACTTTTTATTCAAAAAATTGGGAGATACATATTTTATTCAAAAGATTTTTCATTCAAAAAAAAATAAAAAAAAAAATAAAAAATCGTTTTATTCGAGACAATGTTTCTCAAAAAAATGAAATATACATTTCATTTCGGAAAAACTATTTTAAATTTTTACTCCAGAAACTTCGAGAATTTTTTTCTCAAAAACAATTATAGGTAATAATAATATTTTCACTTCCGAAAAATTGAAAAATTTTTCCTTCAGGAAAATTAAAATAATTTTTATTCAAAAAAAAAAGATTTTTCATCAAAAAAAAAAAAAAAAAATCAAAAACTAAGAAATGATTGCTGCCCCCCCCCCCCCCGGAAATAGTCTTGTTGGGTAAAAGTACCTATGCGGTGACCATCCTGTTGAAAAATAAATAAATTCCAATTTTTTGAATTTTTTTTGTTTTTTTTAATAAAAAGGGCTCTGCGCCATCATTCAAAATAATTTTTTTGCAGAAAAATATTTTTTAGTAGTTAATTTTACCTCAAAAGAATCCTTTTTAGAGGGCCAATCCTCGACATTTCGAAAAAGTTGAAATTATGAACCCTAGCTAGGGCAGGGGTTGTCAAGGAGTAGAGAGGAGATGATTTTTGACAGATGAAAAAAATTATCGTATAAGAAATAAATTCGTTTTATAATTCAGAGGTCAATTTTCCACTTCGAAAGGATTGGCTTTTTTCAATAGATTCGTTTTACGATAAATTACCCATGCTTTGCTCTCCCCCTACTCTTTTGTTTTATCAAAAAACACATCTAAAGCGATCCTTGACCTTTTATCTTACACACCTGCATATTTATCTCGTATTGAAATTATTTTATTTAGAAAGAGCTGAATAGGGGAATGACCACTTGGAGAACTAAGGATAACTATTTCAGGTACAATTCATTAAAGCTCCTTGTGAAATGTCAATTTTATTGGAATTTTTGGCAAAGGCCGATTATACCTGCGGGGCAAAATGATAAACTACGTCCGCCGGACAATCCTCTGACAAAGATTTAACTAAATCAAAGCTTAGTTCCCCTCGATACGTTTAAAAATTTCAATATAGGTCAACGAATATGCCATAACCTCAGCAGGTATTCCACACGTAGGGCTATGTAGGAGAGGAAAAAAAAATGATTTGAAAACAGCGGCGACATTTTGATTGAGCGATCGTAAGTCAACTATTTCATTCATAGCATATCCAAAAAGCAAAAGAATATCCGAAGGAGGAAGAATCGACGTATAGGATAAGTTCGATAAAAATCCTGAATGAATTGGAAGCGATGCACGATGCACGATGGGTGGACATATCGTGCAGGTAATATTTCACACGGTTGCGTATCCTTTGCTCCTTGGGGACCGGTGAGTTCACCGAAATTAGTCATCGCCAGTTGGATATATATTTTTTGTGGCCTAGCTGAGCGATACGACTATACTATACTTGGTTCTACGTTTATACAGTTTCCGAAACACCTTGATCAAAGGAACGCGAACATGGTTTAGAAGAAGGTACCATCGAGGACTAGATTTATCATTAAGTCGATCCCTACCCTATAGACTAAGATTCGGTGAATGGGGTTTTCACGTTTTTATACTTCATTGATGGAATTCCAAGATGTATTTTTTTTACTGCTTTAGAAAACTTAGAAAGGCTGCTGGATTAATCGAAGGTAATTTTTTAATGACGAGGAGGTTTTGTACGTGGTTGATGGAAAATCCTGTAAGGAAGGGATTTTAAGTCTAGCTCGAGGGTGTACTTTGTTTCTTGCTCATTTTTCTTTCTTTCGTGGTACGAGTTCTGGAATGAGGATTTGAAGCTGGCATGTAAGACTTGGAGGTGGTTTGATTTAAATCTTTATTATCTTCTTGGTTTCGGTCCGTCGATTATGCTTTGATGCGTTGGAATGATCATGGGATTTTTAAAAATTTCATAAATTCCATATTTTAGATCTGAGGCAGATTTAAAAAAAAAAAGGTGTGAAATTACTTTTAAAATATTAGCATCTGCAGAAGTGTAGGTAGGTACTTACAGTAAAAATTTATTAAATGAACGAACTGGTACAATGACTGATAATAGAACAAAATATAGGACACAGGACATCAAATCATAATTAAGTATATTTCTTAGGAAATTTCAAAATACATATGCCGGGAAAAATATAGTCAGAAGGTTGTTCACGTTTTTTGGCCGAACCGATAGAGCCAATCAATTCGCCTGGATTGAGCCTCCAAAAAAATCGAAGTCATCCGGCTATCCGTTGTCCAACACTGAGAAAAATGGATTTTCAAAAACCGTAATGATTCTGGGTAAAACACAGTAAAATTAGGATACGTCGCCAATTTTAGAATTATTCCGGTGAAAAACAGAAAAGATTCAGTTCTATTCCAGAATGATTACGGAGTTCAATTGAATCTCTTCTATTTTTCACCGGAATGATTCTAAAATTGGCGACGTATCCTAATTTTACTGTGTTTTACCCAGAATCATTACGGTTTTTAAAAATTCATTTTTTTCAGTGAATGATTGACGAAAATTTTCAAAAACAATAAATTCAATTTTATTAAAAAATAAAAAATAAGTTAAATCAAAAATTATTCAATTTCTTTTTAAAAAAAAATAAAGCAAAAAGAAAACAATTTTTCCTAAACAAAAAAGATGCGCAATATTTCTGGCCATCTCCCCCCCCCCCCCCTCCTTTTTGCTGAAAAAATTTGAATTTACGAAAAAATGTTTCACAAAATAGTCACTATACGGAGGTAATTTTACCCATTAAGACCGTTTCGGTGATTTTTTTTTATTCATCCCTTTTTTCAAGACGACATGGAAATTGCCTCTTTTTTATGTTTTTTGAAAACAAAAAAAAAAAAAAAATAGCTAAAATGAGGGAAATATTTTTTGGAATAAAAACATCTCAATACTCACCTAAAAAGTCCATTTTTGGAGATTATTCAACTTTACCCTACCTCAATTCTCGCAGAGACTGCCATTTTCAACAAAAATAGAAGTCCTTGACAATTATGCTCAAGTTGAAAAATTGTCAAAAATTGTGTTTTTTGAGTAAAAATGTGAATGTTGAAACCATTTTTATCCAAATTCCCTCCCCCTCATTTCAACTTATTCTCAAGTTTTTTTTTCTTCAAAAAGCGTAAAAAGGGACTTTTTTATGTGCTCTTAAAAAAATGAGTAAAGATGAAAAATCACCGAAAATGGTCTTGTTTGGAAAAAGTACCTTCGTATAATTATAGTGACCATTTTCTTTCTTCAAAAAGAATTTTTTTTTTCTCAGAGGAGAATCTGCTACATCACTAAAATTTAGTTACAGAAAATATTTTAAAAAGTAACTATTTTCTTCAGATTTGACAGGGTTTCCGAAAAAAATTAGAATATTTTCAAAACAAGGATCACCCTAGGACTCAAACTGCCTCCAACAAATCAAATTTCACGTCCTCGCGACACCATGTTTGGGATAAAAAAAATCACTTTCATCATATGAAAATTAAGATTTAGGTACTTCACCTTTCATTGGGTCAAAAAAAATTGTTTTTTTTTCAATGTAAGTTTTCAACACCTATCAAAGTTTTTTTTTCATAAAAAGTAATTTTTCATTTTTCCACATCTAAATTCTAATTGATGTCTTGAAGACTCCCCTCTCTCCCCATATTGCTCAAAAATTCAAAAACTAAAGAAATTAGCCAAAATTTCAAATTTCGAATTCAATTAAGGTTTTTTTTTCGCAATGAGAAAATTATACCTATCCAATTAGATATGTATTCCATAATTTACTACATCTGAATTTTAACAACCTATGCCATTTTTTAAACTGACAAAACAGGTATCAATTTTTTTTGTTCGGGCGGGGCGGGCTTTTTTTTCTTTTTCTTTTATCTTAACGATTTCTTCTCAATTTTTCTCAGAAACTGATGATTCTATCACAAACTTCATAATAATCAAAATTGTAGATGGGTAAATTTGCAATCTTTTCGTAAATAATTTTTTTTTTAATACAACCCTTCGTTTCTAAGATATTGACAAAAAAAAAAGAAATAGTCAAAAAAATATGCTCAAATTTGAGGAAGTTCTGAGGAAACTCTTGAGAAATTTTTTTTTGTGACAACAAATTTGGATTTGACGTGAAAAATTACACAAGAAATGCCAACATTTTTCTTTTGTAGTAAAAAACTGAAAAATTTATCAGGGTTTTTTAAAACGCAGTATGCCGCTTCAGGGTTCACAGTTTGAAGAGAAATAAAAAAAATTGGAATTATTTTCATACAAAAAGAAACAACTTTGAATAATTTGTAAATTTTTACAATTTTTGCAGTTTTTACATTTTTGTGAAATCTAGGTTGAGGTTCAAGTTTTGGTTTCAAGGTATAACTAAAATTCAGAATAGGGGAAAAGGGAAAATAAAAAATTGAGACTTACTTCTCTTGAAACGTGAAAGGATCAAATTTGATGGTTTAGAACTAAAAATGGAAAAAGTTTGAAGGTCCGTTTTTTTCTTGATTCTGTTTTTTAAAATGGGGGAATAATTAGACCCTATATTTAGAACTCGAGGGAAAAATAAAAAATAGGGGATTTTTTTTTCATAAAAAAAATTGGAGGATAATAATAAAAATTATCATGAAAACAACCCACCAATAGGGCACGTCATATTTCTTCAAAAAAAAATTCTAATTTTTTGAAAATATTTTACAGTTTTTTTTCCTTCCTCAAAATAATTTCCAGCTCGCTATAAATTGAAAATTTTGAATTTTTCTGATTGCTTCCAAAATTCTTTTTTTATATAAGAAAAATTCTAATCAATATAGCTACTGGAACTGAATATTTAAAAAAAATCATTCAAAATTGTTTTTCTCTTTTTTTTGTGAAAGGTTTTCAGATTTATTATAGCCTATTTATCAAAATTATTATTCTTTCATTGATGAAAATCTCTTTGATAAAAAAAAAAAATTGATTAATACTTGACATGAAAAATCAAGGGGGGGGAAGTTTTCAAACAAAAAATTGTTCAAAACTCGGTAAGGAAAAACTTTTGAAGAAAAGATTGTGATGAAAGCATATTATTTTAAAAAATGCAAGGAATTGCATAATTAAAAAAAAAAAAAAAATGGAATTGTACGTAAGTTCAACTTGTACAACATGATTCGAGTAACTCTGATGGTTCTGAAAAAAAAATTACTCACTTACTCCAATATTTAATAATTCGTCTCTAGTATATTGCACAGATAATAGCTTTGTTTTTTTATCGCGGATTGTGCAGAATCTGGATTATGGATTCTAACATTTACTTCCTAAAAAAAGGTTTAGAAATTTTCTGATCAATTATTCTGAAAGGTTTATCAAAAACAAAACAAAAGAACACAGTAAAATCCATAATCCACTTTCATAATCTACTCATCGAGCAGATTATTAAATGGATTCACACAAACCCTCACAATCCAAAATCCAGATTGTGCATAATCCGCGATAAAAAAAACAAAGCTATTAAGCAGAGACGGTTTGAGCAAATGTTTTTTTGGGGGGGGGGGGGGGGGGTGTAGATCGAAAATGCCGAATGAAAATTTTCAAAATGCCGAATGATAATTAATAGGTACAACAGTGGGAAGTAGACCCCTGCGCTGAATTTTTTGAAAAAAGTGAGTTTTCGAAAGAAGATCTTCTCACTATCCTCATAGAAAAAATTTCAAGAACTTATGGTAGCATTAGGATTTGAATCAAAATGACTCTTGCTGCCCGAGTGAAGCGAGGGCGAAAATTTTTGAAAAAATTGCACTTCTAAAAGAAAAGATGAACTTTTTTTTGCAGAAATTTTGAAAACATACAATAATTTCTGGTTTTTTAAAAGATGAAAAAGTGATACGTTGCCCGAGCGAAGCGAGGGCGAAAATTTTGAAAAAATTGGAATTTTTAATTAAAAATAATGCACTTTAAACATAATTTTTAATATTTTCAAATAGATTATGTTCATTTTTTTACGTTATAAGTTATAACAATTCAAATGCGCTGATTTTTGATTCCTATTCTGATTCTGAGAGAAAGATGAAGTAATAGAAGCACATTGCCCGAGCGAAGCGAGGGCGAAATTTTTTTTCAGAAATTTACCGAATTTGTGAGTCGGAATTTCTCTAAAATTTATCGAATTTATGATTCGGAATTTCTCAAAAATTTGCCGAATTTGTGATTTAGAATTTCTAAAAAATTTACATATTTGAAATTCAAAACTTTACCAAATTTTGTAAACATACCTAATTTAATTTGTCGAAAGTTTGCCGAATTTGTCGAAATTTTTTCGAAAATTTGCCGAATGGAAAATCACTGGGGGTGGAACACCCCCCCCCCCTCGCACCGGCTCTGCTATTAAGTATGTTCTTTATGCTTCTCCCGTATTTCGAAGGATTCGCTTAATACAAGTTCAGAAAAATAGATACTTTGGTAAAAAAATCCATCTCGAAACTGCGGTCATCTCGCGTGCAAAAAAACTGATCGCGGTGACCGATGACATCCGTTATGTTGGTATTCGAACGTGCCTAATCGAATGATTTACAAGGTATTTTTTCTGTACATTCGGCCGAGGGTGGTTTTTACAACTCGCATGAATGGGGAAAATTATGTTGGATTTCTCTCACGCGCAAAGGTAAAAATTCCAGGTTACAATCGTAAATTTGGTTAGGCGTATCGTTTATAGATGCGCGTACGGGGCCAAGTGTAGAAAAGAAATCTCGCAGCGGGATATCCATCAAGGACGAAATAGCATTCCGTTTCCATCGGTAAGTCCCCATTAAGTAATGTTTAATGTCACCATCCGGTGACCCATGTGGGTGGTTAGTAGATATCCTACGTATATACGCATCTCGATATACACGTAGTCGAGATACGTACCGTACCGTACCGTACTCTACGCACACATACATATACACCATCTCTTATCATCTCCTCTTCTGCACGGTACAGGTACCGATTCCCGCGAAGATATATTAGTTCTAGAACTGTCAAGGCGCTAGGCAGTCTACGCGCATCAAAAATCTACAATCGAGCAACCCCTCTGGTACCCTTACCTTGGACGTATCGCAGACCCCCACCTGTTAATTGTTTACGATCCAGGTGTTTCGAATGCTATTACCTGAGCTTCTCGAGACCATCACGATACGATACGCGATGTTATACTTAAAACGACAGCAAAAACATCGCCTTCGCCTTTGCATCTCCTGCCAGTGCCTCTCCTGTTTTCGGTCATTTTCACCAAATTCTAGTGGATTTTTCCTAAAACTAGTTTTAATTTTCGTCCTTTCGTTTATAACGAGGCCGACATCCAACGATGTGTCCAATTCGTGGAAATATTCTACTCCCCTGATCCTGCCCTTCTTGCCATCGTCGATCGTATTTCGATATGCTGCTTCGAAATGTATACCTGACCGGTGGTGGACTGGTGGTGCTCGTAACCAAATATCTCGTTTATTTGCATCGATGAATATTTGACTGTAATTTTTCGTGGCGAGGATGTTTGCTGCGAGTGAGCGCATGGAGATTGTTTTCCATCAAAGAGAATGAAAGTATAGATGCGAAACAGATATAATTTATTTTCCTCTGTGAAGGAGGCGAGGTGGGTTTGGAAAATTTTTGCATTTTTCCGAATTGGAGACAATCACTCGATCCCGAGCAGCACAATCGACAAATTATCGAAATAAAAAATCGACAGAATATCGAATTCGATAAAGTGTCGCGTTAGTTCCGCCTAAATCGTGAAATTATCTTTCGATATATAGATAGATTATCGACGAATTATAGTTAGCAAAAATTTCGAGATTATAGTAAGATATTTTATCGATAATATATCTATAATATCGAAAGATAATTTCACGATTTAGGCGGAACTTTTGCGACACTTTATCGAATTCGATATTCTGTCGATTTTTTATCGATTTTTTTTTATTCCGATTTTTCGTCTTTTACTAGCTTTTTTCTATAATTAAAAATCCTTAATTAGCATAATTAATACATTAAACTATGCCTAAACACATTATTCATGTTGCGGTAAGAGGATCATTTCAGAAAAAGTAAAAAAAAATTATAAAAAATCTGCCACCCGTGGGGCTTGAACCATCTACCTCCTGCATGGTAATCCTCTTCCTTAACCACTATGCCATACCTTATCGTTGAGGAATTAGCAATAAAACGCTTATAATAGGCAGTTTAGTACTTCCAGACGTGTTTGACTTAGAAAATTTTTCACCAATTTGGAAATAATTTCAAATATCGTCACAAAATCGTTGAAAAATCGTTCGACAAATTTCAGATTATTTGTCGATAATGTAGTTTCAAATATCGCCACAAAATCGTTGAAAAATCGAATTCGAGGAATTTCATATTACGTGTCGATAATATAGTTTCAAATATCGTCATAAAATCGTTGAAAAATCGAATTCGAGAAATTTCAGATTACGTGTCGATAATAAAGTTTTAAATATCGTCATAAAATCGTTGAAAAATCGAATTCGAGAAATTTCAGATTACGTGTCGATAATAAAGTTTTAAATATCTTCACAAAATCGTTAAAAAATCGAATTCGAGAAATTTCATATTACGTGTCGATAATATAGTTTCAAATATCTTCACGCAATCGTTAGAAAATCGAATTCGAGAAATTTAATATTCTTTGTCGATAATGTAGTTTCAAATATCTGCACAAAATCGGCGGAAAATCGGAATCGATAAATTTAATATTCTTTGTCGATAGTATCGTTGACGAATATCGTCATAAAATCTTAATAATATCGAATTCGATAGTTTTTAGATTTTTTGCCTATGAAGTTGTACCGATAAATCTTTATAATATCGTGAGAACATCTATAGATTTTCAAACAATTTTTTATCGATACGTTACATCTTCCGATATTATCGATCGAGTGTGCCGCTCGGGATGTTGAAATTGAATACCCACTTGAACTTGAATTTATTTACATAATATTCTTCTGTATTATAGGACAATTATCCTAGGGAAGAGAAAATTTTCTATTCATGGTTCGAGCATGGTTTTTTCAAAAATAAAATCTTAACTGAAGTTTATTGAAGGAAATTTCATACCATTTTTTTTTTTTTTTAAATTGTAAAACTTTTATAAATATTTTGAAAATTTTTTGGAAAAAAAATTTAAAAAATCATTTTTCAAAAAAAAAAGTTAATACCGATTGATAGTTTTTGATTTTTTTTTCAAATGAAAATTGTTGAACAAGATTTTTTGAAAGATAGTTTAACCTCTATAAACAGAACTACCATCGCTGCAGCTTGACTCATACATCATACAATCTGGTTTCAAATTCGGTTTCTCGGAATGTATACCTAGTAGTTGTCAATTTTTCCGCCGGATTGAATATAGAATTGTGAGGGCGCTTCTTTACCTCTTTATATAGGAAATAAGAACCACATTCCAGAGATTGATATAAATTTCTTGAACAATTTTTTGACAATTTTTTTTTTAATGAATATTGTTTTGCAAGATTTTTTTGAAGAACTGTTTGATTTTTTTTTTGGGAAAGCTGTTTGACAATTTTTTTCCTGAACTTGATCAATTATATTTCTTTTGGAAAAATTGACCAATTTTTTTAAATTAATGTGAAAAAACGAGAAAATGGTTTTAAAAATAATTTTATCTATAGGTCTAAACTTTTGTTCTGAAAAATTATACGGTATTTTATTTTTTTTTTTGTGTATTTGAAATATTACTTTTACTCTTTTTTTTTTGAAAAAATATTTGATAATTTTTTTAAATAATTAACTTTGTTCAATTTTTTTTGCTCGAAAAATGGTTTGATTTTTTTTATAAATTAATTAAATTGATTTTTTTTTGTGGAAAATTTTTTAAATATTTTGAAAGCTATTTGATAAATTGTTTTGTAAAATTATTTGGCTTTTCTTTTTTTGAAACCTCGCTTGTCAATTTCTTATTAAAAAATGTCAAAATTTTCGAATTTCGTGCAAAATTGCAAACGTATTTGTTATAAAATGTATTTTGACCACTTCCAAAAAATATAGAAATTCGGCTAAAACAAAATTTTTAAAAATGACGTTTTTTTTTTTAAATAAAAATTTATTCCTTAGTATATTATATTTTTTAAATTTTTAAACGAAGACATTTAAAATTTATTGGACTTTCTATTCTTTTTCAAAGTTTTATTTTGAAAATACCCACTTAACTATAATTTCAAGAACAAAATTAATTCCTTCAAAATGACGTTTTTCAAAAAAAATTAATTTTCAACTTGCTTTCATTTTTTTTTTTAAAATGAAAAATTGTTCGAAGAAAATTTTTGAGAAATTTGGATTTCAACATGAAACATTTTCAATTTATTGCAATATTGCAACAATTTCTGTGAAAGGTAATTTTAAAGATAATATTTTAAAAGAATACTTAGGTATTTTCAGCAAAATCAAAATACATATAGGCTTCATTCCTTTTTTTAAATTTTATTACTCGTGTCTTTTTTTTATACCTAATATGTATATAAAAGTTTGATTATTGATTAATTTGGAGATGTTTAAAAATATGTACCTATACCTAGTAACTACGTAGGCAAATTCTGAAAGAATTGGTTTTCAATAAAAAAAAAAAGTTTTATCCAATTGTATTATTATTTGTTTTTAAATAAAATTTTGATTTTTGAATATTTTAGAATTTTGAAAATAGCTCGTTTTGTGTGACGATTTTTTTTTAGAAAATTTTAGTCTTGCCAAGATTTCTAAGAAGAAACGTTTTAACAAAATTTGAAAAAATTCAATTTGAGGAAAATGCTAATCAGTAGAATCTCAATAATTCGGGCAAAATACTACTACCCCGATTTCTTTCGCTAATCCGATGTCCAAATGTCGGTTAATTTTTTACTTTCTGATTTCCTCTTATTTTTGCAAAGATCTTGAGCTCCAAAAAAATTCAGATTTTCAGATTTCCTACTTGAAAAATATAATTTTTTATCCCAAAGAAGTAGTGAATAAATGAAAAAAATCGTAGGTAGGTATATCAATTTTTTTTAACTTAATTATTCAGTTGCCCAAAAAAATTTTATTGAGTAGGTACCTACCTACTTACCTATTCCGAAAAATTGGAAAATTAATTCCAAATTAAAAAAAAAATTATGTGCTTGAAAAAAATATTCCAATTCTTAAAAAAAAAAAGGTTTCAAATCGCCACCCCTCCCCCAATTAAAATGGAATTAAGAACAAATGTTCCTATTTTTATCCTAAAAAATGAGCTTTTTTCATACCTAGCAAAAAAATAAAAATAAAAATGTACCTACAAATTAAAAAAAAAAAAAAAAAAAAATCACAAAAAATTGAGAATTTTTTTTCACCTCTATTTTTTATTAGTTTTAGATTAATCCAAAGTGATTCACTGTACAACCTCTATATTGAACTGAAATTCAATAATGACTAATTTTTTACGGCTTCAGTTTCAAGTCATACTAGGCTAACAATGCTAACATCAAATATCCTGCAGAATTGAAACGGTACCTAGACCAGCATCATAGCATGGTTTCGATTTGCAGACGTTTGGATTCTGAATCCAATGTTCTTCTACTGTGAATTCTGTAGAAATCAACTTACCTACCGCCAATTTTCCGAACATCAGACATAAGGGCTTTAGTCGGATTGCGAATTTCCCAATGATTGAAAATTGATTGAAATATTTTTATGTATTTATCAAAAATCGAGCTTTTTTAATCTTCCTATTATTCGCCTGGAATAAAAAAAAGAACCAATGCACCTGCAAAGAAAGACAAATAGCACGCGTTCGACAGTCTAGACTTTGGGCACGGACGACATAGGGCACCAGGCATAAGGCAACAATACCCGCGATCAAAACCAGCGGAGAGATAATCTCGTGAACTTGTTTAATTGCAGCGTTGCCGGCTTGGAAAAATGGAAATTGTGTACGACTCTAGCGGCAACACGGACCACCTACTAGCCCTGTTTATTAAAGTCCAAAATAAAAAATAAATAAAAAAAAACAATACTTTTTTTTATTATAAGAAATCCGCCGAGGGGGTCTGTTGGGATTCTTTCTTCTATACACGGCAGCGCTTGCCTTCCGGAGATAAAAAACTAATTAAAGACGCCTGAACGTGGAGGCTGTTGATATACAGTGTGTCCTAAATTTCTCCGGGGCGAACCTTGATTAAGATTAAGTCGTATGACTTCAATTTCCTCTCTTTCTTCTATGCTTTTTGGTATAATCGCTTTCACAATTCTCGCGCCGTGAACTTGGAATTGATTTTCGAGCAGCGGGCTTCGAAACGATGGCGAGAACGAGGACGATGAAACAGAGCAGATGCCGAGGAAAACACGAAAATTGCGTTGATGTTTTCTTAAAAAAGAGAAAAAAAAACTTGCAAAATACCCGTTTTCTACTCGGCGCCTTGAAAAGTTTTCTATTCGTCGAGTCGAAAATTTAAAAAGACCAACGCCAAGTTTCCATTAGCGTGAAAGTGACTTTTCAAAAGAACGTGTTCGTAATTTCGACAAATTAAAGTAATAAATTTTAATTAATTTTGCGATAAGTTAACTCGTCTTTGGGAGTTCTTTTCGTAATCGTTCGGGGCTAATTTATACGTATTCGAGAAATCCCACCTATAAAGCTCCAATTCCAAATCCAATTCGAAAGGTGCAAAAATTCTACGTAGGTATAAAGTATATTATACTTTTGAAGATTTTATTGGTGTTGATTTGCAGAGTTTTTTGTAATTTTTTTATTGAAAATTATTGTCTTTTTTGCAAATCTCTGAATCTATGGTTCTATCCTTACCTATTTATTTTGAAAAAATAAAAATCAAAAAATTACCTACTTATTTATTATTCGCTATTCTCAAGTCTTAAAAGTAATGCTTGGGTGTTATTTTTTTCTGTTTTTATTCAGTAGGTACTTTATTTATCTATCTACCTACCTAAGATTTTTTTAAATTTTAAAATCAATATATTTCGTTATTTAAAATGTGAATTCTTTTCATTTTTAATTTATACCCCACTTACGTAATTTCTTCTCGCGGGTTGAAAATCCTTTTTCCAACCTTTACAACTTCACAAGTATCTAAAGAAATGATCTCAATTGAAATGAGAAAAAAAGAACAAATCACACCTTACAGCATTTCTATTCAACAATCCTCATTCGAGATCTCTCGCTGAGGGTCCATCGAGTAAAAAAGAATAAAAAATCAACTTAAAATTTACAACAGGTAACAGGTATCCATTTACCCTTTTTTTTTGGTGACTTTTCTTTTTTTTGGTCGCGTGATACGGTTTCAATAGACGTTGAAATTAAACGAATGACAACCGTGACTCTGAAGTTGATATTGGTTGAAAAGCAATGCGTATTTTCGCCCAAATAGGTACCTGTTTTAGCCGAAACCTACCTACGTAATTATCTACGAGGTAATGATTTATGGGTAATGATTCTGGCGCGTATGATCTCCCACAAGGTGCTAATGAATTTGAAGAATTTGTAGATGAGATCGTGTTTTAGCGAGAAACCGAGCGTAATCGTTTGCGAGATAATGATGGATATGTTCGTCATGTGACCTTAGGTGATCAATGCGCGAGTGCTTGCGTGTGGTTTTTTCTTTATGACTTAAAATCGAAAATTTAAGCGTGGACGGAGAAGAAAAGGTTGGAATGTGTGGAAAATTTACTTACGCAGTATTGTAGATCTTGGCTTGGACATTTCCTACAACAATTTTTCATTTTTATGCTCTTTCTAATTTGAAACAAACAATTTTCATAAAATAATTTTAGATATTTTTAAAAAAGTAAGTAAAAATGAAAGGAAAAAGTTTTGAGTACACGAAAAAGATGCTCTAAAGTTTAAAAATTTTAAGTTTCAAATTAGTCATAAATAATTTTTAGAAAACTTGAAAATTTCTGGGGAAAGTTCAAGGTTTTTGACAAATGGAAACAATTCTAAGAATAAATTACGATTTTTTTAAAACAGGTATAAAATTTTGAAATTTCTTTTTTCTCGAAGCAGAGAATAAGGCGAAATCACCTAAAGTTCTCATGTCGCAATTTCAGAAATATTTGTTTCATTGTTTTTAAAAACAGTTTAAAAAATAAGCTAATTTTTCAACTTCAAAATGAAAGAATAAGTACGCAGGACGGAGTTGGAAAAATTAATAATCATTGACAGGAAGCAATGGAGTAAAAAACGAGTAGAAAAACATTTTAAACTAAAAATTAATTGAAAAATTCTTGAAACCAAAAAAAACATAGGTAGCGTAGGTATAATGAAAATATAATATATTAGCTTTGTTTTTTTATCGCGAATTCTGCACAATCTGGATTATGGATTCCAACATTTACTTCTTAAAAAAGGTTTAGAAATGTTCTGATCAATTATTCTGAAAATTTTATCAAAAACAAAACAAAAGAACACTGTAAAATCCATAATCCACTTTCATAATATACTCATCGAGCAGATTATTAAATGGATTCGCACAAACCCTCATAATCCAAAATCCAGATTGTGCAGAATCCGCGATAAAAAATCAAAGCTATTATTATTATAACTTATTTTAGTTAAAAAATTATATTTAGTATAAAAAGAAACTTCCCTCACATTTGCAATCAACAGACTATTCGCATCTGCTAAAAAATTATTTGTCTTGGGATACCTATCTTTCTTCAACCCGAGCGAGGAGGTAAGCATGAAAATTTTGGAGTGAATTGTAAATTTGAATGAGCTCGAGCTCCCGCATTTACTGCACCAAATATTTAGAAAAATATGATAATTTTTTGGTTTGAAATTTGACCAAGCATTTTTACGATTTTTCGTATGTAAATTTTCAAATTTGCAAATCTTTGTAAAATTTTAAAAATTCAAAACTTGAAAATTTTTCAATTTTAGTAAATTTCTTAGAAATTCTGAGCGCATAAAACAACCTATGAAAAAAAAAATTGGACCAAATGTGTGATAAAATAAAATTTTATACTTATACTTGAATCTATCAAATTTTGAAAGAATCACACAATTTTCTCATTTTTTAAAATTCATTTTTGATCATCCAAGTACTTGTCGAGTTATTGTCGACGTGATTGTCGAAGGTCGAATAATGCATCGGCTTCACTGTCGACATTGTCGATCATAATTATGTCCTCGTGAAATTTGATGTCTTTGGGGGTGCTTTGGATACTTGCAGATAAAGTGTGTTATACGTTAATACATAAATGCTCTGATAATTCCCCCGTTGTTATTTGGACGCACAATAGGGCAATGGTGGAATTGAGGGTTGCATACTTTATGCGCCGTTCTCCTGCATGGAAAAAATGAAAAAACTGTAGGCCTATGCAATTATATTTTTTATTCAGTAACGATGCCTCATTTTCCCAAAACTTGATGAATACTTATTGTTTCAGTTTTGAAAAAATTTTCATATTTTTTCTGGTAAACTGGTGCCTATCTGTTCGAAAAATTTGCATACCTAATATCTTTTTATACATTAATTTCAGTTTCAATAATGACGATTGGAACTTTCAACAAATTGAAAATTTTCAACACCTTAGGTACAAAATTGAAAAAAAAAATGAATTAAAATTCAATTGCCATCAAGAAAAATTAAAAACTCCATCAAAAATTCTGAGAAAATTTTTTTATACCTTGAAAATTGAAAAAGAGGTATTGGAAAACAATTATCATTTTTTATATATTTTTTAAAGAGATACGAGGTACTATAAAATAAATTATCAGTTTTTTCGTAAAATTTTGATAAAAAATAAATCAAAATAAATACCTACTTACCTATTCGCAATTTTTCTGTATTTTCAGACGATGTTGGAAGTTTCTTTAAAATCATTTTCGTAATTTCACTGGCCAAATTATTAGAACTGTCAGATGCAACTGACTCATCTGCCGAGTCTTTGATTGATGGAAGAGGCGGAGAAGATGACGATGTTTGGGAGGATTTGCGTTTCCTCCAGGTTCAGGTGGCAGCTTTCTGTTGATCAAAGTTTATCAAAAACAAGGCTAATGATGTTCACTTTTTTGTAATCAAATTTGATCAAATGTTTTCTCGTCATGGGTAACTTTTTACGAAATTTTTAACTTAACTCTTTCCCAACTCACTCAGCTTTTTCTCAACTTTCCCAACTTTTTACCAAATTTTTCAACTTTGAATTCGTGTAGGGATGAGACACCTACACCTTCGTTTTTGTATACTTCTGTATGCTTGTCGTCTTCACTTTCTTCATGGTCCGTAATTATCCACCCGAAAAATTTATTGATCTGAACGTAATGATTTCTTAACCTGATTAGATATCTATCGAATCTAATTTCCAGATGATCAATCTGAAAAAAGTGGTCGTCGCACCTCTGGCTAGAACACGTTAATTATCGAACTCTTTCCTCAGAAGTAATTATTTGTATGTGTATTGTTGAAGTAGATGGTGACGGAAGGGGGAATGCCTCCTTATTTTCCTTGGTGCTCAACTCAAATGGACACTACGAGCGTAGAGAGGAAGAGGGAGTTCCTACCTATACGCTGTACGCTCCCATCTCAAATGCACAACCAGGAGCTCTGGAGCGGAGACCTCGGAAGAATAAGTCAAAAAACTGTAATGTTTTACATAATTATATTATTATTCGAACGTTCAAAGTAGTTCAAAGTATACGGAATCTCGTTTGATCTTAACTACTATTTTCCTACGCAACTTATCTAAGAGTACTGAAGTTATACAAAACTAGGTTGGCGATGCGTGGCGCAGTCGAGGCACTACATTGTAAACCAGCTCTCAACACTTTAAAGCCAGAAATATGTAAGGCACCTTATAAAAAGCCTCACGTCACACACGAGTACCTGAACTTACGTACACAATCATCGATAAATTACTTTATCCATCTTATCTTCCATAAGATCAACGATGATGGCGCCACTTGGAGCGCTCGAGTAAGCGCCACTCGGTGCGATTTACCTATTCGATTAATAAGCCATTGATTACCATCGTGGTGTCGATGGCTGAGTGAAAATTCCGATGATTAATTATCACCCTGTAAGAGAGTGGTACTGCGGGGGAGGGTCAGTTGAAAAATAATAATGGTCAGTAGACGAGATAATTCGAGTAAAATGTATTCCAGGTGATGCAAGTTCAGCACGAATGTTAGCGCAGGTCTTTATTTACGTATACTTAGGTATATAGATAGGTAGATGATGATGATGATGAAGATGTATAAGAAGAGTGTGAAAAGAATGTATACAGCGTGCGTATATATAGATAAGAATGACAATACAGCAACGGACTGTGCTGTTATTGTTTCGTTCGTAAACAATATAATGAATAGAATATTAAAAATATTCGGCACTGTGGTGTGCTGCACTCGACTCGGGTCTCGGTCAACGTGTTTATATCGAAACATTATAGCACTTCTATATCCACTTACCATTGCTACTGTATCATCTGTTTGGTTGACTGTTCAAACGGACTCGGTTTGTGTATTGTTGTACTTTTATTATACTAATAGTATTATTATATAGACGAGTTCATTGAGTAAACTAATGAAGAAAACGTATAAAAGGAGTAAAAAAATAACCACAGCGTAGGCACCATGGCAATGGCTCGCGTTAAACGCTCTATAACGAGATCTTAGTAATGTTCTTAACAAAACCATATTACTCTATGGTGTCTACCGATGATGCCGATGAATGGATCAGATGAATTGAGAGAAGAAAATTAGGGAGAACTTTTTCATTGCTATTTCAATGAGTCTTTATAAGCATAGTACACTTGCTCGTACCAAAACAGTTGTTGTTGTTACTATTCGAGTAAAATAAATTCTTTTATAATGAATGATTTTGCATGCGACTGAGGTGGCTTCTAAACTCAGTCTGGTTGGTCGTTCGTTCGCGAACAGGTTGATTATTCTTATACGCGGTGGTTCTTTTAATTTCACTCGCGTTTTCGAAATGTATTTCTTTCTCTGTGTTTCAAATTCGATGCCAGATGCAGGAGGCAGAGACTGGAGAGAGATTCGCAGCGATGGTGTCCCTAGTGGCATGATACAGGCGCAGGCGTACGTCACGTCACGTCGTGGTCGTGTTTGTGTAGGTATTTGGATTCTGGTTACAACAGGTTCCAACCAATCGAAGCTCGCCTTGGAATATGACGGACGGTTGTAAAAAAGGTTGGCGAATGAATGACGAATGTGTCCTTGCGTAACTATACGAGGATTTTTATTTTCACATTGGCTGCGTCCAAGTCGACTCTACGAACATGTGATTCGACTGGTAGCCTGTTTACTAGGTCGATGTTGTTTTTTGAGGGCTGCCACGATGCCTGCGAGAGGAAAAAAAGGGAACGTCGCTGCGTACACGAAGAGAACTCATCAAGAAGCCGAGACCTCATCATATTTCGACGTGGCGGCTGAAAGCACCAGCACCGCCGCTGCCGCTGCTGCGACGACTCATTAATTTGGAACTCGGGTGTGACGAATGGCGTGGCGTCTTTAGCCATCATATCGTGGATAGGATGGTACGTTACCAGAGTTAAGTTCAAATATCGTTGTCAGCCTATTAAATATGGCGTCATAAACGTGGCTTTGGGCGTTCAGCTCGCTCGATGCGATACACACACGTATACGTACGAAAAACCTGAGCGCTGAGCGAGGTAAATCCGGTCGTTTGGAAACGGATAGCGTGTATGAAATAATGATGGTAAATGACTCCGTATGTACGAGTACGAGATAAATATTAGAGAGGTGAGAAACGTTACCAAGACGAACGAACCAACACCAACGGTTGAAGAAAAAAATGATGACAACCGGAGATGATACATCTACTGTGTATTTATTCTTCTTTCTGTATATGCCCTCTCTCTCTCTCTCTCGCTCTCTCTGTCCATCTCCTTCACTCTTTCTCGCGTCGTCGTCGGCTGTTTTTTTTTCCTTCTTTTCTTTCACCTGACGCGAGTTTAAAATAATGTATTTCGTTTTATTTCGTACATATGTCATTCTTCATTTAGAACGTTATTAATTTTTTTCTACAGTTGGAGTGCACATCGGTGTAGAAGGGGTGGCAGTGAAAGACCTACGTTCAGGCGAGATGTCCTCTTTCAAAGACTATGTAATTGACTGAAATGATGTATTTATTTTGGACGCGATGGTATTACTGCCTGAAGGGTGGTTTCCTGTCCAGCTAAGTCAGGTATTAGAGGCCATGGTGTGAGAGTTTTTTTATTCTCTCAAAATTGAGAGGTAGGTAGGTAAAATTACGAAAAAGCCAAAAAGAAATAACAGATCAAAGTTTGGTTTCAATCATAGGCGATGGGTGGAGCGCTGACGTAACTAGATTTCATTTTTGGTTGAGCACAAAAGGGCCTAGTAGGCAGGGGGTAAACTTAGCAATAGCTCGAATGTGCTAGTAACACCAATAATTTCAAAACGGAATGGCGCTTAGCCATAAAAAAGAAGAACACTCCGAAAATGCAAAAAATCTTGTTATAGATATAGAATACCTATTAAAATCTTTTTCTTTTGGGGGGAGGGAATTTTTTTTTTAGAAAAAAATCTTATACCTACTTAGGTACTTTATGGAGAAAGATAATTTCAATTATTTTTGACGATATAAATCATGTTTCTTTCTTTCTTTCTTTTTTTGAAAAGAAAAGTATGATAGGTACCTATTTTTTTTGAAGTAGGTAATAATACATACATTTTTTCAAATATTTTTGAAGAAAATCAATTAGGTAACGATTTTTTGTAGTAATTTTTTTTTTTTTAAGTTGAGTTATTCATAAACGTGCGATTTGAAAAAAATCAAATTTTTTATTGTAAAAATATTTTTTTTTAATTTTAAAGCGAATTTTTTTCCTTGCTTTTTTTAAGGGAAAAATTATCAATTTCTTTGGAGGAAACCCAAATTTTCTTAAATATTTGAAGTAACAAATTTTAAATTTCTCTGGAAATGATGAGTAGGTGGAAATGAAATTTACCTAGAAACCTTTTTTTAGAATGAAATTTCTATTTTTTGAAGGAAAAAATCTCTAAACATTTTTTGAAAAAAATCTCATCTAAATTCAAAATCAAAATTGAACTCAATTGTTTCGGAGTCAGCGTAAAAAAACTTCTAAATTTTTTTGAAAACATCTCTGTTACATAGTACATACATATAATTATTGATGAAAAGAACTTTGTCTATTTTATGAAAAATGCCTGAATCCCCCCCCCCCATTTATCTTTTCATTTTTTTGAAATAATTATCTTATTGTTTTTATCAGTTTCTTTTAGTTGTTGTTGTTGTTGTTTTTTGAAAAAGAAAAGTTGGATTTTTTAGCAGATGTTTTAAGTTTTCAAAAATTGATGAGCGTTTAAAATCTGCTAATTTTATAAAATTTTCAAAAAAGTTTAATTTTGGAAAATTAAAAAAGATTATAAACTACAGAATTACCAAACTAAAGAAATGTTGCTTTTTTAAAGAAGTTTTACAGTAATGAAAAATTTGCAAATTGGAAAAAAGGAAAACATAGAATGATTAAAGTAGTAAAATTTTTTAATGAATAAAAGAAGTAAGTACCTATTTTCAAAACTTTCAGAATGATTAAAAATTTAACAAAAATCAAAAATGAGAAAAATATAGAAGGGTTAAAAATCTATGATTAATAAAGTTGACATTTTTATTATAAATAGATATGTATCAAATTATTAGATAGGTATATTTTTTTATTCATTCGGAAAAATCTGAAAAATTGCTCATAATTTATTTCGAGGCACCAGCTCGCCGGAGGGAGGTCAAGGATCGCCGATACGCTCCAAAATTATCTTTGACCATCACAAACTAAAATCAATTTTTTTTTTTTTAATTTTGGGTCTGGGACCGATTGACCCCCTTATCGTTATCACACCAGAGCCTCTAAAAACATTTTAAGAAATGAAAAAAATTAGAAATACTTTCCTGATTGACTATAATGTTGGAAACATTTACGAATAAAATAAATTGAAAATTTGATTCAAATGTCTTCTTCCTCGGGTCATTGCCAGAATGGAAAAATATAGCGTTTGTGGTGACTATATATGGTCGGAAGAATTTACAAAATTAATTGAAAATTAAAAACTAAAAAATTGATTCAAATGTCGTCTTCACTGAAAAAAAATGAATTTTCAAAAACCGTAATGAGTCTGGGTAAAACACAGTAATTTTAGGACACGTTGCCAGTTTTAAAATCATTCCGGTGAAAAACAGAAAAGATTCAGTTCTATTCCAGAATGATTACAGAAAAACAGAAAAGATTCAATTCTATTCCAGAATGATTACGGAGACTCCGTAATCATTCTGGAATAGAACTGAATCTTTTCTGTTTTTCACCGGAATTATTCCAAAATTGGCGACGTGTTCTAAAATTACTGTGTTTTACCCAGAATCATTACAATCCATTTTTTTCAGTGTTGCTTCATAATATCATAGATTAACTCATGATGATAAACAGTTGAAATCTCCTCAATTATTTTTGATATTAAAAATCTTCACAATTTTTCTTTCAATATAAAAATAATCAACAATTTATCGTTTTTTCATTAGAAAAGTTCTCTAGCATCAAGTTGAGAGAAAAAATATTTTCTGTTTATTCATCTTGAAATTTTTACATACCTTTTTTTCCTCTAGGGTGGAGGGGGAGGGGGTATGGGAACTTTGGATTTTTGAACCTGTGAAATTTGTATAGGATATACTCGTAATCCTTCTTAGAAAATTATCACATTTCAAAAATTTTATTAGAACGTTTACCTTCTAAAATGCACATTTTTCGAGAAAATATTCAACCCTCCCCATAAAAACCCACGTATTCTAATTCTTACAAATACCCACACGAAAACAAAAATTCCACTCATATAACCGCAAATCCGCCTCTCGAACGCGGCCATACTAATTCCAGAGGGTAAAAAAACCTCAGGTTATCGATTGTGAACGATTACGAGGGTCATTTTTTGCCTATTATTCGAAAAGCACTTCGATATAACAGGTATGCTTTATCTGAAAATAATTCGTTCCCACGGCCGAATACTTATATTTTTATATGATTCGATAATGGGAGAGAAAAAAAATCCACGTTGACAAGTACGTAGTACGTACGACTTTTGTAGATTTTATACGATTTAATGAGGGTAAAAAAGAAACCACCTTGGTGTGCCAACGACATAGATCGTTTGAATTGAATACTCGCATTTCGTACCTACGTACAAAATTATCGCAATTGTGGAGAGAGAGAAAAAAATTCGCCAAAAAAAGAGTAAAATTTCACGTAATCCTTAGCCCTTATTTTTCGTTGCAAATTGTCGCTCGTCACGTTTCTATTACATCGAGAGCAATTATTTTTCATGCTCGTTTTCACGTAATAAACGATAGATAGGTATGTGGTTCGTATTCGAAGCTATATTTTTTAAATTGTTTTCACCTCTAGTTAGTTCCAGGCGAATAGGCCAAAAAATGGGGAAAATTAAATTTTGGGTTCATGATTTTTTTGGACCCCAAGTGACCCTCTGACCGTTTTTCGCTTATAACTCTTCAAATATGCGTTTAAATGGAAAAATGGTTATTAACAAAAGTAAAGTACATGAAATTTGCAATAAAAAAGGTTCTATACATTTTTTGAAAAAAAGTGAACGGGTGGCGCAAAAACGAGCGTCAAAATATACAGGGATGAAAAAATGAAGATTGAACCCCTGTGGATGGGGCAACCCCCTTTTTTTAAAATGCCAATAACTCTTCAGTCGTGCACAAAATCAAAAAACGGTCCAAATAAACGTTGTAGAGCATAAAATTTCCTATAAAACCGCTAAATTCATTTTCCCCCTCAGGTTAACGGGTGGCCCAAAAACAACCATCGACGCATACATAGTGTCCCAAAAAATGAAATGTTGTATACTTCTGCAAATATTGCGAGGTGTGAAGTGCGGCTACAAAGTGTCCAAACAAAAAAATGATCGTAACAAAAATTGAAGGTCATCAAATTTGCAGCAAAAAAGATGATATTACTTTTTCTCGAAAAGTGAACGGGTGGCGCAAAAATAAGCGTAAAAATATACAGGGTTAAAAAAAAATAGATTTCTCATCTCTTTCATGAGTAAGGTACAATGTCACCATTGACTTGTAATAAGGAACAAATGAAGCGGTTTTGTACGAAATTTTATGCTCTTCAATCTTTATTTGAGCCATTTTTTTATTTAGGGTACGGCTGAAGAGTTATTGGCAATTTAAAAAAAGGAGAAATATGCCTCCAATCTACATTTTAGACAAGTTGTAGGAGAGGAGGGTGGCAAATTTTTTGGAGTCTTTGTAGTGTCCTTGATACAATATATTCTACTTCCTTCGAAATTGTGAATTATTTATGGAAAGGGGGGCAATCTTAATTTTTACACCCCTGTACATTTTGATGCGCGTTTTTGCGCCACTCGTTGAATTTTTTCAAAAAATGTATAGAACCTTTTTTATTGCAAATTTTACATACTTTAATTTTGTTAATAACAATTTTTCTATTTAAACGCATATTTGAAGAGTTATAAGCGAAAAACGGTCAGGGGGTCACTTCAAGCCAAGGGATGAGGTACAGAGACTTTTTTTTTGTTAATCAGGAGGACCACGAAAGAAAATTTCATGTATCTAACCCAAAAATGAAATTTTATTTTCCTATTTGCCTGGGCTACTCGTAGAGTCATCGCAACGAAAGGGAGAAAAATACTCGAAATGATACATTTCTTTTGGTAAGAGCGTATTTTATTTTTATTTTCTCGAATAAAAGCCCCGGATCATCGCTAAGGTACCTGACAAACGGTTGGCGATATGGAAACAAATATACGAATTAGCATAAACAGCGGGAAAGGAGAGATAATGGAGAGATAAAAAGGAAGTAATAATAGTATTTACGCTGGCACTGAGTAAGAGAGAAGCAACACCCACCGACGTCGTGTCTATAGCTGCTGTACCATTATCACCCATCGTGAAAAAAACCAAACATAACGATGGGGTAGAAGACTATAGGCCTGGAAGTGGGGAAGCCTTAAGCTAAATTATCCTCGGCAATAAGAGGAAATTGTTTATGATCCTTGCTAATACTTCCCAAATACGTTCTGGCTGCTTTCCTTTTTAAGATACTTTTTCTTATGGTTTATGTACGTACTTGATTACGTCATAAATCCAACGTATAGTTAGCCCATACTATACACGAGATGCGAGTCTTTGACGGCGGTCATTTCAACTCTACTCAGTCTCCACTGTTCAGCACCGTGTAACCTTTCACCTTTTACTTTAACATATTAGTTTGCAAGTCTAATGAGTAAAATTTGTATAATTCGAGTCTTTTTTACCCACTACATGTTGAAAATTATACCAACTGAACGATTCCTCTTCTCTACCTCTCCCAGCCATCGTCTCATGGCGTCGATGGTTTGTCATCCCAGGATGCCAAGATGAAGTGACGACGACGAACGACGTGTTCCAAATATTGGAAATTTTCTACATTAGCGAGCTCGACTCGTATATACGTATATGAGCTTCGACTATACGACTACGGTTGCAGACTATGACGCCTGGGCCGGCCCCAGATCCGAAATGTAGCAGTTTCCCTTCATTAATATGCGCAAACAGGCAACAACGAAAGGTACTAGGTTCGGTCACGAGTAATTAGCGAAGGTACAGCATAGGCTATATACGGCTGAGTAATCTCGTTAATGCCTTCTAAAAGTAATACATATTCATAGCGGGCCAGAACCTACTTTTCGTGATTTATTAACTACGCCGTTAATTTACCGACGAGACCGCGCGCTCTCGCGCTCTTATTTCCCCCTTCGTAACTTATCAACTGTAACGATAGAAATGTAACGAAAAATTATTAAAAAAATACAAATTTCTTCCGAAACGAGCCTCGAATGCGTAAACGAAACGTAACCGCTTGAGCGGCTCGTACAAAGCGTATGGTCTAATTTCTTCCTTCTAGCGTCGTTCTGCTTTTTGGATCGTACATGAAAAATATTCTATGTGAAGATGTAGTTGGGGCTGGCCATAAGCGTAACTGGACTTTTTCATTAGGTTGTGCCAGTTTCCGGAGTGGCAATTTGCAAGTTTCTTGGGTGTAGCTTGATTTTTTTTGAAGGGGTGCCCCGCAGAAACGGTTTGAGCAAATTTTTTTGGGGGGGTGTAGATCGAAAATGCCGAATGAAAATTTTCAAAATGCCGAATGATAATTAATAGGTACAACAATGGGAAGTAGACCCCTGCGCTGAATTTTTTGAAAAAAGTGAGTTTTCGAAAGAAGAACTTCTCACTATCCTCATAGAAAAAATTTCAAGAACTTATAGTAGCATTAGTATTTGAATCAAAACGACTGTTGCTGCCCGAGCGAAGCGAGGGCGAAGCGAGGGCGAAGCGAGGGCGAAAATTTTTGAAAAAATTGCACTTCTAAAAGAAAAGATGGACTTTTTTTTGCAGAAATTTTGAAAACATACAATAATTTCTGGTTTTTTAAAAGATGAAAAAGTGATACGTTGCCCGAGCGAAGCGAGGGCGAAAATTTTGAAAAAATTGGAATTTTTAATTAAAAATAATGCACTTTAAACATAATTTTTAATATTTTCAAAAAGATCATGTTCATTTTTTTACGTTATAAGTTATAACAATTCAAATGCGCTGATTTTTGATTCCTATTCTGATTCTGAGAGAAAGATGAAGTAGCAGAAGTACATTGCCCGAGCGAAGCGAGGGCGAAATTTTTTTTCAGAAATTTACCGAATTTGTGATTCGGAATTTCTCAAAAATTTATCGAATTTATGATTCGGAATTTCTCAAAAATTTGCCGAATTTGTGATTTAGAATTTCTAAAAAATTTACATATTTGAAATTCAAAACTTTACCAAATTTTGTAAACATACCTAATTTAATTTGTCGAAAGTTTGCCGAATTTGTCGAAAATTTTTCAAAAATTTGCCGAATGGAAAATCACTGGGGGGTGTTCCGCCCCCTCAAACCCCCCCTCGCACCGGCTCTGGGTGCCCGAGTGAATTTTATTTCAAATAGAAGCATGGTTTTTAAAACATTTTTCACTTTTTTATTCAACTTTTTTGTCGTAGAACCCCCCCTTCCCCCCCTAGGAACGGAAATAAATTCAAGTTCGAAAATCAATTCAGCGATCTCAAAAACCTACATTTTGATACTAGTTAATATTGCAAATTTCAAAATTTCAAAAATTGAACCTCTCCTCACTTCCTCAGGGGTTCATTTTGAGGTCGAAAGTAAATATTGAAGTTCGAAAATCACATTCAGCGATGTGAAAACCCTACATTTTGATACCAATATTGTAAATTTTTAAATTCAAAATTTACCTAACTTAAGGGCCTAATTTGGGGTGGAAGGTAAGTAAATTCAAGTTCGAAAATTGAATTCAGCAACCTCTAAAATCTACATTTTCATACCAATGTTGTAAATTTTGAAATTTTCAATATTGACCCCGGCCCCCCCTAAAAGCTCAATTTGGGGTCGGAGGTAAATTCAAGCTCGAAAATCAAATTCAGAACTCTCAACAACCAAATTTTTAATATCAATCTTGTAAATTGAATTATTCAAAATTTACCTCCGACTCTAAATTGGGTCCCGAAAGCGATCAATTTTGAAAATTTCAAAAATTTGAAACATTTGTATCAGTATCCATTGTGATTACAAAAGTAAGTATATCAAACTGCTTCGATTTTTCTACTTCAACATTTCATGAGAAAAAAAATTTACTTCCTGGAAAATTCATTATTATTTATGAATTATGAACTGTGGCTCCGTGACTTATTACTTTTAAAAGTTTCATGTCCCCAAAAAATTGAAAGTTTTAGGTCTATAAAAGAATGAAAAAATTTCCCATGATGACTTCAAAAAAATTAAGGTATCGTAAGCATTTTATTCCAAGCAAATTCAGAATTTTTTTCTCGAATAAATTGATAAAATAGATAATACGTAATTTTGTGTTTACTTTGAAGATTAGTTAAGAAATTAATTTTTCAAAAAAATTATAACAAAAAAATTAAAACTAAATTCTCGAAAAAAAAAAAAAATTTTCTCTCTGAAAATATTACATCCACCCCCTATCCGCAAAAAATTAAGATTAGGTACTTATGCAAAAGTTTGAATTTTTTTAAAAATCAATTAGCTTGTATTTAAAATTTTTCACTTTTAAAAATTTGGATATTTTTTATTTCAAAAAATTTCTGAATTTCTTATTTTTAAAAATTTTTAGAATTTCTTATTTTCAAAATATTTCAGAATTTTTTTATTTCAAAAAATTTCAGATTTTTTTTGCAAAAAGTAGGGTGTGCCAAAGCACACTCGATACAACTTGCAGTTACGCACGCCTATACGTATTTCCAACTTACTTAGAAAAAATTCTAAAAATACATAATATGTATATCAAGCAAGTATAGACGTATTGTGAATTGTGATTTGAGTATCCTTCGACTTCGAAGAAGAAAAATAAATATTACATAGATTCGTTGACGTTGAATTTGTAACTGAAACACATTGTGTTTGAATTAGAATTAACAAATAACTTGGTAATTGAATGAAAATCGTTGAACTTGCTTACTTAAACAATGTAAACAACCTTTAAACATTCAAAGATTCGGTATAAGGAGATCATAATTACTCCGCAGACGCATCAAGAGAGCATTTAAACCGGAGGAAATTTTTTTTGGGCTCTAACCCTATTCCCTTCAATTATTTTATTCTCCAAGAATTAATCGTGTATCAATTTTCAAGGGTGATATTTTCGAAATTTTTCGCAAATACATATTATTTTTTAAATTCTATAAGTAGGTATAGTAAAAATGATTAGGTTGATTACATTTTTTTAAAAATCTTGAATTGCAAATATCTATTTTTCCAAAAAAAAGTAAGTTTGAAAATTTCGCAAGGCGACAATTTGTAAACATTTTACAAAATGTATGAATTTTAGAAATTTTTCATGAAGGTAATCTTGATCCTATTTTTGAAAACAAGAATAAATGAGAAAAAAATTGGAAAATTGTTTTGAACAGATTTTGAAAAACTCTTTTATAATACCTACTTACATTTTTTTTTCAAAATTGTGTTTCAAGAATAAAATTTTTCAAAATTGTTTCCTTTTGTTAATTCATGAAATCTTCGTAAAATTAAGAAAAAAAATTAGGTCAAAAAAACGATTTTTTTTTTTTTTTTAAATCATGCAATGATGAATATAATCAATTTTTTTGAAAAAAATTTGCTGGAGAAGTTTTCTGAAGTTTCGTATTTAAAGTAAAATTTTAAAAGAATACTTACCTACTTTCTAAGAGTTTTTGGTTTATTTTTATGAAATACATTTTTGAAAAATTTTAATTTTTAAATACCTACAACTTTATGTTTTATTAAGGTACTTACCATACTTATATTTTTTTCTATTTTGTAAAAATTTCTTTTAAAAAAAATGTATTGAAAGATTTTAAAAATTGTTTTATTTTTTCAAAATTGTTTCTTTTTTGGTTAATTCATGAAATCTTATTCAAATTAAAAAATTGTTCAAATAGAAAATTAAAAAATATATATGATACCTAATTGAAAAAATAAGAGTAATTAATACCAAAGAAAAACAATTTTTCTTAGTAGGTACTTAGGTAGGTACCTACTTATAGTTATACACATACAGCGCTAAAAATGATTTTTTTTTTTTTTTTTTGTAAATAAATTTTGAGAATTTTTACCAGATTCCAAGTAAATAGATATACCTATTCAATTAAAATACAAATTATTATGCTACCTTTGTACAGTTAATATACTGCAGCTATTTAAAAAATAATTCATTGAGCAGAATACATATTTAAAATTAAATTCTTTAAATTATGTTTTTATTAAACAAATAAAAATTAATTTGTCGAATTCATAATATTAATTAATTTTAGGTAATACTGGTAATACCTCGTTATGTAGGTATTATTTACTTAGGTATATATTTTTTTTAATTCATTTTTTTCAACAAAAAAAAAACAAGTATAGCTACTTAGGTAGGTATAGGTACCTACATTAAAAAAAGGAAGAAAATTTCAAAAGTTTATTTTATCAGTAATTTTATTATAAAAATGAGTTTACCCATATCATATTAAAGTTATCATACTTACCTAATTATTTTAAATACACTTACTTACTGGTTGCTTCTGACATGCGAGGCCAGTTCTCGCATAAGGCCGTCTCCGACTACTGCTCTTGATCCTATGTAAGCGAGCCCTTTTCTATTTCTCAATCTCTGAGTATTAATGTTTGCTTTTGCGAGTTCAGCCCTTCAGCTGTTCTATTTGTTTCCTCAGCTGAATCTTCTCTTCATCGTCTCTGGTTCTTCTTTCCAAATTCACTTGTTGGACTGGTTTCGTTGGGGTTGCTTTTTCCCTGGCTTTTTCCAATAATTTCTCTCTCGCCGACTTAGGTGGTGATTTTTGACGTACATTTGTGCTTCTTATTCCAGGTGGACTCGTTGCTGGGTGTTTCGGATGCTGGTGAGGTAATGCGGACTGTGTTATGCATTTGGATACATCTTGTAATGCATACATACCAATGTTTTATTTAGCTGTACATACATATTGTTCGTATGTTTAATAGGTTCACAGACTTTGCACCAATATAGTTGGTTATAATGGTGTAAATTATACCAACTATTTTTTTTTAAATCTTGTTCGAACCACAAAGAAACATTTTTACTTCCGTGAAGAAATCCTTAAGACAAATTTCGTTGGTTCCAAAGCATCAATTTTTTATCAACTTATTTCTTATCTACCTATCCAAAATCTACAGCTTAAAATAGAATTATTCCTTCGACTTGTAGACCTGAACGGTATCTTGGGTAAAAACCCTCGCTTAAAATTCTCTTCAGCCTTAAATGTAAAAATATTCCAACACATTCGGCTCATTGGAAATTCGTAAAGATTTCGTACGTAAGATTTTGCACCATTACGTGAATTTAAATACTTGTAAAGAAAAAAAAAAAAAAAATCGATTCGCCTTCTTTTACGCTTTTATTCTTGCACCTTTTCTTTTTTTTTTAAATTTTCTACATAAAAGTACTTGCGTTTTTTTTGTGACGTAGATAAACGCGTTAAGTGGAATATGTAGAAAGAATATAAATGACTGAATGAATGAGGCATGGATAACCAAGCGTTGACAAACAGCTTTATATCGAGAAATTTCCTTTTCTTTTGGGGTTTTATCCCGTTGTACGTATACGCATTTTAAGTATAAAATACGTATATCTACTCGTACTTACCAACCTGAGTATAAGGGTTAGTATAAATTAAATTTCTCCAATGGCACATTTTGAAAATATACCTAGTCGTATTTTTTCAAATTCTCACGAGGTGATATTTTCAAAAATTCATTAACCAGGAGAAAACATACCTAAATCTGGAACACAAAAAAAATGAAATAAACAGTTATACAGGGTGTCCGGTGAGTGGTCTACCAAACTTGAAATTTGGATTTAACCGAGTACGACTAACGAAAAAGTTCATGCAAATATATTGCCCAAGTTTGAAAATGAAGGAGCTTCAAAGATTTGAGAATCGATATTTCCCCGAGCAGCACAACCGACAAATTATCGAAATAAAAAATCGACAGAATATCGAATTCGATAAAGTGTAGCGTTAGTTCCGCCTAAATCGTGAAATTATCTTTCGATATATAGATAGATTATCGACGAATTACAGTTAGCAAAAATTTCGAGATTATAGTAAGATATTTTATCGATAATATATCTATAATATCGAAAGATAATTTCACGATTTAGGCGGAACTTTTGCGACACTTTATCTAATTCGATATTCTGTCGATTTTTTATCGATTTTTTATTCCTATTTTTCGTCTTTTACTAGCTTCTTTCTATAATTAAAAATCATTAATTAGCATAATTAATACATTAAACTATGCCTAAACACATTATTCATGTTACGGTAAGAGGATCATTTCAGAAAAAGTCAAAAAAAATTATAAAAAATCTGCCACCCGTGGGGCTTGAACCATCTACCTCCTGCATGGTAATCCTCTTCCTTAATCCTCTTCCTTAACCACTATGCCATACCTTATCTTTGAGGAATTAGCAATAAAACGCTTATAATAGGCAGTTTAGTACTTCCAGACGTGTTGGACTTAGAAAAATTTTCACCAATTTGGAAATAATTTCAAATATCGTCACAAAATCGTTCGACAAATTTCAGATTATTTGTCGATAATGTAGTTTCAAATATCGCCACAAAATCGTTGAAAAATCGAATTCGAGGAATTTCATATTACGTGTCGATAATATAGTTTCAAATATCGTCATGAAATCGTTGAAAAATCGAATTCGAGAAATTTCAGATTACGTGTCGATAATAAAGTTTTAAATATCTTCACAAAATCGTTAAAAAATCGAATTCGAGAAATTTCAGATTATTTGTCGATAATATAGTTTCAAATATCGTCACAAAATCGTTAAAAAATCGAAATCGAGAAATTTCATATTACGTGTCGATAATATAGTTTCAAATATCGTCACAAAATCGTTAAAAAATCGAAATCGAGAAATTTCATATTACGTGTCGATAATATAGTTTCAAATATCTTCACGCAATCGTTAGAAAATCGAATTCGAGAAATTGCATATTCCCGTGTAGCAACGTCGATGCTAATTTCGATATAAATGTCGACACATCGAAATCGGTCACTTTTCGATCGTACATGTCGACATTTATATCGACATCCACATCGACATTTGCAATGGTGAGATTTTGAAAAATATGCCAAGTTCAAATATTCAATATAAGTATATATTAAAATTACACCAAAAATAGTGTTCAAGCCAACATTTCGACATTTTTTGTCAAATATGCGGCATTGAGGCCACCTTTGTAGCTGGACACATGCGAGTGTCCAACTAACATAGAGATGATTCTTCGACCTTATGTACTAATTCACAACACACTTTATCTGCGAGTATCACAATCACCCTCAAGACGTCGACAGTCAAGTCGATGCATTATTCGACCCTCGACAATCACATCGACACTATCTCGACTTAAAATTCCTCTGGTCGACACTGTCGACAGTGAAGTCGATGCATTATTCGACCATCGACAATTATGTCGACAATAACTCGACAAGTCGTTGTATTATTCAAAATTTTGAAAAATAAGAAAATTTTGTGATTCTTTCAAAAATTATTTATTCCTGAGCTTAAAATGTTCTTATTAATTGTTTTTAGTTCTTTTTAGATATAAAATTTGTAAATTTAATTGGCAGAAATTGTCGACATAAATGTCGATGCGTTTATCGAGTATCGATTTTTACATCGACTTGTCTATGTAGAAAAACAACGTTTTCTAAATTATAGGAAAATACTGAGAAAAATTCAAAAATTTTGATTGAACAGTTATGTTTAACATAGAACATTACTTTAAATCTCAAATATCATTTTTAATTCATCGTTAACCGAGAAAAAAATGTGTCTGAATTTTGTCGACATAAATGTCGATGTCGACAATTGCTGCACGGGTTATGTGTCGATAATATAGTTTCAAAGATCTTTACAAAATCGGTAAAAAATCGGATTCGATAAATTTAATATAATCTGTCGATAATATAGTTTCAAATGTCGTCAAAAAATCGGTAAAATATCGAAGTGGAGAAATTTCATATAATCTGTCGATAATATAGTTTTAAATATCTTTACAAAATCGTTAAAAAATCGAATTCGATAAATTTAATATTCTTTGTCGATAATGTAGTTTCAAATATCTGCACAAAATCGGTGGAAAATCGGAATCGATAAAAATATTCTTTGTCGATAGTATCTTTGACAAATATCGTCATAAAATCTTAATAATATCGAATTCGATAGTTTTTAGATTTTTTGCCTATGAAGTTGTACCGATAAATCTTTATAATATCGTGAGAACATCTATAGATTTTCAAACGATTTTTTATCGATACATTACATCTTCCGATATTATCGATCGAGTGTGCCGCTCGGGTCCCCCAACAAAATCAATTGACAACACTGCGTTCAAAAAAAAATTTCGACACCGGTAGTGGATAGGTCTTCGAAAAAGCAATAAATGTTGTAATTATATTGGATTGCCTATCTTTGAAATTGAAGGAGTTACAGCAACGCAAAATCCCAGTCAAAAATATTGCCTATCTCAATTTATTACGGTGCAGTGAAGATACATGAAAATTGCGAAATTCGGTCCGAAAAATACATGAAGCAGGTGCAACTTTTTGAGAGGAACAAAAAATGTCATGTGAAAATTTTGCCTATCTATGAAAATTAAAGCACAGCAGATCCTTGGAATTTCGAAAATACCATTTTTCAAAGCTTCGCAGTGCCTTCATTTTCAAAGATAGGCAAATTTTTGAAATAACTATTTTTGTTCATTTTAAAAAGTTACACCTGATTCGTGCATTGTTTTCACAAAATTTTAAAATTTTTGTACACCTCTGCCCCTTTAAAATTGAGATAGGCACCAAGGTACATGAAGATTTTTGTTAGTGGTCCTCGGTTATATCCAAATTTCAAGTTTGGCACACCTTTGTGACAGTCTGTAACCCTCAGTGGCGTATTTGAGGGGGGGTCGAGGGGGCACAGACCCCCTCTTGACGAAGAAAAAGTTGAAAAAATAACGAAATTTCATACAAAAATTTCCTATTTTTTGGGCCAGACCCCCTTCCCCTTACATGTCTGTCTGTGGCTACGTTACTGGTAACCATTACAGTGAAGACAGTAAATTTTAGTTCAAGATATATGACAGAAATATTTCCATAGAAAACAGGAATAAATACTGTGCAACTTATAGTAATTCATAAACTTTGGGTTTTGAGGAAATACTTGGTACACAGTTTGAAAATCCATTTTTTTTTTTTTTTTTCAGTGAAAAAATTTGATATTTAATAAATTTTTTCCAACTATGATTTCACAAATGAGTTAATACTTCTGCTTGAAAAATCTCGTTGACGATATTTCCCCTTCTGTACTCGATGGTGCTATCAACGATTCGTTGAATTTTTTTTCCAACGTTTGCGACGTCGTATATTTGGAAGTGGCGAGCAGGGTGACTTCTTTCGGCGCGTTAATAATTCGAGTAGAAATTTTCTCGGTGCCTTTTGTCGGAAAACAATTTAAACTTGTCGAGTTGACGTCAAAGGATTTTTTCAAGACGTTCTGTTTCATTTCCACAACTCATTATTAAGGAGTAGTTTTGAAAAACTACTAAATGCTGTGAATAAAATCGCCTTTCATGGTAAATCTTGGCCGAGATAAAAAAGTGCTCTGAACAAGTAATGTTTGTGACATTTTTTTCTACCATAGCTGTGGGCTTACTTTTCTGAAACATGTCTTGGTTTTTGTTATGATGTATGATTTTTAACGGATGTATTAATTATTATAGGCCTAACAAATTTCTTCTAGTTGGGTAATTTTATTGGAAAATGATACGAGTTGCAGGAAACTCTCAAGATTAACACTTATGTGTTATTTCATGGAGTTGGGAAAATTTAAAAATTTAAATTTTGGTTGAATTGAAAATGAACCATATTATGAACTTGACTCCTTCATCAGTTCGTCCAAGTAGTAAGTATACAAAATTATTAAAAATTCAAAATTTGTGAGCCCAGAGCAAGAACTTGGGCTCAACTCATCATAAATATTTTATCGACTTCCTTCTTATCTCTTTTTTCCTCGTATTACATATTTTCATTTTTTTTTTCTTCTAATTTTGTTTTCCTCTAATAATTCGTGTACGCGCCAAGGACAGATGAGAGGTACTATGATGCAATGATGCGTCACATTATCACGTTTCATGAAGCAAGTCGTGCATTACCGTCGCAGTTATAGAATGCACATCACGTTCTTATGTATACATTTTTTTCCCTCACATTTTTTCCCAACTAGTATAAGTACTTGATTGGTTTTTATTTTTTATTTTTTTTAAATCTCTGCCTGAATATCTGCTCTGTAGTAAGCTGGTCTAATTATGGGTAACGAGCTCGTTTTGATGATTCGATTACCCATGTACGTTTAGACGACTTGATGCAAGTAAAGATGCCTCGGTGGTATTTTAGCATTATTCAATGTAACAAAAAATACGTTACAAAAACCTCAGAAAAAATAACAAATCTTTTAAGAAAATTTGAAGATTATGTGCGTTTTTATAAAAATTAATTTCACTGGGTATAAATTATTTACTTTTGAATAAAAAAAATAATAAAAAATCCTAGGTATTTAAAAAATGAAATATTTGTACAAGAAATTCTCTTGGGTTGAAATTTGCAATAAGAAAATATTTTTGAAAATTTCATCAAAAAAAGAAAAAAAAATGAAAATTCAATAACAAAAATTAAAAAAGTAATATATACCTACCTAGACCTACCGATAGTTAATCCAAAATTGAGTTCATTTTTTCAAATTTATACGAGTTTCACATTTATTATTATTTTTTAGTGTATTTTCTTTTGATGGATTTCTTCTTTTGACACCTTGAGACACGATCAATTCATAGTCATTCAGCAATTTCGTTTTCAATAATTTGCCGTCGTTCGAATTGAAATCTACCGCGGAAATCATGAAAGAAAAATTTTAAACATCATCAAAACACTTATTTATATTTTTAGAATATTTTTTGGTGGTGAAAATTTTGACAGAAAGAAATTTACAGAAAAGAAATATTTTTTAAATTTTCACGAATAAAAATTAAAAATTCGAGGTAACCATCTACAGAAAAAACAAAACAAAAAAAAACTTAGATACATTTCAGGACAAGTACGATGAAAACTCTAGAGCTTAATTGATAACTTACTTTTACTTCATTTTGAAAATTGAAGAATTAGGAACCCGGAAGTTTATCATTGCCACATTTTGATTTTAATTTTTGACTTTACGGAACAAAAAGTTGAAGAGCAAAAAAAAAATCAAAATATCGAAATTTTGCATTCTACTTCCTAACTACATAATAAACACGAAAAATCGATAAATCGATGAATTACAGGTCAAGGGAATCAAAAGGTTTCATTTTCATGTCTTTTTCGAGTCCCCCCCCCCCAATTTTTTCAATTTTTTTTTTGCTCTTAAGTCAATTTTTTGAAAATACCGAACATTTCTACTGTTCGTTAAGAACCTTCACGGAACATGAAACAAATTGACGAAATACCGAACTGGTGGCAACCCTGGCGGCGGCTCTGGGAAAGTTGACTATACTTCACAGCGCTCCTTATGATTTTTTATGTAGCAAGAAGGTTTGTGAAATGTTACCATCAACTTTTTTGCAACATGGAAAGCTATGAGAGGTGCTCCAATCAATCGACCACCCGGTAATTTCATCATTATTTGGCAAAAACCAAAAATGAATCACACAAGCTCTTCCGAAGAATTGAAATAGAATATAAAAAATACTTTGAAAATATTATTTTGACACAAAATATTTTTATCCAGAAAGAAATGTTTCAAAACTTTTCGTTGGAAAAAATCGAAAATCCAGTCATCAATTTCTTTAAAAATTAAAAATTCTTTAAATTTTTTTGTCAAATTGTTCAGAAGGAAATTCAAAGAAAATATATGTTTTGAAAATTTTCTCGAAAAAAAATCAAAAAGCTCATCAAACAAATTAAAAAAAAACTTACCTACGAGAAATTCTTTCGAAAAAAAATACCGCGAGTTTTGTGAATCTTCCTTCAAAAATTCAAAAATTATCTTACTAAAAAACTGAAAATAATTATTAGCTGTTTGTTTAAAAGTAGATAGAAATCTTTCACTTTTTTTAGGGGAAAAACTTGCAATTTTTTTTAGATTAAAAAGAAAAATCTCTTATTTAGTTATAGACAAAAAAAACAAAAAAACATTGCATCTTTGATTTTTTTTCTTGTAAAAAATATCCTAATTTTAAATTTAATTTTTTTCATTTTGTATGGTAAAATTTTTTATAATTTATTTTTTTTTGAAATGAAAAAATCGTTTAATGTTTGCCATAGAAAAATCGAAATTATTTTGGGGAAAAATCTCCTGCTTTTTATGAGAAAAGAAACTTATTTTTTCGAAGATGAGTTTTATTTTCGAATAAAAAATCTCAATTTTTGAAGAAGAAAAATCATTCTCACATTCAGCATAAAAAATTTATACTGAATACCTCTTCGGAAAAAACTGAAATACACCCAAGAAAATACTAAGTTATATAAGTATTTTTGTAACCGATACAACTCGAGGAAAAGTTTCATTTACGCTTATGAACTCCGGTCTAAAATTTTATAACAGGGTAATTATTAATTATCTAGAATTTTTGACAAAACTTTTTCAAAACTTTGGTGAAAATTCTCCAAAATATCGTGAAAGTACCTACTTGTTGTAGTAAAATTACTGAAATTGTATGGAAAATTTTTCCGAAATGTAACCAAAAATTTTCTAAAAATTTTGTATTCATCATTTAAGATTTTCGCTGAGAATATTTTCCAATTCTGTGAATAATTTTCTGTGAAAGTCTTAAGTCATGTGCGTAATTCTTTGGGAATTATGTGAGTAATAAACTAATGATATTTTCTAAAATTTAGTGGAAATTTTCCAAAATTTCGTGAGACTAGTTGTAATAAAAGTCCTAAAATTTTGTGGAAAATTTTTTCGAAATCTAAAATTTTTTAAACATTTTGTGTTTATTATTGGGATTTTCGCTGAGAATATTTTCCGATTCTGTGAAAATTCTCTGAAAATTTTTTTTGAACAAAAGTTGTAGATCGAGTTCTTGGGAGTAATTTTGGTTATTATAAAAATTTCAACAGAACCCCTCCCTCGCCTCCAATTTTGTCTAATGCCACGTAGATACTTAATATTCAATTTGAAGAAAAGAGATGGGTTTAATTGAAAATTTTTCCAAACAAATGTTGTAGATTAAGATTCTAAGAATAATTTTGGTCATTACAAAAATTTCACATAGACCCCTCCTTCCCTCCTATTTTCCATTACATAGCAGTATGGAGAATACTTTTCATTCAAAATTGGGGAGTGAGGGCCTAATCAAAAATATTGGAAACTATCGCGTATTTTTCTTACCGATAAATATACCATCGCCGTTCTCGAGCTACCTATTTCAAATAGGTACTGATATATCGAACGCGATAAGACCATATTTATGAAGAAAATACGAAAGGACAACAGACCATTAAGGAAACAACATTAGTGGAAGAAATCACCTCATACCCGTTCAATGGCATACGACAAAATCTGTCACTTATTGGGCTAATAAGAAACACATATCTATACCGTACAATCCATGGTCGCTGCTGTAGCAACATTGAACAAAAAGTACTCTATGGAAGTTAGAAAAATAGTTATAAACGAAGAGAGAAATTGAGAGAGAAAGAGAAAAAAATGAAATTTCATTGTTTACCCGATTTCATTTTGCCTACTCGGCAGTTCGTCGTGCGTACTCGTACATTTCGCAAATAGCAGCGTAGCGTTCGCGAGCGAGTGAAAAACTTGTCTGAAAAATAGTTTACTTTAAACCCTTATTTCTAATCTTTTATATCCCTTTTGGAAAAACGCCGTTAATAAAATATTGACAAAGTTGTCGGTGCTGTCGTCGCCTCCGCTTGCGCGCGCCCAAGTCCGGCAAATTGTTTACTTAAGCACAGTCAGCCGATTAATTTTGTTTACAGAGGTGTTTGCATTATTAACCATTTTCAGGAAAGTTGTTGATGCGTTCCATGGAAACTTGTTTGTTTTAATGAGCTTCGGTTTTGAATCGATGTACACATACATATACGTGGAGTGCTACTGCCATGCTCAAGTAGACGAGGAGGTGCCCAGAGAGAGGCCCCCCAAGCCACGTCTCTTACTCGCCCTCTTATATTTTATACAATATGTGTACAAACATCGAGTACATATTTCCCGAAAACCAAACAAATCTCCGCTATCGAACGAGTTAATTCGATATTAATTATTAAACGAGAAACCTTATGTAAATTATCGAATACGAGACGAGATGCGATGAGTGGTACCCTGCTCCTTGACCCCGCTCGTCGTTCTCTTTCTTATCGAATATCGTTGATCTCTATTTATGACCACGTCTCTTCTCCATTTCTGTATCGAATGATACCATTGGACGATTTCTATACTCGTGTAAGTCTGGGTATATTAGAGATGGTATCTTTTTAGCTCTAGTACGCCTCATCTTCGCGACTTCGCGTCCAATTATATCGACGTGTTGTTTAATAACATATTACAGGGTATCGTAATCGAAAAAAATTACTCGTATGTTATATAATCGTGTTTCGTGTACGAAATTATACCGTGAAATCATCAAAGTGGCTGCAAATTGCAATGTACGGAGTATCTTCCATATACTTACTCGTACATAGGTACCTATGAGCCATGCCACGTATTGTAATACATAGATATGTATAAATTGCAACACCACAACAAAATATTACTTACTTACTTAGCCTAAGTACAATAATTCCATAGTAGTGTTACTTCTGAACAGTTCGACCCCCAACAAATTGCTATTTGCCACAGATGGTTTTCTTGGTTTATTCTACAGGAAAAAGTCTACTCTATCACATACTAAAAAAACCTTCCCGATCCGCTGCCCCTAAGTTAATTTTTTCGAGGCTCCAGCCCCTTAAAATCAGTTTTTTCCAAAAAAAGGGTGGAGGGAGGGGCCCAATCAAAATTTTTGTAGTGATCAAAAATATTTCCAAGATTTCAATCTACAACTTTTGTTTGAAATTTTTTTCAATTGGAACCCTTCTTCCTCTCTTAAGTTTTCATATTAGTACATGGATACCCAGTATTGAAAATTGAAGAGAGGTAGGGGTTGAATTGAAAAAATTTCAAACAAAAGTTGCGGATTGAAATCTTGGAAATATGTTTTATAATCACAAAAATTTTGATTGCACCCTTCCCACCACTCTTTTTCGGCATATTAGTACAAAGACACTTATCATTGAAAATTGGGAGGGAGCGAGGGAGGGAGGGGTTGAATTAAAAAAAATTTCAAACAGAAGTTGTAGCTTAAGGTTCTAAAAATAATTTTAGTTATTATAAAAATTTCGATTGGACGCCTCCCCCGTCTCTAATTTCATTTATATTAAGCTTCTATGTAGTTTCTACCTAGAAAAATTCATCAAAATCGCGATCTTGGCAGTGCAAACTAGAAGCTAGTGTCGACACTTGGGAAAAAATTTAATTTTTATAGACTCCTACTTCAAATTGTTAGGGGAGAGTAGTTGAAGCCCTTAAACGTGTATTTTGGTTTCAATTTTTTAGTTTTTCACCAAAATAAAATGAAAGGTTTTCGCTTTATTAATGGGTTCTTCTATGTGATAAAAGGAACATGCAGAATTTTTTTCAATTTTTTCATAAATGATTTTTCGCAGTTATAGCGCTTTGAAAATTATGTGTATTTCTTATGTAACTCCACAATGCTTCACCTTCGTCTTCAGCATTCCCTAGCTCAACTCCTATGAGTCACATAGAAAAATCCATGTGAACAAAGTTGTAGGAAATTTAATGTAGAATAATTTACTTTCAGATGTTTTTCCCCAAAAAGTTGAACCCCGACGAAATAAATTCAAAAAACTGATTTTGAGGAGGCTGGAATCACGGAAAAAGGAACTTGGGTGCGGCTTATCGGGGAGATTTTTCAGTATGTGATAGAGTAGACCTTCTCCTGCAAAATAATTCAAAAAAACACTTCTATAACATTTTTTGAGGGTATTGGTATTTGTTTGCCTATTTCCTGTGCAACAAGTTACGTGGTGAGAGGTTCAAGTGCCTTGAATTTACGTCGAGTGAAATGATTACGTATCGTAAAAATACCAATTCCACGAATCCACCGAGACGAGGAGTTCGTTATCGATGTATATTGTATATTTACGAGTAATTTACTCGCCACGAACTTTGTAATTGTAGTGAATTTATCAAAGAGTGAGAGGCTAGAAAGTCCACACGGTGTTGCAGATCAGACGGCGACGCGATTGTTTTCCTAAGATAATTGTTTATTTACAAAGGATCGGAACAGCGAATCTTTAGCATAACAAAGTTCAACCGCGATAAAAGGACGTTGACTAGAGTGTGCCGTGCTACTGGGTATTGTTATCATGCCAAGATTCCACATAAATGTGGAAAAAGGTCTAAATTTTTAAGGTTTGCTGATAAAGATTTCACGTGCGATAGTGCTGATGTTTTTTTTTTTTCAAGATAAATTTACTGTAATGGCTTTTAATTCAAGTCGTTAATAACGTGGTAGACGTTATATAGGTATACTTACGTAGAGAGAATGAGAGCTGTATATTCTGGAAAAAATTTAGCTCAATTTTATTTTCAATTTTTCACATCTAAATAAATTAACTTCGAAAAATAAACACAGACACAGAAGTCATACTTTCCCCTATTTTTAATTTATAAGGTATTAGATATATTTTTATTGAAATAGGTTACTCGCATATGGGTTGACCACGAGTTTTAAATCACGAATGAAAAACGATTAAAATTGATTCCTTTCCTTTACTCGAATCCCCTCTTCAAATTTCATCCATAACCCACCTATTTCCAAAACCAATGTAAACAAACGAAAGTTCGCTCTGGTAATTTTCCATCTGTCGCAATAAAGAAGCAGGAAAATGGTATATTACATATGGGTTGTTGAAATATATATTAATAATAAGAGTTTTGATAATCGAGTTCAGATTAGTAGGGTTATAATAGCGCTGGCGATGCGCTATTGCAATAACACTGGAACCGACTACTACCACCACCGACACCGAGGTATGAAAATGTGAAAATTTACCTTGTTAAATGACCCGTTAAAAAGTACCCTCCTCCAGGGAGTATTTCATTTGGGCGGGGTGATAGCAGTGAAACGATGGTGGAAATGATCAAATTGCAAATCTCGCATGCCATATGCATACTTTTAATGTGCACGGGTAGGTACGAGTAATAATTTCAGGGCTGAAGAAAAAAGGTGGCGAGGGGGAAATGGAAAACTGCTCAGGAGATCATTTGAACTCATTGGTGTAAGGTGTAAGTTGAATTGATTTTTTTCTTCATCGTTATAAAGAGTGGTCTCAATTTTTCCAAGTTAGGAAAACTGTGCTGGACCCCATTGTACATTTTTTCATGCATATATTATTATTGTAAATTTTCAACATTTTTATTTTTTCAGTTGAAGAATTTTTTCAAAATATTTTTTAATTGTTGATCCAACATTTTTTGAAAAAAATGTAAAAAATTCTTTTAAATTTTGTTAAAATATTGAGTTATGTTTAAAATTAAAAAAAAAAAAAAACTTCATTGCTTGAAATCAATAAAATTATTAAAATTTGGACAATTTGGTATCAGAAAAGAACTCTTTTGTTAGGTTATTTTTTATTTTTAAAGAAAGAAGAATTGAGAGAAAAAAATGATTAAAAATTCTATTTTAAAAATTGATTTATTTTTAATGGTTTCAAAAATTGAAAAAAGATCTATGAGAAATTCTTTTAAAGCTTTACCCCCGAGCGGCACACTCGATCGATAGTATCGGAAGATGTAACGTATCGATAAAAAATCGTTTGAAAATCTATAGATGTTCTCACGATATTATAAAGATTTATCGGTACAATTTCATAGGCAAAAAATCTAAAAACTATCGAATTCGATATTATTAAGATTTTATGACGATATTCGTCAACGATACTATCGACAAAGAATATTAAATTTATCGATTCCGATTTTTTAACGATTTTGTAAAGATATTTAAAACTATATTATCGACAGATTATATGAAATTTCTCGACTTCGATATTTTACCGATTTTTTACCGACATTTGAAACTATAGTTGAAACTATATTATCGACACATAATATGCAATTTCTCGAATTCGATTTTCTAAAGATTGCGTGAAGATATTTGAAACTATATTATCGACACGTAATATGAAATTTCTCGATTTCGATTTTTTAACGATTTTGTGACGATATTTGAAACTATATTATCGACAAATAATCTGAAATTTCTCGAATTCGATTTTTTAACGATTTTGTGAAGATATTTAAAACTTTATTATCGACACGTAATATGAAATTCCTCGAATTCGATTTTTCAACGATTTTGTGGCGATATTTGAAACTACATTATCGACACGTAATCTGAAATTTGTCGAACGATTTTTCAACGATTTTGTGACGATATTTGAAATTATTTCCAAATTGGTGAAAAAAATTTTAAGTCCAACACGTCTGGAAGTACTAAACTTCCTATTATAAGCGTTTTATTGCCGATTCCTCAACGATAAGGTATGGTATAGTGGTTAAGGAAGAGGAATACCATGCAGGAGGTAGATGGTTCAAGCCCCACGGGTGGGAGATTTTTTATAATTATTTTTTGACTTTTTCTGAAATGATCCTCTTACCGTAACATGAATAATGTGTTTAGGCATAGTTTAATGTATTAATTATGCTAATTAATGATTTTTAATTATAGGAAAAAGCTAATAAAAGACGAAAAATCGAAATAAAAAATCGACAGAATATCGAATTCGATAAAGTGTCGCAAAAGTTCCGCCTAAATCGTGAAATTATCTTTCGATATTATAGATATATTATCGATAAAATATCTTACTATAATCTCGAAATTTTTGCTAACTATAATTCGTCGATAATCTATCTATATATCGAAAGATAATTTCACGATTTAGGCGGAACTAACGCGACACTTTATCGAATTCGATATTCTGTCGATTTTTTATTTCGATAATTTGTCGATTGTGCTGCTCGGGCCTATATTAATTTGTTTCAAATTAGAAATTTTAGAATTTTCACAAAAACATGTAATGAAATGTTGAATCGGAAAACACTTTGACGATTTCAAATTAAAAAAAAAAGAAGAATTTCGTGTTTTTCACAATTTTTATTCTATTTTTAAAAAAATCGGTAATACTTTTGGAATTGAATCTAGAATAATTAAGATGAACTACGTGTTAAGCTATCAACATAATTATGTTTTTATTTAATATTAATATAATAAAAGCAGAAGACTCGAGTAAACACTTGAAATGACGAGTATATAAATAACTAAATAAGTATAGGGATTAACAAATTAAATATTTCGTTAATAATTTGAGCAAACATTTGTATGATTTCTTTATAGTCAATATCGATATCTCGCTCAATGGCAATAATTAACAGACCTTCTAATGTGTAATCGCCCATGGTAGTACGAAGATCAGTTTTCACTCGCTCAAGTTTTGAAAATGTTCGTTCCGTTGATGTGCTAGTAATGGGTAAAGTGACTACTATTTTCAATAACACAGGTAAAGTTGGGAACGTCACATGAAATTTCGAACCGAAAAAAAGAACAATCTGTTTTGTTGGAATTTTTTCTACATCTGGCTTGAAGCAGATTCTAATTCCAGCTATGCTCTATGATCTCCATTTCTCGAACACGCTCCATCGGGTGCGATGCGAATCTATCCGTCACAGTCCCTTATGAGATCCTTTTTTTGGAGTTTTTCTTTCAGTAGGGATTCATTGGTAATTCATTTCAGCTCATTGCGAATTTGGGTTTCTCGCAATGTTGTTTAAAGTATATTTTATTAGTTTTTAGATGGAAGTTGCCGTAATGGTATCTTCAATGCACCATGCTTCATTTGGTGTTATCCCATGGTTTTGGAGTATTATTTTCATTTCTTCCACAGTTCCGCAATGTACTCGACACACTCATGCCATCCATGATGAAGGGTGACAACTGACAAGTACTAACAGTATAAGTCAAAATCTACTCGGTGTTTGATCATTGAAACACATTGCTTTGGTCTCGTCATTTTTTCTCTTGGCTTCATTCTTTTGACTGTTCAAAGATATCATTCACATAAATTAAAAACAAGATCGGGCCTCCTGAGGTACCTACTTCTTTCAAAATTGTGTGAAACTCTCCAATTTTATCTGCAATTTTAACCGCCTGAAGTCTCCTTTCCAAATATGATTTGAACCATTTGTGCTGTGTACCCATAATTCCGCGGTTCCATAACTTCTGCAAAAGGATGGCATGATCGACAGTGTCAAATGCCTTGCACAGGTCGAGGTATACCACCATTGCACAGTCACCTGAATCCAGACCCTCCGCCACTTCTTTTATGTGGGCATACAGTGCATTGGGCGTGCTCTTACCCGGAAAGAAACTATACTGGTTCTTGGCAAAAAAAAAATCATACGGCAAAGAAAATTTAAAACCCTTTCTTTCATCACTTTCTTTAATATTTTTGACATCACAGGGAGAAGAAAAATAGGCTCAAGCACCATTTCGTAGCTTTTCCCTTCCGAAGATTTTACCCTCTTTGACTTTGGAGCCATAGATAAATAATAAAGGTTTATCGAATATTTCTCAAATGTGGTTAATTCTTTCTTCGTCCTTTCGGCTGCTAATGCAAGGCGATGCATTGCCATGGAATCTTCTAATACCGTCTCTTTTTCTTGCCATACTTGATAGATGATTATAAATTGAACGAAAATGTCATAGACGATTTAGCGGGTTTTGCACTTTACTACCATTCTTATATACAGGGACCACTCCTTGATTCAGAGATTTATTCAATAGGTCAGTCAAAATTGCCGCCAGTTCCATGGAATTATCTTTAAATATTTTTGCAGGAATATTATCAAATCCAGTAGTTGGTTTCTTAGCAAGACCTAAAATCGTGTTGTGAATTTCTTTATTAGACTATTAGTTACCTACAGGAAGGCGTCCAACACTGCTCACTGTCTCGACTGGGAAGGAATCTCCCACATCAAATTCAGACAGGCGATCAGTTGCTTGAATGAAAAATTTATTAAGCTCGTTCGCAATTTTTTCCTCGTTACTTTCTACTGATAATTCTTCCACGCCTACAATTAACTACCTTCTGTAATTTCTCCTTTTTTTTTGACCCCTTATCGATTTAATATGACTCCTTCTTCTTCATCAAGGAATTCATCCAATGTTTTAGATAAACAATTGAACATGTGGATCACACTAAATCTACTAAATATTGTTATATAGTTAAGACTGATTGTGAGACCTATATAATCGGAATGTCCTATTCTTGGTTTATTACTGAATCATAATCACATAACATAATTAAAATGTAGGAAAATAGTATTGCAATATACATAATGAAGATTTTTTTTAAAAACAAGATTAACGGTGTATAATGCTGCTGTGGCGGCTTGGAAGAGTAACCACCATCGAGTATGTGTGCCAGAATGAGAAAGAAACACAAGAGCGAAAGAGAAAGAGGAAATTATAGCTGGCAAATGGTTTTTCGGCTAAAGGGTGGTGTATTTCAGGAATCAACCCTTAACGCTACCACCCCTTTTGGCTTTCGACTTGATTTTAGCTTACGGTTAGCCGCGTCGCCGTAGCTTTTTGCTCCGGCTGCCTCGGCCAGCCCCCAGCCCGCCAATGTGCTCGGCACTATGTATGGTGTCCGCAGCGACGACGACGACGTCGACGTCGTCGTAGTTGTCGACGATGGGTACATGCTCGCCGAATTCATTGCCGAACCACGTTTCTTTGACACCCTCAATATCGTGTGCGTATGACACAAAACCCACTATTTAATTATTTATGCCGCAACTATCAAAGCAGAACGTACGGTTTTTCGTGTCCCTGCCTCTCCCCCTCCTCCCCCCGCCCCAATACCTTTTTTCCATCGTGGTCGTCGACGTCGGTAGTCGTCTCCACCGCTACACATATACTCATACGTAACGTACGGTTATGAATATTATGAATACGTGTGGTATGTGTATGACTATGAAGTAACCACCCACGAAGAGAACGTTCGGCGTCGACAATACGTTTCGAAAGTCTCGCCATCCTAAGCCTAAATTCAAGCTGCTCGATGGGACGGCGCTTATTAGCTGATTTTTTCATTCTGTCATAATAGCGTGCGAAATTTACAAATTGTATGGACGAGGGGGTGCTACAAATCAATTCCACTCCGTAGCTTGGAATTAATTTCTACTTCGGTTTGTCGAATCACCAACGGATCAGGCTGGATCCGCAGTTGTCGGTGGAGATATCTACGCGAGCAGATTCCGCAAGTGAGAGAGATGGAGGAGCTCAAGACGTTCAAATCGAAGAAGCTTTAGTACGCTCGAAGGAATCAGCAATCTCTGTCGGATTGAATAGAATGAGAGACCAGGCTGTAGGCTATAAAGTGTTAGGATGTGAGAGTAATTGAGAGATAATTGGATTGTGTAAAAATATATGGTTGTCAGATGAGGGAGAAAGGGTCGCGTGCCTAGCTACCATGTTCGACTTGGAACTTGACTTAATCTATGCAAATCTGTTCAACAATTCCAGAAACGCAGCCAAGATTTAGGAAAACCACGACCACGACTCGTACTGATTTAAATGCCACATTCATAGGCTGGCACTTTCAGATGCCACGTGCTTTTGTAGTCTTTCGAACCGGTTCCGGCGTCTTCCATTGGTTGTAATCTCTCCGAGTATATAATTTAAATCATTAATCGCTTTCGATCCTGTTTATCTATGTATTAGATAAATTGATGGACAGAGTATGCTGCGTACTTTAAATATATATTTTAATTATAAATAAACACGAGCCGGAGCACACGTGATAATTCATGTGCCCACTATAAATATACAGCTATTCGAATACGATGGCGTTGTGTAAATAAATTGCAGCCAGCAATTTTACTTTCGGTACATACAGTGTATGTAATAATAACATCAGAACGTGCTGCAGAAACGTGTAATTTGATTTCTAGCGTAAAAGCTACGCGAAAGCAATTATTATATACTAAATTCTGTCATTTAAAATGAAGTAAATTATTACTTTGGTGAAGCCCGGGACCTTGTTACTTGACGGATTACGCTTTTATATATTTCCTCGACACCTGAAACGTTTCCGTTCGACATTTTTAAAAATGATTTTTTTTTTTCACTTCGCCTCTCTTCGCCCTTCTACCGTATATTTTACTCGCTAAATTGATTTCATTTTACGTTTGTCACTAATTAAATCGACAACGAGAATGTGTTTTTTGGAAGGCGACGCCAACACCGAGGTACCTGCATGTTTTCCCTGATTCCCTTCTTCATCGCGATGGAAAAAAATACCGTGTAGTTTGTGCAGGTCAGGAGGAAAGGTAGGGGTAAAACGTAGGCGGTAACGCAATTCCATGTTGATAATTATTTTTACGTTTTTTTTTTGTTTTTTTTTTTCATTATTCATTCCTTCTCATTTTCTTGGTTCTTTTTTCCGCTCGAATACGGAGTAAGATGTAATGGAATTTTTATCAATTTTTTCAACGCGACGTTTTGATGGAATAACCGCGTGATGGTGGAAATTTTTCAACATTTTCAGTGAATGCAGTTTTGATTTCGTGATTTTTTTTCAACAGATTTCTACATTCTGCAATTGAAAAAATCATAGAACAAAATTGTCACAGTCATAATTACCCAACAAATATGTACCTATGTATTTAAAAAGTTATAAAAAATTTACAATAATGATTTTTATGCAAGAAGTGAATGATTTTTTCACATTTCTTCCAACTTTTGGCCTAATGTGAGCACAAGTAGCTTTGCACGAAATGTTTAATTATAAAATTGAATTTACAGCCATTAATATAGCGAAAATGATGATTCTTGGAAATTTTCATTTCGAAAGTAATTTCATAGCATTGGTTTTGTGGCCTCAAATGTCGAGCAATAACTTTATAAATTTTTTGATCTTTGACAAAATGCTGTAAAAATTATAGAATTCTTTTTCTTCAAGATTGATTTGCTTTCAATGCTAAAATGAAAATTTTAAATCGACTTGAATTTTCCCAAACCATTTAAATCTGTTGCGTAGAAAAATCTATTCAAAGGCACCATTTTCTCTTGAAGTTACTCAGTTAAAGACAAGCTTTTCATTCTCAAGTTTAATAGTTGAATGAAAAATTGGAAAGAAATTTCAAATCAGTTTAAGAAAATTAAAAATACTGAATTGTAGGTACAGCTGTTGTCGGGTTGAAAAAAAGAAAGAAAAAATGGCCACATTTGCTGGAATTGAAAAAAAATATTCTAAATCCACTGGGATTGAACAAAAATTGCTTTTAAAAAAATTTTCCACTCATGAATTCAAATTTCAAAAAAAGTGATGAATTTTTTTTTTGAAATTTTTATTTGTGATGTACTATACAGTTGTAGGGTAAAAAAAATGAAAAATTGCCAAATTTGTATTTTTAAAAAAAATTCCAAATCCATTGGAATTGAAAAAAAATTGATTAAAATTTTTTTTCGACTCATGTATTCAAATTTCGACGAAATTGATGAAATTTTTTTCAAAATCATAACTTGGGATTGGGAAGTTCTACAGTTGTAGGGTTGAAAAAATGAAAAAATTGCCAAATCCGCTGGAATTGAACAAAAATTGATTTAAAAAATTTTTAGACTCATAAATTCAAATTTTTACGAAATTGATGAAATTTTTCTCAAAATTATAACTTGAGAAGTCCTCCTACTTGTAGTTATCTCGATGCAGCTTTGGCTTGCATTGCAATCAAAAAGGAAAAATAAGCTCTGTAAAAAGTCGAATTGATTTGTAATTTCACACGCTCCCCTTTTTGAGGGTTTACTTTTTCTCCTTGAAAGGTCTTCATATTATTCGATCCATAATTGAAAAGATTTTCACACAGAAGTTGTATATTGCGATCCTTGGAATATAATTTAGGTTATTACAAAAATTTTGATTGCACGCCTCCAACTTTATCAATTTTGCATATGTACCTGTAAAAACGATCCGGTTAATTTGATGAGTAGAGCCTGACTCAAAGAGTAGTGAACAGAAAATAAGTTAATAACTTACTCGTATTATTTTGTCTATACTCAAAATTGCTTCGAATTCCCCCTTCTATTTTTAGCCGAATTTAAAAAAAAAATGATGGCTATTGTGTCTGACCCTGATTTAGAAGGAGGGGAGGTAGAAAAGTTCTGACTTCATTTGTTGACGTTTGGGACCAAAAGATGATGATCTGTCACATATCACATATTTATATATATATATATTTATTAGTAATTTTCCCGCTACTTTTGGGACTCTGGCGGAGAGTCCAATGGGTCGAATTCGGTCAAATTTGTTGTGTAGAGTCCCCCTTGGAGTAGGAATGATGCAAAAAAAATTTTGAGGCCCAACTCAAAATTGGGGATATGACCCCTTTTTAAGGGGGGTGCGAAGAAGCCCCAAAATCATGAAATTTTTTGAAACTTGCCCCAGAGATGAGAACCCTAATTACCTCCAACATATTCAAATTTCAGCTCTACAAGTCATCCCCACTCCATTTTGGGGGCCAAAACGTGGATTTTGGGGTCATTTTTTTCACGTTGATCAGGCTACAGACCCCCCAAATGGGGATGGGGGCCCAAATTTTCATCATAGATCGAGTTCGTGCCCCTGATGTGCCTTTTGTAGGTTTCAACTTTTGGGCCCCCTTTGACCTTTGTCCAGGGTCAAAAATCAAAATTTTTCACGATTTTTCACGTTTTTTCTCGCTTCTCGGTACGTTGATCAGCCTGCAGCCCAAACCAAATGACCTTGGAGGCTAAAATTTAGTATTTAGGATCGGTAAGGGTCACTGAGGTGCCTTTTGTGGTTTTTGACCCTTGAGCCCCAAAATTTGGGGTGGGCCCTTTTTGTGGGGGCTCTAAAGGGGCCCCAATGTGACAAAATGATTTGAAATTTCTACCAACAACAGTGACTTTGATTGTCTCCACTGTATTCAAATTTCAGCTTTCCAAGTCATCCCCACCCCATTTTAGGGGCTAAAAAGTGGATTTTGGGGTCATTTTTTCAAGTTGATTGGGCTACAGTCCCTCCAAATGGAGGTTGGGAGTCCAAAATTTCATAGTAGTTTGAGTTCATGCCCCTGATGTGCCTTTTGTAGGTTTGACCTTTAAACCCCTTTTGAATTTGATACAGGGTCAAAAATCAATATTTTTCCAGTTTTAACCTGTCTTTTCTGATGCGTTGAACAGCCTACAGCCCAAAACAAAAGACCTAAAAGGTCAAAATTTGGGATGTAGTGTCAGTAAAGGTCACTGATGTACCTTTTGGGGTTTTCGAGTTTTGAGCCTCATTTGACCCTCGTACAGAGTCAAAAATCAGAAATTTTCACGTTTTAACCCCTTTTTTGGTGTGTTGGCCCCCGTCTTCAAAGCCGAAAGTGAGGAGAGGGTTGGGGCTTCGCCCCAACCCTCTCCTCCTATGCCTCTATATGGGCCTCCATCTGGAGAATTGGAAGTGACGAGGTGGTTGGGGGCGGAGCCCCCATCTGAAGAGCTGAAAGTGAGGAGGGGGTTGGGGCGGAGCCTCAACGGGGGTATGGGGCGGAGCCCCATCTGAAGATGAAATCTTCAATGCAGACAGGAACTAAAACTGAAGACAAAAACCTGACATTTTTATACTGAATTTGAAGTTAAAACTGATAATGAAACTGAAATACCATGGATGAAAACGTTTTTAAAGTGGTACACTAACTTGGAAAAAAAAATTCGGCTGGCTGTCGCGGAGCATCTTGACTGCTACGCGTTTTTTTCGATTGATAGGTATCTCACACAGAGCCCATCTTACAAGATCGTTGATCCTTTGGGCGTACCATAATACGTCGATAAAAATCAAAGGAGAGAAAAAAACGATTAAAACATCAGCAACAGCATCAGAGAAGCAAACCAAATCGAGGTATTTTCAATTTCACGGTATAGTCTATAAAAGTACCAGGCGACGTTCGGAAATAAATAATTAAATCGTTCGACGATACGTTTAAAGGCAGCGGTATGGCATATGTACCTAGTCATCTGCGATCCTCTTACCACCCTCGTCTTCCTATCACATCTCAGCCTTTAAGTTTGATTGTGGCAGTCCCACAGTCGCCAGCTTATATGCAGTACGACGCCGTCCAACGAAATTCACGCTGTCGCTGCAAAAAAAAGTTCACATATTCGCCTACAGTACCCATCGAGAGCTCGGTGCACTGGCAGGGGACCAGCGCAGGGTGTACACAGTGAGAAAAAACTGCTCCAGCCGAATACGTAGATAGGTACCGTAATCATTAGACAAATCTGTGTATACGATTACGAACTCATTGTACCGTAACAGTGGGGTGCTGTGGTCTCGTCTTTGGGGAACATCATGGTTGACGGATGATTACCTTCTATGATTGAGACATCGCGGGCAGTCTTTCAAACCATTTGTCTCAGACAAATACATACACCAAGATCGAAGGTACAGAGTAGTCGCGTATACCGGAATCCGTTGGTTGTGTCGACTCGACGCGACGTCCAGTACCATTTTATTTTCTCTCTCTCTGCAGCAGCTGAAATCTAGCCCAGGATGGTAAAAAAATTCACGCTTAAACAAGACCATCACGTATTGGTACCTAAGGAGTTCCAACCCGATAAGCTTCGATTATCTCAATCTGTTTATTTTCGATACTCTGTACTAATTATAAAATACACTCGAATACGAGCATGAGCATGAGCATGATAAGGTAGATAGAAAAACGAAGGCCTACGAGGCTACGACCCACCTTTTTTAACTCTTTCGGAATTAGAGGCTGAACTAGCCCAGATTGAAAAATATATATTTTAGTATCTGGATGACATGAAATATTTCAAGAATCCTGAATTTTATTCAACACCACCCCCCCCCCCCCCGGGGTCAATATTTATACTGAGAATTCTCAAAATTCAAAATTTCTCAAAATCATTCACGATATATCCATATGATTTTTGAAATGTTCAAATGATGATAATTAATCTCAAAATTTATTAATTAATAATAATATGAATTCACAAAAAAAAAAAAATGTAATTTAGGTTTTTTTTTTTGAAAATCCAAAAAATGGTGTCAAAAATGGTTTTTAAATTTTTGACAAGTATTTGAAAATACTTTACGACCCCAATTGAAAAGTATTTCAAACAAAACTTGTGTATATTGATTTCACGAACAATTTTGGTTATTACAAAAATTTTGATTGGACCACTCTTTTCCCTCCAATTTTGCATTTTACGTACTTTTTTGCCTAATATAAAAACTATGCTTTCTATGAAAAAAAGTGTAGTGTAACCAATCTTGTATAACATGAAATTTTCCAGCTAGTATACATATCTTGAATTTTACATTGACTCGAAATTACAAGAGTTGAAATTATTCATTTTTTTTAAAATTGTGAATTTATTCTTTAAAAAAAATTGAATTTTTTCTTTTCTAAAATAATTAAGAGATTTTTTTTTATTTAAAAAAAAAAAAAATATATGAAAGATTTGTTTAAAAAAAATAAGGGATTTTTTTCTCTAAATGTAAATAAATAAAAAAGAAATTACAGATTTTTCTCCGCAAAATTGAAAGATTCTATTTTATTTTATTTTTTAAAATAGGTAGGAGATTTGTTAATAAATAAAAAAAAAAAAAAAAAAAAACTGAGTAAAAATTAAGAGATTTTATACATACTTAAAAAATTTTTGAAAATTTTTCTGCATAATTGAAAGATTTTTTCAAAGAAATAAGACAAGTTTTTTTCACTTCCAAATTCTGAAAAGTTGTTACTTACTCTAAAAAAATTAAGGAATTTTTTCCCAAATAAGTGAGAGATTCTTTCTCCAATAAAGTTGAGAGTTGTTTACCCCCCCCCCCCTCCACCTCACCAAAAAACAATTGAAAGATCTTTTTTTAAATTCTTCCCCAAGTAACAAAACAAAATTCTGCATAAACTCTCAAAAATAGAGCCTCTTTTTCAATAAAATTTGCTCCAAAAGTGAATCTTTTTTTAATAATAATAATAAAAAAAACAGGCAAACAAACAAACAAAGTAAGTATAACTCAAACTAACAGAATAAAAATTCAATAGATTTTTACTAAATAAAAATTTTAAAAAAAGTTTTTCAAGTTGATTTTTTACTCCCAAAATTTAGGGATTTCTTCCTCCCTAGAGATGAGATTTTTTTTTATTACAATAGTATTAAAGAGTATTTTTATTGCAATAATCAAAAAGAAAAATTTTCACTTCAAGAAAATTTTAATTTTATTATAAACAAAAAATTGAGATTTGTTTTTTTCTAAAAATAGATTAAGGGAAGATATCTTTTAAAAAAACAAAGATTTTTTACTCCAAAAAATTTTTATTGAATTTTTTTTAGACAAAATTCCAAATTTTTGAGAAAAAATTGGAATTCCTTTCTTTAAAAAATTAATTTTTTTTTGTTGAAAAATATTAAATTTTGTTATATTGAAAAATCTTATTTTGTGAAAATTTTTCAACAGTGTTACAAAAAAATTGAATGACTCTCATCAGAGGAAATTCCAAACTGAGTAGAAAGAAATTAAGGGCCTGAAAAATTATTGCACTGGAGCACTACTTGGCTCTCCTCGTCATACAGTATTCAAAATACAGATGCTAAAAGATAAAAGATAATGCTTCAAGGGTTCATCCATCTATTCTCGATCCTCGGGACCTAATTATAAAATACACTCGAAGATATGAGCTTGAGCATGAGCATAAGCAGGTAGAAAGAAAACCGAAAACGAAGCCCTATACGACCCACCCTTTTAAACTCATTTTTTCACTCTCACGAATACGTGTTTAGTACTGGAAACATTACCATAACAAAAATGGAAGAAATAAGAGCCGGAGTTGTGCGTGGTATAAAGAAGCAGAAGAAGGAGAAAGATGTAACAAGATGAGCTGCAGCACACGTATATAAAGATCCAATAAAAACAAAAGTGTGTGTAAAATTCATAAGGTCAGTTTAACCAACCCCTACGTAGAACCCTCTTTGTTTTCTGGTTGGTCTAGTCTTGTGTTTTAACTAAACTGCTGATTTTTAAGTGGGTACCCATTTAAACGTCGTCGACGCATGCGTCGTAACCCTACAGCTGGGTACTTGATACACCCGCCGAGATACTTCCTTTTCTGCGCTAAGCTAGCGATGAAGAAAAAAAATCGACATATGTGGCAGCCTCACTCAGCTCACAGATACACCTTGAGTTTGGCTAGTGTAGCATTTTCCTATATAAAATACGCGTAAAAATCTCCACCCTGGTAAACTCTTTAGGAGAACGTCGCATCGTCGACTCGTCGCGAAAAAATTATCATTTCAGTCTCGTGGGCACAATTGACTTGGCATAGTCGAATGATTAAATGGAAATAGGGGAATGTCATGAATGGTAATTGTGAATAGTCGTCGACATAATAAAAAGAAAAATGAATAGCGCCACAGATATCGGTTACTGGTTACATCGGCAAATCTTTTGATAAGTTTTCAACAAGTTGGAAATGATTTCGAGTTTTAAAAACACTTTTTACTTTCTTTTTTTTTTCTCCATCTTGATGCTTTTTTCATTCGCTGCTATTCCGTCCGATTCGTCGTGTTTTTCTTTCTCATCTAATAATGCTATACGATCGTAAACAGCTCGGTTTATATTTCTACGCGTTGATAATTTTAATAAATTACGTAATTTTTCTCTCCCCCCCCCCCCACCCCTTTCATTCTTCGTCTATAATTAATATTTTAACCTCAGCGAGAAGGGTTGTGGCAGGTATGTTGCGTATATGTACGTACGGATGGCGAAAATATGCAAATTATTCGCCTCTCTCCGGCTCCTGCCCATAGTTCAACTCATATGGTCTATCTGTCGCCTCTCTCCTTGTCCCTCCGAGTACACATACTATTTTACGATTAGACATGCTGAACAAATTCATCACGGTTACCCTCCAGTTCTCCACGTTGCACCGAATATTGTAAATTACTCGGGAGTCTATGTACGTATATCGTATATGTAAGTGGTAAAGATGTGTGCGTAAATTACGTGAGGATCGAGGAGTAGATGTACGTACGTAGCGTTATAAGGTCGTAATTTATAACGTATTTAATCTGCATTAATTCCCACGACGATGTAATTATAATTAATGTTATTTAAATTATTATGCCTAACGGGATTGTCTATCGGCATTATTTCACATTAAATTTAAATTTTTTTCTCAAGTACCTTATATACCTAATACCTATCCACCTTTATTAAACTATCTACCCTGGATATAGGCATCGTATGCGAGTATTTTTTCACATCGAAGAAAATCGCACCTTTTTTTTATACCTAGATTAGTGTGATTAATTATTCGCGCATGGGCGAAATTTTTTATAGGGTTGGAATGAGTTAAAAATGTTAATTTCGAGTTGAATTTAGTATGTGAAGAAAACTAACTTACCTGGCAGGGGAAATTTTTATTCCGATCTTCGATTGCTATAGATGATACATACCTATAGAGTGGTAATTCTCATATTCCGCAGTTTAAGCAATTTATTTCGCAATTTTCATAGTTGTGCATGTGGTAAGATCACATCTGCTGAGATGAGGGGGAAAGTTTGCGAAATGTTCACAATTTTTGCCATTTAAAAAATCTTTTTGAATTTTTGTAAGTTAAGTATTTTTATATAAGGTAAAGGTGCCGAATATGACGCCGTTCCTAATATGACGCCATGCCCGATCTCGGAGTCTATTAACACTACCCGGCTGGAAAAAATTTAAGTTGTTGCCCATGATGCACAGACTATGTACATACAGAAATTACCACCCTAGAAGCCCAAAAAAAGTGACCAGAGCAAAAAAACGAAAATTAGTTTTTCACTAGCGTCTCGCGGTTACACTTTTTTTGGCTCCCATCACGTCATATTTTTCCAAGTCCATAATATGCTTACTTCAAAAAAGTGTCCAATTGAAAAAACTTTCAAATAAAAGTTGTAGATTGAGTCTTTAGGAACAGATTTGGTTATTATGAAAATTTCGATTAGTGCCTTCCCCTCCCTCCAATATTGTCCAAAACGTTGGAACCCCATTATTCAAAATTTGGGATTGGAAGGGGTTTAATTAAAAAAAAATTTCACACAAAAGTTGTAGACTGAGATTTCGGAAATAATTTTTTGATTATTATAAAAGTTTTGCTTGGACCTCTCCCTTCCCTCAAATATTGAGTAATAGAGTATGAACTTGTAGTATTGGGCATAAAATAGGAATTTGTAAGGGGAGAAGGGGGAGGAAGGGTCAAAACAAAATTTTTATAATAACCAAAATTATTTTCGAAATCGCAATCTACAACTTTTGTTTGAATTTTTTTTTTATTAAACCCCTTCCAACTCCAAATTTTGAAAAATGGGGTATCTACGTTTTAGGCAATGTGGGAGGGAAGGGAAAGGACTAATCGAAATTTTCATAATAACCGCAAAACTATTTCCAAGGACTCAACCTACAACTTTTATTTGAAAGTTTTTCCAATTGAACACTTTTTAAAAGTACGCATATGCATTTGGAAAAAATATGACGTAATGGGATAAAAAAAAATTATCTGCGAAATTAAAAAAAATTGATAAATAATTTCTTGTTTTTTGGAATAATTTTTCCTCCATTTTTTTGAAATAAAAATTTCTCTTACCTATTTCAAAAAAAAAAAAAAAAAAAATTAAACTTCGTTAATATCATCATTTTTTTTATCTCTGAAAAAAAATCTGATCACTAATTTTTTTATTAGTTTTTAGATTCATCAGAAGTGTCAGAAGTGATTCACTATAGACTTTTTTCGACGTTTTCTGTTTGTTTAGTGATTTCTAAAAAATTCTGCAATACGAAGTTTTTTGTTGCATTTTTTCAAAATAGAAATGAAAAATTAAGTACCCAACTTCTCACGACACCCTATTATCTTCTTTCGCCCCAATTAACTCGAATAATCGAGGTTCTACTGGAAGCACTTCTAAAATAGCAATAACTGCTTCAAAAATGAATTTGGGTAAATAGTTGAAAGTCTTCTGATTTACAAATGTGTTATGTACCCAAATTGAATTAACTTTTAAAGTATTTTCCTCCAGATTTTTGAGAAAAATTTTCAGCAGAAAAGATCTGGAGAAAAATGAAAAACTTTGGAAAAAATGTCAAATAAAGCTAAGAATTCTTGAAAAAACAAAAATCAAGCAGGTATATTTTCTGTAAAATTTTATTTCGTTTTGAGAAAAATTTCTTTTTTTTTCAAAATTTTCGGGGAAAGTTTTTTCACAAATTAGATTTCTTTCAGTAGAATTTTTAATGAGAAAATTTTAACCAAGTAAGTACCTACCTACATACTTATTATATTACGAATTTTTATGTGATTTTTTTATTATTAGAGCATTAGGTATTATTTTTTTAGGAATTAAAAAATAAAAATCAGAGAACAATTTCCCTAGTTTTTCAAAAAAAAAAAAAAAAAAAAAAAAATCAAGATGTTAAAGGAATTTTTCAAAACTTATCAACAGGGAAATGGTAAAAAGGGAATTTGAAGGAAAACAAGAGATTCGAGTAGACTTTCACTCTCCAAAGAATACCTAATAATATTAGTCTGTAATAAGATTTCTTTAGGGATACCTAATTTCTGAAAATATATTTTTTTTTTTGTTGAGAATTTTCAATTAAAATCTTGAGATTTTCTCATAAAATAAGTTTTATCCCTAAAGAAATCGCAACATAGAATATTATTTTCAAGTAGGTATTTTTTGGAGAGTGAATCAATCATTTACAGTTTTCTAAGTGAATCTCTCGTTTTCCTTCAAATTCTCTTTTGACAATTTCCCTCTTGAAACATGTTGAAAAATTTATTCAACGTCTCGAAAAATTACTTTTGAGAAAGTTTCTTTCATTAAGTACCATTTTTTAGATGTTCTTAATTGAGGTTTAAATCCCTCATGTTCCTTTATTTCCCTTACTTTTTAGTTCTGTTACCTATCCGTGATATAGTGTACGTAGGTACACTGAACCGGTTAAATAAAATTGATTGATTGATTGATTTCTCCAAAAAAGCATTAAAAAAAAAATCAACTGAAAATTCGTAATACCTACCTAAATAAAATTTTCTCATTGAAAATTATTCTGGAAAAAATCTCATTTTTGAGAAAATTTTTTCATGCAAAGTGAAAAATAGAAGAAAAAAACTTTTTACCTAATAAATCTCTTTTTTCTTTTTCTTTTTTAATTATAGGGACTTCCAATCACGTGATTTTTTGTTTGTTTGTTTACACTCTCGCTGGTAGGAATTTTCATCAATGTTCCCAAAACGTCGATGTTTCATTAGAAGCTTGGTGGGGGGGGGGGGGTTATCTTATACCAAAACAAATTTGTCAGCAGTATGTTAGTACATTTAGTTGAGGTTCCAACCACTTGGCGCGCTGATCACAAAATGTTTTCAAAATTACTGTTGGTTTTCAAAATAATATGTAATTGAAATTACTCAATTTTTTTCTATAGAGTAAAAGATAAAAATACAGTGATAATAGACGGAAACTGGTGAAAAAGATGATTTTAAAAAAAATACTTTGATTAATTTTCTGTTGTTCCATTTTATTTCATATTTCAAAACAATTTATTTCCTATTTTTCCATTTTATTTCATTTAAAATCAATTTTCATTATACCTACATGTGTTTAATTTTTCATTACGTATTCCTATTATCGATGTCTACATGCAGTAACGTATTAATGTAAGAATTGAAAATAATATAAAATTACTCGTACCGTCATATTACCTAAGCAAAATGAATATTGAATTAAATAATTAGTTCTTTGAATTCGGATTTTTGTTTCGTTTATAGTTACAATTCGCGTTCATTTTTACATCTAATAAAATTTTTAAAAACAAAAATTTTCTTTTTAAATTTTATTTCTATTTTCTTGGTTGAAAAAAATTTATACGAATAGTTGAACAAAAACAGCGAGTAATTAAGATTCAGCTAAATTAATTCCATAGTGTTATGATGGTAAAGTGATATTGATGTGTATTGGTATTTTTAATTTCAAAATTAAAAATTTGAATTTCAAAAAAAAAGAACAACAAAAGAAGCGCTAATACATGCAGTGGTTGAAACTCGAATTAAAAATTCTGATGACGTCAAAAAAAATAATAACAAAAAAAAAACCACGGAGAGGGCCATCTATTATAAACGTAGTTTATATTTATTTGTCTATGAGCTTTAGTATAATATCGTCGACATTTTGATAACCAATTACATGCCAATTTCCTACCATCGAAAAATTTGACGTCACTTTCGGAAGTCCCTATTGAAAAATTAGAAAAATGATTTTCTCAAAATAATTTTTTTTTATAGAAATGCATCCTCTTGATTCTTAGAATTTTGTTCTTGGATTTTTTTGTAGAAATTAATTTCTTATGGCATTTTTTCAAAGTTTCTCATTTTTCTGCTGAAAACTTTCCTTTTTGATAGAATTTTACTAATATATTTACCCGGGCCCAGTATCTCTCAATAAATGATGTCAATGCTATTTACTTAATTAAACTCTTTATTATATAACTCAAATAATCTCGATTAATTAACTTATACGAAAAATACGAAAATATTATATAAAGAACGAACAACTAAATTAATGGCGATAAAAAAAGGTAACAAAATTCATTGTTGCCAAAACATAAAAATATTTGCTATAAAGAAATTATTTTTCCGATACTTTTAAATCTTGAGGAAAATTCTTGGAAAAGTTGATTTAATTAGATTCCACACTGTTTTCTTTTCAAATTTTTGAAAATGTACATTTTAAAATTTCAAAATTTTGACGTGTCTTCCTGCAACATTTACCTATAATTTAGAAATTTTATTTACCTAGCGTTTTTTTTTTAAATAAAAAAATTGGCATTTTTATTTCAATTTTGCTTTTTTGAAAAAAATGTACTGAAAATTAATTGCAGACCTTCTCTCCGTACATAAAAATACACATTTTCTGATGGGCTAAGGCTATTTTCTCCCAAAGGTCTAACGTCTTCAATTTGAAAAAAATTTAATTAATTTGAAGATTTTTTGAAAAAGTTTTACAACAGTTCAAATTTTCTTTACAGATTATTTTTTCAAAAAAATTATTTTCAACAATGATTTTCTATCAGTTCTTATGAAAGTTATTTTCTTATCTGATTTTTTTTTTCAAATAAATATCATTTTTGAAGAAAACTTCAATTTTATTATTTAAAAAAAAAGTCCATTTGTTTTGTTAATTTTTGTTCTGTAATTTCTGTTATTTTTAAAACTTCTATGAAACTTCGTGGTTTGCCCTCGCTTCCTCCTTTCTCTCCAAAAAACATTAGCTATGCCACTGCAAGTAACTTCATGAAATGAAGCGAATTTTTACTTCTCTCCAGTTGGAAACACTAGTTTAGGCTCTTGGCCATTCAAAAATTCTCAAAATATATATTTTTTTCGATGAAAACACTGGTTTTATCGAGGAAACCCTCTATTGTAAAATTTTGTTTTTAGACGTCTGCTTGTGGGTTTCCAATTTCATATCACTACTTACCTAATGCAGTTAAGTATGCTGCTTTGCTAATAAGATACCTAATTGACTAAATTGTGTTTCAAATACAAGGTTACTTACTATAAATCCACTCAGGAATTTCGCCATAATTTAGTTGTATTTCGTAATGTATGATGCGTAGTTTTGACTACCTACGAGTATACTTTACTAAATATTGATTGGATGAATGATGATCATTCTTCATTTGAATCGACTTTCGCGTATTTTGTTTTCAGACAAAAACTGAAATTTTTCACTTCTCGTACAGGTGCACGATGCAGATTCAAGATCAGAAATAGAAAATAAGAAATGGCCACAAGAAAAAAAAAGATGAAGAAGAAAAATCCTCCGAACTATGCACCGAAGAGTAAACATTGATAAGTCATCATCTGTATACGAACAATCATTCGGGTAAAAATTGCTTGCTTAATACTATAGTACTTTCTATTCCTTAATAGAATAAAATCGGTGTTGGTAAAGATATAAAATTGCCATTCCCCCATTCGCCATAAGTTACACTGTTACAGTATATACACGATGTCGTTTAAAAGTATAGTATACGTAGAACTCTCGTACCCTTATATATGCGCCATATACCCTATTCCCTGGTGACCTTATAAGGGACATGAAAAAAAAGGAAAAGAGAAGAACAAGAATCGGTAAAGAATAATTTTTCATGTTTTGAAAAGTTTCGCCTCGACTTTGGCGAATACTAGGAAAAGATCGTCGTCTCGATGCGCCTTGTACGCGTGTACCTTGCTGGAAATATACGATATAGTACACAGTAACAAGAACAAGGGTTTATTCGATAGTGAGAAATATATAATTTTCAGAGTTTGGAATGCGCAAACATGGCAGAAGATGTGATTGGTTTGTGCGGTCATGTTGCCAAGCAACGTGTAGCGAACGGCAGCTTGAAATATCGACCCGAATTTTCTCTCTCTGGGGCCCAAAAAGTCTCGAAAGTTTCCTCCTCATCGCATGTACAACTTTCAGAGCAAGCCGAGCCGCGTTCTTTTCTCTGTACTTCTTTTTTTTTCCTTCTTCCTCCGACCCCTTTTCTTTTCTCTTTTAGCTGATTTTTTTTTCTCCTTCGCCTGCTTTTTTTTCCTCATTTTTTTTTAAAGTGAAAATCTTTATTAAATTAATACTTAATGTTGTACTGTTTTCCCCCCTTCTTTAATTTCTTTCGGTCCTCGTTTTTTTTTTTTTTTTTTTCTGGTAGGTTGCTGGGTAAGTACCTCGTTCTATAAGCTCGAGGCGAAATTCCATAAATTGATGTGGTTTTTTGAATGCCAGCTTATAGCTGGAAATAACGTATGAATTTGGGCCATTTTGATGGATTTAGATTTTTGCGAGTTGCTCTTCGTAGATTTTCTGATGAAAAATTTATTTTGTTGGATTTTTTTTCAAAAATGTTATTTTTCAACTTGGGAGGTATATTTTTTAAAAGGGGGGAAAATCTTGGGACAAGTCTTGTATTCTGTTACTTCTCTCTAGAAAAATACCGAATTTTCGAAATTTCAATCATCATAAAATGTTCAATGAAAAATTGAAAAAATACATGGGGTACCTAGCTACCTACATTACGAGTATATACTTATTACAGTCACAATCACGCAAATGAAGTTTCATGCAGGATCAAAAAGCCAAGGCGATTTTATGATTAATTCGCTATGTAGAACATACTTAGAAATAAGAACAAGTATGAGAATAATGCGATGGTTCTATCTTTTTATTTTTCTTCTTTTCACCTTGTCGAATAACGCCCCACCATGTGTTTCATCGTTAAAATTTTTGAAAAAATAGGTTCTTTTCAACACATCATTATTCAAGTACCTAAATTTTATTTTTTGTTTTTTAAGCCGTATACCTAAATAATATATGACCCACTTTAAATAAAAGCGTGGTTTTTTAAAAAAAATTTACCGTTTTATTTCAAATACATACTTAGGTATAAGTTTTCGAAAGTCTAAAGAAATATTTTATTAATTGAATTAATTTTTTGAAAACTGATAGATTGGATTTATTATTTTTCTTTTAAATCCACTGAGTTATCTAATACTTGGTTAAAAAATTATCTACGTTTTGAAGGGAAATAAAAACATCAATTAGGTAAATTCAATGTTTTCGCTGATGGAGTTGATTACCTATTTTTTTTCAACTTTCCAAGGGAAAATAATCACAATAGGTATTTTTTGAGAAACCATATTTTCAAAATTGGGTACTTAAATACAAAGTTGTTCTTTTTTTTTAATTTTTTTTTTATATATGTATATTATTATTCAAAATTTTTTGAAGTTTTTTGACTCAACATGCAGAAAGTTCTAAATGTTTCAATTATTAGGCACAAAACATTTTTTAAATACTTTTTTCTGTGGAAAAAATTTTTTGTTTCTTTTTTTATTGAAAAAAAGAAGCTTTTCATATTTTTTTTTGAAAAAAAAAACTTCCTAAGTATATTTTTTTTAGAAATGAATTTTTCAATTCTTTTTTTCAGCCTTTAGGCGATATATGTATAAGTGCTTAGTTGAAAAAAATAAAAGTCATAAAATTTTTTATATGAAAGCCATAAATTTTTAAAAAATTTTTCCAAGTTTCAGAATGTTTGACAAAATGTCCAAAAGTCATGAAATTTATTTTAAAAATTTCCTTGGAAATTTAAAAATCAAGTAAGTAAATTAAAATTAGTAAAATTCGCTATATGACGTCTAAAAGTCACGAATATTATTAATTCCTATATGGAAATTTTCTAAGTTTCAGAATGTCTGACAAAATGTCCAAAAGCCATAAAATTTCTTTTAAAAAAATTTGTAATTTTTCAGAGAAAAATTCTTGGTTTTTAGAAAAAAAAAAGAAAAAAACTTACCTACTTACTGTTGATATTTTTTTATGGATTTGTATCACCGTTGTTTTTATCGTGCTTATATATGTTACGTATTAATTTGCAGTCAAATTTTTAAAAATTCTAATTTTTTTGTTCATTTTTTTTTTTTTTTGAAAGCAATCTCTCCTTTATAGAGGAAAATAAAATTATCTCTCACCTTTTTCTTGAGACATCACATCTTCTTATTTTTTGAATTTGTTTTTGAAATTTCAATTTTTCGGAGTAAAAAAAGTGAAAGTTGAAAAGAAATTGATGCTAAAACTTTTTTAATGTTTTTGGGAAAGAATTTAACTTTTTAGGAGAAAAATCATATTTATAATTAAATTATTTAACATTGAAAAAATTTAAAGTAATCCACGCTCTGAAGAAACCAGATGTAATTCTAGCGAAATATTAGGTATGCTTAGATTACCCGTAATTATTCTTAGTTTCGTGATTACTCCTTCAAAAAAATCTAGTTACACGCTAGAAATTTAAAGTTTTCAGCCTTGCTCTTCAGTTCTTCAAGAGTCTTTCCTAAACCCTCCTCATCCTCAATAATTTGATCTTAATTACACATTATTTACTTTATATTAATTGTTTTAAGTACCATAAGACGAATTTAAGTGCAATCGATGTCAAAATGCTGACGACGTTTAAAAACTCCATCGTAAATAACAAGATGGCAATATTTCCTGCCTTGAAGTACGTTCTCATAACACACACAAAAAAAAAAAAATACGCCACCAACGTACGCCTACGAGGGAGAAATATCGCAATTTAATAATTAAAAAATATATTTGTTCAGGAGAGAAAGAAAAACAAACACTTGTACAATCTATTACTGAACGGCACACCGAATTAAAGGGGAAGAAAACATAATGACGCAAAGAGAGGTACCTACGATGAAATGAAAAAAAAAAAAAAAAAAGGAAGAAAGAGAGGAAAATTAGTCTGTATAAAGTATACATTCGATGCTGGCAACTGAAATGGCATCCTATATAGCCGTGTAATTTAAAGAAGCGTCGAATTTTAATACGTGAAAAAAAAAATTACGTATAAACTGGACAAGGGTCAAAGAGCTTATTTATACGTGTAAATGTATAAAAACGTACACTAGTTTTTTCCATAATTGGAGCATAAAGTCGTCTATTGTGCAAGTGTTGTGTTCTCGTATGAGCTGGTAAAGGCGGCTTGGCACAGTAGCTGGGTAAAAGCAGAGAGGAGCTGAAACGTAGAAAAAATAATTTCCCTTGTTTAGATATAATTTTTTTGTACCGCGTTGAACGGTGAACATAGTACAAGTTAATCGATGGGAGGGCGAATCTGTGAATCGAGCTTTGTAGGATTTTTTTTTCTTTTCCACAGAGCGAGAAGAAGTATTGCTTGTTCAAAAGGCTGGATTACTGCCAAATTATACCTGTTGTGGTTTATTCGTTCAACAAAGCCTATAATAATAAAACACCTTCGGCGAGAGTATTTTTAATTCTACGTTTTAACGAGTCTAAATTACCGCCTTGTCTGTTTGGGGGTTGGAAATTTCAGTGTGAAAATATATCTAAAGTTTTTAAACGTTTTTTTCCCCGAAAAAAATAAGGGTTGGTAATTGATTTTTTCTTATTCGATTCCGGTTACCGTGCGAGTATTTATTTTTTTCAGTTTTCGTTCTCGGACCGTCGACGATGAACGAGGAGATCACGAGTGGATTCCCGCAGTACTGGTTTTTTTTTGGGCAACGTATAGAAAATTTATTTACCAAGTTCAATATACTAGATAGATACTTGATATTCAAAATTGGAGGGGAGGGAGGGGTCTAATTGAAATTTTTGTAATAATCAAAATTATCTCTAGGATCTTAATCTACAACTTTCGTTTGAAAATTATTTTAATTCAACCCCTCCCTTTCCTCCCCCTTCCGTCCATTTTTCAATATTAATGGAACTGTCTTTGTACAAATATTCAAATTTGGAGGGGAGGGAGGGGTCCAGTCGAAGTTTTTGTAATAACCAAAATTATTTCTGGGACTTCAAGCTACAACTTTTATTTGAAAATTTTTTCAGCTGGACCCCTCCCTTCCCACTAATTTCGTATAACACTCCGAAGATATTAATTAAAAATTAGAGGAGTGAAGGAGGATGGAGCCAATTGAAAAATTTTTCAAATAAGAGTTGTAGATTAGGATTCTAAAAATTATTATAAATATTAAAAAAGTTTCGATTGGATCCCTCCCTCCCCTACGATTTCACATAACATCGCAGGTAGACACTTTTTCAAAATTGAGAGAGGGGTTCAATTGAAAAAATTTTCAAACAAAAGTTGTAGATTGAGGTCTTACGTCTTAGAAATAATTTTTTTCGTTATAAAATTTTTGATTAGACCTCCCCTCTCCTCCAATTTTCATAATACGACTTGAATACTCATATTATTAAAAATTGGAGGTAGGTCCAAGTGTCCAACTGAAAAAATTTTCAAATAAAAGTTGTAGCTTGAAGTCCTAGAAATAATTTTTATTATTATAAAATTTTCGATTAGACCTTCACATCCTCTCCGATTTCACATAATACTAAGTACTTGAATCATCACAAAAAATTGTAGATGGGAGGGGGGTCGAACTGAAAAAAATTTCAAATAAAAGTTGTAGCTTGAAGTCTTGGAAATAATTTTGGTTATCACAAAAATTTCAATTGGACTCCTCCCTCCCTCCCTTCCTTCCTTTCTTCTCTCCTTCTTTCCAGTTTTGAAATGAACAACATTTAATTCAAAAATGAGCCAAATCAAAGACCATAGATTTTTTTTACTCGCTCCCTCTCCATCGATTTCACATAACATCAGGTAGACAACTTTTCAAAATTGGTGGAGGGGTCTAATCGAAAAAATTTTCAAATACAAGTTGTAGCCTGCAGTCTTGGAAATAATTTTAGTCAAAATAAAATTTTTGATTAGACCTTTCCATCCCCTCCAATTTTGAGTGTTTTCAACTCAAAATGAACAGCATTTAATTCAAAAATGAGCCATCGATTTTTTTCACTCCCTCCCTCTCCTCCGATTTCACATAACATCAGGTAGATAATTTTCAAGATTGGGGGAGGTGTCCAATTGAAAAGTAGATTGAGGTCCTAGGAATAATTTTTGTCGTTATAAAATTTTTGATTACACCTCCCAGATCCTTATATTATCAAAAACTGATGGAGATAAGGGTCCAATTGAAAAAATTTTCAAACAAAAGTTGTAGATTGAAGTCTTGGAAATAATTTTGATTATTATAATAAAAACTGCGATTAGACCCCTCCCTCTCCACCTATTTTGAATATTAAGTATCTATGTAGATTAATTTGGACTTTTTGAATTTTCGATGGTGCCAAAAAAACAATCGTGGCGATCCACTCGTGTGAAATCATCGAAGGAGAGTTCCATATCTGAGGTGTATATACGTAAAGGTCTCTGAGATATGGATTTTTCTCCAATGTACCGAGCTGGCCTGGCGGACGCGCAGATTGAACTAGATAATGAGATGCTGCGTAGATAATCTAAAGCGTATTAAAATATTTACATGGTGCTATGCACGGTGTGTATTGGGAATAACAGTTTATGGTGTCGTTATTGCTCGCCATACAGAAGCATTCACCTCTCGCTGGTCGCTGCAGAGATGATTTGGAAGCGTACCGTACGGTACCGGAATTATCTCCACTGTGTGCTCTCACTTCATCTGCGTTTTCTTCCTTTTTGGTCATAACGTAATGTGTTTTTTCCTTTTAAGTTGATAACCTTGTTGTTGCGTATCGTCTGCGCTTGGCTATGGCTATATGGCTTGGCGATATAGATAGACGGATCGGATAGCTGGGTACTATGTCTTACTAATCCATTTACCGGAAATTGCTCGGCTTGTTAAACCGTGACTGTATTTTCGGAGATTTTTTCCATCTACATAGACTGTACCTATATCATCTCTTTACTGTCTCTGTGTAAGTACTCGTAGCATAGCTGTGCCATAATAATGTTCCCATGTAATTGTGAAATTCATGTAGTTTATCCGCGAACCTCTTCAGCTCGATATAACTAATCGAGTCGAAACGATGACGCGTATAAGCATCGCAGCCGCGGCGTGATCATCATTTGAATAAGGTGTCCATGTTGGTGAGTGACCTATAAAGTAGCTGGTAGATTATCCAGCGTACGTTTGGGTGCGAGAATCGGATTACTTTGTGGAATGTTGGCGAAAATTTACAGTAATAGATTCGCCAGTGGAGTAATTCGTATCAAAACATCTCCGAGGGTGGATCAGCTCAAAAATGAGACTGATGTGTCATGAGATGTAAGGAGGGTGATGGATCTACGAAGATCTTGAATATGACGTATGAAAAATCCTAAAAATATTGCTGGTAGTGGGCCCCTGGACCAGTAAGTAGGTTTCAGGTATCCCCACTTGAATTTTTTCCACATTTTCTTGTCAATATGGTCACGTTTTGAACTTGGGTCTTCTGATTTTGCGTCTTTCCACCGTTTTCCTCTGACCCCACTGACGGGCATATTTAGAGGGGCTTCTTATATTTGCACTTAGTAGCAAGAACGGTTTGAGAAAAGTAAAATTAAAAAAATTAGGGAGGGGTTGTGGGACGCTTAGGAAGGAACCTATCAAAAAATTAAGGTGATATTTGAACTAAGCATCATCGAAAATGTTACAAACAATTCCACTGATTTTTTTTTAAAATTTGGACCAAAATTTATAGGGGTGTCGATGTCCTTCCACCAAACGTTTTATAGAATCACGCTTCTGAGTAAAAGTTTTAAAAACACCTATGGTTTCATAAAAAAAAAAAAATCTGTAAGAACCAAAACATTCAGGATTATAAAATAAAAATTTGAAAAATTTGTTCTTAAACAAAATTGAGAAATTAATTTCTAGAAAAAATTGAAAAATTTATCTATGCAAAATATTTGATTAATAAACGAAATTAAAAAACTTACCTACTTTAAAAAATCAAAATAATTGATTTAACAAACGTAAATTTGTCGTTTAATGCTAGGACTTATACAATATAAATTATAGTCTAAGTGGACTGATTATGCTAGGAATGAAAGAAAAAAAAAGTTGTTGTTCTACTGGTAGTGCTTATTGTGGCTATACTCAAAACTTGAAAAATTTGTTTACTGAACAAAATGTTTGAAACGTTCTTTTTGTAAAAAATGAAAAAAATTTCAAGCTGCATTCAAAAATTTTCAAACCTAATTTAAAAATTTGTTGTTGAACAAAATTTGCAAATATTTTTTTAAACAAAATTTTAAAATGTTTCAAGTACAAAATTTTCAAGTTTTTTTTCCAAATTCGAAAAATTGCCATCACTTAAAAATTTTAAAAATGTGATTTTACAAATGAAAAAAAATGAAAAATTTTCAAAACAAAATTGGAAAAATTTAATTTTACACATATTAGAACAGGCTAGAGAAATTTTTTCTTAACAAAATTTTAAAAATTGTTTTTGAATAAAATTTGAAAACTTTATTTCTGAACAAAATTGGAAAATTTGTTTCGAAACAGAATTTGAAAAATTTGTTCCCAAACGAAATTTGAAAAATTTACGCAAAATATTTGATAAAAATTTTGTTTAATAAACTACCTACTTACTTAAATTAAAAAACTTACTTACTTTAAAAAATATATATATGTGTATAACATTTAATGTATCGCGGTAATTATTGTAGTTATGTTGAAAATTTGAAAAATTTGTTTACTGAACCAAATTTTTGAAACTTTATTTTTTGTAAAAAATGAAAAAAATTTCAAACTAGGTAGTTTGTTACATTCAAAAATTTTCAAACCTAATTTAAAAATTTGATGTTGAACAAAAGTTCTTGAAAAAAATAAAAATAAAAATGGTGTCAGATTGAATTCAAAAATTTATTTCAAAACAATTTTTGAAAAATTTGTTTCAAAAGGTTCTGGCATTGTAAGAGGGTCATGTACCCATGGGTCGAATTTCAACATTTTTTTCAAGGTTGCCAATTTATAATGGAGAAATAGGTACGATCGTAGAGCGTATCTGCGATTTTTCATATCTCACCTTGAGGGGTTGGAATCTAGAAATATGCGATTTAAGCATAACAATTTCACCTCCGAAAGTTTTTAATTAATTTTCCCCAAGCTTGATATGTAAGTAGGTAGGTACAGGTATGGTACTGAAGGGAAATGCTTTAATTTTTTTTTCAAATTTTTGAGATATTCGAAATGACCTTGAAAATGACTTTAAAAATTTCAAATCACCATTTGGGGTACATCTTTTGAGGTGAAAAGAGGGGAATTTGGTTTTATGTCATTTTGCATCATTCCCTTTTTCTTACGTATTTTTTTTTTTTTTTTTTTTTTTTCATTTTCAAAGTTGAATTTTTAGCCAAAATGTTAATTTTTTCAATTTACAATTCAAAATTTTGTTCTTTTTTCGTACAAAATTTAAGAAATAACTAAATTTGAAAATAAAAATTGAAAATTTTTTGTGCAAAATTTTCAAAAAAAAAAAAAAAAAAAAAAAAAAATTGAAAAAAATTGAAAAAAATTAACAAAAATTTTAAAAATACAAGTAGGTATTTAAAAAAATGCAAATTCTACTTCAAAACGAAGTTTTAAAATTTCCATCCGATCGAAATTTAAAAAATCTATTTTATACAAAAAAAAATTGAATAAAAAAATGTTTTTAACCAAATTGAAAAAATTGTTTTCAAACAAAATTTTGAAATTTTTATTTTGTGCAAAAAATTTTTTTTAAATATCAAAAATTAAAAAAAAAACAGATCAAGTTTGAAAAAGAAACTCAAATATTTATACGAAATTTCATTAAATTTATTTTGAAACATATACTTTGAAATTTGAAAAGGTTTTGCTTTCAGAAAAAAAATAAAAATAGTTTCTTACCATTTGAAGAAATGTTTTCCATTCTTAAAGCTTCTGAACATGTTTTTTCATATTTTTCGAATTTTTTTATAACTACCTATGCTGAAATAAATAGAAAATCTTCCACGACCAGGCCAAATTACTACATCGAGTCTCGAAAATTTTCTGTCCAGACTCAATTTTTCCAACTCCTTTTCTACAATATTTTGCATAAAAAGATAGAATAATTTACACGTAGATTTACTTATAAAAAAAGAAAAGAAAAAGAAAGTTATACCTGCGGCTAATTTAGAATTACAGAAATTGTTTCATTCGTTCAAATTTGACAAAATGTGGTGTTAAAGATACCTAACCCCTGTAAGGGTGATTTTTGGTGCCACTGAGACCTTGAAGTGAATCTAGGTCATTCACCAGATCTACCCTGGGTCCAAGACAAACGACATTAGAGGCACCGAGACCAAGTGTTTTCTCAACCAGATAGACATCTCCATTTGCTGCTAAGAGATTAATCTCCAGGAAGTCAGCGTATATGCTTGATAAATGAAAGTAGCATGGGCGGAAATTTCCTCTTCAAGGTATTTCGTACACGTATCTTTGCATCGAAACCTACATCTAAATGGGAAAAAACTGACATTCAAATGCTCGTACATGAAGCGAAAAAAAAAACGCATTCCAACAATAGACAGCATCGTACCTTTAAACCATTTATCATAGTTTCATTGTTAAACAAAGGCCTTGAAAAATAAGCAAAAAACAAGGTGTATTGTTTTTCAAAAGGGGGATGCGAGCTGCAGCGCTATGCCTGTGCACGAACCAAATACGAGGCGAGAGTTAAGTCGTAAATCTTATCAGCAGCATTTTCTAACGTGTAAGCTAACGACTTGTAAATCTTCAAATAGCTGCTCCTTCTATAATATAGGGGCAGCTTTGTGAATATATTTGTTGGAAAATTTCATTCGCCCAAATTTTAAACGGTGTCGTCGAACGCTGTGTTGCATTTATATCTCCCAAGGCTGCTTAGCGTAGTCTATTACTTTACGTGGACGTGAGTATTGCGAATTATTATTACCATGCGGTGCTGTGGATGGTGAGGGACGGGGGCAGGGGCGTTACGGAGACCGCTACGAAGAAATGTACTAGGAGAGAGTAATCGCGATTAATAATGCGGCCATCCGTACTTCGGATGAAAGAGAATTACGAGTGTGAATAGTTTGATGTTACCTATTTCTGTTTTTTTTAATTGTTTACTTGGTAGGTATTCGAATCATAGTAAAATTTGAAAAAGTTAGGTAGGTACCTATTTCTCAGAAAATTTTTCGAAAACTACCCATTATCAAAATTTGAAAAAAAAACATTTTCCAACAATAAAAACTATCGAAATATTGTTTTACCTACATAGTTTAAAAGACAATTATTATAAACACCTGACAATCAATAACTAACTTCATCATACGGTCGAATTGAAGTTAAAAAAATAAGTATTAGGTGCCTACCTTATGCCTTTTTCTGGCGGAATAAAGAATTCAAAATTTCAACAAATTTCATTTCATTTTTTTTTTTTTTTGAATCGATGAATTACTTAAACAAAAAATCGTGTCTTGATAAAATTTATAAAAAATAATTTTAAAATTTGTTCGCAATGAAAACTAATAAAAAAGAATGTTTCAACAAGAAAAAAAAACAAGAGTACCTATATTAGAAAACCAGATAATAAGAAATAAATTTTCGTTTCAATTTTATTTATTTATTTTTTTTTTTTGGAAAATGATTGTTTTTGAGCAAAATTTAAAAAATACCTACCTATGTTAGTCAAGAAAACAAAGAATATTTTTTTTCTGATTTCTAACAAAAAAAAATTCGGAGAATTTTCCGAAATTCATTATTTTTTTTTAGTAAAATCCTATTTAGAAAATTTTCAAAAAATTCTTCTCAATCATCAATCAATGTTTGAAAAAAAGGTCATCGCTAAAAAATTAACAAAATTGTTTCACAAAATTTCACAAAATTACTTTCTCAAAAAATTTTTAAAAAGTTTGTTTTTTAAAATTAGAAAAAAAATGTTTTTGACAATAATTGAAAATAAAAATATTTTTCAAAACAATAAAAAATGGCTTACTCTTTCAAATTTAGCTAACGGCAAGTAATGTAATTAAATTATATTTTTACGAATTCTTTGAAAATTCGTACTTGTTTTAGTCAGAAAAATTCAAAAAATTGTCCAGTCTAAATTTGACCAAAATCTTTCAAGAGTTATGTAGGTATCAAAATTTCACAATATTTTTTTTATTATTATTTTATAACTAATTTTTTTTTCAATGTATTTTTTCAATTTTTTTTAGCAAAAATTTGGTTTTTCATGATAGTGGGAGTAAAACGTTATTTTACGCCCTCTCGCTATCGCTTGCGGGCTCAAATACGCGTTTTCCTACCACGATTATGAAAAATTTCATTCAAAACTCGAAAGTAAAAACGATTTACGACGACTGTGCACAATCGTTGTAAATCTTATTTTACTCCCTTGTTGTGAAATATACTATTAAAGAATGCTTTAACGAAATTTTGAAACAAATGTGAAGGTATAACAGATAGATGTACCTGAGTAGATATAAAATGACAATCCTGGACCACTGCAAGTTTTTTTTACATAACTTTAATGAAAATTCAATTTAAATGCAAACATTTTTACAAAATTTTTATTTTTCAACATTATTAGGCTATGATTTAGGTAAATGCAAAAAATTTTACAATATTTTATATTTTCAAGAAAAGTATTGTAACCATATTTAAATACTTGTAACTTTTAACAAAAATAAATAAAATGCAAAAAATAAACTAAAGCACATTATCTTTTTTAATTTTTAAAAATTAAAATTGAACGCAAAAGTAGCAAAAAAAAAATCAGATAAGAAATAAAATTCCAAAAAAAAAAATCAAATCAAATATAATGTATTAACCAGTGTTTATTTTACTAAAATAGAAAAGAAGCTAAAGCACCATCAAAATATCCAAAGAAATTGAGAAATTATTTTATAAAAAAAAATTTCAAGTACCTGCATAAATTATGTAAAAATTGAAAAAAAATCAGCAGATATGTATTTTATTTATAATAGGCAAAAAAAATTGTCTATGTAACAGATGAAAAAAAAAATTGAATTTTATTGGAATTAAAAACATACAACTTTATAAATTTCTACGTATTAGGTACTATGGTCGTACTTTTACAAATTATTTGAGGACCACTTTCCTTAAGATAGTTTTTGGACATGACAGGTTTCAAAACTCCACATTTAAGGATCCTTCTTAGGAATGTTTTGAAATACCAATTCTTTCCGCATTACAACCCTTACTAAATCCCAATTAAATCTCAATAAAAATTTCAAACTACCATCTCAAGTCGTTGCTGTGTGCCTTTCGAAACTTTGAATTTAACAATATTGATTTTTGGAATCCCTGGATCTACTTTGTGGCTCGATTTATACCTACGTTTCAGGTCGTTGATAAAAAATAAGCTTTATTTCACGTCGAGTTTTTCTATCCAGCTCGCGGTACAAACCGCAGAATTAAAATGAACGTTGTATATAGCTGAAAACGTAGTACGAGGCTTATAAATGATACGAAAATACGACCATCATGAAATACTCATTAAGCACGTACGTACGTACACGGTTAAGCAGATAAAGACGTATTAAATTCACGTTATGCTGCTGTACGTCTACGTACGTATATGCTAAGAAGGGGCAGGGCCAAGGGGGATTATAGACGATACCTAGGTACCTATTTTATCGTATCTCGTACTGTGGTTTATTGAGTATGAGTAGGTATTTCGTTGTACACGTGACGTTGCGAATTCAATACGTACTAAGTAATTTTTATACGTAGCCAGTTCACCATAATAGTTGGTCGGTTGTGTATGCGGAAAGAGCTAGGGCATTTAAAACTAATTAGATTTCATTAAATTGTGTATACTCGTACTTTACTAGTTTACTATAGGAATAGGAGCATCTAGACTGAAATAAAAATAGACCAAGTATACAGGGTGTCCGGCGAGTGGTCTGCCAAATTTGAAATTTGTAATATCAAACAGGGCGGAGCGAAAATCAAAAATTTTCGATTTTCAAAATGTAATATCGCGGAAAAGTTGCGTCTTGGGGATACATGAAAAACAAAACAAAAAAAAATTCAAATCAAATAATATCTTCCGATCGCGCAAGAGCCTGCAAATTTTTGAAAATTTGAAAAAAATTTCAAAATGTTACAGAATGAGTTTTATGCCTTTGGTTGGCAAGTATATTATCATCGTTATTAATATTTTTTGAAAAAAAATCCAGAATTCATCAGATCATCGCATTTATGAGACATTAAAAAAAATGTCATAACTATTTTTCGTTTTTTTTTTTTTTTTTTTTTTTTTTAATTGAAAAAAATAGACTAAAAATTGTAGAAAAAAATTGTAATTAAAATGGGTTCAACATACTTACACAGTTTTGTCCAAAAAGACAATTTACAGCGATTTTCACCTTTTTTGTATCCTTGAGAATTTTCAAAAACTATACGAAAAATTGAAAAAAATGAGGAAAATGAAGGTTCCTGAAAATAAAGGTAAATAAAAATAGACCAAAGTATACAGGGTGTCCGGCGAGTGTTCTGCCAAACTTGAAATTTGTAATAACAAATAGGGTGGAGCGAAAATCAAAAATTTTCGAATTTCAACATGTAATAGGTATCGCGGAAAAGTTGCATCTGGGATACATGAATAACAAAAAAATTCAAATCGAATATTATCTTCCGATCGCACAAGAGCCCTCAAATTTTTAAAAATTTGCAAAAAATCAAAATTTGCAAAAAATTCCAAAATGTTACAGAATAGGTTTTATGCCTTTGGTTGGCAAGTATTGTGATCGTTAGGTATTAATATTTTTTGAAAAAAAATCATAATTCATCAGATCATCGCATTTATGAGACATTAAAAAATGTCATAACTATTTTATGTTTTTTTTAAATTGAAAAAAATAGATTAAAAATTGTAAAAAAAAAATTGTAATTGAAATGGGTTCAACATACACAGTTTTGTCCAAAAAGACAATTTACAGCGATTTTTCATCTTTTTCGTATCCTTGAGAATTTTTCAAAAACTACGAAAAATTGAAAAAAAATAGGAAAATGATGGTTCCTGAAAATGAAGGTAAAGATGGAAAATCGCTGTACCCGAGCAGCACACTCGACAAATTATCGAAATAAAAAATCGACAGAATATCGAATTCGATAAAGTGTCGCGTTAGTTCCGCATAAATCGTGAAATTATCTTTCGATATATAGATAGATTATCGACGAATTATAGTTAGCAAAAATTTCGAGATTATAGTAAGATATTTTATCGATAATATATCTATAATATCGAAAGATAATTTCACGATTTAGGCGGAACTTTCGCAACACTTTATAGAATTCGATATTCTGTCGATTTTTTATCGATTTTTTATTCCGATTTTTCGTCTTTTACTAGCTTTTTTCTATAATTAAAAATCATTAATTAGCATAATTAATACATTAAACTATGCCTAAACACATTATTCATGTTACGGTAAGAGGATCATTTCAGAAAAAGTCAAAACAAAATTATAAAAAATCTGCCACCCGTGGGGCTTGAACCATCTACCTCCTGCATGGTAATCCTCTTCCTTAACCACTATGCCATACCTTATCATTGAGGAATTAGCAATAAAACGCTTATAATAGGGAGTTTAGTACTTCCAGACGTGTTGGACTTAGAAAAATTTTCACCAATTTGGAAATAATTTCAAATATCGTCACAAAATCGTTGAAAAATCGTTCGACAAATTTCAGATTATTTGTCAATAATGTAGTTTCAAATATCGCCACAAAATCGTTGAAAAATCGAATTCCAGGAATTTCATATTACGTGTCGATAATATAGTTTCAAATATCGACATAAAATCGTTGAAAAATCGTTCGACAAATTTCAGATTATTTGTCGATAATGTAGTTTCAAATATCGCCACAAAATCGTTGAAAAATTGAATTCGAGGAATTTCATATTACGTGTCGATAATAAAGTTTTAAATATCGTCACAAAATCGTAAAAAAATCGAAATCGAGAAATTTCATATTACGTGTCGATAATATAGTTTCAAATATCTTCACGCAATCGTTAGAAAATCGAATTCGAGAAATTGCATATTATGTGCCGATAATATAGTTTCAAATATCTTTACAAAATCGGTAAAAAATCGGATTCGATAAATTTAATATAATCTGTCGATAATATAGTTTCAAATGTCGTCAAAAAATCGGTAAAATATCGAAGTCGAGAAATTTCATATAATCTGTCGATAATATAGTTTTAAATATCTTTACAAAATCGTTAAAAAATCGAATTCGATAAATTTAATATTCTTTGTCGATAATGTAGTTTCAAATATCTGCACAAAATCGGTGGAAAATCGGAATCGATAAATTTAATATTCTTTGTCGATAGTATCGTTGACGAATATCGTCATAAAATCTTAATAATATCGAATTCGATAGTTTTTAGATTTTTTGCCTATGAAGTTGTACCGATAAATCTTTATAATATCGTGAGAACATCTATAGATTTTCAAACGATTTTTTATCGATACGTTACATCTTCCGATATTATCGATCGAGTGTGCCGTTCGGGTAAATTGTCTTTTTGGATAAAACTGTGTATGTTAAACCCTTTAATTAATTTTTTTTTCCAATTTTTAATCTATTTTTTTCAATTTTTTTTTTAAAAAACGTAAAATCTGACTTTTTTTTTAATGACTTATAAATGCGATGATCTGATGAATTCTTGGATTTTTTTTCAAATTTTGACTTTTTGAAAATGTTTAAAAATTTGAGGGCTGTTGCACGATTGAAAGATATTATTCGATTTTATTTTATTTTATTTTATTTTTTATGTATCCTCAAGATGCAACTTTTCCGCCTATTACATTTTGAAAATCAAAAATCAAAAATGTTTTGATTTTCACTCCAACCTATTGGGGGGGGGGGCTCAAAAACACAAAAAACCACGTTTGTTTCGAAAATTACCCCTCTTTGAGACACCTTCTAAGTGAGCTAGGGGGCTAAAAATTTATTAATAGAGAGGTTTCAACTCAAAATGAATAACATACACTAAAAAATTAGCAAAATCGAAGACCATAGATTTTTTTCGCTTCATCCCAGTCTACATACATGTGGAAAAGTGTGGGTACTTTATGGTACTCGTGATAAGTATATAAGACTAAAATCACGTATAAGGGAGCGAACGCCTTTTAATAGATAAGAAAGAAGTATACGCGAGAAGATACAGGAGAGAGAAGGTAATCGAATTATAAACTCGAGTCACGTAATTATATGAAAACTTTCGATATAGAATTACAGCAAGACGACACGATTGAAAATGCAAATTTGGCTGGGCGGTTATCGGTTACATAGGTGGTAGGAAACTAGGCCTACCCTTTTCAATTTCACTTCACATTTTTTACTCTCGGTAGGTATTTTCGGGGCCGCGTGGCAATTTTTCGTCGACCAAAGTGACGTATTTTGGAGAAGTGCAATTTGGTCCCATATTAAGACCCTAATAGATAGCGCTTACGGGCGAGTATCGCGTGTGAGTGGTCGACGATAAAGTGCGGCCGACTTTTCTTATTACAAGGTTTCGTGTTAGGGCGGCATTTCGGCTCTTTTTTGTACCGTGTACGGTATATACGGTCGTCGAGATGCCGAAAACACCGCGGCACCGCTTTCCGAGCTTGTAATTTGGGTAATTTGACGGCTTGTACCCGTTTTTCGCATGTCCGTAGCAATTTAATTCAATTAGAGTCATGCCACCGAGCGTTTGCATGCGACCTTAATTTAAGGTGAGGAAAAAAATTGAAGAAAAAAAAACATTGTTATGGGGTGTGTGTTGTTCCTTTTTTTTTCGCGGCTACCATTTAATCATGTCTGAACCTTTGATTAGGCCGACGATGATCTACATTTAACTCTTCCTATACTTAACCCGCCGCCGCTTTGTTACAATGTGTTTGTTTGAGGCGGCCGGCCCTGAAACGTGCGGAAAGCTGGATTTACACTGGGATAGTCAGATTTGTGCTGTAGTGGATTGGAAGAGGTGAGGTGTTGAGGTGATTTTTGTTTTTTTTTTAGATGTGATTGTAATGGAGGAGAAGGGAGTTGAATTATTTTAATTTTGTGTGTTTTTTTTTATATCGAATTAACTCCTCTGTTTAGATTATTATAGCACAAGACAAAAGAAAAGACGCGAATGGTTATTTCAAAATAATTGAAAATTTTCGAAGAAAAAAATTATGAGAAATTTTTTTTGAACTAACGGATTTTAATTTGGACTATTCTATATAAATATTGTCGAAGTCTAATAACCCTGAACATCATAGTGTGAAGCGACAGATATTTAAAAAAGTAAATTTTGAAGTTGAAAAAAAAAATCAAATCAGTGATTTTCAAAACTTTAATTGTCAACTTACATTTTGAAATTTCATTTTTTAAAACACATATTTGGAAAACGAACGATATATTCCTTAAATTTTACTTAATTGATCAATCGTGCTTCAAATTCCAGAATGTTTTTTTTCTTCAATTTTTAATTATTTGAAGCTTGGAAGTTTTTTTTTTCAATTCCCTGGAATTTATCAATTTTTGATGATTAGAAGTTTTTTTTTAATTTAAAAAAATAAAAAATAAAAATTAGGAATATAGATAATTTGATGAGTATAGATGAATTAATTTTTCTTTTAAATCAAAAAATTATCGACCGAAAAAAAAATTTATTCAATTTTTTTAAATTAAAAATAAAATCATAAAAATCGTTTATTGCTTAAAAATAAAACCTAAAAATTGATTCTTCAGAAAATTTATACCGAATTGATAAAATCATTTTAAAAGGTGGAATAAAAAACAATTCCATGGTACATTCCAAAATTTCCATGTTTTCATGTTTTTTTTTTCTTTTTTTTTTCATTAAAATTTTTAGCAAAAATTTTAAAATTATTTTCAAACCAAATTATTTTTTTAGAATAGTCAGCTACTCTATAGCAATCAATTTAAAACTAAATTTTACCAATCCAGTGTTGATTTCATGGCCGCGAAAATTTACAACCATATTCCCACCGACATTAAAAATACCTCAACTTTGAAAAGATTTACAAAATTACTGAAAGAATGGCTTTTAACGAAAGCATTCTACTCGGTGGATGAATTCAGTATGAACATCGAAAATGATACTCTGTAATATTTTATTTTTATTTTATTTTTATACTTTAATTTTTCTTTCATTACTGAAATATTATATAAAGTTATATCGACGTTGTAAAGGAAGCAATTGCTTCATATTACAAATAAATAAACATCCATTCATTCATTCATTCATACTTACCTACCTATAATTATGTAAAAAAAAACAATGCATAATATTTTTCTTTGTAAATAAATTTCTGATTTTAAAAAAATGAAGTGAAATTCTTTATTTTGAAAATAATTAGGTACCTTTATTTTTATTAAAATTCAGCGTGACTTAATATTGGGAAAATTTTTTAAATTCTTTTTTTTTTTTTTTTTTTTTTTTTTTTTAATTCATTTATTGTGTCATATACAAAGTACTATGCTTAGAGGCACATTTTTAAGATTAGGATAGTATGTAAGTATTAAGTGTATATATTAGAAGTTAATTTAGTTACATGCTTAAAAATTAAGGTAAAGGTAATTATAAAAGTTTGTTTAGATTTTTTTGAACAATGATTTATTAACATGCTTTTACGATGACCAAACTCGCGAAAAACGTAACGAAAATTCGTGAAGGAATTCCAACACGAAAGCCTTTTGAGTATATGCATTAAAACTTTTTTTTTTTGAAAAACAATTTTTTTTAAAAAGATTGTGAAATGGTTTTTAAAATTTTGTTTAAATTGAATTTTTTGTAATTTTGTTTAAACGCCTGGATACTCTCGTAATTACGGTAAGTAATCATAATGGAGGGGGAAATTCTTACCTCAATCCAAAATTGTTCAGAAAGTATTGGCAAAGAATATAGGTACCTATTGTTCCGTAATAACTTCACAAAAAAAATTCGTGATATGAACTACCTATACTTACAAATTTAAATAATCTTACTTACTAAAATTTTTTTTATTTAATTATGTATTAAGAAACGATTTGTATTTACATGCAGGCATCAGGTTTTTTTAAAATGAAATTATCTTTTGAAAATTCTCAAAAAACAAGATCTTTAAAAACGTTTTTTTTGAAAAATTCATTCCAACAATTTTGTTTGAAAAATAGTTTTGAGAGGGATTCTTTAGAAAATTTTTTGATGAGAATAAAATAAATTTATTTTTTTAACCCTCAAAAAAATCTGTTAAAAAATTTCTCAAAATATTTTTTCGAGTTTCACTTTTTTTTGAAAAAAAATCTAGTGATAATTAAAATTTTCACATTAAGAAAATCATAATTTATGAAAAACACTTTTAAAAAATCGCCTTTTTTCAAAAAAAGAACAAAAATGTATGAAAGTCATCAAACACCTATTAAAAACAAATTTTCATCGAAATATGAAAATTAAATTAATTATTTATAATCACCTACTTACATACCTATTATAACAAAAAATTGAAAAAGCTGAAAAAATAAAATGTCAAAAAGTCAACTAATTTCGAAAATAAATTTCCTTGGAAATATGAAAATTATTTTGAAAAAAAAATCAAAGTATATTAAAATGTCTGACAAAATACCAAAATGTCGATTTCCATGGATATAAGAAAATTTAAAAAATCCCAACAAAAGCATACAAAAAAATAGAAGATGAAAGTTGATTTCAAAATTTTTTATAAGTTTCAGAATGTCTGACAAAATGACTAAATGACATACTACAAATTTGAAAAAATAAATTCAAGTTTCAAAATGCCTGACTAATTTTTTGTGAATCTCTTACTAGGTATCCTTTTAACTTGTTTTATTATCTATCATTTTATTATTATTATTTTTTTTTCATTTTCCTCTCAAACAATTTTTGGTTTGTATAGTTCCCAAAAATTTAGTTTTCCCTAATTTTTCAAGAAAATCATATCAAAAAAAAAAAATCTTCTCAAAAAAATTTTCAATAAAAATTTTTCTAAAAAATCTCAGTGATGAGAAAAAATTTGCTGCAAGATATTCTTTTGAAAACTCCTCAGAATTAAAATGTGCTTATTTTCCAAAAAAAAATTTATATTTCTTTAAAAGAATAAGAGGTGATTTTTTTTAGTTGAAATCAATTCTAACAATTTTTTTTATTTCATTTTTCTTCAAATTTTTTTCTTGAAAATTTTTCTTTAAAGCCTTGAGAAAATTTCTCAAAACATTCGCACACTGCTTCTCAGAAAAAAATGCCTGTTCTTCTCTTCCTAAAAGTATTTTTCTTTTTTTTTAATTGATTGAAAATCAAATTTGTTATATTAAGTATATTATTGTCATATTATTTGCTGTAAATGTCTGGATTGAGATACATGTTTGTTTGACGATTTTTATATTTTAAAAAAGTAGAAGGGACCTATTGGGTCATGGGTGCTCCAAAATTATCATTTTTAAAAGTCAAATACTTACTTGGGTATTTTTCAAAAAATTAATTTTTATTATAAATTTTATTTACATAATTTTCATAATTAAATTATGTTTAAATTTAATAATATCAATTAATTATAAATTTAAATGAATAAAAACTTTTAATTTAAACTTTCTAAAAAAATGATTTTTTTTATAAATTTAAATTACTTTACTTTAATTTAAAAAAGATTATAAGTTAAATTTATAAACTACGAATGATCTTTCCTTTCGTATAATGGTCAATACTCTCCTTTATTGTTGGGTCATTTTTCGGATTAAGTCGGAGGGAATTCTGTACCTAGCCCAAAAAGTAAAAGGAGACTTTCCTTAACTGATGTCAGGGTGCATGGTTTAATGTACCTAACAACCAAAAGGGAAATTTTACAATTGAAATTTAACCAAAAAAGTGAAAATAAAATTTTTATAGTTTTTGTTGTTGTTGTGTTTTTTTTTTTGAAATTTTGCTTCACCCTCCTGAAAGTCAAAAATAATCTCCTATTTTTCAAGATAGGTAAGGACCTGAAATTACTTTTATTCGATTCTTGAGATTTTTCACGTAACCGAATTGAGCTAAAAAAGTGAAAATTGACATTTTAGTTGTTAGATGAGTACCTTTTCTCATGCACTGTCACATATTAGAAATAACCTATGAAAGCTAAGCACCCAGGTAATTTGGAATATAGATAAATTTTTCCAAGGATGGAATTGTTTCGAAAGCCAGACAGAAAAACGGCCGTCGATCGATTGCGGGCCAGCTATTGTTTTCTCCCCCTAAAAAAGCAATACGATTACGGGCCAAGTGTGAACAAAAGATGAAAGTGATTAATGATTGTGGTGGCAAAAAAATGCTCTATTGTGGGCCAAGAAGTGAACGAAGATTCAAAGCAATTTTTTGAATAAAAAATTCACTTTTTACCAGAATAAAATCTTTCAATTTTTCGGAACACTTATAAAAAAATCTTTTTTTTTTTGAAATACTTACGAGTACTTAGGTACCCAAAGCAATTTTTTTGTGTATTTCAATTTTATTCGAAAGAAAAATATTTTCTCAATTTTAGTGAAGATAAAAAAAATTATTCATTTGAAAAATGATGTTTTCCGAATCTTTTTTTTAGAGTAAGTGCCCAGGTGAAATATTTTCCATTTTTTTTTATTTAAAAAAAATTATTTGTCCCATGAAACTTCCTATTTCTTGAAAGAATTTTTTTTAAAAATTTGGTCAAGTTTTTTTTGGGCGGGGGATCAAAAAATTTCTCATTTTTTCTGGTGTAATTATTAGGTATGTTTTTCATAAAAATACCACTTTGATTGAAAAACTCGTGTGCTCATATGTAAACTCGAGAAAATTTTTGGAAGGATATGTAATTACATAGGTAGTAGGTACACGAAGGAATCGAATAAGCCAACTCTTCTTTTTTGGCCCGCAATGGTATTAAAATTTGACCAATTGTTCTCAATAACAAAGGCACTGACAGCAATATTTTTTGGCCCGCAATAGAGTCGAAAATTTGCGGGTCAAGTCATTAGCTGGCCCGCAATCGAAACGCAGCGAGAAAAACTTGTGGTAGAAATAATTTTTAAAATACTAGTTAACGTTCAATAAATTTTTGAATCACAAGAATTCCGTTATTCCGAAGGTTTCTTAAATTTAAATAAGTTTACTTACTGAAAACAAGCCAAATGTGTTTTTTTTTCTGATGCCAACAGTATAAATATGATTGCATACTCGTGTAAAAGACTCTTAGATTTTGAATACAATGAAGCAGTCATAAGACTTATCTATTTGTATTTGTGGTATTGTTCGAAATCGTCGCTACTCTCGCAGAGTCCATCAATTGACGTTTTTATTACCGAACCAAGGTACTGAAACTGTAATTATCCGGCTTATCTATAGCTACACAAAAAACAGCATAAAGCGTCCATCAAACGAAAGTACACACATTAGGAAACAAGTTCTCCAGCAGTCGACTATGGATATTTTGCCCTAAGTATAGTAGCAACAGCAACCGAACCGGTTGTTTAAACGATATGTTTTTCCCGGCATTTAATTATTTTCCATACGTTAAATTGTATTCGTTGGTAATTGGCACTTTCCTCGATCCTCGAATGCGATAAACGTTTTGTTGGCACTTGAAGGTTAATGAATGTAAACAAAAGTGCACGCTGCCGTTCGCAGCACGCGCGCGGGTGTTACTGTACCACCAAGTTACATTGTATAGGCAAGCTATACAACCTATGCTGGTGGAATTGGTGTCTGCGTTTGCGAGCTCCAGCTCCGGATGTACTACTCTCTTTGTCAGAGTGTTAATGAAAAATTCCTGATGATTTTTTTTCCCCTGCTGACGAAACGAATTGTATAAGAGTATGATTTCAGAAGGTGACTGATTTCGTGGAAATTTTTAGTCATAAATGCTTATGCCATGCCTATCTTATGCGAATGTAGATAACGTGTACGATGTTCGTGTATGTAGGTACATTAATTAATATTGTTTGGCTTGGTAGTAGATATTGCTTATCGTCTAAGCGAGTTGGCGCCATGTCATGTCGAAAAAAACCAGATTGTGTTGTCTATTCTCATAAAAAATTATCAAAAGAGTAGGTATCTTTTTAAGTGTAAAAATATTCGAGGAAAATTGGGTTGTATTCCTATCGTGATGCTAAAAAAAAGAAAAAAGTATCAGAATCGCTCAAAAATATCAGTGTGAAAGTAATCATAGCATTCCCATCTCCCAAAAGATCATATAACAAGCAAAGGCAAGACGACGGGGGTTGGGATGTCTCACCTCACAAGCAAATGTAATTTTAATTTTAGCAAAAAAATTCAGAAATTCTGACTAAAAAGCTGGACAATTCGTTGAAAAGCTGAGTAAGTGAGGGAATTTTGGGAAAATTAATCGGTCTAATGAGCCTCCCCTCCCCTCCATTAAACTTCGCTTCATCACTCCACAGACAGCCGAGCCTGAAGACAGGGAGTGAGAATGGATCAATCCTCATCTTCATTGGATCCATTTTTTTTTATTTTTTTTTTTTAGACTCGAACTTGAGTAAAAATTTCTCAAAAATTCTGTGTAAAATAATCGTTAAAAAATATGCTAAAAGTGACAGCAACTACATTTATCTATCTAATAAAAATTTGAACACCTACAAATTCAGGAAAAAATTTTAAGTAAAAAATTCCTAGAAAAATTTCAATTTTCAAGTGAAAATATCTGAAAAAAAAATCAAAAAGAATTTGCAATCAAAATATCATGAAGCTTTTTGAATAAAATTCTTGGGAAAAAATAAAATAAAAATAAAACAAGTAAATTCTTTTTTAAATTTTCAATTTAATATTTATTTTTTTAAACAGTAAAAGTACAATTTCTAAAAATTTTAATAGGTAGCTAAATAGGTATTAATTTCTTTTTGAGTGATAATTCCCGAGAAAAATGCCAAGTGCACGGAGAAAAATGCCCTGTAAAATTTCCAGTACAGTTTAGCAATATTTCTCAAATGTACGGTACATTCAACTGGAAATTCAGTAGAAATTACCAAAATTAGGGGTATAATACACCAGATAGTATCTGTAAATAAAATTCTTACAATTTCTAATGAAATAAACAGCAACTTCTATTAAATTTTGTACAAAAATTCCATATTTTTCCACTACAAAAAATGACAGACTACCCACTAATAAAATTTATCATATTTTAGTAAACTCCTTTTACTAATATACAGTTATGGAGAAATTACTTGTAAGCTGTGTGATAAATTACAAGACTGTTCAGTAAATATTCCACAAATGAGAAGTGGTAATTTTGTGCATCTTCGGTGTAGAAAAAATTATGGGTGAAATCTAACAGAAATCACCAGACAGTACAACACATTTTAATAACAGTCATATAAAAGTTATCTGTTTGTAGGACAGATAACTTTTGTGCATCTTCGGTGTAGAAAAAATTAGGGGTGAAATCTAATAGAAATCACCAGACTGTACAACACATTTTGATAACAGTCATATAAAAGTTATCTGTTTGTATGACAGATAGTGTTTAGAAAGAAGGCACTATTTGAGAATTTTTCTTATGGTGAAATTTTAATGTCTCTTTAAAATTTGAATTTTTCAGTACGTTAAATGTTTGGTTAAATATTGTTTTTCTCGACTGTTTTGTTTTCCATTTTACTGTGTGAATATTAAGTTCGTAATCGCGTTATTGAATTTATTACACTAAATGAGACAGCCAAAGGTATTAATCATCATTGTATCATACATGATCGAAATGTTTTCCAGACTTTCAAATATGTTGAAATATGTCCTTTTTTTCATCTGATGTTCTCTTCAATATTGTAACCACATTATTTTGATTAGGTTTTGATAAATTCGGTTTGAGCAAAATTTTCAAAAATGATTTTGTGTAAATTTTCAAAAATTTGTGTTTTTAGTAAACTTTTATAAAATCTAAAAATATGTATATAAATTTTGGAATCGAATTTGGAAATATGTATCCAGTGTTTTAAATGAAGATTTGACTACTTTTTTATTGCAAAATTTTAATCCCTTTTTGAAATTTTCTACAAGTATGATACTGATTATGATTTTCCTGAATTGGCTTTCTCATCGATTTGTTTGTTTTTAGTTTGACTATTTCAAGTTTGAAATAATAAATTTGTTTGTGTTTAAAAATAAAAATTTAGATTTTGAACAACCTCATCAATGCAGTTAGTTTTTGTATGCCCAAGTTTTTTTTTGGTGTGTGTGTGCGTTTATAATTACAAGATAATCACATCCGTTGGAATGGGTTTCAGATAGATAGTGCAAAGGAGGTTTTGAAGTTTTTTGATAGAGAGGTAGCTGTGGGTGATTTTTGTGTAACCAGCAATTCTCAGTGTTGTTATACTACTCGTAATTTTATCTTGTCTATTTAGGTGTAAGAGATTTTTCCAAAAGTATTATTATTTTTTTTATGTTGAAAGAGTTTATTGGGTGTTTGTTGAGACCAGAGGTGTTGCCAGCTTGTGTATATTTTTTGGGTAAGAAAGGGTGATAGAAGTTGCATTTTACTGAATGTACAAATTTCATAGATTCAGAAAATGTGAAGAGTTCAAAATGAAAAAAGCTGCATTATATTTTATTTCAAAATTCTTGTGACAAATACAGCATTTGCAAGCACACAAATTCGTCACCTGTCAGGTAAAACCCACCGTCTATCTAACCTGGTTTTTGGAAATGTGTCTAGGGGTGAAAAGCCATTTTTCGGATTTTAGATGTTGTTCTTTTTTTTGTAAAAGACATCGAAAACATCTAAAATCTGAAAAATAACTTGTCATCCCTTACGATACATTTCCAAAAACCAGGTTAGATAGACTTGGCGGGTTTTACCTAACAGTTGACGAATTTGTGTTCTTGCAAATGCTGTATTTGTCACAAGAATTTTGAAATAAAATTTAATGCAGCAGTTGGCAATTTTTACCAGACTGTTTAGTAGTTTATAGGTAATTAATTACATGATAAAATGCTATCAAATTGAATGACGAAATGTTCTTCATTATTCCACCAATAATTACTAGACATAGTCTGGTAAATATTGGTGGAATAATAAAGAACATTTTGTCGTTCAATTCGATAGCATTTTATCATGTGACAAATTACCTATAATTACTAAACAGTCTGGTAAAAAATGCTATACTTTCGAGTTAGAAGTTGCAAATCTGTAGTATTATATTTTAATTACAAAATCCTTGTAATTTCTGCTCGATTTCCAATCTTGCTAACGTTTTACACAGAATAATCTATGTAGTTTTTACAGAACTTTTCTCTCCGTGTGAAAGTTTCTCAAAATTTTGGAGTAATTTTTTTAAAGTTGATAAAAATTTTTTAAAAGAATTTACCTAAGAAGGTATTTTTTTAATTTTTTTTTTTTAGAAAATCATGAGAAAATTCCAGGGGAAATTTTCTGTGAAAATTAAAAAAAAAAACGAAAATTTATTTTTTATAAATTGAGAAAAATTTCAAAGTATTTAGCCACTTTATTTTGTTGGAATGGAATTTAATTTTCAATTTTTTGTCAGAAGAAAATGATATACCCATTTAAAAAATTGGCTGTCAAACAAATTCAGCGTGCCGATCCCTAGCAAAAATTTCTCTCATTCGCAGAAAAAAAAATGGTCCAAAAAAAATGTCCTCATCAGGCACTAATTTTCTCTTGGCAGCCCTGCTAACAACGAGCACACACGACGAAAAAAATTCACAGACGGGTAATAACCAATAAATCGATATAAATTAGGCAGCTCTAATATCTCATCAATAATATAGTCCTCAACACTGCCAAAATCAATAATCCGCTATCGTTGACTTCTTCAAAAGTTTTCTATTTACGCTCATCTTTGTACCACAATTAAGTTCGATAAAAGAAAAAAATCCGTTATCAATGGACGCACAATGAAAAATAATAGGCCATAATGAACACATCAATGAACCATCGACTATACAAAAAAAAATCCAGCACCTGTTAATACCCCTCGCGCGCTTCATTTGAAAGCGAAACCAAAACTGAAAATTTTCTTTCAAATGCATAATAACAAACACTTGCTATATACACGTATACAATACAGCGACCCCCATTTTTTTCTTTATATTTTCCTTTATTTTTTTTTTAGTACCGAAATATATATACCCACGCGCGCCTTTACTTTGTAAGTTTATAAGAATTATGAATATAACAATATAAAAAATATGTATTTATAAATGGCGGTTGTCGTTGTCGATGTGAGCGCCAGCCGCCAGTGCCGGTGCTATATGTAATGTGTGAAAATTCAGGCTTGTTGTTGTAACAATTATTTAATCGCAATCAAAGAATTGTTGGTATTTCCATTGAGTTAGGAAACGAATTGTATAATCCGTTGTAAATGGTTCATTGTGTGTTTTTGAAAAGAACACTCTTTTATTAGGAATACAACAAACAGAATGGAAGCGTCCTGCATTCATTAGGTTTTTTAATGAAGTGCGAACTTGCTCTACAAAAGCATAACTACTTTGATGTTATCCTAACTCTGGTATATAAATATTTTAAAGAATCGGTGCACCGTTTATTGCTCTTCAATAATAGGCATGCCGGCTATTTATTAAATTACTATCGTAACAGGTGATTTATTTCGATGATTGTATCGACTAATAGATTATGACTTCGAATTGAATGAGGTTTGTTTATATTTTGTTTTAGGTATAACAATTCATACGCTTGCGTTTTGGTCCTGGGTTTATGTTGGATTTAACGCAGAAAAAAACAATAGCCATCATTTTTTTTTTAAATTCGGCTAACAAAAAATTGGTAAGTTTTTTAAAAAAAATATTTCTTCTTCTTAAAAAAAAATAGAAAAAAAAGAGCGGAAAGCGGATCTATACAGAAAATTTTTTTTTTTAATTTTAAAAAATATAGTCAATACCTAGGTATAAATCATTTTTCAAAAGCGCGAAATAGTTCCAACACTCACACAAAAAAATGTTTTCATTTTCAGAAAAAAAAGGAGAAATTAAGGCAGAATTTTAGAAAGTAGGGACAATTAAATTTATTTTAAAAAATCCCGCGAATCTGAATATTGCCAATTATTTTAGTAACATTTGAAAAAATTAAGGAGCAACCGAGCAATTATTAATTTCACTTGAAAGTAGAGGAATCATTCTCTAATTGTTTTAAATGTTACTAAAATAATTGGCAATAGGTATGAGAATATCGCTTGAAAGTAATAATCACTCCCTAACTTTTTCAAATGTTACTAAAATAACTGGCAATAGGCACGGGAACATCACTTGAAAGTAGTAATCATTCCCTAACTTTTTCAATTGTTACTAATACAATTGGCAATAGGTACGAGAACATCACTTGAAAGTAGTAATCATTCCCCAACGTTTTCAAATGTTACTAATACAATTGGCAATAGGTACGAGAATATCACTTGAAAGTAGTAATCTTTCTCCATTTTTTTAAAATATTACTAAAATGATTGTCAATATGTACGGAGAAGTAAGGAACTAGGTAATCCCTTCCTTAATTTTTGTATGGTATTGCCAAATACTCTGGTAATATTAAATAACAAACGAAATTTGTCACTACGTACGTTTAGGTAATATTTTCTCGCTAAAAATGTTGCGATGCTCTCCTAATTTCAGTTAATATTGCTAAACCCGAACAAACACCGCGTTATTATTTCTATTCAGGGGAAAACTGTTGCTATATTCGTTTCGACGATTAGTAGTAAAAAATTTTCCAATTCTACGAGAAATTTTCATCAAAAATAAAAACGTGTACAGCATATACGTCAATGTGCGGGTTCATAAGAAGAAAAAAAAAGTAAAAAGAGGTACGTAGAGAGAAATTAATAATCTAGGATGTTCGCAGCGTTGGGGTTTGCATTTACGAACGTTATATTGCTGCTGCTCCGCACCTACAGGGTACCTGATGTTTTCTCTGGCAAGGTAAGGCGAGGAGGATGGTAGTAGCGGAGCCCCGACCGTTACTATAACCGAACCGGTATCCGCCGAAGCCCCACCTTGGTTCGGCAACGTCATTGCCAGGCGACTCGCCTATTGGCTGACTGGTGTGTAGAGGGGCGTGCACGTCAATCAATAAACACATGTATCGAGTGGGGTGAGTGGTAGCAGCGAATGTTGGCTCGCTTTCTTTAGTCTAGTTGACGTTCTGTTTTTGTAGTGACGGTTATCGTTAGTAAAATTTTCGCGCATCGCGTGCATTATTATACTATAAATGTGTTTTGTACTAACGAACATCGTATATCCTGTTCGTATTGGTTTACTATTTTTCTATTTTCGATAACTTATCTACTTCGGTGTGTTGCGGTTTATTTATATATATTTTTTATTTGTTTTGTTTTCGTTGCGGGATTATTTTCGAGAATTTCGAAATAATTAGCTCGTTTTTTTTTTTCAAATGTATTTGTGACGGTTCTGTTGTCGATGTTTTTCTTCGTTCTCGATCGAATTTGATTTTTTTCCCGAGAAGTTTCGCAGTTTCTTGGTCGAGTTTTACTTGAGATATTTCGTCGTTTTGAAAATCCCAACCATTGCCTGGATGTTTAAGCCTGTGCGATAAATCGAGCAACCTCATTCTGTTTGCCAGTATGTACTTTAGTCAAGCAGGCCAGCTGGGGCCACCTCAGCACCACATCACTAGCCATCATCCGGCGCTCAGTCAAACGCCGAATTCTCAACAAGGTCCGCACCACCATCATGGTGCGACGCCCAACAATAACAATGTAAATAGTAAAAATCAGAATACAGATCGGGTGAAAAGGCCGATGAACGCGTTCATGGTATGGAGTCGCGGCCAGCGTAGAAAGATGGCCCAAGAAAATCCCAAAATGCACAATTCCGAGATCTCTAAACGTCTAGGCGCCGAATGGAAATTGCTCAACGAACAAGAGAAAAGGCCCTTCATCGACGAAGCGAAGCGATTACGTGCCGTACACATGAAAGAGCATCCAGATTACAAATACAGGCCGAGAAGAAAGACGAAAACGTTGCTGAAAAAAGACAAATACCCATTAGGCACCGGTTCGCTTCTATCGCAAACGAACGCCGCCGGCGAGCCCAGAATAAACACATCGTCAGCGTCCACTTGCCAAGTAGTCGGTAGAGATACGAGTATGTACCATCATCAGATGTCCAACGGGTACCTGCCCAATGGTTACGTTATGCATCACGACGCGACCGGCAGCTACCAGCAGCATCACGCCGCCGCCGCGTACAATTCCCATCTTTCGGCCGCGGCCAGCGCCGGATACAGATACGATATGCCTCCGCAAATGCAACACCATCTGACGTCCAGCAATTATGTTAACGGTGTTACCTATCCTGGTATGTATTCTCCAGACGTGACTCATTTACCCATGAATCCAGGATCTCCTTATCATAGTCAATTGACAGGACCGCCTCATAGTCCGCAGAGCGGCTCTAGCGTCAAGTCCGAGCCCGTGTCGCCCGGCTCGACCGGCATACATACCCCTACACCTACAAATAATACCAAAATATTCAATTCCGGACAGCCGGCCGCCGCCAATAGCACGGGCGATATTAAATCTATGATCAATGTATACCTTCCAACTCCTGAACAACCTTATACCCAACCTTTAGTATGGAATCAGTGTTGATTGTTGAATTTTTCCGTTTTATCTCTTTTTTTTCCTTTTTCTTTTCTTTTCTTTTTTTTTTTTTTCTTTTTTTTTCTTTAATTTTACTTTATTAAGTTTACAAGAAAAAAACATTGTGTAAATATTAATATATACGTAATTCTTTTTTCGAACGAATAATTTCATTTTTCAAAGATTGATGTCTTTGTTACGTTACATATCTGGGTGTTTCCCCACTTCCCTGTCTCCAGTCCCAGCACCATGATAGGTCTTGGCTTCTCGAGGGCACCTTTGTGTGTTTGGATGACCTTCTCGTGTGTAGCTTTTGGTTCTAGAGATCCTTGGATGATCGCGTATTATTAATACATTGAATGTGGTACGACTTCATATCATGAGGCATAAAAATAGGATATGATGTTGAAATATGGAAAAAAAATTCCAACATTTGACAGGTCAATAATTGCTAACTCTGCTACGCGTTGACAGACACGATTTTTCCCACCAGATTTTTAATTGCCTATTTTTATGCTTAATTTTACTCGTATCTTTGTAGACTGTATTTTTTTAAAATTATTTTTTTTGTTTTGTATGTGTGGTCTTGAGATTGTTTATACGAGTCTCCAAAATTGAAAAAAATATACCTAAATCTCTACATTAATACAATACTTATAAGTTGATGGGTGATTTATATAGATTGCATGCATACTGAAGTCCAAAATCACTTCAATCCATTTACAGCGTAAATTTGAAAAAAAAATGTTTTTCATTTTGCACACTGAAACACATTGCTCTGGCCTCCTCATTTTTTAACTTATCTTCGATTTCTTGACTTATACTATTGGTAGGAAGTTTCCACCAATAGTAGAAGTGGAGAAACTGAAGATAAGGGGGAAAAATGACAAGTCCAGAGCAATGTGTTTCAGTGTACAAAGAGAAAAGTTTTTTTTTTTTTTTTTTTTTATTCAGGACCGTTTAAATTACCTATTTAGGGACCTGGACTGTTTGAATAAATCACCCTTCAGTTTACGAATCATTAGCACTCAGGGACGAACCTATTAGGGGGCATGGGGCAGCTTGCTCCCCTTCGTATCCAAGTGATATGTATTAATAGGATGTGAATAGAAATATGGTAAATTTTTCCAATTTATAGGTTAATAATTGCCAACTCTGCTACGCTTACACAGACACGATTTTTCCATCATGTACCTATTTTTATGTTTAATTTTACTCGTACCTGCGTGATCTGTTTTTTTTTTTTTTTTTTTTTTTTTCATTCATTTATTTTGTACATTTGGTCTTGAGATCATTTATATACCTAGGTACTTGTATTACGAGTCCAAAATTTAATTAAGTAGGTACCTAGAGATCTTGCCATTGATGTGTTTAAGTTGATGGGTGATTTACTCAAGTATTTAAACTGTATACCTACTGAAGTCCAAAATCACTTAAATCCATTTATAGTGTAAATTTAAAAAAAGTTTTTTTTTGCACACTGAAACACATTGCTCTAGTCTTGCCATTTTCCCCCTTGTTTTCGGTTTCTTGACTTATTCTGTTGGTAGGAGGTTTCCACCAATAGTAGAAGTCGAGAAATCGAAGACAAGGAAAAAAATGACAAGTCCAGACTCCAGAGCAATGTGTTTCAGTGTACAAAAAGAAAAGTTTTTTTTTTTTATTTAAACTTTTAAAATTATTTAGGGACTTGAACTGTTTAAATAAATCACCCTTCAATTTACGAATCATCCGAGCCCTTCGTACAAACGGGTGAATTTGAAAATTGATCAACATAAAATTTTAATCCTTCGTCGTATTATTTTTTTGTCATAAAAATTTATCCAATTTGGCAACTTTTTCAACTCGTTAAATTTTAATTCAAGTCGTCCATCTTCTAAGTATATTTTTCCCCCTTCGAATGGAAAAATCCACTGGATATGGTAGCAAGCATTTTAAAACGCAATTCTTTTCAAATCAAATCAATCGCGTTCTTCATTTTTTTCTATCCAATTGTCATTCAATATCTGTGAGAAATATTTCTGGAATTCGTCTCTCGATATTCAATTAAATTGCTGCGTGTTGAAACAAGAGAAAAAAATGGCCGTTGTGATATGTGGTGTAAATTTCCTTACGAGCTGGATACAATGAAGAGAGGACTATTATTCGCACGAGTAGGGAATAACTAACGTAATAATTCGCGGAAATTCAATTAGAAAAAAATTCACGTCCGTATAAATGCGCATCGAACTTATTATTGTGATTGATACGTAAACGTAAATTTACACTGGTATAGGGTATACCTACCTACTGGTGTTATGATTTTTTCAAACGTTTGCGATTCTAGACGATAAGAAAAATTGATTACGGTCGCGATCGTTACTTGCAGTGGCAGCTCGAGTCGACTATTAACACATACGAGTAATTTGTAATTGATGAAGTGGTCGTTTTTGTGCCTTTTGATAACGCGACTAATGAGCTACCAGCTTCGAGTTCCAGCTTGATTCGTAACGTACGCTCGCGATCGGAAATCTCGCGCCGGTAAATTTAGCTGACGAGGTGAAATTCGCTCGTTGTATTTTTTTCCTTTTTTTTTTTCATCTTTCAAATGGGTTTATAAGGCGAGAAAAAGCGAAATAATTAAATTTGGTGAAATTTATACAATAGATCGGTGACAGTTGCCAATTATATCTATTAATAGGCAAATTTGCCATAATTTTTTTTGTGCGATATCCGTGGCTTTGGCTGGCAAAATCGGTAATTTGATCGAATTCCAGAATTTATTCGCGTATTGAACGTTTAAAAAAAATTACCTTCTCTCGTTATTAGATACCCATGTTACTTGTAATTATTATTTGGATACTGAAATTTCGAAAAGTGATTGATTTGATCACAGAGAGAAAGCAACTAGGGATGTCAGCCCTACCCCGAGATGTAAAGAAAATTTCAGAGTTGGCAATTTGAAGTTTCATGTTGGAAAATTAGGCTATAATTTTTTCAAATGGAGGTCAAAAAACAAAACTCATAAAAAGTTGGAAATTTTGACTTTCTAATTAGAAAATTTATATACTTACTTCTTATATTAGATATGTATTTCCCCCAAATTGGGAAATTCTTACGCTAGGCCTTTAAACTAGATTAATTTTTTCATTTTTAGGTGATTTTGGTATAAATTTTGTCTCAGAGTTGTCTTTTTAAATTATCTATTAGTCACCATAAATTTATTTTTCATTTTTTGAAAAATGCCACTTCGAAGATTTAGATTTTTTTTTCTAAAAATTCTTCAATTCCTCGATTCGAATAATTACCACGATCGTAGTCAGAATTCAATTTCCTATCCCACCCTTCCCTTCCCTTCCACAAATTTCTATAAATTTTAAAAATTAATATTGGTGCTGGGAAATATCAAACCTGGACGACATATCTAGTTACCTGCACTTATAAAAAAAATAAGTAAAAAAAAAACCTACACCACGTGTAGCTATTAGACATCTATTAGTTACCCATGTTAAAAATCATGCCTGCGATAATTTTTCCCTCGTTGTGATCAGCGAAATTAAGAGATTAGCGCGAGTTCTGCGAAGATTACGGTTCAGGTAAGTACCCTAAGGTTATATTAGCTTAACTATAGCGTGTTTCTTGGTCTTGTCTTGGGGCCTCGGATAAGGTTATTAGTATCGTAGGATTTGACCGGGGTACCTACGAAAATTATATAATTTTTAAGACGATTTAAAGCGATGTGGCTGCGGCGCGACGCGACGTGCTCAATTCCTCGTGTAGATAAGTGAAATTATTTTTAAAATTGACGATAAGAATCTTGGAGTCGATTATGTTGTGTCGGAATGGGTTTCTCTGTATGGTTTAGATAGTGCCTACGATGGAAATTTTGAAATTAAAAACACCCACGTATTTTTTTTTCTCGTAGTTTATCCTGGGATGGGGAGGGGCACGTCGATGATAGGAATTGGATCTTATGAGGCGGCCAGTCAAATTTTCCATTGATGAGAAAATCTTTTTATTAGTTTTATAAACGCTTAATTGGTCAATATGTGCCAATATTCTGCTACCTAGGTTTATTTTTTATACTTAGATATACGTAAATAATGACTTCTTCAGAAAAAAACATAATAATATGAATAAATTAAACTTACCTACCTTTGAAAAAATTATCAGTCTATATTTTTGCGAAATGGATGGTAACTACCTAAATTTGTAATTCAATATTCTTCTTTTTTTTTTTAATATACCTACTTATTCCAAAAAAATTCTATTATTTTTTTTTAATTTCTTAAAAATGATTCTTTGCGAAAAAATTTCATAATTTTTAAAGTTGTTTTTGGAAAATTTTCATACCATGAATCGATAAATTTTATTTCTTTAGATGACTTTTTTCAGAAATTCGTAAAAAAATAGCCACTTACCTACCTAAAATGATGTTATGTATAATTTCGTTTCTATTATACAGTAATTATCTGGTAGCGCTTTTTGAAAACAGGTCCCCGAAAATTTATCTATCATTTATAAAGTGTCTGCAAGTCAGATCTTCGCAATTTTTAGCGAAGACAATTTTAAAAAAATATTTGGCGAAAATTTCACTCCAATTTTTTTTTAAATGTCAAATAGTAAATATTTTCTCAAAAGTGTTTAAAATTTTTAAACGGCAAGAATTGTTGATATTTTACAAAAAAAAAAAAAAACAACGAAATATTTTTCGGAGACAATTCTGAGAATATTTTACATAAATTTTATATAGGTATTTAAGGTATTTTAAAATTTTTTGGAAGGAAAAAATTGCGAATATTTTGCAAAAATATTTTTTTCGTTTTTAAAATTTTTTTTGCCAATTATAGGTATCGTAAGCTCGCAATTCTGAATATTTGACGAAAAACTCTCTGGTTTTTACTATTTTTTAAGAAGACAATTACAAAAATGTTTTACCAATAACTTGGAAATTTTGGTAAGTTATAATTCTGTTACTTGATCTATTTGTTAAGTTGAATTACTTATTCGTTCGTTCAAAGGTTTGAAAAAAAATTGTAAGACCCGTAGTTAATTGCGAATTTATTTTTGTGCGAAAATTTCGGGCGGATTTTTTAGTTTTCTTGAATGAATTGTTGTGTTTTTTTATCAACTTTAAAACAGTGGAAATAATTTACAGAACACTACAAACTTTCGTGATTTTTTAATATAATTTTTCTTTTTTAAATTTACTTACACCGAAAAAATGATGACTTGGTAGAATTGAACCTTAGTTTCTTTGCCTTTCAGCGGGAAAGTTTTAAAAATATTCGAAAATTGTGCGAATTGGAGGGCGGGGGTTGAGTAATTTATCTATTTTTTTGTCAGTGGTTTAGTTTCGTAATTCTAAATAATAACCAAATGCATTATAAATTTTGGAATTTGTTTGAAGTTATTTTTTGAAAAATATTCATGCAAATACTTATTGATCATTTGAGGTGAAATGAAGTAACCCATTAATTTTTTTACTTACTTCAAAACTATTTTTTTTAAATTACCTACCTAATTAATTTTACAAGTGATACTTTTTGAAAAATAGATAGGTATTCAAAAATTTAAAAAGTCAGATGGGATGGAGTACTTCATTCATAAAACTTTGAACTTTTGAAATATCACTTTCAAATTCAGAATGAAAATAGCAGATAAAATTCTATTATAGAATTTTCAGATACTTACTCATTTAAAAATCAAATTTGAAATTTTCTGCAATTTTCAATAATTTTACTGGAGTTTCCAAGTTGTTTTTTTTATTATTTTTTCGCAATATTTATCTAATCAGCGTTGAAGTGATTATTCATTTTCAATAACTCTGTGATTCCTAAGTATAATTTCGATGCAATCCACTTCGTTCAACAAACAATTCAATTGTTATCAACTTTCGGCTTGCTTTTTTTACCACACACCTTTTTTTTCTATACTTATTACTTCTGCATACCTAAATGCACATTAGGTAATAAGTAAAATCTACTATATTTCACTCTCGACGATTTATTAATTATCGTTTAATAAAATTACAAAATATGAACAAAAAATACAAAATTTATTACCTATACTTAGATTAGGTTCAACATTGTGCAAAAAATTTAGGCTGTTTTTTTTTTCAAAGATAACTTAATTAGGTACCTACATAGTTACTCCTCTTCATTTTGGAAAAACTTCATTGACAGTTTTTAAAAATCAGCATCAATCTTATTCACTCATGCACTTCATCAGTCGTAATTTTTTGTGAATCAAAACGTATAGACGATTTTCAGAATTTTGTCTGACGTGAGAAACTAATCTTTACTAATCATTATAAATAAATTGAAGAAAGCTTACCCTGCTATAGCAAACAAAGTGCAAGTGTAAATTCTCCGAATAATTATTTTGATAGTAAACTCAAGAGGCATTAGCTACAAGCAAAGCAATGCCATTGCCATCGATGTAGATATTGTTGTAAGTATTTATATGAACTGTGAATTTCATTTTGCAGTTTTATGTCCTGATGTAATCATTTGCCTGCGCATTTTGCTTGATACTTTTTTTGTAATCTCTAGTTATATTTAAAAAAAAGAAAAGGAATACAAGCGGCAAACAAATTTTCTGTCTTATTAGAAAGTCAAATTAACTTAGAAGATTGAAAAATCGTTGCCTTTTTTGTCTTTTCGAATCAGTAATTCTGAAGTTTCATCTGGGCCTGTATGTAATTTTTAATCCACTTTCCAAAATGTAGTTTGGCGATTTCGAGTGTTTTGTCGTCGATTATTTAAATTTCATCGCAGTTGAAACTTTGATTTCAGAACTTTCGGTATAAATAATTTCTTTCAAACTTGCAACGACTATTTTTTTGATCGATTCACCTTGTTTAATAATCAGGAGCTCTTGATCATTCCGGAGATCTGATAACGAATTTTGAAATTTGAATAGTTTACTTACTTGATTGATCTTTCTTTGAAATAAACTTTTTATAACAACTTGCCTATTTTTCGCCGGAGACAAGTGATTTATATTATAATGACAAATGACAAATTAGATACCTATAGCGTATGTAAGATTTTAGTCTGACAAAATACTACGTCTTCTTCTCAACGATGCATTTAAGAGAAAAATTGAAAGAATACTTTTTCTTGAGAAATTCAAAGTGGAACATTTTTTGTACGAAATATTTTTTCATGCAGTTGAAAAATCAGAAATCATCGACGAAATTGTGAAAAAATAGGAAAAAGCGGAAATTTTCAACGTATTTTCAAATTATTTCAGGAAAACTATCATAGCCAAAAAAAAATTTTCAAACAAAAATTATTCCTCATTAAATTTTTCATCGAAATACTTTTACATATTTTTTTGTAACTTTTCTCTGGAGGAAGTTATTTCTGTTTCAGTATACCTATCAGTTTTTTTGTTTCTTAGAAAATATTTTTTTTATTTTTATTTTTTTGTGATAAAATGAGCATAACTTATTAACTTATTCCATAGTGAAGAATCAAAAAAAAAATGTTGTTATTGTTTGAAGTTTTATTTGAGGTTCAGCGGGCTTTCCACTATGCACTCATCATTAACAAAATATATAAATAACATTTTGAAAACTATAGGAACATTTCGATAGGAAACTGAATGAGGAACAATTTTTGTTTGAAGAATTTTTCTTCAACAATGCAATGATGACTTCCATATCTTGAATGATTTGGCACATTTGCATATATTATAAATATGTATACTTTTTATGTTAGCGACACTAACATGAGACATGTCAGAAGTGCCAAATTCAGATTTTGTTGGATACATGAATGTGAGTTGTAGAATCATATTTACCTACAGGTACTCGTTCCCATTTTGAAATTTTTTGTAAAATTTTGGAGGAAAAACGAAAAAATTCAAAAAATTGAAAATTCAAAAAAGTATTAAAAATTATTTTTTTGCATACCACTGAATAAAACTTGGAAAAACAAACAAAATTTATTATGACATATTTTTGCCTACCTCTGAAGTTGAAGGGATTGAAAAAGAAAATGCAATTTTAATTGTTTTTTTTTTTTGTAAAATTAGATAAGTACCTAGGTTGAGTACATACTACACACAATTTCAAAAAAATCGAATTCAAATAGCACTTTTTTTTATCCCCTCTATCTTCAGAGATAGGCAAAATTATGTAATGATGAATTTTGTTTGTTTTTTCAAGTTTTATATAAGGTGGTATGCGAAAAAATAATTATTTTTAATAATTTTTTGAATTTTTAATTTTTCGGGTTTTTCAAAATTTTAAATTTCAAAAATTCACAAAAAAATTTCAAATGGAAACGAGCACCAGCAATTGTGATTCCTTAACTTACATTTATTTTATAAAACGATATTTTAAGCATCCATTCAATGCAATCTGAATTTGGCATTTCTGGCTCACCCTGTAGTGTATACATAGGAGTTTTTATCTCCCAAATTCATTTTTTCAAAATACTCAGCACCTTAGTAAGGTACCTTTTAAATTGGGGAAAAAAAATTCTGATCAATTTTGGTGAGCTCATTTACTCCAGAGAATGACTCGTCATTGCTCACAAGTCAGCACCTTATAATACCTAACGTGAAACAAAATAATCCTCACTCTCTTTTTGTTTTCACAATCATCTTCCTAACACGTTACATTATTTTACTACGCAGAGATACGAGCTACGAGTTACTTAGTAACTACCTAAGTAAGTAATCGAACACACGCGTGAAAAAATGAAAAACACCTCAAGCAATTTGAAACTATTTCGGATATGGCTGAGAGATGATAAACATGATGGCTGTCGCCTCATACTCTCTTATGTACCACATTACACATCTTCACCTTCACCATCTTCTTCGATAGGTAATATACCTATACAACTAAGAGTACATCCAGCGATGAAAAAAAAAAAACACCAAGATTCGAACTGCATTTATAGATTATTATGGTATAGGTTTTTTAATCCAGGCATCGTACTACAGTCGGTGTTATCGATCTGGTATCGTATTAGATTCGCCATAGTTGGGAAAAATGATTACCTTGTGTCCGAGCCCAGCGACGTCCGAACGTTATAAAAATGTACGGTAATTGCTTACTCGCCGTACTCCTTAATCCACCTCAACGAAATAGGGATACTGTTACTAATACTTATATGATACACTTTCTTTTATACGTATAAATATATACCAAGGTAGATGTGGAAGCTTCTTCATCTCAATCGTCTGGTTTGCGATGCTGTGAAAATAGGGTGCTTGGAAAAAATAACTTGTTGGCATGAGATGCGGAGAATGAAAAAGCAACTAGTTCATTTGCATATGTTCGACGATGAACGATCCCTTTAAATGGGTACGAGATAACGAGCGGTAATTACCTAGCCTATGGAGGGAAAAAAGGCAGGGTTTAACGTACGTATGCGAAATCAGGGTGCAGTTTATGGCATAGGCGATGAGGGTTTTCCATGAGAATATCAAATCTGACTGCGCTATGTAAGTCTAGCAGTGTGTAACGAATACTAATCGAGTCTAAGGTGAGCTTATATGTGTACCATGATGACGTGTGTAGAACTTGGAGTGCTGGGAGAGGTTCTGCGACCATAGGACAGATTGTTGTGGTGCAGTTTGGTATCGGATAAAGTATGTAGAGAGTTATTTATGTATCTCGATGTGTACAACACATATTCTCGTGTACACGTACAGACGTACACACGGCCATAACATATTGACTGGCGAGAAAACAAGTTATGAAACCACGCGTATCCAATCGATTGATACCCTTTGCAATACTCATATTTATACGTATAGGTACCTGTACGTAGGTACATAGTATCGATGGATGCTGAGCTGATATCGAATCTATCATGAGCCGCAGACCTGAGCGGAGACGAGGCCCCCAAAAAATATAACCACTATGATATGTGGCTGCACTGCGTTCAAGTACGTATCAGTTATCTGGTTCGAAGAGGCTTATGCGTACGCATACGCGGTTACCAACGCACGCGCAGATACGCATATGAAATACTTTCGTCATTGTTTTTACCTTGAATGAGATGACGATTTTTTTTCTATTTACCGAGATCCATTTAGGTGCTGTGAAAAGGGTGACGTAGATGATGAACTAGTTTATTGATTTTTTCACCGGTAGGTACCAGTTATCAAATTCAAATACGAAATGGAATGCTCCAAATTACGATTGGATCGCCAAAGTACCTACTGATTTTTTGGCATCATCGATTAAATTTGTAAAGTCAGAAACACTACATAGATGATTAAATTCAAAATTGGAGGGGAGGGAGGGGTCCAATCGAAATTTTTGTAATGATCAAAATTATTCCTAAGACTTCAATCTACAACTTTTGTTTGAAATTTTTTTCAATTGGACCCCTATTTCCACCAGTTTTTATTAATGTTATAAGTATCCACGTCATATTATATTATGCAAAATTGGTGGGGAGGGGAGGGTCTAATCGAAAATTTTATAATAGCTAAAATTACTTTTAGGGCCTCAATCTACAACTTTTGTCTGAAAATTTTTTCGATTGAACCCCTCCCCTAATTTTGAAAAGGTATCTACCCGATGTTATGTGGAATCGGAGGAGAGGGAGGGGTCTAATCGAAATTTTTGTGATAACTCAAAGTATTTTGAGGACTTCAAGCTACAACTTGTTTGAAATTTTTTTCAATTGGACCCATACCTCCGCCAGTTTGTAATATGTATAAGTATCTAAGTCATATTTTGCTAAATTGGAGGGGAAGGAGAGTAAAATCGAAAATTTTATAATAACTAAAATTACTTCTAGGACCTCAATCTACAACTTTTGTCTGAAATTTTTTTCGATTGGACTCCTCTCCTAATTTGGAAAAGTATGAAATATCTATCTGATGTTATGTGAAATCGGAAGAGAGGGAGGGGTCCAATCGAAATTTTGTAATAACCAAAATTATTTGTAGGACTTCAAGCTACAATTTTTGTTTGAACAATTTTCTAGTTGGGCCCCTCCCTCTCACTCCTCCAATTTTTAATAGTATCTTCGGAGTTTTATGTAAAATTGGTGGGGAGGGAGGGGTCCAATTGAAAAAAATTTCAAACAAAAGTTGTAGCTTGAAGTCCTATAGGAATAATTTTGGTCATTACAAAAATTGCGATTAGACCCCTCCCTCCCGCCAAAATTTTGAATATCAAGTACCTATGTAGTATTGGACTTGGTAAATTTTCAATGGTGCCAAAAAATCAGTACTGAGGCGACCCACTCGTTCCAAATCCAATTACCTACACATTTTTAGGTTATCAACTGTAGAATGAATATTGGATACCTCAGCACAAAATACCTGAATAATAAAAGAATCGAAGAAAAAAATAAAAAGGAACTGGCTGGGTTGAAAAACAACCCTCGAAATATCCACCACACTGACCACAGCTCGCATTAAAACTCAATCTATCTTTATAGACTGGAAAATATTCACATAAATAAGACAAACTTGACAGTAGTTAACGATCCTGTGACATTGACTGCACGCTCTCATCGCTCAGCTCGGCTCAAACAGGTGAACCTGACTGCATGTTGAAAAATGATTAATTTATTCTTATTTTTTTCCCTTCGTTAAACTCGTCTACACCAAAGCTGTCTGCTAAGTCCACGGTAAAGAGATTTAATTGACGAGATGCCATAAAAAAATCAACGCTCGTGACGTAATTATATCATACGTAGAATATGGCGACTCCTCCTATATAAATATGGACGTGTGAGATGATCTGGTACAGCTGTAGATATACTAATGGTGTCTTGAAAGATGTGAGATTTTTATACGTCAATGGGTAGGTCTACACTTTGATGGGTTTTTAGTTAAACAAGGAGGGTTCGTTGAATAGATTTATGTATACAGAAGTGAGAAGTGCTGGGGAACAAATAATTAAAATGTTTGCTAGTGCTACCGATTGAAGAGACCTTAAAGTTATACGATGTTTGGCTTTACCAGTGCAGCGGTAGCGGTGTCGGTGTGCATCGGATTCCGCCTGCAAATATCCCTTCGTTGCCGATCATATTACGTAAAGGTCGAGTAGGACTGGCTGCGGGTTTGGTTTTGGTAGGGGCTGGGATTGTAGAGAAATGTCGTAAGGGATGCGAAATCGGGACCGTGGGTTTGGAATTTTTTATTCGAGTGTTGGAAAGCGAAGCTGGGGTTGATTCGATTGGTTTTTTGATTTCGATTAATTAATTTTGAATTTTTTCGGTTTTGTGAATTTGTCAATTTTAAGAGCATTTTTTTAAATTTCATTTTTTTCAAAAAAAAATTTAAAAAATAAAAAGAAATTTTTAAACACAAAAAAATGATAAAAAATAATTGAACAATATTTTAAAAAATTCAAGTTTGAACAAATTATTCCAAAGACATTATTTCAAATAGGTCCCACTTACGAATAATTATAGTTACCAAATTTTGAAATTTCGGAAAAATTTCAAAAAAAATTTCAAAACATTGTTTTCCAAAGCTATTTTTGAAAAATAGGAATTTTACAATTTTTTTTTTCAATTCTTAAAAATAATTTTTTCAAACTAAAATAGGTAAATAAGTAGGTTCGTAATGTCTGAACAGAAATTTGTGAAAAAGTCGTGCTTTAAAATTTTTTTTTTTTCAACATTCCAATGATTTTTTTGCAAATTTTTCTTGTGATGTTTTAATACGATTTTTTTTTCAATTCAAGTGTAGATAAATTTTGAAAAAAGCTTTTCCCAAAACATCATTCAACAGTTTTTGAAAAAGCAAAATGAGAAAAAAATGTCTTTCGTTACGAAAATATGAAGAATTCTTTCACCAAAAATATTTTCGAATATTTTCAAAAAGTGACTCCCCCCCCCCCTCAAACCAAAAAAAATCAAAAAAACTGTAATAGGTATTTTTGTTTGAACCAGATCTCAAAAATTCAAATTTGAGGAAATTATTTCAAAATTGTGCCTATATTTACCTATTATAAAATTTTGAAATTTCGAAAAATAATAAATTGTTTTCTAAACAAACAGGGGTTTTCAAAGAATCTTTCAATTTTTTATTAGACGTAAGAAATTTTTGATCTTTTTAATTTTTTTTTTTTACAAAAAAGTGAACAAAATTTATCGAAAAAATGTTTTTTTTGGTGAAGGGTTTTTCAGCATTCTAGTGTTTTTTTTGTTGTTTTTTTTTAATGCATTTTTTTGATTATTTCACTGAAAATGTTTTTTCACAAAATCATGAAAAAAAAATCAAAAAAATTCTAGCTGAGGAAAATTCAAAAAAATGTATCATCACTTTTTTCAAAAAAATATTTTTGGAAAGTAGGTTAGTAATTTTTCTAACAAAAAAGGTCGGAGAATTTTTAAAATTTTTTTTTGTTTGAACAAGATTTTAAAAATGCAAGTTAAACAAATTATTTCAAAATTGTATTTTATGTAGGTATACTTAAATATAAAATTTTGAAATTTCGAAAAAAATTCAAAATTTCTTTCTAATTATGCGAATTAAAAAAAGTAATGAAAAGCTGTTTTCCAAAAAATAGATAAGTTGATAGGTTATGTTTATTTTTTCAAAAGTAATTCTCGGAAACAATTTGTTCAAACTGGAAAAATGTCTGAACAGTAAGTTTGGAAAAAATCATATCTTGACGAAATTTTTTACATAAAACTGGCAGTGTGTTTTTATTTGCAAAAATTTGTGTTGTGTATTACTCAATACGATTCTTTGACCATTTAGTTAAGTAGAAATAAATTTCAAGAGAAGCGTTTATAATAAAAACATTTTGAAAATTTCGAAAAAAGTAGATAGAGAAGAATTTACCATACCAAAGGGACCCTAATGTTGCCTCAATAAGAACTTTTGATTTTGCTTTTTGGCATTCCAAAGATTTTTTGCAAAATTAAAGTGGTTTGTTGGAACGAAAAATTGTTGCTTCAAGATAATTGGGTAGGTAATTTTTTTTTAAACGTTCTAAAGATTTCCTGTAAAATTACTAATAAAATCTTTTCAACATTCCATTTTTTTTTTTTTTTTTTTTTTGAAAAATTTGTTGATTTACGATTTTTACACACCTCAACTTTGTATAAGTGTTATTAAAGGATAAATACTTACATTCGGTACCCACTTACTTAATTTCAGTTTCAACAAGATTAGGTACAACAAGATAATTATAATTATTATGTAGATATTAATGCCTAAAAATTTAAATAATTCAAGGAAAAATTGAAAAAATTATTTCGCAATAAATTTTTAGAAATTAATTCCCTAAAAATTAATTTGAGAAAAATTTCAAAATTGTGATTCAAAGATTACGTAAATCGCATATCTAGAAATTAATAAACCTATTTCTCAAATAATCTACTCAAAAATTTGCCTCTGCTCCGGCCCTGAATGCGATAGAGTCCTAACAAGAATATTAAATCTGTAACTAACTGTTTTTGGGAAAACTATAACGATTCTCGGACTCGATCTAAATCAACGATGACCACGGGTGAAAGTGCACGCCAGCGGGCTGAATTTTTAACACCTCTAGACTGGTAATTTTGACACGAAGATTAATCTGTGCAAAAGAAGTCGTCAGCACGATCGCAGATTTACTCGCTACAGGTCGCTGTTATGTAAACTATACTGCACGAGCTTAGGGATTTCTCAAAAAAGCGAGAAGAAAAAAAACGCACAAGACGAGAGAACCGTATAATGTATTTTAACACGTAAAATTATGTATTTAGACTACATAAAAGAATCGAATCGTATGGCCACGTGAAGACCGCAGCTCATCTATAAGCGCACGAATACCTTAGGCGAAAAAATTAACCACTGCCCGTGAGCTAATTATGAAGAAGGTATTGTTTTGAGGCATTCCGCTCTAATTTATTCTCTCCGCATCCGTGAAATTAAGTATAACCGAGAGAAAAAGTTTTTAAAGTCATAATTATCAGCTATGATAATTTTTGGGCACTCCTTGTCTAGACCCCCGAAAAAAAAGCGTTCCCAAAAAAAAAACCGGCCATAAGATAGCGCCATTTGTTCAGCGATGGGTTACAAAACAATGAAAACTACCGCAAACTGTCTTTCGATACGGATGGTCTTCTCATAACACCGTACCCCCGGTACCTTCTGCCCATGGCCCCCGCACACAAATAACCTATTAACTATGATGACTGTTATCATATAATATATAATGATTATTGTACGTTCAAAATATCCTCTCACTAAAAGACTAAGGTTACCGCGCGATGACGATACTCTTGCGTGTTCCAGACGATGCGGTGGTGTTTTTTTCCATACAGATATGGATACTTACGTATTACGATGTGTAACAGGTGTAACAACTGTCGTACTATGGACTCGTAATATGATTTCCAGAATCATATGTCGAATGCTGGTGCATCTCGAGGTATCGACTATAGGCTATCGCTATAGCTCCTGGATTGTTCTGCTAAACTCGGGGCTGGTCAACATTTTGACTGCTGAAAGAAAAAATGCAGTAACTGTTTTAAAATTTAGTAGGAATCATTCCTCAATGTTGAGTGACGTGAAGACATTGGGGGACTTGAGTAATGGCTTCTCAAAAAAATTCAATTGTTCCACTTTCAAGTTGTGTAATGAATATACAACATTTAAGAACAGTTCACTAACGTTGAGAAATCACTCCTAAATATTTGAAGAACGATTACAAAAATTTAGGGGTATTAATTACTCAACGTATGGAATAATTCCATTTTTTTTATAGAAGTCGTTCCTCAATTTTCCCAATATCCCGACGTTACTCAATATATTGAGGAACGATTCCTGCTAAATTGTATAATAGAACAGTTACTGCATTTTTTCTTTCAGTGACATGCAAAACAGAATTTTTAAAAATATTTTTTAAAAATTGAGAAACTGGGTGACTTTTGAAATTCTACCATCACTGGCCTCACATTTTCATGAGGAATTTGATTATATCACTCTTTTTCTAATTGACCTAAGAAAATTCCTATACCTAACTGGGATTCGAACCGATGACCCTACGTTCCTAACTACCCTAACTTAACCACTAGACCACCGGGGCTCTACCATATTTAGCATGTTTAAAATAATATAAGGTTGTGAAATGAATGCATTTTTATTAAAATACTCAGTTTAAACGTTAAATACGTATGTCAAAAAAAAAAGCATGAAAAAAAATCATTACTTCTCATTTCTTCCCTAAAATTTTTTTCTTCAATAGATTGAAAATTTTCTTTTTGTAATAATATGTATCTCCCATTCCCACAGAAAATTTTTTTCAACATAATTATGATTCAAATTCAATTTTTTTAAATGCAAATTACTAATAAAAACATTTTTTTTTTCACTAAAATTTAAAAGAATCTGTTTTGATATTTCAAATATGAATTTCACTTTCAAATTTGAATCAAATTTTTGAAACATTTGTAAAAGGAATTAAATTTTTTCATATTTACTGAAGAAAGAAAATTATGGAAATCATTGTTTTGTGTGAACATTGATAACGTTTACATAAAGGTTTAGGAATGATTACCAAACAGCGTGTTATAATGATTCCATTTCAAAGTTTAATAATAATTCATTTAAGGGGTGAGGAATGATTCCACAACGTATTTGAACACTTGTAAATGTTTGTATATTGGTTATTGACTCATAACTAAAACCAAGCGTTGTGTAATTATTGCTCAAAACTTGATGAATTAATATTCAATTTTTATAAATCATTACTCTAGGTTGGGTAAAAATAAATTTTACTGCTACATAGAGTAATGATCCTACAATGTTGGAAAACTGTTATACCTAAAAAAAAAAAATTTCTTTCAGTGTGGTTTTCGCCAAGTTGGGTACTACATAGATATTTAATATTCAAAATTGGAGGGGTGAGGGGGGTCCAATCGAAATTTTTGTAATAATTGAAATTATTCCTAGGACTTTAACCTACAATTTTGTTGGAAAATTTCTTCAATTGCGGACCCCTCCCTCCCCACCGATTTTGCATAACACTCCGAAGATATTAATTAAAAATTAGATGAGTAAGGGAGGAAGGGCGAATTGAAAAATTTTTTAAACAAAAGTTGTAGATTAAGGTGCTAGAAATAATTTTGGTCATTACAAAAATTTCGATTGCACTCCTCTCTCTTTCTCGATTTAACATAACATTATATACCTACACTTTTCAAAATTGGTAGAGCGAGAGGGGTCCAATAAAAAAATTTGCAAACAAAAGTTACACATTATGGTCCTAGAAATAATTTTGTTTTTCATAAAATTTTCGATTATAGTCGCGCCGCGTAATATAGGCGGGTGACGCGCGCACCGCTATTCTAAAATTAGGTGTCCTCCGTTCATGAAAACGTCGTTTGACCACTTCTTAACGCGGATTTGGACGGAATTAGATTACATTTTGAGAACATTTTTGAAAAGCGGTGCGCGCGTCACCCGCCTATATTACGCGGCGCGACTATAAACCCTTTCTTCCTCTCTTCCAATTTCGCAGAATACAACTTCATTTTTATACTAAGACTGGAAGAGGCAGGAGTTCAATTGAAAAAAATTTCAAACAAAAGTTGTAGCTTAAAGCCCTAAGAATAATTGCAATTATTACAAAAATTTCGATTGGACCCTCTAATTTTGAATATTAAGCATCCATGTCGGTGTTCCTCAACCTCAGGGGTATGCGAAGATTTCTCAGGGGATAAACGACAACAATGGCAGCTTAATGCTGACTACTTGCAATACTTGAATTTGTACATTATCGAAAATATTAAAATATTTTTCTTTAGATGAAAAATCATTCACTTTTTTTTTAATAAAAAATATTTTAATTTTCTTGAAAAGAAAATTTTTCAATTTTTCGCGATTAAAACTTGGTATTATTTTATTTGTTGAGAAAAAAATTTCTCGAAGTTTCTGAGTACCTAACTTAATATTTTTAAATCCTTTTTCAGAAAAATGTTTCAATTTTTTTTTTCAGTAAAAAATTTTTCAATTTTTTCTGGATGTTTTTTCAATTTTTTTGTAAGGTGTTCTTTTTTCTTTTCCGGATGTAGAAATATTTTTTATCAAAAAAGAATAATTTTGGGGGATGGGAGGAATTTGAATAAATTTTTTTTCAATTATTGGAGAGGAAAAATATTTTTTGGGGGGATTCTAATTTTTCGGAAGTAAAAATTAAAAATGCCTGGAAATGTTTTTTTTTTTTTTTTTGGAAATAAGAATTCTTTCAAATTTGTATATTGAAAAATATTTTTGATTTTTTGAAAAAAATTCTCGTTTTTTTTCAATAAAAAATCAATGTTTTCCATAGTGAAAGTATTTTCCATTTTTTTGGAATATAAGAAATCTTTCGATTTTTTAGAATTTTTTCATTTCTGTGGTTTTTTTTTAGGTAGGAAGGTACGAATAAAAAATATTTCAATTTTCTGTACAGGAAAATTTTTTGGGTTTTCGGGATTGCAATTAAAATTTTTTCGACGTTTCCTGAGTACCTAATGATAAGTAGGTATTTTAACATATTTTTTCAAAAAATGAGTAATTTTTTTTATTAAAAAAATCTTCCAATTTTCTGGGTATTTTTAAAAAGTTTATGTAAGATATAATTCCTCACTTTTTGGGAGTAGAAATATTTACAATCATTTTGGGGGCCGGTGGGAGTTTCTCAATGTCTTTAAATTATTAGAAAAAAACTTTCATTTTTTTTGAGAGTAAAAATTAAAAATAATATTTTTTATTAACTAAATTTTTTTTACTTTTTTAATTTTTACAACTTTTTAGATTGAAGATAATTTTTTATTTTTTTGGGAAAAATCACTTTTTTCAAGTAGGTAACCTATAACAAAAAATTCAGTTATTTTCTAAATGGAAGATTTTCTCTTTTTTTTTGGGGGGGGGGGGGGGGGAATTTCTTAATTATTTTGGAATAAGAAATTTTTCAATTTTTTTGTAAGATGTTCTTTTTTCTTTTCCGGATGTAGAAATATTTTTTATCAAAAAAGAATAATTTTGGGGGATGGGAGGAATTTGAATAATTTTTTTTTCAATTATTGGAGAGGAAAAATATTTTTTGGGGGGATTCTAATTTTTCGGAAGTAAAAATTAAAAATGCCTGGAAATGTTTTTTGGAAATAAGAATTCTTTCAAATTTGTATATTGAAAAATATTTTTGATTTTTTGAAAAAAATTCTCGTTTTTTTTCAATAAAAAATCAATGTTTTCCATGGTGAAAGTATTTTCCATTTTTTTGGAATATAAGAAATCTTTCGATTTTTTAGAATTTTTTCATTTCTGTGGTTTTTTTTTAGGTAGGAAGGTACGTATAAAAAATATTTCAATTTTCTGTAGAGGAAAATTTTTTAGGTTTTCGGGATTACAATTAAAATTTTTTCGACGTTTCCTGAGTACCTAATGATAAGTAGGTATTTTAACATATTTTTTCAGAAAAATGTCTTTATTTTTTTTAGTAAAAAAATCTTCCAATTTTCTGGGTATTTTTAAAAAGTTTATGTAAGATATAATTCCTCACTTTTTGGGAGTAGAAATATTTACAATCATTTTGGGGGGCGGTGGGAGTTTCTCAATGTCTTTAAATTATTGGAAAAAAACTTTAATTTTTTTTGAGAAAAAAATTTACAATTTTTGAGTGTAAAAATTAAAAATAATATTTTTCATTAACTAAATTTTTTTTACTTTTTTAATTTTTACAACTTTTTAGATTGAAGATAATTTTTGATTTTTTTGGGAAAAATCTCTTTTTTCAAGTAGGTAACCTATAACAAAAAATTCAGTTATTTTCTAAATGGAAGATTTTTCTCATTTTTTTTTTTGGGGGGGGGGGGGGGAATTTCTTAATTATTTTGGAATAAGAAATTTTTCAATTTTTTTGCACTTTTTTCAAATTTTTTTTCTAGAATAATTTCTCATTTTTTGGAAGTATTTTTTTAATTTCTCGTTTTTGTTTGTTTGTTTGTTTGTTTTTTTGATAAAATAAATGCTCAATTTTTCAGGCGTTGTAATACTTACGTACATATTACATTTATCTTTCAAATGTGCTTTTTTGATTTTTTTTAAAAATTGTGATTTTTTTTTATCCCAAATAATTTTATTCCGAGAAATTTTTTCATTTAATGGTTTCAAGTTTTTTTTGCTACTTTATAAAAAAATTTGCGGGCACCCATGCTAATTTATCGCCCAATCACTAATTTATTTTTTGAGGGGAGAGGGTACGCACAAAAAATTGTTTTCAAAAAGGAATACATGAGCAAAACTAATTGAGAACCACTGATCTTTATACAGTAGTGGACAAAAAACAGTCGAAAAGTTCGCCGGCTCCCGATTTCGGCAGAATAAACTAGGAGTTCTAGGAGAGGATCGCGGCCCATGATCCATGGACCAACCATCGAGACTCGTCTTACATAGGTATCCTTCCAAAGTACCTAAATATATCCATTAGGCCGTAATCAAGTCTACTTTTAGCACCGCTATATTTCCCTACCGTTCGTCGTCATTTATAAAAACTTTCACTATTCACGCTAAAAAAAAAAAAAGATAAAATACATTTTCATCTTAGGTTTTTTTGTGGCTTTTACTACCTTTGGCTTGACGAGTGTCTCGTCACTAAAAGGTAAATACGTCCGGGGTGCGGCGCCGAGCATTCATTGGCGACATTAGGCGTCCAGACTGACTACGGTGGCCTGAGACAATTTCATCCTTTACTTGCCTACCTATTTTGGATGACCATACCAATCTGACGACAGGGTGAACGACCACATCAATATATTATACATATATGAAAACCAAACAAATGCGCAACACGAGCGTATTATGTCTTTTATAATTTTCTCTCTCGCTGTCTCTGTTTCTCTGTGTCGTTTTACGAACGTGATTGGAAATTATCCCTTAGTCTATATCGACATCGAGCATCCCTGCCGAACGACAAAGTACCCGAACCGAAAGACACGCAAAATACGAAGCCGATTGTAAATTAATTCTCGAAAGGAGCTCGTAGCAGAAAGGTCTTATCATCTTAATCCGTCTGTAGCTCGTATCTCTCTGGCAGAGTACTTTTTGCCAACTTCCAAGTCCTAAGTACTCGATTAAAATGACATAAAAGCGCCCGAATTCGATTTAGCGGTCGTTTGAAGTTCCGCTTTTTTACTCTTAATGTACCGCGTAAGACGTATTCAAAAGCCAAGGTAGGGGGAGATTTTTTTTTCGATGACATATTTTCATCGAATACGTTCTATATGTACGACCGTGTAGGAGATAAGTATAATATGTATAATATATACTCTGGATACGTAATTAATTTCGTTTAAATTTCGATACGTTTTTGAACGAGGGGAGAAGGGAGGTTGGAATTGAAATCGGTCATGAGTAAGACCCATATCTAATTCGATCGAATGATAATTTATTTTAAAATGAAAACTCTAATGTAGGTATAGCAACTGATGCAGCGTTAGAAAAGCTGATTTTGGCATTGGACGATAATTCCTTAAGCCTATGTTAACTTGGTAATCATGAGATCAAGACGAAATTCAAATAAAATGTAGGTACGTAGGTAATTGGAAAAAATTTCAGGATATTTATTGAAAAAAATCGAAAACTGATAAACCTAAATAAAATATAAATTGTAGGTATAAAAAAATTGGAATAAAAGAAGTCTAAAAATTTTTAATAATTTTGAAAATTGGAGTTTTTATTAATAGCCAGTTTAATTTTTTCATTTTTCGAGCTTTTTAAATAACACATTTTTTTCCAAATATTTAGGTATTCAATTTTATTCCCCAATTTTTGACGTTTTGTTTTGAAAATCAATTTTTAAAATTTTTCATTCTTTTTGTGTTCAATTTTTTTTTTCAAATTTTCAATTGGAATTTTTGCCAATTTTCCAATAATTTTTATTTACCTATTTAAATTCATTTTTTTTTAAATTTTCGATTATCCTCAATTTTCTAAATTACATTTTTTTCGAAGTATTCATTCAATTATTGTTTCCACATTTAAAGTCATTTTCTATTCAAAATCGGTTTTTTCATTTTCCAAATTTTGAGTAGATGAGTAATTTTCGATTTATACTTTTTTCAATTTTTAATTTTTTTTAATCTTTTAAATTTAGTCTCAATTTTTTATTCATTTTTATTTCAAATTTAAATTCTGTTTTCTAATATTTTATTCTTTGTCTTGAAACAATTTCAATTTTCGATTTTCCTAAATTTTTAGTTTACGAATGCATGAAATGTTTATATTTTGCAATAATTATAGTTATAATCTTGCGCCTCATTTACAAACTCAAGGCACGTATGGTACATGAATTTTTTTTCAAATAATTATTCATTTACTTGGTAAATGTTTTCGAATTTCAGTCATTTTCAATTCAAATTTCAATTTTTTCAATTTTCATTTTTTCTCAACTCCTTTAATTTAAATTTTGCAATTTATTAGGGATAAGTATACAGTTCATTCGATTTGATTTTCCAATTTTCGAAATTTTAAATTTGCCTAAATTCAATTCTTCAATAATTATTTCTGTTCAATTATTTTCTATTTTAGATTTTCTTCAAATTTTTTTTTCGAATTTTTGTAATTTTCAAGTGTCAATTTTTTTCATTTTCGAGTTTTCTCAATGTTTTAAATTTTGATTTTAAAAATTATTCAAAATTGGATAAAAATTTAAATTGAACCTAAAATAAATTGAAATTTCAAGAAAATGATAAGTAGGTAGATAAAATTTAAGATAGCTGAAAATTGATACCTTGATAATAGGTAGGTAACTATACCTATAATTTTAAATAGAATGCAAAATTTGAAGGATTGAAAAATCACAAATTTAAAAACTGCCAAAAAAATAATTATAAGAACTGGATCAAAAAAAATTCAAATGAGCAAAATTAGAAGTTATAAAAATGAATAAAAATTAAATAAATGAAATTTATACGCCCTCCATCATTTCTTGCTGGATTTTAGCCGTATAGTTGATCTATCGTGATATCTTTAAAACCATCCTAATTTGAATTCGCAATAATAATTGTCAAGTAATTGAACTATTTGAATTAAATTATTGAAAAGTGGGGAAAAAATTAAATAATCAGAATAGTTTGATGTGAAAAATCGAGAAAGTTCAAATTAACATTAAAAAAAAAAATAAAAATAAAAAATAGAATCCAAAATACTTGAATAAGATTTGAATGAAAAGAAAATTCAAATACTAAATTAGAGGTTGAAACAATCAACCCTACAAAAGAAATCATAATAAATAAAAAATTACTTACTGAAAATTAGAAAACATCTTATATATATAACGTCATTTTTTCTGCATTCGTTTGAAAAAATAAAAAATGAACTGTTTAAAAATGTAATGAAAATTCGAATAAAACTAGTATTTGAAAGAGGAATACGCGACAATTGAATAAAATTTAATTCAATTTAAAAATGATTGAATTTTTAAAAAATGATAAAATTGCCAAAAAAAAAATCAGAAAATTTTTTTAGTTTGCGAAGTACACACCTAGATTGAAAAAAAATCAGAAATTGAAAATTGAAAAAAATTAAAATTAAAAATTTCAATATGTAGTTGAAACAAAGATATAATTGCAATTTGAAGAGAATTAAACTAAAAAACTTCAATTAAAATTAAAAGTTACAAAAATTGGAAATTGAAAAAAACAAACAGATTTTCAAATTCAGAAGCACTGAAAATTGGGTAAAATTGAATAAATATACCTAGAACAGGAAATTTTTTCAACTTAAAAAATTGAAAAAATCAAAAATAATTGAAAAAAAATTGAAGGAAATTAAAAATTGAAAAAAAGAAGAATACTCGAGAAATAAATTAATGGTTGAAGAAAATAAGAATCCAAAGAATAGTACAGGTGAAAAAAAACCTAAAAATTGAAGCAATTGATCTGGAGATAATTCCCACCTTCGGGTGAAATATTGTCAGTTTTTTTCTTTTTTATTCCGAAAAATCACTTTAGAAGCATTGCTGATTTTACGAGTAAAATCAATGCTTAGAACAAATTTCGAAATGAGGGCAAAACGTACCTACGCAAATCTGATATCTACTTAATCTACTCTACTCACACGTACCACGTACCTAACCCATCATTAACTGAAATGAAAATGGAATTAAACTACCGGATTGTGTTTTTTTTTTTCGCGTATTTAGGTGCGCCAGTGTCACTGCCGGTGGCCGGCCAAAATAGATAGATAATAAATCGAATGAGAAAATTGTTCAATTATAAAACTGTTGTCGCGTCTAGTTGGCTTGTCACGAGGTATCACCGTGTATAGCGTATGGCACCTCGTCGGACCTCGCCCGCACACCGCTCCTCTCTTTCGGTCTCGTCATCGAGTACCATCGACTAGATGCGGAGCACCGAGAGCAAGCGAGAGAGAGGTACAGATACCTGTACGCAGGCAGGAAACATTAAACGGTATCATACCTGGTTGAACACACTTCCACAGTTTGTGGTTTTTACTATTTTATAGATCTGTAACACGATCCTTTTAATCTCGTTGATACGCGTACCTGTACACGTATTTATCGTGTATCTAGTATATGGCCAGTGTGCACATATACGCGTATCTCTGAATGAGAGACCGAGAGCTAGGCTTATAGGACGCATAACAGCAGCATACATATATTGACGGACGGTGGTAAACACTTTAAACCTGACCGGTTACGTGTACTTAAATATTGCAAACAATATCGCTATACTGTAAACCAGAGCCTGTATTACGGATTACAGATGCCTTGACGTAGTTTCATTTTTCTCAGCCATTACTCCCGATGTGTGGGTAATTCTCAGAAAATCGGTAAATTTGAGTAATCAACTGATTTCTCAACTCCTGTACTATGCACAACTTTCATTTTTTGGTTATTTGTACATTATAACGTCCTTAATCCACCATGCCCAATTTAATGAATACCACCCCCCTCCCCTTGAGTACAAGTTAGTCTAAACCTCAAAATGTCCTTCGTCGTGGCCTGTAGCCCAACATGTTTTTGAAAACAGATTTCAAAAATTATGGAAATCACCATGTTTTTCTGAAAAAAAAAGTAAGTACACGTCATTAGGAAGTTCAGGGTATAGGCTAGTGTGAATGATGATCACAAAAAGTGTTTAGTACAACTACACCTGATCATTGAAAACTGTAGCAAAGATTTATGTCCATCGTCGTGGCTAATTTTTAAAAATTTGTCTCAGCTCGCTGAGTGAATATTTTTTTCTGCTGAATGGCTACACTGATTTGTTACTTTTATAATAATACTATCCGCATTTGAAATTTCGAATGGCAATGCACAGAGCGATTTTTTACGTAATCATCTGTAAAAATTTCAATTTTTACAAAAATAGTGTCCATCGTCGTGGCTTATCATTCCTCCGGTATAAAATGTCCCATCTTCCTGAAAACTGAGAAAATTTATTCTAATTAGTAAGTATCCTATTATAGCTTATTAATAATTAATAAAATATCAGTATTATAGCTTATAGAATAACCAATTGTCGAATTGTCCATCGTCGTGGATCACAAGTGTTTGTCTTTCGTCGTGGCAATGATGAATTTTTACAGCCACGACGATGGACAAAATCGAAGAATTTTTTTTCAATTTGAAGATTTTGAAAATTTTGTTCCTGCTCTTTTCAAAATTTTATAGAGAAACAATTTTTTTTTTTTTGGAAAACGTACTTTAAATTTTTTTTGTACCTACTTCTAAAAAATTTTTATCGATGAACAAAAACTTTTCAAATTCATGTCAAATTGTTTCATTTTTTTTTCAATTTTTGAAGTAGAAAATTATTTTTATTCGCGTGTTTCTAAAAAATCTGATAAGTTGCAAAAAACTACGAGTAGATACAAAATTTTTATTTTTTTTTTAAATTCATAATTTTTTTTGAGTTTTGTTGCAATGAAAAAATTACAATTTTTTTTAAAATCCGCGACAAAAAAGTTCTAAATTGTTTTAAAGTAAGAAAATAAATTCAAAGCATTCACAATTTTGGAGGGAAAGTCTGTTTTTTTTTCTTCAAAAGCACAAAAAATGTTCTGTTTTTTTGGCGGGGAGGGGGGGGGGGTAGGATCTCATCTACCTACTTTTGAAAATTTCAGTTTTTTCCTCAATCTTCCTGAAAAAAATACAAGTTTTTGGGAATTGTTTTGTTATGTTTTTTTTTTTTTGGAATAGAAATTTTTTTAATTTATATACTGGTAAAAAATATTTCATTCTTTAAAAAAAAAATTCTCTCAATCATATGTTGAAGAAAAGATTGGAATTTTCTTGAAATTAAAAATTTTTTTCAATTTTTTGTAGATGTGAGAAAATCATTAGGTAGGTAGGTAAATTTTTTAAAAGTTGGAAATTTTTTTAAATTCTTAATGATTTTTTAGGGGAAAAATTCTTTCTTTTTTTTAGCCTAAATTTTTTTTCAATATTTTGGAGAAAAATATATTTTATCTACGTACCTCCTCCAAAAAAAGGAGAAAAAAAATGTTAATTAAAAAACTTCGTTTCAATTTACCTGAAAAAAATTACTCATCATTTGTTGAGAACTTTTTTTTTAATTTTTGGAACATGAAATTTTTTTAATTTACATTCATTTGGAGAAAAAGAAATTGGAATTTTCGTGAGATGAAAAATTTTTCAGTCGTTTTGATGTCGACGTACAAAAAAATTATCAACGCAAAAATAAGTATTTTACTTATTTCTAAACTTTTTGAAGATTTTTGTTTTTTAATGAAAGGAAAAAATCTTACTTACTTATAAATGTGTAATTTATAAAAAATGAAAAAAGTTATTTACATTGAAGATTTTTCAGTTTCTGGAATAGAACTTTTCAACATTTATCCTGGAAATTAAGTAAAATCGCCTTTTAAAACACACACACACACACACACAAATATTTAAGTATTTGCAAAAAAAAACTCTCAATTCTTTTGGAGAAAATTTTTAAAAATTCTCCTGGAATAAAAATTATCTCAAATATCTCAATCCCCCCCCCCCAAATGTTAATGATCGTGATTTTTTAGGGGGAAATGAATTGCTAAGCTTTTTGTTTGTTTGTTTATTTGGATTAAAGTGACTTCGACCATAGTTTTGATCATTTCGTCACTAAGGTAAGCTTTTTGAATTGAAAAATGTCTCAATTTTTTTGAAGCTAATGTTTAAAAATTTCTCAATTTTCATTGAAAAAAAATCTCTTATTTTTAGAAAAAAAACATCAAGTTTTGTATACTTTTTTTTGTTGAAAAATTTCTTTATTTCCTGCGAGGAAAAATTTTCGGAATTCCTTTGGAGAAAAATAGTTGCAAGTGGCGTTTTTTAGAATAAAAAATATTTCGATAAAAATATGTCTTTTTGAAGATTTAAAGAACTTGAATAAAGGAAAAAAAATCAATGAATCTACCTACGCTTGAAGTTAGTCTTTTTTCTTCAGGCGCGAAAAATTGTTTATTTTATTTTCAAAAGATGCCCTGCTTAGGTATTTTTTCGATCATTTCTTTTTAGGTATACCCATTTCCTAAATTCTTTTTGTAACCATTGAAAATATTGCATTTCAGTTTCAGGTGATCAAATAAGAGGAGTGCCCGGGGGGGGGGGGATAAAATTTTGCAAAAAATGCGATGATGAATCAAAATTTACTTGCTCACTGTCACTAAATCCAATGTTGAATGAAGCGCCATCTGCCATTTCCTTTCATATTAAAAAAAATTGTTTATGGATGCCTATTTTGTTTGAAAAATATCGTTTTCCTTTAATTCAAAAAAGTTAATTTAAGATATAAAATATTATTTCCTTTCAAAAACTATGAAATTATTTTATGAAAAAATTAATTTTTTATTAAAAATCAGATTTTTGACTTGTTGAAATGCTAGATATTTATAATAATGATGAGTAGGTACAAAAATCGAGAATTTTTCAAAAATTGCCATGAACCAAAATTTACTTACTTGAAGTTCTTGAACCTCGAGGCTACAATAATTTTGGTTAATTAAAATGCTCTCCGCTCTATTTACATAGTTTTTGATTCGAGATGCGAATTTATTCCTTTTCAGTTTCAGGCTTAATTGAAGATGAAGAGCGAGAGCGAGAGAGGTTATGGAAGAAAAAAGAGATTATTCTGCCAAAAATGCAATTAACCAAAATTTACTTACTTTTGGAAATCAAGATAATGAAAACTTTATTACACTTATTACCATTGATTACGTAGAAAATAACGCGAGTATCGTTGGAATTTTTAGCCTCCGACCATCAATACCTATAGCTTTTATTCATACCTAATAATTAATAATAAGGAAAATGAAAAGGAAAATTATTGAAAGAAGTGACTTTAAAATGATTAAAATTTTAAATGAAATAAAAGTTTGTGGATTGGAGAAAATTGAAAAAATATCATATTTTTAGAGAGACTAAATTATACAAAATAAACATTTTGAAAATTTCTGAGAAAATAATAAAATAAATTGAAAAAGAAAAAAAAAATAATTTCAAAATAATTATTGGAGTTTAAAGAAAAACGAAACTTCGTTATTTTTTGGTTTTTCAAATGAAAATAAATTGTATAAATTTTGGTAAAAAAAATTATTAAAAAAATTTGAAATATATTTTTTTTAAATTATACTTATCTACTTAATTTGAATTGAAGTGAGTAAAATTGACAAAGAAGACCAATCTATAAAACGAAAAAAATAATAGGTACCTAAAAAATAAAAATAAATTGAAATTAATAGGTATTTTTTATTACTTTTTTTTGAAAAATTTTAAAATTTTAAAATAATTATATTAAAGTTATTACCTAAGAAAAATAAAATTTTATTTATTTTTGATAAATAATAATGTGAGTAAAAAATATTTTGGTGAAAATCATTGATTTGAAATGAATAAATAATAATATTTAATAATGATAATTGATAAAATAATAGTTTAAAAAATCAGCTTTAATGCGTCAGAGTTTTTTTTTTGGAAATGGAATGGACCCTACTTTGCAAAAAATATTTATATCTCTTTACCTAAGGTTCCAATTGAAAAATTTTCAAACAAAAGTTGTGTATTCTAATCTCAGGAATAATTTTAGTTATCAGAAAAATTTTGATTGGACCACCCCTCCCCTCCAATTTTGCATTATACATCTCATCATATGCGATTTTCATGCGTAAAATGCAAAGTTGGAGGGGAAGGAGTGGCCAAATCAAAATTTTTCTCATTATCAAAACTATTCATTAGATCTAGACACACAACTTTTGTTTGAAAATTTTTTCAATCGGGGGCTTGAATTTTTTTCAAAAATTGTTAAAAAGTTAATTCGTTAAAAAGTAAATTTTGCTTTCAAAAACCAAAAAATTAGTTTTTTATTTAATAATCCGAAGCACTTTTTTTTTCGAATTTTCGACCTGCTGAAATAGGTAGGTACCTACTGTCTAGACCTACGTATTTACAATATTCGGAGCCCTGGTCATTCCCGAGCAGCACACTCGACAAATTATCGAAATAAAAAATCGGCAGAATATCGAATTCGATAAAGTGTCGCGTTAGTTCCGCATAAATCGTGAAATTATCTTTCGATATATCGACAGATTATCGATGAATTATAGTTGGCAAAATCCATCAACAGATAAACTTTCGATAAAATCGAACGATTTTTCTTTTAAAAATCTCAAGATTATAGTTAGATACTTCATCGATAACCTATCTATAAATCGAAAGATAATTACACGATTTATGCGGAACTAACGCGACACTTTATCGAATTCGATATTCTGTCGATTTTTTATTTCGATTTAGTTTCGATATTCTATCGATTTTTTATTTCGATTTAATTTCGATATTCTATCGATTTTGTATTACGATTTTTTGTAGATTATCTAGTTTCGATATTCTATCGATTTTTTGTAGATAATTTAGCATATATGGGTATATGCGCGCGCACATTTTCAAGACCGGCTGTCGAGTTTGAAGTCGTAGTTACGCTTAAGGCTGGCGAATTTCGTTCCAAATACAGCAGTTTCTACCAAAACAAGCGTCTGTTGCGAACATCGGAGTTCGTTCGCATAATACGAATTGGATTATAATATTCAAACATCTTATGCAAAATTGGAGAAGAGGGAGGGGTCCAATTGAAATTTTTATAATAACTAAAATTATTTCTAGGACCTTAATTTACAACTTTTGTTTGAAATTTTTTTCAAATTGGCCCCTTTTTCCTCCGCTCCTCCAATTTTGAATAAGTATCAACGGAGTATTATGCAAAATTGGAGGAGAAGGAGAGGTCCAATTGAAAAAATTTTCAAACAAAAGTTGTAGCTTAAAGTTCTAAGAATAATTTTGGTCATTACAAAATTGTCGATTGGGCGCCTCCCTCCCGTCCAATTTTAAATACTAAGTATTCACATAGTAATCGTAGTATTGAACTTGGTAAAATTTTATTTAAGAACAACGATCTGGTTTCAAGTAAAATACCTAGTATACCAAAAAAACTAGATAACTTGTTTGAAAATTTTTTCAATTTTGATTTCGCATATTACTGTTACACGTAAGTAGGTAAATGCAAAATAATAGAGGCTAGAGATGAGGTCCAATTGAAAAAACATTTCAAACAAAAGTTGTAGAATAATATTCTGGATTTAATTTTGGTTATTATAAAAATTTCGATTTGGCCCTTTCTTCCCATCCAATTTTGAATATAAAGTAGGTATTTTTTGACTAGAAAAAAATCAATATAGTTTCAACAACTATCGTTACAAAATCGTTGAAATATCGAAGTCGATAAATTTCATATAATGTGTCGATAATATAGTTTTAAATATCGTCACAAAATCGTTGAAAAATCGAATTCGAGAAATTTCATATAATCTGTCGATAATACAGTTTTAAATATCTTCACAAAATCTTTAAAAAATCGAATTCGATAAATTTAATATTCTTTTTCGATAGTATAGTTTCAAATATCTTCACAAAATCGTTAACAAATCGAATTCGAGAAATTTCAGATTATTTGTCGATAATATAGTTGTAAATATCTGCACAAAATCGGTGGAAAATCGGATTCGAGAAATTTCAGATTATTTGTCGATAATATAGTTGTAAATATCTTCACAAAATCGTTAAAAAATCGAATTCGAGAAATTTCAGATTATTTGTCGATAATATAGTTGTAAATATCGTCACAAAATCGTTGAAAAATCGAATTCGAGAAATTTCAGATTACGTGTCGATAATATAGTTTCAAATATCTTCACAAAATCGTTAAAAAATCGAATTCGAGAAATTTCAGATTATTTGTCTATAATATAGTTTCAAATATCTGCACAAAATCGGTGGAAAATCGGATTCGATAAATTTAATATTCTTTGTCGATAGTATCGTTGACGAATATCGTCCTAAAATCGTAATACTATCGAATTCGATAGTTTTTAGATTTTTTGCCTATAAAATCGTACAGCTAAATCTGTATCATATCGTGAGAACATCTTTAGATTTTTAAACGATTTTTTATCGATACGTTTCAACTTTCGATATTATCGATCGAGTGTGCTGCTCGGGTTTTCATACATCGTATGGAGATATTTTCGGCAACTGTGACATACACACGGCGCATCATAGGGCTACCTCGAGGCTACGCGTTCGGATTCTGGTATAATTTCTAATTCCAGATACGAATTTATTTATGATTTTATTCACACCTGAAACTACTAAATGGTTGTAGTTTTTAGAGGGGCGCGGTCGGGGTCGGGCCGTCGGGCGGCATCATCGTTAATAAAAACATATAAGAGGGAAACCGGATTTTCTACATTCACATCTGTACACACCGGTTGTTTACATTTGCCACCGAATTACCTGTAATATCTGTCTTTTTCTAAATAGCTGATACAAGTAGCGCTATATGCGCTACCTCACACGAGCGATTTTTTTTTGTCTTATTGGCGCGATAAAATACGACCAGAATGTCGACTAATTTGACAACACGTCAGTGTGGAATTTTAACGTGGTCGTTGGTCGTTGATTTTGGTAAAATATTGGTTAATTTTTTACCACTAGAGAGTCACACATGGGAACTGGAATTGGAAACGTTCGAACCGACTCAATATCTTCGACAATCGAATGCAACATCCACAGCTTGCCAGTCTCTATCGCGCGATGACTCACTGGATGAAATATTTCATCGAGTAAACAAAACTGGAGCGATAAGGAGGGCGGGTATGGATCATTAAAATCGAAGCAATGCAATTAATCGTATATTGTTATTGCATTCGCGTATATACATATTTATATAGTAATTAGAAGAAAATTTTGTTTATTTTTTCACATTCGTTATCGTAATTTCAAAACGGCGGCCACTTACATTATAAATAAACGCTGATTAAAACATTGTCGAACGTTTTGCGCGTTTTTATCATGGTTTAATAACCTGAAACAAAACGCCCTGAACGCGTTTGTGAACCTGGGAAAAAATTTTTCATCACATCGCGAGCGCGAGAGTCGAGAACTGACCAAAGAACCCATACACACGTCTGTAAAATATGTAAAGTTTTTTTTTTACCTCATTTTTCTAACCAACAATTGAATTTTTATACCGGACTAGAGCTTCTCCGCTTCTCTCTCGCTCTTGCAGCTCGGACGCGGCGCATCGCATCGGTCTAAAAATACACGTAATAAGACAGGAAATAGAATATCAACAGATGGTTACTGTATGCGACAAGCAACTAATGAGCGTTTCATTTAGTTTAAAAACCGTACTTGGTCCAGCACGCAAAACCTTAATTACTGTAATCACAATTCACCTTCGAGGTGATCTCGGCTTGTACCTGTGGATACGATGAGAGCAGACCACATCTCCATATCCGAGTCTCAGAGTAGCTCGATTTCAATGATGTAAGGGTTGAGGTGCAATCGACAGGGTGGCTGGAGTATGGTGAAAAAGGCAATCACGAGTATCTTCGTGAAAAATCCTCGCAAGAAAATATTGAACATAGCTTTTTACAAATTGAGAAACTAATTTTTGAAAAAATGAATTTTTCCTTCAAAATCTTCATCAAAATTTTTCTCGTATGATTTGTCTCATTTTATTTTATTTTTTTTATTTATTTATTTTTTTAAATGAAATAATACAATTTTGAGAAAAAACATGAGAATACATTCAATGAAAAAATTCCAGAAGATTCGGAAAAACTATTCATATGTATATTTTTTTTTTTCTGGAAAAGTACTAAATTTGAATTTTTGAATTCTTTAAATTGTGATAGAACAGTGGTTCTCAGTTTCTGACATTTTCGCCCAAGTTTGAAAATGAAGGCGCTATAAAGCATTGAAAATTGGGGTGTTTCCAAGCCAAATTAATCGGAAACACTGCATTCAAAAAATTTTCTGACACCGGGAAGAGATAGCACTTCAAAAACGTAAAAAAATTGCTAACCATATTGGGATGTCTATTTTTAAAATTGAAGGAGTAATGAGAAAAAGAAGTTTTTGTCAATTAGTTTTGTCCTCCTCAAATTATTAAGGGGCACTAACGAGACATAAAAATTGCAAAATTCCTTCATGACAATGGATTTGGTGTTCCTAACTTTTTTAGAGGAACAAAAAAAGTTGAGTAAAAAATTTGCCCATCTTCAAAACTGAATGCGCAGACGCTAAGAAGCCATAAACTTCGACAAAATCAATAAAATTTTAAAATTATACGTGGAACCTACCCTTTTTTGAACACAATTTTTTTCGCGTACCCACTCCCTCCAAAAAATCAGTGATTGGGCGATAAATTAACACGAGTGCCCGCCTTTTTTTATACAATTCTCAAAAAGTTCTTTTTTTTCAATTTTACAGGAAAAAATCAGGTAGGTATTTGAAAAACAAAATTCTGCAATTTTTTTTTTTTTTTTTTTTGTTAAAAATCATAAAAATATCTTAAAATAATATTATTTGTGATTAAAAAAAGCACATTTGAAAAATCTCTTTATGAGAAATAATTTTTTTCATCATAAAAGTAAACTTGTTTTATCAAAAAAAAATTACTCCAAAAAAAAAAAATGAAAGATTTCTTACTCCAAAAAATTGAGATTTTTTTTTCCAACATATTTTGTATAGTACAGAGATGAGTAATAAGGTACTTGGAAAAAAAACGAGAATTTTTTTTCAAAAAAATGAAAAATATTCAATCAAAAAAGTTGAAAGAATTCTTAAAAAAAAAATAAAATAATTTTAATAACAATGAAAAATACTACCCACTTAGTTACCCAGTTTTAATTTTTACTCCCGAAAAATTGGAAATTTTCTCTCCAATTTATTGAAAGACTTTTTATTCAAAAAATTAGGAGATTTTTCATTCGTAAAAATAAACATTGTTTTATTCTAAAACAATCAAGAATGTTTTTCTCAAAAAAAAAAAAAAAAAAAATGAAAAATGCGTCTACTTTCACTCCGGAAAAATTAAGGAATCTCCCCTCGCACTTCAAAATGATTCTTACTTAATAAAAAATATTTCTACCTACTTCCAAAAAACAAGAAATTCTATCTCACAAAAAAAATCGAAAAAATATCCAGAAAATTAAATTTTTACCTGTTACTAAAAAACAAAAATTGAAACATTTTTCGTGAACAAAGCATTGGAGGAAAGCGATATTTTCATGTAGATAGCTACATAGATGTACCTACTTCTCAAAGAAAATGTTTTATCTTTAAACCATAATTTCTTGAAAAACCTCAATCCTTTTGTATTGACATCAAATAAAAAGGATGAACTTGATGATTTTTTTTCGTTTTGAATTTTCAAGAGAAGAGTTGAAATGTTGAATTTTTAATGGGGCATTTTTCAAGAAAAATGTAGAAAAAAGTTTTAAAAAACTTTCCTATTGAATAGAAATAATTTCTGGAAAAAAATTTTTTAGAAAATTTAATGTGATTTTCCTAAATGAAAGGTACTCTTTCATTTTTTTTTAAATTTGAAAAATCTGTCAACATTTTTGTGAAAATTTTCGTTCCTAATTTTCTTTTAAATAGGTAGGTATAGGTAGTGTAGGCACTTATTTTTTTATCAATGAAATAATGAAATAAGAAAAAATAAATTTTATTGAAAATTAAAAATTATTATGGAGAAAAACTTACTTACTTTATTGGAAAAAATATACTTATATATAATATAATTTTATCCGGTTATTAGTAATATCGATTCAAAAAAGTGAGAATTTTTTTAAATACAAAAAGTTTTTGAAAACTTGAGAATTTTTTCTCCCCAAAAAATTTTGGAGATTTTTTTTTAATCGAAAAAAAACACAAAAAAAACGAAATAGGTAATCTTATTTGCGAAAAAAAAAAATTATTACAAGACCAAAAATTATGATTTTTTTTCTCCAAAAGTGAAAATAAGTTTTCCAGAAAAAAAAATCTATGTAAAAAACCGAGATTTTTTCTGAGTAGGTAAAAATCAAGAGATTTTTCACTTCAAAAATTTAGAGATTTTCCTGGACAAAACTGAAAGATTTTTTTTTTCAAAGAAGTCTTTGGGTAGGTATACTTTGTGAAGCTTTTTCAGTTAGAACAACTGAGAAATGTTTTAGGTAGGTACTCTAAAAAAAATTATGATTTTTTTCCCAAATAAAAGGAAAGATTCTTTCTCCAATAAAGTTGAGAGATTTTACCTCCCCTCCCCTCCACTAAAAAACAATTGAAAGATTTTTTAAAAAAGATTTCTTTCATAAAACAAAACAAAATCCTGCATAAACTTCCAATGAATAAAACTCTTTTTTCAAAGAAAATTTGGAACAAGAATCGTGATCTTTTTTTCTGTAAAAGTAAATTTTTTTATGATGCCTATGTAAGTAATAAAAAAAGAAAAAAACAACAACAAAATAAAAGTCAACAGATTTTTACTTTGAAAAAAATTAATTCTTTTGCACAAAAAACGTTGTAATAATATAGAGATCCCTTCCCCTTTCAAAAAATTTGAACAATCTAATTTCAACAATATGAAGAATAAGAACAAAGCTTTGAAAAATGGCGTGCTCATTGTCTTATCGAGTTGTGTGGTCAAATTACAGCCGAATTCACTCTTATGCATTTTCCCCTTATGGCTATACCGCAAGCCAAAGTTGCATCACAGGGGACTGCAACCTGAACGAGGGAAGTTCAATGGTGATTTATTCAAAATTGAAGGACTAGGAGGGGTCCAATCGAAATTTTTGTGATGAGCGAAATTGTTTTAAAAATCTCAATCTACAACTTTTGTTTGAAAATTTTTTCGATTTAGGCCTTAGGTATGAAGATAAATGTTCGAATAGGGATGGATTAAAATACCTACTGTTTGAAAATTCGCATGATTTATATTTTCTCTCTCTTTTTCCCTCTCTCTTTCTATGGTTTCAGATTTGATAAAATATAAAACCAAAGCGTATGAGCGAACGATTTTAATCTTATCTCTTAAGATTTTCAGTCTCAAGTACGTCTGCACAGTACACATGTTTGCTGCTAGTATTTAAAACGACGGTATAAACGTGTACACAGAAATATCAGTACAACGGTTGAAATATTTTATGCATATATTTACGATATATGTACGTTCAATTCATCGTACAATTCATCGTGCTTGTTCGTACTTTGAAAACTCCACGTTCAAGTTAGTAGATTAACTAATTTTCCTTAAAATACCTACTGTACAAGACTGCAAACAATAGGGGAAATTCTTATCTGTGCTCTGTGCTAAAAAAAATATCGTAGGCACATATACATATATACATATATACGAATGAATATACAAACGAGGTTTAAAAAAACTACCCCAGTTGTCCTTGGCAATGCATGCATCATCGAGCAATTTTTCAAAGAAGTTGGCCAGGGCATCTTCCACCTCTACACGGCTTTCGTCCTTCGCAGAAAACCTACCTCACCCCTCCTCCAGCCCTGAACCACGACAGATCTGTCGCACAATCACCGAGGCACTTGCTGGTTGCCAAAACGTGGACGTTTGTTTTTTTCTACCTGCATAAATTCCGCTAATTGCCATCCCCCTTCTTTTGCCTTTGCAAGAGATAAGGAACATGTTATCTGGGTCGTTGTGAAACTGGTTTGTCATCGTATCCCTCCCTCGTCGTACGTCGTTCACGACGTGATCGCTTGCTCGATGGTGCTATTTACTCGTTTCGGTGGTTTGTATATGTATCAAGCTTGACATTTTCACACGATTCGTTAAACTGATACGATGCTTTGGTCGGTCTCGATAGTCAATGAAGTAGTAATGTTGAACCGTTCGGTTTAGGCGTGTTTTGTTTGTGTGTTCGCGGTGCGATAGACATTTTATGACGTAGGTATTTTGTAATTGTTTATATTGCATTATTAATTACCAGCTCGATCGGTGCTGTTATTTTTTAGTCGATTTTTTCGCGTTAAAATGTTCAACGGTGGCGGTTTTAATTCGTCCGGTTCGAGTAACGAAAATTTGCGCTATTCGCCGGTCGCGCATATTTACGAAAATACAAACGTACACGATGCCAATAAAAAAGACGTGAATCGAGTTAAACGACCTATGAACGCGTTTATGGTCTGGAGTCGCCACGAACGCAGACGAATGCAGCACGAGTATCCCAAAATGCACAATTCCGAGATATCCAAGCATCTGGGTATACGATGGAAAGCCCTGGACGAAGAATTGAAAAAACCTTTCATCGAAGAGGCCAAACAATTACGAGACGAGCATCTCAGACTGAATCCAGACTACAAATATAAGCCAAAAAGGAAGCCTAAAAATTTCAAGGACTTGAAGAAGTGTCAGCAGATGGCCATTACTGAGGTCGCCGATTCACCTCATGATCTCTCTACGACTGGCTCGTATTCGCCTTCGCCATATCCGCAGGTCTATTCGCCTTACTCGAGATATACTGTGCCAGCACATCTTGTTAATCAAATTCAAATGGTTTCGCCGAATTCGTACCCGAGCAAGCCTCAGTACCAGTTACCATATCCGAGCGGTCCGTTCTCTCCGACCAATTTACCATACGGTTCGAACGTAAGTGTTTCTTCTTTTCACCCGGTGTCAGCTTCGGCTCCTTCGAACAACGGTTATATCCTGCGACAGCAAATCGAACGGCCTAGGATGAGTCCTCAGATGGCCAGTACCTATTCGAATTACCAAAATCAGCAATTTTTGGTACCCAAGACAGAGCCTTCGTCTCCTCCGGATACGTATCAACCGGTGCATCATTACCCAGCTTCCAGGTCCAGTCCTTTGCCTAATACGTACGAGCACCATCCGCAAGTCAGTCCTCCGCCTAATTCTTACGAGCATCTCGCGTCTTCGAAAATTAGTCCTGAGCCACCTTCGAATACGTACGAGCAACTTTTGCCTCCGAAAATCTCTCCACCGCCTGAGAATACGTACGAGCAACTTTTACCTTCGAAGATTAGACCTCCGTCTGCGTACGAACAGCATCATATACCTTCGTCGATCTCTCCTCCGAGTACTGCTACGTACTCGAGTATTCAAAGTCAGAAAATGATGCCTACCAAGTTGAGTCCAAGTTCTGATTATTCGAATGGTTACGTAAGTGACGAAAGTGGCCAGGTTTTTACGTCGTCTCCAGAAAACTGTACCGGTGAACAGAATCTTACTCAGTCGTATTATCCCATTAATGCTATATTATATGGATATGCCGGTAATTGATTTTTTTTTTAGACAATGTTGTCATTTTTGTTTCGTTCGTTTTATTTTTTAAGTAGGTATTTCATTTAACCGATTCGTATTATGATTTTGTACAGTTTTGACTCGGAATATAATTTTTTGCAATTTAATTTTACCTGTTGTTTTATATGGGTTGTGTAGATGTGTACCTACGTGTGTTGAAAGGTTGAATTTGGTATGTGAAAATACGAAGGGGTGACCTACATGATTGAATTTTCTTATGTATTTGATTTTTCTTACCAAAATTTAATAAGCCCCTTTTCTTATCTTCGTATAATATTATAAATGCGTATAATATGAGAGCATACTTTTCTACAGCAATAGGTACCTATTGTATAATGCATTGGTAGGTAGTAGGTACGTAATTGAGAATGGTTTGTAGCTGCGTTCGAATTATCTGTTGACGAGATCTCTTCGATAAATAAAGTATTACGTCTGGTAAGTATGTTTTTAATTCATCTCTTATGAAAAATCTCAAAAAAAAAAAATTAATGAATAGAATTTTCAATTTGAAAAAAAATATAGTCCTTCGTAAAAAAAACATGCCAAGAAAAATTGTTCGACAGAGTTTAAAATTGAAAAAAAAAATTGTGGAAATTTTTATGAATTTTTTTTCATCATTAACGATTTTTGGTGCAAATTTTTAAAAAAATGAAAAATTTTCTGCGATAAGTTTTAAAAATGAGAAAATTGAAAATTCGTTTTCAAGAAATTATTTTTGAAAAATTTTCAGTTTCAAAGAATTTTTGATGCTTCATAGTTTTACAACGGATGTGAATTCGTCTTAATTTTTTAAATAAAAATAAAAAATAAAAAGCGTGCTATACCTATGTACACATCGCATTTTAATTATAATTATTTACAATTTACATAAGAAAATGGACCTTAATTCGGACTTCGAATTTTTTTGTCTGAGCAACTAAATTGGTTATTTCATGCGATGAAAAAGAAATCCCTATCTTTATCCCTCCCCTTAATTGAATTTTAAATAGCTCCTAGTCATTCTCACTTCCCAGTATTTTGTAGAAAAATGAAAATGAAAAAATTGACCAATTTTTAAACTCTTTCATTTTATTTGTTCATAAAAGCTATCAAATTGTTCAATTTCATTAGAATTGATTCCACAATTTCTTTTTTCCTCTATTTAATTTCAAAGTAGTTCCTTGAAGCGCAGGTGCCTTTAATTTTTCCACAAAACGAAAAACGAAAAAAATGTTTACCCAGCAATTTCAAGTTTTTTTCTTTTTAAAAAACGCAGAAAAGATCGAATTCTTTATTTTTTGTTTTTCTCCTATTAGCTGAATTTTAAAGTGGTGTTCCAGTCCCTCATCTAACATAAAAAAAAAAAAAAATGAAAAGGATCAAATTTTTGAATTTTTTAGTTCTAACCTAACAAAATTATTTCTTTTCATGAGAAATGAGCACTTGATACCAAATTTTCATTTCCTCTCAACCATTTTTTTTTAATAAGCAAATTTTTTTGACCTAGCGTTCAAAATTGTTCTTTTTGTTAAAAAATAATTCCCTACTTCTTATTTTACCCACTTTGAATTTTAAATGTTAAGTAGGTAGGTACCTTTCGGACGTCCTCGATTTTTTCAAAAAAATTACGAAATTTTTTGACCTAGCGTCTAAAGTTGTTTCTTTTTGTTAAAAAATAATTCCTTATTTTTTATTTTTCCCACAACTGAATTTTACTCAAGTGGTGCCTACCTATTTTTTGGGAAATAAAATAGTTTCTAATTTCTTGAAATAATGTTTGCTCTATTTTTTCAACATTTTTTTTAATAAATAAAAAAATTATTCTTCCGTTTTTCAAATTTTCCCAGAAAAAAATCTCGGAATTTTTTGCGAGCGTCATTATAAGGTCGTTGTGCAAAAATAATGAGAAATCGGATATCTACTAAAAAATTAACCAACTTTCGGACATCGAATAATCGAAAGAAATCGGTTGCAATTTTTTGTTCGGATAATCGAAAAATTGGATAATCGAGGTTCTACTGTAATTCTTTTTTTTCTCCTCTTTGAATTTTAAGTGGTCCCCAAATTTCAAAAAAAGAAAAAAAATTGAAAAATTACCTACTGAATTTTTTCAAAAATTGTAAATATTCATCTCCTGTAGTTTTTGTAAAGTTTTCACAATATTCTAAAAAACTGAAAATTGGAAAAATTTCTGAGACAATTTTTTGACGATCAATTTTTTTGACAACATTTTTTCAAGAGGTGTCTTCTGAAATAAAAAAAAATATACCTACCCAAATGAAAAAATTAAAACAGGAAAAGGGAGTTTTCAAAAATATTTGAAATTGAATTGAATTTTCAAAATCTTTTAAAATGTCAATTTTATAAGGTAAGGTATTATATTTAATGAAAAAGAAGGGGGAAAAAAACAATTTTTAACTCTTCAAACGATTTTATTTTATTTTATTTTATTTATTTTTATTGAAGTTATTTCTTACTTACAAATTTTGAAAATAATTGCGAGTAGAATATCTAACAACTTTTTGAGATTGTCTTCATTTTCTCAAATTTAGTTAAAAATTTTTTTTTTTTAGTTTTTTCTAAATTTTGTTCAAATATTAGGTAGGTACTTAAAACCAACCTTTAAAAAATCAGTTTTTTCCAAATTTTGTTGAAAACGTAGAAAAAAATTTCTTGTGAGATGCATAGCACAATAAATCTACACTAATATTTTTGCTATTTTTCGAATGGAGTTTCGCTAATAGTGAAAATGAATTACTCTGTTGAATCATTTTTCCATGTTTTGTTAAAATTTGAAAAAAAAAATTGAGGATCTCATTATAGAAAGCCCATGAAATGGGATGTTTATTGGTTACGTGTGTAATAAGGTCCTTATAATTTTGCAAACATTTTCCCTGAATTTCGTAAAATTTTGTAAACAAAAAATTTCTGAAAATTTGATAATATTTAATTTGAAGAAAAATTCATTAGATAATTTTGTGGAAAATTTTGTGAAATTTTTTCAAGGTGGTCATTGGGGTGATTTTTTGAAATTTTATGATGGGGTAGAATGGAGTTATCTCAGTTAGGGAACGGGGTCAGAGTTTATGTTGAAGTGTGACTTATCGGAGCATGAAAAGTAGGTAAATGAGAAGTCTGAAGCTTCAACAAGTCACTTCACAGAAAAACTTTTGAAGTAAGGAACTTTGGCTATTTTTATCAGTTTTGTTGCTTTTAAAAAGTACCTATAATTAGACGGATATCTACTTCTTCCGCAAATCAATTGTGAAGTACTAGTCTGCTGAAAAAAAAATTACAAAAAACCAATAAATATTGAAAATCCGTGTCAATTTCCAAATCAACAAGTAGATCCCTATATATAAACGCCTATAATTAATCACCCCTTCCCTTCCAGCTAACTAAATAAAAAGTTGGGGGAAAAGCTCTCATATTAACGGCAACACGAAGGCGAATCCTTTCATAAGGTGGTCATCGACCAGCCTGTAGCCAGTTCGTCGAACGGTTTTTATACCACATCGGGCGAGCACGGCACTCAAGGCGACAAGACAGAGACACGAGCAGGGCACCTCATACGGCGAATCAATCGTCGCGTTAAAATAGCCCGAGAGCCGACGTGAATCTGTCAGCACACGCAGGGGAAGAAAAAAGGCGCCCAGACGCTTAATAGGTTTGTACGAAATGGCGACAGCGACACAGAAATAACAAATGATTACCTTTGTTTGTCCCTTCGCTCGGTAATTTATCGTTAACCATCAAAGTGACCAGATCTTTTCACCCTTGGTGAACGCCACCACCGCGCCGACATTATTAAGAGGAAAATTGCCGCAAGAAACATCGAACGTACGCCTGGTACTGGTCGAGGCAGCGGCCGCATGCTTGAAAAATGAATATTTCCCGAAATTTCGTCACCTTTACGCTTTTTAGCAGTTTTTGGAGAGTTGGAAAAAAAAACTCGGGCTAATCAATTTTTAGTCGTTTAATGCGGCGAATAAAAAGTAATGGAATTTTGGTGCTGGGGTGAGACAAAATGGAGTTTTTCTGATTGAAAGAGTTTAAAAACTGCAGTAACTTTATGTAGGCCTGTACTTTCGAGTTAATTGGGGCGAAAGAAGATCGGATGTTGTGTAAAGTCGAATACCTACTCGATTTTTCGTTTCTTTTTTGAAAAAATGGAACAAAAAACTTCTCATTGCAGAAATTTTATAGAAATTACTTACTGAACAAACAGAAAACAACAAAAAAAAGTATGTTGTAAATTTGTGAATCACTTCGGATTACTCTAAAACTAATAATTTAAAAAAAATAATAAAAAAAAGGCCTGAATGATAGTAAATTCTCAATTTTTTGAGACATTTAAAAAAATGGGGGATAACTAAATATTATTTTTTTAGGCATTTTTCTGGAGTTTGAGAAATAGAATTTTTATTTCAAAAAAATGAGGGAAAATTATTTCAAAAAAATGAGAAGTTATTTATTTAAGAAAAAAATAAAAATGATAACTTCTCAGATTGGGAAAATTTTTTAAAATTTTATTCCCAAAAATTGGGCGTAAAATATAGATTTTTTTTACTCAAAAAAAAAAATCAAAATCAAATATATTATTTCAAAATTTTGTTTTAAAAAAGGTCCCAAATCACAGAAAAAATTCAAAAATTTCTTTTTTCTAGAATTTAATTTTTTGGAATAAAAAATTCAGAATTTTTTAAAACGAAATTTTTGAATATTTTTTCCATGATTTGGGACATTTTTTAAATAAAATTTTGAAATAGGTATATTTCATTCTGATTATTTTGAAGTAAAAAATTCTCAATTTTTGGGAATCAAATTTTAAAAAAAAAATTGGATGTGAGTTTTTTTGAAATGAATAATTATTTCTTATTTTTTTGAAATAATTTCCCCCTATTTTTTTTAAAAATTAAATTATATTTTTTTCTCGAATAATTGTTCTGGGAAAAAAATCTCAAATTTATCAAGTCCAATTCTAACCACGAGCGCGGAGTGGCTGAATTCTATCGGCAAAACTGAAAAGGTTTGAAAAGGTGCACCATAAACAAAAATTTGCTTATCACTGAAATTTTTCAAATGTTATCACGACCAAATCATGAAAAAATGCACCTTTATTAGTTGAAATTAGCGAAATCATCACAACACAGCCATCTGTTTTTAAGAAAATAAATAAAGGTGCACCTTTTCAATACCTACTTGATTTTAGCGCGCCACACCTACTCTTGGTTCGAATATACTGTATAATACATTAATATTCAAAATTGGAGGGTAGTGAGGGGTCCAATCGAAATTTTTGTAATGACCAAAATTATTCATAGGCTGCTGGCAACAACTTTTGTTTGAAAATTTTTTCAATGAGACCTCTTCCTCCCCGACGATTTAGCATAACACTTCGAAGGTACTACACTCCATTTGTAATAAGAGTAAAAAAAAACACATCAGCAGATGGACGTGAAGGGAAAGGAAAAGGAGAGAATTCGCCAAGCAAAACAATTCCAAGCAATAGTTGGCTATGTTTATTATTTGATTAATTTTGAATTTCCATGCACAAAAGGGTGTTGATGATCAGTGTCTTTTTTACTCTTATTTCAAATGGAGTATAATTTAAAATTAAGAGGAGTGAGGGAGGAAGCGACCAATTGAAAATTTTTTCTAATAAAAGTTGTACCTAGTACCTACCTAGATTAAAATCTTCAAAGCTCACTTATCTGTATAATTCTTCCTAACTTTACAGCAAAATGACGCTCCTGCGTGCTTTTTCTTGATCAGCTTTCCTTCCTTGTCGAAGGATTTCGTTTTGCACTTATAATCACAAAAATTTAGAAAATTTAAGTATTTAAAAATAAAACATCAACTTACCCAACTCCTTGATTATGAATACTCCGGATTAAGGAGTATTCATAATCAAGGACCTAACTAGGAAAAGTAGGTACCGCATAATTTATACTGTTGCTTACTGTTTTTCGACATCGGATCAGCCTATCGCGATAAAGAATTTTTTTAATAGGAAAAAAATAAATTAAATTAAAATCCAACTCCAAGTGGTAAAAATAAGATTTCATTTTCTAAAAAACCTAATTTTTATCGAACTTGAGAAATAAATGGGCGGGGGCCCACAAACAAAATATACATATTAGGTATTAAATATTTAATAGGTACAATGGAACAAGAATACAATATATGAGAATCTACATTACCAGAAAGAATGTACTTACCTACTTTACGGTTAACGAGAGAAATTTCTTGGGGTACTCCAGGCGAGATGCGAAGCACCGAGTTTTCAATTTTTAGCATGGTATAATTATGCTTTTATAATAACCAAATTACGGGACGAAATTGAGTTAGGTTAGGTTAATTATTTGGTTAAAAGACTTTTAGGAATTTTTTCAGACATTAACCATTTCGGACCCGAGGCCAAACTAGCCCAGATTAAAGTTACATTTCATCTTTTAGTATCTGTATGACACAAAATATTCCAAGACACTTGAATTTCCCAAATATTTAAATCTATCAATTTTTATTCAGAATTCTTTAAAGTTACCCATCAATTTTTAATTTTTTATACAATAAGAAATATACTGAAACCATTTTGGAAAATTTCTGAAAATATTTTTATTGATAATTATAAAAAACGTCTGAGAAGATCAATTGCCTATTTGTACTTAGGTTTAGAAATTTTTCAAATAATAGATCTCAGACACCGAACTGCCCCGAGAATCACCAACTTTAAAATTTATCAAAATGCATTCTCGATACCTGTAACCGATAGGGTACGATTTTTGAAAAAACTAAAAATGTGCATGGTATGAAGTGTGATATGTACATATTTACTCAATTTTTAAGATGATGATAACTGAAAGAAAATTTGATTTCCAACGAGTAGGTAGAGAAATAATTATCCTATCAAAAACATAAAAAATGAAAAAAAGAACAAATTAATGAACCGATTTAAAAATACAATTACTGAATGGCGGGAAATGTCTTTCAAGTTTTGAACAAAAAATGGAATTGTCTGAAGCCCTACGTGGATATTTTGGAAAAACGAAAAACATGGTGTCGAAAATCCATTGAAAAATTGAAAGTTTTTGATAAATGAATGTTATAACAAATTTTCTAAGGCTCAAATCGAAAAAATTTTCAAACAAAAGTTGTGGATTTTTATTTCAGGAACAATTTCGGTTATTACAAAAATTTTGATTGGATCACTCCTTCCCCTCCATTTTCGCATTATGCGTTTGAAAATCACATGGAAAATTACTTACGTATAGTTGCAAAATTGGAGGGGAATGAGTGAGCCAATCAAAATTTTTGTGATAACCAAAATTGTTTTAAAGATTTTGATATACAACTTTTATTGGAAAAATTTTTCAATTGGGGCCTTAGGCACAGATATAGAGAGATTTTTTGGAAAAGAGGGCTCACCTCCCTCTCCAAAAATCTTTCTATCTGTGTACCTAAGCCCTCAATTGAAAAATTTTTAAAACAAAAGTTTTATATTAAAATCTCTAGAACAATTTTGGTTATTACAAAAATTTCGATTGGACCACACATTCCCCTCCAATTTTGCATTATACGTACGCACGAATAATAATTTTGCATATATTACACGAATGCGATTTTCATACTTAAAATGCGTTATTGGAGGGTAAGGAGTGGTCCAATTAAAATTTTTGTAATAACTAAAATTGTTTCTGAGGTCAAAATACATAACTTTTGTTTGAAACATGTTTCAATTAAGGCCGTAAATTTTTTTCAAAAACTTGTCAAAAATTTAAAATGGATTTTCGACACCATTTAATCTTGGCGAGTCGGCCTTGGGTCCGAAAGGGTTAAAAATACGAAATTCTCAATGTTATCATTTTTTTAAAAATTATATAAATTTTTCGAACCACTTGAAATTTTTTTTACATCAAAATGAAATGAGACATTAAAACTTAAAAATACGAATTAATTTTACCTATTTTGATTTTGATCAAATAAGTACTTAGCGCTCTTTCTTTAATTCATGGAGCACGACGTATCGTATGCATCATCGTCTTCGTCAAACACTTTTTTATACTTAATAATTATTTGTCATCCATTTCGTAACTTTAACTTAATCCATGCGCACCCTCATTTCTCAATTTTTTTAATTCAAGTGCATTTATATTATCGAATTAAAGACAAAAATTTAGGTAGCCGAAAAGGCGAAACTGGTGCTGTAAAGTTTAGCTTTTTCAATAGAAACGCTCGCGAGTCATTGTTTCGGTAATTACGAGTACTGTTGGCCGCATTGTTGAGTAAATACGGCCAACAGGCACCTATTATACAACACTCTGAGAAAACTCCGAGCAAACAAAAATGCCAGAATGGAAAACTGTAAAAGCGCAGTCGGATCCTTAGTTAACCCAGTCTCGACAAATGCGATTTTTAATCTTTTCGAAACTCCTCCGGGTATGTCAGCATCGTTTCGAATCCGTGCCAAGGAACAGATGTCACTTTATATTCTCGATTATATACGAATATTTTCATTTGGAAAATAATTTTTCCTACGACCTCCGGCTATTCTGCGAAAAAAGAAATTAATACGCAAGAAAGTCGTTGCTCATTTCGCTTCTCGTTCGAGAGTATTAGTTAGGTAGGTCTAGGTACCTATTGGCTATTTTGACCTGTAATAAAAAATATTAACGTATAAATCTTATAATGTAGCAAAATATTAAATATAAAGTGTTCGCGGTACGACCATAGCGTTCTCGACTTCTCGTATATGGTCGAGATGAGTATAGAACTGTGGAAGTCAGAAGAGAAACCGTGCACAGAATGATCGCGCCAACACCTACACCGTAGTAATTTTCAGCACGTCAAATGCGAAAAATTATATTGTCCGAGTTGTAAATCAAACGCAGTGACAGCTTTTACGGTTTTTAAGATGCGTGAAAAAGTTCATTCATCTGAGATAAGACATGAGCATCGCGTTGTAAATTTCTTTATCCGCATCTCATACGAGTACCACTGAAGCTGCGCGTTGCGTTTGCCAGCCCGAAAAAAACACATCTTTATACCGTTGTTCGCGCTAATAGATTTAGTGATTGACGGTAAAAGTTACCATAATTGATATACTATTCGGATTATGTGCTGCGAGTGCGAATACCAATACCGTGTATGCTCATACACTAGGTCAATCGGTCAACCCAAGTGTCGTTCATTGTCGATACCATACGACCATGTAATGCCGGAAGGGAGGTACACTGATGGATTTTTTTCACCATCATGCAGGTGTAGGTAACTCTAGAAAAAAAAATCCAACACAAATGTAGGCATATAGAGTAAGGATGGAGTGAAAAAAATCTATATGCTAAACGATTTTGCTCATTTTTGAATATGGTGTTCATTTTGAGTTGAGAATTCTCCATACCAATTTTTAGCAGCCTAGGTCATTCAAGAGAGGAGCTATGAATGTCTCAAAGAGGGATAATTTTTGAAAAAAAAATCGCTCGAAATTCTTAAAAATTACTTACATCTTCCATAAGTGTTGGTTTTTTTATATTTATCAGTGCGTGATGCTACATTTGACCTCATATAGTTTCAACAAATGTTTTAGCATAGTATAGGACATGCCAAAGATGGCGACAGGACATCGATCACGTTGATTCAATTGTGGTTTTTTGAGTTTTTGGACCGCAATCCCTCCGTCGAACAGAAGCTGTAACGCGGATTCTTAGGTGCAATTTGAGATTCCGCATCGACTTTAATAGTTGTCGTTTTTTAAATTTTTTATTTGAAGCCATCTTCTTTAACCCCCTCTGGATTTTCGGTTTTTCAAAATCATTTTTTTTTTGCCTAACGTAAAAACCACGCTTTCATATGAAAAAAAAAGTATAATGAACTTACCTATTACACTTTTTTCCCATAGAAAGCATAGTTTTTACGTTAGGCGAAAAAAAATGAGATTTCAATACTTGAAAAAGTAAAAAACACAGATCTGCAAACATAAAATCGAGGGTGGGGAAAAGAAGATGGCTTCAAATCGAAAAAACAACTATTCACTATTCAGAAATTGGTGGAATGAGGGAGGAAGGGGTCAATTGAAAAATTTTTCAAATAAAAGTTGTAGATTAAGACCCTAAAAATAATTTTAGTTATTATAAAAATTGTGATTGGATCCCTCCCTCTCCTCCGATTTTCCATTACATGAGGTTTACACTTTTTCGAAATTGGGGAAGAGGTCGAATTGAAAAATGTTTCAAACAAAAGTTGTAGCTTGAAGTCCTAGAAATAATTTTTGTCATTATAAAATTTTCGATTAGACCCTTCCCTACTCTCCAATTCGTATAATACGACTGAGATACTCATATTATTGAAAATTGGAAGCAGGGTAGGGGTCCAACTGAAAAAATTTCCAAATAAAAGTTGTACTTTGAAGTCTTAGAAATAATCTTGGTCATTACAAAAATTTCGATTGGACCTCTCCCTTCCCTCCTATTTGAAGAGTTTTCAATTCAAAATGAGCAACATATTCAAAAATTAACCAATTCGAAGATCATCCGACCCCAAATATACGAGATATCAGAGATATGTATAAATGTACGTACTGTCATCTTCGCGTCGCGTCATGCAGATTATAGTCTCGAAAATTATCTCGTTGCGTGCATGAAACCAGCATTCGACAGATACCTTGACACTGGTACAAAGGTAAATGTTTCTGCAGTGTACGAATTTCGCAGAAAATGTCCGATTAGCCAGCTCCAGTCTAAAGGTCAAAAATTCGATTAGTGAATAGTCACAATGGCAACTTGCTGCTAAATATTCCCCTATGAAGACTTTGTTCACGCAAGCTGCACCCGTGATTGTGCTAATGATGCGTATAATACTACACTAAACGTTAAGGACAGCCAACTTATACTGTTCATTAAAAAATATGACCGAAGAGAGTTAAAAAATGACAAACGTATTTTTACCTCGTTCAACCCTTTTTCTAAATCGAGCATTGGGATTTTACCGAGGTTGAATAAAATATTACTTTTAGATTACCTCAAAATGATGCTGAGATTTTTCGTCGTAGCTCTCTTCGTCGTTTTCGTGATATTCGTTGATTTGTATTGAAACGTGTACATATAAATTGCTCATTTCTGTAAGATTCATCACCGAAGATATCGCATGAATTGACTGACTCTTTGATATGTGTCGTTCATAAATAGGAAATAAAAGCATGAAAAGTTTTTATTTGTTTGAAAGTGCTCCAAGTTTCCCATTCGAAGAATTTTTGCAATTTGTAAATTTTCTGTTTTTTTTTTTTTTTTAATTTGACGATTTGCAAAATGCTGACAAAATGGATATGTTCTGATTTTTTTGTAAGGTAAAAATTTTAAACTGATTTTAAAAAAATTTACCGAAGTGTAACTAGTTTTCAAAATTCTATGTCTAATGCCAAACAGAAATCTCAAATCTGTTTCATTGTCAATTTCCAAAATAAAAAGTAGGTACCTCGTCTCTATTGTGTGGGATTTTCAATATTTATTCAAAATAATATGTTGCCTTCATTTAAGAAATTTTTTATTTTTAAATAAAAAAATCTATGTGAAATTCTCAAATTCTCAAATTTTTGAAATTTGGACAACTTTGTTCTTGTTTTTTTAAATTAGAGCGATTTTTTAAGAGATTTAAATAGGTATTCAATTTCTGAAAAATTTTCTAATCATACAAGATTATCACATTCATGAAAATTTTATATATGCCAGCATTTTTTAATAAACTTTCAATAATATCTACCTACTTATTTCATTACATTTTCAGAAGTAGGTAATTATTAAATTTTGCAGTTTAAAATTTTTGAAATTTTATTTTTCAAAATTTCGATGCAATCGTTTCTAATTTTTCAGAAAAAAAAATAATGGGCAACATGATTCAAAAATATGAATGATTTTAACACTCAATGTTTTTAATCGTCATTTTAAAACAAAATCAATCACTGAAATTCATCAATTTTTTGAAGTTTCCAAAATTTGAAAATTCTTAGAAACTTTCAATTAATAAAATCTGAACATTGCATACCTACTTACCTATTTGGAAATAAATTACGGTTTTTGAAACTGTCGAAATTTTGACAACTTCTTTTTTTTCAATGAAGCTTTTTTAAAAATTTCACAAATTGTCAATTTTTAAAAATTTCTCACTCATAGTTATCGTAAGTTTATCTATTTCATGGAATTTTCAACTTTTGCAATTTTAAAAAAATTTTTAATTTCAAAAAAAATTTTTAAATTTTCATGATATTGAAATTTGATTTTTTTTTTTTTTGTTGAAATTTGGACAACGTTGTTATGGATTTTAAGGGAAAATGACGTTTTAAGAATAATAAAAAAAAAATTGAAATTGAAGCGATTTATTTCATATTTTTTGAAAATTATCTTTATCAGTTTTTAAAATGTCTTAAATCATCTCACCTATCATAAGTATATCGTAACATTACCAAAAACTGTAACTTTCCAAATTTTTCAAATTTTGTATTTCAAAGAAAAAAAAGAATTTATTTTGTCAAATTGTAACAAAATTGTAACTTACACTCTTCAGATTTTTTTTTTTTTTTACATAGGTACTTACTTTAATAATTTTTTTAAACCATTTTTTTTATCGGCGCAATTTTATTTCAAACATTTACAAAAATTAATAAATTTTAGAAATTTTAAGTAATTGCCAACTTTTTAAAATTTCTCAATGAAGTAAAGGTATTTTTTTGTTACTAAAATAATAATAAATTATAATCGCATTTTCAGAATTTTCGAAGACAGTTTTTAAAATTTATAATTTTTTTCTCTTGACAAAATTGTCATTGATTTGTCAGAAAATGAATGTCTATAGTTGATGAAATTTAAAATTTTAAAAATGATTTTCAAAATAATACCTAAGTATCTAATTGATTGTCGATTTTTTTTAAATTTCATTCATCTCATGTTCGTCTATTTCTTATGGATATTTGTCAAATTTTACATTTTTTAAATTTGCAATTTCTTTTTAAAAAATTGTTGGGTTTCTTGTCAATTTTCAAAAATTCCAATTTCTTCGAGTTTATCCATTTTCAGAAAATGCCAAAGAACACTCGGAATTTTTAAATGTTACTCATCAATTTTTTGTAAAATTTTGGCATGCATTGGAAATTTTGAATATTTTAAAAAATTTTAAAATACGTACAATTTCATAAAAATTAATTCGCATGGCGCCAGACTATGCCGGAAGTGGTAGTGAAATGAGCCTTTCTTATCTTTTGGTAATCATGCTCCTGGTTATCTTCTCCCTTTATAAACCCAAAAATTAGTCATTTTTTGGCGCCAGTGCAGTTACTTTTTTACCTAATCCCTTTCTTCCTTTCTTTGGATTTCTTTATATTTGAAACAGTGACCTGGGAAGAAACATGTATGGACAAAATTTCCCATTTTTTTGTACGTGCTTTGGAACTATACAAGTTTTCAGTAGCACACTTATAACAAACAAAAAAGAAAGAAAAAAAAAAGAAGGAACACGTAGGTATACGCAGATACACAACGCATAATAGAATAGAATTTATCATTTTTTTGTGTCACGCTCGACTATCGTTTCTCGCTGATACGATAGGTTCAAAGATCATCTCGTCCTGTCACTCTGTCTATGGTACAGAAATAGAAATAAATATCTACCGAATTCGAAGCTTTCAATTGGATTCGTGTAGCTACGAGGAAAAATGAAATATTGCTTTCGTATTTGTATAAAAAATCGTCGCGAAGAACATGGGCGAGGAAAAACAAACGCCAACGAATCAAAAATGAAATAAAAATTGCTAATTTCAGCTCCGTCGTAAAAATTTATCGAAACGAATAAAAGTGAAAATGAAAGAATCAAGTGTCATAGCCTCATAGGTGCTTTTGAAAGATTGAATACCGGATTGTTTGAATGACCGGTATCATTATATTGTGTATGCTTCCTATTCAAACTCTGTATAGTTATAGTAGAATAGCAAAAGGTACTACTGTGTTTTCAAAAGCGACCATTTATCGCCTTTTAAATAGACATTATAACGTTATAAATTCATTTGGAATCGCGTGCTTCTGCAGTGTTCCCAATTAGATGCGTTTTATTTGTTGGGAAAAAAATTAGGGTAATTTTATTTATTTTTATTTTTTGTTTCTTTTAGTCACAATAGCTTCGTGATAGGTATTTTATCGTCGAATTATTAATTGTACCAAGGTCGAGAAAATTATCTCGTCGAAGGGATTCGTAGACTACAATCGGATCCCCGCAGTACTGATTTTTTGGCACCATCAAAAATTTACCAAGTACGCAATACCAAATAGTTACTTGAATTCAAAATTGGAGGGGAGGGAAGGGTCCAGTTACAATTTTTGTAATAACCAAAATTATTTCTAAAACTTCAAGCTACAACTTTTGTTTGAAATTTTTTTCAATTGGACCCTTACTTCCACCAGTTTTTAATAATGTAAGTATCTAAGTCATATTATGCAAAATTGAAGAGGAGGGAAAGGTCTAATCGAAAATTTTATAATAACTAAAATTGCTTCTAGGATCTCAATCTACAACTTTTGTCTGAAATTTTTTTCAATTGGACCCCTCCCCTAATTTTGATAAGTATCTACCTGATGTTATACTTATGAAATAAGAAGAGAGGGAGGGATCCAATCAAAATTTTTGCAATAACCAAAATTATTCCCAAGATTACAAGCTACAACTTTTGTTTGAAATTTTTTTCAATTAGACACTTTCTCCCTCACTCCGCAGATTTTTAATTAGTATCTTCGGAGTGTTATGCAAAATTGGTGGAGAGGGAGGAGTCCAATTGAAAAAAATTTCAAACAAAAGTTGTAGCTTGAAGTGCTAGAAATAATTTTGGTTATTATAAAAATTTCGGTTGGACCCCTCCCTTCCCTCCATTTTTGAATATCAAGTGCCAATGTAGTATTGGACTTGGCAAATTTTCGATGGTGTCAAGAAATCAGTATCTACTGTGGCGATCCACTTATACTTAGACTTATCTAGACTTAGTTACTAATTATTACATCAGAGTATTCATTTCCATCTTGTTGATATCGTATTTTGAAACATGTAGACAATGAGCTACCCTTAATAGAAAGTTACATATTATCGGGAAAGATTTCACTCCAAAGATAAAATTTCCCCCAAACGAGATAAGAAAAGTAAAACCGAAGGTGGAAAAAGCACTCTATTGTGAAACCTCCGTTACATTTAATTTGAGATTTTTGTTATAAATTCTGTATCTGGTCACGGGATAATTCCGCCCATGCAACGGATACCCGCACGAGAGAAGAAAAAAAAACGCTGAAAAAACAGTTACGTGTTTGACGGGGATATTTTCCGATCTAGTACGAGTCTTCAGACTCTTAGTACGCGCATCCTTTACGGTGAGAATACGTCAAACCGAGGAGATAAATGTTATTCTTCAACTAACGTCTATACAATGCCATTTTGAAATCTCGGGGTTGTAAATATTGACGGTTCGATTATTCACAGTCTAACAGAATCATTAACAATACTATGTGGAAAGAGAGAAAAATAAGAAAGAAGAAAGAAATAGAAAAAAAACCTAAACGAAGCAAACATGCTACGTGTATTTTTTTGATCGGTAATAAAACAATAAATCACCACGGTAAGGAAAAAGTCACTAAAACTGACTAAAACGCATCCCGTGCTCTATTGTTACCAAATCCACGGGTAGTGGAGAAAAAAATACCAGTGTCTTGGGATTTTTAAATGAGCATTTTACAGAATAGCGTTTTTCGGCTGTCCACCGCGCGTATTAGCTTCAATTATGGACCAACTTCGGTATAATTTACGACTGGCTTGTCTGAAAATCTGAAATTTCCATCATGAGTTTTTTCTTTCGTATATTGGGTTTTCGACATTTTTCAATTAAGTGTACAGTTCGGTGTGAAAAAATTTTCTCAAACATCTGCTGGATTTTTTGCGAATGTAGGTGGTATGTTGATGTCAAGATTGTTCGATATCGGGGTGAAGGGAGGGGAAGAGATAATTTCTCGAATGCTGGTCGGATTCGAGGTAATAACGTTTTTAGCTGATTTTTCGATTTTTTCAAAAAGTTAGCATCTCTTCGTGAAATTTGACCCTTTATAAAAATAGAGAGAGGAGGCAGGAAGGTAGATACATTTTCTCGACACTATAATAACCAACGTAGATAATAATAGAACTATACTTATGAAGTAATCAGTTGACATTTACACCATTGTCAACATTTATAGAAAGTAGAAAACCGTTAAAAACAGACGCTATAGCTCAATGAAATAAGAAATGAAATTGAACTTTGAGTCATCAAAGATTTTTTGATTCCAAAGTGTTCCTTTCGGTGTCCTGGTTAACCACCGAAAAGTTCCCCTAACCTCACCCCTTCGGCAACTCCCAAATATGGACCCAAAGTAACCCCTCCTTGTTTTTCGCTTATAACTCTGCAAATATGCGTTTAAACAAAATATTAATCCAGAGTAAAATTAAAGTAGATAAAATTTACATTAAAAAAGATGATATTTATTTTTTTCAAAAAGTGAACGGGTGACGCAAAAACTCGGGTCAAAATATAAATACCTAATGGTTAAAAAAAATGAAGAATTTTTCACTTTTCCATGAGACCTTGTGAAAAAAATAAATTCAGGTAAAATATTAATTTTATAGAAATGAAATTTTTTTTGAAAAGAAACATAGAATGATTTTTTAAGAAGCTGATCAGGTTTTTTTAAAATTTTAATTGGGGGGGGGGGGTCACTTTGGAAAAAATGTGCCAAGTTGACCTTATTTTTAAGGACAAACAAAACTCACAATCAATCAAATTATTCGTTCAAGAAACATTCGGTTTGAAAATTATTTTCCTACACTGTAATATTTTGCCCATTTCAAATTTTTTTATAGAAAATTAATTTTGTTTAAATTTTCGATTTTTGAGAATATCTCTCAGTTTTCAAGAATTGTCAATTATCAAAAACATAAGTCAATTTTCATTTCTTGATCATCAATTTTATCAAAAATAATTAATTAATATTTGAAAATAAACAATATTCTTTGATAACAATTATTTCAAAAATTATCAACTTTTAATAATCACCAACTTTTAAAACTGCCCTTTTTTAAGAATAATTAGGTAGGCTATCAAAAAAAAAGAAAAAAAACAAATCATTTTCTATGAAAATTGATTTTTTTTTAAATCATCAATTTTTTTTAAAAACGATCAATTTTTTAAAAAATATGAAAATTATCAATTTTTAGTTTTTGAGAATCGTCATTATTCTTGAAAAATTATCAATTTTTAAAATAGGTAAGTAGGTAAACATTATTTTTTAATTACCACTTCAATTTTTAAAAATGATCAGTTTTTGAGAATTCTCAAGAATACCACTTTTTGAAAAATCTTCAATTTTATAAGAAATCAATTTTTGAAGAAAAAAAAAAGGTAAAAATCCAATTTTTTAAAAATTTCTAGCTTTTGAGAACTGCCAATTCAGAAAAAAATAAAATAAAATAAAATGATGAAACAGTCACATTTAAAAAACACTAACCTTACTTACATTTTGATGAAGAATTAATTTTTCAAAAATAATTATTAGAATTATTATTACATTACCTACGTTTCAACTTCTAAAAAAATCATCAATTTTATAAGAAATTAATTTTTGAAAAAAAAGTAAAAATCCAATTTCTTAAAAATTTTTAGCTTTTGAGAACAGCCAATTTAGAAGGGAAAAAAATAATAAAAAAGTGATGAAAAAATACAGTCACATCAATGAAAAAAACAACTGAAGCACGGAAATGCAATACATGCTAAGCGCCATTTTTTTGAAAATTATTTTTTTCAACCAAAATACTTTTTTTGAGTCGACAAGAAATCGTAGAATATTTTGGGTGAAAAAAATAATTTTCAAAAAAAATGGCGCTTAGCTTGTATTGCATTTCCGTACTTCAACTGTACTTACTTTTTGATGAAAAATTAATTTTTCAAAAATTATCATCTAGGTATTTCAAAACGCTTACCAGTGTCTTAAAAATCTTCAACTTTCAAAAAATCGTCAATTTCACAAGAAAATTAATTTTTGAAAAAAAAATTGGTAAAATTATAATTTTTGAAAAAAATTTTTAGCTTTTGAAAATTGTCAATTATGAAAAAAAAACTACCAACTAGGTAATAAAAAACAAAAAATTACTAATAATAATAAATGAAAATATCTGTCACATGAAAAACTCATTACCTTGCTTACTTTTTGATGAAAAATTTAAAAAAGTGATTATTGTTAGATTTTTAGAGCGATCTTAAAATTTTGAAAAATACTTAATCAATTTTATAAGAAATTAGGTAATTCTTGAAAAAAAAACATAATTTTTCAAATAAAAAATTTATGCTTTAATGAAATTTTCAATCTTTGAGAATTGCCCATTTTCAAAAAATCATCAATTTTTAAAAAATAATTAGCAATTTTTAAAAAATTAAGCAAGTATAAGTTTTTAGAAAATCTAAAATTTTGGGCGTGGAGAGATCATTTTTTTTCTTCAGTTCATCAATTTTTGAGAAGAAATTTCACTTTTTGATTTAAAAAAATATAATACCTACTAATTTTTTCAAAATGGCCGAGATCTCGATACTCTTGCATAAATTCGACGTACAGTTTGCGTAGAGTTTCGTCAGCTGTTTTTTTAAAGCGGATTCTCGAAAAATACCTACCTATATGCCAAGTCACATGCTGGCGATTTCGACCATCTTAAAACATTATGCGTAGGTAAATACTTGTACACTATTATCACTGGTCTTTTCAACTATATCTACACCCGTTGATGAGGGGGCGGGGATGCCTCAAAATTGGATTTTTGTAATTTGATCGAAACGGCTAAATTTTGAATTTATTTTTTCTATTTTTGTTTGAATTTCAAGAAATTTGTTCTTTTTTTTATCTAAGGAGTTCTTGAAAATTTTCCTGAAATAAAATTAGCAAATCAAAAAATTGTAAATTTATAAAGAAATTGCAGACATCAATTTTCTGAGAAGATTGTAACTGATATATTATTATTTAAAATTTTCTCGAAAAAAATTTAGTCTACCCTAAAAAGTTGCCAACGATGAAGAAATGTTTGGAGAAAGTTGGTAATTTTTCAAAAAGTTGAGAAAATTTGAACACCCCCCCCCCAACAGCTTATGATTTTTTTTTTCGTATTTTTGTCCAAAGTGGTAGGAACGAAACTACCTTTTGATAACTAAATACTAAATTCCTTACGTAGGTACTTCGATCGATATTGATCTACATTCTATACGAGAACCTTTTACACCCTGCGGGTGAAATTTCCGAGTAATTTATTCCACTGAAAACACACGAGAAAAAAAAAGGACCACTCGAGAAAATATTTCACCTTGTTTACTATTTACCCAAGAACGTTATTCTTCACCTTTTTAAAAGCAATCCCTGATTTTCGAATCGACCGTATCAAAAAAAATCCTCGAAAAAAAGGATATTCACCGCAATAAACCGATATATTTGAAGAAACTATTTTAAAAACTGGAATCATCTCACGAGAAGTAGATACCCTTTTTTCCAATAGACCTTTTTTTTTAAGTGAGTGTATTCACTATTCGACAGTCATTCGTTTCATTTACAATAGCTTCGTGTTAGCCATTTTACTTCCAAATTTTGTCAAACCTTTGGAAAAGAAAGGAAAGAAAGGAAAAAAGACGAAAGTGATTTCACATAATTGGAACAAAAAAGAGAAAAAAACTCTTGTCGTGGAATTTATTACCGGTCGGTATTGAGAGAGGCGTAGAATATTCATTGGGTGAATTTCAGATGCTCGGCGCAATTAATTGATTTATGATGTGACAAATGGTTAATTAAGACGTACAAAGCAACATGTGCTGGTGTATGCGAGCTAGTTAGAAGCTCGTACGTATGCGGAATGTTGAATTTCGCATTATACAGGTGCTCGGGTAGGCAGCATTGATAGCAGGAGCTCATTTCATTTGTGTATCTTTGTCTGCGAAGGAACTACTGTCGCGAATTAGATCGCTCGAATGGTTGAAGAGTTTAATGAAAGTTGCAGAGTGAGGGGAAGGGTTAGGACGTGTGAGGATATCCTGAAATTATTTTTTTTACTTGTTGTTTCACCTACTTACAATATTATTCTGATGAGTTTTTTTCATTAGATATTCGTCTAAAAATTTTATTCCTGTTGCGTTTTTCAACAGCGATGTCACCGTTTAAATGCTAAATTAAATTTCTAATGAAATTTTTATTTTAATCCAGGGCCAGAAAGCCAGCTCGGGGAGGAATTTTACAAATACTACGATCGCTGGAGATACGAAGAAAGTCGCGAATAAACTTTGGTAAGAATTTACAGTTACGCACAGTTATTCTAAAAATAATTCCATTTCTGCAATGGTTAAACTTATTTTTTTTTAGTCTCATCCAAACTGAAAAGTTTTTTTTTTATTAGAAAATAATCCTTATATTTAGTATTTTTTATTTTTCTCCTAAATATGAGTAAATTTTAAGTACCAACTGCCTAGTTGCCTAAGTTGCCTGCCCTCCATTGAAAAAAAGATTTAAATTTTTTCAAATTTTTTCTTTTTTGGTACTAATTCATCTATTGGCAAGCTGCTCCTTTTCTTCTCTAATTTGAGTTTTGAATGGGAAATTAATAAGTGGGGGGGGGGCTAATTGGCACCACTCCGTAATTTACCCGTGATACTCGTATTACCGCAAATATCAAAATTATTGTAATAATTTAGTTTTTGAGTATTTCAAAAAAATACTCATTTTTAAATTTTTTGGAAAAAAAATTGAAAAACACTTTGAATAAATTTAAGAAAAAAAATTGAAATTTTTGTTGAAAAAAAAAATGGTTTTATTTTCTGGAAAAATATGTACCTAATTTCAATTTTTTTGGAAAACAATTTTGAAAAATAGTTTATCGAGCATTTTTTTAAAAGCAGTTTTAAAATTTTAGTTTAAAAAAAACCTGTTTTTTTTAGAAAATAATTTTAAATTCAAAAAATTTTTGTTTAAAAAAAAATTCCATTTTTTGTAAAAGAAAAAAATTGTTTTTTTTTGAATAGGCCTAATAGGTGCTTAACAAAAAGGAAATTTTCATTTGAAAAACAATTTTGAATTTTTTCTAAAATATTTTATTATTAGGTATTATCTACCTACCTATTTATTATATTAGTTTTTTCTAAAAAACATTTTCATTTTTTATTTATTTTTTTTTGAAATTTTTTTTTGAAAAAATGCAAAATGCTTTTTTTGGGAAACAATTTTGAAAAAATGATTTTTTTAGAAAACAATTTTGAAGAAATAATTTTTTTAGAAAACATTTTTGAAAAAAATGATTTTTTTAAACACAACTTCGAAAAAATGATTTTTTTGGAAAACAATAAAATTTCAAAAACAAAATCTTTGCTTAAAAAATAATTTTGAGCAATTTTTATTTTTTTTTGAAAATTAACTTTGAAGTTATTTTGTGAAAAAATGAAAATTGAAAAAAAATGTTGAACAATTTTGATTTTTTTGGAAATAAAAACTGAAATTTTTGTTTGAAAAACATTTTTTTTTTAGAAAGTAGATAATTTTATATTAGGTATTTTGAAACACAATTTTGAAAAAATGATTTTTTTAGCAAACAATTTTGAAGAAATGATTTTTTTAGAAAACAATTTTGAAGAATATACGTTTATTGAGCATAAGCAATTTTAAAATTTTCGTTGATGAAAACAACTTTTTTTTGGGGAAAACAATTTTTCATTTTTTGAAAAATAAATTTGATCGATTTTTTTTTTTTTTTTTTTGAAAAATAACTTCAAAGTTTTTGTTTGAAAAAAAATTGAAAATAAAACAAAAGTTTTGAACAATAATTTTGAGTGTTTTCTAAAATATAGGTATAAGTTATTTTATTTTATTTTAATTTTTTTTTATTATTATTTTTTTTTTTTTTGAAGAACGACTTGGAAAAACAATTTGGAATTGGAAAAAAATAGACATTTTTGTTTAAATATCAACGTTTTGAACAATTTTGATTTTAAAAAATAGGTAATTTCGATTTCTTTGAAAACTTCTTTGGAAACTGAATTTTGAATTTCGAAAAAATTGAAAACATTTTCAAAATCAATGTTTTGAACAATTTTAATTTTTTTTTTTTTTTTTGGAAAGTATTAGGTAATAATTTTGAAAAATAGTTTATTTTTTAGGCATAATTTAGAATTAAAAAAAAGAAATTTTGAAATTTTCGTTTGAATAAAGATCAGTTGTTTGAAGAACATTCTTGAATTCAAAAAAAAACAATTTGTTTGAAAAACAATTTTGAACAATTTTAATTTTTTTTTTGAACATCAAAAATGAAATTTCAATTTGAAAAACAATTTTTTGGAAACCCATTTTTGAATTTCCGTTCGAAAAACATGTTTTGAGTTTTTTCTGAAATATTGTATTAGGTTTAATTATTTTTTATTATTATTTTTTATTTATTTTTATTTTTGAAAAACAATTTTTTTGGAAAGTTGGTAATTTTAATTTTTTTGAAAAATAATTATTTTGATTTTTGTTTAAAAAATTATTATTTTGAAAATATGTAGCTACAGTCAAGTACTTATACCTAATTTTGAAATTGCTTGTGAAAATTTTTCAAAATTTTTGTCAATCTGGAATTTTTTGAAAAAATTAAAAATCTCTCAGCAGCTGTTTCAAAGAAACATCTCATTAGCAACGTCACATTTTTTTAGCATAATATTTTTACGCCTTATTACGTAGAATTCCATTAAATTCGGTAGACAACGAATTTTGCGATAAAATTCTTCATTTCACGCATTTTCCCAAGTACGAAAACACTCCTAAAATATTTTCTAACCCTCTGGAAGAAAAAATTTTGGATATGCCATTGCCATAAATGACATTCTAGCATCGTAAAAACAACTAAAATCGTGTTTCATAGGCCTAATTCATTTCTGCCATTCCCCTGTCTCATAAAACGATTCTAGCCCACTACCCTAAAGTTTTCATTCGCTGGCAAAGACGGGCCGGGCAAATCCGACTGAAACCGTTGAAGTACTTGGAGCAGTATAGTGACCTTTAGTATACGTATATAGCGTAAAATGTGACGGAAAAATTAACGCTGGAGGAAGTGATATATCGTATAGAGCAGTAAAGACACACACGACCGAATATAAAAAAGAAAAAGCACATCGCCAACTTATACGTATACAAGCAAGAGCATATATAGGAAGAGTGTATGCAGCGGGAAAATGACCATAGAAGGCGAAAAAAAAACTAACAGGAAGTAGTTTATAACAGATAAAAAGTTGGCGAATTGGAAAAGTAATAAAAAGAACCCCAGCAAGTGCGCCAAAGGCGAAGGAGGAAGACGAGAGAAGGCAAAAGTTCGCCTTGGCGAGTGGGATTAGGAAATTATCGGGATTGCGACTGAGAGTGCGACTGCGACAGAAGGGCCGAAGGGCGAAGAAATGTGGCACATAAAAACAGGAAAGGGCATAGCCATCGGGACTGGCAGCCGTTTTATGTGCGTGGTGGCGAAATAGTCGACCAGTATATGGCAAATGATATGAGAAGCGGAAGTGACCCTGTGCTCAGGGCTAGTTGACCAATGTTCCGGTACCGACTTCCAATACCTTTGTAGTTATTATATAAAAAGAAGCACGCCGACAACGCCGAGGGTTTTTAAAATATATGTATTTTTTTTCGACTCGATTCGGACTCGATTCGACCCCCCTTTTTTTCCTCTTATAAAATGTGCTTGCAACTTACAAATTGCGCTTGTTTTACAACCGAATGCCGCTGCTAATGTTATACCAGTTTGCTAATAAATTTGCCTAATGGTCCTAGTTTTTCCGATCGTTTTATTCGGCTGTATCGTTGCGAAAATTTTGCGCCATTATTTCGATCTGCTGATCGCCGCTAACTATCTAGTCCCCCGAGTAATTTTGCCAATTTTATTGCCAGGTTGAGATAGTACATATAAGATGATGCGAGTTTGTCTCGAGATGTGATTTAAACTCTATACCGAAATGGTCAACTGCTCGAATGAGTCGTCTCTTTATATGGCTATTGGTTTCATATTCTAAGGAAATGTTTCCTGGGCGCCATTTTAGATATCCGGAGTTATTTGTTTGGGTTCTAATGGAGTTATTCTCTTATATCTTCGTATACTGGGAAAGTTTGAAATAAAAATATCTCATCGTTTAAATTATCGTGCAAAATATTGATAGATTGGTCAAAATCGAAAACTAATCGATTTAATGACAGATGAAACAACAATCGAAAAATTGATTGATTGGTCGAAATTGAAAAATCAATAGATTGATTAAAATCAAAAAAATTATTGATTCAATAAAATAGGAAAACTTACATAAAATAAAATGATTTATCAAAATTGAAAATTTTGTGATGCAAAAAATTGAATTGAATAGAATAGAATTTTATTTTATTTAATGACGCCCGGCGTCTAGGCCATTAACGTCAGCTGTACATTTTATACTACTCAAATTTTAAACAGAAAAATACAATAATAACATAAAAAACGTAAAGCGAATAATATAACATGATGAATAAATATATAAGTGAAAAACGTAAAGTAATAATTTTAAACAGAAAAATACAATAGTATAACATGATGAATAAGTAAATAAGTGAAAAAACGTAAAGTGAATAATATAACAAAAAATAAAGAAGTACATTAAATTTATTACATGAGCTCAAATAATTTGGTAACTTTAAGAAATAATAGTATTTTCTGGCACACAGTCTCGCTATCTTCATCAACATTTTCGTATTTAAAATTTGGTCCAAGAATTTTGTTTTTTTGTTCCAGGAATACCTCACATGAGTCGAAAATATGTGGTATTGTTATGTAGGTATTGCATGGTTCGCATTTTTTTAGAGATCTTTCAGTGAATAGTGGACTGTGGGTGTAAGCTGTGTGCCCTATTCGAATTCTGGCCAAGACAATTTCCTCTTTTCTGCTTTTACGATATACAATTGTCTTTGGTGGTGAGATTAGTTTGTGCAGCTCGATGTACGTCTTAATTTCATCAGTATTCAAAGGATTTATCTGGAGATTAGCTAGTAATTTTCTGGCTCGATGTCCGAAAGGCTCGTATTTACCATATTTGTTTTCTAGATGCGAATGGAAGGTTTTGAAGTAATTTAGATGATGTTTATTTTCGGCCAGTTTGACGTAATATTTTAGTGCGAGGTAATTTCTCCTTTCTTGTAGCGAGATGGTGCCCATTTCTTCCATTATTTTTGCGATAGGGCTGGTACGAAAGGCACCTGAGCACAGGCGTAGAGCTTGATTCCGAATAGCGTTTAGTTTATCTAGGTCTGATTTAGCCGCTGTGTTATAGATGATAGATCCGTAGTCTAGTTTAGATTGGAGGTGGCTTGTGTATATGCGCTCCAAAGATCTTCTATCAGCTCCCCATTTCGTGTGACTTAGCTTTTTTAGTAGGTTTATGGCAGAGTTTGTTTTTTGTTTCAAATGGTTAAGGTGAATTTTCCAGTTCATTTTTTTATCTAAGTAAAGACCCAGGAATTTATGCAACTGTGTATTTGTGAGTTGAGTTCCATCGATTTGTAGGTTTACATCAGGTGAATTTCGCTTTCGGTGGAAATTTAATACAACAGTTTTGCTTGGTGAAAAACGCAGTCCTTTATTTGAAATCCATGTTTGTAAGTGGTTTATCGTGCGCTGGAGAGTTTGTTGGATTTTTGCTATGGAACTGCCTCTCATGTAGATAGCAAAATCATCTGCGAATATCGAGTAATCAACTGGTTTTTTAATTTGTGTGTGGACGTCGTTTATTCCTACGATAAATGCGGGTGGACTGACAACTGATCCTTGCGGAGTCCCAATTTCTTGAACATGTAGGTTTGATAACGTTGCACCTATTCGTATTTTGAAGCTTCGATAACTTAGAAATGCAGAAATGAAACGTGGTAGATTGCCTTTGAGTCCCAGTTTGGCAAGTTCTTTTACAATAGTCAGTCTAGGTATCATGTCAAATGCACCTTCTACGTCGAAAAAGACGCATACAGTGTATTGGCCAGTAGTAAATCCATCAAGTATTTCCTGCTGAAGTTTAGCTAGCTGATCTATTGTTGATCTTCCTTTTCTGAAGCCGCATTGTTTGTTGTCAAGTAGGAAATTAAATTATTATTTTTTTATGGAAATGATTATTTATTATTAAAAATTATTAAATTTTAAAATTTTTAATTTTATATAATATAATTTTTTTTAAAGTTTAATTGATTAATTTAAAAAAAATAAAATTAAATATAAATTATTAAAATAATTTATTCTTAATTAAAAGTTGAACAAACTTACTTTTATTAATTTCTATTTTAACAAGTTTAATTAATTCAACATCATTGTTCAAATAAAAGTCATTTTTCTGCCTAGTCCAAATTACCCTCCAGGTTCAAATAACCTTCCGTAACGAAAAACGTGGGCACAAATTTTCGGGATACCCCCTCCCCTCTTATGGAAATTTAAAAATTAAAAAAGTCTAATAAAAAAGTCATCAAATTTCTAAAAAATTCCAAGTTTCAGGAGGTCTGATAAAATGTGTAGAAAATAATAAGTATCTAAAAGTCATTAAATTTCTAAAAAAAATCCAAATTTCAGAATGCCTGACAAAAAGTCTAAAAGTAATCAATTTTCAAACTAAAAGTCATAAAATTTCTAAAAAAAATTAAGTTTCAAAATGTCTTACAAAATGTCTAAAGGAAATTTTAAAAAGTCTAATTAAAAAAGTCATCTAATTTCTAAAAAATTCTAAGTTTCAAAATGTCTGACAAAATGTCTGAAAGTCATTAAATTTCTAAAAAATTTCCAAGTTTCAGAATGTCTGACAAAATGTCTAAAAGTAATCATCAATTTTTTTAAATTTTAAAAGTTTTTTTATGTCATCCGAACCTAATTTAGTGTAACCTAACCTAACCAAATTTGTTATCGGATTTTAGCATAGTAGGTATATGCTTTTACGGAGATCAAAATGGAAAAAAACGACAGGAACATCCGACACCAAAATCCGACACATTGGGTTAGGTTAGGTTACATTAGGTTAGGTTTGGATGACATAAAAAAACTTGGAAAATTTTTAATAAATTCGATTTTTTACACATTATGTCAGACATTTTGAAACTTGTAAATTTTTTTGAAATTTTATGACGTTTAGACATTTTTTTAGACATTTTGTCAGACATTCTGAAACTTGGAATTTTTTTTAAATGACTTTTTGATATTATTTTAGAAATTTTACGACTTTTAGACTTTTTAATTTTTTTAAAGAAATTTTTTAAAAAAGTTTTATGATTTTTTGGACATTTTTTCAGAAATTCTGAAAATTAGATAAATTTTTTAAAAAATTTTAATTTATTATACTTTTTACCTGAAACTTGGAAATTTTTTAAAAAATTTTATGACTTTTAGGCTTTTTGTCAGACATTCTTAAACTTGAATTTTTTTAAAATTTTTATTACACTTTTTCAATTTTTAAATTTCAATGGAAATTAATATTCGTGACTTTTAGACATTTTGTCATATATTATAGTGAATTTTATTAATTTTAAATTTCCATGGAAATTAATTTTTGCTCGAATTTTCGGTCGGATTTTTCGTCGTTTTTTTCAATTTTGGGCACTATGCTAATTTTATATATTTTGTCAGACTTTTTTTTGACTTTTAGACATTTTATTAGACATTCTGATTTTATTTCATTCTATTTTATCTTTTTAACTTTTTTTTCCAAGTTTCAGGTGGTCTGATAAAATATTTGAAAATCATCCAATTTTGAAGAAAAAAAAATCCAATTTTTTAAATGTCTAAGTATAAAATGTCTAGAAATCTCAATTTTTATGAAATTTTTCCATGTTTCAGAATGCATGAAAAAATGTCTAAAAATCATCTAATTTTGAAAAATTTCGCGTTTTATATTATTATCTGACTAAATACCTTCAAGTCTTTCATCCAACATTTAAAATCTGACCGAACCTAACGAAACCTAACACAATTGTCGAAATTTCGTTATAAATTTAGTTAGGTTGAAGTGAATTTCAGATCATTAACATAATTAGTGCAATACATATACTTACATTGGTATGAAAAATTTCAAATATAAGTAATGTAATATGTAGGTACCTTACCCATATTACGAGTATATTGTCGAAAAAATGCTTATTCATCACAATTACAAAAATGTTTATTTTTACAGATAGGAAACCTGTTCAAAAATGAATTTATTCATTACCTAAATTTTAATCTGAAGGATGAGGCCGAAAAATTTAAAAATTAATTTACCTACATAAGAATGGAGTAATTTTCATTTTTTTTATACTTAGAGCATTCTGGATCTTTTTTTCTCATTCTCGCTTCGTAAAAAAACGAAAAACATATCTCAATGTCCTCGTCTCCTCTTAACGTTATTGTACGTACACTTCAGTCTTGATACATAGAAATACCTACTTATTCTAAAAAGAATATTGCACGTTTCATAATTCATTAGTTGGCTCGTCGTATCTTACACCGTTCCCCCCGCACCGAGCTGCCGAAGGTACGAGCGAGGGAATACGACGTACCTTACCTATCTATATGTAGTATTTCCGAGTAAGTAAATTTAAAATTCATCGCGGCCGGAGACGCTGCACCATGCACACGGTCTTCGATGCTGCAATAAAGTAAAATATAAAAATACCAGAAAGTGTAATTTGTTTTGTCATCTCGTCTAAAGATAATAAATCATCGTTCAAGTAATATATGAGTTTTTAGCTCGGGCAATGGCTACCGATGGCGAAACCTGTTTATCCAGGCGAACTGCGTGCAGACGATATGTCGTAAAACTCGGCTACCGGGTAGTTAAATAAATTAAAATTAAATTCTTATTACATTTTATTGCTATTGTAAAGGCGAATTAATTGCCTCCCAGTTAATATAATGGATTTTCAGAAAGATTTCCTCGTTCAGCCCCGTCCCCCCTTTACTCTGGGTAATCATCAGTTCAGCTCGTCGTATACGTAGTTTTCCCTTTATATGCAAAAACCCCTTTATTTTTTCCAACCATCGTATATATACATTCGTATACGGCGTATTTTTGGGTGAAATTAAACGAGAAAAAAAAAATCGTTTCTGCTTCATCTCGGGATCATCTCGGCAGGGATTTTCACGCCGCTGCGCCGCATCGTAACAGCGCGCGGCCTAAATAGAAAGAACACTAAAGGCCCGAAGAGCGGTACGCGCTATCGTCCGAAAATGAAAAATAACCCGTGGATCCAGCATGACACCCTTCGAAAGGGTGGAACTGATATATCATCCTTGTAAGAAACATTAGCCGCTAATGGAGTCCAGCGTTGTTATCCCGACAACGGTTACGATGCGGTCATGCTCGAAAATGAATACATACGCATTACCTTTTTTTCTTCGTCTTTCTCTTTCTCTACTTTTCCTCATCGTACTCCTCCTTTCGCCCCTCGAATAATCGACTTTGGGTACCCAGCCGTTGCAGCTATAAGGCCGATATACCGTCAATTCGGCTACGAAGCTGTGGCTCACTTTTTATGCCGAGCCAATGTATAGTAAAGTGTACCTATACGTAGGATATTTTTACGTGTGGATGTATAATATTAGATGTATATACGTATTGAATACGTCGTCATCGTAGTAGTCGTCGTTATCGTCGTATTGAATTTCTTCTCGCTTTCTCATTTGATGCTTTTTCGCCTTTTCACTATTCGTACCCCCCTATTATTGACCGTTTTCCAACCAATGCTCGAGTTTTCCATTTCTATTTACGAAAGTTTATATTTTCTAACATCGATGGATTGTAATTTTTAATATTTTGTAAAGTTTCGTCGATAATTGTTATCGTTAATATACCTGTGGGGTGAACAAACCGTGTCCCTTGACTATAGACAGTCCACACCCTTGGCTTTGAATCAGGAGATCGGAAATGATCAGAGGGTCAATTTAAGTATAACGAAGAGCATAGGCAGGTTTTACGAGTGATGAACAAAAATTTCAAACCATCGAGTGAAAGTTGGTCCTTATATTATGAACCATCTGTGACAAAATTTTTAGCTCGATATCTCACCACTTGCTCTTTTTTGGGGGTTAATGTGGATTTTCGTTGAAAATAACCATTTTTGGTAGGTATAGTTTTCAATCGATTTTTTTTCAAAACTTGCAGGGGTGATTGAAAGACCAAGAGTAAAAAATGAAAGTTATTGAAAAAAATTTTGAGCAATGATTTTTCAATGTGAAATGGACATTTTGATGGAAAAAAAATCGATAATCACTAAAAAGAAATACTTTATTAGTTAATACTTGTAGCGTCTGCAGAGCTACGCATCACCGGACCAGTTTCGCGTATGTTTACTTCTCTTACTTAAGTCATGTAGCAAAATACTATTTAAGCTAAATCGACATCTGTACAATTCAGTCTAAACAGAACATTTCGTCTGAATAAACTCGTACGTAAATATTAACCTCGTCGTGTTAGATCATTTGAACAGTCTCCTCTCCTTGCGCTCGTGGGTGTCCACTTGAGTGCGGAGTGTATTAGGTAGGAATTCTCTTTACCCTTCTAACCACCTACTACATACTCAAATAATTTTTTTGGTGATTTTTTATTTTCTTGCGAAATTTTAACCCACTTGATAGGTCGCGTAATCAATCATTTTGTGAAAGTATTCAAAAATCGACTCAATTTCGGCCTCAAAATTCTCAAAAAATGCTCAAAAATTTTTTTGATCGAGAATTTTGATTTTCTCGGGAAATTTCAACCCACTTTGATAGGTCATATTATCTTTTTGTGAAAATATTCAAAAGTCGACTCAATTTTAGGCTCGAAATTCTCAAAAATTGCTCAAAATTTTTTTAATGTGATTTTGATTTCTTCGTGAAATTTGAACCTACTTTGATAAGTCAAGTGATAATTTTGTGAAAATATTCAAATAGTCGACTAAATTTCAGGTTCAAAATTCTCAAAAAATGCTCAAAAAAAATTTTGATCGAGAATTTTGATTTTCTTGCGAAATTGTAACCAACTTTGATGCGTCGCGTAATCATTTCGTGACAATATCCAAAAATCGACTCAATTTCAAGCTTACCTAAATTTCAAAATGTTATTCAAAATTAAGGAGATGGGGTCCAATCGAAATTTTCGCAATAACCAAAATTATTCCTAGAGTTTTTATCTACAACTTTTTCTTGGAAATTTTTCGATAGGACCCCTCCCTTCTTTCCCCTCGGATTTCTCATACCGCTCCGCATAAACTTGTTCAAAATTGGTGAAGTGCGGGGGGTCCAATTGAAAATTTTTTGGTTATTATAAGAATTTCGATTGGACTCCTCCTACCCCACAAATTTTGCATAAAATCATGTAGGTATTCAAACAAAAGTTGTATATTGAAATCCTATAAGTAATTTTTTTATAATAAAAATTCCAATGAGACCTTCCCTCCCCCTCCAATTTCACATGATATTACTTAGATACTCCTTATTAAAAACTGAAAAGAGATAGAGTTAAATTGAAAAAAATTTCAAACCAAAGTTATAGATTGAAATTTTAATAATACTTTTGATTATCACAAAAATTTTAATTAGCACCCTCCCTCCCTCCCTCCCTCTATCCCCTTCAATTTTGAATATTATGTAACTACGTAGCAATTAGGTATAGTATTAATAATTATAGTAAAATCAAACATCAAACATCATAATATCAAACTATGCTAAACTCAAGTAGAAAACCATTATTATGATAAGCTGCAGATCTCGAAAATTGAAGGTATCTGAAAGCTTATCACCAACAATAAATTCCTGTCAGAAGTGTTGCCTAATGCCTACCTACCTCAATTTATTAGTACACTCGTAATACATGAAAAATTGCACAATTCCGTCAAGGTGTAGCTTTTTGAGGGGAACAAGAAAAGTTACTTACTTATATGTATTTTGAAAATTCACTATCTCACAAGGGAATCTCGCCAACTCGCCATCTCCGATTTCGCTGAAATTTACCTCACTGAAAGAGCACGCCACCCACACCTCACAACCATATTTTTAGCTGCCCAAGTTGATTTTTCAATTTTTGGCGAATTTTTGAAAATGGCTAAAATCACCCCCAAAAACCAATTTTTGGAATAAAAATCGCCAATTTTGAGATAGAATCCTGAAAATCGGGTTGTACACTAAAGTCGACCACCCCCAGAATCCTGAAAATCGGGTTGTACACTAAAGTCGACCACCCCCCCCCCCCCCCCGAGTCGATTGGCGCCATTTGCGAAGCGATCTGAAGCCTCCAGAAAAATTTGACTTTTCTCCAGCACACTGGAATGGCTCCAGACGGCGGTGTAATTAAATTGGGCAGCTGAAAATTTAATCCTGGCGTTAGTATGATGTCATCTGTCGATTGGCATGGTTGAATCCAAAATTCGAGGCGGCAGGTTCGCACGTGTTTTTTCATGACAACTTGAAAATTTCGCATTTTTTAAAAATTTCCAAAAAATCCATTTCTCCAGCATATTGTCCGAAATTTCGCCTACCCCCTAAAATCGACCCCCCGAACCGATTGGCACCATTTTCGAAGCGATCTAGAGCCTCCAGAAAATGTTGACTTTTGCCGTCTGGAGAGATTCCAATGTGCTGGAGAAAAGTCAACTTTTTCTGGAGGCTCCAGATCGCTTCGCAAATGGTGCCAATTGACTCGGGGTGTCGACTTTAGTGTACAAACCAATTTTCAGGATTCTATCTCAAAATTGGCGATTTTTATTCCAAAAATTGATTTTTGGGGGTGATTTTAGCCATTTTCAAAAATTCGCCAAAAATCGAAAAATCAACTTGGGCAGCTAAAAATTTGGTTGTGAGGTGTGGGTGGCATGCTTTTTCAGTGAGCCAAATTTCAGCGAAATCGGAGGCGGCGAGTTGGCGAGTTTCCCTTGTCAGTAATGATCGCTCATTTAGCAACGAGCGAAAACGAATTTTTTAAAATAAATTATAATGTATTGAAACATGAAAAATCAATCATTAAATTACTTAAAACCTATTTACAGAAATGAAAAAATAATTTAGCGAGACTTTCATATTTTGCTTTTGAATTTTCGGTTTCGATCCGATTTTTCGAAATAATTGATCTTTTCACGATCTCATAATTATATACTTCAATCATATCTGATCGATCGATCATTCGTTTTTTTCATAATCGATCTTCTATTCAAAAATTACAAAAAATTAATAAAAAAAAATTGTAAAAATATTTCAAAAAAAAATAATAAACGAAAAAAATCGTTTTTTTTTGAAAAGTAAAATATTGTTTTTCTAACGCGTTGAAGCGAGAAATTATTTTTAAAATGGAGCGGAATTTATTTATTTTTAATTTTCAAGGATCGAACTTGTAGGTTTGAAGTCAAAAATATCGACGTATATGACTGTTAAATAAATTGTAAATTTAAAAACAAACGCATGTTCCCGAGCAGCACACTCGACAAATTATCGAAATAAAAAATCGACAGAATATCGAATTCGATAAAGTGTCGCGTTAGTTCCGCATAAATCGTGAAATTATCTTTCGATATATAGATAGATTATCGACGAATTATAGTTAGCAAAAATTTCGAGATTATAGTAAGATATTTTATCGATAATATATCTATAATATCGAAAGATAATTTCACGATTTAGGCGGAACTTTCGCGACACTTTATAGAATTCGATATTCTGTCGATTTTTTATCGGTTTTTTATTACGATTTTTCTTCTTTTACTAGCTTCTTTCTATAATTAAAAATCATTAATTAGCATAATTAATACATTAAACTATGCCTAAACACATTATTCATGTTACGGTAAGAGGATCATTTCAGAAAAAGTAAAAAAAAATTGTAAAAAATCTGCCACCCGTGGGGCTTGAACCTTCTACCTCCTGCATGGTAATCCTCTTCCTTAACCACTATGCCATACCTTCCCGTGTAGCAATTGTCGACATCGACATTTATGTCGACAAAATTCAGACACATTTTTTTCTCGGTTAACGATGAATTAAAAATGATATTTGAGATTTAAAGTAATGTTCTATGTTAAACATAACTGTTCAATCAAAATTTTTGAATTTTTCTCAGTATTTTCCTATAATTTAGAAAACGTTGTTTTTCTACATAGACAAGTCGATGTAAAAATCGATACTCGATAAACGCATCGACATTTATGTCGACAATTTCTGCCAATTAAATTTACAAATTTTATATCTAAAAAGAACTAAAAACAATTAATAAGAACATTTTAAGCTCAGGAATAAATAATTTTTGAAAGAATCACAAAATTTTCTTATTTTTCAAAGTTTTGAATAATACAACGACTTGTCGAGTTATTGTCGACATAATTGTCGATGGTCAAATAATGCATCGACTTCACTGTCGACAGTGTCGACCAGAGGAATTTTAAGTCGAGATAGTGTCGATGTGATTGTCGAGGGTCGAATAATGCATCGACTTAACTGTCGACAGTGTTGACCAGAGGAATTTTAAGTCGAGTTAATGTCGATCTAATTGTCGAGGGTCGAATAATGCATCGACTTGACTGTCGACGTCTTGAGGGTGATTGTGATACTCGCAGATAAAGTGTGTTGTGAATTAGTACATAAGGTCTAAGAATCATCTCTATGTTAGTTGGACACTCGCATGTGTCCATCTACAAAGGTGGCCTCAATGCCGCATATTTGACAAAAAATGTCGAAATGTTGGCTTGAACACTATTTTTGGTGTAATTTTAATATATACTTATATTGAATATTTGAACTTGGCATATTTTTCAAAATCTCACCATTGCAAATGTCGATGTGGATGTCGATATAAATGTCGACACATCGAAATCGGTCACTTTTCGATCGTACATGTCGACACGATTGTGGATGGTTTGTCGAGCTTATTATCGACATGATTGTCGACCGTCCAAATATGGCTCGACATGTCGAGCCATATTTGGACGGTCGACAAAAATGTCGATAATAAGCTCGACAAACCATCCACAATCGTGTCGACATGTACGATCGAAAAGTGACCGATTTCGATGTGTCGACATTTATATCGAAATTAGCATCGACGTTGCTACACGGGTTATCGTTGAGAAATTAGCAATAAAACGCTTATAATAGGCAGTTTAGTACTTCCAGACGTGTTGGACTTGGAAAAATTTTCACCAATTTGGAAATAATTTCAAATATTGTCACAAAATCGTTCAAAAATCGTCCGACAAATTTCAGATTATTTGTCGATAATATAGTTTCAAATATCGTCATAAAATCGTTGAAAAATCAAATTCGAGAAATTTCATATTACGTGTCGATAATATAGTTTCAAATATCGACATAAAATCGTTGAAAAATCGAATTCGAGAAATTTCATATTACGTGTCGATAATATAGTTTCAAATATCGTCAAAAAATCGGTAAAATATCGGAGTCGAGAAATTTCATATTACGTGTCGATAATATAGTTTCAAATATCTTCACGCAATCGTTAGAAAATCGAATTCGAGAAATTGCATATTATGTGTCGATAATATAGTTTCAAATATCTTTACAAAATCGGTAAAAAATCGGATTCGATAAATTTAATATAATCTGTCGATAATATAGTTTCAAATGTCGTCAAAAAATCGGTAAAATATCGAAGTCGAGAAATTTCATATAATCTGTCGATAATATAGTTTTAAATATCTTTACAAAATCGTTAAAAAATCGAATTCGATAAATTTAATATTCTTTGTCGATAATGTAGTTTCAAATATCTGCACAAAATCGGTGGAAAATCGGAATCGATAAATTTAATATTCTTTGTCGATAGTATCGTTGACGAATATCGTCATAAAATCTTAATAATATCGAATTCGATAGTTTTTAGATTTTTTGCCTATGAAGTTGTACCGATAAATCTTTATAATATCGTGAGAACATCTATAGATTTTCAAACGATTTTTTATCGATACGTTACATCTTCCGATATTATCGATCGAGTGTGCCGCTCGGGTTGTTAATGACCTAAAATCTAAAAAAAAAAAAAAATGTACCTACTTATAGTGATCGATCATTTTTCATTAGATCATTCTGAGGATCGATTATTTCACGATGGTCGATCGTATTGTCTTGGTGATTGTCCAAATTTTTACAATAATCAAACTTATTTTTAGGACCTCAATCTAAAACAATTGGAACAATTCTTCAATTGAACCCTCCCTCTCCTACTCGTCTAATTTTGAATAAGTATCGATAGGGAGGGAGGGATGGAGGGTGGGAGGGGTCCGATTGAAAATTTTTTCAAACAAAAGTTGTAGCTTAAAGTTATAAGAATCATTTCACTTATTACAAAAATTTCGATTGGACCCCTCCCTCCTCTTCAAATTTGACTATTAAGTATTTAAGTAGTACTTGACTTGGCAAAAAACAGTCGAAATGTTGGCCGGCTCTCGATTTTGACAATATAAATTGAGAGCAAGTGAAAAAACTAATTACCTAACTAACTGACGTAAATAGCCAAATAGGTGCTTGCAGGAGGTACGAAAAAAAAGTCGTACAATTTCGACAAAGAAAAAAAAGAAATGCCGAACAAACGAACATAAATAATTCAATTAATCTCAATATACGCGCCACATATACATAAGATAAGCTTTTGTGTGTAAACTAAACCGTTTAAATGATAATTATCATCAATAGCGGTGTACAGAAAAGATGCCAGATTAAGGATAATTTTGGACAACAGGTCAAAGACGAAGTACTCGTACAATGCATTACGAGCAGACATCTCCTCCACGCCGCGCCTTGCCATCTCGGCCACAGCCGCAGCAATGATTAAAGCAATACGAGAACGAGCTTTTAAACGATACAATACGCAATAACTCGTATAAAGTCATAGATTTTATACGGTATATGTGTGCTTTGTATTGTTGCATAGGCTGGTTAGTCGCATTGTTCACGCGTATTGGTAGCAGACTAACATAGTCGACCAAGTTGATTTGCATTCGCATGTTTATTTAAAAGATCGCACCGGGGTAAATTAAAAGCGATTATTTCAATAGGGTACTCGTACATAACCGGCCGACGTTGTTTATTAGTTTTTAATATAATTTTTCTCCTTTTTTTTCGGGAGGGTTTAATAGAGGAGGCGTACGACAACGGCGTATAAAACACGAAATCAAATCTGTCAGCAGAACGTACGCGTACGCGTTAAAAATTACGTTCGAAAATAAAGACGTCGACCGTTTTATGCGAATTATTTATGTGGAGTAGACTGCAACGCCGTTGTCAAAAGATTCGTGCGTGTGCGGCTTTTGAAATTGAAAAAAAGGTCTAGCATTTGGAATATATTTTTTTGAGGCTCGTGTGTGATAAAGATGGTATTGAAGGTGGGTGATTAGGGATAGTTGAGGGTAAGTATAGATTGAGTAGGTATGACCTTTTGTACTCGTTTACTCTGCAGGACATCGATTCTGAAACTTCCCTAAAAAATTTAAAATATTTATAGAAATTTTGCTGGTTTTGTATCCAGTCCAGTCAAATACGATCGGCTGTTTTTATGGAAACTCGCTACTGCTCATTTGGTCACCTTGAATTTTACGTTGATTTTTACCAAGTCCAGTACTATATAAATACTTGATATTCAAAATTGAAGAGGAGGGAGTGGTCCAATCGAAATTTTTATAATAATCAAAATTATCCCAAGAACTTCAAGCTACAACTTTGGTTTGAAAAATTTTTCAATTGAGCTCATCTTTCTCCTCTCATTTTGCATTACACTCCGAAGATACTGATTAAGTGATTGAAAATTAGGGAAGAGGGGGAAAGAGTCCAATTGAAAAAATTTTGCAACAAAAGCTGTAGCTTGAAGTTCTAGAAATAATTTTGGATTTATAACGAAAATTTCGTTTGGCCCTTTCCTTCCCCTCCAATTTTGAATAAATAAAGATGATAAAAATCAACGTAAAATTCAAGCTGTAAATGAGCAGCAATATCCGATCGTCAGTCAAATTGGATTAATGATTTTAAAATGAAGGAAAAAATTGATAAAGTGTGTTTTTTTCCTGAATTAAAAAAAAATTAAAAAATTGAAAATTTTTGAATTTTTTGAATTTTTTTTAGCAAACTGGTCATAAGGGGGTATTTCTATAAGGCAAGTCCATTTTCGATGATTTCTCCTTCTAACCATCGTTTTCATGGAGCATAAAAGAACGTCATTTTTTACGTTAAAAAAATATATATATTGACAAAATGATGTTTTATCATGCTTTATGAAAACAAGGGGTAAATATGAGAATTCATCGAAAATGGCCTTGCCTTATAGAAATACCACTGCAATGATCATTTTACTAAAAATTTTCAAAAATTTTAAAAATGTTATATTTTTTTGATTTTTTTAAATTTAGGAGCCCTGCGAGCGCCGACTTGAAATTCAGTTAGGGGAAAAATAAAAAATAGGAAATTATTTTCTACCTACAAAATTTCCAAAATAAGGGCCACCCTGGGTCTAATAGTCTAAATTATTTACAAAAAATACGTTCTTTTTTAATACCACTCCCAAGGAATCATAAGGGGATGAGCTGAAATTTGGCTCACTGAAAGAGCATATTTTCATCCAGACTTCAGAACAAAATTTTTAACTGCCGAAGTTTATTTTTCGATTTTTTGGGGATTTTTAAAAATGGCGAAAATGACTCATTTGTAAATCGACTTTTTACAAAAGTTGTATATTTTTCAAGATTTACTTACCAGCGGTCAGCAGTTCTATCTAACACTAGATCCTAGTTTGCACTGCCAAGATCGAGATTTTGTTGTTGTTTTTTTAAATTACAAAACTACATAAACGTCTAATATACGAAATTAGAGAGGGGGAAGGGCCCAATCAAAATTTTTATAATGACCAAAATTATTTTTAGGATCTTACCTAATCGAGACCTTTTGTTTGAAATTTTTTTCAATTGGAACACTTCCTCCTAGCTAATGTCTATTTAGATCGAAGCTAGAGATGTTTCCAGCGTTGAACTGTTTTTTTTTTTTTTTTTTTTTTGTGCTGGAATAGTCAATTAAGTTATTTTTAAAATTTGATAGAACTTGAAAATTTGTTAACTTTTGAATTTTTATTCATTTTTAAAATGAGACAAATTTTGAAAGTTTTTTTTGGATTTTTATAACTATTCTTAAAATTTGATACCTTAGAATGAAATTTTTTTTTTGTTGAAATTTTCGTTTTTGAAATTCTATCAAATTTTCAGAAAACATCGACTTTTACAATTTTTTAGAATTTGTCCATTTTTAAAAATTTTACTGAATTTCTACTGTTTGAGAAATTTTTAAAAATTGTGCAATGATAAACTTTTTTAAAATCTGATACCTTGAATTTAAAAGTGGGAAATTTTGAATTTTGAATTTATTTTTGAACTTTCAAGTAAGTACAGATCAATTTTTAAAGTTTGCCGAATTTTCTAAAAAAAAAAAAAAAATGAATAAATATAGTAATTAATAATAATCAATTTTTTAAAATATATCTATAGTTGATATTTTTGTTGTAATTTCATAGTAGGTACCTATTTATTATATAATATAAATGATCAAAGTCATAAAAAATGTCATTATATTTGTTTTGAATTTTCATTCGGAATTTACGTAACCAATTAAGTAGCTACTCCAAGAAAAATTTGGTTTACACGTCACTAAGTAATTTGACTGGGCTAAACAGTAGAATTTTCAAATTTGAATCTTTGGCACATCAAAAAAAAAAAATCACTACGTGCCATAAAATTGATGCCGTACGAGGTAAATTTTTAGCTTACTTCAAGCACAAAATTATTTTTGTTATTACATCTTGTGTTATGTTGTGTATTTGTTTTGAAATCCACCCTAAAATAAAATTTGTTCATGAATGAACGTTCCAGCATTGGTTTGAGTACAGGGTCAACAGTAGCCAGGTATCTTATATCGAACAAGTATTACATTTCACGTATCAAATATATTAATGTAAATAGTAAATGATTTGTGGTAGGTGAGATAACATCGCCGCTGTTGCTTTTCCACCTTCAAAATTCATCCTGGTTTGATTTATACAACCAGAATCGATATTTTTATGGGGAACACGGTGATCCCCTTGCTCGTCCCTATCACGGTGGTGCTGGCTGCTGGCTGCTGGCTGCTGGCTCGGCTTAATAAACGTGCATAAGTTTAAACGTGTTGTTCGACGTACGTTTTTAGGTAGATACACCGAAATGAAATTATACACGCAGGATGAACTACGGTAATAAACGAAGTACGAACCACTCTGAACGCAGCAGGACGCGCGCAAATTAATTTCAAAGCACGAGCCGATCCCGATCGTCATTATGACTGCGAACAGGTACCATACCGTAGTGTATTCCCTTCGTCGCGTCGCTGCGACGGTTCCTAGTTCCTATCTTGTTAGCAAAGTTCAACGGTCAATCGAAGCAAATTTGCAGAATCTTTGTGCCTACCGGAGTTTACTCGAGTAATTTGTTCGTTGGCAAGTTTATCATTGAAAATATTGCCAACTATGCTCGTCTGGTAAAGTTTGTTTATTCAAAGAGCAGCGCAGAATGGAGGAATGTTTATTGAGTTGGCGATAGAATTCCTTTTGGAGCTTTTTCAAAATTGGACCGATTTGAAAAATTTAATGCGATGGATGATCCTTTACTCTCTGGAAAATTTCTCGGACAATTTTTTCAAGATTCGGCTATTTTTTTTAATAGGGTATCCCCGGTTAAGATAATTATGTGAATTGGTTCTGTCTTCACTTTTCACTTTTCAAAATTACCCTACCTATCAGATATTACTAACAAGGGAACCTTGCCAACTCACCACCCCTCCCCCAATTCGGATGTTTGGTTCACTGAAAGAATATGTCACCCAGACTTCAGAACCAAATTTTTAACTGCTGAAGTTTATTTTTCGATTTTTTAGCGAATTTTTGATAACTGCGAAAAAATAGTCCATTTATTGGTAAAAATCAATTTTTTACAAAAATTATAAATTTTGAGATAAAAATCTAAAAATCGGTTTATAAACTAATTTTGACACCCCCCCCCCCCCCAAATGCACACATATTGCCTAAGTTTGAAAATTAAGGAGCTAAAAAGGTTTGAAAATCGATATCTTACCTAGAAAAATCAATTGGCAACATTACGTTCAAAAAAAATTTCGACGTCGGCAGTGTATATAGAATAGATCTTCGAAAAAGCAATAAAAGTTGTAATCATATTGGATTACCTATCTTTGAAATTGAAGGAGTTACAGCAACGTAAAATCTCAGTCAACAATATTGCCTACCTCAATTTATTAAGGTGCAGTGGTGTTACATGAAAATTGCGAAATTCGGTCCAAAAATACATGAAACAGGCAGGTGCAACTTTTTGAGAGGAACAAAAAACGTCATGTGAAAATTTTGCCTATCTATGACAAATAAGGCGCTAAGGAGCCTAGATTTTCGAAAATATCAATTTTCAAAACTTTGTAGCGCCTTCATTTTCAAAGATAGGTAAATTTTTGACATGAATATTTTTGTTCATTTTAAAAAGTTACGCCTGGTTCGTGCATTGTTTTCACAAAATTTGAAACATTTTGTACACCACTGCCCCTTCAAAATGGAGATGGGCACCAAGTGTACATTACATGAAGACTTTTGTTAGTTTTCCTGGTACTTGGTTATATCCAAATTTCAAGTCTGTCAGACTATTCACCGAACACCTTGTATATGTTTTTCAGAATTTGCACCTCTGAAAGGGATTACCAAAACGGCAATTAGAAATTTTGAAATGTCCATTTCACTTTGAAAAACTGATTCCATAAATTACCCTTGGTACTTTCTATTATTCCTGCAAGTTTGAAGAAATTCTATTGAAAATTGGCAAAAATAGTAATTTCTAACGAAAATCCACGTTCAATTTCCCAGAAGGGGTAAGGAGTAAGCTAATAGAGCTGAAAGTTTTGTCACTGAGGTTTTAGACCTTAAGGACTAACTTTCAATGGATAATTTGAAATTCGGTGCTGAGGGCCAAATCACCCCTAAAACTCGGCTACCCAATTGACAATTCAATGTATAGTAAAAAATTTAAAATGCTACTAGTGGAATGATTAAATTGAAATGTTGCTAGAATAATGCTAGCATGATGCTGGAGTCGGAATTTCAAACTGAAATACGTAATTCTAAATGCTAGCATAATGCTAGAACTTCTGACTGACATTTTACTACAGGCATTATGCTGTTCCAAAAAGAGGCAACTCGATGCTAGCATGGTGCGCTATCATGATGCTGTTAGATATTGTAGCAGAAAAAGGCGAATAAATATCGAATTCCAGAAATCGAGAGCAATTTTTAATTATGGAACAGATACTTACAAAACTAGGGTACTATAGATGCCTTAACAAAACGAATACGAAAATTGCAAGCGTTGGAATATCCAGAATCGTGATCTGTGATTCAGATCAAGTTTTTTTCAATGCAATTGTGATCCCTGATCCGGATCAAATACTTCTCAAGAATCATGTTTCACCGATACTTTTTCATGTTGAGAAACCACCTCAAATTTTGAGTAAATTAAAAAAGTAAGACTACCATCTTGTAGGAAATTGAATTTCTGATTAAAAACGTTTTTTTCCCCTTTTTGCCTATCTTCAAAATTTTAGACGCTACGTATGTGAGAAAAACGAGAAGTATATAAGTACTTTGTGTATTTATCATTTTTCTCACATAGCGCCTGAAATATTGAAGATAGGCAAAAGGTGGGAAGAACCGTTTTAATCAGAAATTTAATTTTCTACAAGATGGTAGTCTTACTTTTTTGATTTACTCAAAATTTGAGATGGTTTATCAACATGAAAAGAAGTCAATAATGATCCGTCAAATGATCTGAAAATTATGATCCGGATCACGAGTTTTTCATGTGATTTTAAGCCATAAATTACGTAATAGGCTTAAAACAACCCAAAACTAGATGGTGAGGTCAATGCTAGATACATCGAGGAAACATAGGATCAAAACGGTAACCCTCAGAAATAAATTGAATGGCATGAGGGACGTCGTCTGTGAAGTGAGAAGATGTAAATGGTCCTGGGCAGGCCACATCTCGCGAGTAGAGGACAGCAGATGGGGCTACTCTCTGCTGCATTGGCATCCCAATGGCAAAAGAAGGCCAGGCAGGCAAAAGGCGAGGTGGGACGACGAAATAGTCCATTTTCTGGGATATAATAACTAATAAGCATTACTGCAGGGTGGCGCAAGACCGAGCCGAATGGGCTCGGTTGAAGGAGGCCTTTGCCCAAGATTGGGCTAATTAAATTAAGCTTTTGTCTTAATTATAAGGCTATAAATAAATTCGGATCAAGTTTTTCCAAACTGATTTACGATCCGTGATCCGAGGTTCAAATTTCCGTGATCGACCACTTTGACCATTAGGAGCATAAACTGTTTTTTTTTTTTTTTTTTTGCTTCAGCCCCTAAACATCAAAACTTACTTAGCAATAAAATTAGTGTCAGAGCAACAGATCTTAACATTTTTACGAACTTTCTCAGTTTGTCCGATTCACATAGAAGTTCAGTCAACATGAAATGAGTTATAATAGATAATAGAAACAATAAATTAAGTGAAAAAATCAAAGAAATCTTACCACTGATCAATTTCATCGTTTTTGTTTTTTTGAGTAAATAGAACTTGTTTTTTATACTCAGTACAGAGTGCAGTACAGGCAGAATTTGAATGTACAGCAAAGTTTTTGTTGGTTAGACTCGGTTACATCCAAATCTCCAGTAGTGTCCGCCAACCTCTCACCGGACACCCACCCTGTACAGGCTGTACATCTCATCCAATTTCCTGTATCCTCCAATCCAGACAGTATACGTCATATCACTACAAAAAAAAAAAAAGCTTTAGCCTTGAAAATAGACAAAACAAAGTAAAAAAAAAAAACCGGCAAAATGACAATTAACGAGTAAACAAATCATTGCTACGGATTCGTATACATATTTTTAATATTTTAAACGAATTTTTAATCGCGCGCACATGTTTCATTACAAAAACTCTACAAGATAACCCGTCTTTAGAGACCTATTCAGCGAGTCTTTTGTGCTATGTAAACTTCCAGGACAGTTTTCATTTTGTATACAAGAACAGCAGCCTTTGTTTGGAAGTCCACCCTTTATAAAATGCGTCTGGATATTAATTCAAATGCTTTTTAAACGTTAATGTTCGCATAATTATTAATCTCCTATGCAGCGGCCGTGTCTTTTGTTTTAGTCTTTCGAAGTCACCCTGTTTGCCATGTTTTTATGTGCCACATATACAGCCCAACTCGTTCGGTATAACGGTGTCCGCTTCACCACTATTTTTCCGGAGAAAAAAATGTACTAGAAAGACTTTACACACGATGGGAATCCTATAATGTAACCGTTCCCTACGGAAAACAGCTCCTCCGGTATATTACTCGGCCCCATATAGCGAAATGTAATCCTAAATGCAATATTACACCACATACCAGTCCGCTGTCGGCAGCTCGCCGAGTTCTCTACCTCTTACCAGCTATGAAAATTTTCAATTTTTCCAGCAAAACTGTCCCCTTTATTTTCTCAAGTATAATGAGGATATTTTTTCAAGCAGGAGGAAAGCCAAACTGAAACGAAGATCCCATGATTTTTATCTATATATGTATAATATTCGTATACTGACATCGACATCTCGTTAGCTTCCGTAATAATCATACAGCGTGTGCTGTGCTGTGCGCTGTAATCAACGAGATGCTGTAGATTGGATAGAAAGTAGAGGTGCACACTGCACAGTCACACCTGATGAATTTTATACGATCGAACGAGGATGGCGCTGCGCTGGGTTCGACTTGGAAACACGTTAATTCATTATGCTAATACATTTCGGACCTTCTCTCGGCATACCCGGGTGTCTCCTTCTTCTCTCTCGCTCGATGCTCTTTCTTTTCTACGTTGGTTCGTTTGCGCCGCAGAGATATGTACCCTGATTGATTTATAACAATTACCTGGTATACCAAGTATAGGACGACGCGAGACGCGAATATTATATACAACGTGCGATCGTAATTAGGAAATATTTGATATAGAGGGCCCGGCCAAGCTATGGAGACAGCGGCGTGGTTAGTTTTGATATTCGATATAATTGCGGTTGAAAAATTGGACAACATTTGGTACCGGTGTATCGTAAACTTTGGCATTGATGGCTGCAGCCTACAAATGTAGTCGAATTCGCCGTCTTGTAACCACGCAGTTTTTCGAATGGGTGTAATTTACGGATTAATTTTCGGACACCCTCTCTCCCTCTCTCTCAGGCCATATGCCTGTCGTTTCTTTGTCACGGTCTCGATATCCAAACTACGTAGCATTTAGGTGAGAGTTTTTTGCAGTCAAGTGAAGACGTTTTTTAAATGAAGATTTGTGCAAAAAGTTTGAAATGCCCAAGTAAAAAAGAAAGTATAAATTACATACCTAAGTATAAAATAGCATTATTTCAAAAAATATTAATAAACGATTTTTTAAAAAAAAAAGAAAGAAATCCCCTTCCCAGAAAAAGGGGAAAGAACTGAAAACAGACTGTTAAAAAAAGTAGGTATTAAAACGGAGTGAATTACCAAAACAGAGATAATAGAATTTAAAAATAGGTAAAGGCTATAGCAGAACAAGCATCGTAAAATATGATTTTGAGTGTATTCACTATTTTTGCCCCTGGAGGGACGTACCTTGGGGGGGGGGGGTGCAAAAATCTTACTTTTTGCAAGAATACAACTTTTTAGCTGTATGTTGATAATAAAGGGTGTACCGATTCGAGAGTAAAGCCTTCCAACCAGTAGCTATGCAACTTATGATGAGTCGATGTAAGCGTGTTTGCCTAACCTCTGGACTGCAGGGGCTCATCGAAAAACGAATTTTTTTGTTTTGGCAAAATGTTTTCAACATGGCGCTTCTCGACAACTATAATAGTTAGAAAGTTGCGCTTTGCGGCATCGTATGGCAAATTTTTTTCTTCGTGTGACTCGTAATTTTTATAACTGGACTTACTGGACAAGGAAGTCTATACCCAGCAAAATATTTGAAAAAAACATTTAAAAAAGTGACTATTTTTTTAATTTTTCTGTGATATCTTAAAAAGTCGTCCTTTGACCAAGCTGTTATTATTAATATTTTTAGATGAAAAAAAATGGCACAACCTCCACCCTTCTATCTTACTCCAGTCAAAAGTTAAGAGCGAATAATTTGTTGAAAAACGTTTGAAAAAAATCATGAATAATAAAAAAATTTTTGGATGTTTTTCTAAAAAAAAAATAAATTGCTCATAACTTCTAAAAATACTTAATTATTTAGGAAAAATGATTTTAAAATTTTTTTAATTACCTATGGAAATGCAAAAAATAACTGTATAGGTAATCAGATTGGGATTCTTATCTTTGAAATTGAAGGAATTAAGACGATCGGCTACTTTTTCGAAAACCTGCCTGCTGCATTATTTGCTCACCTTGAATTTCACCAAGTCCAGTTACATCAATACTTGTTATTCCAAATTGGAGGGGAGGGAGGGGTCCAATCGAAATTTTTGTTATAAGCAAAATTATTCCTAGTACTTCGAGCTACAACTTTTGTTTGAAATTTTTTTCAATTAGGCCCCTTATCTCTCCCATATTTTTATAAATGTATCTTGAATAAGTTGTATTATCCAAAATTTAAGGGGGAGGGGTCCAATCGAAATTTTTGTTATTAACAAAATAATTCCTAGAACTTCAACCTACTACTTTTGTTTGCAATTTTTTTTTTTCAGTTGGACTCCTCTCATACTCCACCGATTTTGCATAAGACTCTGAAGATACTATTGGAAATTAAAGGAGCGAGGGAAAAAGGGGCCGATTGAAAGATTTTCTGAACAAAAATTGTAGCCTAAAGTTCTAGGAATAATTTTGGTTATAATAAAAAATTCGAGTTGACCCCTCCCCTCCAATTTTGGATAATACAACTTATTCAAGATGCATTATTAAAAACATGGGAGAGGTAAGGGGTCCAATTGAAAAAATTTTCAAACAAAAGTTGTTGTAGCTTTAAGTCCTAGGAATAATTTATTTTGGTCATAACAAAAATTTCGATTGGACCCCTCCCTCCACTATAATTATGAATACCAAGTATTTATGTAGTACTTACTGGAATTGGTAAAATTCAAGGTGAGCAAATGATGCAGCAGGCGGGGTTTTCGGAAAAATATCCGTTCGTGTAATTAAGCTGTAAGAAAATGTTGTCACGTGTGAGCTTTAATTAATCTTAAATGAAAATAAAATAAAGATAATTTTATTAAAAATAATATAAAAAATAATATTAAAACCCAAAATTTCTTTGGATTTTGATCTGGTATAATAGGATTATCTATAAGATTTATTATTCGAATCAAATAATATTAATTTATCTTATTTAATTCAATTAATACAATTTATTTTAATTTCATAAATTAGTGAAAAATAAATAAATAAAATAATTAATATTATTATAAAATTAAATTTAATTCAATTAAAATTTTTAGATAAAATAATTGAAGGTATTATTAAAAAGAATTCTATATCAAAAATTTAAAAAATAATTATAATAATGAAAAAATTATTAAATAATGGTAAATGTTTGTTATTTATTTGATTAAATCCACATTCAATAGAATTAAAAAAATTTTTTTTGTTATTGCTTCCTAAATTTTATTGAGGAACATTATAGTGAGACATGAAAATTGCAAAATTTTGTAAAGACAAGAATCGAAAAATATTCTTTTTTTTGCCATATAGGAACAAAAAAAAAATGAATGAAAAATTTGCCTCATCCTTGAAAATGAAGGCACTGCAAAGCTACGCACTTCAAAAATACAAAATTTCAAAGCTTTGTAGCAACCTAATTTTCAAAAATGAACAATATTTTCACATCACTTTTTATTTTCATGAAAAATTCATCCCTATATATAATTTTGACCTAGTGTCCTGACTGAATAAAATTTTGAAACTTTTGTAAACCGCTGCAGGCTGCACCTTCAAAAAAGAAAGAAATTCTGAATTTTCTAGGGATAAGAAATGAAAATTTTTGAAGTGATTTTTTTCAACTTGTGGAGTAAGTAAGTAATATTCAACTTTCGATTTTTTCGGGGAACGAAATTTTCGAATTTTCTTTGATTAAGGAAAATACTTACTTACTATATAGGTACTTAATTTTTTGAGTTAACTTAGAAAAAATATACACGTATCTTAATATTTTAAAGTAAAGAAACAGGTAAGTAAAAATATCTCTCAATTAGTTTGAAAATACAAAACATTTCATTTTTTCCAGAGAAAATCGCTCAATTCTTTGAAAAAGAAAATTTCTGATTTTTTTTTAGAGATGAAACTTTTAAAAAAAAATTGAAGTACGAAATATTTTTCAAATTTTTGGAGACAAAACCTCTGAATTGAACCAACAATAAGGTACCCAGTGCTTATATCCTTGTTGTTGGAGTCAGCGTAAAAATAGTCCATCATTTTTTGAAATATATACCTTCCTACGGTAAAAAAAAAAAAAACTTATTTTATTTATTTACCTATTTATTTTATTATTTTTTTTTTTTTGGAAAAAAAAAATTCTATACCTATAGGTAAAGAACTCAAAATTTTCTTGAAAAAAATGCAATTTTTTGATATTTTTTTTAAAGAATTTCAATTTTTTGGAATTTTATAAAATAAAAATAATTACGGGTGGAAATTTTTCAATTTTTTTGGAAGAAAAATTGTAATCAACTTACAATTTTATGCTTGCATACGTATACTTACAAGGAAATATAAAAACATAACGAATACAAAAAGAATACAAAATAATTCAATATGAAATATGAAATCACGAATTAACCTTCGACCAACTTGAGTCAGCAATTTTTTCCAATATTTCTCTTATATCTGCGCGGGTGGTACGTAAAAAAAACCAAATCATTACGCGAATCCAGGTATGAGGTAGCCAACCCGCCAAATCCAATCCCTCTTTTCGACGCAATCATCAAATTAAACGATCGAATCGGTATATGCAGAAAACCGCCGCGAATACAAAGTGGTGACCGGCCCCGCAGACTGGAGCCGATCAACAAGTCGCAAATTATAGCGAATTAGCCGAAAAAACGATTAAAGGAAACGGATATTCAAGGCGAATTGACCATTTCGGACACTAGTTCGGTACTATCGGACAATATAGTCGCAGGAGATGGTACATAAAGCTCGAGAAATTCGATACGAAAGAGGACGTTTCGCCATTAAGCGATATATTTGGCGGATAGTGGGACCATACCACGTATAACATATTGTCGCAATCTATACATGAGTGCGTTTGATAACATCTTCGAACAAATGATGCGTGCTACGGTGTTACAAAATGGTGTCCTTTGGATTACGCAGGGGTATACGCGCGTGTCTATACGTGTTCGAATGCTCATGAGGATGTTTTACTGGTAGATACGAGTATGTGTACTCGTAGGAAGCATTTTTTTGTAATTCTTTTTTTAGATGGATTTACCTCGATGTGAGTGAAGTACTGGCTACTGTGTGAGGATGGTTCAAATTGAAAGTATGAAGACTTGGAGCAGGGCCGGATTTAGGAAAAAAATGCCCCAGGACCATATAATTACTGAAGGCCCTCTTGCCTCTTTAATCCCCTCCCCCCCATCGCAGTAATTGAAGTACACGTTTTCATTTTATTTCTTAGGTAAATATTAATAAAATCAAACTTAATAATTAATTCTAAATTAAAGACACGCGTCGAGATTTTTTAATAGCGAAACTTTCAATTAGATCGTCAAAGTTTAATTCGCGAAATATGTCGTTTTCGGAACTCAACATCACCAAATTTTGTATTCCCTCCCCAGAATATTAATCCATACGCCATGTTGGACTGGAATAATCCGTAATATGCTAGCTTCAGTGTTTGTAAATTTACCAAATTTTTTAGTTGCCATAAGAGGAAATTTATTGAAGAAAGTTTTCCAGAAAGTTGGTCCACATGAGTGTTCTAGCCTAATTGAGACTCTATGTGAACCCCTAAAAATTTCAAGCAATTTACTTTTTTGACTGGTACTTGTATATCTAAATTTTGCACCCCTGATCCAAAACACATCATATTTGTTTTACTTACGTTAAGTGTCATTCTATTTGGGAAAGTGTTCATCAACCATTTTTTTAGAAAAAATTTCAATGAAAAGTTTTGAAAAAATTTGGGAGAAAATCAAGATGAACGATTTGAAAAAAATCTAATCCGCGATTCACTTGGAAAATCTAGGCATAGAAATGAAATCGATGAAAATTATTAGGAAAGTTTAAATAAAAAATTGAAAAAAAAAATCAGAACAATTTCGATGAAAAATCTGAAAATTAATTCAATTAGGTAGAATTTCACAATTTACATGGAAAACTTTTTATACAAGTTTGAAAAAATTGAAAATAGGGATTCATACTGATTTTGAATTTTTTTCGTTTTTTCAACCCGATATAAGGTTTTTAGAGTCATAATTTTGAGAAAAATGTCGTCAATTTGTTGAAATCAAAATTTTATCAGTGGAAAAATTTTATTCAATTAATTTTTGTTCATTTCAAGCTAATTTTGCAATTTTTTTCAATTCTTGCTGACTTTGCATTTTTTTTAAACCCTGCAACTCTACGGTTTCTCGAGTATTAATTTTGTGAAAAATAGCAATTTTGTGGAAATTCGAATTTATGAGTGAAAACATTTTATTTTATCAATTTTCGTCCAATTCGAGCTAATTTTGCACTTTTTTTTAATTTTTGCGGAATTTGCATTTTTTTGTTTTTTTTTACCTGTACAACTTTAGGGTTTCTTGAGTGATAATTTTGAGTTGTGTTAAAAATCACATGAAAATCAGTATGAAATATCTTTTCACCATCTGAGCGTCCGTACCTTGCATACCCGCGTAATAACTGTAATTTTCAATTTTTAAGTGATCTGCCGGTAGCCCCTTTTCAGTGAAGGGCCCCTTTTGATGATGGGCCCCAGGGCCATGGTTCCGCTGCCCCCCCCTAAATCTGGGCCTGACTTGGAGAGGGAAATGAGTGAATAGATTTAATTTCATTTTAATGGTGATAAGCTCCTCTACAAGCACAAATTTACTTACCTAATTGAAAATGCTTGAAGTTGAAGGCCGATCTGTAAATTAACTGTGTCTCTTTAAAAAATATCAAACAAGAAAAAAGTGATTTCAATCAGTTTTCAAAACTGTCAAGTTCTTATCTTGAATTTTTAAAATTTGCTCGCCGAAAATCTTTTGGATTTTCAAAAAAGTTGAATTGCATTTTCAAATTGCTCGTTTAGTTTTGCTTTCCCAATTTTCAATTTAATTTTTTCAATTTGAAAAAATAGTTTATTAAATTCACAGCCTCAAAGTACTTGTTTTCTTTTGTGTTTTTTTTTTGAAATTTTGGAATTTTTTGAAAAAAGTTATTGCTGTAATAATTGTAAAAAAAAATAATTTCATCGCCTATCTAATTTTACTTATGAAAAAAATGTTCAAATATAATAATCTAATACCTAGATAATTATTTTTATAAAATTAAAAAATAAGTAATTCTGAAAATTGCATTATATTTTTTTGAAAAAATTACTAGTAAGTATATATATATATATTTTTTTAAATCATAAAATGGTAAGTTTTAATTTTCTTTGCCAATTGAAGAAAAAAATGATTTCATCAAAAAAGTAAAAAACCTACATTCCACAAAATAATTTCATCAAATTTTTTTAAAAAACGAATTAAGTTCATCAGTTCATGTCAACTTGAAAAAGTTACAAATTTTTAGAATACTAGGTATAATCATTAGAAAAACCTACACTCGTACATTCAAAAAATAAATTTCACCATTTTTTCAAAAAATAAAAATAAAAAAATAAAAAAGTTCATCGGTTTTTTTCAACTTGAAAAAGTTACCATTTCTGAAAAAAATGATCGATTATTATTTGCGCAATTCGATTTTATCACAATTTGGAAAAATTTTCAACAACTTTTTAAAAATGATTTTCATTACCTATGTAATTTATTTGATTCCATTATTTTGATCAGTTCTATTTTTAGGATTAAAAAAAAACTAACCACTTGGCAGACGATTTTCATCAGGTTTTAAATTTCAAAAATTAAAAAAATTATCAATTTTTTAAAACTTGAACACGTTATATCTTTTTGTAAAAAAAAATATATGTATACCTACCTATGTATATTAGCTTCTTAAATTTTTTGAAGAAAAAAAAATTCTGCAACAACTGTCAACTTTTTCATCAATTTTTTCAAAATTCTATTTTATCATGTTTTGTAAAAAGTCTTTAGAAATTCTCGGATTTTTGAAGGAAAATTTCTCATTTTTTAAATCAGAAAAGTCGATTTAGAAAACTTCAAATTGGGCTCCTGAGGGTTGTTCTATTTTGAAAATTCAGATATGTATAATATTGCTATCAAAATGTATGTTTTCAAGGCCACCGACTTCGTTTTTTGAAGTTAATTCACGATCCCAAATTGGGCTTCTGAGGGAGGTTCAATTTTTGAAAATTAAAAAATTTACTTACAATATTGATATCAAAATGCTGGTGTTAGTACATAAAATATCATCTATGTATCTCTTGATTTGCTTGTTCACTCTCTCAACTCGAATCAACTAGTTCATTCTAGTTGAGAGTGGACAAACAAACTTAGAGATTCTTCGACGTGATTGGTTTATTTTAATAATAAAGGAGTCAGTTTGCCTCAAAATTAAGTTTGTTTACTCACTCTTAACTGGAATGAACTGTATAGGTAGGTACTTAGGTAGTAATAAGTATGTCTGTCTAAAATCTTTCTTGAAAATTGTTACAATTTAACGGTAAAAATAGTTGAATAAATAAGTGCCTAGAAATAATTTTTTTCAATAACCACGATTTAATTCAAAGTTAAGAGTATGCCTTAAAAACAAAAAATAAATAAAATCCGTTTAAAAAATTAGTCTGTATGGAAATGAATCTCAATTAAATTCAAATCTATGAATTTTCGTTTCTAAAATTTTTTTATTAGATAAACAATACATATTTTTAATGTTGTTTCTTTATTATATATATCTATAATTATATCTTTTTAAATTAAAAAAATAGATATGTAGGTACAATTTTTTTTTAAATCGAGAATGCCTTGAAAAATGAAAAATGAAATCAATAAAATCTGTGTAGGTGACTAAAGATGTATATTGAATAACATGAAATAGTTAAAATTCAAAAAATAGCCAACAATGAAACTTTCTCCAGTGAAACCGCATCTGCAAACGGTTTAAGCACCTTAAAGAACTCTGCAATTTGGGAAATTCGCCCATTTCGCGTTAGCCTTCTTCGTCAGCATTTTTTTCTCTTTTCCATCGTACTCCTCTCAGATTTCTTTCTCGGCCCGTTGTACACAGCAAAAATATGAAACAGTCACGTGAACGGCCGGAAATTCCGGTTCTACTAACTGGAGACGAGACCTTATACACGGTGGATATTCAAAGGAAAGGGAGTTAAATTCGCTCTTTTGTTAATCGCATAGTCCCTTCGTATATACTTGGGTGATATATTGGCGACGGAAGTGCGTTGCAGCGTGTTATGACCACTCGGTTTTTTTCTTTTCTTTTTTTTTCATCGTCGAAAGTTCTTCGGTCGGGTACAGCGACTACTAGCTCATAGTTTGCACTGCGGACTGCGTAGGTTGGGATTAAGCTGAATTTTTTCAAATCCAAAACTACATAAGTACCTAATATACGAAATTAGTGTGAAGGGAGGGGTCCAGGGGTCCAATCGACATTTTTATGATAACCAAATTTATTTTTAGGATCTTGGCCTACAACTTTTGTAAGAAATTTTTTTCAATTCAACCTCCCTCCCCCTCCCTCTCACCCACCCATTTTTCAATATTGAGTGTATTCGTACTAATATGCGAAATTAGAGGCGAGGGAAAGGTCCAATCGAAATTTTTGTAATAACCTAACCTATTTGTAGGATCTTAATCTACAACTTTTTTTCGATTTTTTTTTTAAATTCAACTCCTCTCCCCCCTCCTTCCTCCCCCTATCATTTTTCAATATTGAGTGCTTTCCCTGTCTTTGTACTAATATGCAAAATTAGCGGGGAGGGGAGGGTCCAATTGAAAGTTTTATAGTTAATTACCAAAATTATTTCTAGGATTCTAATCCACATCTTTTGTTTGAAAATTTTTCAATAATTATTCAACCCATAAATAGTACTTTTCCCCAATTTTCCATAATGAGTATCAATGTATTTATATGAAAAATTAGAGAGGAGGGAGGGTTCCAACGGAAAAAATTTTCAAACAAAACTTGTAGATTAAGATCCTAAAAATAAGTTTGGTTATTATAAAAATTTCGATTGAACCCTCTCCTCCCCTCTAATTTCGCATATTAGTACGAAGATATTCAATATTGAAAAATGGGACGGATGGAGGGAGAGAAGGAGGGGTTGAATTTGAAAAAATTTCAAACAAAAGTTGTAGATCAATATCCTAAAAATAAGTTTGGTTATTATAAAAAATTCGATTGGACCCCTCCCTTCTCTCCAATTTCGTATAATAGGCGTTTATACAGGGTGTCCGGCGAGTGGTGTGCCAAACTTGAAATTTGAATATAACCGAGTACCATTAACAAAAATCTTCATGTACACAATCATGGTGCCTGTCTCGATTTTGAAGGGGCAGTGGTGTACAAAAATTTTCAAAATTTTGCGAAAACTATGCACGAATCAGGTGTAACTTTTTGAAAAGAACAAAAATAATCATTTCAAAAATTTACCTATCTTTGAAAATGACGGCACTACAAAGCTTTGAAAAATGGTATTTTCGAAATTCAAGGCTCCGTAGCGCCTTAATTTTCATAGATAGGCAACATTTTCACATGACATTTTTTGTTCCTCTCAAAAAGTTACGTACATGTTTCAAGTATGTTTTAGACCGAATTTCGCAATTTTCATGTATTGCCAGTGCACCGTAATAAATTGAGGTAGGCAATATTTTTGACTGGGATTTTGCGTTGCTGTAACTCCTTCAATTTCAAAAATAGGTGATCCAATATGATTACAACTTTTATTGCTTTTTCAAAGATCTGTCCACTGCCGGTGTCGAAATTTTTTTTAACGCAGTGTTGCTAATTGATTTTTCTAGGTAAAATATCGATTTTCAACTTTTGTAGCTCCTTCATTTTCAAACTTGGGTAATATGGATGCATAAACTCTTTTGTTAGTCCTACTCGGTTATATCCTAATTTCAAGTTTGGCAGACTACTCACCGGACACCCTGCGTAGTTTTGGACTTGAAAATATTCAGTTCAACCCCAACATCCTAACAAGGAAACCTCGCCAACTAGTCACCTTAGATTGAGCTGAAATTTGGCTCACTGATAGAGCATGCCACCCAGATCTCACAACCAAATTTTTAGCTGCCGAAGTTAATTTTTAGATTTTTGGCGAATTTTTGAAAATTGCTAAAACCGCCTCCAAAAAAACATTTTTTGAAAATAAAATTGAAAATTTCAAGATAGAATCCTGAAAATCGGTTTCTACACTGAAGTCGACCTCCCGAGTCGATTGGCGCCATTTTCGAAGCGATCTGGAGCCTCCAGAAAAATTTGACTTCTCCAACACACTGGAATCTTTCCAGACGGCAAAAGTCAACCTTTTCTGGAGGCTCCAGGTGGCTTTGAAAATGGCGCCAATCGACTCGGGAGGTCGACTTTGAGGGATAGACGAAGTTTCGGATGATATGCTGGAGAAATTGATTTTTTGGAAATTTTTAAAAAATGCAGAATTTTTAAGTTGTCAAAAAAACACGTGCGAACTTCTCACCACGGATTTTGGTTTCAACTACTGGCATCATACTAACGCTAGGATTAAATTTTAAGCTGCCGAAGTTAATTACAGCACCGTCTGGAGAGATTCCAGTGCACTAGAGAAAAGTCAACTTTTCCTGGAGGCTCCAGATTGCTTCGAAAATGGATCCAATCGACTCGAGAGGTGGACTTCAGTGTACAAACCGATTGGCAGGATTCTATCTTGAAATTTTCAATTTTTTTGTCAAAAAATGTTTTTTTGGAGGCGATTTTAGCAATTTTCAAAAATTCGCCAAAAATCGAAAAATTAACTTTGGCAGCTAAAAATTTGGTTGTGAGGTCTGGGTGGCATGCTCTATCAGTGAGCCAAATTTAAGCTGAATCGGAGGTGACGAGTTGGCGATGTTCCTTTGCAAGTGCAAACTATTAGGAGCTAGTACAGCGATTTATTATACATATGTTTATTGTTTGCACGACATTTTTTTTCTGTGTTCGCCACGTACCACGTACCACATACCCGTGACCGAGAGTTGAATCAGGTACATTGTAATGAATTTCGCGAGAGCAGGATTAGATTAGGTATACTCGTATATCATCGATGAATCATAACTATCGTTTCTCAATGGATGGAATGAGGCGAGAAAGCATGTCGATGTCGTACGAAGGGGAAAATAGTAGTACCGCCGGGCGAAGACGTAGTGAAATATACGATTATTTCTCGTTAGCCTTATAAGTTTTTAGTATATGTAGAGAGATAGACCTATAGGTAGCTTTATGTATACAACACGTACACACGCTATGAAATTAATTGTACTTCGGTAGCTGGCTGTTGGATGTTTTTAGGTGAGACGAAGAGGTGGCCTTATTGTCCCTATAGTGTGTTTCGCGTATATATGGAGCGTTGTTCACCTTGACGTGCGCTGCGGCAAACAAGAAGGGCCACGGTAGCTGGATAGTGGTGTCGAGAAGAACGATGCTCTAGACAAGCTAGCGACCGATAATTCGTTGATAAATGTGACCATTAGGGTTGTAGTAATTCCGGGGGTTAATTAGTTATGTTGTACGCCGAATAGCAAGATACAGCAACGATGCCACAGCCACAGCCACGGTCGCAGTCGAGCCGGCCGGAGAAAACCATCGGGTAGGGGGAGATCGCTATATAAAGGTGATTTGTTAGTAGCCTAATCTTATCCCCGCGTTTAGGTTAAATCAAGTAGTCTCCTTCCGTTTGGAAATTCTAACCTAATAATTCATCGAGCTATAAATTAATTCGATAGACTCCTATACCTACGTATACGTATATTTACAAGGGTGCGCCTTAGGGTGGAATGATTTTGACTTTTTTTCGAAAATCGTAACAGCCTACGGCACAAAAGTTGTGTTTTGGTGTCAAAATAACATGGTAAAAATTTGAGCCCCCTCGGTCAATATTAACCCATGCTTCAGGGGGTCCAAAGTTTTCAAATTTCAGTAAAATTTCTCATATAATAAATTTTTTTTTTTTAAATTAACAATTTTTCAGAGGTCTAGTCGATGGTAGGGGTCCTCTTGGTGACCCAGAACCCGGTCATCCATCAAAAAATTGCATAAAAGTATAAACAGGGGTTTCCAAAATATCCACATTTTTGCATAATTACACCAAAATCAAGAAATGCGCGAATATTTTTATTTTTTGAGATATGTTGCATATTTTGAGGTTTACATATTTGAAAATATCTTCAAAATGAAAGGGAAGTCCCATCACCACCACCCCTCCATAGAAAATGGGACATTTTGCTATGAAAACTTTGTCCTGTGTTTTTTAATGAAATTACTCATTTTACCTACTTTGTATTAGGGCAAAGTGAAAAAATTATCACTCTAATTACTATATGCATGAGAGCGGATCATTTTGTGTTGATAACATCCCATCAGAATATTAGACTCCTTCCTCAAAGGCGCAGGGCGTTAGGGATCCTCAGAGTGGGGTCAGTTTTGGAAAAACAAAGTTTTCATGGCAAAATGTCTCATGTTCTATGGAGGGGTGGTGGTGATGGGACTTCCCTTTCATTTTTAAGATATTTTCAAATATGTAAACCTCAAAATATGCAACACATCTCAAAAAATAAAAATATTCGCGCATTTCTTGATTTTGGTGTATTTATGCAAAAATGTGGATATTTTGGAAACCCCTGTTTATACTTTTATGCAATTTTTTGATGGATGACCGGGTTCTGGGTCGCCAAGAGGACCCCTACCATCGACTAGACCTCTGAAAAATTGTTAATTTTTTTATTATATGAGAAATTTTACTGAAATTTGAAAACTTTGGACCCCCTGAAGCATGGGTTAATATTGACTGAGGGGGCTCAAATTTTTACCACGTCATTTTGACACCAAAACACAACTTTTGTGCCGTAGGCTGTTTCGATTTTCGAAAAAAAAGTCAAAATCGTTCCACCCTAGTGCGCCTCTCTCTGTTTCTCTTCCAAGTGCCTGTCTCTATTTTTTCCGCAGACGAGGGTAGAAATTTTAGGAACCATTGCCCACATCTACGAGTACCTATAGGTGCACAACACAGTGCATGGACTATGGACACACATAACGACAAATATCTCCAAAACACGACTAGGTACATACGTCGTCGCGTCGCACGAAGAAGCGTAGAAATAAACGTAATGCGGATAAGGCCAAGTACCAAAGATGTATCTTCTCAAGTTCTGAATCTCTGATGTATACGACCGCATCCAGGTGTATATTGGCTGGCGACCCCCTGGAATGGTTCCGTGTACGCCGAGTGCCCTGCTGAGTACCACCTCGTAAAATTCGTGTATCTTCACGCCTTGGTACCAGAGCCAGCAAACCACACACATACTTGGGTTCTTTCTTAAAGTGCTACCGCGTTAGATCTCAAGGCCGACTCATCTGTCGAATCCCAAAAGTCAGCGTATACTTAGGGAAGACGAGGTGCTTATTTTGGTTGTGTTTTTTTTTCATAATCAAATGTTTGGATTTGAAAAAAAGTAAAATCTATCACCTTCATCTATATTGTTATCTACATTCCTAAAATGACTATTCGGTTTATTTTAATGAGTGATGTGAGGAGAGGATGAGGTTTTGAAATTTTCATTTTTGAGGCAGTGTATATTTAAATTACCTCGCCTGATATTAAAAGAAATTGCAAATTTTTTTATTGTTGGAGGGGGGGGGGGGGTAAGTTGCCATTTTAAAAGTATTATTTTTTTTTTAAATGAATTTTGCGTCAGTTTTTATTTAATGTTTAAGAAGAATAGTTCACAGTTTGTTTAGAAACTATTTTTTTGAATTTCGTTCAGAAATTTTAAATTTTATTTTAGATACCTAATATAAGTAATTTTTGTTTAACAGGATTTTTCTATTTTTTTTTTCAATTTATCAAAATTTTGTTGGAAATAATTTCTCAATTGTCTACCATCTACCTAGGTAGTTTTCTTCAAAAACATTTCTTCCAATGCCACAAAAATATTTTTTGAATAATTTTGTTCAAATCACGAGTTTAATTTTTTTGTTGAAATTTTGTTCAAAAGTTTGTTACAAAGAAGATAATTTTTTGGTTTTGATTTTAAAAATTTCTTCTAAAATTTTAAGTGAATTTCGTTTTTTTTCAAAGTTTAAAATTTACTATTATAGTTTTTTTTTTTTGTTTTTTTTTTTTTGTATTGAAGTAATTGTTTAAAATTCCAAGTTTTAACTTACCTAATTTAGTTTATTTCCTCCTTTTTTGAAGTACTAGGTACTAGTTTGCGGTTGCCGGTGAGGCTGTTAAAATTTGCATTAATTGTTTTTTCTAATAAATTTGGTCTAAAAAAAATATATATTATATTGAAATTTTGTTCAGAAATTTGATTTAAAATTTTGTTCAAAAATTTAATTTCAATTTTTTTTCAAAACTGTACCTAATTTGAAATATATATATTTTTTTTCAAGACGTTCGGCTACATGCTCATTTGCATCGCGTCGCCTATAAATAGGTATAATTAAAACATACTAAACGTACTTACTAAATAATAACAAATGAAAAATAAGTAATTAATAACAATGGGAAAAAATGACGATAATAATCAACAAAATAATACATAATAAGGAAACAATTTAGAAAACAACAAATTAATAGAATATAATAATAGACAAGTATATAAGTAAATAAGTATTATTGTGAAATTTTTATTTTAAATTACTTAAAAAATCGGATTAGAAATTTTGTTCAACATGGATCTTTTTTCAAGCTTCAAAATAGGTGTAAATTGAAACTTCTAAGATGACTTGTCCAATTTTAAATGAAAAAATTTCTCTAGCATCGATATAACCGATCTGTGAGTAAAAATGCGTTAGGTACTTTTTCTAACTGCACACTAAAATAATCGAATCGTGTTGAAGGTACATTTCTATCTTGTTTCGAGCTTCCGGGCACAACTCGTACCAATGAGTTCTTCGAGTTCTTTAATATTATTTTCTTTTGAATAATACCTCTTGCTTTAAATTTGTACCTAGTTATAATTTAGCAATAATTTTGTTTCCTTTTTACCACGCTTTTATTAGCTTGGTATGTATGTACTAGGGGGCTTCGCCCCCTGGCCGCTTCGCGGCCCAACCCCCACGGCGGTTCGCTTCGCGAACCGCCCTTGGGGGCTCCGCCCCCAAACCCCCATTTTTCTCGCTTCGCTCGCTTCGCTCGCTCCGCTCTCAGTTCTACATGATGATTAATCATTCATTTATGTTGCCTTCAGTTACTCTGCTAATAACATCATAATAATAAAGCTACATTCAGCCTAACTATTTTATGTAAATAAAACAGGGCATCCAGAGGGACCACGAGGAGGTAGGATAAAATCGCATGTATGAGGTGTTTCAAAATTTGCCTACTTGAATTTTAATGAAAAAAAATTTTTTTCAAGCACAAGCGTGTTGAAAAAAACCGTTAAGATCAGAATGATACAATTTAACGCATTTACGCGTGGACCAGTGTAGCATCAACGGAAGGCAAAATTCCACAACATTCCTAAACGCCGCTTATTTTCTAAAATATCTTTCGTAATTGGGGGATTGTTTACGAAGGGAATTTTTAAAATTTTCACCCATACTTTCTGTTGTGAAATGGCAGATGTGATTTTTTTCAAAATTAAAATTGAATCACGGAAACTTGAGATGGCAAAATTTTGGTTTTTATTTAATATAATGATTACCTCCCTACCTATGGGACTAAAAAAGTTCAAATTTTCTAGGTATGTTAAGCAGAGAGTATAGGACAAATTGATGAAAAACAAAATTTGTCCTATGGAATTTTGATGAAAAAAAATTTTGAATTCAAGCGCAAACGTTTTGAAAAGAAAAACCGTTACACGTAGCACGATTCAATGTGTAGTGCCGACGCGCCGACGCGCGCCTACGCGGATATGCGCACACAACATTACCACAACATTTCGTAACGCGGCGTTTTGAAAAAAATATCTTTCGTCATTGCGGGGTTCTTTACGTGCGGATTTTTTGGAAATTTTTATACAAACTTTCTGCTTTGAAAAGGCAACTGTGGATTTTTTCAAAATTAAAATCGGATTATTGGAACACGAGATAGCAAAATTTTGTTTTTATTAAATACCTCCCCCCCTATGGGGGCAAAATTGTTCAAAAATGGCCTAGGTAATAGGGTACAGTATGAAAAAAGTTGTTGTGGTCATAATTTAATTTTTTGAAAAATTCGGGGGGTTGGGGGTGAGAAAATACCGAAATTTTGGTTTTTGGGGCGTACCTCCCTCCCTATGGGAGTTAAAAAGCTGAAAGTTGGTATATGCAATGAGTATGCGATATGTTAAAAACTACTTTTTCAAAATTTCGATATCTCAATTTTGGCACCTCCTCCCCCAAATTTGGGGCCTCCCAATTCCAAAATTGCCCATTTTTATAATTTTCCTTTAATGTACTCATCGGAACCTTTCGATTAAAAAAAAAATTAGCCTTCTAGCTATAGTAGAAGTAGGTGTTTCAATTTAGTACCACGACTTTTCTGTTAGAGCTGTATAGTAATGATGTATGTCTCATGGAACCAAAAGTATGTTTTCAACCAATCCTCTCTCATTTAATATTTTACTGGAATTGAAAGAACATAGTGCTCACGTAAGGGGTTTTCGAGGTCGCTGAATTCGATTTTCGAACTCAAATTTACCCCCGACCCCAAATTGAGCCCCTATGACGGGGTTCAATTTTGAAAATTTCAGAAAATCACAACATTGGTATCGAAATGTAGGTTTTCGAGGTCGCTGAATTCGATTTTCGAACTCAAATTTACCCTTGACCCCAAATTGAGCCCCTATGAGGGGGTTCCATTTTGAAAATTTCAAAATTCACAACATTGATATCAAAATGTTGGTTTTCGAGGTAGCTGAATTCGATTTTCGAACTCAAATTTACCCCCGACCCCAAATTGAGCCCCTATGAGGGGGTTCAGTTTTGAAAATTTCAGAAAATCACAACATTGGTATCGAAATGTAGGTTTTCGAGGCCGCTGAATTCGATTTTCGGACTTAAATTTACCCTTGACCCCAAATTGAGCCCCTATGAGGGGGTTCCATTTTGAAAATTTCAAAACTATGAAATTAAAATATTTTCAACGACAAAAAGAGTTAAATAAAAATGTAAAAAAAAATTTAAAAACCGCGCTTTTATTTAAAGTTGGTCACTTTGTAAAATGTTATTCATAGAGAAAGAGTAATGCCTTAAAAAACAAAAAATAAAATTTACTTAAATACAAAAATGTGTCATGAAAATTTTTTTTTCAAAAATTTTAATGATGAAAAGCGTGGTGGGGTGTGCGAGGAGCAAACGAATACCTTTTCGATTAACGCCCCACCACGATTTTCATCATTAAAATTTTTGATAAAAAAATTTTCATGACACATTTTTGTATTCAAGTAAATTTTATTTTTTGTTTTTTAAGGCATTACTCTTTCTCTATGAATAACATTTTACAAAGTGACCAACTTTAAATAAAAGCGTGGTTTTTAAAAAAATTTTTACATTTTTATTGTTCAATTTCTTAAAATTTTAATATAAAATTTTTGTTAGAACATTCTTGAATAATTTTTGTATTTGAATATTAAATATTCAAATTTAAATTTTGAGCTAAAATTTTGTCCAACAAAAATTTCAACAAAAATTTTTGTCAAAGACGTGTTTAAAAATTTTGTTCAAAAATCCAGTATAAAATTATTTGATTCAAAATTGGGTTTAAAAATTGAAACTGAAAAATTTTGTTTTATGTTTTGTCAAAAAATCTTGCTAATCTCTATTTAAGTAAGTATGTTTTGTTTTAAAAATTTGATTTGGAATTTTTCTTCAAAAACTCGAGTTGAAGCTTTGTTCAAAAATACGATTTCAAATTTTGATTCAAGAATTTTGTTTAAAAATTTGATTTAAGAATTATGTTCAAAAATTTGATTCAAGAATTTTGTTTGAAAATTTTGTTCAAATATTTAATTTTAATTTATTTTAAAAACAATGGTCATTTGCGTCGCGTCGCCTGTAAATAGGTATAATTTACACCAACTTCCACTAGTTGGTTTCAAAATCCGTGAGGGGGGGGGGCGATTCACCTATCTTACTCGGCTATGCTCTTTAATTTGGAATTTTGTTTTTCAAATAATCAAAAATTTGTATTGAAATTTTGTAAAATTTCGACGATTTTTTTTTTAGAATCCTTGTTCAAAAATTTTATTTAAAATTTTGAAAAAAATTATTTTACTCAAATTTTGTTTGGAAAGAGTTTTTTTTTTTAACTTTTGATTAACAATGTAAAGAAATGATTTTTTTGAAATTCTTGTCTCGAAACATTTTGTTCAATATTTCTGATTTTGCTCGAAAATACTTTTTAAAAAAATTTTGTTTGAAAAATTTTGAATTCTAGGTGTTTTATTTTTCAACTTTGTCCATTTTTTCTTACCTTTTGTTAAACATTGGTTCTCTTGAAATTTTGGTTTAAAAAATTTCCGTGCTTAACTTTTGCTCGCATTGTTTTCCAAATTTTGTTGATTTTCTAAACGACATAATTATATAATGAAATCGATTAAACATCTTGAGACAAATTTTTGAATAATTTATCATATACGTACTTACCCTGTCCCCCACACATCCCCCACCTGCCGTTTGAAAGCTATTCAACTATTACCTACTTATTTTAGACCCCCGGAATTAGTCAAGAAATAATAGGAAGTCTTCTTGAGAAATTTCTGTACTCCCCAGTATTTGATTCGCCCACTTCAGAGACTAATTTTGTACGAGAGGTCCGTGGTTCTTTTTCTTCTTATTTCATTGAATCTTGGCCATTTTTTTTTCTTGAAAAAATTCTCCAATCATTTTTAATCTTTATACTTAATTGAAATTGAGCAGGTGCAATTGAATTTATTTTTTATAAAAAATCCTATATCAACTTATTTTTCAAAATTTCCTCGTAATTCTAATTTAATTTTTTATTTTTATCAAGTCAAATGTTCGAAAAGCATTGTTCGTAATAATTAATAAATTTTTCGGTTTTTTGAAATTAAAAAAAAAATGTTTACCTATCGTAAAAATTTTTAATATAGTCCTATTGCAGTGGTACTTGCGAATGCGTATAAACGAGTATTGAGCTCGGCCGATAAAACACGTAGGAAGGTATACTGCGGTAAATAAGAAATCTAGACGACTTTTTTGTGCATCGATCACCAAATCATTTCATCACGTTATCAGAAATGTAGAGCATTTACGCTTAGGCCGGGGAATGAGGGGCGGGAGTTGGTACCAAAATGCGTACACGGTTCAACACGAATTCAAGCGGTGGCAGCGCGTTTAAATGTTACTCGAACGGACCGGTTGGAATGTGCAAAGTCATATCGTACACCTCGTACTCGAAGTCTATCCCGATGACCAGACCAACCAACGCCGATACTGTCAGCACCAATTAAAATACACCTAGGATTTCGTCTTATGGTAACCCAACACTCCACAGTGCAGTAATAAGTACCGCGCTGAGGACTGAGGTAAAAAAAAAATCCATGTCAAACTTCTGTCTTCTAAGATGATCTAATAACGCCTTCGATGACGTTAATGATCAGTGTTGCCGACCTATTACACAACTATAAGTCTACAACTCACCACACAGCCAGAGCTCCTGCATGCTCTAATAAAATCCACCACTATCTATACAGGGTGTCCGGTGAGTGGTGTGCCAAACTCGAAATTTGGATACAACCTATTACGACTAACAAAAAAGTTTATGTACACATATTGCCCAAGTTTGAAAACGAAGGATCTAAAAAGGTATGAAAATTGATATTTTACCTAGCAAAATTGATTGGCAACACTCCGTTAAAAAAACTTTCAACACCAGCAGTGGATTGATCTTCGAAAAAGCAATAAAAGTTGTAATAATATTGGATTGTCTATCTTTGAAATTGAAGGAGTTACAGAAACGCAAAATCCGTAGTCAAAAATACTGCCTACCTCAATTTATTAAGGTGCAGTGGTGTTACATGAAAATTGCGAAATTCGTTCAAAAAGTGCACGAAACAGGTGTAACTTTTTGAGAGGAACGAAAGTCGTCATTTAAAAATTTTGCCCATCTATGGAAATTAAGGCGCTACGGAGCCTTGAATTTCGAAAAGACCAATTTTCAAAGCTTTATAGCGCCTTCATTTTCAAAGATAGGCAAAATTTTGACACAACCAATGTTGTTCCTTTTAAAAAGTTACACCTGGTTCGTGCATTGTTTTCGCAATCGAGATAGACACCATGTGTACATGAAGATTTTTGTTCGTGGTATTCGGTTATATCAATTAAGTTTGACTGACCACTCGCCGGACACCCTGTATATACACTAGGGTGACCATTAATAGTTATTTTGGAAATTTTGGTAATTTTTTGAATATCAGGCTTCAATTGATGACATGCTCGTATATGGAGAAAATGATTCCCTATTTTTTATTTTTTTCCTAACCCGAGCGGCACACTCGATCAATAATATCGGAAGATGAAACGTATCGATAAAAAAATGTTTGAAAATCTATAGATAATCTCACGATATTATAAAGATTTATCGGTACATTTTTATAGGCAAAAAATCTAAAAACTATCGAATTCGATATTATTAAGATTTTATGACGATATTCGTCAACGATACTATCGACAAAGAATATTAAATTTATCGAATCCGATTTTCCACCGATTTTTTGCAGATATTTTGAAACTACATTATCGACAAAGAATATTAAATTTATCGAATTCGATTTTTTAACGATTTTGTAAAGATATTTAAAACTATATTATCGACAGATTATATGAAATTTCTCGACTTCGATATTTTACCGATTTTGTGACGATATTTGAAACTATATTATCGACAGATTATATTATATTTATCGAATCCGATTTTTTACCGATTTTGTAAAGATATTTGAAACTATATTATCGACACATAATGTGCAATTTCTCGAATTCGATTTTCTAACGATTGTGTGAAGATATTTGAAACTATATTATCGACAAATAATCTGAAATTTCTCGAATTCGATTTTTTAACGATTTTGTGAAGATATTTGAAACTATATTATCGACACGTAATCTGAAATTTCTCGAATTCGATGTTTCAACGATTTTGTGACGATATTTGAAACTATATTATCGACACGTAATATGAAATTCCTCGAATTCGATTTTTCAACGATTTTGTGACGATATTTGAAATTGTTTCCAAATTTTAAAAATTGGTGAAATTTTTTCTAAGTCCAACACGTCTGGAAGTACTAAACTGCCTATTATAATCGTTTTATTGCTAGTTACTCAATGAACAGGTATGGCATAGTGGTTAAGGTAGGAGAATACCATGCAGGAGGTCGGTGGTTCAAGTCCCGTAGGTGGCAGAATTTTTATAATTTTTTTGGACTTTTTCTGAAATTATCTCCTTACCGTAACATGAATAATATGTTTAGGCATAGTTTAATGAATTAATTATGCTAATTAATGATTTTTAATTATAGAAAAAAGCTAGTAAACGACGAAAAATCGGAATAAAAAATCGACAGAATATCGAATTCGATAAAGTGTCGCGTTAGTTCCGCCTAAATCGTGAAATTATCTTTCGATATTATAGATAGATTATCGATAAAATATCTTACTATAATTTCGAGATTTTTGCTAACTATAATTCGTCGATAATCTATCTATATATCGAAAGATAATTTCACGATTTAGGGGGAACTAACGCGACACTTTATCGAATTCGATATTCTGTCCATTTTTTATTTCGATAATTTGTCGAGTGTGCTGCTCGGGAACTGCAATTTGAGTCGTGCTACCAGCATCCCGTTAAAAAAAGAAAAAAATTTAAAAAACGTCAAAAAATGGGCAATTTTAAAAATTTTTAATTTTTTTGTTGAAAAATCGTCATAAGGTGAGTATTATTATATAAAAAGACCATTTTCGATGATTTTTCATCATGTACCCCCGTTTTCACGGAACATGGAAAAACGTCATTTTTTACGAATTTTGAAAAAAAAAATTAAAAATTGAAAAAAAGTTATAATCTATAAAATCGTTTTAACATACACATTACCACCCAAAAAGACCATTTACGCCAATTTTTCAACCTTACTTTCATTTTCAGAAAGGATCAGGAACCGTCACTCACTTTAGATGATTTTTTCACATTTTTGATTGTTTTTGAAAAATTCCCAACGATATGCGATATGTCAATGATGAAAAATCACCCTAAATGGTATTTTTGGGTGGTAATGTGTATGTTAAAACGATTTTATCAATTATAACCTTTTTTCAATTTTTAACCATTTTTTCCAAAAATCGTAAAAAATGATGTTTTTGATGTACCATGAAAACGGGGGCACAGATGAAAAAATCATCGAAAATGGTCTTTTTATATAATAATATCCACCTTATGACGATTTTTCGAAAATTTTTTTTTAATTTTTAAATTGTCTATTTTTTCAATTTTTTTAAAACTGGAGGCCGATGACACTACTCAAAATGCAGTTAGGGAAAAAATAAAAAATAGGGAATTATTTTTTCCATATACGTCACCAACTGACGCCTGATATTCAAAACGTTTCAAAAAATTTCAAAAATTTCAAAAATAAGGGCCACCCTAAATATACACGTAGATGGGAAAAATTCTCTCAGAAAAAAAAAACAGAGTAGGTAATATTAGCACGATGGAGGTTAATAAAGGTCCGCAAAATGTTTAGGTACATTTTTAGCTTACGAGTTTTCGCTTTTCGCGGATGCGAGCGCGGTCGAGGGTGCGGCAGCAACGTAATAAAAACACCTTTTTTCCCATTCTTTGGCGTGGCTGCAGCCGCACCGTATCACATAGTTTTTAAACTTTCACCCTTTTAGTGACTGATTACGAGGCCATTATCTGTGTAAAGTTTAGTACACAGTTTAGTAACATTTCGCCGCCCGCGCCACCGTGATTTGTTAGTTAATCGTCAAACCCCTACAGTAAAGACCTGCGCTTTTGTTTAGATACAACCCCATAATACGAAAATTATCCGATAACGCAGCCCTGTACCTACCTTCGGTTTACTCTCCGTCTACGTCTTCGCATCCCTGATTCCATTCCTTGCGCCTATTTCTTCGCGTCTTTATGGCCAAGTCGTAAAAATTTTCATCTGGAAAAATTACCACGAGTAGATACTATATCCTACGTGTAAGTATTTTATTTACGTATGTGCTCGTCTCTCGACTCTCTTTACAGGTAATGTACGAATATGGACATTATGTACAGGTACTCGGACTCGCGAGGTACCTAGTACGCTAGCAGCCTAGCACCCATAAACAGTCTAGAGTGTAGGTGTGCTGGAATATTACCAGGCAACACTGTGTGCACGCCGACGAGTAATAAACGCTTCGTCATATTCGGTTTATGTATTTTCTATCGTTTAAAATCATAACATTTGACTTATCACTCGCATCGCGTATACGTCGTGCTGCCTTCGCCACCTCGCTCGCCCTGCCCTACCCTGCCCCATCGTGTACCACTTGGGCATTACTCGGCCGAAATTCACCACGTCTCGCATCGGGTTTAATTAATTACTAAGCATATTAACGGGTAAACGGACAGACAGTCTGACTTGATGAGACTGGTCTGAGCCAGTGTCAAAATCTCGATGGTCATAGTGTTTTTTTTGGTGGGGGCGATCTTGGACTCTCGGGTTGTATTCCTATAGAAGAAATAAAAAAGGTTATACTTACAAATTCAATGAATGTTCTAAAAAGAGATAAAATTCTTCCCCTTAATTCTCCTCGAAGTTATTCAGAATCTACTTACATTTTGATAACAAGTACTCGAAAACGTTGTTTTGCTGAAAATTCAAGGTAAGAATGCAAACTGGATGCAAAAGAAATACCTAATACGCAGTCAAATTAAACCAAAAAACGACCTTTGCCTAAACAAGTTGAAGGAAGAAATTTTTTTCGTAAGGTTGATCGTAAAGGTGTCCTAATAATTAACATAGTATATGCATCGGAGCGCGGTTACTTTTTAGCAACTTGGTTACTTTTTTCGTCTTTTTTTCCCAAAAAAATCGAAATTTCCTCTCAAAAAATTGGAAATATTTTTTCAGGTGGGTTTGAGGTTACTTTGTCGAAGAATAGAAAAGATTTCTTGTCACTAAAACTTTTTTTTTGTGAGAATTTATCAGAAATTATTTTATTTTAAAGAAATGCGACCAAACCAACGTATTTAAAAAAAATGTTTGAAAATTGAAAATGAAATCATTGCTTGAAGAATAGAAAACTTAAAACTCCTCAAAAACGAAATACAAAATTGTTTGAACTCGTGAACTTGAATGTCTGCAAAAGTAGGATTTAAAATTATTACCTACTTTTTAGGAAGTTGCTTGTAAAAGTGTCTTAATCAATATTATTATATAAAATCTGTCAAAATCCGAGTGCATCATGACTCCCAAAAACCCACCTTTTTCGCCCCCAGATTACTTTTTTTCAAGGAATTCACGTATATCTCAGTCCCTTATAACGCTACTAGGAAATTTTTTAATACAAAATAGATAATATATGTACAATATTACATTTTCTAAAAAATTAGTTCATTATTTCAATTTTTTTGGTAGGAATGATAATTACGCGGTGAATCGACTTATTCGCCAAAATGTTTGCACTGAGAAAAATGGATTTTCAAAAACCGTAATGATTCTGGGTAAAACACAGTAAAATTAGGATACGTCGCCAATTTTAGAATTATTCCGGTGAAAAACAGAAAAGATTCAGTTCTATTCCAGAATGATTACGGAGTTCAATTGAATCTCTTCTATTTTTCACCGGAATGATTCTAAAATTGGCGAAGTATCCTAATTTTACTGTGTTTTACCCAGAATCATTACGGTTTTTAAAAATTCATTTTTTCAGTGTGTGTAATATGAATTTATGGGTACTGTGCCTGAGCGATAACTTTGAAGTCGATTTCCTGGATAACTATCACTCCCACCGAAAAAATGTTGAATAACTATTTTTCGGGAAATTTACTGATTTACATAATTATTTCATGTTGAAAATTTTCAGTATCCCTATTGACAATCGAGGATGCGTTTACGCCACACCGATTGCGTTTCTTAAATACGCTTGTGTTTTTAGTATACGTAATGTTAGCAGATTGAGGGTTCGAATAATTGGCTGATTTTGTAAACTGAAATCAGCATACGGAAACGTAATACCGAATTTCAAAAAGAAAAACGCCAACTGTACCACTAGACGTATTGCTAGCAGAACGCATGCGTTTTTTAAATACATATTTCGGTATTGAAAAAGGTCTGCCATTTGACTGAAACGTCTACCGATCCGGTAGTTAAAAGGGTAAGAAATGTATCTAAGTACGCATGCGTTCTAGTATGCGTTTTGCAAGCAGAACGCATACAAGCCGCATAATACCCTCCTGCGCATGCGCGAGTTTTTAACGGTTATTTTAGTATCAGTTTATAGTAATGGCGTCTGTAAAGAACATGTTAAAACGACGTTAAGCCAATCTTTTGAGTTTTTCGGTGTAAAGTGAATCAATACTGTTATTAAATTGCATTTTTGAATGGTGTAAGTGATAGTGAATGGTGACATGTAGTGATTATTGATTTTAAAAGTATGATTAAAGTGTAATATTGATTGTTTTGGCTTTTTCACTAAAATTTACTTTTTTCACATTTAAAGAAGAAAATTATGGTGTTAAATGGTGTGTTTGAGTGTTATTTGAATTTGTGAACAGTTTAAATTGTGTTTTCAGTGATAGAAAGTAAATATTGCAAGGTAATTCATACCCGAGCAGCGCAATCGACAAATTATCGAAATAAAAAATCGACAGAATATCGAATTCGATAAAGTGTCGCGTTAGTTCCGCATAAATCGTGAAATTATCTTTCGATATATAGATAGATTATCGATGAATTATAGTTAGCAAAAATTTCGAGATTATAGTAAGATATTTTATCGATAATATATCTATAATATCGAAAGATAATTTCACGATTTAGGCGGAACTTTTGCGACACTTTATCGAATTCGATATTCTGTCGATTTTTTATCGATTTTTTATTCCGATTTTTCGTCTTTTACTAGCTTTTTTCTATAATTAAAAATCATTAATTAGCATAATTAATACATTAAACTATGCCTAAACACATTATTCATGTTACGGTAAGAGGATCATTTCAGAAAAAGTAAAAAAAAATTATAAAAAATCTGCCACCCGTGGGGCTTGAACCATCTACCTCCTGCATGGATAATCCTCTTCCTTAACCACTATGCCATACCTTATCGTTGAGGAATTAGCAATAAAACGCTTATAATAGGCAGTTTAGTACTTCCAGACGTGTTGGACTTGGAAAAATTTTCACCACTTTGGAAATAATTTCAAATATCGTCACAAAATCGTTGAAAAATCGATTCGACAAATTTCAGATTATTTGTCGATAATATAGTTTCAAATATCGCCACAAAATCGTTGAAAAATCGAATTCGAGGAATTTCATATTACGTGTCGATAATATAGTTTCAAATATCGTCATAAAATCGTTGAAAAATCGAATTCGAGAAATTTCAGATTACGTGTCGATAATAAAGTTTTAAATATCTTCACAAAATCGTTAAAAAATCGAATTCGAGAAATTTCAGATTATTTGTCGATAATATAGTTTCAAATATCGTCACAAAATCGTTAAAAAATCGAAGTCGAGAAATTTCATATGATCTGTCGATAATATAGTATTAAATATCTTTACAAAATCGTTAAAAAATCGAATTCGATAAATTTAATATTCTTTGTCGATAATATAGTTTCAAATACCTATCTGCACAAAATCGGTGGAAAATCGGAATCGATAAATTTAATATTCTTTGTCGATAGTATCGTTGACGAATATCGTCATAAAATCTTAATAATATCGAATTCGATAGTTTTTAGATTTTTTGCCTATGAAGTTGTACCGATATATCTTTATAATATCGTGAGAACATCTATAGATTTTCAAACGATTTTTTATCGATACGTTACATCTTCCGATATTATCGATCGACTGTGCCGCTCGGGTAATTCTTTTTCTTTTTTTCATTGAATAAGATTCAGCTTTTAATGTCATTTGAAAGTTTGGATGTGAATTCAGGATATAATTGTTGTGAAGTAATAGTTGTTTATGTATTTGCATGGTTTTGATAGTTTTAAGTAATTATAATAGGTAGACAACTACTCTTTGTGATAAGAAGTTCAGTGTGTGTTTGTGTATGTATGTAGGTACTATGTAGGTATGCATACACCTAGTTGTACCTAATAATACACGTAATACGTATACGTTCAGTATACGCAAGGGTAAATTACGCACGCCACCATTCCGCATACGAAACGCTAATCAAACGCATCTTAATTTTCTACCAGTGAAATTTGGTACATACCGAAGGCGTGAAAATTGTGCCAAAATACGCTATGGCGTAACGCTAGCTTTTTTTTTAAATACGCACCTCAATTGTCAATAGGGTAGCTGTATTAGGAACTGAGATATGAATTACTATAAAAAATTAGCGGGGGGGGGGAGCAAAAAAAGTAGCATTTTCTGGGGTGATTTAGACAGATTTTATATATGTTTACGAGCAAATTTATGAAAAAATAAGAATTTTATAATTTTTTGGGAAAAACTGGGTTTATAGCCTATAAATTGAATAGACCAATAACTTAAAAGTCGATTTGCGGCGTTACTATCATTCCTACCAAAAATTAAAAATAACCAATTTGAAAGAATATTCAATTCTATACATTTTTTGTATGAAATTTTTTTTGTAACTTAAACAGAAACTGAGATATAGATAATTAGATACGCGAATATAGGGACAAAAAATTAGGGGGCAACAATGTGGATATTTGGTGGTAAAGCTCCACTCGGATTTCAGGGTACTTTTTTATGTTAATTAGGATACCTTTACGAGCAACTTTAATAAAAAATTCTTCCTTCAATTTGTTTTGAGCAAATGGCCTAATTTTACCGTATTAAATACGTATAAAACTTTAAAAACACAATTTTATCAAAACTGAATCTTACAAGGTTTCTTCAATTCTCCTCGAAGTTCATCGCAATCTACTTTGGACAATAGGGACTCGAAAATGTTTTTTTGCTGAAAATTTAAGGTAAGAATGTAAACCAGATGCAAAAGAAATGTCTATAGTACTGAAGAAAGTACGTAACCTAGTGTCCTGCACTCGAGAAATATAACCGAATATGGAGAAAATTCAATATTTTCTGTGTGGGAGTGGGAGGTGATGATTGAATTTTTTTGAAGTTTTCACAGAAAAAGTGTCCATCTCCAATTCTCCATATATAGGTTAGCATCAAGGTCCTGCCTCCTGCGCTCTAAAAATGTCTGTTTTGGTGTAATATCAACTCCTAGAAAAATTTTTCTTCAATAAAGTCATTTCGAGTGGTGACGCAAAACCCCTCTTAATGAGAAAACAAAAAAAAAATCAAAGAATTGGAATTGAATTTAAAAAAAAAATAATTTTAACAAAATGGTCAATACTTACAGGGTATTTTTACCCAACAAGACTATTTTTGGTGATTTTCCATTTTTACGTCTGTTTTTAAGGGGACATAAAAAACGTAAATGCGAAAACATTTTTTCACGTGTTTTGAAGAAAATAAAAATTAAAAACAGCTACCTAGAATGATTTTTTTTTTTTGATCAAAAGTGGTCTTAATACATATTTATAGATATTTTTTTCAATTTTTTTTAACGAAATGGTCGTTACATAGGTAGGTAAATTTTTCAATTTTTTGGAGGAAAAAAAATCTCCAATTTTTTTAGAGGATAGGAAAAATCAAGCTACATGAATCCAAGAAAACTCCAAGTTTGTCTACTCTGGGTATCTAAATACGATTCTAGTATCTACTCACGAATAGTATATCATGGGCGATGATACGATGCCAAAATGATTGACACCTGAGAGGCCGAAACATTGGACTGGAGGGGTGTCCAGTACGGAGCTGTATCGCATAAACGAAATATTATTTCGTCGTGACGAGTTAGTAAGCGATTTTAAGCACACACTGACGTCTATCTCGTCCACATAAACAGAAAAGTAACGTTAATAACGCATTTTGAAGTTAACGTACGCCGCACATAACGTATGTAGGTAACAGTAAGTCGTACCTAGACCTACTATACACTATACCTACATATTCAGTATTCACCTCGCAATCGTGAAACTTTTTCTTATAAAACGAAGTAATACTAACTTCATGAACCAAATTTCTATAAAAATGTCGAATGAATAAGTATGCATAGTTACATAGATCCATGTCCTATTTGAAAAAAATATATGTATAAATATGCGAATGTATTTGGTACAATACAAGTTATGGAATTATTAGTTGGTAGCAGATTTTATCCTCATTAACAAAAGTAGGTAGCTTCCGTTTTTAAGAAATCGTATTCGTTAAGTAGGTAATAATTCACCAGTTAATTAACTCGTAAAAACAATTATTCGATTGTATATTTTCCAACGACAACTTAGGTACTCATTACCGCATAGTTACGTAAATAGTCGAGTTGAAACTCGAAAGTTTAAAAATTTATACAGCCCCCCTTCTTTAGAAACAATAAAAATCCAACTGGCACACGTAGATAAAGTAGGTGCAGAAGCAATGAGGTCTTATATCACCAGATTTTTCTGCTTACTAAAAAATTTTTCAATCTAGAAAAATTTGCCGCTCACTTGACATTTCTCTGGTCTAAGAAATATGTTCATAAACACAAAAAAAAAAACAAAAAAAAACATAAGAGTAGGTATCTTTTAGTAAAAAAATCCATAATTTTTTTTTTCATTTCCCAACTTGAAATCGACTCATTAAAGGAAAACAATCTCTTAAATTCCATCTTTTTAAAAAAAAGAAATTCTGTAGTCTTGTAAACTCCCAGTTTCCCTAAAAGAAATCTTTCCAATAAAAAATTTTCTTAAATAAAAACCCTCCAAAAATGTAGAGATTAATCGAGAAAAAACCTTTTTTCCAATAAAAATGAAAGATTTTTTCTCTCAAAAAATTAAGCCTCCCCCCAAAAAAAAAATTAAGGGGGTTTCGTTTTTAAAAATAGGTGGTCGTACATATTTTTCGGCAGGGAAGCTGACGAGCTCCCCCCCCCCTGAAAAATTGAACGGTTTCTCTCCAAACATTTTGAGAAATGTTTCTACACCAAAAATTTAAAAAATTCTACTCTAGAAAAATTTTGTGATTTTTTTCTCCTAAAAAGTTACAAAATTGAATTGAAAAATTTCTTCTCTAAAGAAACTGTAACAATAAAAAAAACAAGACCAATTTAAACTAGTTTTTTTCTCACAAGGGAACGTAGGCAACTCGTCATCTCTGATTCAGCTCAAATTTGGCTCATTAAAATAACATATTATCCAAACCTATGTACCTACAAAATTTTTAGCTGCAGCAGTTGATTTTTTCACTTTTGGCCAATTTTTGAGAAAGCCACGTCGTATTGAAAGTGGTCGAAATCGACTCGAATGAGGGGGTTGGGGTCATTTTTAGTACTTATACAATCATGGCAGGCCCGTAGTCAGGTGGGGGCTAGAGGGGGCTTAGCCCCCTCTAGCGTCAGATTGAGCCCCCTCTAACAAAATTTCGTCAATAAGAAAATTTCAGGCTAAACCTACACATACTTTTTTCATTATTCCAAAAATACTTCTTTTTCGTCAAAAATCTTATGTTTTTCAACATTTTTTCCCTCGCTTCGCTCGGGCAGTATCCTTTTCCTTCATTCTCTTCAAGAATAGAATATTTTTCAAATTTTTCGCCCTCACTTCGCTCGGGCAATATCTTCTTTACCACTTTTTATGATGTTAATAGTATGAGTTGGAAAATTTCAGTAATTCAAGTTGGCATTTTCAATGATTTTGCCACCCCTTCCCCCAAGAAAAATCGCTTCGGTTCGTCTCTGTATTAAACAGTTGAAAAAGTATATTTTGTGCCTTGTACGAGTTTTTCACCCATTTTTCAATTTTTACCGAAAATGCAAAATTTTCCAAAAAAAAAAGTTCCAGCCCCCTCAAATATTTGGCCAGCCCCCTCTATAATCTGACTCTGACTACGGGCCTGAATCATGGTGTCCGGGGAGCACTGATACCACTGACAAAAAACATCACATGCACAAGGTGCCTAACTGCCTATCTCAAAAATTGAAGGGACAGGGGAAAATTTGATAAACAAAATAAAGAGAAAATTTTTTTTGGTTGGGTATTATGGGTAAGGTAGTTGCACCAGTCGTTGGCCACGACCCAGTGGTGGGTCACTTGAGAAGAAAAATGTTTATAATTAAGCGTATTTTTAAAATAGCTTCAGAAATTTTTTTTAGAGCAAACCTGGAACATTTCTGCATAGAACCACATAAAAGTTTTTAATCAATTCTGTTCAAGTAATTAATAATGATCGTCTGAAATTTTTTTGTTAGAACAATTTTCAAAATGATGCCAATTCTAAAGATTTTTGTTAAGCCGAAGTGTTATCGAAATATGAATTTTGCACTATTAAGATTAATAAAACTTGAAATATAACCATTTGGACATGAATAAGAAGAGTTTGGAGATTCCATTTCTTCATTAAAATAAAAAATATTGCCAAAATTCTATCAAATATGGCGGTGACTATCTACTGGAAGGAAAAAATGGTGTTTAGCCAGTAGTTGATCATTTTGATCAAGTACTAGACTTACGAAATTTTTGTAAAGTTCTAGTGGTTGATCATGCAAAAAATTGGTAAATATTCACGAAAAATGATAGTTTCTCTTTCTCATGGCTAATGAGTGACAATTTTACCGAATACTTATTGATTTTTTAAAAAATTAAATGGTTGAGAGCCGTTGTCATAATCTGATTGACCAACTACTGGGTGATCAACTACTAGCGCGTGACCAACTACTGGGTGGTCAACTACTAGATTATCTTGACCAACCACTGGACTTTTCTATTTTTTCACTTAAAATGGTCGTAATTTTCAAAGAAATGAAGTAAAATTAAAAAATTATAGCGCATTTTGTAGTAGAATACACAAGGAATCGTTTGGTATATTCACCATTTCGCCAACGTTATTAGTTTTTAAACCAGAATGTTTTTTATAAGACACTTCCACTATAAGGGTCCACCACTGGTGCAACTACCTTACCTAGTACTAAAAAAAATACACATTTTTTTTTTATTCCTAACATTTTTTGCCTACTTCAAAAATTGAAAGGTTAAGGAAAAAGTTGACAAATAAAATTGAGAGAAAATTTTTTGGTTGGGTATATGTACAGTACTAAAAAAATTACACATTTTTTACTCCTAACATTTTTTGTCTAAGTTGAAAAATGAAGGCGCTACCAAGCTTTTTCATTTTAAAAATAAATGAAATGGTAAATTGGTAGGTAACATAACACCGCATTCTAAAAATCCGCTGCCCCTTAAATTTTTGAGATATTTAATTAGACACCATGTGTAAATAAAGTTTTTTGTCAAGTCTTGTACAGTGCTCCCCGGACACCCTGTATGCTGGAACTGACTTTCAAAATTTCATCTCAAAATTCACAATTTTTGTTTAAAAAAATATTTGTCTGCTAATGGAATATTTTCATATTTTTTTTAAAAATTCAACAAAAATCAAAAAATCAACTTTGGCAGGTAAAAATTTGATTCTGAGGTATGGGTGGCATGCTCTTTCAGTGAGTCAAATTTTAGCTGAATCGTAGGTGACGAGTGGCCAACGTTCCCTTGTCAGTAAGAGAATTTTCTTGGAACTGTATGATTTCTTCCAAAAAAAAAAAACAGAGATTAAAAAAAATTATCCAAAAATTGTGATGTTTTTCTCTTGAAAACATAAAAAGTTTTTCTCAAAAAAAAATAATTAAAAAAATTTAAAAAAATTTTTTTTTCTAGAAATTAGAAGATTTTTTCCTTTACCAAATTGAGAGATTTATTTGAATCAGAAAAAATCAAAAAAAAAAAAAAATTGACAAATTTCTTAATCAACTATTTGCACTACATTTATAAGTATGTACTTCAAAAAATCGAGTGATTTTTTAAAATTTTTTTATATCAAAAAGTAATCGATTCCAGCCACTTAGTGACCTACAATTATGACGAATCTCAAAAGTTTAAAACCTTCAATGAAAAAAATATTCCCAAATATTTAATACGTATAAATTTCCAAATGAAGCTGAAAAGTCGAGAAAGGCGTTTAATGAGCTCAAACAGTCTTAAAAGATGAAGTTACCACCCGTAACTCGATACAGTGTAGCACAGGCTTTAGCTGATTAGGAAGGGGGACGGGTAGAGAGATAAATGAAATCGTTAAACGAATATTAATAAAGTAGGGTGCCGTCGTCATCGCGTGGTGTGCTTTCAAAAAGGATTTTTTTTTTTTCGAAAACATCTAAGCGCAGAGCCTGCGTGATGATGGGTTTGTGCAACGTCATTTTTATACCATTCCATCCAATTTTCGTAGATTATATTGGAAAAGCATAGCACAGCTCACAGAGGCGCTGTAATACCCTTTTTGAATGCGGTTCTGCTCGATACGATACGATATGGCGGAGGAAAAACGAAGATTTCAATTTCCCAGCTTGGGTATCTTTGGTGAAAAGCCGCTTCGATTTCGTCTCCTGTTTCCCTGCTGCACGTTCTTTGACCGGGTTCGCTTCGTCGTTTTCTGTCTTACATCAAGTTTGTTTCTTAGTGATGATTTTTTTTTTCTCTTGCTCGTAGTCTTTGTGCTGAAGAGCTGATGTATACGCTTGGTATCCTTTTTACTCTCGAGATTGAGCTTGAGGTAGAGTGAGAGAGAGAGCAGGCTGACAGGGCTGGCAGGGCTGGCAGGGGAGTCTGTTTTATGTACGTATATAATTCCAAATGAAAGTCATTTTCAATCTGGCATTACGATTACAACCCCTTTACGCGAGAGGACGGCTGTGGCAGTGGCATCGACGGCGGCCGCCTCACCAGCGAAACCGCCTTTTCAATTAAAAAGCCAGCTACGCGTATGGAAAACGCTAGGCTTGTATGTAGAGAAGGCGAAGAGCATTGCGTGCGATACCCTGCTCCCTCAGCATCTCAATACTGTTCCCTTTTTCGCAAATGGTTTATGCGAGAGTGGCGTGGCATGGCGAGGCAACCGCATACCGGAGAAAATGACAAGTATTCAATTCATTTGGTCGGTACATATACTATATACTCGTCACTCTATGTCTCCGTCTCTCTGTTTCTGTCTCCGAGTGTGTGTGAGTGTACCATCGACGACGTGTTTTTTACCCCCGGTTATACAAGCACTTGACAGTTAATGCGTACTACCATGTACCCTTATTCCATACTCGCAGGGCTGTACACTGTTTACCAAATGCCTGGTACGGTGATCAAAGTCGTAATAATTGATTATACATGATCGAGTAGGGTGTGTCGGTCAACGCAACCAACGTAGGCTTTGCACCGCTGCGAAATTACTTTTTTAACTCGCCAAAAAGCTCGGTCGCGTCTTAATATACCATACCACATACATAGAGGATTGAAAATGAGCGTAATTTATCGACGATATCGTATGGTCCTTTTCAATGCTATACTTGTACCTTTTACGGTTCGTTTAATTCTATAACCAGATTGCATTTTGATTTTGTATTTTCAGATTGATCAAATCACATTTCGAGGTTTTTCCAATCAACGATGCGCCGAGGGGAAAACACTACGTCCAATTAACGAAGCAAAGGAGCAGAGGAGGCGATGCCATGATGAAGATGAGACGATGAACGCGGACGGATGGATTTAAAGAATTCATTTATTTACACCTACGATTTTATCATGATCGGAGCATCTATATATGACGATATACGCGGCGACGACGACGGTGGCGATGGCGATGGCGATGGCGGTGCGGCGGCGTTATACGTATCATTCATTACTTATGTATGAAACCGGAATAAATATCGTGATTTATTTTTGTCACAATAGAGTACAGATTTATTATAAACGCAGAAAGGAGTCGTAAGATCATATTTCAAATCTCAGTAAGGACACCCGAATATATAACGAACGAGTTATTATAGTAGGGACGTATATATACATTTACCTAGATTAGTGCGAGAGAAATGGGCAAAAAATGGCAGTAGGTAGGTAGCTCAAACAAATTTCTGCAGAACCAGGAAGTCTACAGGTCACAAAAATCATGAATATTTCAAAAAAATCTCTAGGTCAAGAAAAGTCATGAATTTTATGTTTTGAAGCCATAAATTTTTGATAATATTACCCGGGTAAAATAAAATTACAAATTCGCTTAAAAGTGAACTTTTTTCAAACTTTTTTCAAACTGTTGCATCTTCCAAGAGAGAGAAAAAATTGCATAAAATATTGCGAATTTTCTGAAGAAGAAAATTAATTTTCTTGAAGAATTTTTTTTCGAGGAGAGAAATCTCAATTTTTTTTTTTTTTTTTTTTTTTTTTTTTTGAAAAAATCCCCATTTCTTGGAATGAAAAAAATGAATTTTTTTATATAAAAAATTTTCAAAATATTCTTTTGGAGTAAGAAAACATTTTTACGCCACTAGCCTTAGGTAGTTGCTGTACAAGGCGTTTAAAAAAGAATTCTCAATTTTTTTGAAGTAAAAATATTTTTTGAACTTTCGCGAAAAAATTCTCATTTTTAAAAAAATAAAAAATTTGAATTTTTTATCGTGTTGGAATTGAATTGTTTTGAAGAAAAAATACGTTTTCAAAATCTAGAACATTTTTTTCCCGATTTTATTCAATTTTTTGAAAAATAAATATTTTTTTGGGGGGGGGGGGGGTGGAGGGTCTTATATTTTTTGTAGAAGAAAATTCTTATTTTTGGAATTTAAAAAAAAACACGAATTTTTTGGTTGAAAAATTTTTAAAATTTGTTTTGGAATAAAAAAAATACCTGCTCATTTTTTTGAAACAGAGAGTGATCTCAAATCTTCTGGAGTAGAAACTTTTTCCAAGGAAGAAATTTCAGGATTTTTTGGAATAAAAAATATCCAAAATTTTTTTTTTTTATTTCTTTTTTTTTTGAGAAGATACAAAGTTATAAAATTTTCTTATGTGAAGATATTTTTTAACTTTTCTGTGAAAAAGTTGCTTAAGTTTTTCTTTGTGAAGAAAAAAATTCGTTCCATTTTCGAAAAAAAACTGGGATTTTTGTCAAACAATAATTTTAAGAATTCTTTTGAAATAAAAAAATATCAATTTTTTTTCTTACTTACCTATATCTTTCTATCTCTCAACCTAAGGCCCTTATAGAAAATTTGTTCAAACAAAAGTTGTATGTTAAAATCCTTGAAATAATTTTTTGGAATAAACAATATCATTCCAGAGAACTAAATACGCGACTTTTGTTTGAAACACTTTTCAATTGGGGCATTAAATTTTTTTTCAAAAATTTGATAAAAAAATTTACCTACCTAATGATTTTTCGACATTATTTTTTTGTTTTTCTAAAAAAAAAAAAAAAAAAAAAAAACTAGGTACATACACTATAAAATAATTCCATTTTCATTCAAAATTCGAAAACATTTTCTATCGGTCAATAATTGAATTTTTGAATCGTCGTAATAATTTGTAATAATTGTTCAGCTTTTCAAAAAAAAAAAAAAATTTCGAGGGGTGGGCTACGTTTGGGGACTATAGCCCGCTAGCTCCACCCTTGGCTGCGCCAATTTGTCACAGGATAAAATTCAGCTTCACTCCAATCTCTCCAAATTATTTTTTATCTCACCCCCTCAAAACACGTTTTTACATTTCGCCAGCATTCAAATTCAATTTTACAGAGAAAAACATCTGAAATTGAATTATTTTACATTAAATTTTCTACAACTTTTTTATTCCCGTACATTTTTCTGTAGCAACCATTTTTTTTTTTTTTGTTTTCTTGCTGGAAAAATAGTTCCTCATTTTTAATTGTTCCCTTGCGAACCCCCCCCCCCCCCGGCAAATTATAAAAATTCAAATAGAAAAAAATGGGATTTTTTCACCCAATATTATCAATGCTATTTCCTTTTTATTAGAAAATAATTCCTTACCTATTTTTGGAAAATAATGAAAAATTACCATTTATTTTTTTGATTCCAACTTATCAAAATGGTTCCTTTTCATGAGAAATAATTCAAAAATTTTCATTTTTTCCTTCACTTAAGTTTCAAGTGAACCCTGACCCCCTCCATTCATTTTTTTCGAAAAATAAAAAAATTACTGATTTTGAAGTTCTTGCTTTTTTTTCGTTTAGAACCCATCAAAGTTGTTTTTTTTGCATGAGAATCAGTTTTACAATTTTTCATTTTCGTCAACTTAATTTCAAGTAATAAGTATCTCAGAGCATCCCCAATTCAAAAAAAAAAAACTTCTACCTATAATATCATATTTTAAAGATGCTCCTTTTTAATTTTTATTAGAAAAATAGTTGACTTATTTTTCATTTCCCTCTTGATTGAAGTTAAGCGGCACCCCCCCCCCCCCCCCGGGTTTGAAAAAATGAAATATTACCAATTTTCAAAATGGAAGACCAATAGAGCCGCTTAAAATTTGGTTCGTACAGAAATGCAGAATAATTTACTTTTGGTTGTTTTTCCCGTAAAATGTGTTTTGAGGGATTGGGACATTAGAAAAGATCTTTTAGGAGGATATAGGAATAGAGAGAAATGTCACCAAGTGATAAGCTAAAAAAACACATTCTGTATTAGGTAATTTGTTTGACCACAAAGTATAATTCTACCGCAATTTAAATAAATAAAAAATTTGATTCGATCAGTACCTATTGCATTGCCGACCTGATCAACCTGCACTAGTAAAACAAGAAAATTGGACTTTTATCCGAAGAACGATAGGTAGATGTGGTTATATCGATGGGAGTACGAATCGGATGCCACGCAGAGAGATGCCGATATAGCTAGAAGCTACCTATCTATATATTTGACAGGATTTGATGAACGATGTATCGATGACGTCACCAAATTATTCTCCCAGCCGTGACGAATTAAGGTTATTTTTTCCACCTTAATGATGTCTTATAATTACCTTATAGCATGGGGATGTAGAATAATTATTAAAAGTTAATAGTACGACAGAGAGGAATATCACGCTGCGAGTTAGCACTTCTTGCAATTACACCGTCTTAGATTGTGGCCTACTGTGAATTCCTGATTAGGGCTCGACCCGCCGAAAGCCCGGCAGGTTCCCAGGCCAAAACTTAATTAACACCTTCCCTCCTCTGGCCGGTCTCAGAGAGCATTTTCGCTCTTCTTTTTTTTCATTTTTTTATTTTCTTCTCTCGGTTGGTAAATTAATGATGTTGGAAGATTCGGTGAGCCTCTTCTCGTCTGTATGGTGAGATGCCGTTCTGTACCTACGGGTATTGTTCGCATGGCTGGAAAATTTTTTACCGGGGGAATTTACGGTACAAGTGGCTGCAATGATGGAATGTGTTCCGAAGAATTTGTTCTTGTAGTAAATTAAAAAATGTTTGTTTTTAAATTAATGATTACCTATCGCATATTTTTGTAGATATTTCAATATGAATTAATTTTGTTGTAAGTCTTTTCTTGTAATTGCGTTTTGTTGATTCCAGTTGTAAAATTATTATTTTTTAAATATATACGTACATATACCTTCAATAATATTTGTCTTGAAGATTCGCAAGTTTTCAACATTCACTTTAATTATTTATCAGGACCGGAAATTTAGAATTTTCCAGAGTTTAGCTAGAACTTTTCCGAAACTATTTTTAAAAAATTCTGCTCCAAATTAATTAAGAGATTTTTTTCTCTGAAAATATGAGATTTATTTTCATAAGGATTAGAGATTTTTTGAACGTTTTAAAATTTTTTTTAAACATTTGGATATTCCCCTTAAAAATTGAGAATTTTTTTTTTCAAAAATTTAAGCAATATTTTTACAACAAGAAAAATCAGTAATTTTTTCTTTTTTCTTCTCTCTCTAAAAATGAAAAAAAAAAAACGATTTTTATTGAAATATTTTTTAACCCCCAAAAAAATGTTCCCCTCCCCCAGAAAAAAAACAAAACAACCATTCAAAGAGATTTTTCTAACTAAAATTAATGAACATTGAATTTTTTCAATAAAAATCAAAAGATAGATTTTCAAGCCAAAAATTGAGATTTAACTGAGAAGATTTCTTTCCGCTAAAAAATGAAATGTAGATTTTACTTGAGATATTTTTTTATACAAAAACATAGATGGTCTTTTTTTCCAAAAAATTGTAAGATTTTTTATTCCAAAATTTTTTTTAAAAAATCCCAAAATTAATTTGAAAGTCTTTTTTTCAAAAGTTTTTGAAATTTTTTTCAGTTTAGAAAAATTGACAAAGAGGGGAAAATCTTGTAATTTTTTCTCAGAAAACTATTTTTCAATTCATTTTCTAAGAAAAAATTTCCTTGATTTTTTTTCAATTGGATTTTATACAAATACCGAAATACATAAATACCTTACCTACCTAATGTTTTCCTCAATTCTTTTAAAAGTGGAAAACAGCGAACAAATACCTAATAATTCTTTTTAAAAAATTTAAAAAAATTTTACGAGTTTTTTTTTTTTTTTTTTTTGAAAAATTCGCTTAATTTTTTTGGAAGAAAAAAACTTTAATTTGCAACGTTCAAGAAGTACAAATCTCACCTTCGTGATCAATTTTATACTCATTCCTACCATAAATAACAAATTAACAAAGTACCAATTTCTAACGATTTCAGATTTTTTATTGTACCAAAGTACGTAAATTTTTAATCTGGATGAAAATTTGAAACATATCTGACTCACTAATCAAGTAATGTACTCGTATGTTGTAGTGATGAATTTGATTGGTGACAAATAATGAGGAATTGAGAAGTACCTGATAAATCATTCCAATTTCTTTCATTCTTTTTTTACAAGACGAGGGTAAACTGTAAAAGGAGACTTTTTTTTTGTAATTCATTGTTTTTGTTTCTTAATCTGCAAGTAAGTATTTTCCATTTATTTCTTGAAAATTCTTAGCCTCTTAGGAAGCTTAAAAAGAAGATGAGGATACGAATGTCGAATACGAATACAACTTCGAAAAATGATTATTAAAATCACATCATCAATGATCATTATATTTTTCAAAATATTCTTCGCCCAAAATGAAATTCCCATTTTAAAAGTTTAGTTAAATTATTATTATTGAAACAATGGACGATAAAAATAATAATACTAAATAAATCGTTTATTTACGTTTACAAAATTAGATTACAAACAACTTACAACTTTACAAGTATTTTTTTTTAAATAAAAAAAATAAAAATCGTTTTTGTTTGTTCAACATGACGTCATCAGTACTGCCTAATAAAATACAACTGAAAAGCCAAAATAAAATTGTGTTGTCATATTGCTGACGCTTTGACTATAGTCAAAGTGCTGACGTCACAGGTTGGCTGACGAATCAACGACACGTATTAAAAAACGCCGAAAAATGACGCGTTCTTATCACTTCGTAATTTTTTTCAGCACTTCATGATTTTTCATCTCATTTCGGATTCATCATTTTTGTGAGTAGTCAAAAATAGTTTGAATAATTCATCAATTCGAATAATTCTTTCTTTGTATCGGAGAGTACTACTGAACAAAAAATGGCTGTAGTTTTGGCGGAGTATTTCAAGAATTTACTTCTTTTCGTATTCACTCCAGAATGCTACCAAACTGTATTCGTCGAAAATGATTTCTTCCATGGTAAGTTTCATTTTTATTTTAAAATTATTTCATCCTATAACCATCATGAAATTGTTTGTTTCAGTTCCATGTTTGAAATCTGCGATCAGCAAGAGTCTCGGATATGGAATCATCACCGGATCCGTTTTGGGTAAGAAATTTTCCAAATTACCTAAATTATACTTATATCATCACGTATGTAATTTATATTCTTAATATGTCGCAGTCAAAGTACCCCAGATCGTGAAAATATCCAAGAACAGGAGCGCCGAAGGGATCAGTATTATCGGTCAACTTTTGGAGCTTTACGGTGTAACCGCAGCTGTGGCCTACAGTTACGTGAAACGATTCCCATTCAGGTTGATATACTTTCTATCGCATCTATAATACTTTTGAGAATTGATTTAATTTGAATTTACATATTTGTCGATTTTCATTGTTTTTATACAGTTCTTGGGGCGACAGCGTATTCGTATTAGCTCAAACCAGCACAATAGCCGGTCTAGCGTTACATTTCAACAAAGGCAACTTACCTTGTTTCGTTTTCCTGGCCGTTTACTCAGTTTTGGTTTATTTGAGCGTATCCGGTTTCTTGACCGTTCATATATTATGGTTTTTCCAAGCATCTTCGGTACCTATAATGTTCATCGGTAAAGTACGTATCTGTAGATCTACGAAATATCACCGAACCGACGATCAGTACGAATTAGAATATTAATCGGTGTCCATTTTAACAGATGATTCAAGTGTATCGTAATTATCAAGCGAAATCTGTCGGACAACTTTCTCTAATAACGTACACATTGCTGTTTCTCGGATCACTTGCTCGTGTATTCACATCAGTCCAAGAAACCGGTGATTTCATCATAATATTAACGTATTGCTTGGGTACCTTTGCATACGGTATTATATTGATACAATTCTACATCTATCCGAGCAGCGGAGCAGCTAAAAAACCTGCTCGAAAGAAGCAACAGAAACCCCAGCCACCGCCGAAAAAGAAGAAACAACGTTAAACGGTTTATAAGATGTATTTTGTATAAATTCTCTCAAATGTTAAAGTATTCCTTTTTTGTAGGATTGCGCATTTATTATGGCGTTAAAGTTATACGAAAATATTTGTAGAAGCGTGGATACCAAAGTTTCTCCATTTATTTTCTCTTCGTAGTCTAAAATTATTATTGTTACCTTGTTTTTTCTTTTATAAATATTCATTTCAGAAACAAAATTGTATGAAATTGTGATCATACGTTAATGTAATACGTGAGCACGTCTGTATTGTGTATAAATCGTAGTCGACGGATCATTATAAATTTTAATGAGTAGTGTTTAGGTTCGAACTTAAATCACTGCCGTTAACAATAAGATCTGAATTTTGTAAGTAATTATGTGTATAAAAATTGATTTCTTTCACGAGCAAGTTCGCAGGATTAGTCTATTGCTTTATATAGATAAAATTTTTTATACTATTCACTTTTATTTATGTATAAAACTAGTATTTATTGAGGTCGTGATTTATTGCAATGGTAGATTTTTCTCTTTGTTATATTAATTAAATTTCTTTATTATCTTTAAAAGACGCATTCGGATATATATTTTGTAAATTTGACATTAAAAAAAAAAATATGTTAAAACGTCGTCACTTATTAAATTATTAAATCGATTATCTACGTTGATTATGTGCTTTAGTTTTTGTTTTGAATGACGCAAGGAACAGATAGAATGATGTAGATGAAATAATTAGGAAAGTCAACTTCATTTTCTGATTTTTATTCATCATTTTTTTTTTACAAAATAACAGCTACTTACATAGTAAGTTAACTGAATAACAAAAATTGAGGCAAAAAAAATAAGGAAACTGAATTGAGAAATTTTACACAAATAATTTACACAGACGCACACTAAACTCGTAGAAATTAATGATCATCGAGTTTTTTCTTCTTTTTATCATCCGGTCTGACTATTTTTGGAAATAAAATACCGTAAAAGCCTCTCTTATCTTCGGTTATGGCTTTTTTTTCTGTTTCTACCATACCTTTTATGGCATCTTTTTCTTGATTGTAAATTTTAGCCAATTGCTTGGGTGTTTTGTTCAATATTAAATCTTTTCGGTCGTTTAACATCGATTTGATTTTATCCTTGGGTGGAATAGGTTTGATGTAGCCCCAATCTTTGAGATATTTAATCGAAAGCGTTGTTCCTCCTAGGGGAAAAAAATCGAGTTGAATTCATAATTTTACGAAAAGATCCATGTTTGAAAATCATTACCTAAAGTGACCGTATATCGGATAGGCGTGGCGATTTTATAAAGGGCATAAGCAATAGCGATATACCCCATGGTAGAGTTTCCATTCCTCAATTTTTCCACCAGTTTCTCGCCGGCTCCGATTGTTTCCAGCATACTAGCTATATCTACTCCACTGCAATAAAATCAAAATAATACTTATACTCGTTTTCACACTAATGACTTATAATATCACTTAACAAGTTATCTGCATACCTTTTAGCTAGATAGTAAAATGATGAAAACCAAAACGCAGAAGTGACCAGATGCACTGGAACGAGAACATACCAATAGTCACGATACATTTGTTTGAAACGCTGCAGCAACGAAGGAGGTTTCTCATCGGTTTTCACTTCGGTACCTTTTTCCTGAGGGGTTTCCGAAGCCGATTTATTATTTGTGCTGTAATGCCTGAGAGCAACACACGATGTGTTTTCATAATTGAGAGAATTACTATTCACGTATTTGAAATCACAGGGCACCGCATTCAGTACTGTAATCATTAATCAAAGTTTAGAAAGTTAGCAAGAAGAGAGGGATTAGTAATACACAATTTAGAACTAAAATTCAATTACCTGGAAATGCATGTTTACTCCTGAGGATTCGAATTCTCGAATAATTGCATAAATTATTTAAAGGGATTTGATTTTTTGGAACACTTATTGCACTAAATTTGGTAACGTAGGAAGTATCGATGGGATTAACTTTCCTCACAGGTAGTCTGAGGTATGTGAATTTCCATAAATTACCCGCCATCGTCACTAAATTAATTATTTTTCGTAATTAATCGCAAAAAAGTACAGTATTATTTTATAGCGGTTGGTTTCACATTTTTAAGTTTTAATAAAAAATGATAATAATTACGTGATAACATTTGTGCTTGTTGTCTTTGTACAAGTCGGACAAGGGCAAGCTCAAAGGCTCATTGACCACATTCGAACGAAGATTCACTGTTTATGTTGATAAACACTCACACAAAGACACATACAGTCACGACGGTAGAAAATTGAAAACAACGTTAGCTCTTTGCGTTTCGCATATATCTAAAATTTCACTGTTTTTAAACTGATTTTTTAATCATGAAAATGAAAATTATGAATAATGGAAAAATTGTAGGTGGAAAGCTCATGAAATCAGCTTTCTAATGAAGTATTTACATTGCAAATACCTTTAATATTTTTAAAAATATGGCCTTATCAGTTCAAATATTTCGTGAACATTCACGCGACCAACATGACTTCGGCCGTGTTATTCATCTTAAAATTTGGTTTTGTTAAAAAAACGCTAGGATCGCTATATAAAATCAAAAATTTTCATTGAAGTAAATTTTCGTTTTTTATCTATTACGTACCAATTTTCTCTCTTCCTTCAATAATATTGTCATTTCAATCAATAAAAATCATAATTACTTGACAATATAGTATAAAAAATTGAAAATTAAAGTAACTAAAATTTGCAAACAGTTAGCTGATAAGAGGTAGCAAAAGTGATAAAGCTATAGTTTTGGACAGAATGGATCAATTTAGAAGGTAGATACGTCAAAAGAAAGCTCTTTTCATGTGCTTTTCGATTTTAAAATAATATATTAAAATTAATCTAATTACAATGCCGAAAAATGCAATTGAAAATCATGAAAATCTTATATATATGGCAATCGCTCATGCTTAACGTTGTTTTCATTTTTTTCCCCATCGTGTCACTTTGTGTATGTTGCTTAATCGTACGTTCAATCTCGTTCGAATGTGGTCAATTCAAGTCATGGAAAGAGTCGTTCGCCGAAATTTTTATTTTTAATTTAAATTTTTAATTATGGTACCCGATATTAAAAAAAAAAAAAAAAAAACTAGAAAGAAATTTCAAATTTGTGCATCCGTGCGGTGAAGGAGAGTAAGGTAAAATAATAACAGAGACTTTTTTAGTTTTTTAGGACAGAACATATTTTTGTCTTGTCCAGCAAAAATGTTCATCATTCTCAATTTCTGATTTTCTCACAAATCAAAATGAAATGAATGTGACGGGAGGGCTGGCAACTGACAAGACACAAGTTACAAAATATTATTACAAATACAATGTAAAAAAAAAAAAAAAATTGAAATTTCCTGTACCACACCACATATCATTCACACTTCACAGTTTCACACCATCTGGACTGAACGTAAGAAAAACTGGCAGTTTTTTCGTTTTTTCTCAACCCTAAAACTGTTTTCTCGAGTAATCATTATGAGGAAATAAATTCCATCAATTTTGTGGAAATTAAAATTCATGTATCAGTTTTGTTGAATTCCAAAATATTTGGCAACATTTTTGACAAAGGTTACCATTTGATTCAATGCAAAATCTTACCTTAAGCAAATTTCTGAAAATTTTCATTTTCAGCAAAATTTGAAAAATTAAAAATTGCATATTTTCAATTACAAAGGCTACCATTTGATCGTATGCAAAATCTTACCCTAGGCGAATTTCTGAAAATTTTCATTTTCAGTAAAATTTGAAAAATTAGAAATTGCATATTTTATTCAATGAAAATTGCTACCTCAAGATCCAAAGCAAAATCCTCCTCTATCTGAATTTGAAAAAATTTTAATTTTCAGAATTTCAAAAAATAACAATTTATATTTTTTTGATTACAAATGATACCAATTGATCCTATGCAAAATCCTACCCTTACTGAATTTCTGATAATTTTTATTTTCTTTAAATTTCAAAAAATGAGAAAATGCATTTAATCAATGAAAAAAGCTCCCTAAGATCCAAAGCAAAATTCTTTTCTGTTTGAATTTGTAAAAAATTTAATTATCAGAAAATTTCAAAAAATGAGAAATTGCATTTATTCAATAAAAAATCTGTTCTAAAATCCAATGTAAAATCCTCCTCTGCCTGAATTTGTAAAAATTTTAATTTTTTTAATTTTCAGAAAATTTCAAAAAATGAAAATTTGTGTTTTTTCATTTGCAAAGGCTACTATTTGATCCAATGCAAAATCCTACCCCTACCGAATTTCTGAAAATATTTATTTTCAATAAAATTCAAAAAATTAGAAATTGTTTTTTTTTTTTATTATTATTACAAAGGCTACCATTTGATCCAATGCGAAATCCTACCCTAAGCGAATTTGTGAAAATTTTTATTTCAGTAAAATTAAAAAAATTAGAAATTGCATTTATTCAATGAAAAAGCTACCCTAAGATTCAATGCAAAATCCACCTCTGGCTGAATTTGTAAAAATTTTAATTTTCAGAAAATTAAAAAAAATGAGTTTTTGAAAAATTGCATTCATTTAAGGAGAAAAGCTACCCCAAGATTCCATACAAAATCCTCCACTGGCGGAATTTTTAAAAATTTTCATCTTCAATAAATTTCAAAAAATTTTAATTTTCATATTTGGCAATTTTTTTCAATTCCTGCAGATTTGGCAATGAACAATAAATTGAACAACTATACATGAACTATACCTACAGATTGTTCATTTCATAAATTCATTCAGTGCCGAAAGTTGGCAACGTTGCTAATATACGTGTTTTGAAAAAAATAAAATAAATCGTGAATCAATCATCATACCTTCGGGCTATTGCACTTCTCAGTAGAAAACGTACTCACTACCTACCTACGTCATTAATGGTTAATAAATTAACCCTGAAATTATCACACGATATTCCTCAAGCTTCGAAGATCCACGAATTGAACTCGTATTTTGTGTGAGGTTAATCGCATATAATAATATTATCACCAATATTTCATACCGAGAGTAGGTTGTATTATTTTGCGAATTGCGATTATTCGTCATTTATTATTTCCAGTGGCATAAAACTAGATAGGAAATATTGCGTTTAATTTACAAGTACATAGGTATTCGAAATGTTCTTCGAAACCTAATGTTATCTTGACGTCACTCAAATGAAACATCATTCTATTTAATATGTTGTTATTTTTACTTTACGATAGTCTCGATCTACCTACTAATTAGTAATCAAGACGCAGACGAGCCGTCCCAACAAAGTTATCATATATCAGTCATGTATGATAAACCGGTTATCTCGAGTTGGGTAAATCCAACGATACAACGTAAAAAATATATTTAAAATTTGTTATTAAAAAAATTTAGTAAAAAAGAAAGAACGTTGATACAAAAATGCAAAAATAATAAATAATTAGTACGGTCTAAACACAGACATGGTATTAATTTCTGTCGAAAGCCATTCGCTGTTCGCTTCTAAAGACGCATAAACTCCTGGAATTTCATTACCGCAACCAACACCCCAAGAAACAATACCGACTTGGATGAATTTTTTATCATTAGTTCTCGACGCGCAAAATAATGGTCCTCCTCCATCTCCCTGTACAAATTAAATTTATTTTAGGATTAAAAATGAAATTGGCACGGGTAACCTGAAATAATGATTTTTTCACCTTGCAGGAATCAAATCCTTTTTGTCCTCCAGCGCATAAAAAGCTACCATCGAGATTGAAATTCTTGCCCAGTTTCGTTGTATGTAATTTTTGCTGGCATTCTTCGCGTTTCACAATTGGTAATTCGACTTTTTTCAGTTTATGTTGGATATTCGCGTCGGCTGAAAAAAACAATGAAGAATACATAGGTATGAAATTTTATGTGTTTTAAATTTTTTTTGTTGAAGTAGTTATCTTTCACTCACTAAAACTATTCTTTCCCCAACCAGTGGACCAGCAATTTTGGGGTCTGTATGAGTTGGGTGCGACATAAGGAGTATTAACCAAAGGAGCACAAATACTATTCACGTGTGATTCGTAATGGAATGGTTCTTTGACGCTTAGTAAAGCCATATCGTTGTATAATCGCTTAGCATTGAAATTCGGATGTATGTGGACAGCATTTATAGTCCGTTCTTGATGAGGGTAAGTTTCATTAACATCGCTACCAATGTTATATTCTCCGGCACGAACTCTCAGTAAAGACATATCGATATTGCTGCAAGGTATGATGCGATTAACCAAAGTAACTAAAGATAACTAGATAGGTTTTTAACGATCCACCTGCTACCTGCTATTATTAGTATTACAGTCAAAAATTAAAATACTTTGCAGTCGGAACGTTTAACACTATTTTGTGGTTAATTCATAGCCTGGGACTTATTTTTTTAAAAGTGAGCTGGGGTTGAGGTTCCATTCTTTTGAGGCCTCATTTTCCAAGGGACCACCACTTCTCCAACAATCACCCTATCTCTGTACCCAGGCCCTACTTAATGGGGGAGTTAGATGGGACGGGACAGTAGTATCCGGGTTTGGAGGTTCTAGGGGACCGAAATCGTGAATAAATGAAGCAAATTTTGGCTTTTAATAGCTGAACAAAGAAAAAGAGCCCCTGGGCCCAGAATTCAATGAATAGGGTTCATCTGTGTACCTATTTTACGCCTGAAAAAAAAATCATTTTCGAGCTAAATTTATAAAAACATTCAATTTTGAGCGAAATTGAAGTAAGATAAATTTTGAGCAAAATTAAAAAAAAAATTTTGAGCGAAATTGAAAAAATAATTTTTGAGCAAAATTGAAAAAATCAATTTGGAGCGAAATTTAAAACAATTTATTTTTGAGCGAAATTTAAAACAATTTATTTTTGAGCGAAATTGAAAAAAATTCCACTTTGAGCAAAATTGAAATAAGAACAATTTTGAGCAAAATTGAAAAAATGATCCAAATTGAGCAAAATTGAAAAAAATAATTTTTTAGCAAATTGAAAACAATCAATTTTGAGCAAAATGAAAAAATTTAATTTTGAGCAAAACTGAAAAAAATTGCAATAAGAACAGTTTTGAGCAAAATTTATAAAATAATTTTTGAGCGAGCAAAATTGAAAAAATCAATTTGGAGCAAAATTTAAAACAATTTATTTTTGAGCGAAATTGAAAAAAAAAATCCACTTTGAGCAAAATTGAAAAAATTATCCAAATTGAGCAAAATTGAAAAAAAGAATTTTTTAGCGAATTGAAAACAATCAATTTTGAGCAAATTGAAAAAATTTAATTTTGAGCAAAACTGAAAAAAATTGAAATAAGAAAAATTTTGAACTAAATAAGAAGTAGGAAAAAAAACAATTTTGAGCGAAATTGAAAAAAATTCCACTTTGAGCAAAATTGAAATAAGAACAATTTTGAGCAAAATTGAAAAAATGATCCAAATTGAGCAAAATTGAAAAAAATAATTTTTTAGCAAATTGAAAACAATCAATTTTGAGCAAAATGAAAAAATTTAATTTTGAGCAAAACTGAAAAAAATTGCAATAAGAACAGTTTTGAGCAAAATTTATAAAATAATTTTTGAGCGAGCAAAATTGAAAAAATCAATTTGGAGCAAAATTTAAAACAATTTATTTTTGAGCGAAATTGAAAAAAAAAATCCACTTTGAGCAAAATTGAAAAAATTATCCAAATTGAGCAAAATTGAAAAAAAGATTTTTTTAGCGAATTGAAAACAATCAATTTTGAGCAAATTGAAAAAATTTAATTTTGAGCAAAACTGAAAAAAATTGAAATAAGAAAAATTTTGAACTAAATAAGAAGTAGGAAAAAAAACAATTTTGAGTGAAATTGAAAAAATTCATTTTTGAGCAAAATTGAACAAAAAATCAATTTCGAGCAAAATTGAAAAAATTTTACTTTGAGCAAAATTGAAATAAGAACAATATTGAGCATAATTGAAAAAAAACAATTTTGAGCGAAATTGAAAAAATAAGCAAAATTGAAATAAGAACAATTTTGAGCGAAATTTAAAAAAAAAACAATTTTGAGTGAAATTGAAAAAATTCAATTTTGAGCGAAATTGAAAAAAATTGATATAAGAACAACTTTGAGCTAAATAAAAAAAAAATCAATTTTGAGGGAAATTGAAAAAATTTAATTTTGAGCGAAAATGAAAAAAATCAATTTTGAGCTAAATAGAAAAAAAACAAGTTTGAGTGAAATTGAAAAAATTCTTTTTTAGCGAAATTGAAAAAAAAAATTGAAATAAGAACAATTTTAATTTTTGGGGTAGGTACCTAAATATTTTTTTCAATTTTTTGGGTTGAAAAATCATTTAATTTCATCTCAGAAAATTTTTTAAAAATTTTCTTGGAATAAAAAATAATTGTTAGGTAAGTACCTTAGTTTTTTGAAGTCGATGCAATTTTTTTTTTTTTATTTCTAGTAGGTAAATGAATATGTAATGGAAAACATTTTCTCTTTTAATGTTTCTGAGCAAAAAGTCATAGTTTACATTCAATATTTAAAAATTGCCAAAGATATCGTCCCTAAAACTTATGAACTGTACAGTACATATAATAGGTTTGGCCTACACTCACTTGACACAATGAGCAGCGGTCAAAACGATATACGGAGATATTAAGGAAGCTCCGCATATTAATTCGCCAGTATTGGATAAATCATTTGATCGGAATAAAGCAACCATCCATGGAAATTCGCCAAATACCGTTTCCGCATCTACGAGTTCATACCGGTTTTAAAATGGTATGCGTGATTTATATTTCACAACAGAACGTATGGATGGGTTGCACGAATAAATGGGGATACATGAACGTATACGAGTAGGTACCTACTTTCTTCAGAATTTACAATTTTTGTATTAATGTTGATTATTGAATCAATTTCACTTTCGCTGGGACCTGAGTTTACTGTTGTTCCCTTGATTCCACACTCTGGTTCGACTTGAGGAGCAGAACTACTTGTAGGTTCGGATGATACGGGTAATCGCACTTCGGTAACGGGCTGTGATGGAAGGTCCACTGGTGGTGTCGGAGGAGGAGCTGAAGGCACCGTTGATGGAGGCAGAGTACTCAACTCGGAAACTAAAGTATTGTTGGCAATAATGCTATTTGGCGGGCAACAAAAATCAGGAGGTTCGCAGGGAAATCTAAAAATATTCATAGAAATGATTAGTATAAGACGTGCTGCTCATCAAAGATAATGCATTCGTGTCTAGTATCTGGTATACCTAGGATTGATGACGCTTTCGATGTTCGTTTCCTCATCCACTGGCGCTATCGGGGATACTTGGTAATCAATGCATCGCCAGAATGCTACACAAATACAACTGGAATCTTGGCTAGGGCTTGGCGGTGGTGGTGGTAGCGGCGATGAAGACTCTATCAAAGGAGATGATGCAGCTAATTCTGATGAGGGTTCCATTCTGCAGCAAACATTGTCGGTAGCACATCTTTCTCTGAGCAAAGAGCAGACATTTTTTTTTATTTTACGCAATTCGCAAAAGACCAGTAGTTGATGTCGAGGTCAGTGAGATGACGCATGTTTTCAAATTATTTCACTTTATAGAAGATAACAACACATATGCAACGCAGGAGTAAAATTTCATTGTTTAAGTCTTAGGAGAAGCAGACACTCATGGCCAGGGGGTTCCCCGGCTAACAATTTCCGCGTGATTTTGGGTCGAAAACGCGGTGGACTATAGTGAGCACGTGAGCAGTACTGCGCTGTAATTCTCATTTTCGCGAGGCAGTATCACAGCGGCTTTTTAGCGTTTGCATCGCGTTCAATGATTAATGATTTTTTTGGACCCCCTGCAGTGCGTCTCTGAGAAGCATCGTCAGAGCAGTACAGCAGCAGTATACGGCGTTCAACAGGGTCACGGAAGAATATTAGAAACGTGCGCGAACGTGACACTATCTGAGGGCAGGATTACAGCATTAGTATAGCGTCTACAGCTGCGCATGTTTCAAGGACCCCCTGCTGTTTGTGAATATGGTTATCGCTATTGTACCAAAAAAAAAAAAAAAAAACAGAATAATGAGGGAGGAAGAGAGTGAAGAGGATATGCAGAATTCATTTAAATCACAGCAAACCACCACCGTACACCAATATATGTTCTATTGGTTTAACGTGGTTTTATTCGCGGATCCGGTTGGATTTGAACTCGAGACCTTTTGCACGGTGAGCCACCACGTTAACAATTCTGCCACCATGTGTATTGGATGGTTAGGCATAAACGAAGGTACAGATATGAAAAATGCATTTGAGAATACTCGTATAAGTAGCTCTATAACTGTGAGTAGGTTCTTATTTTTATTTCCTATTAAAACATTATAGACTGGTTTTTAGAGTCGTCCAGGAAAGTGACAAATAAAAAAGAAAATGATAAAGATTTTTTTGACTTGGAATTTTTTTTTTTTAGAATGTTTCGCATCGCAGCAGAGAAGCTCAGTTTAGCTTATTTTTCTTGAGGGGTTTCGAAGTTTTGAAGAAAATTCCAAACTTTGCTGCCAAAATTTTACAGAAATTAAAAGCTATTCACCTTATTCTACTCTCCCCCGCCAAACAAAGCACGAAAAAATTGGTAACAATTATTAACTTTTCGAAAGTAAAATTTCAAAAGGCATAATTTCAGGACAATTTTTGAAAAATTGAGTCAAATTTGAAGAGAACAAATTCTCGTTTTGGAGAAATAATGTCGGAGGACTGTATAAATTTTTTTGTTAAATTATAATTAATTCAAAAATTTTACCTAATAATTTTTTGAAAAATTTGAATAAGTAATTTTTTTTTGAAAAAATACCAAATTCAGTGTTTAAAAAAATCTTCAAACAATTTTAAATCGATTTTTGAAAAATAAAGCCTGAAATTAAAGCTGATGACACATAAAATCTTTAAAAAATAATAAATTTCTCAACGAATTTTTGGAAATAAAAAAGGTTTTAAAAAAGTAACAAAAATGTACCTACTGAACAGGCCCGAACTGAAGTCAGAATATCGGAGGGGCAAAATCTCAAAATTTCCGACTCATTTTTGAAAAATTATCCGACTGCATGTTTCCAAAGTCTTTAAATTTCCGTCTCAATTTTCGAAAAATGATTAACTCAAAAAAATTGATAAGTAGGTAAACGTGATTTTTTTTCTTTCTTAAAAAGATGGAAATTTTTTCCTCCAAAGAAATTCATAAATGTTTTTGTGCTTTTTTTTTATTCCAAGAAATGTAAGATTTGTTATTCTTCGTAAAGAAATGGGGAAGATTTTTTTCATTTTTTTCTTATTTATATTGTAATAGGTGGGGCGGAGATTTTTTCATTCTAAAAACTGAATATTTTTTCTAGAAAAACCTGAGTTTTTTTTTACTCCAGAAAAAATTTTCTAATTAAAAAAAATTAAGAGACTGAAATGTTCCTAATTTCAAGTTTTCGTTCAGTGTTTAAATTTTTTTTTCAAGAAATTGAGATTTCTTTTCAAGAAATTGAGATTTCTTTTCAAGAAATTGAGATTTCTTTTCAAGAAATTGAGATTTCTTTTCAAAAAAATTGAGATTTCTTTTCAAAAAAATTGAGATTTTTTTCTTCAGGGAAAGTGAAAAATTTTTTGCTACAAAACACTAATAATTTTTCCCCAAAAGGTTTTAGAATTGAAAAAAAAACAAGAAAATGAGGTAAAAAATTGTTTTTTTTTCTCAAAAATTTGAAAAAAATTTTATCAATTTTTATTACATCGAAAAAATGACAAATTTTTTCATATCTACTCCAGGTAAATCAAATAAGCACCATCCTTTATTCCAAAAAAATCTTTCCCCAAAAAAACTAGAAAAATATTTTCATCTATATACGTATAGGCCTACTTCAAAACAGTGGAGATTTTTTCCCAAAAAAATTGAAAAAAAACTTGGTCATTTTTTTGAAATTATAATTTCTTCTCTACAAAAATTAGAGGTTTTTTGCAAAAAGTGCAGTATTTTGTACCTACTTCAGGTAGCTAGGTAACAATTTCTTCTTTAAATTTTTTTTCTAAAAAACGTTCTTGATTAAAAAAATAGTTTGATATGAAAATTTTAAAAAATAAGTAACTTTCAAGTTTCAAGATAGTGTGAAAATTCTAGTAAAAAATTTTGAAACAATAAATAATAATTGAATTAAAATTATATTAAATAATTCTTGAAATTAAAAACCGATGAAAGTTTATAAAGTGAAAATTTTCAAAGAATAAATTTCACAAAGGCTAAGGTTAATCAGTAATTTTATTAAATTGAGTTGAAATTGAAGGAAAAATACCTTGAAATTTTGAGTAAAAATTAGAACAATTGAGAAGAGATTTTTTATTCATTGGTGTGCCTCAAATAGTATAAGATTTCATTAAATCATCTTAAAAACAAATCTCAAATGTACATTCATGGTATTTTGTGCAAGAAAATATTTCAGTTTTTTGAGACAAAAAATATTACAATAATTTTTATCAAAAAAAAAATTGTGAAAAAAAGTTTTCCATTTTTTTAAATACCCTATTGACGAAAAAAAAATTTGAGAATGCTAGCATCAGTTGCCTGTTTTTGAATCACTTTGAATGCTATTGCTAGCATCCTAGTAGCATTCTAGTAGCATTTTGTTAGCACTTGGTATTGTGCTAGCATGATGCTAGCACTATGCTAGCACCTGATAATGCTAGCATCTAGCATTATTAGGTGGTCCAAAAAAAGTCAACATGAATGCTAGCATTTTCGTAACACGTGCTAGCATAATGCTACTGATGCTAGTAATATGCTAGCATGCCCATGCAATGCTAGCAAAATACTAACATAATGCTTTATGAATTGTCGATTGGGTACCTACGAGTGGGTAATAAATTTTTTCATTTTTTCAGAAGAGAAAGGTAAAAAAATAAGTATTTAATTTTCTCAGAGAAACATATCCTGAAATTTTTTTGGCGGACCAATCTTTCTAATTAAAAAAAAAAAATCAGATTTAATTGCAATAAAAAATAATGCTGAAGTATAACTAGAGTAAGGACAATTTTTTTGATGCCCTCATAAAAAGTTTTAATGAATGGGCGATTTGAGCAAGAAGTTAAGTCCTTTCTATTTTTTGAGCTCTGCTTTTAAAATGAAATCTTTCTTTTATTTTTACCAGGAATGAAAAACGAGAAAGTCTCATATCAAGTTAAAATTTTTATCAATTTCTAAGGGAAAAAGTCTTAATTTTGTGTACCTACAGTAGAACCTCGATTATCCTATTTCTTGATTATTCAAGCAAAAAATTTGAACAGATTTCTTTCGACTATGTTTTTTCTAATAAAAATTGGTTAATTTTCTTTAGTATCCGTTTTCCTTTAATTTTTACACATAATTTACCTACCATATTATGCCCGGAAAAAATTCAGAGATTTTTTCCCTCAATAATTTTGAGAAATTTAATAGGTAGGTATACCTTTTTCGTTTGAAAAAATTTTATTCCAATTTTTTTAATCCAAAAATTGGGAATTTTTCATTTTATATTTATACGGGATAGAAATTTTTTTTACTTAAAAAAAAAATGAAAAAAGAAAAATATGAATTAAAATTTTTTTTGAATAAAAGTCCCAAATCACAAAAAAATTACAAAAAATTACGAATTTTTTCATTCCAAAAACTGATTTTTTTCCATTGGTTCTAAAAAAATAGGAAATTTATTTATTCCAAAAAATTATTTATTTTTTATTTAAAAAAAAAATTAAGTGAAAATCATCTCAATTTTTTTAAAGGGTCTCACAAAAATGAGAATTTTTTTGGTCATTCATTTTTCTGTAATTTTAGAATTTGATTCGATACTTTTTCGTTGTTTTCTACTCGACATTTCCATAAAATTTTTGCAATATGAATTATTTTTTTCGTTATTAATACTATCAGTTAATTTTAAAATCTTGTTTTTCAAAAAGAAAATTGTTGACCTATAGGTAAAACGTTTTTGTAAAATTGTGAGGCACCAGGGGCATATTAGGTCAGTTTAATCTTAAAAATCTGAAAATGTATTTAGATTATAAATAAAAGGTCTATCTATTCTACTTTACAATTTCGATTTTTTTTTTAAATAGTGGTCACGATAATATGTAGATGTAAGTACTGTGTGTGTGTACTCTCTGCCGTGACGCAGCTGAACGCCGCTGAAATCCAGCTGATAAAACGCTACCACACATGACGTGCCTATGATACTGCTCTCAACAGCTCTTATGCCGCTGATGTACACTTGTACAGCTCTACCTTGCCTATTGTCTCATATGTGTCCTTTCGCACGCCTGCTGAGTTCAAGTTGAATGGACTTACAGTGACATACCGCTGTAATACTGCTCTTCTGACGCTCTACATTTTTAACAGCAGTATTTCAGCTGCATTTGGACAATAGTGCGCGTTTTAGAGCTGTAGCGCGTTTTACAGCAGTAAAACAAAGCAAAAACGCGTTATTTCAGCAGGAAAATACAGCGGTTGAACGCGGAAATTGTTAGCCGGGTTCAGGTAGATACATTTGTACCTGCACCAGGAGTGTTTAGGGGCCCAAGATTTCAGTTTTCAATAGGCCTGCATTAAAAAGGGAGTATTTTGTGTCCCTGAGCCTGGAATTTGATGAGTAGGCCTATCAGTAAATCGAACCAAAGTCTTGAAGTTACTTTACAGAATTAAAAATTAAATCCCCCTCCTAAGGATGTGGATGTGGATCTTTAGATGCAAATCTTTTGCAGATCCAATGAGGCAAAAGATCTAGATCTGGATCTAGATCTTTTCACTAATGGATTTGCCCTTCTCTGTGACATAGGTATAATTCTAATATCAAATTAAACAAAACAATTGGTAGGTACACTTACTGATTATCAGAACTTGTCCCATCGACTACATTACTACTTTCGCACAAATGGAAAAGAATACACTGGCACGGTTCTTCGATACTTCCGAAGCTCTGACGAAGGCTAATCGTCTGCTTGGTACCATTCTTTGCAGCAGTATTTACACCAACGGTAGTTTTATTACCAGCAACAGGTCTAGGAGTAGTTGGCTTCACCGTTGACGATCGAGTTGTCTGTTTTGATTTTGGAGTCGTAGTCGTAGCTGCGATTGTTAATCCAATCGAACATCCTAGCACCAAAACTAACACTACCGCGGAACTATACATGTTGCGAATCAGTTCTAAACTACGGTCCACTAAACGAAGAGTCAGGTATTTAAAATGCAAACCCTATAATCCCGTCGCCTCTTCGGCGATTCGCAAAGTGTAATTATCTTGGAGTACAACGCGTGTTATTTATAGTCAAGATAGAACTGGCTATTCGTCGAAACACCGCTCACACGCTGCGCATAGCATACTGACGTGAAAAACTAGACGTAGGTACCTATACCTACTACCTAGGTTAGAAAAATACGTATCTATTCATTCGTACGAATATTCAAATTTATATCAAACAGGTTATTCAACGAGGAAAAAACAACACGATTAGACATCGCACCAAGGAGGCCACTGTCAGCTTCCGAGCATCCAAGTAGGGGGAGGGATAGGCGACGTAGAATCAATTTTAGAGGTTTTCGAGATAAATAACATTAATCGTACATTTAAGTTTTATCTAGGTAACAAGGTTACTAGCTATTATTATAATTGAAACCTTTGGTTTGGAAAAACTCGAAACTGTTTAAATTCAATTTCATATCTTAATTAGGGACAAAGTGTAAATTTGGACGTACGTATTAGAATTTAGAATGCCATTAATGTGTTCATATTCATACAAAATCATGATAGTAAAAAAATGAGATAATGAATTGTAGGTATTGGATGAAATTTACAGGTAGGTATTCGCCTATTTGGACCTTTTTTAGCATAGGTAGATATTTTTAAAAATATGGTCGAATTTTACCAGCAAATTCCCGTTTACAGTTGAAAATTTCATGAATTGTAGGTATTGGATGAAATTTACAGGTAGGTATTCGCCTATTTGGACCTTTTTTAGCATAGGTAGATATTTTTAAAAATATGGTCGAATTTTACCAGCAAATTCCCGTTTACAGTTGAAAATTTCAAACTGTCAAAACCCCACGAAGAAGTAAATCAAAATTGCTCAAAATTCCAGGCTAGGGAACCATCAACTTCGTGCAATTTTTTTTCTAGTTAAGGCACAACATCCGGCATAAAAATATGACAACCTCAATGCGTTGAGAGCCAACAACACTTAATCATGTAGGTAGGTAGTTATTATTCTTTGAAACCCAATTTTAAAAATTGTAAAAAATATCCAACTTTAAAAATTGACCAATTTAAAAAATTTATCAAGATGTGAAAATTACCAAAAATCTTGCCAATTTTTAATTTCTACTCATGTTGATTTCTAAATTTTATCAAATTTTGTAAAATTCATCAACATTGAACATTTGATAAGTACTTACTAAAATTCCCAAACATCTTGAATTTTTGCCAGTGCTAGAATTGAACAAAATTACGAAGCGGAACGCATTTTGATGCAAATTGTTCGGGAGTGGCTAAATCCACAATAAGTAATCACATTGTAAGGGTGATGTCGTTCTTTTTCGTCCATCTTCTTTATTTTTGCGCAAGTTTTTTTTTTCAACGTTCAAACAAATTTTTTGCAAGTTTTTCTCTGATGTTTTATTTAAAACAAAATAAATCTATATTCTTTCACAAAATTGTGTACTTAAAATGTTTTTCATTTTAGGTAAGATGCAGTATTTATCATTTTTTATGTTTTAATTGTTTAATTTTTTTTTCAACAAGTCAATGAGTAATTAAGTACTTACTCAATTTTGAATTTAGGTACTTGAAAAAATTAATTTAAAATTTCAGTAAATTTGAAGAAAAAAAATTTGAAAAAAATTTTTTGAAGAAAAATTGGAATTTACTTGGAAAAAAAAAATAGAAATTACTCAATTAGAAGACAAATGTTGATAAAAATTATTAGAAAAATTCGAATGAGAAGTTAAGTTACCAATTGGGAGATGAAATAAGAACATTTTGATGGCCCATTTGAGAATGAAATCAATTGACAGTTTTATTGGAAAATGAGGGGGGATGATAAACAATTATTTTCCTGAAAAAAAAATAGTAAAAAAGGTTGGAAAAAATTTAGATAAAAAACTCAGAAATAAACTTGATAAAAAATTTACTTGAGAAAAAAATTCAAAAGAAAAATTTGAAAAAATATGGTAGAGATTTAGAAGCATTATGATGAGAAAATTTTATGAAAAATCTTTAAAAATCCAAATGAAAATTTAAAAAATAAATTTAATTACAAAATTCATTTTAAAAATTTCAAAAAATGAATTTGAAAAAATATGATGATTAGTTGCATTTTGATGTACAAATTATTGGAAAGTTAGAGTTTGAATGAAAAAATTTAAAAATAAAAAAAAAAGTTTCAACTTTTAAACGACAAACAGAAAAAAATTAATGAAAAATTTGAGGAAAAATAGTAATAAATTATTTGATGAATGATAAATAATTTTTTCAAGAAATAAAAATTGAAAATGGGAAAAAATGAAAAATTAAAAAAAATAAAAACCCTGGAAATTTTTTAATATTTTTATTAAATTAAACTTGGAAAAATCTCGATGAAAAATTTGAGAAAATATTTTATGTAAAATTAGTAAAAATTTGGATTAAAAATCAATTTCGGCAAAGTCTACTTTGCAGATGATAAATACAACCACGACAACGAGTTTTCAAACAAGAATATGAGATGAATTCTCGTTCGTTCATTCTCGTGATTACTTGTTGTGGATTTAGCCACTCCCAAATTGTTCGCATGTTGGCCAAGTCATGTCAAAACCCCAAATTGAAAATTGCTCCAATTTATTAATATTTTGTTAATCTCCTCCCCCAAGATCTTTTTTTTTTGGCTTGGTGTTCGATATTTTATAGCCTTTTGAAAACGATACGTATAAATTTTTGAAAAAAATTATCCAATCAATTTATCAATATTACGTTGCACATATGAAAACATTTTTATATTGTACAGGGTGTTCCATGAAGCGTCTGCAATAATTCAACTATAGGTACATAGATGCATCTCGAATAGGTAGTCAAACAAAAAATAAAATTATGATAAGTTGCCTATCTCGATTTTGAAGGGGCAGTATTTTCAGAAAATTCAAACTTTCGTCAATACAATTCATGAAACAGACGGTGCAAATCTTCAAGAGGAGTAAAACCAGTACCTAGGTAATGTTGAAAATCTGTCTATCTTTAGATGGGTAATTTATTCAAATAACTTTTTTTGTTCCTCTCAAAAGTTTTGGTAGAATTTTTCAATTCTCATGTCTCGACAGTGCCCTGTACTAATTGAGATAGGCAATACTTTCAACAAAAATTTCTTGACGTCATAACTCATTCAATTTCAAAAATAGGCATCCTAACGTAATTACAATTTTTCTTGTGTTTTCGAAGTGCTGGCAGGGTCGAAATTTTTTCAACGCAATGTTGCCAATTACTTTTGCTTAGAAATGCCAATTTTTCAATAGCGTCATCAATTTTCGAAATAGGCAACTTATAGCGACTTCCGAAAGTGACGTCAAATTTCTCGATGGTAGAAAATTGTCACGAAATAGGTTATCAAAATTTCGACGATATTATACTAGAGCTTTCAATGAAACATCGACGTTTTGGGAAAATTGATGAAAAATTCCTACCAGCGATATGTAAACAAACAAAAAAAATCATGTGATTGGAAGTTCCTATTGTAATAAAGTTGTTTGTTTGTCTACTCGAGTTGCATCTATAATTGAATTATTGCAGACGTTCCATGGAATACCCTGTATATTAATCCAATTTAAACGCTTTTTTGGTAATAAGAAATGAGAATTTTTTAAAGGATAGTTCCACATGGTTTTAAAAAAAAGTTTTATTCCGAGAAAATTGAAAAAACTTCCAAGACAGTTTTTCTTTTTCTATAAAAATACAAAAAATAAATACCTAGATTTTTTAATTGAATTTTTCTTTCACTATTTTTTTCTTCAAAAAATTGAGAAATAGGTACTTTTACTTCACAGAAATTGTGAAATTTTATCTTGAAAATTTAGTGATTTTTTTTCTCGAAAATTTGAGATTAATTCAACCCCCCCCCCCCCCCCCAGCAAAAAAGAGAGATTTCATTCTAAACAGAAAACCAGTTTTTTTTCGCTCCAAAATATTTTACAATAATCAAGCTAATTTTCTTTAAAAAATTTACGAATTCTTTTTCTCTAAAAATAAGAGATTTCATTCTAACCAAAACTACCAGAGATTTTTTTTCTCCGAAAAATGCAAGATTATTATTATTTTTTTTTAAATTCTCCAAAAAATTGAACGATTTTTATCTGAAAACTTGAGAAATATTATTTCAGAAAAACTGGATTTTTTTCTTCAAAAAATTTCAAGTTTTTTTTCCTTATAAAATATTTAAGAATAATTAAAATTTTATTTAAAAAAAAAGAGAGCTTTCTTTCTGCATAAAAAATAAACTTTTTCTATGAAAATTAAAAATTAAAAATTTTTCTTTAAAAATTTGAGAATAAATTTCATTAGGTACTTACTGTCTTCAGAAAAACTAAAATTTCAAATTTTGGTAAAATGGAACATACACGTATTACCTATTATCTTTGAAAGTGCAGTAGAACCTTGATTATCCGACTTCCAATTATCTGATTTCTCGATTATTCGAGCAAAAATTGCAACCGATTTCTTTCGATTTCAGTCGTTTGTAGTTATCCCTCATTGAGAGTATTACATAATACAGATGTGTCACTTCACGTCTAGAATACGTATAACTACATACAGGCCTGGAGAATTCTTTACAGATCTATTAGTCTAATGGTCATGTAAAAATTAACCAATGCCATACACATCAAAATGAAACAATGAAAAATTAATTTTGAATTTTCTTAATATTATGAAAACACTATGAACGTATTTATGACCCAGTCATGATCGTATATGATCCAGGGTGGCCTCCTTCACAGACTGACCATATATGACCATGCATGGTTCTGATCATATAAATGATCGTATGTGCTCCAATATAAAAAAATTTCCCCGGACGTTATGGCGCATAACGTTGTAGGCATGTTCGTAATAAAATGAATGAAAAGTACATCACGTTTATTTTTCGATTATATCTAAATGATCAAGAAAGGCAAGACGATAATAACACTAAGGTAACTAATTAATAATCAAAAAAATTATGTTTTTCCCCCAAAAATTTGAAAAATATTTTTTCCTTCAAAAATAAGGATCTAAGTAATAAGATTTTTACCTCCCCCTCCCCCCCAAAAAAACAACTGATAGGTAATAAATTTAATCTTAAAATAAATAGGTACCTACATTTTTTCTTTTAAAAAAAATTGAAATTTCGTTCACTATTTTTTTCTCCAAAAATTTGAGAAATACTTTTACCTTCTTCGCAGAAATTGTGAAATTTTCTCTTGAAAATTTAGTTAGGCATTTTTTTTTCGAAAACTCGGAAAAATTTTAACCACCCCCCCCCCTCCCCTCCTCCAAAGAGAGATTTCATTCTGAACAGAAAAACAGATTTTTCGCTCCAAAACATTTGTCAATAATGAAGTTCATTCTCTCAAGAAAATTGACGAATTTTTTCCCTCTAAGAATAAGAGATTTCATTCTGAATACCAAAGATTTTTTTCACCAAAAAATGAAAGATTTTTTTTTCAAAAAAAATCTCCAAAAATTTAAACGATTTGTACCTGAAAATTTGAGAAATATTACTTATTTCAGAAAAACTGGATAATTTTTTCTTAAAAAAATTGTTTTTTTTGTTGAAATAAATGAAATAAAAATTACCTACCAAAAATTTACCTATTCAAAAAAACTTGTGATTTTTTTTTTTCATTTTCAAAAAATAAGATCCCCCCCCCCCCCCCCATAAAAACCCTTGAGAATGGCCAGCCCTCTGGCCTCAACATTGGTTGAGAATGAAACCTACTAATTGGCCATAAAGAAATGAAATTGTCAAATCAGCCAAATGAAATGGTTGGGTTTATTCAGTGTCCACGTACTATTCCAAAACGTCGAAAAGCACCTACACCTATCTTAAGTAGGTATATTAAGCATGTCTATAACAATACCTACAATCTACATCACTGTGATGAATTATCGAATAAAACCATTAAACGACAAAGTCTCAGTAATAATTTTTATTCGCAATACTTACCTTCTACATAATACATAATAATATTTACTACCCACTGCCTATCATAGTACCTACCTACTTAGATTGTAAATCAAATTTCGTCACTGACAAATTTATCCAACAAATTCAATAAGTACAAAGGATGTTTGGCAGGAACCATATGACCAGCATTACGAATCAAAGCTTCCTTCAAATTACCAGAAGATTTGTAATAACCTGCCAAATGATTATTCACATACCACATATTTCTTTTAGCTTCACTATACTCATCGGCACCACTCCAGTGCAATTGGTCGATAAAATTAGAGGTCAAATAGTGCGCCACAATAATATCCAATTGCCCACTAAAGAACATAATAGGGTACACTTCCAATAATTCTTCGATCAGCTGTTTAACACTTTGATCCACATCTTCTACTAGATGCTCGTATACTTGCCAGGAGCAATCGTCATATGGTACTCTTCCAACGTGAATGGTTTCTCTGAATTTATCGTTGTTCATAAATTCAATGTAAGAATCACCCCCATCGAAATCCTCTCGAATATAATCGTATAACCGGGAGAAGTTGGAGAATTCTTGAATACCACCAAGCACATTAATCCAAACTTTGAAGGCGTTACGCCATCGAGAATTGCGTATTAAAATTTTACCCTCTTCTTCTTTCTTTTGCAGAATCGACTGCTGTCTGTGATCGATTAATCCGAGTCTGTGAAGATGTTCGGCGTAATCGAGCATATTCTCTGGATCACTGTATCCGTTCCCGATAAACAGTCCTTTCAAATTGATGGGAACAGGCTCGTGTGGATTTCTTTTATATATTTCGTAGCCTAGAGCTGGTATGTATTTTCCTGCATAAGATTCTCCCGATATGATAAATTTGTTTTTTCGAAGTTCAGGAAACATGGTGAAAAATTGAGTCAATGCGTTAAATAAATTTTCACCAACTTCTTGTTCAGTTGAAACGTATGCATTCCCAAAGCTGTATCCGGCGCCAACTGGATTGTCGATATATAGGACATTATAATGATTACTCCACGAATATTTTCTTTTCACTAATTTACCATTTTTCACTAAAAATGGGCCATTTTCAGTGAAAAGCCCGAAGATTGAGCTGCAGCCTGGACCTCCTTGTAACCAAAGTACGACAGGACGGGTTGACCATTCTGAACTAGATTGTTTGAAGAACCAAAAAAATAAATTTGAGTTGTTGGATTCATTCACAGTCAAGAATCCCGAATGGCTGAAGACATTGGGAAGTAAAGGTGCAACTTGCGATTTTTCCCTGGCCAAATCGATCTGTCCTTTTTTTATCAATGGAGTTAAGATTAACGGATCGCCACATTTCTCCGATGGTTCATATCCAGATGCGTAATTTCCGAAAATGTTGAACAGCACGAATATCACCAACAACGATGGATACATTTTTATTAGTAGTAAGTATTGCGTGTTCGCAACGATTAACTCGAATCGTTAAGTTTATTTGAGTAAGATATGACCATCGAGGGGAATTATGATAAGCTGAAGAACGTAGTTGGATTTTAAATGTTAAAGTTCTTATGTGGAATTACCTATCTACTTGACAAGTTTAGTGAACATTGATAATTGAATGGTGAAATTAATTCTCATAGTGTTGCAGATATAGCCGATATACTAGGTACGTTCCTATTGTTAGCCTTACTTTACTCATTCTATCAAAAAAAAATATATATAATTATTATATAAAAAAATAATAAAATAGTGAATTGAAAATGGAAATCATACAGGGTGTCCCGGTACAGAGTGACAAGACTTGAGATTTGAGTATAACTGACTGCCAGTAACAAAAAACTTCATGTACACCAGATCACCAGATGCCTACCTTAATTTTGAAGGGGCAGTGCTATACAAAAATTTCAAACTATCACCAAAACGATAAATGAAGCAGGTGTTAACTTATTGAGAGGAACAAAATAAGTCATGAGAAAAATTTGCCTACCTTTGAAAATGAAGGGGCTACAAAGCATCGAAAATAGGTATTTATGAAATTCAAGGCTCCATAGCGCCTTCACTTTCAAAGATAGACAAATTTTTCACATAACTTTTTTTGTTCCTTTCGAAAAGTTACACCTGTTCCATGTACTGTCCTGGGGAGTGGCTAAATCCACAACAAGTAATCACGAAAATGAACGAACGAGAATTCATCTCATATTCTTGTTTGAAAACTCGTTGTCGTGGTTGTATTTGTCATCTGCAAAGTAGACTTTGTCGAAATTGATTTTTAATCCAAATTTTTACTAATTTTACATAAAAGATTTTCTCAAATTTTTCATCGAGATTTTTCCACCAAGTTTAATTTAATAAAAATATTAAAAAATTTCCAGGGTTTTTATTTTTTTTATTTTTCATTTTTTCCCATTTTCAATTTTTATTTAATTTGTGAAAAAAAAATTCTTGAAAGAATTATTTATCATTCATCAAATAATTTATTACTATTTTTCCTCAAATTTTTCATAAATTTTTAACTTTTTGTCGTTTAAAAGTTGAAACTTTTTTTTTAATTTTTAAATTTTTTCATTCAAACTCAAATTTTCCAATAATTTTTACATCAAAATGCAACTAATCATCATATTTTTTCAAATTCATTTTTTGAAATTTTTAAAATGAATTTTGTAATTAAATTTATTTTTTAAATTTTCATTTGGATTTTTAAAGATTTTTCATAAAATTTTCTCATCATAATGCTTCTAAATCTCTACCATATTTTTTCAAATTTTTCTTTTGAATTTTTTTCTCAAGTAAATTTTTTATCAAGTTTATTTCTGAGTTTTTTATCTAAATTTTTTCCAACCTTTTTTACTATTTTTTTTTCAGGAAAATAATTGTTTATCATCCCCCCTCATTTTCCAATAAAACTGTCAATTGATTTCATTCTCAAATGGGCCATCAAAATGTTCTTATTTCATCTCCCAATTGGTAACTTAACTTCTCATTCGAATTTTTCTAATAATTTTTATCAACATTTGTCTTCTAATTGAGTAATTTCTATTTTATTTTTTTTTCAAGTAAATTCCAATTTTTTTTCTTCAAATTTACTGAAATTTTAAATTAATTTTTTCAAGTACCTAAATTCAAAATTGAGTAAGTACTTAATTACTCATTGACTTGTTGAAAAAAAATTTAAACAATTAAAACATAAAAAATGATAAATACTGCATCTTACCTAAAATGAAAAACATTTTAAGTACACAATTTTGTGAAAGAATATAGATTTATTTTGTTTTAAATAAAACATCAAAGTTTTCAGAGAAAAACTTGCAAAAAATTTGTTTGAACGTTGAAAAAAAAAACTTGCGCAAAAATAAAGAAGATGGACGAAAAAGAACGACATCACCCTTACAATGTGATTACTTATTGTGGATTTAGCCACTCCCACTGTGCTGATGGAATTTTGCAATTTTCACGTCTCATCACTCATCAGTGCACCGTGATAAATTGAGGTAGGCAATATTTTTGACTGGAATTTCGTGTGGCTATAACTCCTTCAATTTTAGAGATAGGCAACCGAATATACTTGAAACTTTTCTACTTTTTCAAAGTGCTATCCACTGCCGGGGTCGATTTTTTTTTTGAAAACAGTGTTGCCAGCCGATTTTACTTTTGCTTGGCAAAATATAGGGTAGCTAAGTCCAATTTTTTAAAAAACAGCTTTCATTCGATTTTTGAAAAATCAGTCTCGTTCCCAGAATCAGAATTGAAGTTCCGTATCAAGAGTGAAGCCTTCCAATCAGTAACACTATGCAACTTATGTTGAGTCGATGTAAGTATATTTGCCTAACCTCCGGGCTGCAGGGGCTGAGTTATGCTCATCAATTATTTTTGTGTTATGGCATGGCGGATTGTTTTCAATCTTGCGCTGCTCAACAACTATAATAGTTAGAAAGTTGCACTTTGCGAAATCGGCTGGCAAATTTTGTCTAGAATTTTTTCATGGGACTGGTAATTTTTATAAATGGACAAGGAATTCTATACTGAGCAAAATTTTTGAAAATGTAAAAAAATTGACAATTTTTTTAATTTTTCTGTGATAAGTAACTCAAAAAGGTGTCCTTTGACCAAGCTATTATTATTATTAGCTATGTTTTTTTAAACGCGGATTATTGCATAATCTGGATTTTGAGGGGTTGTGCTTTGTGAAAATCCATTCAATAATCTGCTATATGAGTAGATTATGAAAGTGGATTATGGATTCTACTGTGTTCTTATGCTTTGTTCTTGATAAAATTTTCAGAATAATTGATCAGAACATTTTCTAAACCTTGTTTTAAGAAGTAGATTCTTATAATCCATAATCCAGATTATGCATAATCCGCGTTAAAAAAACATAGCTATTAACTTTTCTGGATGAAAAAATGCTGTTATTTTCAATTGTGCCACCCTCACCCCTCTATCTTACTCCAATCAAAAGTTATGAGTGAATAATTTGTTGGAAAACGTCTGAAAAAAATCATACCTAATTAATTTTTTTTCAATCTTTTTCTCTAAAATATTTTTTTATGCATCAAAAGTTATGAGCCGCTTATTTTTTTAGAAAAACATTCGAAAAAATTATTTAAAAAAAATAAATCTAAAAAAAATTAATTATGATTTTTTTCAAATCTTTTTCAACAAATTAGTCACTTATAACTTTTGATTGGAGTAAGATAGAGGGGTAGCGGTTGCACCACTAAAAAGAGAAACCTTTTTTCATCTAGAAAAGTTAATAATAACAGCTTGATCAAACGATCAAAGGACAAATTTTCGAGTTATCACAGAAAAATGAGAAAATTTTTAATCAAATTCAAGTGAGATCATTGTATATTTACATAAACGAATTTTCACATGTCATAATGGCACTCGATAACATACAACTGGTCGTTAAATTACTGTACAGAATCGCCGCTACGTATATAAGTTATTAGTAGGAGGTATTATATTATATAGGTACATATTTAATATAAAATAATAAATTGGATTAAACTGATGTACACGTAAACTCTTTTAAATACCTCACCGGTCACAGATGATAGTCCTACATAAATAGGTACAAATTTATTTCGATTCATGTACCTACATCGTCGATACAATAGGTATCTACTTCATTTCGTAATGGTAACTGAACAATCAAATGCATATTTTTTCAAAAACGTAGCCGCAGCCCTATGGGAAATGGTCAGTTGAGTCCCAAAATCCAAAAGATGTACGAGTTGAGTCCCAACATTTCAGCAACATTTTTAGTGCAACGTGAGTACACAAGTCAATTGCGTCCCGAGCGCGAGCGTGCCGAAATTAGACATGTACGAGTTGAGTCCCGAATAAAATTGACGTATGTACGAGTTGAGTCCCGAAACAAGTACTGACAGTCGCTTAGCATTACTCAGGGGATAGCACTGAGAGATGGACTGTGTCATCCCCCAAAAATTTTGTACCTACTCATTAAGAGTTTTCTCGTTGTGATTATTACTTCAAATCTTCTGAAAAAAAATTCAAAAATTCGATGGAAATTTTTTAAAAACAAGTTTACATAAAATCTTGCAAAATTTTTCTGGAAAATCCTAAAATTCCGTTGAAAATATTTTTAAAGAGCTTTCTTGTCAATTTTTTTTTTTTTTAAAGAAAATTACCCATTTAAAATTTTTCATTCATTCCATATCAACGAAAATTACTGGTTTAAAACTTCAATCTAATTCATCTCTCATCTATCAATGTTAGAAACTGCATTATACATCAATAAACTCATTGCAACCACGGGACGCAACTCATACATGTGCATTTCTTATGTGGGACTCAACTCGTACATATCGTGAACTCTCGAAGAAAATTCCCTTCAACGCAAGGGACTCAATTGACCTGTGTCCGGTTTAGAAATTTTCTTCCGGGACTCAATTGACCTACAGACAGCCCTATACCTACATAAAAAACCTATCAATGAGAACAAAATCATGTCATGACAACAAGAACATTCATTTAATGAATGACTAGGCCTTTCAGGTACTGGTATTGAATTTAAGTTTTTTTGAAAAAAAAATCAAGGCTTACGTTATTTAATCAAAACATCTTTCGAGACAGTTGGAGAAAAATACTGATCAATGTTTTCCAAATTGGTCACAACGGATCACTTAAAAAATTCAATTTAAAATTCGAAATGATAAATTTTTTAATAAATATTTTTAATTTTTTTAAATCTCAGAATAGTTGAGTATGTTTCTAGTATTAATTTCTCAAACTTTCAATTTTTACGAATTTTACTGTTCTTATAAAATTTGAGTTTAAAAATGATCCTCATTCGAATTCAACTTGCCTTACTTGAAATGGAAATATACTTTGTTCGCTGTATTACTCCAATCATTTCAAACCTCTAAAATGAAAACGTTGAAAAAAATCACAAAATTGAACAGTAACAAAAATGCGTAACCAGTCGAAATAATTTTTACACCTCAAATATTCGACTTTTTCTTAAAACAGCAAAAAATTAGTTCAACTCGCTTATCAATCTCTCGGCAAAATAAACATCGTAGGAAAAAAACTCAATAAATAACATTCTCTAGATAGAGAAAGAAGGAAAAGGAAGGGGGAGGAAATGTCACACAACACACACAAACGAGAGGCTAAAGAAAGCCTCTGCTAAAACGATAACAATAATATACAAATATATACGAGTTAAAATAATTCCAAGATATACAATTAGATACATTACACAATGTAAAAAATAATCTGCGAGTGTTAACAGTAAAATGAGTCGATCTATACACATAAATAAAAGAGGCAATAAATACGCAAATTGGTCAACACAATATCGTTATGATCAAGCAGATGTCTCCGAGATACACTCCAATTTGCATATTCTATTGCGATCACAGCTTCAAAAAAAAAAAAAAAATCAGGTAAAAAAATAACGAGAACGGTGGAGCTTCGATGGGCCGCGTATTAGGACTTCTAAACCGGCGCTAATGATGCTTTTTCCGAGGTCGTTATTTGTTGGGAATTCGACGTATCGTAAGGGCATGTTGGTATATATTTGTATTGATACTGAGGCGGAGGACAGCCGAAATCTCGCAGACGGATTTGCTGCTTTTTGTAACGCCACTGTCGAGTTATGTAGATAACCAGAGCTATACTTATGCAAATCATGATAAGTAACAACGCTATGTAGGATATCTCCTGCATGAATGTGAACTCCGAATTGTCTAAATAAACATTCGAAACAAAAACGGACAAAATAAAAATTACAACTTCGAAGGAAGGATTTAAAACATACTAAAGCGAGGAAAATAATACGAACCGGGGCACATTGGGCAGCATCGGCCTGGCTTTCTGATACCATTTGGACAAGACTGCGAGCAGGATATCTGTTTGCATTCTATACGTCCTGAGACACATTTACATCTTGTGCACGCGTCGATGGCCCATTCTTCGTTCGATTTGAAAGTAAGATTATCGAATACGCAAATATCGCCGCCTTTGTACTTATCGAGTTTATCTGTGGATTGAAAAAAAAAAAATTATACAATGACGTTTCATAATACAGTAGAACATCGATTATCCAAATTCCCTCTATTTTTGAACGTACGATCTTAAAATAGGTACTGATGCTTCGAAAAAATTCAGAATTTTTTTGTGGAATTTGAGAAATAAAAATTTTTCATTCCAAAAAAATGTCGAAAAAAATTGGAAAAAATTATTTTTAAAAAAATTAGAAATTATCCATTTCAAAAAAAATTGAAAATTTTTTAGTTCCAGAAAAAATAGGTATAATTAAATTAAAATTTGATTCCAATAATTGAGAATTTTTTTTTATTCTAAAAAGAAATGAGATTTTTTCAAAGTGCCAAATCACATAAAAAATAAATAAAAAATTTGATTTGCGAAAAACTAGTAATTTTTTCTGTTCCAAAAAATGACCTCACCCCCCCACAAAAAAAAAACGTTGATTTTTTCAATTCAAAAAATATAACTAAAACCTATTCCAAAATTTGAAAAAAAAAATTAATATTTCAAATTAAAAAAAAAATTATTGGTTTTAGATAAATCAGAAGACGTGATTTACTATCGTAAAAAAATTAAAAATTTCATTATCGAAAAATAAAAAAATTAATAATTTTTTTTCGATTCCAAAAAATTATAATTTTTTTATTCCAAAAAGAACTAAAACTTATTCAAAAAAAGTCCCATAATTTTATTGAAGTGATTCACTGTATGTATTTTTTGTTGTTTTCTGATTTGTTCAGTCATTTTGATAAAATTATTGATTGACCTACACGAAATTTTTTGTTCTATTTTTTCAAAAAATTAACGTCCTTAATTGATTATCCGACTTTTCACGACATCCGATTTTTTCCACCCCATTTAACTCAAATAATCGAGATTCAAATGTAAATTGATCGAATCAACGATCGCGTAAGGAAAATACACTCGAGCTCACCGATACAAATTGGGCAGCATTTATTTTTCACGGTTATCGATCGTTTGCATTTGGGATTACCATCACATAGTTCTGTATAACAATGCACTTTGCCCTCGACGCATTTACAACTTGTACAGCTTCCTTCTCTCCAAGCTGAGCTGTTTGACGGAGTCAGAGCGCATTTGATGTCGTCTCCGCTGTAAGAATAAGAGAATGGGTAAAATTATCAGGTAAATTGCTTATTTTAAAAATCACCAAAAAAATGATGTACTACATTTCCAAAGATTTTTTTCAATACTTTTCAAGTAGAAGTTTTTTCATGAAATTTGTAAATTTTTTTCTAGAAAATTATTTTACAAAAATTCATAGGTAGGTAGTAGGTACCTACTGAGAAAAATGTATTAAGAAGTAAAAATTATATTGAAAAAATTCTCAATTTTTTGTGGAGAAAAAAGGTTGGAAGCATTCTTCTGAAAAAAGTATTTACATGCATCATCTTGTAAAAACTGAAAAATTATCCACAAAAATTCTTTCAAAAAATTTTCAAACGACATAAAAAAACACTTCAATTTTTTGTAGGCCCTTCTGGCTTTTGTAGAAGACAAAATTTTGCTGAAAAAATACCAGCCTAAAAAATCATTTATGAAGAAATTTTTGGAAATGGATTTTTAGGAGAAAAAAAATTAAAAAAATCCTCTGTAAAATTTTTTTCTGAAAGAATCATTCTTGCAAGGAAAAAAAATAAAAAACTATATACATACTTAGAGAGCACAGGACCAGAATGGACCATTAAACCAGTATTTTGATAAAAAAAGTCTTAACAATTTTTTCACCATGCTTTTACGTAAAATTAATTTTCCATTAAAAAAACAATTAGGTAAATCAATAGAAAAAAAAACTTTGGCGAAAATATTTCTGAAAAAATTGTCTAAAAAATGCATTTTTTTGAAATTCTGTTTGCAGAAAAATAAATTTTGGAAAAACTGATTTTGAAAAAACTGATTTTGAAAAAGAAAGGTCAATAATTTTTTCAGTATGTACCTATACCTAACTACCTATTTATAGTTATTTCTTAATTGCATTTTCCTCAACCAGCAATCCCGAATGGCGAACGAACGAGAACGAATTTTTCACTCGTGATTGAAAAATTGTACCTACCAAAATTGAAAATTTTCATAAAGTATCTACTCAATTAAAATTTAAGCAAATGTGTAGCCATCGAAACCAATAAAAAAATATTTCCTAAATATTTTTTAAAAGTTTCTGTATGAAAATCATGAATAACAAAAACGTTATACTCAACTGACAAGTTAACGTTTCATTTTAATATTGTTATAAAATATGCTTAAAACTTTTATAAAACTTTTTTAAATTGGTAGGTAATCAAATTTTTTACCAAGAAGTTTTCTTTGAAATTTTTTCCCAGTAAAATTGTTGATAAAGTCCATTTACAAAATTTAACTACTATTTAAAAATTTTTCTTTTAAATTTTTATCAATTTTTTTTTGCATTAGTGCTTATCTACAGTCCTACACCTAATAGGTACCTATTTAAATTATTTATTTTCTCTCTAAACGAAGTTTGAAAATTTTTTGTAAAAAAAAAAAAAAGAAAAGTCAAACGAGATATTTAAGAAGAAAAACATAGAAAAAAATTAATTAAAAAAATGCAATATTCTTTTAAACAATTTTTATGGAGGATGGATTAAAAAGAACGACATCGCTTCTTACAAACTCTATTCTTTCGCGTAATTAGGTATTCTGGTTTGGGAAAATAATCAATCCCAGATATTCTCCGAAAAAATTTCAATACTTTCTAGTACCTTACCTACCTACTCTTACACAAAAAATGATTTTTTTCTTCAAAATTTTGCAGAAAGAAATATTGGAGAAAATAATTCTGAGAGAAATTGTTTTAAAAATGATTTAGAAAATTAAATAAGTAGGTAAATAGATATTATACTTAGATACATATCCTACTTATTTTTAGAAAAAAATCAAAAAATCTAAGCATTGTTTCAGAAAGTTACCCAAGTACTTTAAGAAAAAAATTGAAAATCATCCATTTAAAAAATATTATTTTCTGGAAAATCTTCCAGACATGTGTTTTCTAGAGAAAATTTTTCATAAAATGAAATTTTTAGAAAAAATTCCTTCTTTTTTATGCCAAAAATTATCCTAAAAATCACCTTTTTTCTACGAAAAAATTCACAAAAGAAAATTGGAAAAAAATCAAAAAATCGACCTCACGAATTTGAGAAAAAAATGACTAGGTAAAATTTGATATAACTATCGTAAATTTTAATCCTATACTTACAAAGGTTCGACTTCGACTTCATTTGAAACTGGGCAAGTAGCGCAACATTCTCCTGGCGCAGAAGCTCTGGGATGGGAACAAGGAGTTGGAGGGCATTCCTTGCTTCTGCACAGGGCTCTACCGTTATGGCACATGCATTGGATGCATTCATCCAACATCCACGTTTCCCCTTCGATCATTAACGATCCTGTAGGACTCAGGCAAACCATATGTTTCATCACGTTTACAACCGTTGGATGGTCGTCTGCAAAAACGATATCAATGTGAAAAAATTGATTTAAGACGTGGCAAAATAAAGATAAAAAATTTTCCCCAGATGTTTAAATATGGCTTCGAGATGACATACTACATAATTATGTATAAATAACTCACTTGGACAGAACGGGCAGCAGCTCGTAGTCAAATTGACTACCGGATTTTCACACGATAATTGTGGACAGTGAATCAACGAGCACATCTCTTTGTTACCAATACAAGTGCACTGGCGACACCCGTCCGACCAATTTTCTCCGTCGTCGCGCCAAACGTTATTTTCTGAAATGGTCAAAAAAATTCACAATAAATATTCCATCAAGTAGATCATGATTTTCATTCATAATTAAACATCGTGCAATTTACCTGTTCTACAACCACTGTCTCCAACATCCACGTCGCCATTGCGTCCTTTCCAGGCTATGGAAAAAAGAACACGTGTAATAAGAAAATATCAAAGTACAAGGGTTCAAAAAATATTTTCATCAATAAAATTCTTACGTTTACATTTACAAATCGAACACCCTTTATCATTCTTATCGAATCCATTCGAGCACTCCTTGGCGCAATCATCGAGCACAGGGCATTTCTCGCATTTGCAAACTTCGCATCCGTTTTCATCTCTCTGGAATCCTCTGGTGCAAATTTTATCACAGTCTTTCAAAGGAGGACACACGAAAGACGTTTGTGGAGCGCATTTGCATATTTTATGACCTACGCCATCTTCCAAATAGTTGTCACATTTCAGATGACAATCTTCTGCAGAAATATAATTAATATCACACGTGAGAATATTTATTATCTATGTATACTTAAGTACTAAGTACACAAATAGCTTCGTATTTTCTATACTTACTTAATTGACAATTGCAAGTCATGCACAAGTCATCGTTCAAGGTATTACCATGATTACAGGGTTCCGTACAATTTGGCAACGGTGGACAGTGCACCGGCTGCGGATGAGTATCTGGAAAACCACCAGAAACAAATATCGTCCGGTAAGAACCAATCATAATTGGGTTATATTGTCCTACGCAATGTGGCTGCCAACTTTCATTAAGTATAATTTTCTCGATGGTTATGAAATTTCCATTCGTACACATATGTCGCCGTTAGTTGCCTCAATTTACCAACCATATTGGTTTGCATTCGTGGTGCAAAACAACCCTATACTCGAATTTGTTAAAATTACATCGTAAATGTGAGGTGAATAGTTGACTCGAATTTGTACGTATTTGAAAGGTGGGTAGATATTTTCCATGTTCGAAGACAACTATTCCTTTTTAAAACAATTTACAACAGCTGATCTCTGATCAAGTGTACAATCGCACAAATGTACATTGTACAAGGTGTTTCTGGACGAGTGAAGCTCCTTAAAACCAATGATGCAGCTACCCAAACAACACAAGTGTGTGCATGTTTGCCGAACCCAAGATTTGAAAGGCTAAATTAACGTACTCGTAATAGTAATTTTTTTCAAAACCAATAGATAATAATTATGTACTTTAGGGTGGAACAAAAATCAAAATTTTTCGATTTTTAAAATTTAATACCGCGGAAAAGTTGCGTCTAGGTGATAAATGAAAAACAAAAAAAATATATTCTACAATCGAATAATATCTTCCGATCGCGCAAAAGCCCTCAAATTTTTAAAAATTTGAAAAAAATTAAAATTTGAAAAAAAATTCCAAAATAATACAAAAGGGTTTTATGCCTTTGGTTGGCAAGTATAATTATCGTTATTAATATATATTTTTTTTTAATCCAGAATTCATCAGAGTATCGCATTTATGAGGAATTAAAAAATGTCATATTTTACGTTTAAAAAAATTTTTTTTTTAAAAAATAGATTAAAATTTGGCAACAATTTTTTTGGAATTAAAATGGGTTCAACATACACAGTTTGGCCCAAAAAAACAATTTACAGCGATTTTTCATCTTTTTCGTATCCTTGAGAATTTTTCAAAAATTACGAAAAATTGAAAAAAATTAGGAAAATGATGATTCCTGAAAATTAAGGTAAAGATGGAAAATCGTCGTAAATTGTCTTTTTGGGCGGAACTGTGTATGTTAAACCCATTTTAATTCCAAAAAAAATTTTCCCAATTTTTAATCTATATTTTTTTTTTTAATTTAAAAAAAAAACCGTAAAATATGACATTTTTTAATTCCTTATAAATGTGATGATCTGATGAATTCTGGATGATTTTTTTCAAAAAATATTAATAAAGATGATTATACTTGCCAACCAAAGGCATAAAACCCATTCTGTAACATTTTGGAATTTTTTTCAAATTTTGATTTTTTGCAAATTTTTAAAAATTTGAGGGCTCTTGCGCGATCGGAAGATATTATTCGATTGTAGAATATATTTTTTTTGTTTTTCATGTATCACCTGGACGCAACTTTTCCACGGTATTAAATTTTGGAAATCGAAAATTTTTGATTTTCGTTCCACCCTAAATTGTACTTGTCAAATTTGGAGGAAGTTACACCTCTTTTCATGTTTCAAATGGTTGTAGTTCCTTCAATTTTGGAGTTAGGCAAAACATTAATAGCTCATTTTGTGGAACGCAGAAAGATGAACAAAAATTGATCGTAAAAAATTGTGTCTAGGGCTCATCGGATATCCGGTCCGAATCGGGGGTTTCGAATCGGATTCGGTTTCTAACAAGAATCGGGTACCCGTTCCTACCCGGTCCAGTTTTGAATGTCTGTGATTATGCATTTATTTTGATATTTCTATGTCCAATTTCAAATTTTAAAATACCTTAGTAATGTTTTAATTTTTTTACCGAGACCGCCGATCGGCGGCGATCTCGATAATATAATTAAAACGTTACTAAGGTACTTTGAAATTTGAAATTGGAAAAACGGACAGAGATGTTTTCTCAAAATTTAATGCAGATTCCGAATCTGCTATTGGTTTTGTTCGTAGAGCAATATTTATGCCGCTATGAGCAGTTGAAAAAGTGCAAAAACCCCGATTTTTGCACCTTCGACCACCTCCTGTACCCGCAAAAGCAAATAAAAACGAAAAATGAGAAATTGCTTTTTGTTTCTAGGTTCAAACTATCGATTAAGCCTACTTTGGACCCGAACACAGAGAAAAGTTCAAAAATTGTCACACAGTGTTATTATTCACTTAGGTACATAAGAAGAGCAACGAGTCTAACAGGTCGAATTACTGGAAATGTTCCTATGATTAGAAATGAAATCATAGATATGAATTCAAACGCTAGTTCAGAACCAAACCGAAACATGTTTTATCTACATTACATAAAATTATGAAGTTACGACGCGACGCTCTGAAAAATGACTATTACGAGTACATAACATAGCTCCTTCAAATCTTAGGGTCGGCAAACATGCATACACTTGTCTAATTTGGACTGCTGCATAATTGGTTTGGAAAGGTGCACTAGTCCAGGAATATCCTATAGTATACGTACAACACAGACTTCAAAGGTTGGAAAAGCAGCAGCGTTTAAGGGGAGAATGGCATGAATTTTTTTTTAATGCATAGCGTTGACAAGCGGAATTTTTTAAGAACTGTGTATGACGCCGTTTCGATTTTTCATTCAAGTATGCAGTTTTGAAGAAAAATAGGAAAATAAATTTATCTTGTTTTTTTTACAAATTTGAAAAATAAAATACATGCGAGTTTTCAAAAAAAAAGAAGATAATTTTCATTTTGCATTTTGATGGTGTCATTTTGCAGAAAATATTGATAGATTTTTTGAAAAAGAAAATTTTCAATTGTCAAAATTGAAGAAACCTACGTTTTTTGCTTAATGCCCCGTTTCCAGACAAACTATGCAATCCACAAGATTTTACAAGAATATTTTTTATTCGATAGAGTCTGGTCTTTAGTCTGGCGAGAGGGTTTTGCAAAATTTTCATTTGCTGACGATTTCTTTCGAGTTGACTGGAATATTACGTTGAAAATTATGAGAAAGTTTTATAAAATTTGAGGGAAAGTAAGAATTTTCCAAAATCCTCTAGTCAGACTACAGACCAGACTCTACTGAATAAAAACCATACTTAAAAAAAATCTTGTGGGTTGCATAGTTTCTCTGGAAACGGGGCATTAAGCAAAAATCGTATTTTTCTTCTATTTTGACACTTGAAATTTTTCATTTTCCGAAAAATCTATCAATATTTTCTGCAAACACCATCAAAATGCGAAATGGAAATAATTTTTTTTTTCTCGAAAACTTCATGCATTTTATTTTTCGAGAATCAAAAATTATTTTTTTTGTAAAAAAAAGCAAGATGAATTTAGTTTCCAATTTTTCTTCAAAACTGCATAGATGAAAAATCAAAATGGCGTCGTACATAGGTCTTAAAAAATTCCGCTTGTCAACGCTCAACAAAAAAATTTCTTATGCCCTGCCCCCCCCCCCCCCAAATGTAACCATAAAATTTTTCATTCTATTTTTAAATAACCAACACCAAAAACAGGGTGTTTCACGAAACGTCTACGATAAAATTCAACCATAGATACAACTCGAGTAGTCAAAAAAAAAATTTTTAGGATAAGTTGCCTGTTTTGAAAAGTGAAGGTACTATAAAGCTTTGAAAATTTGGTAATTTCAAGCAAAATTGGTGGGCAACACTGCATTCAAAAAAATTCAACCCCGCCAGTCCATAGCCCTTCGAAAACACGAGAAAAATTGTAGTCACGTTGGGATGCCTATCTTTGAAATTGAAGGAGTTATGACAAGAAATTTTTGTTGAAAGTATTGCCTACCTCAATTATTACGGTGCACTTTTGAGACATGAAAATTTAAAAATTCTACCAAAACAATGCATGATACAGATTCAACTTTTTGAGAGGAACAAAATAAGTTATGTGAAGAATTTGCCTATTTTTGAAAATGAAGGCTCAGCAGACCATTGAAAATCAGCAATTTCAAAGTTTGAAGCTCTATAGCGCCCTCATTTTCAAAAATCGGCTGATTTTCGACATAACTGGGTTTACTTCTCTCCAAGAGTTTCATCTGTTTCACGAATTTTATTGTATTAACGAAGTTTCGAATTTTTTGAAACTACTGCTCCTTCAAAATCGAGATAGGCAACTTATCATACTTAATAATGTTTTTTGTTTGCCTACTCGAGATGCATCTATATATAATTGAATTATTGCGAACGCTTCATGGAACACCCTGTATAGGTATTAGCATAGATAGAAAAATCGCCTAAGTGAAGTTTTTCAAAAACTTAAAAAAAAAAACAACTCTAAGATCAATGCAGCTTTGCTTACCAATTTGGTGTGAAAAATAAAAATCTCAGTATGAAATTTTTTTACTTGAAATCTCCAGAAATGTTGAAAACTCTTGTTAACAAAAATGATTATCGAATCACGAATGTAGAGAAAAATTACTCACGTTGTATAAGCTCAAGTATTCGCATGCGCAAATCTCGTACAGGTAAGTCAGAAGCTGATGAAGTAAGTAATTAATTCAATGTAAGTAGTATCGTAATTAGTAACTTAGTAAGTAAGGTTTTTTCCCAATCACGAATCAAAAAATTACTTGAAAGGACAAAAAAAAACAATTCGTCCAAGTCACCAAAAAATACCATACTCGTTCGAGGCAATATCCAACTTCAACCTGTCTGTACAATATTCTACTCACGTTAAAAACCTTTCTCTCCTTATACTTCGTTCAAGTTATGCAAAATAAATACAGAGCAGAAAAAAATACACATAGAAAACTTACAGCCAAGTTAAAAGCTGCTGTTCGCTTTTTTCACTCGGCTAGCGATTTGTTGCAAACTTTTTTAATAATGAGGCTAAAAAAGTTTCGGTTTGGCGTTTTTATAATTCGAAATTATGCTTATGGCCGAGTGATTAAATTCCGCTAGTGTATTAAATATATATGTATAAAGCTATGTGTTCGAATGAGGGTACGAATTGCGCCATGTATATTACCTTATAAAAGTAATTGTTTTTTAATCTGAAACACGTTTCGCCTTTACAGATGCACGAGCGTTTGGTTCCCACAGTTTCAGAACTTGAGCAGGAACGATAATGAAATTTTCATTTTTAAACAAGCGTCTACATTCTTCTCTCGATCTCCTGCCATATCCACAATTTTTACAGACGAAAGAAAGCTCGGCGATGATGAGAAACACATCTGATGTATTTTTCATATCTCAATTCAATATGTATGGATTGCAGATATAACGAATTGTGTAGGTTGGTAATTTATTTGCGTTATTTATTAATTATTATTAGTGCCATTTATTACGATTCAATTGGGGTTATCCTGGCTTCGAAAAATTTGTCACAGCTGCATATGTGTACGTTAAATTCTTGATGGAACCACGAAAAAAGGGGTCAAAAATTCAAACTATCAAGTCGATGTACTCTATACATAAACGATTTTTTTACCGTGACAAGTAGGGCAGCATTCTTTATCGTTGAACACTGGATTCAAGCAAGCCTGGCATAGGTAAGTCCGACAATCGGCTACGCCATTTTGACATGTACAAGTGGTACAAGGATCAGTATTAGACCACGTATGGCCATTTTCTACCATTCTACCGTCTTCGGTGCGACATCCCTGGGGTTCACTGTTGGCCATTTCATCTCCATTTTTCAGCACTGTTTTGACAAGGTGGAAAAATTAATCTCAAAATATACAGATACAAGAAATGATACAAATTTCCATTCATCATTGGAATCTTATGAAATGAATTTCCTAAACGGAAAATTTTTAATAGGAATTCCTCAAGAAATAAATTTTTATAAAACATCAAAATTTCTCAATTTTTTTTTTTTTTGGTAAAAATTGATGTTTACGAAAATTGAAAGTTGGGCACTGGACAGTGTCACAGTGGACACCCTGTTATGAAAAATTTTCAACTTTTTCTATCAAAATATTTTTTTGCATCAATAGGGACTTTTTAGGCTTAGTTTTTGTACCAAACAGATGAGATTTCTTTTTTTCGTAGTTCAAAAATCTTGATTTTTCATAGATGTGCAACTTTTCACCCCCCCCCCCCCCATGATAAGGTGAGAAATTCAATTTCAAACTTCAAAGTCAATGATCTGAGGAGGCGTATAAACTCAAATTGTACTCTTTTAGGGGTGTTTCTGAAGTACCACACAGGCGGCATTACCCCAAAAATGGCAAAAAAACTCTTGTTATTTTCAAAAGTGACCCTACTTTGAGGGCTCTTAGCTCACCTACATTTCCAAGTCGGAAAGCTAAAAAAAATTTGAATGATGTTCAACTCAAAATTAACCACCCCTTTGAATATGGCCAAAATCCGAGATATTAGTGCAACCTAATATTTTTTCAAAATTTTAAATCGTGAGGTGTCATCATCATAATTACAAGAAAACGATTTTTCCACAAATTCTCGATCTTAAAACGTTCATTTTTGATCGAAATTTTTTTTTATTGCGAGTAAATCATCAAAATCTACACCTAAACACACTATAAACTTCAATTTGGACCACATTCGTTGATCTTTTCCATGTGAAAAACTTCAATTTTTTATCAATTTCAACAAATCAGGTACTTTCGACTTTAAAAAATTTAAACACACATGAACAAAATTTTAAACAAATTTAAAATTTTAGATTTTGCTGAAATCCGTATAAATTACAAAAAAATATCGAATTTAGATATGTCCAGACATGCATTTTAGACCCTTAGAGCATCTGGAAGGAGGTCATGGATTCCCAAAGTAACGCCATTTGAACATTAAAAAAAAATGGAAAAAGTAACGAATTTGGTCCAAATTAAAGTTGACGGTGTGTTTAGGTCCATTAGATGCAATGCAACAAAAAAAAGTCGACCAATAACGGCCGTTTTATTGAAGGGGAGGAGGAGAGAGGGGATGAAATTCATGTTTTTGAGCGTTTTCGAAGATATGAGGTTGTATGTAAATATTTTTTCGGCATTGCACCTCTGAAAGGGATTACAAAAATAACTGGAAGAAACCTTAAAAAGAGTATTTAACCTTGAAACAGTGCTCAAAATTCAAATTTAAAAAAACCATGAATTATTCTTGTTTAACCCCCCCCCCCCCCCCAAAGTAAAGGGTGAGGTATCGAACTGAAAATCTGGTCACTTGGGTTTTGAACTGTAAATAAGATGAAATTTAATTGAATAATTTCCATTTCGATGCTCAGGGTCAAATCACCCCAATTAACCCTGCTCAGTTTTTTTTTTTTTTTTTTTAAATTCTCCATTTGAATAATAATTTTTCAAATTTCTACCACCAATGCAAAAAAAAACTTCTTAAAGATCGGTTACGGTTCTTGATTCGGGGGGGGGGGGGGGGCCGTTAAAATCCTTCAATTTCACAACAATTTAAAAAAACAAGCATCTTACAGGAAGACATCATACTTTTTTTCGCAAATAATTTTTGGTTTGAAAAATCAAGAAATCATATAAAAATTTTGCCAGCTTACCCGGTTTGGCGCAATCATACACCGGACAACAACTTCCAGGTTCACCAGTGGCTGGTTCAATAACAACTAATGCCAATTCACTATCACAGGATGGTACGTCGCAGCTAGGCAGACACTGACATCCTTGCGGCCTAGAGCAACAATCACCCGGCGACTTATGTGCCGGTAATTGGTAACTGTCTGAAGGGCATTTTGGCATCGGAGGGCATACAACCCCAGTACAGTTTTTTCCTGTTAAAAGAGTTCGTAATGAATTTCATCGTTACAGTTACCATCTAGTATTTCAGAAATTCTTCCGAGCATTTACCATTTTCTTCGACGCAAACGTAAACATCGCAACAGTAGCCAGGTTTGGTTGAACTATTTTGAATGAGTTGTCGAACCAGACCAGGACTACAAGTTGGCGGAGCTACTGGGCATTTGGTTGGGTCACATTTACATTCGCCATCCGGATCAGCTATCGAATCCGGAGCACATCTGTTGCAATCTTGAGAATTACAAAGTTCTCCATCGTCGTCTAAAAAAAAAAAAAAAAAAAAAGGCCCACTTAATAAAATCAGAAATAAAATCTGTATGCAGTATGCAATACAATGAACATAATGTCAAATCTAGGGAAGACATTTATTACCATTGTCCCTTCTTAGTTCTTAGGATAAAATTTCTCTTATGATATTTGCCATCCACTAACCCAACCACATCACAGATGAATCTTACTCCAGTGAAACTCTCAACTGTGATAACACAATCGGAATATTTTAGCTGGCAATTGAAACACTCGAACACGATAAAGTTACGAGAGGAATAACAAAATAACCAACATAGAAAAGTAGTGCACGAGACGACGGTAGCTTAGGTGCTCGCGATACGCGAGATCGGGGAAGATCGGGGTATGAAAAAGTAAAGAAACTATTCGAAAAGTATACGGTTAACATTCAAGAAACGGACAACGAAAAACGATACCATGTCGAGAATGATAAAATGAAACTTTTGTTTAGTTCGTCGATCGACTCCTTTTTAGGTGAAAAATTCGTGACAAAAAAGAAACGTAATCAAGTACAAATCGGCGACGGAAATAAAACGGAAAAAGGCAAAATGCTTTTTATAATCATTCAATCAGTTTTTTCTTCATTTTTTTTCCACCCTTCGTAGAGAAAAAACGACTTTTTTCATTCAGTTAGCAGCTGAATGGTTTGATTTTTTAATATTGACAGTTGGCTCGTTTCTTCTTTCTCGTATAGCGTCATTTTTTAACGCGTGTCTAGCGAGAAATCGACGTCGGAAAAATACAAACGAGTTGGTTGTGCATTGGGTATTTTTCAACATCGTAGATGTTCTTGGGGTAGGTAAAGTAGATGGTTGAGTATAAGGAAAACGTATCCTTGCGCGCGCTGATTTTCATGACAGGAAAAGGAGGCTATGGGAGAGATTGGATTCTCTTAGCAAAGCACTGCAGAAAATTAATTTTTCAGACCATCTTACGATTTGACGCAGCGCAGTCTCAGTTAGTAACAATTACAAAATCTACGCAAACACAAAAATATGAGTACTGAAAAAGAATCATCAAGTCTGAGAAGCCAAAAGCATCAAGACCTCTTTTTACCATTATTTCGTATTAAAACTCCAATTTCAATACATAAATTAAACAATAATCAAAACTAAACACGACAACTAATATTTCCAATCAAATCCATCAAAATTCCTAACCACACCATCTCTTTTTAAAAACCATCTACTTGGTAAGCCTTGAGATTTGGAACAATTTAAGATTTATCATTTTTATTTCATAATTAACGTTAAGGATGACTTATTGCCATAACCTTGCATACACATTCTTTCGGTATGTTTAAAATACTCGAAAAGATCAAGTATAAACGTGATGTCACGTGTAATGGTAACGTGTGTCGGAAATCGTATTAAAATCTAATACAATATGCCGTCAACGTGTCGCAATACATAATCCAGAGTATATTAGAAAATAAAACGAAAAACGTGGAATATATAATATTCCCCAACACCCTGACCAAATGTCAACCAATTTGATTGGGATGGTGGTTTTTCTCCGACCCGTTTACCCAATAGAAGGAAGGACAGACGGACGACGGACGAGTGAGGGTGCATACGAAATCATACGAGTGAAATGACAAACGTGTTTTCGTATACATAAGCACATCTAAATTGACGGTTTGGAAAATGAACTTACATTAGATAGATATTAAGTAGGTACTTATACGAGTAGAAGAGTTGCAAGGAAGACTATTTTCTGTACACTAAAAATAATTACTGAACGCCATAAGATATTGAAAGTGTAATGTAGTCCATAAAATAAGTACGTAGACTTGATATTTATCATTTTTTTGGAGGAAATTCGAAAAATGGATTTTTCAAAAATTTCTCAAGATAAATTTAGGTTGGTTTTTGTGAGAATTTCGAAAAATGATTTTCACCAAAAAAAAATTGCGAAAATCTGAAATTTGGTAAACCGCTTCTGTACGCAAAAAAAAATACAAAATAAACGATTCTGGTACATTTTCCCGAATTTGGTTTCCCGAAGGGTAAATTTCCCGAATGTTTTTTCCGCCGAAGAACCCTTTTTCCCGAATCCCATTTTCACGAAACCTGATTCCCCGAATCAACTTCCCGACAAGCAGGTTTTCCGAATGATTACCTATTTCCATGGTATGGTATTTGGTTGATGAGGGGAAGGCATTGTTTAAACTCTTTCATAAATCGTAACAATGGCTACCATAGAAGGTAAAAAATTGATTCTCGATGGTTACGTGTACCTGCGCTCTAGAACTGTAAATGAGCGCATTTATTGGGATTGTCGTAAGGTGAGACCCGAGGTAGACGAAGAGCAGTACCTCCCCGTTATCATGCCAATTTGTGGGATCAGTATGAAGCCACGACGCAGAACATAGCGAAAACCAATAATGCCAGTGAGGGCTGGCATAATAGATTCCATGTGCTGCTAGGAAGAAGCCACCCGGACTTATACGTCGCGCTTACAGAGGTGCAGAAAGAGCAGGGTGACACGGAGGTAGCGATCACGGAACTCGGTCTGGGCCGACGAGTCAAAGCCGCACCGAAGAAGACGTGGGTTACTCTGCTGGATAGAATCACCGGCATTGCCAAGCGTTGGGAAGAATAACTGAACGATGAAAACGAAGTAGAATACCTCCGAACGCTGTCCTACAACATCTCTATGTAGATAATTTCTAAATTATAATTTTAGATGAATAAAGAATTTATCATTTTCAAAAAATAAAAGAAATTTTCCCGAAATAATAACGCTTCGGGAAAATGGGATTCGGGAAAACGGGTTCTTCGGGAAAAAAATCATTCGGAAACCACCTATTTGGGTAAGCGGATTCGGGATTTTGTCCGGGAACCAAAATAAACAATTTCCTTCAAATTTTTTTTTTGAATTTTGAAAAAAGAAAAGAATTCAAAATGAACGAATCTTATAAAAAATTCTTTGTTTTCAAAAAATACGCTCATTTTTGGATCGATGTAAATTCCAACTCCAAAATCGAATTCAGCGATTTCAAAAACCTAATTAACAGAAAAATAATAACAAAAAAGTAATTAGATACTTACAGTTTTCCACTTCGGTCATTGTCATATGTCATACCTAATTGTGTCATAGTATTCGTTTTTCAGCTTTTTCCCCCCACAAATACTGAGAAAACTTTTTAAAAGAAAAATCGAAACCCTTTGGTATTTGTGGAAAGAAAAAAGTGTACAGAAAATATGACGATGACAGAATTAGAAAACTGTACCTAATTACTTTTTTGTTATTACGTACTTATTTTTTTTGTTTATTAGGTTTTTGAAATCGCTGAATTCGATTTTTGAGTTGGAATTTGAATCTGACCCCTAAATAAGCCCTTTAAGGGGGGTTTCAATTTTTGAAATTTACAATACTGGTATCGAATTCTAGGTTTTCGAGGGCTCCGAATTCGATTTTTGTATTGGAATTTACCCCCGGTCCAAAAATGAGCATCTTTTTTTGAAAACAAAATAATTTTTTTTTTTTAATTCATTCATTTTGATTTTTTTTTGAAATTTAAAAAAATTTTGGGAGAAATTGTTCATTTTAATTTTTTTTTATTTTTTCAAAATTTAAAAAAATTTTCGCCAAGAAAAAATTGCAAATCTTTAACTTCGTACACGGCTTCGATAAACTGAAAGAAAAAATTTTCAGAATGTGGAGCTGTTGCTGAAAATTGAGGAACAGTTCCACTGTGACTGGGTAAAGGTGAATTTTACACTGTTTAAGATATTGGTTCCCTATTTTAAGGCAATCGATCAACTAATCAATTTATTTAAGGTAATGATTACTCTACATGGGGCAATTATTCTATAGGAGAATGAATACCTCTTATACAGTAACTATTGCAATTTTCTATGAGATAATTCCTCTCAGTGGAGTAACTATTCCTCAACGAAGCAAGGGATATAATACACTACGGAAGTGTAACAATTGCATAATAATAAGTTAGCTGCAACAGTGTGAATTCTAACCATCACAAATTATCAACTATTTAATTCATTTTGGTTCAAACATTTTCTGCCATGTTGGATGTTACAAGTGTGTGATAGATACATTTTCATTAAAAAAAAGTGGTTTTATATCAATTATTATCAACATCTTTGATTTAAATTCGTATGAATGTTTAAGTAGATGAAAATCATCATGAGTGATTATATTTTCACCGATCAGTGATCACATATCTACGTTTATTAAAATTGATTTACCCAAGTGTATTCTGCATCATCGACAAAGCTGAATACCATATTTGTTTGTTATCAAATTTGAAGGAGAAGGTGAGTACAAATTGCACGTATAGAATTTGAATTGTAGTAGAGTATGTGTAATCGCTTCTAAACATAAAATTATTTGTGTCCAAAACATAAAATAAGCATGAACTAAGACTTGGATTGGATTATGCATGTGTAATTTTGTACTCATCTACTCTTTCATATTTGATAAGTATAATGTTCTCCACTATTTGTCATAATGCAGAATAGAAGTAAATTAATTAATTTAAATTAATTTATTTTTATGTGATGAGTGAAAATATAATAACATTGTACTTGACAATTTTTATTTAGGTAATAAAAGTGTAACAGTTCAATAAATTTAGAGGAGTCATTCCTCTATTATAGAGTAATTTTGGGATATCGTTGCAATTGAGGAATGGTTCCGAGAAAGTGTACATTGAATCCATTTTACCAAGGAATAAGTCATCGGGCACGAGGAACTATTCTTTTACATAAGGTAACTATTACTCTATGAAAAGGTTATCTTTCTAAAATACAAATGAACGTTTCTGCTTTAGTAGAGGAATGGCTACCTTGTGTGGAGCAATAGTTCGTTCACAGATGAGACCTATTTCATTTTGATGAGTAATGATTCCACTGTAGCGAGTGATGTTTCTTCAATACTGAGCGACTGATATCCTTTGCAAAATTGATTCAATGCACACTTTCTAGGAACCATTCCTCCATTTGCCACGGTATCCCAAATTTACTCCATATAGAGGAATGATTCCCTTAAATTTACCGAACTGTTACACTTCATTTCTTTCAGTGAACGACCTCAGGACGCCGTGTATTTAATTTGGGGCAGTTCGAACCCTCCGGGGTAGAGAGTTCCAAAATTTCAATTTCGAGGCCCAATTTGGGTCCGAAAAGCTTTGTGGCGCCTTCATTGTCAAAGATAGGCAATGTTTTCAATGCAATTTTCTTGACGAAATTCTGATATTATTTTTTGTAAATCACTGCCCCTTCAAAATCGAGAAAGGCACCTGGTGTATATGAAATTTTTAATAATTAGCCCTTGATCAGAGATAGCTATCAAATAAGATGGAAGTGAAAATTAAACATTGCATTCTCATTTTCTGACATTACAAAAATACGAAATAAAAAACTCAATTCTTCATAGAATTTATATCTCAAAAATTTCAAACCCCTCGTTCAGCTTGAGCTCAGCTCAGCTCAGCTAGACCAGACCACAGGCAGTAGCGATTTGCTGATTTACTTATTTCTTCGTTTCTTTCTTGGTCGGTCGTGAATTGACGAATTGTGATTTTAATTTTACTTACGTATTTTGATTTTCGATTAAAATGGGAAGATTCAGAGGTGAAAAAAGTATTACAATGTAAGTACAAACACTGTTTTTGTTGTATGCCGACTCCTGGATTCTACAGTGAATACAGTCAGAAGTAGAAGTATGTTCAATTTGTGAACAAGCTTAAAAGAACTTTATTCTACAGTGAATACGGTCAGAAGTATGTTCGATTTTTGAACAAGCTTAAAAGAACAGCATTTTATAAAATAAACCATTCGTTGTTGAGATATTCATCGAAATTTGATTTCTCCAAACGTAGCCCAATTAAGTATATTTTTGATTAAGGTTATATCGAAGTAGGTTTTTCAGAACAGTATCACAATTATGTCCTTAGTTTATAAGTGTAAATATCCTTGGTTCTTTGGCGAGAAAGAAAAAAATATATTTTCATCCAGTAAAATAATATACTTCAAATAATCTGAAAAATTTTCAAAAAAAAAAAAAAAAAAAAAAAAATCAACGCCGATATCTAATTTAGATGTTGTGTGGACTTTTGGCGGGACTTTTCTATAGACTCAATCTCATTCAACTTTCATAGCTAATACAGTCAGACGGGAACAAAAAGATTGACTTAATTAAACCATTAATTCAACGCCATTCTCGGCGTAAATGATTTGTCGACGCATAAATCCAAACCTCGAGTTCGTTACAGTTTGCATCCTTCACTACGAGTAATTACGTAAAAATTAAGCGCGTCCCTTCTCCCTGCCGCATTAATTTCACGCAATTCTTTTAAGTACACTAACGATGAAAAATCGCTTAAAATCCATTCCGAATCTGCATAGCCGACTAGCCTCTACAGAGCGTAGCGAATTTGGGGGTAGAAATGGAATCGCACCGCTGAAATTAATTTCTTCAACGGTGTTCAAAATCGGTTTTTTATTCGCAGTCATTTTTCTACTACAGAGAAACTCTTTTCGTTTCTTTTGCCGCGTCGATGAAAACCCGCCGCGCCGCACAAGGCACGAGGAGCAAAGAATAAAGAAGCAGGAAATCCCGCACCGGGCCGAAATACTCCCCGAAGTATATAATTAAGGTGGTAATTTAGCCTCGTTCTAAGTTTCTTTTTTCACTCACTCGAGACGCATCATTAGAATGTGACACGTTATTTAAACGGCGCACGACGCGCGGCGGCCTGAAAAGTTTCCAACAAAATGGCAAAAAAAAAAACACGCCAAGTTGGAACTTCTGCCTTGAACGCGCCGAAAACGAAAAAGGCAAAAAAAGAGACTAAACTGAAGTACGCAGCGAAATAAATACCGACGACGCGACGCGACTGTAGCGTCAAGTCACCCACACCATATTGATTTTCAACATTTCAACCAACTTTAATGAATTTTCAATTCGTAAAATTTTTACTTACTTATTCAGGTAACTTCTGTTATAAAATGAGTTTTTCATCGAATGAAAAACTACCTTCGCCGACGAATAATAACGCCGATGAACGGTAAGTTTTCTCAGTATGGTGTACTTGTACGAGAAGCGAACAGAGCGGGGTAAAAAAATCTACTAAGAAAGAAGCGCGTATATTAACAAAGGCATCCGCGCCCGCAATCTTTGGCTGCGTTTCAACTAACGATAAGAAAACTGCACAAAGCATAATGGTGAACGAAAGAAAAACTCGCCCTAAAGTAATATTTAAAGCGAATGTAATTGAAAATGCTTTTATTTTGCTTTATGGGGCTGCTTAAATAGCGAAATATTCGCACAGTTACCAGCAGATAGAATTTTCGATAATGGTGTATCAACATACCTCATTCTATCTTGGAAAACATATTCTGTATTTAGATCAGTTTTGACTATCGATTGAATTCAAAAACCTAACAAACAGGTGATATAATTAATTATTATTCCTAATTCATCCCAACGATGAACATTGGGCACTCCAGATAAATAAGAGATCGCTAATCGAGTTCCTTTACAATTCTGTAAGGAAATTTTCCAAGAGAGCGGGACAAAAAAGTTATGTTGAAGGTTATAAACACGGACTTAGAGATCGTAAGAGCTATGAGTGAGACAGATTTACATTGGGAAAGGTTGAGAGAGAGAGAGCCGAATACCTTCACTGACCTACGCGGATCAGGTCAGGAAGGGAAAGGCAGGTGGCAAGTTTCTGGGCCAATTTATCCCCCAGCAAAAGGAGGTATTACCAGTGAAAGCTACACGTGAGGTGATTATTCGACCAAAGAAGGCAGAAGGGAAACCAAAGTGAGCGTGAGGTGTGAACTGAAGAAAGGAGATGGAGATTCGTCTTAAGCGAACCTTCAAAAGATCGAAGAGAACAAGAACCTAAAGAGGGCCGAATTCAAAGTTATAAAATCTAGCAGGAGACTTCTTAAGTTCCAATGATGATCATCCTTGCCATCAACTAGGATATGTCTGAGGATGAAGTCCTCATAATTAAGTATTGTCGGAACAACTTTGTCTGAATGTGAAGGAGGGATGAAATTAGGTTTCAACCCATCTTCAAGACGACTAAGAGACAAGCCACGCATTCACTGGGTCGTGGAGAGTACCGCTGGTGTGAGGCAGGAGGTAAAGCTCAAAAGCAGGTTGTATGTAGGATTCGACAGGTGCCGTATCAACGACTTCGTCAGTGAGATTTGGTACTTCAAATGCTAGGCAGGTCTTCGGCTTCCCAGCAGCCATGTGCTGTTAGGAGGACAAGTCTAGTGCGACAAGAGGCGAGATAGTGACAATGATTCGCATTTTGAATTCAATAAAACAATTGATGATATCCAGTATGTGTTTAAGAAGTTGATCTTGGTTCATCGAAGAAGATGACTGTGTTTCCGAATTCTGTACACTAAAGCACCTAAGATGGAAGTCACATTTTTTAGCTGATTTTTTCAACTTCAAGGTTTTTACATTTTCTGAATCTACGACACTTGTAGGTTCATAAACTATAAAAATCTCGAAACTGAAAAAAATTGGTCTTCCATCTTCGGTGCTTTAGTGTACAGAATAATCACTAATTCAAACCTGTGCTCCAAAATAGAAAAATTTCAAATTTGCACTCACACTTACCTAATACCTACCCCACATACATTCATGTATTTCAAAATTTCTTAATTCAATCCCCCACAGTGGGATATTCCTTTTTTCCTGCAACTTGATGGGAAAAAAATGATATCTCGAAAAGTGCCTCATCCCGACGACCAATTTTATCCGCATAAAATTCATAATGATTACGCATTACCTATGTATTAAATTTACATACCTTGGTCTGTTTCGCTAAACACCTGCAACCCCTTCGAATAATTTACATAAATTATTAATTTTTACATACCCCTTGGGGCCCAACCGAGGCGTCAATTCGCTACCTCTTGCTTTACTTCAGCTACACCTACGATTATACGTGTATCTCTGACGGCACGTAAGGAATAAACTCTCATATAGGCGAATTTTCACGCATTATTGCCTCACGTCTCTTACTATTGCAGGTCTATATTTTTACACAAAATACTTTCAAACGAAATTACATCCCCTTGACACCTTTTTCACGACATTAGCCGATATATATATGCCTACCTTTAGCATATACATATATGATAAACGCGTATAATATAGATAGTTTTTATTTTATAAAACCTCGTCGCGCAGTATTTTACAACACCCAAGCAAATAATAAAAAATACTCTCGACTGAAAGTATATACACTATAAGCTATTACAGTATTTCAATATTCGCTGAGCCGCATCCGTTGTACTAAATTTCCGCTATTCGCCGCGAAATACTAAAATGACGACGTCGTCGTAAACATTTGATATGCAACTAAAGGCCCGCTAAATCACAAAATAGCCAAATCAGAAAATACCCATAATACCTGTATTTTTTTAGGTATACCTTGAACTTTTCCCGTATAATCTATCAACAGTCGTGATTTTCTTACACATAATGAACTAAGCTTCTGAAAACCGTAATAACCTTTGCCTTCTCATCTCGAATTTCAAGATAGCGAATCCCATCAGAACATACCCGAGTACAAACATATCGATAAAATGCTCTCGAAAAAGCGCACAGTAATTTTTCCCTTTTTCAAAAAAATACATCCGCGTATGTTTTTCACACCGCAGCAGGATTTTAGAGGGAACTGCGTAATCCTCGTATCGCTTCACAAATTACGCAACGTAGGCTGAAAATTTCACCGCAGGGAATACACATTTGTTCGGTGTATTTTTTTCCAAATTTTATAACCGACACATATTACTTGCGTCTTTAGCTGTGAAGTAAATGACGTGGTTGTCTTCGCTTCCCCAATGCTCATCCCAACGCGATCACCGGGTTACCTAGCAAATCTTTCCTAATTGTTTAAAAATGGCATCTCGTATACGATGTTACAAGAAGAAAACTTTTTTTCAAAGCAAAGTAAAAATGATAAGCAAGCTATTATCTCAAGTGATCCGAAAATTTTTAGGATTCTCACAAAAGACAGCTAGCGTTTTTTTCTCGATAATGATTTTCATGGACCGGGGGGGGGGGGGGGGGGGGGTCTATAGTAATATATATGCGTTCAAATTTGTCTCGTTTTCAAGAAGAATAGAGGAAAATGTATTCTTCAAACCATAAAACAAAATACTACAAGACATAATGTCCACTTTTTTACTCATGTGTTGAGGTAAGTAAGTTCAAAATCGTATTCGCTTGAGTTTTTATCTCAATTAATCCATAAATTACCTCTGCTCACTGCAGATTAGAAAGGTATCTTTATGAAAACAGAGATCTGGTATAAAATGATCCTAAAAAAGATATAGTTGCATTCAGACCTGTCTAGCCAAGTTTCTCTTTGAACCCACAGAACACAAGATATGCCGGAGATGGAGATGTGACCATAGGGTAAATGGAAACGCTCATTTACTTCCTCATAGTCTTTCTTTCGTTGAAATGTGTGATAAATTGTCTGTCGAGATTATAACATTCGTCGAAATTGGTCTTTGCCGTGTTGAAATGTCCAGCGATACAGGTGAATCGTATGAAGAAGTAGACATACCTGATCTCGAAGAAAAATGGCACCATCCTTGAACCATCAACAATAGGGATACCCAAATTACCACACAGGATCCTCGAGGGCATCTGCGATATAAGATGATTGGACCATTAGAGACCCACGAAATGGAACTAAAGACACCCCTCGAGCGGGTGACACTTGCATATGAGCCAGCAATAGTCTATTATTAATAAGATTATGCATTACTTAGTTTGATTTGCTTTTGTTTGACTTTCTTTTTACATTTATTTGTGACTGATTCATTTTGTATTGTTTGTTTTTCGAACAGTTTTGTTTTGTTAAGATTTTCTTTTTTTGCAAATTAAAAAAAAAAAAAAAAATGGGTTTCATAAGTCCTTATTTCAACAATGTTTTGAGGAGGAAGCAATATTTGAAAAAAAATTCTGACACCACCATTCGAAAGAACGTGAAAATTTCTTATTATAAACATTCAAAATTCAAAAAATAAAAAATGATTTTTCTGATGCTTGGGAATTGGGACATTTTGCAACTCGATTAATTGAAAGATGGGAATCGACGTCCACAAATAATGGCATAGAATAAATTACTATCTTTGGCCGAATTTCAGCTATTGCAAATGCACATTGCATCATGGTGAAACATCGGCATTAGAAAATACACAACCTCACCGTGAACTCCAACAAAACCGCTATCTCATTCCCTCGACACAACTTATGATGCGAGATAAATTCATTAAATAAATATGATTTCTGAGGCGATAAAATTAATCGTTAAAGCGGTAACAATTCGGCTGCTCATACAGTAGCTCTGTCGTAATAAAAACGTTAACCGACGGTTATTCGTAAAGCGATAAATAATATTAGTCCCAGCAGGTTCGATACATGAAGACCGAATTAGTGCTCATAAACGATATACGACCTACTGCTGAATGCGTCGAGGCGAGAGCGGTGCGCGTTGTAAAACTAAACAAATTACATTTACGTTTTTAATTAACCACAAACAGAAACACATAGCATAACAGCCATTCCTTCATATCTCTCTGTACACGAAGAGACGGTAAAGATATACAGAGCCCAGCAGTTAGTATTACGTTTAGACATACTTCCCCACTTCATCCTCCCACCCACTGGAAAAAACTTTTATCGTTCTACCTTTGAGTACAAGTACATATAAAATTTACAGGGTACGTTGTGCCTATCGCTTGGATGCTAATTGATCATTCAACTTTTGCTTTACTCTTCTCACGTCCGCCCCCCTTTAACTTTTTCCATATTGTGTACACGTTTGAAATTTACGATATTTTTCGTATACACCTTAGAAACGATACCGCAAGGTAGACGAGACGACGTGGTGTAGCATACCACCGCAAAATAAAACGCTCCACATCTAATCTCATCTTTAATCTATCCAATCATCTCAAAAACACTACACGAGCTTTAGAAAAGTTCATTTTGTACGCCTCCGTACCTCGTGCCATTCGCCTGTAACGATACAGACGCGAGCTTTCGGCAAGATGCACAAAAGATGAGCGCTAGAAAGCGAGATAAATTGAGAAAAAAGATAGAGCATTGCGAGGCAGTGCGAAGGACAGCGAAGGATAAGGCGAAAAACGCTCTCTTTAAAAAGGCTAAAAACAAAGCCACCGGACCGATTCGGTTTCAAGCGTGTTATTTTCTTCCTCCGCTCGTACCATATATTATACAATAACTACCATCTCTCTCCATTCTGGTGCTCTCACGTCGTTCTAAACTTTGTTTGTTTTCTTAACTCGACTATACGATTCTCGTACGCGCGAGAAGAAAAGATTTTCTTATTAAAATTGCATCATCGCTGCCAGCTCTCGCGCGAAGAATGGCCCGTAGTAATTTTCTTCGTTTGTATTTAACAATGAACATTTTTATTTACCGACCAACGGAACTGGCGCGGCCGCATAGCACTTTCGCCAGAGTTTCTCGTTGGGTTTCCAATTTTCCTATGCTTTCCTATTCCTTTTGCTTAATTTTAAACGAAACTACTTTCTCGTGAGATGGCTCCGCGCGAGAACAATTCAATGCAATAGTCGCCTACTTGAAGCATGTCCCTTCCGTGAAATTTTTAAATGTGTAAGTAAACTGTAAGATGTTATAGATTTCAGGAGAATTTGAAATTGTTTTTTGCACTTCTTTGCTGATAGTGTTCCCAGTGTTTTACATGGCAGTACCAATGCCAATGGCGATGATGGCAGCGTACTCAATGTGTCAGATGAATTGTCACGCGCAGTTTGGTCGTCTTTTAGTTTGAGAACGAGACGGCTTTTCGCGGACGAGACAGCTTCCTCTATACACCCCAGAGCTGTACTTGCATTCGGAGTAAAAGGGTAGGTAATTTATCTTCGAGAAAATGATTGTAGTACCTTCAAATTGATCTTTCATCGAATGTTGTTTGAGCATGATGTTCATCCGGAAGGTTCGAAAGAAAATGTCAAAGAAGCACGCCCAAGATTTGGAAGCGAAAACAAGGCAAATAAAGTAGCTAATATTTATGATGCATTGATGACAAAGATTATAGCAAGAAATTAATAGTAACCTCCTTTTGCATCAACGGCTTACTAGCTTAATGGCTTAATGTGTAACCAGTAAATTCTCAAGAAAGTTGTGCACTGGGTCTTGGTGTCTTCGTTTTACTGCTGCACAAGTGCGTTGTATTAGTACTGTTGCTGTTGAACATGGATTACTTTGATAAAATGTCAGAATTTGCTCCCAATAAATAATTTTATAGACCATCGCGAAACACCAGATATGATAAATTGGTCGGTGTTTACGCGATGTATTTAATACTTTAATATACATTTTCCTCATTTTTAATAAATCGCTTTACCACTCTCGCGCTATTCAAGCCATACATCAACAGGCGCCCATAGGAGCAGCAACGCTGCAATAGGAGAAGAATGGTATGAGGGGATGTAACCTCATACAACACAACGATGTAGTCACTATATACGTGGCCGTCATGTCAACGGCTGTACGACCCCCTTCATTTACATGATAAAGTGTCAGAGGACGGCCTCCGCTCTGACTCCAGCACTTTTACTCTGCCTGGCGGTCTTTTGGATCGGCCTATCTGGCATTTTGTAATAATAACCATATTTTAACACACAATCTAGAAAATTTTTGGGCCATAGTTCATAGGTCGGAAAATTTGTTAGCGCTGTGGGCGTTCTGCGAGAACGTTACTCTTACACAATGCAATCTCTGCACACACGACGCGAGTTTTTAAACTTGTTTTTATTATTTTTAATGCGCTCTTTTGCCGATACACTGACGTCTTTCTCTCTCGCTCTCTTTTAGTGATTCATCTATCTTTTTTTCATTTTTGTTGACGTAACGCAAAATTATGAGTACAACGAAGCGAATGATTTGTATAATTTTGTTTTACCATAAAGCGGTACAGCGACGGGTTGCTGACGAGAGAAGGATAAATGCACATTACCGAACCCCCTCGTAAGAAAATACCTAACCCAGAAGCATTAAAAATCACCATCACTCGTAAGTAACGAAATTTATGGATGAAATGACGCGTGTACACAACGTTCTTCGCAGCTTTTCACCTGGAAAACATACACATACAGTCGACCGATCCGTGTATGTACAGTCAGATGAAGCGTATAAATTGGCTAAAAAGAAACCTAATTTTTCGCAACTTCGTTTCGTAAATATCAATCGAGGTGGAAACCGTACGAAAAGCTGTCAGCGTCGATTTTTTTCCACGTCATCTCGAAAGTTTTTTTCTTTGTTATTCGGTGATGCTTGGCGATCATTGAACGTATACAGAAATCGCGATTTTTCTTCAAATATCTGTTAGGTACTCCCGTTTAAGGTATTATTAATGCAGGAATAAAATTGCTCATGGATTTGCCAAACGTACATAATCAATTTATTTGTGCATCGATGTTGCCTGCTAAACATTGTACCAAAATTCAAACGTTTACAATCAGAATTTTTAAAAACTGAAAAACTTTATGGTTGAAATATTTTCCACATTGAAAATCAAAAGAACTGATATTTCCACTTAGGTATTCGGTGACAGATCTTTTGAAGATGACGAAGAGTGGTTAGCGGTTTACCGAATGTATGGGAGTAAAGATAACGATCCTCCAGACTGTTGCCCAAAACAGTGTAACAAAACCCAAATATTAGTTTTGAAATTTCGAAATGATTATCTAGAAACGACGCCGATGCACGGAAGCCAACGTGTCGTCAAGAAAGAAATACGAGAATGAAAACCTAGCTAGCTTCGAGAGCAGCGTTTAAGCACAGGACAGCCTGAGGTTGCAGGTTGCATATCTGTATTGCTCTACTAATTCTGTCAGTCTGTTACTGCATACACTATTATTATCCACTATCATTGACATTTTTTTGTGCTATGATTACTTCATAAACATGAAGCTGTTGAAGACTTTGTTTTTTTTACTTTTACTTTTTTTGGTCAAGACATTTTTGACAATTTTTACCATTTTCCTTTTCTCGGATGAGTATCAAAGAACAAAAATATTATGTCGACATGTCGCTCTCCTGTGCGTACTGTAATAAAATTTATAAATATACCTAAATGTGACCTAATAGTAGTTTTATTTCCCTAGTAACGTAAAAAAAAAACCATGAATTATCTTTAATCATATTTCACACAGGGAATAAATAAGTATGTGTAATAATTAAATAGAGTTTTTCATTTATGATTGATTACCATGACCATTTAAAAAACCGTCATGATATAGTCGTGAAGATGGTAAAATAACTTTTGCATTTTAAAGATGGTAATGTAATTCCCACTTTCCCAACATAATTTATAATTCCTTCTTCTTCATTTTTAACACTCTTTTAACAACTAATATTATATTATTTATCTATAAAATTTCACCATATCCTACAGATCTCCTTAGTTAGGAAATTCAAATTGAGGAAGATCTGGCTTGCAATTACGGACAAAACTGTCATAAAAAATAAAATAATTTGAGAAAATGAAACAGTCTTCACTTTTCTAAAACATTTTGCAGTGACAGCTGCGATAAAAAGGGCTTGTTTTTCTGTGTCAGATTGTTTTTTATTTTACATGTTTTCTAGAGTCCAGGTTTTTCAAGCCATCTACTATGGTAACCAAGTTGTCATCGATTCTTGGATTTTTTACGTCTAAGAAGACAGCTTTCGTCATAAAATAAATCTGCTTTTCGTAATTTTTTTTTGTAAGTATTTTCTAAATAAGCTCACTGAGTGAGCAATAGATTGTTATAGGAGGGTTAAAGAAGAATTGAAAAGGTAGGTATACAATGTTGATCGAGGATGAAAGCACTGAAAAAAATATTCACCTAAATAAACTACACTTTTTTCAACAAAAAAAAATCGTTGACAAAATGAAACATCATGAATTACTAACCTTCCTAGAACAGTGCTGTATTTGTAAAAACTTTCCTTGGAAGATAATTCTATCAACAAGGAAATTTTTTCACCCAAAATTTAAAAAAAGTTTACGTATTTTCACAGATTATCAAAGCCCGAAATAATTAATGGACTAGTGGATCTAGTTACGTCGGAACAAGCTGAAATAAAAGACTTTGAATATTGCTACAAGGCTCATAAATTGATGAAATCCGAATTCTTCAACTTACCTGATTTCTGCCGGGAATTAGATAGCCAAGGAAGTAAATAATTGCATCAATTCTGTACTTACACTAAAGCACCGAAGATGGAAGTTCAATTTTTTCGGCTTGAGAGATTTTTATAGATTATGAACCTACAAGTGTCATGTCATAGATTCAGAAAATGTAAAAACCTTAAAATTGAAAAAAATGTGTCTTCCATCTTCGGTGCTTTAGTGTACTTATATGAATTCAAATGTTGGATGTTTTTTTTTTACACCGAAAGTTCCAGTTCTGAGAAACCGGTGTCAATGAAATACACAGTGACCTAATTTGCAAACATTCAAAAGTGTTTGCCGACCCTTCCAATTTGAAGGGGCAAAGATATAAGGGACAGAGATATCTAAAGTTTTATTTTTTTTCATTTTTGCAACTCCAATTTTGAAAATTGATCAATTATCATTAAATACTGCGAAACATCAAGATATGGGATTTGAATGAAGAAATATCGGATACCACATTCTAGGGGTTACAGAAGCACCTAATCTAACTTGTATACTTACAGTCTTATTACCTTGTGGAAGCAATGATTCCACTAAACTTTACACATTACTTTTCCAAACTTATACCTATCAATCTTCTACAAAGATACAACTAAAATTATATACTTCTTTGAAAAATTTAACTGAGATGTAATGACGCATCCACCTTACTCTTCAGAACTTGCACCATTCAATTATCTTATTTTCCATAGAGACACGCTAATTGTTACAATGTATGGCAAATTTAGATGAAAATAATACATGTTACTATTTCATCAGCATAATGTTGGCCGTGGGGAGGTCCTAGATGGCGGGTCTTTTATGGGGTTTGACTTTTCCACCTCTTTCATTTCCCTTCCATCACGAAGAACTAAATTTATAACTTCGAAATTTATATCGAAAGGCTTACGAAACCTAACCGGAATTTTACCACACGAGAAGCTGACTTCGAACATGCAAATCCAACGGCCACCAAGTAACGCCAGCATCTAACGAGTGTTTAGCATCGGTCGAGATATTCTTACTACAGAATAGGAAAACCCTCGGAGGAACATTTCAACCAATTGACAGTAAAAAAAAAGTTAAAATTGGAAGTTATATCAATATCTTTCAAAGCCTATCAACGATAATTGATAAATTTTCAAAACTGAACCAGTGGAAGAAGCCATTTTCAAATAGCATATCTCTGTCCCTTCAATTTCAAGAGCTCGCTAAACCTCTTGCATGTTTTCAAATTGAGTTGCTTGATGGATATGTCACCGAATTCCAAAGATGAAAAATTGGCAAAGATCGGGATTATCAGAATAGCCATAGGAGACCAATTTTAAACATGTAAAAAACACATTGGAAGCTAATGGACCAACTTCTCCAAGCGCATGAGAATTATTTTCCATTGACATCAGACACAATTTCTTAGAAACTATAACGAGTGAGTAAGAAGCAAAATAAACATAGCACTTATGGAAATTACTATTTTTGAAAAATCCTCAGTCCCTAAATACGGCGAAACGAAATTTATGAAGCGTAAATATTTTCAAGAAAAATATATAATATAAGTTAATGCGTAAAATGAAATACCTTACAGATATACGAAGTCTCGCTCATATACATATTCTATACTCCATACATAACACACGAGCGGTTCAATTCATTAAATCAAAAATAGACGTAGGTAGGTAGTAGGTAGGTACATCATTAATTAAACATTTGAATGATTCGACTAAGTACCCGGCTACCTCATTCGTTCCTTCAGTTCCGCATTCCTCTTTTTCAAACTCTTTCAATATGAAAATGCTGTTAGAAAGTAAAAGAGAACCAGAGTTCGCTGAAAGCGAATACTCTTTTGAACGTCGTTTGCCACCAGTATGGTCATTTTTAAGTAACCGTGTACCGCCTGCAAAGAAGTTAATTTTAAACGAATCCCTGTCAAAGAAAAGAATGTATGAAATGCTTTGATGAAAAACTGAAAACAGCATATAGCAGAGAAACACGCGAGCTCTGCTTCAGCTACGCTACATAAGCCGCCAAAGTAGCAAAAACATTTGATGAATTTTATTTAGCTATCGCGAACGATGAAAAAAAATACCGAGAAGGGAAATTAATCCTAGTAGGTATTATTATACGGTTATTATAGAAATTCCTCGGAAGGCATGAAAGATTTTTTTATAAGATGAAAATTCAGTGTAAATATAAAAAACTATGAATAATTGTTTCATTCCACCACACGGATGGTGTATTCATCCAATCACTTCTTCATTTCTGAGTTCTCTTTTTTTAGTTTTTCTGTTTCTTCTATCTCATTCCATCGGTTTTGTTACTCACGGTACATTTTCGTAAGCGAAGAGCAACACCTGAGTTGCAGTTGATGGTCTTCTAACAATCCCCATTGTTAAACGTCTGATGTTAATGTTATTGATATTGAATTGATTTCATTTCTGTCATGAATTGATTTCATTATAGGCTGTACTCATCTCATTTAGCCACCTGCCGGGAATTCCTCAAATGTTATTTTAGTATTGGGCACTACAGACCTCCGGGAAGGTAGGTCAGAAAATTAATTCCGGCAGCAATTCGTAGAAACAATGAATGCCCTTCAAAAAGGGACAAAAGCAAAGGAAGACAGATGGTATTCTGTCACAGACGCGCCTCCTACTCTTCGGGACAGCACTTTTATTCATACACGCCTTTACTGGATGTGACACCACTTCGGCTCCATATTTCAAAGGAAAAATAAGATTTACAAATTTAATTTTAAAAAATCCTGAAAAATGGAAAACATCATATAAAGTTTCAATTCATCAGAAATGTTGAAAAAATATATAATTGAGGCTGGTAATTATTACTCTTTTCTGCGGATGTATGGTGCCGAAGATGAGCAGACATCGCTAAATAAGCACAGCTTTTTATGCTTCAACAAAGATGCATTGACCTACTAAGTTGAGCGTCGACAACTCTTATTTGTTTCACATGCAAACACCTTTGAGTTTTCTCTACGGAGGGTAATGAAGGAATTGAGATAAAATGCTAGTGATTGCACATGGTGGAGAAACTACGAATAATATCTTTTTTCCTCAAATACACTTGAAAATTTCTCGTTTGTTTACTTCTCAGCTTACATTTTCGCCTACTCACCGCATACTCGGTAGGAATAAATGGCACACGTGGATAAAACCAGTTTCTCGGAAGAAATTATCGACCACCGCGGCGAATCTCTAGGTCTTTTCGAGTATAAATACCATTTCTTACTCACTGGATGGCCATTCAGCAAGTCATCCTACGAATTATCATCGGTAGTAGTAAAAATGCAAATTATCGGACGCAAGGTGATTACCGTGCGTCGCGTTCTAAATGTAGGAGTGTTTTGAAAACCCGTGCCGAAGTAGATGTCGATGCCACGCCATACCGACACCCGTCGCTAAGTTCGCAATTTCGGTAATTTTTCATACCGTAGATTATGGACACTATTGAAAGTATAGAGAACCATACCGAGAGCGTAGGTGGCGTTAATAATTCAGGTACAATATGCGACTGCATTCCATCACTCTCTCGTCATCGCAAATATACCATTAAACGGCAATTGCCAAAAATTCCAATACATCGCGATTGTTTTAGCGCCCATTTGTCCGTTTTATCGAACCCGGGTTTGGACGCGGCGTCGCTCCGATGCACTTAATTACTCCTTCAAATGAATTGTTTCACGCTCGTGTATGTAATGGGTTAATTTATCGGAGTTCTTTTTATTTTCTATCACATTCGAACGAATTTCGTTGTACGATATAAAGTAATGGATGGAATAAATTCTGGGTCAATAGTCGCACTTCTTGATTTCTTCGATAATAAATTTTGGCAAAGGTAAGTAGTTTTTCGACCAATAGTTCGAATGGAAATGAAAATACTACTACAGTGTCACGTTCAGGTATAAAAATTTCAGTAATGTAGATTGTAGAAATGTTACAACAATACTGAAATTTTTATACATTACCTTAACTGAACCCGATCAGGGATGTCGTGATACTGTATCGATACTCCGCTGGTATCGATACAGGTATCGATATAGATCATGATACCATTTCATTTTTTTCCCACGGGGATCGCTTAAGTTAATCGATGATAAAGGCCTTCATCATTGATTTACTTGAGCGATCCCCGTGGGAAAAAAATGAAACAGTATCATGATCCGTATCGATACAATTTGATACCATTTTGATATGATATATCGATACAGTATCGATACTTTTCAGTATCACGACATCCCTGAACCTGATGCTGTTGTAGTATTTTCATTTCCATTCGAACTATTGGTTGAAAAACTAACTTTGCCAACAGTTATTATCGAAGAAATCAAGATGATATACGAGCAATACAAAGTAGAAATTTTTAAAATGAATTATTCTTTCGTGATAACCATTATACCATTAAATGAAGGAGAAATTAACGAGTCTCTCATAAGTTTTACACTTCTTAGACACTACAAAATAACAGTCCCTTCAAAAAGATTCCTAATACATCCTAACCTAGATAAGTAAAATCATTTGAATTTTCAACTCGTTCAGTGGCACAGAGATAGGTACAATAATAAACTCCTTCTTACAAGAGAACCTCGCCAACTCGTCACCTTCGCTTGAGCTGAAATTTCGCTCGCTGAAAGAGCATGACACCCAAACCTCACAAACAAATTTTTAGCAGCCGAAGTTGATATTTCGATTTTTGGCGAATTTTAAAAAATGGCTAAAACCATCTCCAAAAAAAATTTTTTTGAAATTTTTTTTGTAGATTTCCAGATAGAATCCTGAAAATCGGTTTGTACACTAAAGTCGACCTCCCGAGTAGATTGGCACCATTTTCGAAGCGATCTGGAGCCTCCAAGAAAAGTTGACTTTTTTCCAGCACACTGGAATCTCTCCAGACAGTAAAAGTTAACATTTTCTGTGGGCTCCAGATCGCTTCCAAAATTGTGCCAATCGACTCGGGGGTCGACTTTAGGGGATAGACGAAGTTTCAGATGATATGCGGGAGAAATTGATTTTTTGGAAATTTCTAAAAAATGTGTGTCTTCCATCTTTTCCCACAAATGAAATCCTACCTCGAAGGAAACTGATGCGACGGAGTTTCAGAAGTCCAAAGCATCACGACGGCGGTTCTGAGGGACCTATCTTTGGAGAAATGGAAGGGGGGGTTGCGGGGTACTCCCATCAGTGGATTCAACGATGTCGCCGGTGCATTGAACTCGAGAGGGGCCTACTGCGAAGGATTATAACAGATTTTTCAAGATTACGCTTCTATCCGGACCATCCGGGCACTTTTCCGCGAACTTAATTGACAGACCTCCTAGACATATTCAGCGAAAAAATATGCGTTTTAGAAGTAGATGGTTATAACATAATTTTTTATCGACTCAAAGAAAAATACGTGGTCAAAAATATTTGTTGCCATCGATTGCTGATCAGTCATGGAATACAGGATATCACTTTCGGAAGTACTTTTACAGTTGATAAGATAGAAACGATCCTTCCAACAGATTTGGTTCAACTTGCTAGAATATTTGTTTTGAATCAAGACGTAACACCTGTTCGTGATTTATTTCTGACCTATGTCCAACAACAAGGTTATTTTGGAATCCTAGGTTCATCTAAAAAAGATGATTAAAATAGAACTATGCGTATTGCATTTGCATTTCAAGAAAAACGTGGTGATCCTCGTGGACGAGTTTGATGCGATTTGTTACAGATCCATGTTTAAGGTTGATGAATCAACGATGGATGAGATCATCAAGTATTATTTCAGGATATTTTCTTCCTTAGTTAAAACGGAAAAATCGGAGCCACTACCATTTATGTATAAAGCTGTATTCACAGGAGTTACAGCTGTTACCTGTACCGGTCCATCGCCGCTTAATAATGTACCAAAGTATAATTTCCTCGATAATCAATCTCATAATTAATGTAAAAAAGATTTGTTCTACAAGTTTACTTCTATACTGTTGTAAATATTAATATTCAAGGTAATTATGCTAGTCTTATTAAGACGAAGTCTCTATTACTATGGGCAATCGAGTATTAGACAGATTCCTATGCTTCCTCGCTCGAATACTCTTTTGTAATCGGTTGATTTTTCTTTGTTATTTTCCTGCTATGTTGATTTATATTTTACAATTTACATGTTAGCTTTTTGGTTTGTTATGCATTATTCTGTTGGTGTTTTCTAGTCTTTTTTCTTGGTATTCTTAGTTGTTATATGCTCGCTTACTCTTAATTAATAGTTATTTTGATCCGTTATATCCTCGCGTAATAATTACAGTAGACAGTAGTCTACCTAAGCTCATTCGCCCAAATATGGGCACGAGCTAGGTACTTATAACTTGAAGATATTGTAGCCATTTTGATTATTTATCTGAAATATACTATACTCTACTATACTAAAAGCAAACCACCATAAATGGTTTCGTAATCACACGCAAAATAATTGAAAAAATCGATCTGGGATTTCAAAGGACCCAAATTTCGTTGGATAAGAATATGCAACATCAGGAACGCGTGATAGCAGAGCTCAAAAGTAATCAAGAACATGCGATTGCCGAGCTCAAAAATTAGTTGAAGCTAACCACGAAGGATTGGGACTGTTCATTGAAAGTTAACGTTGCAGAAACTGAAAAAATCATAACTGAACACTATCGTGATATAGTATCTAAAGAAATTGCACCGATTAGGATGACACTGTGGAAACATGGAGTGATTTTGGGATGCACCGGTATAAAAATGTTCGGACTATTTATGCTTCTTCTCAAAGATTTAACGCGAGATATTCTTCAATTTTTAAAGCACAGCGAAAATTGTGTAGTTTTTTTTATTATACTATTTTTTTTTCTTTTTGTTCATTAATTAGGTAATCTTTGTGTGATCTAGAACTAAAAAAAAAAAAATCCAAAATGTTATCAAAGTACAAAATGTCAAATTGAAAACATCTTACCATTACCGGATACAAATCCTGCTCACTAAATTAAGCTAACGAGCTTACTATCTTGACTGCAATTCAGACATATTTTACACTCGCATAGCCCCCTCCAAGTACCTATAATCGACGAGTAAATTAATCCGCAGCACTCCACCTCGATTCCTCTCGCCAACCCTGCAGCATAAACCCTCGCATACTTCGCTCCATGCAAAAACCTTCCCATAGATGAGTCAGCCAGTCTTTAAATGTAAATCACGGCTTTGTGTGGCGAATTGAAAAGTTTCCTTTCCTTATGATGCTACCTCGCTCAAATAGACTTTGAAATGAGAAAAGTTATAGCATTGTTATTGATGAGTACACTAAAGTATACGTACTCGTAGGTACATGCTACATACGTGGTCGCGAATAGTTTTTCCACCACCATTCACGTACCACCCATTGGTGTCGTATGTGTGACACATTCATCCCATACTGCGAGCGCATCATTGTTTAAACATCGCGATCCGATGGTAAATTTAGATTCGAGTAAATACAGAAAAGTACAATAAATATAAAACGTGAGGTTTCGCAACCAGAGATCGAAGTGGAGGTGCAGTTCTTCGTTTAGAGGTAGTTTTGTGATTGCAAAAAGCGCATAAAAAATATTAAGTTATGTGAAGCGGAAATTAAACATTTGTTTACGATGGCATCGTTTTGTATATTCTCCCTGTACCTACTACGTTTTCCTTTTCAAAAGTTTTTCTCGAGTAAAGTACTCGTACGGTACGTCAATTTGCTAACATTATTGAGTACAAATCGACCTTTTATGTTATTTTTAAGCGGCGCAATTTCAACCTCTGTACAAAGTTAGGGATCTAGGCGATTTAATCTTTCGAAATTCGTGCTCGTCTGCATCACGAATAATTTTCGAAACGTTTTATCACCAGCGGTAATCTTACCTATTGTTTAATACCTACAATTTCATATTATACGACACCGACAAACCAGTATTATTCTATAGTGGTTAATTATACTATTTAAACGTCGTCGGTGTAGACACGAGCGTATGGCGAATACTCGTACAAGTTGTACCGCATCAGTTTATAGTAAACAACATGCACATAATTACCCAGACGGAATATACGTACATTATTAGCTAATTAATGTGACAATTGTGTATACATTGTGTATTGGCTGTTCAATACTCGATATGCGATTCCATTCGTGCTATTGTAACGAGACCAGTGTTAATTGGAAATTTGATTGATGACCGGGGACTCCGTTCAGTATTATGATTTTTTTTTGTCATTCCATTTGAAGAGTAATTAACTTACTGTGTATTTGTAAGTACTCTCACATGTAGTTAAAATGCAAAACAGCTATCGCCTTCAATTATCGAGTAATTGAACGTGATTACCGATGCATCTAGTGAACGTGAGTCGTGATTGGATAGTTGGGTGTGAGATGCAACGAACGTGACGAAAAAATATTTTAAATCATGCTACACAGACTGGAAAAACTGTTTTCTAATGAATACGAAAAAGTTTGATAAAAAAATGACGAGACGAAATTTCTGAGCTGGTTAGATACTGTGAGAAAATGGAATGAAAACTAAAAAATTGGCAATCAATGCCTATATTTTGTACTGCGATTACTTCATTTGTTCTTAGATTTGGTGCTGATTGAATGATTTCAAACTTTTCAGTTCTCATTCCATTTTCACACAGCAATAAGTTCCGAAATCTCCTCTCGTCATTTTTTTTTTACCGACCTTCGTCATAATCATTGCAAAACAGTTTCTTCAGTGTAGCGTCAAGTCCAAGACGAGGACCATCCCATTGTTCTTCGAAGATCTGCTATTAGGGCATGTGATTTGGGCATAAGTAAGCAAGCTTTTTCCCATTCATTCGGATTTCGTAAACGATCAAAGAATTTTTCAAAAACTAGGAGAAAAATTTGCTTAATTATGTGAGTGTGAATGAGAAAACGTGCCTAGTCAGGAAAAAATAGATTTTGAGGTTATGGCTGATTTTGATCAATTTTTGGTTTCATGGACCTATAGGAACAATATACAGCCCTCCAGGGGGCAAGACTTACCCAAAAACAACAAAAATCAAAAATCAGTTTTTTTTTTTTTTTTAGGCTGTTAAAAATGGTTTTATGAACCTGAGAGCAATATTCAGACTCTCAGGGGGCTAAACTTACCCAAAACCAATAAAAAAAACAATTCTTGAAACTTTTTAAAAAATAAAAAAAAATTATGTACCTAGGTATAATTTTTTAAATTATTTTTTTACATTTTTTAAATATATATTTTTTTTTGTTAAAAATGGTCAAAAACGTCATGAAAACAAAAAAGTTGACATTATGAGTATGATATTCGTAATCAGCATGGTTGAAAATAATTTTTGGCATTTTTTATTTCTTTAGTTTTAGCAACCCTGATTTCGCTCAAAATTGTCCCCTTTTGTGAAATAGGCTGTAAACATGAGGGGTCAAAATTGTTGGCGAATGAATATTCCACTAAGACCCCTTAATGACTGTACAAAGTTTCAAAGTTACCAATTAGTTCATTATGGCGATATAAACTTGCAAAGTTTGAAACGTTCATTACAAAAAAAAAAAAAATCGTTTTTCCTGACTAGCCACGTTTTTCCATCCACACTCACATTTATGTAAAAAGTCCACTCAAAAGAAAAGATTCTCTTTGAACATAAATTCTTTCTTTCAACAAACTCATTTTAAAAAATGTGATGAAGAACATTTCTTTACAAGTTTTTTTGACAAATCGGACGAATTCATACAAATACTTATTCTAGAAAAAATTTTGGGGAAGAAATGAATGCTTTTCAGTCTATTCTCTTAATATGTAGGAATTTGGAATACTTGAAATTTTATACAAGTCACCATAAAATGGCAGAAAAATACGAAATTCCATGCTCCGTAATTCAGTATTGCTATTCAATGTTAGGAAAATTCCAAGTAAGTTTTTTTTTCATTAAATAGGCTAATATGTAAACGCTGCCTTCTGAATTTGTCAAGAGCTGAGGAAACCCCCGCTAAGGAATGTTTTGCAAAATAAAGTTCCCTTGAAAAAATAAATTCTCTCCAAAGATAATGTTCGCAGATTATCATTTAAAAAATTCCAAAAGTTGAAAAAATTTGTGGAAAAAATTTTCATACGTAGGTATACATTTTTTGAAGAAAATTCACACAAACAAATGATTTTCAAGATAAATTTTCCTCGATTAAATTGCGCATAAATGATACGAGAATCAATGAAAATCTTATACAGTGCGATGCGAATTCGAAGTGTGTAAGTTTTTTTCCATCCAGTGAGGTAGCTGGAAAGACTTTCCAAAGAATTTTCTACCTACCTATGATTTTTTAGGAAATATAAATTTTATGTTGGAATTTTTTATCTGAATGAATACATTACCTAATTTTTTAGAAACAATTATTTTTCAAAATAGAAAAGTTTTCAAAAATTAAAAAGTTTCAGAAATCAAAATTTTTGAAAATTAATAACTTTAAAAATTCAATTTCTTTCAATCCAAAACTTCTTAGAAATCAAAATTTTTAAAAATGCAATAATTGTTCATAAATTGAATTTTATAGAAATTGAAAATTGTTTAAAAAATAAAAACATTCAAAAAGCAAAAAAAAAACAACTTCTAAAATTGAAAATTAGAAAGTTTAAAAATATAACAATTGTTTGCAACAGAAAAATTTTCAACACAATTAATTTTTTAAAGTTCAAAAACTTGGAAAACTGGACATTTCTATTTTTTTTTAAAATTCATCATTGTCTTTTTTTTACAAATTGAAGGTTAGATGAGTACTTGAAACTTGAGTACTTACAACTTGAGAGATTTTCAGGAATTTAAATTCCTCAAAATTTTGGTTCTCGATTTCAAGAGTTGTGAAACGTCGAAATCAGCGAAAATATTGGAAAAAATGGCAGAGGGGAGAGAGTTATGGGTCATTATTCGAGTGGCAATGGAAAAATTTGGGTTACTTTTTTCCATTATTTTAGTGTGTTTTTTTTTAAAGTTTCAGGCTACTCTTTCAAGTTACTTTTTTTTCTTGAAATTTCGCTCCGATGTATGGTGATGCCTCAAACGCCCTTGTATTCTCTCAAGTTTTTGAGTTATTGAAGAAAAACTAAAAAAAATCATAGATACGAAAAATGAAAATGAACTTTTCAAAGTTCAATCGTCCACAAAAACAGTGAACGAAATCGTTCAGTTCACGTAAAAAAAACCATGAATGAACTGAACTTGCCCAACTCTGGTTCTTACAATATCATACAAGTTAATAAATGAACCGAGTCAACGTTAAATAGATATAATGATTCTTTTCCAAATTAAAAAAAAATCCTCCAATAAAAGAAAAAAAAAAAAAATGGAAAAAGTAGAAGGCTAAAACTTTTATTTTAAAGAAAAATCAACTTCATAAAATATTTACACAATTTTTAATTAATTTTTGAAAATTGCTGATTCCCCACTCAGCGAAAATTCTAAAAATCATCAACCCAAATTCCAAACATGAGCGTAGATTCTTCTCGTGACCTCAATAGTGGCATCTCCCTCGCTCCAAAATCCCTGCTTCCTCGTATCAATTTGGCTCGTCTAACCGGCCACCATCAATTTCACCCCACGAAGACACCAATTTCGAAAACTTATCTTCGTATTGTACCCTGCGAGTATAAATTTCCTATCAAACCGAACTACACGTTAATTAAAATCCCTCCGCGATTGGTTTCCACGCTCATTAAACCCCTAAAAGGAACCTTTAGAAGCACGTGAGTTTCCACATTTTGGCAACTCTTTAGACATAAAAAACACTCACGCACACGCACCGCCTTCGGCTATAATCGACTCGATGTTAATCTGATTTAACAAAACTTTAACGCCAATTAAAACGACGTCGAATGAGGTAAAAGTAAACGTAAGGCGAATGATTTTCAATGATGCTTGTTTTTCCTCCTACAACTCGAAACACTCTACTCCTACTCGTGCTATAATTTCAAAAACAAACCTCGCAAAAGGCTCGAAATGCCTTTAAATTTCAACCTCAAGCCTTCTTTAGAGAGAGAGTTCTACATACGTAGGCAAGTATATTAACTCCGCTTCGTATATTTTTCAAAGGCTCGACGCAAACGATATTTTCACGTTTGAAAAAAATTCTCCTCCTTTCAATACGTACATCCGACCAATTTTCCCATCAATTTATTCGATTCAACTGGGTAAACTTAGCAGCAATAAAAGAAGCCAATGAGGTACTGACCGTGACTCACGACTCGGTCGAGGAAGGAAACGCATTTCAATACTTTTCGCAGGCGTTTTTCAATACCTACGAATACCTTCTATTCGACGGAATAAATACGATGTATGTTTCCACTCGATCGAGATTTGAGTTTAACAAAAAAACAGAAAAATAAAAAAATACACGTATTTGTAGACGAAACGTCGTTCACGAATCGACTTCCGTATCAAAATTCCAACAGTTGAATTTCAAAGCGATTCTATAATTTTACCACTTTCCTTCCTTCCCTTTGCACTCTTTTCGTGTACAAAAATCCGGTGCGGCGAGTACTACCCTGCGGCCCTGGAAGCTGGTGTTTCCCATTTATACGCGATAAATTGGAAAATAAGTAATTTCGTAAATGAAAAATACGTAAACGTTTAAGATATTTCGACGGAATTAAATTTATCGAATTCGCTTTGTACACGTTATGAATAAAGTTGCAAAATTCAAAGCGAATATTACTTCCGCAAAAAGAGCTAATTCCGACAGCAATTTTCCCAAATTAAGATTCAAATTGGAATACTTAATCGTTATCAAACATCGTCCGAAAAAAGATAAGAAATCCAATAATGAAGTACAAAAATTTCATAATATTTCGAATGTTAGTACCTATCTAATTTTCAATATTTGATTTTTTTTTTCTTCAAAATGATTAAAAATAAAAGTACGCATAATATAACGTTTGTATTAATTGAACCAATCGATTCAAAAATTTTCAACGCACTATAACAAGCGTACAAAGGGAAAACTTTTTTGAAAAAATCAATTTCATCAGTTCCACGTGAAAGGTATTTTTTACGGCAAATAGCAAACATCGTTCACGTTACATAGAAAAGTATATCCATAATGGAAAGTACTCACTATAGTATTCGATCTGTAAACGAAAGATTGACTCTATTTGAAAAATGTCACCATAATCGTATCACGACGTCTGGATTTCAAATCGAGGGAAAATTTTACTCCTTTTTTAAAACGTAAATAATACATTACGAGGTCAATAATAGCGGTTTTCTTGGCTTCGGCTGTAGTCGTACTTGTACACAAAAACAACTAACAGGGTGCTCCAAAAATATACTTTTGTCAGAATTTTTCCAAGAATGTTTTGAAAAATGGAAACAATTGATACTTAAGTACGAGTTATTGTTTTTTTTTTCAAATTGTTTTTTTTATAAACTTTAGGACGATTATTTACAACGAAATTTTCTCAAAATTGAGAAAAAAATCCAATCTAGGTACATTAATTCTCTTTCAATTTTTTATTTTTTATTTTTTTGAAAATTTATGCATAAACATCTGTAGGAAAATTTTTCCAATTATTTAAAATGTACAATTTTTTTTTTTTAAACTTGAAAAAAATTATTTTGAAAATATAGGTAGGTAGCTAGGTACATAGTTCTTTGGATAAAAATTGTCGAATAAATTCTTCATAAATAGAAAAGAAAAAAAAAATTTATTTATTTCGAAAAGAATACGAAGAAATTCTCCTGAGAATCAAATTTAGTAAGTACAAGCCTGCTGTATAAGTTTTCTTCATTCTCAAAAAAAAAAAAAAAAAAAAAAAAAAGGAAAACGAAACAGAAAATATTTTGATCAATATCTGTTGAAAAGTTTTTTCATTTGATAAATAAGAACAGACGAAATTCTTCATTTTAAACAATCAATTTCCTAAAAAAATCATTTTAAAAAGTCCTATCGAGATAATTTTAAACGAAAACCACTCGAAAAAAATCATTTTTACAAATTCACTATGGCCTACATATATCCAGTGGTGTCACTCTTGATTTTCTAACCGTGGGTGCTCAAGTCTTTCTTCACTTGAATTTATACTGAAGAAGCTCAAAAACCCACGGATCCCAAATTTAAACGGATTGAAAAAAAATTATTTTGAGACACCTACAAGTAAGGCAATCTAATAATTTTTTCAAATACACTTTTCATCAAAAATTCATCTGCAAAATCCTTATTAGGTACGTTTTTTCATTTTTTTAAAGACGAAAAAAGGTTTTTAAAATCAATTTTTTCAGAAAAATATAATTTTGAATTAATTATAATGATCCATTTTTTCAAAATCATTTTTTAAAACCCGTTCGTTCTTGAGACGAATCTTGGGACAAAATGAAAAAATTTTCGCAACAAAAGATCTACCATTAGCTCACAAATATGATTAAATAAAAAAATGGAGGTGGAGTAATTCCTTATTTTGGAATTCGAGAATTCTCAGTGATTTTTTTTGATTTCTAAAATGAAATGATGATTATGCTAAAAGTCTAAAAAAAAATACATGAAATTATTGTGTGGCCAAAAACCAAACCAACCTCGTAAAGATTTTTTTTACACCATGCCAAAAATTTTTGACTCGAAAACTTTTTTTTGAGAATCAAAAAAACTAATATTGCACTTCCATTTTTTTTATACCATAAATGCTTAACTTGGAAAATTAAAATCTTTCCTCAAAAATCCAATACCTATACATTGATGTATTACTCAAGAATGGAGGAAAAAATAGTAAATACTCTTCGACACTTGTCTGAAACATATTTTGCATAAAAATTGAACTTTGGAGATCTGTCGAAAAAAATTTCATTTTTTTTTAAAGAACTAGAATCTTATAAGAACTAATCTTCCAAGAATAAAATTTCTCATAACAGATTTGACAGAAAAAGCTTCTTGTTAAAAAATAAAATACCTAATAAAAATTTCAATGAAATCAAGATGAATCCCAGGTTTGTGAATATTATATTTGAAAAATTTAAAATTTCTCAAACAGATGCCCAGGTTTTGAAATCTCTTGAAACAAATTAATAGAAGAAATTCTTGAAAAACACTCCAAAACTTGGGAAAAATGTCACGAAATTCTGACGAGAATTTAAGATTTGTTATGGAAACATTGAAAAACACTCAACTTCAAAACTACGTTGCAAATCCACGAGATGCTAACTCCATAGCTGAAGGTTTCTGTAATTTTTGGAATTACGCAACAAATTCGGAGGGCGTGTTGATAGATTTCACCAATTCCATTACTCGTAAGACAGATCGGAATAAAGTTATAAGTGTTCAGAGGAAATCTCCCGAAATGCAGGACAAAAAGCTTATTTCCAAATCTGGTATGTTTTACCGAAAAGGAAACATTTCTAATTGAAATGCAAAGATATCATCAAATTTGGATATAACCGAGTACGACTAACAAAAATTTTTATGTACCTACACACATTGCCTAAGTTTGAAAATGAAGGAGTTACAAAGTTCTGAAATTCGATTGACAACACTGCGTTTAAAAAAAATTTCGACACCGGCAGTAGATAGATCTTCGAAAAAGCAATAAAAGTTGTTATCATATTGAACTGCCTATCTTTGAAATTAAAGAAGTTACAGCAACGCAAAATCCCAGTCAAAAGTATTGCTACCTCAATTTATTACGGTGCAGTGGTGTTACATGAAAATTGCAAAATTCGGTAAAAAATTCCATGAAACAGGTGTAACTTTTTGAGAGGAACAAAAAACGTCATGTGAAAATTTTGTCTAAGTATCTTTGAAAATTAAGGCGCTAAGGAGCCTCGAATTTCTAAAATACCAATTTTCAAAGCTTTGTAGCGCCTTCATTTTCAAAAATAGATTACGTTACTATTTTGTTCCTTTTAAAAAGTTACATCTGGTTCGTGCATTGTTTTCACAAAATTTGAAAAATTTTGTACACCACTTTCCTTTCAAAATTGAGATAGGCACCATGTGTGCATGAAAATTTTTGTTATTGGTACTCGGTTATATACAAATTTCAAGTTTGGCAGACCACTCGCCGAACACATTGGCAGAAAAATTATTTTAGAAAAAATCTTGCAAAAAGTTCTCCCCCAAAAAATATTCCAGTAAAGAAAATTGAAAAAATAAGGGTTTTTCAGTGATATAGGGCCCAGATTTTTATTGATATTGCTCATTTTTTCCTCCTGCACTAGATACGGCATATCACAATTTTCTATTTTTAAGCGTTTTTTCCCCTTATTTTAGATATAAATGCTTAAAAACGCTTATTTTTGCCCAAAAAAGTCAAAACGCCGCATATTTTGCGGTTTTTTTTAGTTTTTTTTTTTTTTAGTTTTCAGCTCTTTTTTTGAAAAAAAAAAAAAAAAAAACTGAAACATCCGACCAAAAAAAACTTGAAAAAATATTTTGGAAATACAACAGAACTCAGCGAAATTTCAGAAACCATTAAAAAATTTGAAACCAAATCTTTCGAGTTAACTGCGGCTGCAGAGCTGTGGAAAAATACATTTTCATTTCTGAGCAGCGCTCCTCATCCACTCGTTGCTGAAAAAATCGAATCAGTTGCTTAAAAAAAAACAGGATCTTGAAAAACTATTGCTCCTCGCTAAGAAAAAAGAAACAGCGTTAAAACTCCGCCCATTCGAACACTTGTCTTCGGCACAACTTCAACAATTTCGATATGCACCTATGGTGTTTGTTGATGTCGAAAGATCGTTCAGTATGCTGAAAACTCAGTTAACAGGCAATCGAAAATCGTTATTGGTCGAAAATTTGAGGGAACATTTGGCTGTGGCGGCGTTTTTCAAACTATAATTCAATTTTAATTTAATCTAATCGAGTTTTTTTTTGGGTTTTAAAGGGCATATTAATTTATGCTTACATCACAAACACAATGTTTCCATATTTTACCATTTTACCAACAAAGCTACATCACATCTACAATATTCCATTTCGATACCTTATGAACTTTGGCTTTGCGAAACACCATGCACACTTATAAAGACATCCTCAACACCATTTTTGCGATCCCTTTTAAACGCTTTGGACATTGATTGAACGAGCCAAGCGAAGCAAGCGTACGTAGCATTTAACTCATGTCGAGATGATATCGTTAGAACGTATCTACATTTTCTTCTTTGCCTCATGACCGAGTCCCCATTACCATCCCAAGATAAAAAAATCTAATTGATGATTACATTGATGTATGACCATTGTTGTACGAGCATACTCTTGTCTGCGGTGAACTTTTGCCGCAGCTAAAGGGCACACAGCATAGCGTCGGTCGGTGATAAAAAACATAAGATTTTCCACGCGCTCTATAGATAAATTAAAACATTCGAGCGGTGGTTTCATTATCGTGGTGAGATCCTAAACGAGCCAGAAGAAAGGGATGGAGGACGACCTCAGCAGAAAAGTTTACTTTTTCGTAATGCACACTTTACGCCAACTGTTTACTTTTAATTATAAAACGAGTCGTCTTAAATTTCATCTCAAGATTATACTCTCTTTTCAATGTGCGCCATAAAAAGTAAACTAGTTGAATCGAATTTTGTGCGTGGACCAGATAGCGAAGCGTTAATTAAATTTCTCAAATCGTTCCGTAATGGAAACCTGCTCTACTTTACGCCGTGCCGGCGGTGTGTATGTATTCTTTACACCAACCGTGTAATTTTCCCTAGTATTTTGTTTATTGCGCGTCCCTGGTTGTGTTTTTCTTCCTTTACCGCACTTGCCCGCCCGTCCAAGGGTCCTCTTCGCCAACATTTTTATCGTATTCGGCGCGCAACGCCGCCGCCGCCGTCGTTTCGCAATCTAATAAAATTATTAAGCCGATAATTTTTAATTAAAACGATGATGATTCGGGCGTGTAATGGAAATACCACGCCATGCTGCGTCTTATAGCACTGGTAAACAAGCTGAGCGTGAATTTACAAAAAAAAAAAATTTGTTTCTTTTTTTTTACCTACACTGAAAGAAATGGGTTTTGAAATTGGGCAATAATTCCTCTGCGTCAGGTAATGGTTCCCGAAAATTGGGTAATGGTTAACTGATTTGCAAAATTTTTCAAAAAGTGTGTACTTGTTACTAGAAAGTTGGGTAATAATTACCTTCAACGACTTAGCGGGAATTATTACCTGTGTATGAGGCATTGTAACCCTGATAAGGAAGTAATGATTACAAATTTTGATGGTAACCATTCAACTCTAAAAGTGGTGATCCATTGCTTCCTATGAGAAGTATTCACTTTTAAAAAAAAGGGGAAAGAATGCCCAACGTTAGCAACTAATTCGTTTTGTATTCAAAATTTCAAGATTTTGTTATCAGTAAAAAATATTGTGAACTATTTTTTAGGTACTTCTTTCTTTCTTTCTTTATAATTTTTGGATCATAATTGATGCATAAATTTTTCAAAACGGAGATTTAATAAAATTTTGTATTGTTTTAGGCGATTGAGATAAAATTGTGTATTTTCAAAAAAAAAAAAAAAAAAAATAGTTTAGTGAAATTGAAGAATATTATTCAAACCACAAAAATTTATGGTTTTTTTTCTTCTTTTTCTTTCTTTATTTTTACTCGTACATATATAACAATGCTATAGTGAATGAGAATTTCTATTATTTTAAAACCAATAAAAATTGTAGAAGATAAAATTAATCTTTCTGCACTAATCAAACAAAAATAATTATAAATTATATGTAAATTTATTGAGAGGTTTCTCAAATATTCCCCCCCCCCCCCAAAAAAAAATCGTCAGGTTATTATAGGTACTCGAGTAATTTCTTAATTGAAAAAATAAACCCACATACTATTTTAAATACTTACTGAAATAATTCCAATGCAATATGCATAATTAAAATAATAAACCACAATCAAGCACTCAAACTTGAGTTTACAGGTTGGCCGAGTGGTCTAAGCGTTGGCTCTTCAAACAGAAGGTTCCTGGTTCGATTACTACCAGGTTCATCACGAGGAAGAAAAAATTTCGGAGTTGGGCAACCATTCCCCAAAAAGTTGGGTAAAATTTGGACATGAATCAAAGTTGGTAAATGGTTACCGATCATTGGGGAATGATTCCTGCGCCTGATTATATTTTTCAAGGAATAGTTACTCAATTTTAGTGACTAGATACCAAATTCATGAGTAATGATTATGCTTGAGTTGGGTATCTATTCACTGAGATTGGGTAACTATTCCTTGAAAAATATAATCAAGCGCAGGAATCATTCCCCAATGTTCGGTAACCATTTACCAACTTTGATTCATGTCCAAATTTTACCCAACTTTTCGGGGAATGGTTGCCCAACCATTTCTTTCAGTGTACGTTGGCCTCGCCAGAGAAAAGGATTTTTAGATGGGTGTATTTTGCCAAAGGTCGAGTTAATTTATGATTTTTTTTTTCAAATTAACCCTTCTTGTTTGGAGACTTGAGAGGGGGAGAATTCGTTCGACTGGAATTCATTGTACGAGTATAACTCCCGATGTTGTTCCTTCGGATGTACAACTTTGAACAATTTTCTGTTCCTGATCAATACAACAGAATCGATTTGAATCCGTTATCGAATCATTTCGAAAAATTGTCGGGTATGTGCTTGCGTTTGCTTTCTCTGTCAATCGTACTTATGCAGTGGGATCAAAAATTGGGGAAAAAATGTAACGCCATCTACATGAGATGAACAATACTAAAAAAAAGTGTAACCAGTTAAGGTCACGCACATTTTATTATGTAATGACAGATGGCGTTCTACGCTGTTATTTTCATAATCGACTGGTTGCGCTTCAACCATGATGCCCGTTATTTTTTATAGGGTGGTACGGGGGGGGGGGGGGGTAGGGCTCATCTCATCACAAATAATAGCTTAGCTCAAAGTTCCTTCAAATAAAGTTTTTTTTCTTCAAAAAAGCTCTGAACAACGATGTAGTGTAGATTTTGAACATTGGGTGGATTAAGAACAAAATATCCCAGGATTGTCCCTAATTCAAGAGGATGGTTCGTTTTGAGTTGGAAGTCTATCATAGAAAATTTTTGACACTCAGCTTAAAAAGGAGCCATGACGTCTACTTGATTTTTTTTGTTGGAAATCCATGACTTTCGATGACCATTTTTTTACATTTTGTCCAAATATTGAGTGTCATTGATTTTTTGTTCAGATCAACATCCTCATCCGTTGATTTTTCAAAGTTGGTGAGGCACGGGGTTGAGGGGTTAAAATCATTGCAAACGCCGAAAACGAAAATGTTCAACTCAGTTGCCAATAAGAAAGTGGTACTTACTGCCCGACCGTGGGAGGGTAAATTTTTTTTAATAATTGCGATTTTGAATGAAAAAATATATTCTAGAGAGCTCGGCAAAGCCGAGAGGCAAGCGCCAAATAAATTGTCAAGACAAATAATGCGAAATTGGGCCCTTGTTGACTCGTTTTCTATGCAAATATCGCAAGAAAAATTCGCAACCAAGCCCAGGATTCGAACCCGAGGTCTCTGGATTGCCGGTCCAGCGTGCTAACCACTACACCACTGTGGCAGCGAGATTAATCCGCGATTTAGATGCATATCAAACGAGTCAGTCGAACATATTACAATGTTCAGTACCTAGATGAGCATGTTACAATGCTCCGATCATAGGAGAAGAAATGGCAGTCGCATCACCGCAAATAATTCTAGAGAGCTCGGCAAAGCCGAGAGGCAAGCGCCAAATAAATTGTCAAGACAAATAATGCGAAATTGGGCCCTTGTTGACTCGTTTTCTATGCAAATATCGCAAGAAAAATTCGCAACCAAGCCCAGGATTCGAACCAGACTTTAATATAATACATTTTGACAGCCTTTAATATTTCCAATGCAAGAGTAGCTAGGTATACATATAATAATAAATGATACCCGTGGAATATAAAGTGACCCGTTTTGAAGCAATTTACCTAGTGCGAACATTTAAGTTTTGTTTTCAATAAATTGAAGCAGGTAAAACATTATTGCTGTTACACTAACTATCCTAAACCGGACCATGTTTGTAATTGCCGGCGATCATCGCCAACTCTCAACATGTACATTCAGACGCCTTCTCCATGAAGTGAACAACACTAAAAATAGCTGTAACCAGTCAAGGTAATACAGCTTTTATAACCTAATGACAGATGGCGCTCCACTCTGTTATTCGCACTATCAACAGATTGGACCCCAAATGAGGATAAATCAAGTCCTTTTTCTGGATTTGTACAGATAACCATTTGGAAACACAACCAATTTATTAGTTCAATGTACACGAATTTCTCTCAGCCCCCCCCCCACCAATGTGAAAATAACTACAAATTGGCCCTTTACATAAGACCTCTCATCTTGGAAATTTTTTTTTTGAAATTTTCACATTCACCTCTAAAATGTTGAACCCGAAGTACGAAACCCCGAAACAGGACCATCCAACACACGAACTTGAACAACACCATGGCCATCTTCATTGTTCGTGAAAAACGCTTGTAGGCTCGGATAATAAAAAGTCAAAGTCGGTAAATTAACGGTCGGTCCGACTATAAAAATAGATCTAATTACAACGCACCCATAAACTTCACCATTTAACGTAATTAAAGGTAAAGTAGCCAAGAGGCAGCATACACACAAAACAAAATACAGCCAAAAACTAAAGGTATCATTAAGGTAACTTAGATAGGTGATTTGTTATTCAAGGCTGCCATTTTAGCCTTTATACCTATTACGAAAAAGGCAGAGAGGAAAAAACGCAAAGGCATATAACCGACAATGTACGAGTATTTAAAAAAATGAAAAGAAGAAGAAAACAACATTACGAGTTATACTCGACGCGCTGTAAAGAGCTCAAGTCGAAATTTTTATATCTCAAAAATATTCTCCGATCTCTTTATAGCGCTCTTTATGAATATTCATTTGTATGTTAATTTTTCAGTTCTTTTTTTCGGCTTTTTAACTCGGCGAAATATTTTTCAAGATGTTATTACGATTCGAGCTCATAAAGGGAAATTTGAGGTGGTTCATTTTATAAAGGGATGCGGTGTTTTAAAAATAACTGCTTCACTGGGCCCCGCGTCCTGCACCCCAACCACGTTGCAGTCGAGAAAAATTGCTCGACATTTGAATAAATATAACCACGATAGTTATCATTAAGCGTGTAAACGAACCGGGGGCTCCTAATTTGAATTTTTTACATGATTTACCCGCCGATCCGGAATGAAGCTTGATTTTTATGCAGCACGCTTGTTCAACGGCAAAATACCGAAATGATACTTTTTAAAATGAGAAATTTCCTGTTAAGCAGATTTTTCATATCTCGATAGCCCCATTTCCACAAATAAAATATATTGAATGGCAAAATCAGAATGACTAAATACTTACTATAATGAGGCCAATTCAATCGCTCTCAATCAACATCAGCTTTTTCATAGTTTCCAGTTACTCAACTCATACGACCAATTGAGACGAACTTCAACTTTTCAGTGTCCATGCTTCGAAGTTTCAAAGTTTCAAAAGATTAAAGTATATTATTTGCAAATCACGGCGTTAATTTTCCATTCGAAAAATATACCGAACCAGCTAGCTGATTTAAAAACCCCAAAGGGTGATAAAAAATCACACCAAAGGTTTCATTAGAAGTTCATCGGGTAAAGTATACTTGAAAGGAACCAACATACAAACTTTCTCGTCTTCGAGACAAAACGACGACGGCATTATTGGTGAGCAATAGGCAAAAGGGAGGCAAGAGGTATGCGAAAAGAGCACCAATTTTCAACTTGATTCATTACCAAGTTAAAACACACACAGAAATATTTTCACTTTTTTGTTTGCTTTTAAAAGTTCCGATAGGTTCTCGGAGTGAGAAAATTTTTCATTGCCGAGAAAATATAAGAACGAGAGAACGAACACATTTTTGAAGAATTGGGGAGGGAGGGGGGGTTAAAAAGCGCTTATTGGAATCGAAATGTTTGCCGAGTGTCTCGAGAATAAACTTTCCGGTGTTAATTTGACACTTGCGCCTAAAAGCCACAACGGAATGAAAAGGCGACGATGAAAGAGAAAATATTCAAAAGTTTTTCTTTCTTTTTTTTCACCCCGAAGAGCGATGACATTGGAGAGATTTTTTACGTTTGATTTTTTTTGTACAGGATTTAATTTGTTTGAAAGAACTTGAAATATGAGTAGGTCTAGATGTGTTTTCGAGGTCGCTGAACAGTGAATGGAAATTTGAAATTCTTGGTGGGGTAGAATTTAGTGGGTTGGGTAAAAGGGTAAACATTGGAATACTCGATTCCAGCAATGAAATGCGCTAATTTCAACAGAAATCGCTATTTTTCCAACAATAACACAAGTATGAAGTCACAGAGGTACTTGGGGGTAAAATATTTCACTGCAACGTTAAGTACCACTTCAAAATGTAACTTTTTAATACAACACGAACACACAATCAGCACAATCTAGTCTAGCACGATCAAAACCACCTTTACAATATCAGAGATGAAGATAAAAAATCAAACAGTGAAGAGGCCAAATCGATTTATTTGAAGTTGAAAGATCCGGTCAATAAACTTTACTTACAGTTCCTCGAGTATGTTTTACCCTGAATTGTAGACCGAAACGAAGAATTTCAATCAGAAAAGCCAAAAATTTTCACCTTGTATCGAAAAATGGAAACTTTGTATAAAACGTGATGGCCGGGCCATCACCCGGGAAAAGACCACTAATACTTTACTGCAGCTCACCAGACATTGAAAATGATGAAGACGATTAAGTACGAGTATAATTTATCCTTAATCTGTGTAAATTTCGAACAATGAGAAGCCCTCTTGCTTCTAAAAAAAAATTAATACCCAAAAATCTATTTGTAATTGGCTTTCAACGCACAATTCAAGCATCCATCAAAACTCTCAACACCAAAACTGAAATCTTCATCTATTTCAGCACTTAATTTCCACAGTGAAACCAGAAAAATGTACAGTTTTCTTTATACTCACAATTCTCACTGTTAAGGTATGAATATCGCCCAGTCATTATACACGACTTTCGCATTTCAGCCAAAATTCACCCTCGAGGTAATAATTCCATTAACATTAAGAACAATGCAGTTAGCTCTGAAAACAGGTACTCTGCTTGCTGTACATACTGTCAACATATTAACGTATAGTACCTACAATGTACGAGTGGTAAGATACCTCTTACTCTTGTACACTTTGTAGTTAGAAGTCATACATCGCAACTACCAAGCTTTTCCGTAAGTTCGGCAGTTCTACGTCATGTCAGCTTCACAAACCTATGTACCACTTCGTCTTAATCGTTTCGACAAACGTCGTAATACACTTCATACGGTTTAGGTAATTTGTCTTTTTAACGCTCGCTTGAACAGGGTTATACCACTCCATGCATGTACGTATTATAGAATCCAAACTGGCCCGCAGCATTCGTAGACTCATCTCCATAGCTACGAAGGTGCTTAGGCAGTATTTATTATAAGGGATAACACGATTATGAAATTAAGCCAAGTAATTCGTTGTTTTTAAACGAAATACAAATTGACGTCTTATAATCAAAGCACCTGTTATCGAGACGTGTTTATTCGACCGAATTTTAATTGGATTTATCGAGCACCGAGGATAGTTCTAAAATAGGGGGATGATGCGGATGAGACTTTCTCAACGGACCAACCTTGTAAATGTTCTGTATTAAAAGCTAGCAGCCAAATCTTTTTAAAAGTTGAATTTGTTTTATTTAGTCATTTCATTCATCGAAACAAACCCATCGTAACATGAAAGAAACTAAATGGAACTTCGGTTTTGCCAAATTAAACCAATATTTTCCGCGATGGCCAGTAACATTCCCCAAAGGAAATGTAAATTTTATTAGTCGTAAATAAAACTTTACGAGACATTGTCAGCACCTTACCTGCAGACTTACCATCGAGCCTGAATGATCTAAAAGCTGTAAGTACTTTTCATACATCTTGATGAAGAACTCGAAGACACACATCGAGTCAACAATGATCAAAATTGAAGATGTCCCTGAGCAAATTTTATTTTTTGAAAATTACGTACATCAACGAGCCAAAAACATTAAACGAGATTCGCATGAGCGTCTCATTTCGCTGGAGGTGAAAATGGAAAATTGTCTTTCGATGATTGAAGCGCTGAGGGGTGATAATTCTTGGGTTATTACTCACCTTCTTAATTTAGAGTTTTGTTTTATTCACTGAATGAGCATTCCTCAGTTTAGGTTCTACCTCACCTTTAAATGTAATACTACCAAAGTTAACATAACAGACTTGATTAAAAAGTAAGCAAACCTATTCAGTTTGATAGAATACGGCCTTAAAGAATTATTGATTCATAATGATGATCATAATACTTACTTACAAAAACTACCTTCTTATTTTTTTCACATCAACGATTTTAAAAAAATGAACAGAACCAATCCTAAAATGACATCTTTCACGATGAAATATCATCGATCAATTTTTATGCGAATATTTTCACTCTAAATACTTTGCACTCCTCGCCATCCAATCTTTAGCGTAGGTACACTACAAAGAAATGATATAAACACGAGCACGCGGATAACTCCATCACCCATACCGCCTTCATTTCCTACATAATAATACACGTATACAACGTACACATCTCATCTACATACTTCCCAATTATACCCTCTTGTGTACGCGTTCCACGGGTAAACATCATGTCAAAAACTTCCGTTTGATCTTCAGCCAAAATTTCGCATCTCGCGAATATTTCAGGGCTCGAATAGTGCTACTTTCATCTGCTCTTTACCCTGCTCTCCTCGCAGGTTTGCAAATCTTTATACAGATATATCGTTGAATGACCTCCTCCTACATCGCATCGTAAAGCGTTGTGGCTCATCGCGCTTTTAAATCATACGTTAAATTTAAAAATTGACTACATAGATGAATAATTTACGCTCGTATTTATGTTGTGATCGTCGACAACGTATCCGTGGGTGGTTCTTTTTTTTAAAGCTTGCCCTCGCGTAAATGGACTATCATTCATGAAATCGATGAACGAAAATACTGTTAATGATCCTTTTATGTATGTATGTAGGTATTTCGGTACTTGAATTTATCTGACGGTGAAAATTTTTTCAAGATGAGGCGTTCAATATAATGAAAAGGGTTTCATGCTAATAAGTATCTACGTCATTCGATGTAGACGTAGAGCAAGCCGCGTGGTAAATCACACTTTGATGAAAAATAATTCAACAGTAAGTAACCTTTTTATTTAAATTCAATTCAATTTTTCAACTTTTTCAGATGGCGCAGGGTACAACTCTATTCCATCTATCCTCTGAATCAAAGAACCAAGACTGATGCTTTGTAAGTTTGTAAAAAACTAAATTTCCGAACAAAAATGGTGTATTCACTTTTTGCCAAATTCTCGGTATTTAGTCCAGTCAGATTAGACATTTACCTGGGACTAATTTGGGAAAAGATTTTTTTTACGAATAATAAAATCCACCAGAGTCCAGCCGGTGCTTCATTCCAAAACCCACATTATTTTAGCTCCCCCCCCCAAATGGGTTTTTACGTTTATCTTGGCTTCTAATTGAGCTAGAGGGAAAAAGTTAAATAAATTTTGAACAAAAAAGGTCATTAGCATTTTTTTGAAACGAGCAGTAGAACCCCACAAATATTTGCAAGTGTAGGGCAATCATGGGTACAGAGGGAGGGTTACGTAGTTTGCCCTAAGAAACCGATTTCGATCACATATGTCAAAAGGTCATCGATGATGAGACAAAACTTTGACAAACATTTCAGCCCCCCCCCCCCCGGTCAAGTATTTGGGAGGAGGGCCTCAATTTTTTTTCTTCAAATTACCATCTTCATATCTTGAGGTCAACAATTTTCCTTCTTTCTAAGGATTCTTAGAGGTCAGTAGAACCACTAGTCAAAATTTCAAAATTTTGGGGAAATTTTTGGCTGAGTTATGGCGTTTTAATAGTTCAGGGAAATTAGCCAGTTCTAAGTATAATCATCACATTTCTGGCTAATTTCCCTGAACAATTAAAACGCCATAACTCAGCCAAAAATTGCCCAAAAATTTTGAAATTTTGACTAGTGGTTCTTCTGACTTTTAAGAATCCGTAGAAAGAAGGAAAATTGTTGACCAAATAAGGAAGATGCTTTCAAATCACTCTGCTGACAGTTATATGTCATAGGAACTGTATCAGCGAATGAAACTTTTTTAAATTTGATTAATCACCTTGCAGCGTGGGAAAAGTATTTAAAATGGTAAGTCATATTACGTAAAATTATGTTTTGTACGTAGATATTAGATTGTTATAATTTAAAAGTTGTCTTTCATTTCGTTTTAGTTTTCATTGTTTTTTTTTTTTTTTTAAATTTTATATATACATAAAATTAAGTCTTGAAAGTTACCAACATTCTAATTATAATGTAAAAGTTCATTTTCATTTCGATTGAAATGTACATCATTTTTTCATTGCTCAAGTAGAATTACAAGATTGCTCTGCTTTGTCCTCGGAATTTTTGAAATTTTTTTTATGGACTCGATTCTTTAGATCGTCCTAAACGGGATTCTTGCACTGAAAGAAATGGGTTTTGAAATTGGGCAATGATTCCTCTGCGTCAGGTAATTGTTCCCGAAAATTAGGGAATGGTTAACTGATTTGCAAAATTTTTCAAAAAGTGTGTACTTGTTACCAGAAAGTTGGGTAATAATTACCTTCAACGACTTAGCGGGAATTATTACCTGTGTATGAGGCATTGTAACCCTGATAAGGAAGTAATGATTACAAATTTTGATGGTAACCATTCAACTCTAAAAGTGGTGATCCATTGCTTCCTATGAAAAGTATTCACTCTCAAAAAAAAGGGAAAGAATGCCCAACGTTAGCAACTAATTCGTTTTGTATTCAAAATTTCAAGATTTTGTTATCAGTAAAAAATATTGTGAACTATTTTTTAGGTACTTCTTTCTTTCTTTCTTTATAATTTTTGGATCATAATTTGATGCATAAATTTTTCAAAACGGAGATTTGATAAAATTTTGTATTATTTTAAGCGATTGAGATAAAATTGTGTATTTTCAAAAAAAAAAAAATAGTTCAGTGAAATTGAAGAATATTATTCAAACCACAAAAATTTATGTTTTTTTTCTTCTTTTTCTTTCTTTATTTTTACTCGTACCTATATAACAATGCTATAGTGAATGAGAATTTCTATTATTTTAAAACCAATAAAAATTGCAGAAGATAAAATTAATTTTTCTGCACTAATCAAACAAAAATAATTATAAATTATATGTAAATTTATTGAGTGGTTTCTCAAACATCCCCCCCCCCCCCCAAAATCGTCAGGTTATTATAGGTACTCAAGTAATTTCTTAATTGAAAAAATAAACCCACATACTATTTTAAATACTTACTGAAATAATTCCGATGCAATATGCATAATTAAAATAATAAACCACAATCAAGCACTCAAACCTGAGTTTACAGGTTGGCCGAGCGGTCTAGGCGTTGGCTCTTCAAACCGAAGGTCCCGGGTTCGATTCCTACCAGGTTCATCACGAGGAAGAAAAAATTTCGGAGTTAGGCAACCATTCCCCAAAAAGTTGGGTAAAATTTGGACATGAATCAAAGTTGGTAAATGGTTACCGAACATTGGGGAATGATTCCTGCGCCTGATTATATTTTTCAAGGAATAGTTACTCAATTTTAGTGACTAGATACCAAATTCATGAGTAATGATTATGCTTGAGTTGGGTATCTATTCACTGAGATTGGGTAACTATTCCTTGAAAAATATAATCAGGCGCAGGAATCATTCCCCAATGTTCGGTTACCATTTACCAACTTTGATTCATGTCCAAATTTTACCCAACTTTTCGGGGAATGGTTGCCCAACCATTTCTTTACCACTTTTGATTCATGTCCAAATTTTACCCAACTTTTCGGGGAATGGTTGCCCAACCATTTCTTTCAATGTGCAAAAAAAAGTGGTAGTTGAATTCTGGACTACTACCCTCAATTTTAAAATCACTGTAAGGGGCATCATTCATTCGCCGGCTTGTAGTTTCAAAAATTTAGCCGAATCCAGCGCTGAAGTAATCGAATCATTTTTGCGAAAAAAGTTTTCTGTCCCTAGACGAACAAAAACTATACTACTCCAGTGCTGAAATTTCAAATTTTGCAAGGCCATCCCTTCAGCATACAAGAAAGGAGAACTCTGCCTCGATTGAAACTCCTAATTAACCTTCGTTCGCTCCACACATCGCATCGTGCCAAGCCAAAAAAATCTGACTCTGGCTAATTACTCTCGAGTGCGATGCATAAATCGAGTCATTCGTCGCAAGAGCCAATTTTTTCACCATCAATCTTATCTTCTTCGCAGCGCATCCGCTTATAGGCGAGGCGCCACTATGTATATCACCATCGTCGTTAACCGTTAATACTTGGCCGTCAAGTAACACGCGAATATTTAGCACTACATCGAACGTTGCTAAACAGACCGCAAATATTTCACTCTACGTATCTGTCTTCTCCACCAATACACATGCTAATAATACGAAATTATCATATCAAGCAGATCGACGCGACGCCAGGCAGGAATAGGCAGCAGGAAGAAGAGCTCTGGATGGTAAACGGTATCGAAAACACATTCGAGTGAATTATGATATTTCCGTAAATACGCATGTAGCATTATTTACAACAGCACGTCTCCCCTCGCTCTTTGCCCTCTTCAGTCCTTAGCGTACTAATAGTGAAGCTATGGCAAAACCATAAAATACAATTTTTCCATTCAACGTTCATTCTGTCCATCCTTATCAGATAGAATTTGAAAATCATAACAATATGGAAAACATTGACCTTTGACATATTTTTGACTCGCTCTAGAATAGGAATAGCTTTTACCAAATGAAAGAAAGGCGTCGAATCGGTCGAATTCATTCATACGAAAATACATATGCATTGCTAGCACATTCTGCGGGCAATAAGCCATAAAAGAAAAGTATATTACTTTATGTATGATTTACGTAGGTACCAAGATTGAGTACCTACACGTGAAATTCGTACTCGAATATTTGCGCTGCATGTTTTCAAGCCTTATCGCATTCCCAAGAAAATTCAATTGCCAAAAAATGTACAAGTACTGACTGCATGCTGTTTTCATTGTACTAGACATAGTTTTGTCTAAAATTTATTATTTCACTTTTGCTCAGGGTTGCTGGAACGATACGTAACGTAACGAAATAACGAAACGTAACGAAAAATTTGACCATAACGAAACGTAACGAAATATCGAAACCTGACAAGAGAAAAAATTGTAACGAAACAAAATGTTTGAAGAAAACGAAACATTAAAATTTCAAAAATAACGTAATAAAGAACGAAAAAATTTCGTTTTTTTCGTTATTTTTTCGTTACGTTATTTTTTTAGCATTGCAATAAAAATGATCATCAATTCACCATTTAATACCTACTTATCCACCTACCAACTGCCCAGGGTTGCAGGAACGAAACGTAACGTAACGAAATAACGAAAAGTAACGAAAAAATTGACCATAACAAAGCGTAACGAAACGTAACGAAATAACGAAAAAAGTTTCGTTATAACGTAACAAAACTACAAAATTGAAGAATTAACGAAATTGAGGTGATCTGAAGTAACGTTATAACGGAACGTAACGAAAAATTGAAAATAACAAAATATCGTAACGAAACGATAACGAAAAAAAGTTTCGTTATTTACAACCCTGCTTTTGCTATAAATGTGCAATTGTTAAATAATAAAATAAATAAATAAATAAAATTATAATATTTTAATCTCCTCCTGTACCCTGCCCTGCGAAATTCATCCAGATTAGAATGACCTTGATGCGAACTGACGAACTTATTTGAAGAAAAAAAGACGAGATACGTTATTGAACGCAGATGTCATTTTTCTAACACCACCTGGGTGTTTATTGAATGAGTAAGCAGTCGATTTATCAACGTCTATGAGCGTGATATTTAATAAGCAGAAAGCGAATTTTCAAATTTAATATTTTTATTTCGAAAACGAATAATCTTGGAAAGTGATTCTCTGCGGAATAATCACTATGACGAAAGAATGGAACTGGGATTGCTTCAATTTTCCTTTCTGATATACATTCGATTTTCAACGGCATAAGTACAGAAAGTCTGAAAATTTACGACTGTACCAAATAAGTTCTGAAGCAATAATTAGTAAGCAAATAGATTTTATATCATAGTGTCTACCTGGATTTTGAAATATTTGATTCAAACGTTTTTTTTCCCGCAATTTTTAAAATAAGCTGGTTATAAATTATGCAATGATGAATTTTTTAGTAAATTTGTAGGATTGTAGCTTTGTTGATGAATAAAATGACTGTATTTCATCTAATGATTTGATTCTTTTTTCATTGATTTCCTTTCTCTTTTGAAATAAATAATTATTTTCATAAATTATTATCCTTGCAGGAGAAATATCAGAAATATGTCGAATGTAAAAATTAAGTACATGAATTTTTTTTTATTTTTTGAGAAAAAAAGTCGTTCAATTTTTTTTGGAAGAATGGAAAAAACATGTTTCATTTGTAAAGAAAATATCCATCTACCAATTTTTTGACTAGTTTTTGAATTTCTCACCTTCGTAAGTTTCTTTTTTTCAAAACGAAATAATTATTTATTTTTCACAAATTATTCAATAACAGAAATTAAACTGAAATTTGTGTGTTTTAGGTATCTGTTACGGATGAGAGTACGTTAGAATAGAAAACACCCCAAAATTGCTCATGTCACTCGAGCGATTTCAGCGAAGGTATACATTTCGTTTTGTTTTGCTACCTGTACCATCAAATATCAATCGCATGTTGATTTAAAAAAAACATTTATTGCTTGACCAAATTTTATTTATTTCACTTTCTTTTGTCGAAATCGAACCTCAGTTATCACGATGTAGCTTTGAAAAGGAAAAACCTACGAAGAAACAATAATTCGAAAAGAAATTGATGAAAAATTTGCTGGTTATGAAAACTTTCACGAAGAAATTGTAACTCGAAAAACAATTGATGGAATAGATGTAGAATCGCTATCAAATTTTATCCAGAAACCCAATTGCAGCGTGTAAATCGTCATTGCAAAATATCCTCGAAATCGAAAAATGTGATAAAGATGAACACCGTAATGAAAAAATAACTCAACAAAACGATTCCAATTTCGTCGGTGAAAAAAACGATATAGGTACCTACTTTTGAGTTAAATAATATTGTACGTAGTTACTTTACATATTGATGAATGCTTAATTTTTGATTTTGATTTTGTTTCAACTTTCAATTCAGTTGAATTTAGATTTAATTTTGTTTCAATTTTCGACGTGTTCAACAAATTAACTCAAAGTTCTTTCAAATTATATAGTGCTAACGATTCCGAAATCAAAACTTATGGGAAAAAATCTCTTCGCGTTAGTTTAAATCTTGAAAAAAGTTTCCAATGGTCGTTTCATATAGCTGACAGGATACTCCTATTATTGGAGCAAACTTCATTTATTATTTCGGCCTCTTTCTTCATCTTAAAGGATGTCACCTCATCGACCTAGGAACAAAATGTTCATCAAAAGGAAGATTACTCAATTCTGATATTCTCTGTGTTTCTACTCTTTCTCGGAAATCTCTTTATTCTGAGAATTATTGCAAAAATATAATTCAATTACTCGTGAAATTTTTTTAGATATTTCAAAAGTTAAACATTCCACTGTTCATTATATCGAAACGAGAGGTTCGCCTACCTTCTGCACTCTTAGAATACTTAATCCTACTGAATTCAAAATTGCTAAAGATACTTTTGATTTTCTAATGAAACTAGGTGTTTGCAGACCATCAAAAGGCTCATGAGGCTTATAAAAGCAACCACCGAAAGAGCAGCTCGCGAAGCTGCTGCTGCTACGGCTGCTCTTAACGAAGAAAAAATGAGAGAGTTGAGAGTTGAGAGAAATGATGAATGGAAATAGAAATGTAAGTTGTGAGGTGGAACATTCTCCACTCAATAGATATTATTTGCATGCTTTATTTTTATTATATGGGTTGGGATCGCTTACAGGAACCAACTGCACCTCAGGACCTTCTCTCTTTTAACGGAAATGGAGAGAGCGATTTTTCTGATAACGAATCTGATGAAGAACATTCTAAAAAATCTGTTAATATCATCTGCGTTCTACGATGTTCGGTGCCGGTGGTACTCCAGGAGGAGGCGACGGGAGCGACCAACAAATGGTGAGTTACCTATTCAATTTCACTCTTAGCCTTAGAAGTGTCTGGTCTGAGAATCTTCCCTCTCATGACGAACCTCCGCCGCGTATAAATTATATAGCACTATACGTCACTAGGTAATTCACATCTCTCCTATCAAGAGAGACTGACGGATATATTTATGTCCGTTAGGTTCCGGTTCCAGAGGATAGGATCAACCTCGAAGATCAAAGAACAATATGCAACATTAAATCCTATTCAATATTCCATTAAATAGCTTTGTATATTTATCCTATTAAATCTTAAGCGCACTCTCGTGAATTTATTTGAAAAGTAGTCGGAATCCGGGCCCAGCTCCGATTACTTTTACAGTTAACAGATTTTTTAGAATGTTCTTCATCAGATTCGTTATCAGAAAAATTGCTCCCTCCTCTGGATCCACCTGTGTAGCAACGTCGATGCTAATTTCGATATAAATGTCGACACATCGAAAAGTGACCGATTTCGATGTGTCGACATTTATATCGACATCCACATCGACATTTGCAATGGTGAGATTTTGAAAAATATGCTAAGTTCAAATATTCAATATAAGTATATATTAAAATTACACCAAAAATAGTGTTCAAGCCAACATTTCGACATTTTTTGTCAAATATGCGGCATTGAGGCCACCTTTGTAGCTGGACACATGCGAGTGTCCAACTAACATAGAGATGATTCTTAGACCTTATGTACTAATTCACAACACACTTTATCTGCGAGTATCACAATCACCCTCAAAACGTCGACAGTCAAGTCGATGCATTATTCGACCCTCGACAATTAGATCGACATTAACTCGACTTAAAATTCCTCTGGTCAACACTGTCGACAGTTAAGTCGATGCATTATTCGACCCTCGACAATCACATCGACACTATCTCGACTTAAAATTCCTCTGGTCGACACTGTCGACAGTGAAGTCGATGCATTATTCGACCATCGACAATTATGTCGACAATAACTCGACAAGTCGTTGTATTATTCAAAACTTTAAAAAATAAGAAAATTTTGTGATTCTTTCAAAAATTATTTATTCCTGAGCTTAAAATGTTCCTACTAATTGTTTTTAGTTCTTTTTAGATATAAAATTTGTAAATTTAATTGGCAGAAATTGTCGACATAAATGTCGATGCGTTTATCGAGTATCGATTTTTACATCGACTTGTCTACGTAGAAAAACAACGTTTTCTAAATTATAGGAAAATACTGAGAAAAATTCAAAAATTTTGATTGAACAGTTATCTTTAACACAGAACATTACTTTAAATCTCAAATATCATTTTTAATTCATCGTTAACCGAGAAAAAAATGTGTCTGAATTTTGTCGACATAAATGTCGATGTCGACAATTGCTACACGGGCAGAGTTGTTCAATGTCGATGCGGAGCTGTTTTTCAAAAACCAAATTCTTATTTGCAAGTGCAACATATAACCCTACTTGTTCGTCGTTCAAGAATTCTTTGAAAACTATCTAAGTTAACAATTTTACCTTAAAAAATTCACCATTTACCAACTGTGAGGATGACGAATCCGAAGGGACATTGAATACTTCAAAGGAGATTCTTAGCGAAACAACACTTGAGAAAAATACTCGTAAAAAGGTATTTTTCAAATTCGAATTTTTAAAGGACGAATCCTTTAAAATTATTGAACCATCTGATGACTTACGAACACAAGTGACGGCTTATTTTAGTGGTTATATAGCTAGAAAATTAAAACAAAAAAAAAAAAATAGGAATGTGTAGTCTATTTTTCGTTAATTTCGGTTTTTTCGTCTAATTTAAGTGATTGAAATTGTGTAATCAACTAATCACACAAAATGATCGAATGAAAAAACCAACCACGAATTCGAGTTCTGTAGGTCAAACTACCCCTATTTAGACTCTTTTAAAGTTCATTTTGTCAAAAATTGAAAAAGTTTACATTTTTACCAAAAATCCGATTTTGAGAAAATGAAAAAAATATTGCTAAAAGTGCAATTTTTTTAATTTTGGGCAAAATGATCGCTGCAGGGGTCTAAATTGGGGTAGTTTGATCTGCAGAACTCGAATCCGCAATTAGTTTTTTCATTCGATCATTTCGTGTGATAACTCAATTTTAATCACATAAAATTAATGAAAAAACCTGAATTCACGAAAAATAAATGAATTGAGGTGAAATTCGGGCAAAATGTGTATAAATGGGTATCCAGTGATGTACCGTGAGGAAAATTTTTTTTGATGAAAAATGAGCGTTCAGTGGGGGGGGGGGGGGGGAGTACGACTAATTGGCTTTTTGAATATTTTGAGGAAGTTGCACTCACGATAAAAATTCGAAAAAATTCGAGGTAGCGCATAAATGCGTGAAAAACCGAGAAACATTTTTTCTGCTGAGTGCACTCTAAAACTGCACCCTCCAAGGTGATTCAAAGTCTTAAAAGTCGCTTTCAAGGTCATTAGCGAAGACACACGTACGTATGTAGTACGTCTACTCAGTACATCTTAACAAAATTAATAAATACAAGTCAACCAGTCCAATCAAAATTATCTAATTGTGCCTGTACTCGAACACAATGAGACATTTGAAATCAATTTCCGTTTCTCGTTAAAACGAAAAACTCGTAACAAATAGGCTCATTGTAAACACCAGATTAACATTGATTATTAAACCGACACGAATAATTTCATCAATTTAAACTGGAAGAGGCCTAATACAGAAATGGAGTATCGACGAGTGAAAAATTACATACCACAACATTCGAGAAAACCCAAATAGGTACCTGGATATAGCAAAAAAAACATTCCACATATTCGAATCATCGTACGTGGATGACGACGAAACCATGATAAAAAACTCATAGAAAGCGAGCGTGGGATAGATAATGCTATAATATATTTTTGTTTATAGACATCCGGAATGGTAACAAGGCGCGGACGGAGGATTAACGAGCCGAATAAATTAATTCGCGCTAAGAATTCCGCGTTTCATCAATTTTATCGTCGTTAATGTAATTTGTCGAGTTGTTAGATGTGTTGAAAAATTTACATTATCGATATTTCATCCGAGATTATTTTAAAACAAATTAATTTAGACGTGAAAACGATACGAGAGGCGAAAATGTTAATTTGTATTTATTTGACAACGTGGTAACACTATAAGATGGCTTATTCGCGCCATCAAAAACCACCGTACATTATTTCAAATTGGTGACTCGACCAGTTCACATGTATATATTTTTTTCGATACATTTGTTGTTGTTTTTTACCTATAGATGTTCATTCGAGGAGGTGTATCTATATTATGTACTCGGTTAAATCTCATGAGCAAGATCCGGATCTTTTAAAATGAACGTATACTATACAATATACATACATAAAGGCCATGATGAGAAATCATGTGCACTATTTTCTGATTGAAACGTAACATAGAGAGTATAAATCAATCATGATCGATCGCGAAAACAATGATCATGTTCAACGGTTTAAAAGTGAAAGAGTTCGATGACTTCAAGTAAATAAGTTTATTAAATTTAGAGCTAGCGTTCGTGTTCATTTTGAAAATTTGTCAATTTTTTTTGAATTTCAAAATACTCGTATTAATAATTTTATTTTGAAAATTTTTCAGTTTTTCAATTAGCCGGTTCCTTATTACGAAAGTATGCACATGTAGTTGTCACAGCGCTTTTGACTCAAAAGTCGTCTCAGAATTTTTTCAATTGAATTTTTTCAATGACCCCCCCCCCCCCCCCCCCCCAGCAAATCAATAATCCACAGTATTGTTGTAAGTAATCGTCGAAGAAACATTTTTTTTTCGACCAAATTTTATGCGTAGATTTGCGTTTTCTTCTGACAACACCAACCGCCTACATCGGTGATCAAAGCGTAGATATTTAATTTTTTTAAACATTTTCATTATTCTTCGAGGTTTAAATCATCTATACAGAAGGCAAAGGAAATGCTGTAGGTGGTATTGGTAGTAAAATAGTGAATAAGGAAGGCAAAGTAGATGGAAATCAACGTAAAGACGATACAGATGTTGTAAATATTGATATTTTGAAAATAGACCCCCCTTAAAGACTCAAAATTGGTGGGGGGGGGGGGGGGGGGGGTCAGAGGTAAATTTGAATTCAAAAATCGAATTCAGCGTCTCGAAAACCACTTTACTATCACAATGTTAAGGTGCATTTGACCCTACCCACCCCGTGGCTACACTGGGGCCAAACGTTACGTATTATGTCGTACTTTATGGCAACCCTAGCAACAATATGTCAACGCGTAGCTAGAAGACTTCGTCTAACGCTAGTACGCTAGTGAGGTTCCTCGGAAGAATACTTCCGAGAACGTGCATCTCTTCGAGTCTCTCGATAGCCAAATTATTCCGGTATAATTTGGTAGCGTACTCCTTAGAATACCCATACAACCAATTCGCGAAAGAACATGCTATTTTATCATGTATCTTATTTTTACAACTACTAATACAGTGTTAATCAATTCTAATTAAAGGTTTTTCTCGTGAATGGATCGACTTTTATTCTTTTTATGTAATGGTGGAGGTTTTACCTCAAAGCTCATAACAGGTAACATCGATATTAATTACATTGGTGCCGAAACGGGTTCGCGAGTGTTTTTGTGCGGTTATTTTAAGTAATTAATCCCTTCGTCCGGCAGAAGCCGGCTATCCAATGCTGTAAAGTCATCCGAGGAAGACGTAATTAACCTTCCAACGAAATATGACAACCAATAATGTAACCAATAATGTAACCAATAATGTACGACGAACAGTTAGGCGAAAGGCTGAGATGGCCCAGACCGAAAGGTCAAATAATGTACGACGTGTGGTGAGTAGTTTCTTTTTCAATAATGTAAATCTTTTTAAAAAAAAAAAAAAAAAAAAAAAAAAAAAAAACTGTAGTTAATGCTTATCAACACTTTTTCTTTTTGCTTATTAATTTAGGCAAACCGCTTTTCAAAATGTGTTACGAACAGCCACCGTACTCGGGTACGGGGGTGTCCACCCTTTTTTCATTTTTCTCTGTACCTGACCTCGGTTGGGGAATGGAGTGTGTAAATAAAAACGCATGCTTTTTCTATCTCATAGGAACCTCGTGTTCACACGATATCGAAAGCGCGCCAAAAATTACGCCGCCAGTAACCGTTACGACGAAAACGTCGTACGAGAACACACAGCGGCGTACCCGCCCACCCACCCGGCCGGCAGGCAGGGGGAAGATCCATTGGTGAAATCTCTGATGAGCATGGTAAGATCGCGCAACTGCGTCGAGACCGGTAGCAAGCTACCCAACACGCTATTATTATTCTTGTGGTTCGTTAACGTGAAAGACGTACGCGCGGTAATATTTCCAATACGCAGCAATACTGTAGGGAATGTTTTTTCCGTGATACCTTAGCCATTTTTTCGTTTTTCGATCTTTTCGTGGTGATTTCGGTGTGCGATTTTTTTATTGTGTACGGTTTTGTTGTGAATGGTTTGATATTCGCTTACTGGTACGTACTTTTTTTGAATTAATTCTTGCTTGCATTTTTTAATTCTGATTTTTTTTTCTCTCAATTCTCAAAATTTATTTTTTAATACCTTGCTCTCAGAATTTGTGTAACACAACGTGACAAACACGTACTCGATATTTTGCCTTGGGGCATGCCCAATCGCATAGCGAAAGAAAAAGCTTTGCAAAAAATATCCGAGACTTATCCACACCGTAGAAATTCGAGGAAACCTCGTACGATGGATAACACAGACGAAAGTAATACGAGTGTAAACACTGGTAACGAAGAGCACGCTCTACCTATACAGAACGAAGGGGACACCCCCATTCAAAATTCAATTCCAGATCAAACTTTAAACATAAATCATCTCAATTCGAGTACGATTGGAGGTGCGAACACGCAAAACTCCCAACACTCTGACGATGACGCGCGTAGTCAACACAGCGAGAACTATAAACCACCTCCGAGCGTAAACGCTCAAACATCCTCTATTCCTACCTTGACAACGGATGAACTCAACCGTTACTTTGAGGAAAGATTAAACCGTGAGAGTGAAATTCAAAAACAGCTTGTCCAACAAGCTCACAACGTTGCCATCGAAGCTCAACGTAGAGCTGACTCTGCGATAAATTTGGCGTCCGAAGCCAAAGATACTGCAAATAAAAGCCATAGTTTAGCTACGGCAAATAAAATTCAAGTTCTCGCAAATAAACACCAAGGTGAGACCCTCACTGAAAATCTGTCAAACTTACGCGCAATCTTAGTAGGTTATGTTAAGGAAACTGATGACAAACAGGCCTTGTACCAATCGACAGTAAATACAAAGATATCTCTAAACGAACAATCTATTGTTACTCTCGAAAATCAAAGTGCGACTTTGACAACTCGTGTTGACACGATTGACAGTGCCATAAAGAAACTTCAACGTTCCCCCGGTGGATGCAGCGAAGGTGGCACAGTAGTGAACAACTACAACGAGAAAATTACGATTAAACATTTGCGAGAACAAAAAATCGCGTTCACCACGGATCAAATATTTTTCCCGCACGCATTCGTGCAAAAATTCGAAAGCGCTCTACCTTCAGAAGACGAGAACGCAAACATTGCTGATCGCAGCATATGTCACTGGTTCAGAGGTCTTATCGAAGCCACAGGCGGACCTGCTTGGGTAGAAGAAAACGCGAAGGTAGACAATTTCAAGACGTTGAAAAAGAGCTTTTACGAAGAATTCTGGGCTCCAGAACAACAAGAAAAAGCTTTCAAAACATTCGTTAACTTGTCCATACAAGGCGACGACGAAGACAGAGAACTCCTCCGTCAAATGGTAAAATGGATAGAGCAACTCTCTGTCTCTACCCAAGTACCAATTTCGAAAGTGATACGCACTGCGAAAGATAAATTACCTCTGGAAACCCAGATGAAATTATCAGACGAAAACACAGCGTCGGCTGAAAACTTCATCAAGCGTCTGAAAGAATTAACTAAAATCAGGATTAATCCTGAAAAACCAAAACCACTACGTGCGGCCAAACCGCAAACGATGACGTTGCCGTCACAACAAAAATTTCTCACATACACCCCGAAGAATGCTTCAGGGGGATTTGTACCGAGAGGCACGTTCGGACAAAATATACGACCAACGTATAAAAAGCCCGATGATACCAAAAAGAACGAGACTCCTCGTAACAATGCGTCGAACGCAATGCCAACTACCAGTGGACTGACTCCAGCCCAAAATAAGGTACCCGAAAGACCCAAATTTGAGAAAGCGCCTCGAAAAGAAATTCCGGTAATGATAACCGACCTAGAAAATGATACTGATATTCAGGACCTCGAAGAATCAGACGACTACGTCTTTGAAGATTCCCCTGTCGATGACGATGAGGGAAACGAGTAGGGCAAGAATTCAGCCAAGGGTCGACCTCTTGCCAGAATTCAGACCCGACCCCACCAAAAATGAATAATTTTCTCGAATATGAATACATTGGCGATGGCCTATCGTATTACATGTCCGAATACGAAATTGGCGAATACGCTAAAAAACCATATCGTAGGATACACATCGGTCTCGATGACCTACAACAAGAATTACAAAACGCCACGTTCACGAAGCGAAAATTCATTTTATCAATGTGCGTCCTTGAAATAAATTATTCGTCATTACCATATCAAGTAATTTTTGATAAAATGGTCAAAGTAGTGAACACACTTCTCGAAAAAGAAGCACAAGAAGTCATTCTAATCTTCCCATACGTGAAACCACGCAATCCTCCCGATCGAAAAGTTAAAGTGATTCGCTATAACCTATTTCGAAAAATATTTGAGGCATTCGAAAAAACGGATTCACGATTGACAGTGTGGTTCGAACCACATCGAATCCTGAGACAACGTGAGATATTCACGTCGATGAAAGGTGTACCCATCACTCGTTACGCAACTGATAATGATGACAACATCATACCAGATGAGAGTAAATTTGTGTTTGCACAAGAAAAAATATGTTTTTACGTCAACAAAAACGCGATAGAAAAAATACGCACCATTTTTGAGAAAAAGATGGCCAGACATCTTAAAACGAAGCGACCTACGCCCCATATCCCACCAATGGGTAGATTAAAAATCAGCTTCGACGTGTACAACATGTTTAAAAAGAAAGCTGACAAACAAGCTCAAAAAACACTGATTAATGATGTACCCATCAAAGTACCACTGAAAATAATCAATGGGAAATTTCATGTTTCCGAAGATTTAAAATATGTCGAATCCATAGATAATACGCAAATAGGTGACGCAACAATCAATGCTAACATTGAAAAACACCTAATTACCGAAGACGTAAATAATTCAGAAAAAAGTGACCCCACTTGTGTAGTACCAATTGCAATTGGTGAAGAAATCTACGCCATGCAATTGGATTCTGGGGCACTTCCCAACGTAATTACGCAGAATACTGCGAACAAATGGGTAGACAAGCATGGAGATGTCTGTACCTACCTACCGCTAAAACGAAGACTTCAACTTCGCCTAGCCGATAATAAACTTGTGTATACACAACAGTATATATTAGTGGTTACACTAATGCTTGGTTCAGTGGAACTAAAAATACCATTTTACATAATCGAGGCAGTAGGTAACGTTTGCATACTCGGCAGACAATCGATGAAAATTTTAAACATCGAACTGAAGTTCCAACTTCACATGGCCACGATTCCATCAAGGTCGAAAAAGGAATTAATTCCTATTCAATTCCTCGAAGGAGGAAAATATCAAGGTCTTGATGTCCTACAATGTCTCCACATCTCCGAAAAAGACGAAAAAGACACGATGAAAGTCATCGATAAAAATACACGACCGGTGCACTGGGCACACCTAGGACCTGAAGACCGTGACAATGGTAAAGAAATTTACTTGAAGAAACTTCATCAATTTCTTCTCGACGCACTGCGAGAAAATCGCATAACTGAAAATGAAAACGGTGAAGGATGGGAGAAACTCTCAGTCTTCGCGGACATTTTCAGTAAGTACCCGGGTAAATACACCGGACCGAAAGTCACTTTCGAATTTTCCACCACTGACGAGGAAATGCTCAAACAGTGGAAAGGCGAGAAATACTCGCCAACGCGAAAATTAATTCCCACAATGCGAAGAGCAATTTGTGTCATGCTCGCGAAAGGGATTATTCGTCCATCGACTTCGCAATTTATCAATACGACTGCTCCAGTCATAAAATCGAACGGTGATCTAAGATTATGCTTAGCCGCCTGGGATTTCAATAGATTTGCTATAAATCGACTCGTGGAAACACGAAAAATGGAAAATATAATATTTGAACAAGGCGAATACGCTTTTTTCTGTCCACTCGATTTTACAGCTGCATTCTGGCAGTTACCGCTCGTCCCCGAAGCCCGAAAGTATACAGCTTTCATCTTTGAGGGGCAGGTATACGAGTTTCTCGTATTACCTTACGGTTTCAAGGTGTCCTCATCTGAGTTCATTCAGGTAATGAACGATATTTTTCCTGAAATGGACGGATTGGCGAAATTCGTCGACGATCTCCTGGTTGCAGGAAAAACATTTAAGGAAACTATCAATTCACTCGAAAAAGTGTTCACACTAATTAGAAAATTTGGGTTAAAACTCAATCCAGAAAAGACCAAACTTTTCCAAAAAACAACAAAGCATCTTGGTTTTACTCTGGGTGAAAACACCGTAGGTAAACAAAATGACAAAATCGAGAAATTCGATGAATTCGTGAAAAAACACACGAACAAAAAAGGGGAATTGCACACTCGAAGGCTGGTACGGCTTCACAAGACGAAAGGCGAAAACAACAGGTTGCCGAGCTTTATGATAAGCTAGCCGAGCTTTCGGCAAAACAAGTCCAAGCAACGCAGCAACTTGCGCAACTGCAAGCTGACTTTGAAACAGCACGTACTGCCTTAAAAAACATCACTGAACAAGAACCAGCCGTTATCGAACAAATGCAAATCGATGAACCAGCGAATGCGCCGGAACAACAACCGGACCCGGTAGTGGAAGACAATCAGCCCTCGAACTCGGCGGCTCCGCCGAAAAACATTCTACAAGAAGTACGAGAAATCGTACGACAAGAACTACGTGAACACGCGTTACCGCAGGGTATCAATCGAGAGGATTTAGCTGGACCTAGAAGACCGGTAGTAGTACCGCCGATATACCCGAATGCCCGTTTCGCGGCGGCCATACGGCAGCCACGAGCCGCACAACGAGGCGGACACGCTTCAGCCAGACGTAATCTCACTCAAGGTAGGATTTCAGCTCAACCAATGGTGCCAGCACCACAACGAGGAGCCGCCCGCGGAATCGCGAGAATTGGACGAGGTAGCCGAGGTGCCCTTCCACGGAACCCTCCGTCACCACAAAACGCCCTACAAAATCCACGTGACAGCGAGGAAAAAAGGACAGTGGCTCAACAAATCCTACAAAACCCAGAAATAGTGACCCACTATTACAACGCCCCGTTGACTCGCCAAATGATTTCTCCCTTCACGTCCCACGCACATCGCTCGGGAATTCACCGTGTTTCCACGGTAATCGCGGGACAAACCCAGCATGGATTCATGCTGTACCGATTTTTAATGATGGGCGAAGGTCCACTCTACACTGGTGCGATCGTTGGGCTACCAACTAACCCCCACACCATCGAATTCAAAAACATCCCTTACTTCCAGAGTAACCTAACAATAGGGGACTTACTCGAGGTTACCTCGACAATAACGGTGCCTTACGCCGTAGTTCTCTCAATCGGAACGTCCGATATGGTGAACCATATACCACTCGAGACAATGCTCGAGCAATTCAACAGATTGATCCACAGATTGTACACTCGCGGCGCGCGAGAAATAGTATATGTACCCACACCTTACGTGATAAATTACGAGCAAACTCGTACGAATTGGGAAGCGGCGATTGCCCGGTATACCTTGGACCAAAATCAGGCCGATGCCTCCTTCCGGGTACTTCCCGGAGTAGAATACGGTGCCCAACACCTGATTAAGCTGGCGATCAACCAGGTAGGCGCGTTCATAAACGGCCACACCGCGAGCGAAGGCCGATACTTCGCGCGGCTAGCACTATTTTATTTACACCAATTGTAAATAATTTCGAGCGAACTCGCTCAAAAAATTCTAGTGACCACACTGGAGGTAACGTAAATAGTCCGTCGTGCTAGTCCTTATATATAGACTTTTTTTAGACATTTTCAAAGTCAATCTTGGTGTCTACACCAAATCAACGTAAACTAATAAATTTTTTACTTTCCATTAATTTTCATTTTTTGTTTATTAGTATTATTACCTCTTTTTCTTATTTTTCAAATAAATCATGGAACCCTCCCCAATTTGCTTGTAAATATTTCACCCAACTTCAAAAAATTTTTTTTTCTCTCGTATGTAAAAATTTTTTTTTGTTACAATTTTTATGGTAAGAAAAACGATAAATTTTTTTATTTTTTATCAACAATTTAGTATTACTTTTTTAACCAAAATAATGGTGAGCTTCTTTATGTAAATTTTTTTTAAAAAACCACCATTATTTGTAACATAATTATGGAAGATATTTTTGTTTTTCCCTACAAACTTCCAGTTTTTCATCCGAAGCAATTTTTGTTCCTTTTTTGTATTAGAATTAAGATTCATTATTGTTCAATTCTTTTTTTTGTGAAATTTTTTTTAGCACGATTTTTATAATAAGAAAAACAATTTTTTTTATAATAAGAAAAACGACAAAATGTTTTATTTTTGCTACCATAAATTTAATATTACTTTTATAATCGGAAAAATGGTGATTTTCCGTATGTAAATACTTTTTTGACTATTATTATTGCTGTTATAATCACCGAAAATATATTTTTTGTTTTACCATGAGTTCTTAGTTTTTAACATAAAGAAATTTTTTTTTACCCCTTTTCATACTTAAGATCCGTCGTAGATCATTTCTATGCAATGCAAACTCAATGATATGTGGAAACTGTTCTTCGCATTTTACAAATTTTCCGGACTCTCGAAGATTTTCGAAATAAATGAACATATGTCAACAAATAGGAGAATAGACTATGTATTTACGAATAGTTGAAATTAAATTTATTCATTGTATTCGAGTCTGCTCGCAAATATTCATCCATGACAAGTTCCACCGACGTACCTTTTTCCACGGCAACAATATTTTGTTCGATGCGATGACGGGTCGCCAACGTTTCCATTCTGTTTCGCCGGTCCACCTGCAAAAGAAGAAAAATCAACGTTAGCCTTCATCACTCTACACCATCAATAATTTTTAATTATTTCTACGTACCTGCGTGTACACGATATTATTTCTTTTCAATTGTGCGATGTAACCATTTCTTGTCATGTATGTGTACTTATGTGTATTTTTAATACTTGGCGTTCGCCAAATCGCAGCCTCTCGTAAAACATAACCACTATTGTATCCCGTAATAATGCCTGTATGATGACATACATTTTTCGTCCCTTTTTCATAGGAATCACCCAACATGCACGATATTAGGCGACTTCACCTAAAACCTCTTTTTTAATTTTTTATTATTTTTTTTTTGATGCCATAAGTACGTAAAAAAAAAAAAAAAAAAAAATTAAATGAACTTACCCGAGTCCACTTTTCGACCAATGTCTAAGGTATATCATGTGTCCAACGCCATCGGTTACGCCGAATTCGCCGGTTTTAGTGAATAACTAAGATCGGGTGTTGGGTGTAATCAAGTCGGCGGAGGCTGCGTGATACCTCAGTGGGAGTACCCACTTTCCAAATATTGCAAACGTAGTGTCATCACCACCCTTGCTAATCTCTCGGGGGCAGAGGGGTCGACAGGGTCAAACTACCTAAAGTAATATAACGTAAAATAACGACCTTAACGACTCGAGATTTTCTCGAGCGGCGATGAGAGGCCACTCTCATAACCCTCTCGGGGGCATATGTTAAGGTGCATTTGACCCTACCCACCCCGTGGCTACACTGGGGCCAAACGTTACGTATTATGTCGTACTTTATGGCAACCCTAGCAACAATATGTCAACGCGTAGCTAGAAGACTTCGTCTAACGCTAGTACGCTAGTGAGGTTCCTCGGAAGAATACTTCCGAGAACGTGCATCTCTTCGAGTCTCTCGATAGCCAAATTATTCCGGTATAATTTGGAAGCGTACTCCTTAGAATACCCATACAACCAATTCGCGAAAGAACATGCTATTTTATCATGTATCTTATTTTTACAACTACTAATACAGTGTTAATCAATTCTAATTAAAGGTTTTTCTCGTGAATGGATCGACTTTTATTCTTTTTATGTAATGGTGGAGGTTTTACCTCAAAGCTCATAACAGGTAACATCGATATTAATTACAACAACTTGCTGATAAGTGCAGTATTCGATGCGGCAAGCAGGGAACGAGCATAGGAGAGTAGATAGTTATTAGTTTTTAACCAAAATCAGAAAATTTTGCGTTAACTGTTTTTTAAACACAGTTGGAAATTTTTTTACAAATTTTTTTAAAAGAATTCTAACAAAATGAAAATTGAAGTTTTTCAACAAAAATGAAAATAAAATAAAATTGAGATTTTTTGTTTTCCAGCAAAACTTGAAAATTTTGTTTTCCAACAATTTTTTTTTTCGACAAAAATCAAAAATTTTGTTTTTTGACAATCAACAAAAATTGAAAGTTTAGTTTTTCAACAACAATTGAAGATTTTGTTGAAAAACAAAAATTGAAAATTTTGCTTTTCAACAAACATTGCAAATTTAGTTTCTCAGCGATAATTGAAAATTTTGTTTCTCAACAAGAAGTACACAGTGGAAGCCAACTACACGTACATTCAACTCGAAAATGCATTTAAAAAATTGAACAAATTGAAATCGGGCCCAGTTTTGAGGGGAGCTTTAGCCCGCTAGCTCCCCCCTTGGGTGCGCCAATGTGTTTTTTTTTTCAATTTTCGTGTGCTTTCCATTACTAAGTCGAAATCACTAGTACGGGATCCAACCTCGATTATCGTTTCAAAATCGCAAGAGTGGACCTGGAAAAATATAGCTACTATTTTTGCGATATTCCATCGAAAGAGAACCCTTTCTTGATTCCGAAACCACAATCACATTTTTAAGATCGATTTGCAAAACCGATTCAGGGGTTCCCAAAGTTGTCAAACTTGGGCACCTACTTTCCCATCTGTTTTGGCTTATAAGTTTGGACCAAAAGGGGGTAGAGGTATGGTTCTGGTCTCAAATAGCTCGTATAAAACCACTCTTGATATACCTTTGAGCAATTTTCACCATAATATCCATTTTCACCTTTCTTATAAGCCAAAACAGATGGGAAAGTAAGTGCCCAAGTTTGACAACTTTGGGAACCCCTGAATCGGTTTTGCAAATCGATCTCAAAAATGTGATGGTGGTTACGGGATCGAGAAAAGGTCCTCTTTCGATGGAATATCGCAAAAATTGTATATCTTTCCAGGTCCACTCTCTTCGTTGGATCCCGTACTGCACGCAAATTATTAGATAGCCTCGTTCTAATCAGAAAAAGGAAAGACATCATTTTTGTATTTTACGCATTCGTTTTCATATACAAACAAAAGAAGAATGGTACACGTGGAAATGGGCTTAAGCAATGTCATTTAACTAGAAGAGGTAATACCGAAACCCGTATTTGCGAAAAATACCGGATCCCAATCCCTCTTTACCGCACTGCGGCGGGTGACGTCACTGGAGGAAGCCAACGTTGTTTTTATATGAATTAGATGTAAATTTTTAACAATTTAATTTTTTTCTCGAAACTGATGCGATTTACGAAATTTTTTGTAAGGACTTAATATTTAGAGAATTAAAAGTTCTTTCATATGAACTAAAGAAAAAATTGTTATCTTGAAAATTCAAGATTTTTCGATGTGTTGAAAAGATTATACCTAATCAATAAGAACGCGTTATTTTTTCAAAACTTATTTTTTTTCTCGGAAATGATGTGATTTACGAAATTTTTTGTAAGGACTTATTTTTTAGAGAATAAAAAAATCCTATCATAATTCATATGCAATGAAGAAAAAATTTTACCTCGAAAATTCAAGATTTTTTGATGTCTTGAAAAAATCATAATCGTCAATTTTTACTATACGAAATTTTTTTCTATATTTTTTTTCTCGGAAATGATGTGATTTACGAAATCTTTTGTAATGACTTATTTTTTAGAGAATAAAAAATATTGTCATATACGATAAAGAAAAAAAATTATTTTCAAACTTTAGGATTTTTTGATGAAGAAAGATAAAATAATTTCAAATTTTCTTTATAAAGGTCCCAAAGGCTATAGCAGGATAAGCATAGGTGAATCGGCCTCAGACGCCATTTTCGAATTTTTTTCAAAAAATATTTTTGTAGTGGTAAAAGATGATTTTAAAACGTATCGTGAAATTCCCATCCCCCTCGAGGGGGCTGGTACCTCGAAAAACATGGTTTTCACTTTTTCGGCGTTATCTCAGCCGTTTTTCGGCCGATTGAAGTGAAACTTGGTGGATGGTAGAGGGTTACGAGTACCAATATGCACAATTTTTTTCAGATTTTTCTGACCTTGAAAATGAGCTTGAAATGCGTTTTAAAAAAATACACGCATATCGCGATAAAATTACCATATGTTTTCAGGTGTATTTTGAACCTCTGTGAATTTTTTTGCATTTTTCCGAGTGGTAAAAATTGCCTAAAATGGCGAAAAACCGCGTTTTTTCAACATTTTACGCATGTACGCATGGTGAAATTGAGTTTTGGTTGTACGCTCGCATTATGCAGTACAATTCATGTATTGACAACCATTTCAAGACGTATTTTGAAATTTCGCCCCTTTTTAGGGACGTGGTGCCTCAAAAACCACGATTTTCATCGTTTTCGAATATTTTTCAACCGATTGAAGTGAAATTTGATGTACAGAAGAGGGTTCTGAGTGGAAACAATCCCAAATTTTTTCAGATTTTTTTGACCTTGAAAATGACCTCAAAACGTGGTTTGAAAACTTTGACAGCCGTTTAAAAAAAAACTAAGATATACGTACATCTCGAAAAAATTACCATATGTTTTTAGGTGTATTCTGAATCACCACGAATTTTTTCAGATTTTTCCAAGTGGTGGAAATTGTCTAAAATGGCAAAAAACCATGTTTTTTCAACGTTTTTTGCATGTACGCAGGGTGAAATTTGGTCACAAAATTGTTTCCTCATAGTACATCACTAAGCACTCCCTCGTACACCTATAGCCCGAATTTCAGCTCAATTCGTTCATTTTTCGCGAATTCGGTTTTTTCACTTCTTTTGCATGCATGAAATTGCAATAATCGCAAGAAATGATGAAATCAAAAAACTAATCGCGAATTCGGTTTCTGCGTGTCAAACTACCCCGATTTAGACCCCTTGCGCGAAAATTTTGCCCAAAATTGAAAAAATTGCATTTTTAAAAAATCGAACATGAAGAGAAAAAAATATATTTTGAACTAAAAATGCAATTTTTACCTCTACAAAAATATTTTTTGAAAAAAATTCTAAAATGGCGTCTGAGGCTGATTCACCTATGCTTATCCTGCTATAGCTTTTCAAAATAATTTTTGTAAATATTATCGAAAAAAGTTTTTTCTTTTTGAATTCTTAGCTAATGAATTTAAAAAAAATAGAAATTAATTTATTTTTATTTATTGGCTAATAAAAAAAAAAAATAAATAAATAAATAAATATTTTTTCGATAATATTTACAAATTTTTTTTTGAGATTTGAAACGTTTATAAAGAAAATTTGAAATTAATATTACCTTGATTTTTTCAAAGTAAAAAATACGCATTTCGTGAATTAAAAAAATTTTCCCAATTTATTCGTGGAAAGGGAAATCTTCAATTTTTCAAGTTGAAGAAGTTTTCATATTTTCGAATAAAATTTTCAATTTTTTGAGATTTGGATCATTAACCAAAAAAAAAAGTCTGAAATTAATTTTATTTTACTTGAACTATAGAACTAATCAACTTCATTTTAAAATTTCAATATTTTGCGAAAAAATGTTCAACGTTTTAGATTTTTTTTCCTCTTCAATTTCATCTGAAATTTTTTGATTTTTTGACCAAAAATTTTCACAGCCTTTCAAGTGAAATAGACAAAAACTTTTTTTTAAATGTCTTAATTTCCTTTACCTAATATTTATTTTTGTCTCAATTTCATTCTGAATGCGTTATCATTTTTCGAAAAAAAATCTAAAAATTTTACCTTCGAAGAATTACTGCTTACGCTTAGTTGAAAATTATGATATCTTCAAAATATCGAAAAATCTTGAATTTGTATGATAAAATTTTTTTCTTTATCGCATATGATAGGACTTTTTATTCTCTAGAAAATAAGTACTCACAAAAAATTTCGTAAATCCCATCCTTTCCGAGAAAATAAATAAAGTTTCGAAAAAATAACGCGTTGTTATTGAAAATGATCTTTTCATCACATCGAAAATCTTGAATTTTCAAGATAAATTTTTTTTCTTTATCGCATATGAAAGAACTTTTAATTCTCTAAATATTAAGTCCTTACAAAAAATTTCGTAAGTCGCACCGTTCTTGAGAAAAAAATTAAGTTGCGAAAAGTTTCCAATTTTACTATATAAATAAGCGCAACGCTTCCTCCAGTGACGTCACGTTAGTCGATGGGCGGATCGAAAATGTTTACCTACTTTCCGTTTCGGTATAACCTCTTCTAGTTAAATGACATTGGGGCTTAAGAAACAGTCAAATCCCATAGATATACACGATACCTAATTACCTATACAATTGCATATACAAGCGTAACTTCACGCTCGGCATATGGGAAAATACCCCTCATCCCCATGATCTTTACAAGGCTTCACATTTAGGTATATAGGATGCAGCCCATAAACCCGGTGAAAATGTGCGCCACGCTCTACATAGTACACTATACAATATACATACGTATATATGGTATGCGAAATCTTTAATGAAAATTTTTAATACTCGGTACAAGCAGGTACCTGAGAGAGCTGCGAGTTTGTTAGGGGTTTAAAGCTCAAATAAAATGCTTTTTCTGTTTACGCCGCCTAGCCTCCTTCAACGCACCTTTCGTTTGCTCTAAAGCTAAATACTAATATACGTACCCGACTAAGTCATATGTATTCGGAGGCATCGAGCGAATGGTAATCATTTTTACATTTATATTAAAAAGAGAGACGATTTTGCATTCGTATACGACAAAGAGGCAACAAAAATGAAACGATTAAGGGGGGGGGCTTGTTTTGGAACATTTTTTGTTGAATACATAGCGTTGATTAGCGGAATTTTCTAAGACCTTTGCATGACGTCATTTTGATTTTTCACCTATGAAGTTTTGAAGAAAAATTGGAAACTAATTTCAAATTGTTTCTTTTTACAAAAAAAATTAATTTTTAATTTTTGAAAAATAAAATGCATAGAGTTCTCAAAAAAAGGAAATTATTTTCATATTGCATTTTGATTGTGTCATTTTGTAGAAAATGTTGGTAGATTTTTTGGAAAATTACAAATTTCAAGGTCAAAATTGGAGAAAAACGCGATTTTTACTTCAGGTACCGTTTCTAGGAAAACTATGCAACCCACAAAACTTTTTCTTAGAATCTTTTTTATTCAGTAGAGTCTTGTCTATAATTTAACGAGAGGATTTTGCAAAATTTTAATTTGTCAACTATTTCTTTCGAGTCGACTGGAATACTTCCGAGGAAAAACTATGAGAGGGTTTCATAAAATAGGAGAGAAAATACGAGTTTTGCAAAATCCTCTCGTTAAATTATAGACAAGACTCTACTGAATAAAAAAGATTCTGAGAAAAAGTTTTGTGGGTTGCATAGTTTTCCTAGAAACGGGACCTAAAGTAAAAATCGCGTTTTTCTCCAATTTTGATTTTGAAATTTGTAATTTTCCAAAAAATCTACCAACATTTTCTACAAAATGACACAATCAAAATGCAATATGAAAATAATTTCCTTTTTTTGAGAACTCTATGCATTTTATTTTTCAAAAATTAAAAATTAATTTTTTTTGTAAAAAGAAACAATTTGAAATTAGTTTCCAATTTTTCTTCAAAACTTCATAGGTGAAAAATCAAAATGACGTCATGCAAAGGTCTTAGAAAATTCCGCTAATCAACGCTATGTATTCAACAAAAAATGTTCCAAAACAAGCCCCCCCCCTTAAAATTAGTATTACGTTTGCAAATATACCTACTCGGTATAAGTCTAGATATCTGTGCCTTTTCGCCACCCTGGCCCTGTCTACCTCTCATTTTACTTCATCTTTGGCGTGCGTTTCTCGGGCTCGACTCGCACGATACCATCAAATAGGCAATTTTCATTCGAACCTTGGAATAATTTCGTTTCACGACGCGCATTACAAAAACACACGGCCGTTTTCCAGACTCATGTACGTGAAGTAGAAAAAAACACCATCGAAAGGATTTCGTCATTAAAGCGCTCCAGACTCTATCCACGTTCGGTTTTATTACCGTGCATTTTTTTCACCTCTACGACCCGAGCAATGAGAAACACAGACTCGAATGCTTTATTCTCTCACACTTCGCCTATTCGAGTAATAATTACACGCGAGCTTGGGTAATTTTTTGCTTATGTCATTTCGCAGCGCATATGCCTATATCGTATACGTACAAGCAACTTACAGCCGGTTGGCAGAAAATCTGAAATGCTCAGCGGGACAATGATATTTTCCACAAGCTCGGATGAACATTTACAAAAGTAAATTGGATTTCATCTCGGTGCACGGACAAGGAACCCGTATACAAATGTATCGTAATACAACATTCGATCTGGTAATCCGACCAACGTAATCAAACCGATTAATCGAATCGTCATTGGCGAGGAAATGACATTTCTATACTGTAATACTCTAAAGTCGCATACGATGCCACACGCTCGCATGCTGCCAATCGACCGTTCTGATACAGCTCTCTCAAAAACAATCCTGTAATTTAAACTATTGACGGGTTAATCGTGCGACGTGGCACGTGTCTCGGTATAATCAGAATCTACCTTCAAACATTCGACGATATAACACAAAACCACCTAGAGATACAAGCCATGAACGTAGAAAGGCAACGTCGCATTTTCGAGTAGTAGACGGCCGACTTTCCAATCCGTTTTTTGACGATAACTCGGGAAATATTCATCGAATCGAAATTCTGACAACACACTAACGAAAGGAAATTTTCTGCTCTACAATTTTGGTTCAGATTAATTTTCACGAAAAATGCTTCGTTCGCTCTGAAAATGAGAATAAGTGAAAATTTGCATATCCAAGAAAACATTTTACGCTGAGAAATCGAGGTATTTTCGTCAAATCGAAATTTCAATAATTTTAGGGTAAAAGGATTTTTTCGCTCTACAATTTTGGTTCGTATCAATTTTCACGAAAATCGCTTCGTTGACCGGGAAAATGGGAAAATTTGGTAGACGGCCAACTTTCAAAATCAGTTTTTCGACGATAACTCAAGAAATATTCGTCAAATCGAAATTCCGACTACACCAAACAAAAGTAAATTTTTCGATCTACAATTGTGGTTTTTATCAATTTTCACAAAAAAGGGGTCGTTGACCTCGAAAATGAAAAAATAAATAGTTTTTTGACGATAACTCAAAAAATTGGTCGAATCAAAAATTTTAAAAGCACTAAAACTGAAGGATTTTTTCTGCTCTACAATTTTAGTTCTTATCAATTTTCATGAAAAACACTTTGTTTATCCGCGAAATAGGAAAATATGAAAATTTTCATATCTGAGAAAACAGTTTTTGCTAATGAATCGAGGTATTTTCGTCGAATCAAAACTTCAATGATTTTAGGATGAAAGGATATTTTTTGCTCTACAATTTTTGTTCTTATCAATTTTTACGAAAATCGCTTCTTTGACCGGGAAAATCGGGTAGACGGCCCATCTTCAAATCAGTTTTTTGACCGTAGCTCGAGAAATATTAGTCGAATCAAAATTCCGAATACACTAAACGAAAGTTAATTTTTCCCTCTACAATTTTGGTTCCCATCAATTTTTTCGAAAAACACTTTGTTTGCCCAGAAAACGTATTTTCAATTGCTCAAGTCGGCCGTCTTCGGCAAGGTTGCCAAATTTAACTTCATGGCTTGTAGTGTCTAGGTGGTTTTGTATAACACCATCGTCGCATTGGTCTGGTCGCGCTATTAATTATACGAGACGAGTCGTACAGCAGCGAATACGGTGTTCGTATAATTACGTGTAAATTCTCCTCACTGTCTGCTCTGCTCGGTTCATTCGTATGTACTCGTATGTACGCTTATGTACACTATGTGCAACCGCGTAGTACCCCGCCAAACAAAAACAGTAGGTCTAGGTCACATGCAGTATGTACGCCAAGTTGAACTTCGCGCCGATAAGACACGTAGTAATGAATCACACATTACTAGAGAGATCGGTTCGCTTGCCAACTAGTACACAATTATATTAGGGTACCTAAGCGTCGCGTCTCGTTACAGTTCGTCTCGTCGATGAGCGATTTTTTTCTACAATAAGTACTTACTTACGCCGAATTTTGAAGGTATGACAAGATTTGCCAAAACTTGACAGAATGTGAAAAAATCCAAAAGGCCAAAAAACATAGTTTCCCTATTCCCCCCCCCCCCCCCAAATATGTACCCCACACTACATTACCAGACTAGGGAAAATCCATTAGTGAAAGGATCTAGATCCAGATACAGATTTTTTGCCTCATTGGATCTGCAAAAGATCCCGATCCAGATCAGATCCTTTTTTGAGGGAGGGATTTAATTTTTGATCAATTTCCAAACATCGCATCGGAGCGAAGTTTCAAAAAAAAAAAAAAAAAAAATAGCAACTTAAGCAACCTGAAATTTCAAAAAAGTAATCAAAATTTTTCCATTGCCACTGAAATAATGACTCATAAACCCCCCCCCCCCCCCTCAACCATTTGTCAATATTTTTGTTGATTTTGACGTTTTGCAACTCCTAAAACCGAGGACAAAATTTTGAAAAACTTGAAATTATTAATGAAAAAATATGCATTTTCTGTGTAATCATGATGAATTATGATTTAATCGTTGGCTTAATTTTGATTTCCAATTTTTACTTTATAGGAAATTTCAATTCTTGAAAAACTCACAATTTTCAAGTAACAGTCCAACCTTCAATTTGTAAAAAAAAGTCAATTTGGAATTTTCAAAATGTCCAGTTTCCCAAGTTTTTAAACTGTAAAAATTATTTGTTTTGAAACAGTTTTCAGTTTGGTTTCAAATACTTTTTGATTTCAAAAAAACGCCATGCATGAAAATTTTTCAATTGCAAATTATTGTCTATTTTTGAAAATTTTTTGCCTTTTCAAAGTTTTATTTTTCAAGCAATTTTCAGTTTAAATTTCAATTTATGAATAATTTTCAATTTTTAAAAATTTTGATAACGTATCCAAAAAGTTCTGGATTAAAAGAAATTGAATTTTTGAAGTTAAGTACGTATCAATCTTCGAATTTTCAAAAATTTTGATTTAAAAATTTTTTAATTTTTTAAAAACTTAAATTTTTTTTAAATAGTTACTTAGGTAGTCTTTCTAAAAATATGTTTATAGAAATAAAATAAAAATAATTATAATGCCTAAAAAATCATAGGTTAAAAAAATCAATTTTTGTGTGGTTTGTATAAAATGAGTATTAGGTACAAAAAATTATTAATTTTTGAAAAAGCCTTCGATTTCCAAAAAATATCAATTTTTCAAGTTGGGTAAAATTTCCAACTTTTCAAAATGTTTGATGAAAAAAAATGTTGACAAAAATTCTAGACCCTCAGCGCAAGTATATTGAGGGCGAGGGGCCACAATGTGTTTTTTAGCATAGTATATGCTTTTACGGAGACCAAAATGGAAAAAAACGGCAGGAAAACCCGACCCCAAAATCCGACAGTTGGGTTAGGTTAGGTTATATTAGGTTAGGTTTGGATGACATAAAAACACAGAAAATTTTCAATAAATTCGATTTTTAAGACATTAAGTATGTCAGACATTTTGAAACTTGTATTTTTTTTTGAAATTTTATGATTTTTAGACATTTTGTCAGACATTCTGAAACTTAATGAGTTCTATTTCAGAAATTTTTAAAATAAATTTCAAGACTTTTTGACATTTTGTCAGACTCATGACATTCTGAAAATTTTTAAAATTATTTTGACTTTGAGCTTTTTGTCAGACATTTTGAAACTTGAATTTTTTAAAATTTTTATTAGACTTTTTTGAATTTTAAATTTCATTTTTTTAATTTGATGACTTTTAGACATTTTGTCGGACAATGATTTAAATTTCCATTGAAAATTAATATTCATTACTTTTAGACATTTTGTCATAGTGTAAAAGCATTTATACTATGTTTCATACTTTGAAACGTAGTGTGGAAGTAGAGCCCACCAGAGGGGGTCCAGGGGGCAAAGCACCCCTTGAGAGGCGCGAAGCGCAGAGTTTCTAATCTTAATGTTAGCTTTGAAAAACCGTTGTCAATTTGTCACACATTAAATTGAAAAAATTTGGAAGAAAGATGGGAAAATTTGAGTCTTACACCTCATCCCATTCAAAATAGCTTCGTTACCTCTGTTTTTTAAATACAGAAAATTAACTATACATATGAACCTCGTAGCCCAGAAGTCAAAGCAGACACCTTGATAGGTTTGCACTTTCGACATTGATGTTTTAATAAAATGTAACTTTTGTGCAGACTGTGACGTTATCAATCTACACATAGCCTCACAATGATTACTGCTGACAATTCTGTTGGTAAGTAAAACAAATCAACACACAAATTAGACATAATTTTTTCGTTTCTTAACAAATGAAGATGAAAAATTTCACGTTTTTCCAATGGATTTGAGAGGGTTAGAGGAACCAAAAAAAAATTTCAAACTTTTTGGCCAAATTATGGCGTTTTAAAAACTTCAATTCTTTTTTTTGACGATTTTCTACCAAACCGATTTGTTTGAAATTTTTATTGTATGTTAGTGGATAAATAACACGTAGGTATTCTGAGAGAAAAAATTATTGTACCTTTGGAACCTTCATAACAAGATGGCGGCTTGAAATTTTCAAAACGGGCCAAAACTCGACCAAAAATTTTGAAAAAAATTTTTTTGCATTCCTCTGACTCCTTAGAACACATTGTAAAAAACACGAAAGTTCTATGTTCAATTGTTAAAAAACGATAAAATTATGACTAAAAAACACATTTTGGCCCCTCCCCTAAAATACTTCCGCTTGGGGTTTAGAATTTTTGTCAAAATTTTTTCTCATCATGGTTGACCTTTTGGTATACAAGTGGGCGAAATCGGTTTCAAGGGCCAAACCACCATACTTATATTCCCATATCCTTCGAGGATCTAAAGATCCAGATCAGATTCTCTCTTGAATCTTTGGATCTTTACATACAGTTTTTAAATTTTAGGATCGGGATCTGCCCTACTCTGGCTTGATTTTTTTTCCAAGGTTTTCCTCTCCTCGGAGCGCAAAAATTTGAGTAGGTTGATGGGAGGTGGTAGAGGATGTTGAGGAAGGTCTGAGTGACATGCCTGCACATTCGAAATCACAAATATGCGGTGCAGGGGCCGTTGAGGTTTGATTTTTTTTCCACAGTTTTCACTCTCCTCAGGGCGTAAATTGAGTAGGTTGATGGCAGAGATTCCAGAAAGTAAGGGAAGATCTGAGGAACATGCCTGTACATTCGCGCGGAAGCCAAATATTTCGAGTAAAAGTGATTAACAGGTAGGTAAGTAATTTTTTAATATAATTATGCCAATTTAATTGCAATTTTTATTATAAATTTCGATGTACCGTGTGCGTGTATTAGTTCATTGTTCTACACATTGACGCATACTTTTTCCTACATTCGTCCAGCAGATTGTAAAATTTATGAATATTTATATTTTTGTAATACCTTGATGATTACAATGAATATAATTTTAAGTATTTTTCCTAATTTTTTACACTTAATTACCTTACAGGAGTAAAACAATGTCATAAATTTCTTCTTCCAACATCATTTTTTCTATTCATTTGTGTACTTTTCAATGAGGAGCTTGAGAGACTTAAGTATGACGCGGGAAGCTTTTAAAACAAGCATTCGCGAGTCTCAAAGCCAAGTATTGCCAGGGTTGAAATGAATGAAGCTGAAACATGAGCTTTGTAGAGGTAAAATGATGGTGGGGGCTGATGATTTTTTTCAAAAAAACCCATAATACATCACACTAAATTTTCAATAAAATCTGCCAACTATTGAAGAAGGGAAAAATTTCCTTCTGTAATCAGCAAAACCTGACTACAAATCAACAGAAAATGACTCCTTCGTATCTATAGAGGCAGAAACAAAACAAAAGTATTCGACGTAATGCAATAAATTATCGCACAACCACATTATGGCACAAAAACACATTGCGACTCAACTTTCAAGTGCAAATATATCGCCTTTGGATAACTATATGTACTTTCGAGTCCTGACCTTGACAAAAAAAAATACCTAACGTAAGATCGAATAAAAAGGAATACACGAAGAATAGAAAAAAACGAGCCGAAAAGAAAAACAGGATTTTCGGCACAAAAATAAATAAACTCAACAGCCCCGAATTTATTTTGACGCGTAAACCTCCCGGGGATTTTGTATGTAATGGGAAGAGAAAAAAACTCGTTCTTATTTTAAATGGCTTACTTAGAAAAAAAAAGCAGACTTATTTTTTTCTATCGCAGTTATCGACGCTTTAGCAATCCGAATAAGTGGAAGTTTTACGTTATTCTCTCCCCCTCAAAGGCAATACGGCTCCCTTTCGTAACCACGATATTTTTTTTTTTTTTTTAATTTCGCAGGAAAATATCGATAGCGATCGCTTCGAGGTATACAAAGAACCTTTTCGTGTTCGAGGAAATTATCCCGGTTCCGATTTCAGATAAACGGAGGTGAAAATACGTACCTAGAAGTAGTTTCACGTAAGCTAGTTGATTTTTTATGTAGATCACCATCCTGAATTATTATACGTAAATGTATTTTGGATCTTCGAGAAAAGCGACGATCGCAAAAATACATCGTAAGTTATTTCCACTCTAATGGCAAATCCCATCTACAAAGTTCACCTGTTGACGTTGTTTGCGTAAGGGTGTTTATCGCAATGAGCTCATTTCTTTCATTTTTTTTCTCCGATTTTATTCGTGTACATTGTACAACTATTTCACTCTTAGTTTATTTTTCAGCTTATTCGTTTACGGAGAACTGACATTTTTTAGAAAAAATTTAAATATATACCTAATTATTATTCGATTAGGTATTTAAGATACCAATGATCCACTACTCAAAAACGAAAAAGCAAAATATTATTCGGAATAATAAATCTACATCTTGGTAAGCTTTTTGGGTTCAATGTAACAAATTTTGGAGAAAAATTTATTAGACTTACAATATTCAATACGATGTTTTTGGTCAAGTTTTAAGCAAGTAATAGCTAATTTTTTTCACCAATTCAAATCCCAAGAATCGTAGGCACACTTCACAACATCGTAGACTTACAGATAAATTTTCTTTCTATTCTCGCGACAACATTTTTAGAAAATTTAATTTCTAGCTTCAGTCACTGACAGTAGCGAGCGAGGTGCGCCGTAAAAAAATCATTTACGCGATAAAAAAAAATATTGTAACGAAAATTACATTATAATACCTGGTACTGTAGGAAAAAAAAGTGGAGAAGAAAAAAATACGTAAAAAAATTTCGTTAATCTCGATACGTGTTTGGATATTTTCCAAGATTGTCGAGTACTTAGGTGTAAGCGAGACAGACCGACTTTGAAGACGGACACCGGCAGGGAGGGGAGGCTCGAACGAAGAAACCCCAACGAAAAAGCAGATCCCGGCGACATTAATTTAAATGAAGTCGCGGAAATGCGATGATAAACAGAATCACGTACCGGTAAATGCGTTATAATAAATGAGAAAGCATACTTGTATACGACAAAATACGTTTGCCATCGAAAAACACCTTCTACAGGGTGTTCGGGAAGTCGCACAGTTCGTTAACCGTGCTACGAGTAAAAATTCAAGCAGCATTATACTAAAAGTCCAAAACTTGTAACTCTACACATACAATAACGCAACGTACTCACTGATTTTTATAGGCAAGTTTTTTCTTACTTTTCGGAATGAAAATTTCATAAGTACTCACCTGAAACAAAAAAACAATTCAATGCATGAGAATATTATTTACTCCAGTAAAACTGAACCAGGAATATGTAGTTGTGATTTTTATAACTTAGATCAAGTTACAATAATTATTCGCATTATTAGACTAAAACTTGTCTGATTTCAGGATGGATTTCAGGCGCCTACCCTGGTTATACAGGAAAAGTATTACATCATACATTATACTTTTTTAAAATTGAAGGAAGATTTTTGCATTCACACAACACACATCTTCAATATTACAGGAGGGATGAAAGAAAATAAAGACAAATTATAAGTGAACTTTTTTCCTTCAATAAATGAAACGATTATTCTTCGATAGGGCCTGAAATATTGAGGAAAATCAGAAAAGAAGAGAACTTTTCGATCTAAAATCAAATTTCTTGTTCAACATAAATTCAGGGGAAAAAAATAAAAAAAATGAGAATCATTTTTCATGAAAATTACGTAACAATTTTTTTTAATGGTTTATTATTTTTATGATTTTACATACTTAACTATTTTTCATTTGTTTTCTTTCCTTAGGAATGGAGGATGACTTGCACGTACGGTTTGAAGCTTTCAACGCGCTTCAAACACAACGAAATGATGAGTTTGCTCGGGAAATAAAAACGGGCAAAAAAAGAGACTCACAAAAGAAAGTGGCATTCTCCCAACTTTTTTCAGTAGGTAAGAAATTTTCTGTCTACGTCTTCCAAATATTTACTACAACATTTTATTTAGAATTTTTTTGAACCTTCATAAAATTGTTTACCGAATTTTCCTGAATTTGATGTCAATTTCTAGGAAAAATTTGGAATTAAAAAATCAAATAAAAAATTCCTTATTCCGGAAAAATTTGAAAAAAAAACGAAAAAAACAATTTGAGAATTCAGCTATTTGGAAAATTTTTGATGAACTAGGGAACCTACTAACGAACTTGGAAAAAACTCTGGGAAAAAACTGAGGAGTGTAATTGAATTTTTTGAGGGCGGGGGAATAGAAAAATTTGGCAAAATAATTTGTTGAAGATCTAGAATTTTTTTTTAGAAAATTGTACATAGAAAAAACTCGTGAAATCAATAACCTGGAAACATTTTGACAAGCAATTTTGGTTCAGTTATGTACCTACCTACTGACTGACGTTGAGATACATGGATGCAATATGCAACTCTCTGAGGAACACAAACGAAATTTTGTGAAAAATTTACCTATCTTTGAAAACGAAGGAGCCAAGTGCGTCAAATCGTCGAGCCTTCATTTTCAAACTTAAGATAAAATGGCAAGGGGGAAAAACATTTCATTTTTTTAATACGAGGCGTACGACTCATACACCCCATAAAAAATGTCTCAATTTTCATATTCATTTCCCCGTTCAAATTTTTGATATAGGCGTCATACTTACATAACATTTTTTGTAAGTTCATACCGCATCAGTCACCTTGTCGTCTCGCCATTTCCTCGTGCGGAATTTTTTTCAACGAAATAGGGGGATGAATCCTAGGGTGAAGCGAAAATCAAAAATTTTCGATTTTCAAAATGTAATACCGCGGAAAAGTTGCGTCTTGGAGATACATGAAAAAAAAAATTCAAATCGAATAATATATTCTAATCGCGCAAGAGCCCTCAAATTTTTAAAAATTTGCAAAAAATCAAAATTTCAAAAAAATTTCAAAATGGGTTTTATGCCTTTGGTTGGCAAGTATTATCATCGTAATTAATATTTTTTGAAAAAAATCCAGAATTCATCAGATCATCGCATTTATGAGACATTAAAAAAATGCCATATTTTACGTTTTTTTTTAAAAATTGGGAAAAATATATTAAAAATTGGAAAAAATTTTGATTTAAAATACACAGTTTCGCCCAAAAAGACAATTTACGACGATTTCCTATCTTTACCTTCATTTTTAGAAACCGTCATTTTCCTCATTTTTTTCAATTTTTCAAAGTTTTTGAAAAATTCTCAAAGGTACGAAAAAATGAAAAATCGCTGTAAATTGTCTTTTTGGGCAAAACTGTGTATGTTGAACCCATTTCAATTCCAAAAATTTTTCTTCCAATTTTTAATCTATTTTTTTCAATTTTTTTAAAAAACGTAAAATATGGCATTTTTTTAATGTCTCATACCTAAATGCGATGATCTGATGAATTCTGGATTTTTTTTCCAAAAAATATCAATTACAATGATAACACTTGCCAACCAAAGGTATAAAACCCATTCTGTAACATTTTGGAATTTTTTTCAAAAAATTTTGATTTTTTGCAAATTTTCGAAAATTTGAGGGCTCTTGCGCGATCGGAAGATATTATTTGATTTGAAAATTTTTTGTTTTGTTTTTCATGCATCTCCAAGACGCAACTTTTCCGCGACATTACATTTGGAAAATCGAAAATTTTTGATTTTCGCTCCACCCTAATGAACCATCGAATAGCACGACCGACTCTCCCTCAAAACAGTCAATTTTTCGCCATAAAGATGACAAAGAAAATTGATTCTCTATTGGGATAAAATATGTACTTGTATCCAATCGCAGCTAAATCTTATCCCACACAATAATACGACGTTAGACATGTTACTTAATTAAAGATTTGGTAATACGAAGGTGACAACAATGATGGATTAGGAAAAAAAAGGGGACACAAAAGGTTCAAGAGTTTACCAACCAGAGAAGGTAGTAAAATATTACGAAAACGCAACAATACGATTTCGTCGAAAGAAATAAGAGAACAACTCGAAAGTAAGTACGTATTTTCTACCTAAAGACGACGATACGACCGTCGTCGACGGTAGCTACTAAATCAACACTAATCTGTCATCTCGTTGTACTTTTTTTCCTGCGATGGTACCGTGATAACAAGTCACCCTTATACACAGACGCGCCGTGTAATAAATGACCTTTAATTCGAGCCGTTCAACTTCATCTTGTAAACCGAAATTGAATATTCTTGTTACAGTCGGAACGAGTCATCCACGAGTCTCTCTGCGTGCCATAAGTGGATAATGGGTACATATAACTCTGGGCACCCAGCGATAGGTAAATGGACCGCCATGCCCCGGGTGTGCTGTTTGAGCTGCGTATTTCCAAGACACGTAGCTCAAGGCAGTATCACCGTAGATCTTTTTTTCCCCAACCCAAACTATAAATCGGCATCGAACTCGAACAAATGGATCTTTTGACTGAATAAACGAGTAGATAATAATAACGTTTATTCATTACACGTCGGTCGATTCCACGCTCATCGGACGACTTCCAATGCAAATGGAACCGAAGAAAGGAGGTGCAATAAGACGTTGGTGTTATTATAAGCGTTATACCGATGCAGTCACGAATCGGCACGGGCGGTGCTCGTTTTACAAAAGAGTAGCCGAAATTTTCACCAGATTCCATCCTGTAATACGACCAGAGTAGTTGGTAATTTATTACCATTGTGTACTTCCTCTTCACTGTAGAATGTGTGTGTAAAAGTGGCATGGCACCGCGTATTTCAAACGCATATCCACACAGCTATGTAAATTAGACGCCTATAACCCCGCGGCTTCAGTCAAATTCTCCTCTGTGAGGTCTGCTGGAGCATTTTTTTTTTTTTTAGATGGACGAGAGTAAAATACGCGACGGTGATTTTTTCCTATGTCCGAAGCGAGACTTCTCGTGACATACGATACCTTTGTCGGTCTCTCATTTTTTGAAGAGACCGTCAACTGTTCTATGTAAGTTGGACAAATTATCTTGGCAATGTTCGATGACACAAAAATAGTTATTTTCAGGCAATAGCAATATTTTCGACCTTCTTTGCGTGTTTGTTACAATGAGAAAATATCTTCGTCCATTAAAGAAAACTTGTACTACAGTCACCTTAAATAAAAACATTAAAAACAGTAGCCTAAAGATGAATCTGGTAAAATGATTTTTTTCTTCAGAGGATATCTTCAAGATAAGAAACTGTTTTCAAATCATACAAACTTTTTAAAATCAAATTTTCTAAATTTCGAAATAATTTTTTTTTTTTTAGAATTGTCAATTTTTTGAGAAGACTTAAAAAAATGGTCTTTGTTGATATTCATTTCATACATTGGAGCGAAATTTGAAAAAAAAGTAACTTAAATAATCTAAAATTTCAAAAAAGCAATTTAACCAACATTTTTTTCATTGTCACTCAAATAATGACTCATTACACCAGCCTTTTTTTCCAATATTTTCGCTGATTTTGACATTTCGGGACTCCTACAATCGAGGGACAACCTGTGATAAGTTTGAAAACGTGAATGATGATGGTGGTTTTGTGTCACCAGAAGACGGAGTTGAGTATTGGTCATCGGAAGAACAATTGATACAGCCAACCTTGAAAATCGATTCAGGAAAAAGCATGTCACCAAATTTTAAAACTCCAGAGAAAAAGATGGAATTACAATTTGAAAAAGATACTCATTCAAACCAGAAGGATACTTTGGATATTACATTTCACATGAAAACAACGTCATTTTCCATGATGATTTTGACAAATGTCGCAAGTCTGAAGCTTTTCAACTGATGAAAGGTCTGGTGGAGGGTAGAAAACATCACATGGGCAATTAACCGCTGGTGGAGGGATATTTGGTTTTTCCCAGTAAAGAAGCACAGAACAGCAACCGTGTACTGTATAGATTTCTGTACATCCTACTATTCCTACTATCGCTCCATCGCCAACGGTTACAGTAACGTTTGATCAATTGTCGTCTTTAATAAATTCCATTAAGAACGAACCGCAATGCGTGACAGTAATACAGGAACCAGCTGTAAATTTCCATATTTTTCCTGTCTAAAACCACGATTCTGAGGTAACACCATTAGAATTTCTTCGACAAGTAAAAAGTTTAGCAGAAAGAAAACAATTGTCGGAAAGTAAGAAACTAGACATTCTTTTCGAAAAGGTAGTTAGTTCATCTTCAGAAGAGTGTTCTGTAAAATTAAAATTATCGTGCGTATTTGCATTCACCCATTCACGTGTTAATAAAATTGGAATGAGCTGTATGCATGCCATGTTTCATACAGTGAATGTGCCAATCGCAATTTTACCGGAGAGCCAGAAGTTTCGATTCGATATTTATCCCTTTCGGACCCAATGCCGAACTAGCACAGACTAAAACATTACCTTTTAATACCCATACTGTATAATATAAAATATTTCAAGACTCCTTGATTTTTTTCAGCCCACTACCCTCAATACACATACCGAAAATCCCCATTCTTCAAAATTGATGAGTATGCATTCTAGGCCTTGCGGAAAACTACAAGTTGTCACAAGTAGAATTTATGATAGGTTGTAAATTCGAAGGTGTTATGACAACTTGTAACAACTTATTTTAGGTATGAATTGTCTCAAGTATTCCTAATACAAGTAATCAGGACAACTACCAAAAACAAATCTTCGATTACTATTGATACCTTCAAGTTGTGATAGCGTCAACTAACTTGTAACAACTATCTGAGGTATAACTATTCACTACATATACATAACATGTTCACAACAATACATAATGGTATAACTATTCAAAACTTATTACAGCAAGTATTCACAAAATGTGAGGTACAAAATGAGTATTTATAACATGCTTATTCACAACACACTATATCTGCGAGTATCAAAATGACCCTCAAAATTTCTGAATGGATAAAAATCTCACAACTCCATGCAAAATTGTGAAAATCGGCTTGTGGGGGTTTTCCGCAGCGCTGAATCCATTTTTCATTTCATTTTGACTCTAGACCCAAAAGGGGCTTCAGGGGGGGAGGAGCAAAACTCAAAATTACCAATAATGGCATGTGGGGTGTGTAAATCTAGGTTTACCCAGGTGCTGAATTTGTTTTTGATATCGATTTTGACAAATTCTCAATAGGGCTTCGAGGGGGAGGGGCAAAACTCAAAATTAACAAAAATGACATGTGGGGTATACAAATTAAGGTTTTCTTACTTCCTGAATTCGTTTTTGATATCGTTTTCGAAAAATTCTCAACTAGGTCTTCAAGGGGAGGGGCAAAAATCAAAATTCATCATCATAATTTTGAAGCATTTCTGGTACATTTTCGATGGAAAATTACTGATAAGTTTTCTATTTCTATTTCGAATTGAAATTTCATATTATTATATTTTTAAATCAAATTATTTGTGCAGTCATGCTGGAAGCCTAGGACCACGATGATCGATGGGGCAGCAAAAAAACAACTGTTTATGAATTATCAAAATAAATTTGGCGTTATCCATCATGAGAAGGGTACGATTTTCTTTAAAAAATGAGGTGGAAAACAATCCTAAAAAATGTTTAAAATTTCAACTTTTTAAAAGAATACTTTGGAGACCTGTATGTTTCATGAATCATGATTTACATAATCCAAGAGTGATGGACAGTTATAAAAAAAATCATTTTACAAAACGAGTTACTGAATTTTTTCAAGTTGTATGAAAATACGATATAGTGAGATAATAATGGTCTGAAACTTTTGTCAATAAGTCCAAGTATTCAGTTGAATACTTGTCCATTGAAAATTTTCCAACTACAAAGTATTCAAAGTTGTAGAATACTTATCTACTGACAACAACTTCTGAAGAACAAGTTGTTTTCACATTGAAGAGTTGCTACAAGTAAATGAATACTAATCCATTTACAACTATTCTTGAAAAATAAGTTGTTTTGTAAAATACAACTTGTTAACAACTATGGATTACTTGTTGATGACTATTTACAACTTGTACTTTTCCGCAAGGGAGATTTAACTAAGTGGTTCTGAAATTTGAAAATTTAGTAGAAGTGTGATATTTACTTTTTAAATTATCATAATTATTGAGAGAAAATTGGATTTCCGAAAAGTAGGTATGAGAAATACCCTATCAAAAACATAAAAAATGAAAAAAGAACAAATTGGTGCACGGTTTTAAAAATTCAATTATTGAATGACGAGAAATTTCTTTCAATTTTTGAACAAAAATTGAGATTTTCTGAATGCCTACGTGGTTTTTTTTGAAAAAATGAAAAAATTATGTCGAAAATCCATTTCAAATTTTTGGCAAGTTTTTGAAGAAAAAAAAATCGGCCCCTATTGAAAAATGTTTCAAACAAAAGTTGTGTATTTCGATCTCGAGAGCAATTTTGGTTATTACAAAAACTTTGATTAGCCCACTCATTCTCCTCCAATTTTGCATTATACGTGTTCATGTAGAATAATTTTTGCATTTTGTGCGTATGATTTTCCATGTGATTTCCATAATTATGTAAAATGCGAAAATGGATGGGAAGGAGTGATCCAATCAAAATTTTTGTAATAACCAAAACTGTTTCTGAGATCAAAATACACAACTTTTGTTTGAAAATTTTTTCGATTGGAGCCTTGGAAATTTTTTTATAACATACCAACTTTTCAAAAACTTTCAATTTTTTCAATCGATTTTCGACACCATTTTTTCGTTTTTCCAAAAAACCCACGTAGGGATTCTGACAATTCCATTTTTTGTTCAAAAATTGAAAAACATTTCCTGACATTCAATAATATTGGATTTTTAAAACCGTGCTCTAATTATTTTACATTTCATTTTTCATGTATTTCACTGGTCATTTCTCATACCTATTGGTGGGAATCAATTTTTCTTTCAATTACCATAATTTAAAAATCAATTCCACCCTTCTACTAAATTTTCAATTTCCAAAACCATCTAGTTTGATCGATAATGCATTTCATAAATTTTCAAGAAATGGGATTTTCGGTATGGGTATTGATGGTAGTGGGCTGAAAAAAACCAATGAAATTTCCAAATGAAATATCATTAATTCAATACAAAAAATTTGAAAAAAAAAGTCATAGACCAAAAAAAATACAATAATAAAAGATCAGCAGGAAGACCTTCTCTCCAAAAAATGAAAAACTTACCAATTTTCAATCACTAAAAAACAAGCATTTCAAGAAAGCGACCTCTACACGATATCAAAGCGAGAGAAAAAATTGAATAAACGAAAACGAAATGACCCAACGCTCGTTATTTTTTCACCAGCCAAGATCCGTAATGAGGGACAATTTTGGACAAGAAAAAAAGTTGATTTTCTCAGTCCAAAAAAAAGAATGAAATTTTTTCAAACGAGCGAGTAATAAAGGTTCACTACGTATTGGAAAGAATTGTAAAAACTGTCTTCCAAACGATGCGCGTATTACTCCACCACTTCCTCGCCACCATTGGCTCTACCTTTTCGGTATGCTACTTTAGAAAATATACTCGTAAGAACTGCGGTATCCGTCGTTTACGTTACACGGGTACCAGAAAATAATCTCACCATATTGATGAACCGTGCAAATACCAGAAACCGAATCTAGACACGTACAATCGTACACCCTTCAAAAATCATAAATCCTCGAAATACCTATTTCAAATTTGAAAATATTTCAACGCTCGACCATTCGTATAATATTTATTTGCCAATGTTATTTTCCGATAATCTATCGATATGAATTTCTGAAGGATAATAAACGTACATATGCAACTAAGTTGCTGTTGGAATGAATTCTATAATTATCGGTTACACGTACACGTACAGTTTGCGTCGTAAAATAACCAATAAAAATTTGCTTTGTCGAAGTACCCGGCTTTGAGAAAAATTTGTTACGCTGATGCTGTTGTTGTTATTTTTTTTATGTATGTACTTGCGTAAAAGTACGAATCGTGTTGATCCATTAATAAACGTCCTTGCAAGTTGCAATGACGGAATTTGCATGCAGTTCGACATGAATCTAAATCTATACTATCGAAGTTGAAAATAATGAGGTCGCAAAAGTGCAATAAGGTTATACAGGGTGTTCGGAGAGTGATCTGCCAAGCTTGAAATTAAGATGTAACCGAGTACGACAAATAAAAAACTAGATGTACACCATATTGCCTAACTTCGAAAACGAAAGAGGCCACAAAACTTTGAAAATCTGTATTTTGCCAAACAAAATCTGCTGGCAACACTGCCTCTAAAATAATTTAGACACCGGCCACTTTGAAAAAGCAAAAAAAGCTGTAATCACATTGGGATGACTATCTCTGAAATTGAAGTTATGAGCAACACGAAATTCCTGTCAAAGTATTGCCTATCTCAGTTTTAACGGCGCACTGGTAATACACGAAAACTTAAAAAATTCCATCAAAACAATACATGAAATAGGTATAAATTTTTGAGTGAGAGGAACAAAAAAATGTTATGCGAAGAGTTTGCCATTTTTAATAATTAAGGCGCTATGGAGCCTTATAAATAAAAAATATCAATTTTGAAAGAAGCTTTGTGGAACCATTAGAACCTTCATTTTCAAAGATAGGCAAACTTTTCATATAACTATTTTTGTTCCTTTTGAAAAGTTACACCCGTTTCATGTATTGTTTAGATGAAATTTTGAACTTTTTGTAGGCTAATGCCCCTTCAAAATTGAGATAGGCACCATGTGTACGTAAAGTTTTTTCTTAGTGATACTAGGTTATATCGAAATTTCAAGTTTGTCATACCACTCGCCGGACACCCTGTAAATACGATGAAAAAACTTGAAAATTTTCGACATTCTTGAACATTAGAAATCGATTAAAATTTATACCTACGTGAAAACATTTTAAAAGAATATTTTCTCTGGACGATTTTTTCTCAGAAATTATTTTTAAAGCAATTTTTTGAGACAATTTTTTTGGAAGATTTTTTTAGCGTAATTTTTTCACCAAAATTTATAAATTGGAGCGTTCTCTTACCTAGATATATTATGTTGGGTGATCAAGTGATGATGGTAAAAACTTATTTGAAATGATTCTTCAGGCAACGGCGAAAAGAAATTCGAAAATTTATTTTTTATTCAAGAATTGAGATGATTAGGTAAGAAGAATTCGAGTTTTTTGGATTATTTTTTAACAAGAATTGCATTTCAAATTTTCAATTATTTTTTTAGGTCCATTATTTTCTTTCATTCAACCTAATCTGGAAATTAAAAAAATAAAAATTCAAGTGCTAATTGAGATTTTCTCATTGGGTAATTTTTTCACAGGTCGTCTTCAGAGTCATTTCTCCATGCTTTTATGTAATTTTCTTGTAAAATAGTACCTATTTACCTGTCGTATAAATTTTCAATAAATTTTTTTTTTTTTTTTTAAATCACCGATGGCGTGACATATGGATAGTGACAAAAGGTCGAGATGAAACGCGAATCTTTAATAAAATACATTAAACTGACTGAAGAAAACCCTCAACTAATATACCAACACGTCATTGATCAGTTGTCAAAAAAAATCTCACGTTTACATACTTTGGTTGACCCTTAACCTCCCACGAAAATTTCTTGTCGTTAAATTAGTTAATGAGCAAGAGACTAATTTTCGAGAAAAAAATAAATCATTCACGTAATAATTCTGCCACCGAATCAATTTCAATAGCTTATATATTTTTTCAAAATGAAAAATTCACTCAAAATGAACGATTCAAAATTTAATCGGAATTACAGTATCGAAAATTTCATATCTGGATCACTCCGAGATAAAAATTTCAACTACTTCGAAACTACGATGAAAAATTACTAAATTTACAGAAGCTTTTCTAAGTTTGAAGCAGTGCATCTGCTTCTGCTTCTACCATATGGTCGTGTGCCTTTGGTGTTTTGATTGCTTTCATGACATAATACACGCCCCGATTCCGTGTATAAATGCATCTATTTAATGAACTGGTTACCATATCCAGAGGGGTTTGGTCAAGTTGAAATAAAAATAGAACCGTTTAAGGATACCACGCTATTATTATAATTTACCAGAGTCTATAATTTATAGATAGATATAATTGTACAATCTGACAGCACATAACATACCTAGCGTATAGTTTCGTAGCTTGAAAAAACCTCAAGATGATATTTGAGTCAGTTAAACTTGCTCGTAAAGAAGAAAACAACACTAGGTTTAATTTTCACACAAAGTTTCAGGTATCGTTGTAGCCAGTATGTTGTTTTACATCAGGCGTTCACGATTGTCACTCTATTTGCAATTGATATACCTCGAATAATAACGCATCATGGAATCAATCGAGCGTTACTCAATCACGGTTACATGGAGGAGCTTTTGAATGGAATTCTATTATCGTGTATGATTGCTCATCGTTGCTTGAACGTTTCGATAAAAGTTGATGGATACGTGAAATGCGTCAAGTACCACGAATGGTGATGCACAAATCATATTATCGAGAACTTGTTATTACCATGTAGAGTGAACGGAGAGAGGTGGATACTTTTTGGGACTTGGGTATAATCGAATTCAACCAATAAAACATATCACGTACACATTGTGCCTAACTCAAATTTTGAAGGGCAATTGTTAACAAGAAATTCAAAATTCAGTGAGACATCTTTTTTTTTGAAAAAGTTCGGAGTAAAAATTCAGAAATTTTCAATTTTGTCCTAAACTGTTTTTGAAGTTCTTTTAAAAGTTTGTAGTTGATATACTTACTTTAAAAAAAAACAAAAAAAAACTACAAATCACAATTTTGGAAGTATTTTAGAATTTTTTTTTGTTTTCTCAATTCCGATCTGTAATCGGGTCAATGTTTTAGAAGTGTTCGTTGAAAAAATTTTTTCTCTACTCTGGAAATTTTCAACATTTTTAAAGAGATTTTCGACCCATTGATTTTTACCATAAAAAATTAGGAAAAATTCGAAAGTTGGCAACCCTGCATTGGAAAATTTTCAATCTGTCATCGAAATTGTTTTTTTATATCAAAAGGAGCCATTTAAGGTTAGATCTGGTACAAACATGGTACCTATTTCCTTTTTTTTTTTGTAAATCTAAAATCTCGATTTTTCAGCAGTCCGCAACTTTTCAACCGCCTGATAAGGGAAGGAAGGTGAAGGTGACATCAAATTTCAGCGTCAATGGTCTAGTGGCGTGTGAAAAACTCAAACAGGTACCACGAAGGTAGCATAGGTAGCATTGCTCAAAAATGACAAAAAAGGCATTTTTTTCCATAAATGACCCCATTTTGAGGACCACTAGCGTTCATCCTCTCTGAGTTAGGTTACAATTTTTTGAGTGGTTTTCAACTTCGCAGAAAACTGAGGACCCCTAAAAAATTCACCCCCCCCCCCCTAAAAAAATTTAGATCCTACAGAAAAAAATCTATAACCACCAGCATGCCAAGTAGAAGCTGATGGGATTTTTGATTTACGTAAGTATATGTAAGACACAATTAAAAAATATTCAAAACTGCGTACTTATTCATTTCAATCCAAACAACTCAAACCTATCCTAACGTAATACGTACAATACCACACTCTCGAAACTACCCATTTTTCGATAAATCTCTTCCTCTCTGTAAGAAACCAACGAGGAAGTAAGAAGTTATAAAATAGCACACCTCAGTTAAGGAAATAAATTGCAACATTTAGAACAAATGTTACCGCGTAATGGAATCAACAACCAACGTATACTAAAGAAAGAAATCTACGACTGAGGACCAGCAAAGCAGCGCCAATAAAGCGGAAAAAGTAAACGAAAAAAAAAATCGAATTTGAATAATACTTTTGTTTAAATTGAGTCGTAAAATCTATTCAATCGTTTTATTACTATTCGACAAAATGATTTCACGGAAGGTGAAAAACCACGCAAAAATTTTGCGATGTTGGGTGTCAACGAAATCACATCTCAGTAATGCCTAGATTTTAAAATGTGTTGATACTAGATAGTAAGTAATCAATTAATTTTCAACAGAGTATTCAACAAAATATGAAAATTTAAATGGAGGATTTTTCAGAAAAAAATGTATTCAACCTTGAAAAGGAATCCAATTTTTACGGAAATTACCAAATTTTGAAAATTAAATGTTCAAACTTTCATAAAAAGTTGTAAATTTTCCCAATTTCAAATATTCATTTTATCAAACTTTACAAATTGACTTTTTCAAATCATTTATTTAGATTTGGATAAATTTTCAAAATTAATTTAAACTTCAGAAATTCATCAAAATTTAAGATTTACTAATTTTGAGTTTTCACCAAGTTTTAAAAACACATAATTATGTGCATGTTGAAAATAATTTTCAAAATTTACCAGACAGAAAAAAATTGATCTAATTTTGAAAAGATATTGAAATTTTACATTTTCCAATCTTATTTAAATTTTTTTCTAAAATTTCAATTTTTTTCCAAATTTTTAATTTATTTTCAATTTTAAAAATTTAGAAGATTTCAAATTTATTCAACTTTAAAAAGATATAGGTACCTATCAATCAACCAAATTACGAATTTTTATTATCAAACCCGAGCGGCACACTCGATCGATAATATCGGAAGATGTAACGTATCGATAAAAAATCGTTTGAAAATCTATAGATGTTCTCACGATATTATAAAGATTTATCGGTACAACTTCATAGGCAAAAAATCTAAAAACTATCGAATTCGATATTATTAAGATTTTATGACGATATTCGTCAACGATACTATCGACAAAGAATATTAAATTTATCGATTCCGATTTTCCACCGATTTTGTGCAGATATTTGAAACTACATTATCGACAAAGAATATTAAATTTATCGAATTCGATTTTTTAACGATTTTGTAAAGATATTTAAAACTATATTATCGACAGATTATATGAAATTTCTCGACTCCGATATTTTACCGATTTTTTGACGATATTTGAAACTATATTATCGACAGATTATATTAAATTTATCGAATCCGATTTTTTACCGATATTTGAAACTATATTATCGACACGTAATATGAAATTTCTCGATTTCGATTTTTTTACGATTTTTTGACGATATTTGAAACTATATTATCGACAAATAATCTGAAATTTCTCGAATTCGATTTTTTAACGATTTTGTGAAAATATTTAAAACTTTATTATCGACACGTAATCTGAAATTTCTCGAATTCGATTTTTCAACGATTTTGTGGCGATATTTGAAACTACATTATCGACAAATAATCTGAAATTTGTCGAACGATTTTTCAACGATTTTGTGACGATATTTGAAATTATTTCCAAATTTTAAAAATTTGGTGAAAATTTTTCTAAGTCCAACTCGTCTGGAAGTACTAAACTGCCTATTATAAGCGTATTATTGCTAATTCCTCAACGATAAGGTATGGCATAGTGGTTAAGGAAGAGGATTACCATGCAGGAGGTAGATGGTTCAAGCCCCACGGGTGGCAGATTTTTTATAATTTTTTTTGACTTTTTCTGAAATAATCCTCTTACCGCAACATGAATAATGTGTTTAGGCATAGTTTAATGTATTAATTATGCTAATTAAGGATTTTTAATTATAGAAAAAAGCTAGTAAAAGACGAAAAATCGGAATAAAAAATCGACAGAATATCGAATTCGATAAAGTGTCGCAAAAGTTCCGCCTAAATCGTGAAATTATCTTTCGATATTATAGATATATTATCGATAAAATATCTTACTATAATCTCGAAATTTTTGCTAACTATATTTCGTCGATAATCTATCTATATATCGAAAGATAATTTCACGATTTAGGCGGAACTAACGCGACACTTTATCGAATTCGATATTCTGTCGATTTTTTATTTCGATAATTTGTCGATTGTGCTGCTCGGGAATTTTGAAAACTTTCAAAACTTTGAAGAAAAAATTTCAAGTATTTACTAAATTTGAAAAATCGAAAAAAATGAAAATTGCAAAAATAAATTGCCAAACAGCGATTTTTCAAATATTGATTATAATTATTCATTAATTATTTATTTACCTATTCGGCCTTCAAAAACTGTTCTATTATTCAATTTTTGCTTTAATGGTATGGTTTTAAATTGAAAAAAAAAAAAAAAAAACTGAACTGAACTGTCAACTTAAAAGCAAGACTTTTCCAGGACCAGCGGGACCGTTATATTCTCTATCCCCCTCCCAAAAAGAATTGCAAAGTGAGAAAAAAATAGAAATTACTGCATTTATCATTATTCCAAGACGATTAAACTTATCACAAAAATTACACGTCTTCCAAAACGAATCAAAATTGAAAAAAATAATACCACGTCACACGATACGCCACCACAACCAAGATTTTCCTCTCGTTTCCTCATAAATTTTCCCACAGCGCAGTTAGGTCAGTGGCACGTTACGTGTATGTATATCCATCGTAACAGTGACCGCCGCAGCATTCGCATTCACACCGTAACACACCTCTCTGCTTCTCACTCGGTAACGAATTTCGTGCTTTGAATAAAAATGACATCGTTTTTGAAACAAAAGCACGACATCGCGAAAGATAAACTTAACCAGCCACCCCTTCTCAATTTCTTCTATCCGCCACTCGGGCTGGAAAAACTATGAAAAACACAATGTCAAGCCGAGGGGAAGGCGGGTACCGGGTAGGTAGGCTTTTTCTCTTCGTCATCCACTGTATAGTCGCTGCCTCCCCATACTACGTAAGTAACACGCTAAAAGTAAAGAGATTTGGCGCGTTTCTTCAAAATATATGTGACCCTTTTTAGATAAATGGCTTTCTATTTATTTTACGGAAGTTGAAGTCTGCCCGAGCAACATGGTAGACAGAGGAAGTATGCGCAAGAGTGATGAAAATGCGTGATACAAGGTATCGCGGCGGCACATCGTGCGCTCTATGTTGTGTTTTATGTCATGTGAAAAACTACGTCAAAGCGTTAGCAGAATGGAAGACGTGCGGATAGAGCGGAGTTTATACGACAGGCTCAGATTTTTTTCTCATATTTTTAGCACAATACTAGGATAATGGAGATAAAAAGCATTCAAGTAGGTGTAATGAAAATCAGAGCTGGGTTTTCCCCAATGAAACTGTTGATGCCAAATTGTTATTGCCAATTCAACATTCCTATCAGGGTGGTGGTGGGGAGGGGGGGGGGGGGGGGGTAAATTGACCCTCGTGTAACGTTTGATTTGAATTTCGAGAATGGAGATTAATTTGAATGATTTAATAATGATGAAAGTAGAACAATATTTTACTTTTGATATTGATATTGATGAATACGCCGATGGAATCATTGGTAAACTTTTACCAGAGAAATCTAGACATGATAATGAAGATGTATAATTATGCTAGTTACGAAAAATGGTGTACTGACAGGAAAATCGAAAATATTACTGATGAAAACGTTTTATCAATTTACTTCAAAGAGCTATCAAATAAGTACCAGGCTTCAAGCCTATGGTCATGGTCTCATGGTCTCATGCCCGAGCGGCACACTCGATCGATAATATCGGAAGATGTAACGTATCGATAAAAAATCGTTTGAAAATCTATAGATGTTCTCACGATATTATAAAGATTTATCGGTACAACTTCATAGGCAAAAAATCTAAAAACTATCGAATTCGATATTATTAAGATTTTATGACGATATTCGTCAACGATACTATCGACAAAGAATATTAAATTTATCGATTCCGATTTTCCACCGATTTTGTGCAGATATTTGAAACTACATTATCGACAAAGAATATTAAATTTATCGAATTCGATTTTGTAAAGATATTTAAAACTATATTATCGACAGATTATATGAAATTTCTCGACTTCGATTTTTTACCGATTTTGTAAATATATTTGAAACTATATTATCGACACATAATATGAAATTTCTCGATTTCGATTTTTTAACGATATTTAAAACTATATTATCGACAAATAATCTGAAATTTCTCGAATTCGATTTTTTAACGATTTTGTGAAGATATTTAAAACTTTATTATCGACACGTAATCTGAAATTTCTCGAATTCGATTTTTCAACGATTTTATTACGATATTTGAAACTATATTATCGACACGCAATATGAAATTCCTCGAATTCGATTTTTCAACGATTTTGTGGCGATATTTGAAACTACATTATCGACAAATAATCAGAAATTTGTCGAACGATTTTTCAACGAATTTGTGACGATATTTGAAATTATTTCCAAATTTTAAAAATTGGTGAAAATTTTTCCAAGTCCAACACGTCCGGAAGTACTCAACTGACTATTATAAGCGATTTATTGCTAATTCCTCAACGATAAGGTATGGCATAGTGGTTAAGGAAGAGGATTACCATGCAGGAGGTAGATGGTTCAAGCCCAACGGATGGCAGATTTTTTATAATTTTTTTTGACTTTTTCTGAAATGATCCTCTTACCGTAACATGAATAATGTGTTTAGGCATAGTTTAATGTATTAATTGTGCTAATTAATTATTTTTAATTCTAGAAAAAAGCTAGCAAAAAACGAAAAATCGAAATAAAAAAAATCGATAAAAAATCGACAGAATTCCGAATTCGATAAGGTGTCGCAAAAGTTCCGCCTAAATCGTGAAATTATCTTTCGATATTATAGATATATTATCGATAAAATATCTTACTATAATCTCGAAATTTTTGCTAACTATAATTCGTCGATAATCTATCTATATATCGAAAGATAATTTCACGATTTAGGCGAAACTAACGCGACACTTTATCGAATTCGATATTCTGTCGATTTTTTATTTCGATAATTTGTCGATTGTGCTGCTCGGGTGGTATTCAATGATCAAAAGTGTTATGTTACTTCAAAAGAAAGTTGATGTAAGCAAGCATCCTTACCTCATTGCCTTTTTGAAACTATTTAAAGAAAATTATAATGCTAGCAAGCGAACCTCGCCAACTCGTCACCTCCGATTGAGCTGAAATTTGGCTCACTGAAAGAGCATGCCACCAAGACCTCACAACCAAATTTTTAGCTGCCGAAGTTGATTTTTCGATTTTCGGCGAATTTTTGAAAATGGCTAAAACCGCCTCCAAAAAACCATTTTTTGAAAAAAAAAATTGTAAATTTCAAGATAAAATCCTGGAAATTCGTTTGTACACTAAAGTCGACCTCCCCACATACGTAGTCGATTGGCACCATTTTTGAAGCAATCTGGAGCCTCCAGAAAATAAAATACATCTAAATACACCATAAACCCGAATTTGAATGAAATTCGTTGATTTTTTCTATTTTTTCTAATTTTCAATTAAATTAACCGAGTGACACCATTTTGGAAACTACCAATGTCCCGCGAAATGGCTGGAGGGCCTAAAATTCATGTTTGGACATTTTTCAACTCGATATTTGTCATATTCATATTATATTGCTGGCCCTTGGTATGGCCCCTCATCCCTGCAAGTTTGAAAAAATTCGGTCAAGAATTACAGAATTCAAAAATTTAATAACGAAAATCCACATTTTGGGCACTGGCGCGAGGTAGAGGTGAGGTAGGGGGCTAAAATTTCTTCCAGCGAGTTTTTAAACCATATGGACCACATTCTCCTAAAAATTTCAAAAATCCCAGCCAAAGGCCGATTCGCCTATCTTACCCGGCTATGCTTTTTACTCGAAAATTCATTTCTAAATAAATTATTTTTATGTATAAAAATTTTTGGTCGCCTTTTTTCAACAGTTTTTTACTCAGAATTCTTGAAAAAATCATACTAGGCATTTTCTCAGAATCTTTCAATTGAATTTAAAATAAAAATTACTAATTTCAAACCCAAACTGAACGCAGCCCAGGCCAAAATTCAAAACAAGCCGTATCGCAAATGGAAATGAAATTGAAGGATCTCCTCTCGTTAGAACGCCTAAAAATGTCAAGTTAGTAGATAAAAATAATAATAATAAAAACTTTCTGTCCTGTTAACATTACTTGAGACTTAATAAATTCGAAGGTAAAATGTGAAATTACTGATTAAACATAACTTGATAGGATTTAGAATTTTTTCATAAAAACTCCATTTATCTTCCTTTCAAAGAAAAAATTAAATATTTTTTGTGAAAATTTGAAAAAAAATTTCAATAAAACATTTTTATTCAAATTTTTTAAATACCTACTGAAGTGGGTATTTCCTTTCAAAAAAATAAATAATGATTTTTTTTTCTCCAAAATTTCAAAATTTTATTAGAAAAACCCACACACAAAAAAAAAGAATACCTGTAGGTAAGATTTATTTTTTCAAAAAATGTTTAAAATAAGTATTTTGATTCTAGAAGAATTTTTGTGGATGTCGTTTGAAATAATTTAAATTAAATTCTTGAATTATTCAAGAAAAATTTTGAAAAATTCTTTTTCGAAAAAAAAAATACAAAGAAGAATCTTGGTGCGACCGAACCGCCGAAAAATAGTCTACAATCTGACGAAGCTACGACCCTACGAAACTAAGTTTAGGGTGATCCATGATGATAGTCAATGATAAGATACCTGACGACCTGCCAGAGAAATATGCATAACTCTAAACGAAGAAGCAGACAAAGTATAAGACTATTCACCAGAGAGGAGGTCATGAAAACACCACCTCCGAATAATAAGAGACACTCGAAACCATCCCAATGAAGGTCTCCGTATCCAAAACGTAGACAAAAAAAATTCCGCAGACTAAAAAAAGGCTTCACCTTTACATAAGAAGGCGGCAGAAAAAAACCAACAAAGACACGGGTGTCATAAAGATCAACAATACAAAAAAATGATAATCGTAGCCTTTTGTGTAGTTCGTTTTGACATAAAATCTTTACCTCTACCAACCCTCCTTTCTTTTCGTTCTCTTACATCTCGATGACAAGAGTAAACAAAACATTCGGCGAGTAACTTTTACAAAAGGGGATTTTAATTTTTTGAATAATTCAAAAGTCTCGCCTCACTCTCTCTCGCTCTGTTTGAATATTATAATCGACACGGTTCGCGCCTCTTTCAGCTAAATCTCAACCGACAGCTAACTTTTATAAAGTAACACTAATTGCCATCGAGAAAGTTGACGAAGAGAAAAAATGACTTATCTATATTTTATCGTTCAAATTTTTTTTTCTTTTTGGGTTTTATTTATTTATTATTCGTCTTCTTATTTTTTTTAAAAATAATCTTCGTCGATGAGTATTTACACGTTAAATAGCTGTAGGTATCTGCTTTATATTAAACAAAAAAAAAAAAAAACTGAATGGCACCTTGTCATTAATCCCCATCAAGTTATTTTTCGCCCATATCATATTATCACTTGTAGACTTACTGTCTAATATTTCTCGCACCGTAGAAAGCACAAACAATCAATGTTATCTGCGAATAACTCGAGTAAGTATACTACGCCAAAACCTTTCGTTTGTGTGTTTCATTGACACACGTGAAAGATAAAAAAAAATTCCACTCGAAAATTTTCATCGTATCAAATTTAATACTTCATCAACGAAGGGAAAATAACACCAAGACTTTAAAAATATCGATATGAAATACATTGTTAATTGGAGCTACATTTTTAATATATTTCTACTCGATCGTTCGACCAAATAGAAATCGAAAAAACACTTCGCAAACAGGAAGTCGCAACTTGATGAAATTCCTGGCGGAATAAAAGTAGGTAGGTACACAAAATATGCGAAAAATACCTATTTCTCGTTGAAGGAAAATTTTCAAATCGAAGTTATTTATGATGGATTCGTTTAGCAATACAAATACAGGTATGTTTGCCTAGATACTTGAATGAAGAATGTGGTCAATACCTTCCGAGTGTTGTGTTGGTGTGCACGGTAGTGCGCCATTATTTGGCATAATCATATTTGTCTTATTAATGGACGACACACCCGAAAGATGAATATGCGTATTTTTCATTATTTTAATGCCCTGAAAGCAACTTTCACCAGTGGGAAGATGATTTTCTTATCATTATTTTCGCAGATAAAAAGTCGAGGAAATTTAGAATGGCGCATATTTTTTGTTATTTTTCTCAACCGTGTTTGTTGTAGCATTTGAAAATACCGAAGTTGCTATTTTAGTGTTATTAGAAGTGAAAAGCACGAATTTCGTTTAAAAAATTTCTATGAGAGAATTTCCAACAGTAGATTTTTTTTAAATGTAATTTTAACCTTTCAACATCCGAGAGGAAAATGATTACTTTTTTGAAATTTTTAGATGAATATTAGCTTAATAATGCTATTAGTACGAATTTGATTTTAAAAAATGGAAAACTTGAAACCTTGTACAGGAAATAAGTACTTACGAATTTTCTTACAATTGAGTTTCCTTTCAGAAGTCAATATGTAATGATGAACCCAAATGATATATATTTATGAGTAGCAGTTGATTGAGATGGACTAAAAATTTTGCGGCTTAGAGCCCCCACCCAAGAAAGCCCTTATTTTGAAAATTTGAAAAAGGGATAAAATATTTTCATTAGTGTATGATCCCAAATCTAGGGAAGCAAGAAATTTGAAGTAGCTGGCTTTTGTGAATGAAAACGCAAACTGAGTGGTAAAGTATCAAAACGCGGATTTCGTGTTCTAAGGGTAGAGTCACTTACTCGTATTGTAGATTTCATCAAAGTTTTTGCCGAAAAATTCGCGATTCCACTTCCTGGAAGACTACCAAATTTCATGGACTTCAAAGTAGTGAAACTGCCATCTCACCAAACTAAAAGTGCAGTTTAACGGCAATTCATCGAAGCGTGCCTTCCAGAAGATAAGATCGTACTTGAAACATTTTTTAAAATCTGGGCACGATATTGTCCTCATAATTATTTCATATGCCATATCATTGTGGCCCTGATTCTCAAAGTCCTGTGCAGAGTATTGGCAGAGACTGAATATTTCATTTTTAGGGATGATATCACAAGGATTCAATTCACTTGGGCTAAAAAGTTCAGCTGAAAATTTTGATTTGGCAAAGGACTTCACTCAAACATTATCACCTTCATTGATGTCGATGGATTCAACGTTGACCATCAAGGATTTTGATATCGAAGAAGTGAAATTAATCAAATTCTATAGAAAAATAGGAAATTATAGTAACGATGATTACGCTTTAATGAATATAGCATTTATTGTTTAAGTGCAAGGAGTCTCTTCGTTCGTATTTGCAAAACGAAAATATTTCCTTAACGCTGGATGGTTGGAAATCGGTCGCCAGAAAAAGTTATATGGGCGTGACCTATACAACCATAAAGGAAGACCAGTTAGTCACAGGGCTACTCACATGTAGCCCACTTGAAAAAACTCATACCGGTACACATGAATAACGAGGAAGCCCAAACTTGCGTAATTAATTTAGTATATTTGAAATGGTATGCCATATCCTTGTGGCTCTGAGTCCTGTGCAAATGATTTCACATCGGTTGTGTTTTATGTCACGTGAAATGTTGCCTTTTTGATTTTTCATTTCTCACTTGAAATTTTTTTATTTGAATTTAAAAATATTTTCCTCATTTTTTCGGTTTACTGTGAGTTCCGATTCTGAACACCTACAAATCAAAAAAATGAGTTCCATCGCCGCGTAGACTCACCGGTCTCCTATGACGAAGTAGGCAGGGTGGTAGCCCTCACTATGGGGGATAAGGCCGAGGCAGTTACAGGACAGGCGGCCAATTCGGCTGCCAATGACTCGACAAGTGTCAATTCGACACAGCAAAGGACCGGAGACGCATCTTCGTGGTGCTGCGGGGACAATGGGGAACCTAACGGCTATCGCCGTTGACGAAAGGTCGAGCGAGACCGACCAAGTGGATTCCCAGCAAGCTGAGTCTCAGTCGGATGTTGATGCGTTATTATCTACTGAGTATCCGGAAGAAACGAGAACCTGGTATTTCCAGCTCGGCGACTTCCTCGCCAAGGGTAAGGTGTCGGTGTCTCGAACCCAGTCTATTCTCAAGATCTTCGGGAACTATGGCAAGTTGGTTGACAGTTAGGCTATGACGAATGCCAAACTTGTCGGGCTGGTTGAGGAGTTGCGAGCCGCCTAGGCCGAGAGGGTAAAATCTCTCAAATTTCTATTTGGCACTGGACTTCGTTCTGGAATGATGAGCTTTATATGACATACTACCTTTGTGGCCCTCATGCTCAAAGTCCTGTGCAAGGTAAAGGCAGAAACTGAATACTGTACTTTTAGGGATGATATCACAAAGATACAATTCACTTGGGCCAAAAAGTTCATGATTTGGCACAGGACTTCACTTAAGCATTTCGAGCTTCTTATGACATCACTGCGGCCTTGATGCTCAAAGACCTGTACAATTTATGGGTATAAACTGAAAAAGGTTTTCAACTTTAATGTTTTTGAAAGGAAATACAAATCTTTAATAAAAGAGTATTTTTGTTCTGTTGCATTTTACGCACACCCGGGAAACGTTTTGCTGACGATGGTGACCGACGAGGATAACGCAAGAAACGCCGAATACCTTTAAAGAAAAAGTCTCGCAGAATTCAACCGATTCTGAGAAAGATACCGATTCTACTCATATACGTTATTCTATAAACTGTCTGCGAAGATGTAGAAGACGACGTTTTTAAGAGAAAAAATAAACGTATAAAAATTAAGCGCAGTACGCAAAAAGGCTTTACAAATACAAATTTTGAAGAATTAGAAATCAAAAGTTCGTCGCTTTCAAGTACCAAAATTGAACTTCAATGCAAAACATTATGCGGAAATGTTCGATTTAAAAACCAATATCATGATGCCTCCGATTCAGAAACAGTATAAATAGCTTACAATGTGTCAAAGTTTCCAAATAACACCCAATCAGTGAAGCGATCAGTTCGAGTTGTTTCAGAAGCATCTGCCTCGGTTTGCGAGGATGAAAGAAACGAGTAAGTATATTGAAAAAGTATTGAAAAATCGAAGAAAATGAAATTGTCAAAATTTGAAACAAAAAAAGATTATCTGAGTAGGGGTAGAAATTCAAATTGCTCTTTTCTAAGGGTGTCTTCGCAGGTACCATGTAGGTGACACTACTCAAAAATGAAAAAAATGTGTTTTTTTTTTTCAAAAGTGACCCTACTTCGAGGACCCCTAGCTCCACTCCCCTGAGAGATAGAGGGCTCAATTTTTTTGGAAGCTAGTCCACTCAAAGTAATATTAGTGTTTTATTGTTTCTATTTTTTCTGAAGGGATATCAAATTATTATTATTTAATAAAATGGAGGCAATCAGTGCAGCGACATCAATTATATGGAGGACGTGCACAACCAATTAATAATGAAGAAAAAAGTGAATGGAAAAAATCCTTCCTCGATGCAGGTATGGATGCTGAATTTGCAGAAGAGTATTCAATGATAATGAATTAATGATATTCGTCAAACATGAAATTAAACGAGAGATACTTAAAAATTTAACTAAATGGTACCTTAAAGACATATAGGCAAAACCAAAGTAGGCCATGTGATAATTATCTTGAAACAAGCGCAGATAAATAGTAAGTACCGTACCACAAGCAACATTGGTTGATTTAGCAGAATCCCTTCTGCATTTAACACCCGAACCGAGCCCCCTCACCCATTGCGATACCTACTTTCAACAGAAATGGAGATACTCCCTTCGACTCATTAAGCGAAAGAACTAACCGCGCAGGATACGCATTGAGGCCAAAGAATGGTCCTTAAAGAAATACGTTTGAAGATGACCTCAATGAAGACGCACGCAAGGCGATACTGTATTAAGCTGGGTCTAGACCATCAAACTATTTTATCAAAGTCGCTTTGAACAAACCCTTAATGGGTTTGAAGTATTTTGCTCAAACGAATGTCACGTGTCCACACTGTCAACTAAATATCATCAAACTCGTCAAGAGAAATGACCAAAGTTCTGATGAAATGCTAGTTTTGTTCTAATTTGAAATTTAAAAATGGATGATGAAACTTTGATGTTAACTGGAATATTATTGTGCCGTTTTAGAAAGAACGAAAGCCGAGTTGTCCGCACAAGATGGATTAAAAGTTACCTACTGAAGCGGTCACAATTTTCTCATGTAGAGTTGCTCAAATTTGCATTCGTTGACATTTTTCAATTTACAAACAAAACAAATGTGCAAACCATTTCAAGTAAATAAAAAAAAAATTTGCAGCATCCACCAACGAAAATAAATCTTATTATGCTGAAGAAATTAATCAGCAATTAGTTAGAATGATTGTCATATCGACGTGGACGTGTCAAAACCACGTATGTTGGAATATCAAAATTTTACGAGAGAGACAAAAAACGTCGCCAAAAATGCACGCGTCTTACGTGATTTTTAAAAGTAAATAAGCCGATTGGAACGTTAGAATTCGACTACGACATACGAGGTGATCAAAATTAGATTTCTCCATTTTTTTCCTATAAGAAACCCCAAAAAAGTGATTTTGCTGAAAACCCCGACATATGTGGTTTTGACACGTCCACGTCGATATGCGACTTACCCTTTAGCTTCGTTGAACATCCAGAATTTGTGAAGTTGTGTTCGATGTTAAACCCAGACAGAATTTCATTGGATTCATCTTACTTCGTCAAAGGTAAAATCAATTTTAATTCTTGGGGTTTTATTGTATTCATTCACATGCACAATGAATGTTTTACAGGAAGAACAACTTCCATGGCCAAGTGATCAACCAACTGACTCATTTATTCAATTCACAATTCTGATCCTTCAAGCTTAAGACATTTTTACAAGATACTTCTTCTTTAGGTGAGATGAGTTCATGCTACAAAAATTTCCCTTCAACATCTGCGTCACCTTCATTCCCAAGGCACTTCATTTTTAGCCCAAACTCTGCTAGTGTTCGACTCAAACTTCATACATATAAGCTCATCGATTAAGATTTCAAATAATGTATGGATTCGATATAAATGTGGGTACTAGGAGTATACATGTATATTGTATACAGCCTATACCATGTAAAATAACACAAATACGCATACAGGGAGAGATATCACTTGAAAATATAAATAATGCATGGTACATTTCGTACCTCTCCGCACGATGATTTATTCTAGGTCTATTTATCATCGACAACGATATTTGCACCAGCACGCAGTATCGTATAAGCGTTTAATTCTCTTCCATGCAGATACATATTACGCTGATATCATCCATTAGTAATAAAATAAACTTATCTAACAAGCCTGCCACTGTCGCGTCGGTGCTCACACTTCACATCGAGTATATTAATTTTTTTTCTCTCGCAATCACTAAAACATTAATTTCATAAACGAAAAACCATACCAAACTCGTTTCTGAAAAAAAAAATATATCGCTAACCGAGTAGTAGTAAATCGTTTTTAAATACGTTGCCACTGCCTCTCTCAAAGCTACAAATCGAATACATTTTCACCACTTAATAAACTCGCGTATCATTCGATTGCGTATGACATTCTTCAAAGGTACCATAATTGCATGTGGAAAAAACCATCGATTGTGAATACGTATCCCTCCAATTGCTTCTACTCGTTCATATGTTAAGTAAAATGAAACATTTTTTTTTGGGGCTGATCCCATTCAAAGAGAGCGAGCTGGTCCAAGAGGTAGTTCAAGAGGTGGCCGATTGCCACATCGACCTCTGCGTGAGCCCTTGGAGGACTCAGACGAGGAAATGGTCGATGACCCTGATCCGGTCGATTTCGAAATTGAAGAACTAAAAGGTAACAAAGTATTCTAAAATATTTTTTGCAGTTTCACAGTAAAGTAAAACGAAACATTTTTTTCTTCTGATCCTATTCAAAGAGAGCGAGCTGGTTCAAGACGAAATACCACGTCCGCGTCATAGATCTGATCCGTGTCCCGTGTGTCGTCAAAAAAGGCCTACTTGCTTCTACACATGTAATCTTCAATCTGCGCACAGCATTAAACTGCAACAATGTAATGCTTGCAACGCACAATCTACGAATTGGCAGGACTTGGAAATTTCTCCTTCAGCAGCAGTGATTGCAAGTTCTATATATTTGAAATTATTTCTTTATAGCCTATACCTGTCGGGGCGATTGCAGCAGTGGCTAATAACAATGATAATGATAACCGCCCACCGCCGCCTGTCCAGAATAACAACGAGAGTAACGAGAATATCCAGCCGGTATTGAATACACCGAATAGTATTAGACGACTGTTTAGCTAATACCTTTTTTAAATGCAAATGCTTAATGGAGGGACTGGAAGAGGAAGTGATTCGGGTATAGTGTTCAAAGGCGAAAGATCAATGGGTGCATTTACATCATTGTTGGAAATTGGTTTATCTTGAAGGGGTCAGGATCAGCTAGAAGAAAAAAATGTTTCGTTTTACTTTACTGTGAAACTGCAGAAAATATTTTGGAATACTTTGTTACCTTCTAGTTCTTCAATTTCGAAATCGACCAGATCAGTGGATCAGACGAGGAAAGGGTCGATTATGCAGGTCGAAAAAATAGTCATTTAGCACTCGTAAAATACGATACGAATTTTCGATTAAAATGCTACAAAACAATATCCAAGTCTCGGACAGGAATGTTGAACTTGGGCCAAAATTTTTGATGTTTTCATATACCTTTTGCTGATGGGCGATTCGTTGTAAGTTATTTTGACACTTTTATAGAGAAAAAAAAAGAATCGCCGCACCGGCTCGTGATATTTATATAGAAGCGACGACGCGAACGGAGGCGATCGAAAAAATTAATGAACTTGGAAAGAATCCGGAAACGTGTAATTTGTGTTTCAAACGTTTACAAGCCGATTAAATCAACAAATAAGCGATACATTTCTCATTTCTGGCGAGCGTACAGTTACACCATTACGTGGGCAATTTACTCCAGTCAATTTGGTTGAATAATTTATACAACATGACAAGATAATTCATCGCGACAAGTGTCGTTTTCGTCGCTTTCATTATAATACAGTCGAGGCGACAATTGACAAAGTTGTATAAAGATGTGATCAGCTGATCACCGCGGAGTGTTCCCTGCGGAGACACCGAGCTTCGTTGGGGGGCCATGATCAATACAGCTCTATACAATTTACAGTCCGGTCAAATAAAGAAATGAAATCGCATTTTGAGGTGGATGAAATACGTAAAATGTTCTTTTCGGTGTCCCTATTAACGAATAAAAAAATCTTCAAACCTCACCCTTCGAGAAATCTCACAAATGTGAACCCAAGGTCGTCTTTCGTTTTTCGCTTGTAACTCTTCGAATACACGTTCAAACAAAAAAATATTCAAAACTAAAATTAAAGAAGATAAAATTTGCAACAAAAAAGGTAATATTCAATTTTTTCAAAAAGTGAACGGAGGGAGCAAAAAAAAAACGTCAAAATGTACAAGTGCGAAAAATGAAGATTGCCCTCCTCCCACAAATAACGCACAATTTCGGAAGGAGTCGAATATATTTTACTAAGGACACCCCATAGACTCCAAAAAAGCTGCCACCTCTCCTCTCCACCAACTTGTCTAAAATTTGGGTACGGGGCAACCCCCGTTTTTTTAAATTGACAAAAACTCTGCAGCCATGCCCTAAATCAAAAAACGGCTCAAATGAACATTGTAGATCATAAAAAATTTTTTCTTCAAAAAACGTAAAAAAAGTTTTTATTCATGTCACAAAAAAATTGAATTTCAATTTTTCAAATTTTTTCTTGCCTTCTAAATAAAAGTGGCTCTGCGTCACTATACTCATTTTTTGTAATATAATTCGCAGAAATGGGGAGGGAGTCTTTATTTTTTCCACTCTGTATATTTTGACGCGTGTTTTTGCGCCACCCGTTCACTTTTCGAAATAAATGAACTGAACCTTTCTTGTTGAAAATTTTATTCACTTCAATTTTAATTATGACCATTTTTCTGTTTAAACACATATTTGAAGAGTTATACTACTAATAAGCGAAAGACAACGAGAGGGGAACTTTGGTCCTCCATTCGCCTGACTTCCCCAGAGGTGAGGTGGTTAATCAGGATGACACCGAGACATTTCAAGAAAGAAAAATTTCATGTAGGTAGGTACTTAATTCAAAATTAAATTTGCTCTATTTTTTAAATCTAATTTTGCTTGATTATAAACGATTAATTTTTCACGAATTTAAAACCGTGCACTAAATGTAAATTCAATTACACTTAATTAAACCGCAATAGCGATAAAAATGGCGAAAAATAAAATAGAACGGTAGGAAATTTACATTCGACACAAAGTCAAAATAAGAAACGTAATGAACTAATGACTCATATCGTTGTATGGATTCGAGATAACATGTTGTATACTTTCATCGCATTTACTTACGTTAGTAAACAAAACGAAATAAATAATTCGTCATAACGTGTGGTCGTATTTCACCGAGATAATTTCTAATCGAAACATTCACGTCGAAAAAATTCGTACCGCAAGTTTCACTCAATAAGAAACCCATCGAGTTGGATGCAAAAAAATACTGAGAAAGAGACAAAGGCAGGGTAGGATCACACATAACCGTGAAACGCACTGTAAAGCAAAGGTGTGGTAAAACACGATGATGTGGTCGAATTAAACCTAAATTCCAGCTCATTAACGACGCGACAGCGACACCGGGAAAAAAGGCGAAAAGGTGCCTCTTCACTTTCTCGACTCCAGCGAAGCGGCGTGAAAAAAAATGGAGTGAGGGCGAAGCTCACACATTGGAGAGAAAAAACGTAGGTAGGTACGTGGAAACCTTCGTCGTCGTTTTTCTTTTAAACGCACATCGAGCACTTTTTTTTTCTTCGCCAAAAGACGAAACGACGTCGACCTCTTTTCGGTACGGCTACTCTTAGGTATAGGTACGTGAAACACAGAAAAAAGATTAACACTCAGCTTTTAAAAAGTATTTGAATTTCGAGCGCCCCCATTTTAAACGTTTATATAATTACCGTGTAATTTGTTTGAAGCGAGAAACGACTTTTTCAACGAAAAATGTCCGCCATCTCATTGCCACCGAGCTATTAAAACGAATGAGGTAAAAAAAAATGACGAAAGCTTAGTTTGCTTTCGAAACGAGAGGCTTCAAAGAGCACTCCTCCAACATTTTCCTCTCGTCGCGCGGAGGTATTAATTTTGAGGGTTTTTTTTCTTCTTTCATAGAGTAAGAGAGTAATTCGAATTTACTTTTTTGCAGGAGCTTTCCAAGTCCACGATTGAGAAAACGACTAAGACGAAAATCTCACCAGTGCAGTGGTTTGAAAAAAAATAAAACTACTTTGCAATAATTAAAGTTGAAAATCAAAAATCACTTGGAAAGCAATCGAATCGTTAAAAATACTCCAATGAAGGGCGGAAATGATGTGAAGGAGCACTTTCGGAAGGTAATTCAACCCTCTTGAATACTTCTCGTAGGCACTTATTCTTCGTCCTTTCCACAACAAGGTGACGAAACTTGAAATTAATCGCGTCTCGTGTCCCCTTAAAATGTGCTAATAGGTTCTTGGAAGTAAAAATAATCCAACGAAGTATGTATTACGCCAACGTAATTAAATTTTTTCAAAAGTAATGACCTAAGTAGTTATATGTACGTTTTCATAATTAACAAGTAGGTAATAAACAACCAGAAGAATCAAGTGGTGAAACGTTTATCAACTTAGAAAAGACAACCCAGTCGAATTTTTCGTAACTATAAAAAAATGCATTAAAATATTTTTGAAGGGAAAAAAAAACAAGTACCTAAGTCGAAGGAAAATGGGGAAGAAGTAAGGGGAAGAGATTGAGAAGAGAAAAGTAAAGCAAAATTAAATTTAAAATCATCAATTTGCTGATAATTTTAATAAAGGTGAAAAAAAATTTGAACAATTATCCCATCCTCTTCAACAGATCTGGAAAAGAAGAGTCTGGAAAGATAAATTTGTACACTTTGGAATTTAAAAATCAACATGATTATTATGAAGCTGAGTAGGTATAGTTACTTATCTATAAACCAGGATAATTTTTGAATAAAAATTCCAAAATCATTCCTCGACAAATTTACATTTTTACGATTAGTTGAACTGAAGCGATGGTGAAACGAATTAATGAAGACGTCTCGTCAATTAAAATTCCTTGTATCCACAATCTACATATAAATGATATGTTTTTTAAAGTAAGAAGTAAGATTTAAATTTAAAATCAAAACCGCCAGTTTAGGGTTGTGTGTTTCTTCTAAAATTTTTCAACTTCTTTCCAAAAAAAAAAAAAAAAAAATGAAAATTTTTTCAACTTTTCTTTGGTTTAAATTTAAAAAAATTGATATACAGGGTGACCTGGAAGTCACCTTTGGTTCAACATTCCCTGGAAGAATTGATACAAATGAAATTTGTTTATGGATTATGTAACCGTAAGTCGCAACATCAACCGAAACCAGGCGCTTCTAAGTCCACAGCGACTTAACAGAAACGGAAACCCTACGTGGGAAGAAGATAGAAAAAGGCACAACTACCTAAACGGAACTTTGGATTGGATTTTTTATTTAATTACTGACGTGACTAATTACCAAATACTTATTTTCAATACGCAGGCGATATTTCTAAGTTGAAGGAAATTTCAACAGACTGATTAAAAACGAAAACATCAACGTTGAGCTGTGCTGCCAAATCGGAGAATCAAAATTTTTTCCTCCAGTAGTGACGTCACGTTAAGGAGCGCTAAGACCTTATATTATAGGAGGTGTTGTGCTCACACCACTTTTACTTCGACTTTGAGAAAAGGGTCAACCAGCCAAATCGTAATAACCGACCAGATCAGATAGCTCCTGTGATAGAAAATCAAATTCTACACGAAGTTTAAAACTGACCAGAATCAAGTGCCAGACGTGTGGCTGCTAGATTAAACGTATGGAGAGAAAAAAGAAAATCAAATTCCACACGAAGTTCAAAACTGACCAGAATTAAGTGCCAGACGTTTGGCTGCTAGATTAAACGTATCGAGATAAAAAGTTCTCAAAATTTTGCACCTTCATGACTATTACCTTTACCATATAAGGATGTACAGCATCCTGCAAGACGGTGATTCCGAGAAAACTACATAGACGCCTAATACACAAAATTAAAGAGTAGGGAGGGGTCTAATCGAAATTTTTATAATAACCAAAATTATTTTTAGGATCTTAATCTGAAACTTTTGTTTGAAAATTTTTCGTATTCAACCATTACCTCCCTCCCATTTTTCAATAATAGAGTCTTTGTAATAATATGTAAAAATATGTAAAAAAAAAAACGCTAACGCAGTTAATGCGCTAGAAAAGCTGATTTTCTATTATTTTTATTTTTATTTTTTATTTTCAATTTTATTTTTATTTTTCAAAATTTATGTAAATTCATGTGTAAATTAAATTATTTTTATGTACTTAATGATAACAACATCAAATTGAAAATATTAAACTGATTAAAAAAATTATACAATTTACAGCCAGCTATTTTTGATAAATAAAAACTTTTAACAAGTTTTAAACCAATAAGAAACGACATTATCATGAAAAGTAGGCAGTTAGATAGGAATTGCAAAAGTTTTGAATTTTTACAACTTTGCTAGCCATTTATTTTTAAAAAATGGGAAATGATCATGGCGAATTCCTCGAGAACCGGTTCATTAAAATGAAAAATGCTTAGAACCTTTTTTGTGCGTCTTTTTAAGTACTATTAAAAAGGTTATTTACTAATTTCGCGTAATTGCTTAATTCGAGGCGCTAGAAGCATTTGAAAATTTCAATCGCTAATAACTCGAGAACCGGTTCACCGATTTTTCTCAAAAACAATAAGGTTCTATTCCCAGTAGTAACAAACCTCTCATGAAACTTTCAGCTCAATCGGTTAATTCTTACTCAAGTTATCGTCTGAACAAATTTTGGGGATACATACATATATATATATTCTGCATCGTCAAATCATCGATATAACGCGTTTAACCTGTTTGAAAAGCTGATATTTAAAAAAGAAAAAAGAAAAGAATGGTCCAAAAAAGTCTTAAAATTTTTCAAAAATTTTTTCCAAAACGGCCTCTGTCCATGTACTTGACCTCACAACTAAATTAACGGTGGACTCTCTGCTGTAGAACTGAATCATTGCCACTGATATTGCTTTTATTCTCAAGGTTATACCACGTTTTTTGCTTCTCCTGTAAAATTTTGAAAAGTGGACAGAGGCCGTTTTGGAATATCACGCCTCATATATATAAAGAAATACCAAAATGCGAAAATCATGCCAATCGTCTTATTTTGACCCAAAACGTCGAGAAAAATACCCCTCACCCCCAACTTCCATCATCAGGTCAAATTTAATAGCTGACTTTTCTCTTTGAGAAAATCAGCTAAAAGAAGGGAGGGCAAAATTTTTGTGATAATTAAAAATATTTCCAAGATTTCAATCTGCAACTTTGGCTAGAAAATTTTTTCAATTGGAACCCTCGCTCCTCTCTTGTTTTTCATATTAGTACAAAGACACTAATTATTGAAAAATGGAACGGAGGTAGGGGTTGAATTGAAAAAATTTTCAAACAAAAGATGTAGATTAAGGGTGTGCTCTGGAGGGCATTATCAGTAAAAAATTTAGTTACGTGATTTCTCAGCGAATACTCAACGAAATGTCATGACATTTTGATATTATGCTTCTTTATAACAATATCCAAGTGGGATATTTTCAATATTTTGGAAAATGTGTCTATTTATGGGAAATAGTTGAATCCAAAAGTTTTTTTTTTTTGGACAAGTCAAGGTCATGATGAAGTTCCCAAAATTGATCGCTAAACGCAATTTTTTCCATAAATAGATACATTTTCCAAAATATTGAAAATATCCCACCTGGATAATGTTATAAAGAAGAATAATATCAAAATTTCATGACATTTCGTTGAATATTCGCTGAGAAATCACGTAACTAAATTTTTTTACTGATTTTGCCCTTCAGAGCACACTCTTAAGATCCTAGAAATAATTCAGGTAATTATAAGAATTTCGATTGGAACCTTACCTCTACGCCATTTTCATATTGGTACAAAGACACTCATTATTGAAAAATAGGAGGGAAGTAGGAGTTGAATTAAAAAAAAATTCAAACAAAAGTTGTAGATTAAGATCCAAAAAATAATTTCGGTTATTATAAAAATTGCAATCCGCATGGAAGGAGGTGTCCTATCGAAATTTTTGTAATACGTCGAAATCAATCTACAACTTTCATTTGAAAATTTTTTTCAATTGGCCCCTTTATCTTCGGAGTGTTATGCGAAATGGGCGGGGAGGGAGAGGTCCGATTTAAAAAAAATTCAAACAAAAGTTGTAGACTGAAGTCCTAATTTCAACTTTGAAAAATTCCTCCTCCTCTCCTATGCATATAGGAAATTTTTGAAAATTTGTCCAATGGTAGGTTTCGAGCTCAAGAAGGAAATGATGTGTATTATTTGCATCATTCAATTGATTTCTTGAAACTTTTATTCGTGCTACCAGTGGCATGAAAATAATTATCATTTCATGCTGCAGTACAACATGAAAAAAACGTATCAAAAAATAAAAGTCGGCAACACTGTGGTACAAGCAGAAGGTAAGTTCACTTTATTTTAAATAGCTAGGTATGCTGGTTTTATGAATTTTTTCCCTCTTCCGGATATAAAAGCAACATCTGGAATAAGACGTACATAATTTAAAATAACTGCTGGGATGATTTTTTTTCCACGTCGTATAGTACACTATCTCAGAAGCAAGATCGCAAACGCAACGTGACTCTTCTTGGTTGATTTCCGAGAAACGTGCGATTAGGTCATATAACTAACCATAATTCTCAATTTATTCGCCACACATTTTAAGCCTTACGAATTGGTCGATTTGGCATTTTTTTTTCTATTCTTGTAAGAGCAGCAATAAAACCACGCACGTGCACATTTTCGTCTCTTAGTTAATCGAACAGTCGTCGGTGCGATTTTTCTAAACTTGTAAAACAAATCAAATCGACGCCACTTTCAATAATTACACAAGTCACATAAAGTAATGGAGTACTCTTACGAAGTGTATCTAATCGTGGTCGTTGCATTCGAGCGTATATTAATGGAGTATTTTTTCTTAAATTATTTCAAAGCCGATCAATAAATCGGCAGTTATAGTAAAGAGCTCGACCAGAGCGTAATAGAACAAGTAGGTACTTAACTTCAGGCGATCACTATACGACGACAACGTTTCAACAATAATGTACACAGGTAACACGTATTTGGTTATGTCGCCGGCGATGGCGGTGAGGTTGGAGGGACGAATTGGATACTCGATATAATAACCGTCCAGAGCACCTTTATAATTAGGCGCCACTGTGATAACCTAAGACAGCTATCTATAGACGACGAGAAGTGGTAAAAATTATATTCTATATCTTCTATAACCTCTATGAGTGGATTTCTAATCAAAGTCGAGCGAACTGGTAGTCGAAATGAATCCTGCTAGTGCAGTAGAAATAGGCAAAAAAAATGCCAACACCCCAACAAATTACTATGGAAGGTTTTTCTGACTTATTCTGCATGAGAAGGTCCACACTATCACATACTTAAAAACTTCCCCCATACGCCACCCCAAATTACTTTTTTCGAAGCTCCAGCTTCCTCAAATAGATTTTTGCGTTTATTTCGTCGGGGTTCGACTTTTTGGGAGAAAACATTTGAAAGTAAATTATTCTACATTAAATTTCTTACAATTTTGTTCCCGTGCATTTTTCTGTGCGAATCATAGGAGTGGAGCTAGAGAGTGCTGAAGACGGAGGTGAAGCATTGTGAAGTTACATAAAAAAATTGACATAATTTTAGAAGTGCTATAACTTTGCGAAAAATTATTAGAAAAAAAAATCAAAAAAATACTGCGTGTTCCTCTTATCACACAGAAACAATTAATAAAGCGGAAACTTTTCAATTTAATTAGGCAAAAAACCAAAAAATTGAAACCAAAAATACACGTATAGGAGCTCCACCTCCCCAAAATAATTGAAGGGGTCCAAAAAAATTGTTTTTTCATCATAGTTAACTATCTGGAGTAAGGGACTAAGGATGTTTCGAATCAATCTGCAAAACAACTTTTACACCCTAAGCACGTGACTTGCCACTTTTTTTGGTAACCCTCGCACCATGCTCTCCATCCTCATTTTTAGCACTTCACAGCTACGCGCCTACGATTCGTCCAGAAAAAGTTATAGCAACAAATTTGTAGAAAATTTAATTTAGAATCATTTACTTTATGATGTTCCCCCCCCCCCCCCCAAAAAAAGTTGAACCACGAAGAAATAAATGCAAAAAATGGATTTTAAGGAGCTGCAGACTCGAAACAAGTGGCTTAGAGGAGATGGATCGGGAAGGTATTTCGGTTGTGATAGAGTAGACTTTCTCCTGCAGAATAAGCAAAAAAAAAAAAAAAAAAAAAACTTCTATAGCAAATTGTTGGGGACCGAACTCTAATTCATACAGTATGATGGCCTCCATACAAATCCATGTTGAAATGCGAGGAGGTAATTTCTGGTGGTATTGATCCTAGTACTTCATGGATCCGCTGTGGATTCAAGAAAATTCATGGAGGTGGTCGAAGTGAGTTAACTGTATCAATTAAGTAATATCTAAAATTACTTGAAAATTCGTTCATTTTTCAAAGTGCTCCAAATTTTGGAAACCATTGTTTTTTGATCAAGTGGTAGCCAAACGAATGGAACAAAAATCACCATTGTTTTGTCTACAATTCTTTTTTTTTGATACTTTGTAATAATGATGCTTTTTTTCTCGAATAGTGAATAAATAGTAAGCAAAATAAGCTCATTTCGGGGTTTGCCCAATTTTTTGATGAAAACTCAATAATAAGGCTAGCCAAAAAAAGCTCAAAAGAACTTTTTTGTGAGCCAATTTTTGACAATTTAGGGATTTTTCGGCCAGCCAATCAACTGCCGGAGCTGATTCTGCGAATAGATAATATCTTCGTGACTGATAGAATTCGATAGAAATGCCATTCATAAAAATTCAACTCTCGATTACCAATTCCCATTCAGCTATCTTGGAAAAAATTTCTAACGTCGGATTTCCCCGCTCAACGAACCTTTTCAACGCCCTCGAATCGTTCAACTTTTCATGGGCCAACGCGATGTGCAAAATACCGCCATTATTATCGGTAACCGTTGGCGAAAACAATCGAAAAATTTTTCTAACGGGCACTCGAAAATTATATTTGTTGCTCGGAGTGTTTATTTTTATTACCGCATCAACGCGCGAATTGCCGAGAGAAGAGAGCTCAATGGTTTCGCACGTAAGAGAAAAAACACACAGATCGGGCCGTAGAAAGAGAGGAGCAAAAAATGATGTTAATTTTTTAACGTATTTAATACAAGGCGCAGAGAGGTGCGAAGGGATGAGTCGAAGAGAGAGCGGTACAACGTTATAGAATGAAAACGTGACGCAAATATTCTCTATTCTCTATACAAATACATAGCGTACTAACACACAACAGTAACACATGCGAAGACGCTCGTGTTACCAACACCAAAACACGTTGATTTATTCTACCGCCGACGCCATTTAAAAAAAAATTGTTATTTTTTCTTTTATTTTCTCGCCACCCGCGCGCCGTACTTAAATCCAACGAAATAAGGTACAAAATAGGATTACGACGGTTACGTGTTTGTTTTACACCTTTCCAAGTTTCTCTCGTTCCTTTTTCAAAAATTTCACTCCAAAAGAGAACGGAGTGAGGCAAAAAAAGTACGTTTTTTGAGCCAGTTTGGGGAGAAAAATAGCTGGCAAGATGATCTTCGATAAAACCGAATGAGGGACTCAATTATGATGGCGTCACATGTCACTATGGGTCACAGAATCCCTTCCCTCAAACGCTTGAAATTCATCATTTCACCATATAAACCCATATTTTATCAACAAAAATGGGGTTTCCATATGTTTTCAAGGTCGTAGAACACGAATTTGAAATTTTTGGAAAGGTAGGATTTAAAAGTTTATCCATAGAGGATGAAAAAAATTAGTCAGAATAGACTAAAAGTGCATGGAAATCGACGACATCCATTCAGGTCGCTATTTTACTCTAGTATTTTCAAATAAGCCTCCTTACTTATCATTATAATTTTTTTCAACTGTGATAGACGAGGTGTTCTTTTTAAAAAATTATTTTAAAAATGTAGTAATATACCTACCTAATCATGCATCTGATTTTTTTAAATTTATTGTACATAATATATTGTATATTTTTATTTCTTTTAAAAAATGGTTTGAAGAAATTTTTTGTGTGAAAATGAACGCACAATTATCACTCGTATTCGTATGTACTTAGTTAACTATTTTCCTCTAGTCGAAAATTGTTGAAACGAGATTCGTAATGCTGTAGGAGAAATTGAAATTCCCCAATTCTTATAAACGTTTCGATCGATTATAAAAAACATGATAAATGTAAATCACTTTGTCTACAGATAAAAATTTAAGAAAGAAAATGAAAAAAAAATATCGCTTTTTAAATCATACTTAATAATAAATAAGAAACGGAAAGTGAGACAATTTTTTGGAATGGGGAATTTCTTGCAATTTTTTGTTATAACTATACCTTTCTATCTTTTTCCAAGATATGAAGTAAATTTCATTTTTATTTTTTGGTTTAAAAAAGAAATTTCAATGAAAAAATTCCTCAATTTTTTTGGTACCTAGTACCTACCTACCTACCTACCTCCTGACCAACTAACTACCTATATTTTCAAAAAAGCATGGAATAAATTTACTTTTATTTACTTCTCCATTTTTTTACTTTATTTTTTGTAGTAAAAAGTTAACGATTTTTTGTAATAAAATTTCTTCATACTGAAAATTCTCATTATTAAAATAAAAAATTCTCATTTTTTTTAAATAAAAAAAATAGTTTTTAAATAATTGTAAAACAAAAAATAATTCTGGATTTATTAAAATGAGAACATTCCTTAAATAACGAAATTTTAGGCTATTAGGAGATTTGTTCATTTTTTGAAGTACCTATTTTTATCGTGAAAACGATTGTATCTCATTTTTTTTTTTTTTTTTACAATAGTTAATAAAGTTAGAGTAATTCTTAAAACGTACTCGTAGATTCTTAAAAGTTGGCTGAGTTTTCTGAAAATTTCAACAAATCGGTGCGATGAAATAAAATTGTAAAAAAATGTATGAAATTTGTTTTGAAATAGGATTTAGTAAAGTTTCAAAGTTCAATAAAAATATAAAATTCAAGATTCAGTCAATCCTAAATTTTGATAAATTTTCATTGTTGTTTGATCAACACTAAAAAATTGACAACAGAGTTTTGAGAAGTTGACAATATTTCTCCCGAGTATAGAAGAAGTTCACAATGAAAAAAAAGAAAAAGAAAACTGCACAAAAAAATTATTAGTCTCGTATTTTTTCTAGAAAAAAAAGAAAACAATAATTTTTTTCCAAAATTATAAGTAAGTAGAGAAATAACTTTAAAAATGCAATTAAAACTATAAAATATATAGTTGGGTGAATTTGAAAATTCTTCGGAATAAGTTTTGATTTTTTTACCGTCATTATAAATTACAAGAAAAATTACAGAAAGGGGATTCTCAATGCTTAGGTAGGTAGGTACGTTACGTACTTTAAAATTTTTCATGAAAATATTTAACATAAATAGGTACCTACTTAGTTTGTAGATCAAATCAAAATCAAAAATCCTTTTTCATTTCTATACAAAAATTTTCGTTGAAAAAAAAAATGCAATACAACTTGATCAACAGTTTAAGTCCTACTAATGATGCAGTAATAATGACTCGTTACCCCTCCCCCTTCACCATTCCACCAATATTTTAGCTCTAATCTTCAATTTGTAAAAAAAAAAGTCAATATTGAAATTTAAAACAAAAATTATTTCTTAAAATATCCAGTTTCCTAAGCTTTTGAACTTTCAATTTTTTTTGAAATACTTACGTAGTTTTCAGTTTTTAAATAATTGTTGATTTCAAAAACACGTCAATTTTTGAAAAATTTTCAATTGCAAACAATACCTACCTATTGTTTATTTTTTTCAACTTTCTAATTTTCAATTTTTGATTTTTTCCCCATTTTCGAAGTTTTTATTTTCCAAACAATTTCCAATTTCTATAAATTTCAATTCATGAACAATTTTTTATTTCTAGTTCTGGATTAGAATAAATTAAATTTTTGAAGTTCACAATTTATGATGCTTAAAAATTGGAAAAGTGAAAAAAATCAATTTTTAAAGATGTGACTTTTCCAACTTTTCAACACTTTCAAATTTTGGAAAGTTTTTGTTTAAAAAAAAATCAAATTTTTTAAGAATTCCAAGTTCACGAGTTGAAACATGTTTTATATTTCGTTTTTGAGGAGTTCTCTATTCTATAGTTACTTAATTTTCAATTTTTAAACATAATTTTGAAATACTTTGATCATTTTTTTTTTAACTAAAAAAATTCCTGATAAATTTTCATAAAAAAAGTTTTTAATGAAAAGAAATTTTTTTTATTCTTCCACGAAGTAACCTCTAATTATTTTGAAAAAATTTCCAATTTTTTTGAGAAGAAATTTTGACAAAAATTCGTTCTTTTGTAGAGAGGAATCTTTCAATTTTTCCAAAAAAAAAAAATTACCGCTCACCTACCTACTTTTTTTTTTAGTAAAAATGTGCTTTTTTTAAAGAAATGTCTCTTTGTTATTTTTAGACAAGAATAGATCTTAATTCATTAAGAACAAAATCTAAATTTTTCATCTTAACATGAAAAATATTAAAGAACTTTTTACCTTGAATTCCAATACATACAATATAATACATCGAGTTCGTGGGAGAAAAGTCTCAATTTTGAATGAAGATTTAATACATCCTTATATTTATATTAATTTTTTTTTTAAATGACTAGTTCGGAGTGGGGGCGCAGAAAAAAAAACAATTATTTTTCCTTCCTTTAGATTTTACCAGAGATGGGCAGATCCATTAGTGAAAGGATCTAGATCCGGATACAGATCTTTTGCCTCATTGGATCTGCAAAAGATTCAGATCCAGATCAGATCCTGCTAAAGATCTGGATCTTAAGATCCAAGATCCAGATCCTTTTTTAAGGGGTGGGGAATTACCATTTTGATTAATTTCTTTTGTTGTCTGTAAATCATGTGAATTTTGCAGGGTTTTTTTTAGACAGATTATTGACGAAATAGTAACCAAAATGAGTCCAAAAGTAACCGTAGTAACCAAAATAAGTCCAAAAGTAACTAAAGTAACCTCGCTACGATGCATGCACCTGCGAAAGCTCAACTTTTTTGTACTTGGCATGTCATTCGGGCCTGGAAAAGCAATTCAACTAAAATACTTAAAGGATGCCGAAACGAAACGAAAAGTAATTATAAGAATACATACAAGTAAGTAAGTTATGTATCTACCTCAAGGTCAAGTGTTGGATCAATGTAACTTTCAAGCCTAACAGGACGATTGCAGTATTACTTTACGCATGAATCTGAATGAGTAATACTTTTAAGTAATACTTTGCAATACTTGAAGTTAAGAGAAAAGTAGATACTTTTTAAAGAAATAGTCTTACTGTAGTAAGTATTACTTCATTCGCAAATGGTACACGACTGAACACTTGAAGTAATACTTTGAAGGACTACTTACGAAAAAGTAGTACTCAGTATTACTTAGTATTACTTTTTTCATCAAAAATAGTACTTACAATCACGTGGAAAATAAAGTTGTCAAGCAAAGCAATCAATAGCTATGTTTTTAAACGCGGATTGTGCAGAATCTGGATTATGGATTATAAAAATCTACTTCTTAAAAAACGGTTTAGAAATGTTCTAATCAATTATTCTGAAAAGTTTATAAAAAAACAAAAAAAACAAAGGAACACAGTAAAATCCATAATTCACTTTCATAATCTACTCATCGAGCAGATTATTAAATGGCTTCGCACAAACCCTCACAATCCGAAAACCAGATTCTGCATAATCCGCGTTATAAAAACATAGCTAATAACTTACACGAAAAACAAAAAAAAGCTATCGAGGAAATACCCCAAAAAGTGACCGAAATGATGAAAAACGCTTTTGAACCCACCTCCCCGGCAGCTACCATTGATGAAACCATCATTATTCATGAAACTGATGAAGAAACTGATATTATTGATTTCGATACAGAAAATGATACAGAGGATCCACAAAGAAGTGTGAGTTATATCTTCTATCTCCGAAGTAAGTTATGAATCTACCTCAAGGTCAAGTACTAGTTGGATCCATTTTTCAAAAATTCTTTTGAAATGATAATTTTTGGAATACATTTTTTTCAAGTTTTTCAATTTTTTTTCTTCAAAATTTCAAAATGATTTTTACCTTTTTTTAAAAATAGTTAAAAAGAACGAATTTGTTAAGGCAGAAAACAAATTGAAAATTTTCAAAAATATTACAACCACTTTACAAATATTCATCAATTCTATGTAGACTGGATTTTGAAAAAAATATTTCTGAACAAATTGAGAAAAAATGGTAATTTTTCTGAAATTCTGAATGCTTAGAAAAATTTTAATCAATTACCTATAAAAAAAATAATGTTTTGGAATAAATTTTGAGAATAATTTTCAAAATAAATTTATTAAATTCGTACGAATTCTTCTGCGAAGAACGATAGCTTGATGATTGGAAATCAAATTTTTCCCGATTATAGAAAAATTATGCACTTTGATTTTCAATAACAATAATCAATCGGTCATCTAGAGAACTCATTGATGCGAAACAAACGTTCAACATTGACGCGTTAGGTTGACATATTGGGTCATTATAAAGACTAGCGCGTGCATTAATTATGCACGAGTAATGCGATCGATGAAAATCACACGTTATTATACTGCAGTCATCAATTTAAAGAGTTCGAGTTTAATTGAGCACAGACAAAGCACAGAGGCATAGTGCCCGCAGGCGTGTAAATTTTTATGCTACACCGCGTGTGGCTAATTCGCCGAGTGGAACCTCTGTTATCAATATTTTCCAGCAATTTTTTCAAAATTGAAAAATCGATAAAATCTACTTATTTTTATGATGAAATCAATATAAACTACAAGATTAGTTTTTGTAAAGAAAAAAACTCGTACAAACCACCCCGATTCAAATCCCGAAAAATGGACCTTGTTCGCACGAAGAAATGAAGCATTCACATTAATTCACAATAGGAAGGGGTTAGAAATTGTGTAAGTAATTTTCACGTTAACTTCCAACAGTTCAAGAATAATTAATCATTCATTTCGAATCGACAATCTATATACTGAAGTACCGAATTTAATACGACAAAAGATGAACAAATCCTCAATTCCTCATGAACATACCATCACGATCGTGTCAATCCCAATTCCTCCGTCCATATCTGCATAACCGCCAATCTCTTCCCTTCCCTTCCAACTACACCTATATTTCGCGTGCACATAATTATCGGAAAATTTCTTCCTCAACATACCCATCGTATTATTTCATTCCGCGAATTAAACTCGGTCGCTCAATAATTACTATTATGGCCAAAAATCGACCTTGAAATACCACCCGAATTAAGTAGTCGAAACTGGTACAGTAAAATTCAAAAACCATCTCGTCATTTCGCATACTATGCACGATTAGATCACCAGCCAAAATCAACCAAAAATCCTCCCGCATCGTCGACCTTTACTCAGCCGAACAGGAACATGACACACGTAATGCTACGTTAAATATGCATTAATTACCCCCTTCGTCGTCGCTCTTATCTCAGCAATGTACCAGATAGCCTAGGTGGTCGAGCAGAAAAACAACTAAAATCAATTTGATAACCGATCGCAAAGCCGCAAATTTATTTCATCCGAGTGGTCGGGTACCACCTCTTATGTATATATTTTGATTACTTAACAGAATCTCGTTAGGTATTAATCGATTCGCCGACAATTAATTGAAAAAATAAACATGGGTGCATGGGTGGTTTATAGCTTTTAGCTTTAGCAGATTGATTTTTTTTTTACGGTTAATGGTTAATATATTTTATTTCATTTTTGAGAAAATTAATTTATACTTATATGCAGGGTTCGGACATTCTTTCTCGAAAAAACGGGAAATATGCGCATAAAAATTCCCTTAAAAAACACGAAATATGCGCGAAAAACCTAAAAATATTCTCGAACGATATGGGTGTCAATTTAAAGAGGAAAACGCCAGCTACATGATTTTGATTCATAATTGGACGTATTTAGAACACATATTGAGAAATTACACAAAAAAGAACGAAAAATGAATTTTATTTTTACTCAAAAGCAAAAAACGTTCTAATTCTAATTCTAATTTGGTAATTCTTCTGATTCTAATTAAATCAGAGAAAATAACGAAATTGTATTTTATCAAAATAAGTAGGTAAGTTTGAAAATTAAATCGACTCGCCAAGCCGGCATATGCAAAAAAGTACCACCAGTGTTGCACATTCGGGTGAAAAAAAAATAGCGGTATCAGTTTTGCTAAATTTTTAGGTGAGAAATTGCAAATTTGTCAAAATATGCTCGAAAAAACTCGAAAATTGTGAAATATTCTCGAAAAACCTAAAATATTCCCTAAAAATACCCAAAATATGCTTTTATATGCGCTGAAAGGTGAAATATGCTCAAACATGCAAAAACAAGTTGGGTTTATTTTACTTAGAATTTTCTGAAACGTAAAGATAACTTGAAAATTCTCGATCTAGTATTAAACAAAAAAACATGCTTGAGCATGAAAATCCGAACCCTGCTTATATGGCTAGATACTTAGTTTTAAGTTTTTAAAAAAAAATTTCATTATACCTAAATATTGGACTCGAGTTCGTCAACTGAGAGCTGATGCTGAAGTGAAACGCAAACTTCTGAAGGTGGCGAAAAAAAGGGTTCACTATTGTATTATTAAGTTGTAACCGGTGGTTTTAGCACTTTTTTGGTTTTTTAATTAAAATTCTTTATTAACGAAAATAATTTTGGAATAAAGTAAGATTTTTCAATTTTTTATTTTTTTATTTTACATTTTACTTTATAACTTTTTAAATAATGATTATTTTTATTAGTTTTGTAGGTGTTAGGTCCTACGGGTAGGTAAAGAGAGAAGGGTAAGTCGACGGGTGCGACTATATGCCTACCTATACACTCTGGGAGCAAGGCGACACCACCGAGCTGCTCCAGAGGAAGACTTTAGACCAACAAAAACACGATTTAGAGTTGTACAAAAAGATGTGTTTTATTAGGAGTCGGTTATTCTACCATTACATAAGGATCTGGCTCGAGGTTATATAGTGTTTTCCTCGGCCGTTTATATGCGAGTAGCAAAGTACTACGTATATAGACGCGATTGGAAACCGAGCACTACAGTTTTTTTTCAGAATAATATTCTTTGGTTATTCTGCTATCATTTTAATTAATTTAACGTAAAAGTTATGCAGAAAATTTCGTTATCTTTTGATTTTTCAATACTAAAATGAGGTAAAGAGGAGGGGTTTTCAGTCCGAACTCGTAATTTTTGCTTTTTTATATTTTTTTTTCTATAATTTATTTTTTAATAATTCTTTTTGTGTTCGGATTGGTTAGTTAACGTAACGATGGAGATTTTATATGGTTTTTTAATGAGTTTTTAATGGTTTTAATAATTTAATTTGAATAAATACTGAATGACTTGAATATATAGCTTTTTGATAGAATTGTTTACTTTTTCTTTAAATTATTTTTGATATAATAATTGGTTAATAAAATGCTTTTATGCTTGTTATAGTTAGAAAATAGTTCCTAATGGCTTTTCATATGGTTTTTGATTGCATTTTTTTTGCTTTTTAATAATTTTTTAGAATGTTTTAATGAAGTGTGGGCGTAATTTATTGGATTTTTTAATGCTTTATGTAATGATAGTTAATTTGGTATGAAAGTTTATGAGATTTTGATTAGATATTGTTGTAGAGAAGAGTGAGAGGAAGATTTTAATGTATTACTCGGTTATGCAGCTTATGGCTTTGTATTTTAATTTTTGCTTTTGGCGTAATATTTGATGTAGTTTGAGATGGCTTAATTAATCGAGTATGTTTTAATTCTCCTGTACGTATTTAGTTGTAGTTAGTTTAAATAGTAAAATTATATAGAACTCATCGCCTATTATTGTGCCTAGTGTAAACTCATTACCATCGAGAGCAGGTTAAACTACGCGTCTCGACGCTGTATTTAACTCGCCCTGATCAATGTTGAGTTTATGCTAAAAAGCACAATACCCAAAATTTCATTAAATAGTCTTTTTATTTTTCGATTGTAATAACCTGTGACCAGTGTGATATTAATCTGGAATATAAGGTAACGTCTGAAAATTTGTTTTAATTATTCATTTTTTTTTTTTGGTAAGAAGTGGGTATGAAAATACACACTTCACTGTACTTAATTAATCGTATATAAATACGTATAATTTATTCTTCGAGTTCATTTAAATAAAGTCTAAAAACCAAACCATTGCACAAGTGTGTTTGGAAAATAGGATAGGTAGGGGCGTAAGACGTGTCGGCTGAGCGAGTACCTAGTGCACGCTCAAGGCACAGATAGGTAGGTAGAAACATCCTCCGATAAAGGCTGCCGTGTGCGTAGTGTCGGGGGAGGGTGTTTTTAGGGGAAGGAGAAGTGAACCGACACATATTTGGCGACCGTGACAGGACTATCTGCACGACCTGTCTGGGGTTTTTGGGCTTCCCAAAAAGTTCTTTTTCTTATTTCTTTAGAACTTATTTTTTCCTCAATCGGTAATAAACTTTCATAAGAATCAGAACTGTATTTTATTTACATGAAATTTCCAACAATTTTTTCGCTCAATATCATTAATAAGACAGGTGAATCAGATTCCTCAGACTCAAATCACTCAGCATAGGTACACATTCCAAAATTTATTGGAGAGGACGTTTTGAATAAGCTTTACGAAAAATTTGATTCGGCGGATGAAGTGAATCAAGGTGCACACAAACTGGTTACAAGATTACTCAAAGTTCGTTTTCCTGGCTTTTAGGCACTATAATATTTATAAATTCAAAATTTTTCATTTAAATAAACGTTTTAATTTATATAAAAAAAAATTTTAAAAAAATAAAAATATTTTTAGAAATTAAAATTTTTGAAATTTTGAAAAATTATTAAAATTCTTTTTCCTGTTTTTATATTTTCCAGATGTATTTAGATTATGGGGAATACTTAAGAAATCGTCTGTTCACCAAAGCTGTCCCTTATGCCAGTATTGCTGCTTTAATAAAATCCGATGTTCTATATTATATTCAAATACGTAACATACCTACTACCCCACGGAGGCAGACTAGACATTAGCTGGGAACAAGCTAATTAGAATTTCTTATATTTTAATAATTATGTTTAAATTATAATTTCGGAAAGAATTTTAATTAACGTACGCCATTTTGCTCAACTTTTGGTTATGTTTTTCTTTTTTTTGGTGTTTTCTAAATTCCAATACAAGTAGGTAATAATGTAAGAGTCTGGTGTAGTAGTGTTATTTTTTTACTGGACTTGCGGTCCATCTCGATAATTATTTCGCTTCTAAAACTGTTTTAACAATAATTGAACAAGCGTATTTTTCAAAATCACCTTTCACATTTTAAAATTTCTATAATCACTATTAAAGAAAGTTTGCAATATTGAAAATTTTTCAAAAATTGATGTTTTTTTGAAATCAAAAATTATTTGAAAACTGAAAACTGTTTCATAACAAATAATTTTTCGAAGTTCAAAAACTTGGGAACTATAGACATTTCAAAAAATGTTATGTTCAATATTTCTGACTCTTTGTTTATTTTTTCAGAATCCCAGCGATATTAAGACGAAGATGGAGATAGACAGAATCAAAACAAGAGAAGGTTTTCCATACTTCACGCCAAGGTTATTCATGTTACCTTCATCTCCTTCGAATTTGGTTCCATCTTCTCCATCCAACTCGGATTGTTCATCGGCATCTTCCGATTCCTCACGCAAGAGTGACGGAAGTCGAAGCCAACGACAAGACATATTTGACAAAATAAACAAATTTTTTTTAAAAAACTCGTCGAAACAGTTCCTTGGAAGTGATTTACAGCATTTGGAAACTTACTACGTTTTAATGAACGAATTTCGATTTTAATTTGAGAATCCCATCGAAGCTCATTTCTTTTTTGGAAAATTCAATATTGACTTTTTAAAAAATTGAAGATTAGGTAAGTAGGTACTTAAAAACAGGCTCGTCCCTCCGTCGAGAGCCAAAATGGTCTCCGGAGCAAAAATTATTTTGAGCCCTCTTCCAAGGACATTTCTGACCAAAAATCATGTGATTTTTCTAAGTCGAACGGAAAAATTTAATTCGGGCCCCGCTAGCAAAACTTCGGACCCGGGGCAAAATGCCCCCTCTCAACGGGCCTGCTTGAAAATTTGGAGTTTTGAAGAATTGAAATTTCCTATAAAGTAAAAATTGAAAACCAATCAAGCCAACGATTCAACTAATTCATCATGATTATAATTGATTATACAGAAAATGTATACATATTTTATGAGTCATTATTTGAGTGGAAATGGAAAAATTTTGATTATTTTTTTTTCCATAATTATTTTATTTTAGTTACTTTTTTGAAATTTTAGATTACTGTTATTTATTTTTCAAATTTCGCTCCAATGAATGCTTACCTAATACACTTAAACTTTCTTTTTTACAACAGACTGTATTGTCTAAATTCTACAATAATTTTTACGATGTTTTGTAAAAATTGTATTTACATCCATCTCTTGGCTACACTGTGCGAAATAGTGTGTAAAATTCTTTATAAGTAGTGACCAATGTTTGTTGAAGGTTTAGTAAAGTTCTCTTTGGTTAGTATCCGGTGCACTCACTTTAGTAGAAAATGTTTCGTATACGGGATTACCTTCGAGCGAATAACGTTGAAATACGCACGGAGTAGTTTTAGTTCAGAACAATTAAATTTTCTATTAAATTTTTCGATTTTGAAATTTTTTTCAGATCGTTGAAAATTAATAAAATTTTTAAGAATTGTTGTCAATTTTTTTTCTTTTGAAAATCGAATCGAGTATTACAATTTTTTGAGCTTCAGAGCAAAATTCCACGTATATCTGGAGGAGGGGTTGAATTGGAAACACTAGGTTTACTGCACGAATTTACACAATTTGTGTATTATTTTTTGACACCACTATGAACCTCAAACTCCAACGTGGGGACTACCCCGACCCGTTATAAATTTTGGAACGAGGATTGCACAAATTAGCACACTCAATGTAGAATATTGTGTAACAATTTGGGACTGAAAATTTCGACTATAGGAGCCACGTTCCTTCAATCCTTCAAATTCCAATTGAAAAAATCTCGAAAAAGAGAGCTGCACCAATTCTAGAATTTTTTCCAGCAACCTACTTTAGAGAAATCTTCTAATATTTATTAGAATATAAGTAAGTAATCTTCTATTTGTATGAATCTACACAGAAGTGAGAAAACTTGTCAAATTATCATCTCAGCTTAGTATTTTTATGGATTACTTTCATCTGGCAAATGTTTACGAGTTGTTGACTCGTTTATATTTTGAGAAAAACTTACTCCACGCGGTTTTTCATGTCTCCACTGGTGGTAAAATTGATTGGCACATAACATAAGTATATGTACACAATCATATACTCTACACAAAACACAACCACGACTGAAATCAACCCAGCCACCAATACCCATAATACATGTGTGGGTACGTATAGAGCAATTTGGAATTTAATGTATTTTCAAACCCATCGATACTGCTGTTTCGAAATGAAATTACCACGCGAATGGTCTGGGTCCGAGTACTATTTTGTATTTCCTGCGAAGAAGCGTTTGCTAAATGTGCTCGTAAATTCTGGTCGAAAAAATTGCTTTTCTTCGTAAACGCGAATTTATGTCCACAAAGAAGAGCGGGGCACGTAGGTGATTGTGCACTTTCATAGCACCTTAAATACGAATTCGTTCTCGCAGAATCAACTCTCCCAAGTCTCGACGCTATCTTCATTTCATCGTACATGACCACCTCGATGATAAAGTCCACACCATCGTTATCGAATTGCAAACGCGAAAGAAAATAAAATATAGGACGGGTTAATACAACGTAGTCATCGCAACTCCATTTCGCACATCGTCGCTGCTGATAATCCTCCTCCTAAATAATTCGCTCTTTCGTCTCGAGGTTACGTAGTGTCAACAATCACGCGCTCCTAAGATAAACAATTCGAAAAATTTTCGACGACCGAGCGAAAAAGAAATACTTCGATGACGGCTCCGAGTGCTAATTATATAAATCTACTGACTAGCTACGTTTAGGTATGATAGCTCGTCTCTCCTTGTGTACCTTGAACCACGACAGATTCTCACACATTGCAGCTCCGTACTCCTCATTCTGCGTCATCTTTTTGCCACAGTTTCGAATCTCCGGAGCTGGTTGGTTAGGAGAAGGCGTCGTTACGGCCATCAACGCGTCGATGGCGCCTTCTCCCGCGTAAATAGATTTACGATTTACTACACGGTGAATTAGACCAGAAGGAGATGGCATGATGGGTGATGGTAGAGGTGCACAGCACGGTGACGCACAAGTCTTAATTAGAGTATCGTACAACCGTGTAATGTAATGTGTACGATGTACGTATAGTCGTATAGTACACATAATGTACTTCCATTACACTCTATCGCACATTCCAAGCAATAACCCGCCGTCCGATAAAGTACCTTGTTATATAGGTACTTTCGCTGATAACGCCGACGCGACGTCGTTCACCTCTTTCACTTCGCGTGTAGTTTCACCTACGTCGAATGTTGCCATCAGTGTTGATTACCGGTATTTTTCCGGTTTTGGTACCGATACCGGTATCAATTTTGGTAATTTTTTTGGTATTGGTATCGATACCGGTATACTTATTGGTACTTTGTCGGTATCGGTACTGGTATTGGTACAAATATCAATAGTTTCGCGGTATCGGTACTGGTATTGGTATACATACCGGTATTTTGTCGGTATCGGTATCGGTATTGGTATCGATTTTGGTATTTTTGCGGTATCGGTATCGGTATTGGTAAAAATATCAGAGCAAAAATACCGATACCATACCGGTATTTGTATCGGTATAGTACTCGGTAATCAATACTGGCAAAAACTAAGCTTCCTACGGAAAAAAGTGTAATGACCAATTTTGTAGAGCGTGAAATTTTCCATCTAGCTCATGTCTTAAATTTAAATTTGACCTGAAATTACAAAATTTTAGGCGTCGTAATTTTCGCATCCTTTTTATCGTTTATTTTCATTTTATTTTTTAATCACGTAATATTGAGTCAGCGTAAAATTTAAGACATGTACTGGGTGGCAAATTTTATGCTCTACAAGATTGGCCATTACACTTTTTTCCATAGAAAGCATAGTTTTTGACTTAGACGAAAAAAACGTTATCGCGATTCTATAAAATCGAGGGAGGGGGGAAGGAAGATGGCTTCAAATCGAAAAACCAAATAGAGCGATCGACGCAGAATCTTAAATTGCACCTAGAAACGGACTAACGAGTTTTTTTTGGGGTGGGGGTTTCGGGGTCAAAATCGAAAAAAAACCGACTTTTTTCCAAAATGGCCTCACTTTGAGACCCCATAGCCCCCTCCAGAGTGACCTAGTGGGCTAAAAATTGGTATGTGGAGGTTTCAACTCAAAAGAAACAACATATTAAAAAAATAGCGAAATCGAAGACTATCGATTTTTTTTGCTCCACCCTAATGCGCATGCGCCAAATGGTTGCTCAATCTAAACGGTATTTAATTGGTATACCACTACCGTACCGGTATTTTTGCGGTATCGGTACCGGTACAAATATCGGTATGTCTGCGGTATTGGTATCGGTATTTTTACCGGTATAAAATCGATCATTTTTTCGGTATTGGTACTGGTACTGGTATAGATTTTGTTATTTTTGCGGTATCGGTATCGGTATCGATATTGATTTCGGTATTTTTGCGGTATCGGTATCGGTATTGGTATCGATTTCGGTATTTTTGCTGTATCGGTACCGGTATTGGTATCGATTTCGGTATTTTTGCGGTATCGGTATCGGTATTGGTATAAATATCAGAGCAAAAATACCGATACCATACCGGTATTTGTATCGGTATGGTACTCGGTAATCAACACTGGTTGCCATAGAACTTGAGCGAGAATTTACTTTCATAGTAATGGACAACACTCAGCTATGTGAGTGAGCTCCATAAGCACCGGCAGATTTACCTACACTCACTTGGGACATGTCAGAAGTGCCAAATTCAGATTGCATTGCATTTATGCTTAAAATGTAGTATTATGAAATTTAAGTGGAGGAACCATAATTTCACAGGTGCTTGTTCCCATTTGAATTTTTTTTTGTGAATTTTTGAAATTTAAAATTTTGAGAAAAAAGAAACAATTTTCAAAATTTAAAATTCAAAAAACGAAAAAAAAATTGTTTATTTGCCTTCCACCTTGTAGAACTTGAAAAAACAAATGAAATTTATCATGACATATTTTTGCCTATCTCTGAAAATGAAGGGGCTAGAAAAGAAATGCTATTTCAAGTCTTTATTAAATGGAAAATCCAAATTAGTAAAAATTCAAAAACCGATTAAAAATTGTATCTCTGCATGCCACCTTGTTGTAGTACTTGAAAAAACAGACGAATTTGTAGTATGACATATTTTCGTATATCTCTGAAAATGAAGGGGCAAGAAAAGAAAATGATATTGTAAAATTCAATTCCAAAAAAATTGAATTAAAAAGCACTTTCTTTTTCAGCCCCTTCAATTTCAGAGATAGACAAAAATATGTCATAATAAATTGTTTGTATACAATATTGTAGTCCAGCCAACCAATTCTTGAAGCAAGCAAAAAAAGTAACAAGTAGATAGAGGGAGCAAGTAAAAATTCAATTTCAAAAAAATGATTGAAATTTTACCAAGAAATTGTTAACGCATTGGGTACTAGAAAATTGATTTTATAATTTTAAAAACACTTTTTTAAATTAAGTATAATTATTGAAAAACAAAACTTTCAAATTTCGCTTCAAACGTAAGCTAGATTATAAGGAAATTATTGAAAAACGTGATTTCCAATTTCGTTCAAAAACGAAAAAAAAAAAAAAAAAAAAAATTCAAGCAAAAAATAATTTTACAAAAACCTAATAAAATAAATATTCCAATTTCGTTCAAAAAAAAAAAAAAAAAAAAAATCAAGCAAAAAATAATTTTACAAAAACCTAATAAAATAAATAAACTTTGAAAAAAAATTGAGTTGCTATTATAAAATATATCTAATTCTCAAATTAAGTTGAAGAGCCATTTTTTAAAAGAAAAACTAATCTTTGAAATATTTCTGAGAAATGCATTCTTCAACCTTTCTTGAAATACAATCTCAATCTTTTTCAAACAATATCTCTAGTTTATTTCAAAAGCAGATTTTATAGTAGTGATTCCACGAAGTACTACTTCAAGGTACTCGCGTTCCCTAGAGTAAGAAAGTACAGAATAACATTTTTACCTGAAGTAAAGAGTAATGTACAGCGACATTCGCAGATTTTATTCCAAAATTGTTCATTTTTGGACTCGTAAAAGGAAGTTTTTTCTCTATCTGTAATTGCTATCATCAAAGCCAATAAGTCAGGTGACATTTTTGGCTGCTTAATTCTTTTAAGATGATAAATGAGCCCGTATGGCATTGCTCAAGGCTCTCATTTTCGAGGATTCAATCCCCTCCCTTCAGAAAGCATTCATCTCCGTTCCTGACGCCCCAATTGGAAAATTTTTCAAGCAAAAGTTATTGAGTGAGATCCATAGACTAATTTTGGTTATTAGAAAAATTCCGATTAGACCTCTCCCTCTCCTCCAATTTTGCATAATAAGCATCAAAATTAGCAGGTTATTTTATACCCCTTATGCAAATTTAGAGCGGGGGGGGGGGGGGTCCAATCGAAATTTTAGTAATGACCAAAATTATTTCAAAAAGATCTCAATATACAAACTGTTGTTTTAAAAAAAATCAATTGAAATGTTTGAATGGGAATAAGGAACAAGGAACGGGAACTCGAAAAGAGGGAGCCTTAGAAAAATTGCATGGCCATTTACTTAGATATTAAGTATACCTTTAATATTTTAGTAGGTATTTATATTGTATGTAAAGGGCAGATCACAGAGCATTTCCGGCCATATTAATTTACGCCCCTAGGTAAGGAAGCTGAAGGCTCAATAAGATTGAATTTTTGCAGTTTAAACGCCAGCATATGACCTTTGGCCGGAGTGAGGGTGAAAGTAAGCACGTACCTACATTGATTCAGCATAAAACAGACAAAGCGTTCTCGTGTGCAGTTTATTCAACCTCCAAAATTCAAAAAAGTAGACGCACCTAATTTCAAACACGAGCGATCATCGAAGAAACCAATCCGCGGTTTGATTTTGACAATGGTTATACTAAAAATAGGGGTGAGACAACCGCCACACCAAGAGAGGAACCGATACAGACAACCACACATCCAGATACCATATTCTATCTGGTTTACTACTCATTTTCTACCGGTAAAATTCAAATTCTAACACGCCGAGAGTAATAAAATACTCAGCGTGAAGTTGTACCTATTATTACTGAGAAAACACCGCGGTGTATTCGCTTCGTTGTGAATTGTGATTAAGACATCATATGCCTTATCACAACATCTGTCAAAATCACGTATAGAAGTTTGATTTTTTCGTCACTTTAGTAAAGGTAGTAGGAAAGTACGTAGGTCTAGGTACTTATAAAATAAAATGTAAGTACTTGCAAAAAGTTCGATAACCATCGAAGTACGTAAATTCGACCTCACGAAAAAAAAATACTCGCAATTCAAGTACATAAATCTTTTTGGCACCATTGAAAAGTTACCAAGTCCTATACTACATCGGTACTTGAAATTCAAAATGGAAGGGGAAGGAGGGGTCCAATCGAAATTTTTGTAATAACCAAAATTACTCCTAAGTCTTCAAGCTACACATTATGTTTGAAAATGTTTTCAATTAGACCCCTTCCTCCTCAACGATTTCGCATAACACTCCGAAGAAACTAATTAAAAATTGGAAGAGTAAGGGAGGAAGGGGCCAATTGAAAAAAATTTCATATAAAAGTTGTAGATTAAGATCCTAAAAATAATTTTGGTTCTATAAAAATTTCGATTCCCATCCTTCACCTTCAATTTTGAACATCAAGTATCTAGTAATGGGCATAAAAATTTTTACGATGGTGCCAAAAAAACAGCCGGTACTGCGATGATTCACTCGTAAAAAATCTGATTAAAAAAAAACAACAAATACTCAGCCTTATAAACATGAATATGAAAAAATAACATGTACATTTTCATTAGCCATCCGTCCGTAAAAAGCTGAACGATTTACTTTATTTTTCATTTAAAAATGTATAATGTACAGGTTAAAAAAATTCGAAATATCGCCGCTATTTGAGGATGTTTCAGTGGCGCTGGCGTAGCCAGACAGTCATTCAAGGTAGGAGGGAGGGAGGTCTTGACCAAAAAAAGTGAACAATTTTGTTTAAAATGGCATTAAGGGCCGATTCCGTTTACTTTTTTGCCTATCCTGCCCCGTCTTAACTTCCATAAGAGCAATGTTAATCTTAAATCGTTCAGATCTAGAGATCTACCGAACGAAAATTCATGAAATTTGAAATGTAGATACTAGAAACTATTTGGAAAAAAATGTCTGATGGGATTTTCAATTAGTTGAATAGTTTTGGAAAAAATAAGAATTGAAAAATCGTCCAAATTTCAACATTTTTCAACTTCAATTTATTCGAAAACTATTGCATTAATCAAAAATTCGATACGACATTTTTTTGTAAACGCTTCATAGAATCTACATTTAAAATTTCATGAATTTTCGTTCGGTAGATCTCTAGATCTGAACGATTTAAGATTAACATTGGTCTTATGGAAGTTAAGACGGTGCAGGATAGGCAAACGTGTAAACGGAATCGGCCCTTAAAAAACTAAAATTGACCGAAATTTCGTAATTTTTCAACTTTTTCGTCACCAAGGTTAAGTCTGGACCCCCCCTCGACCCCTCGCAAACACGACAGAACTGTTCGGAATGCTCAGGAAGGACAACACAGACGTACGTGGTAAGTAAGCGTTGTTTAAAAATTGAGTGTTTTTCTTTGAATTTTTCCAGTATTGACAGAAAAAAAAAAAAAAAATTGGGGGTCCAGATTTATTGAAGTTTTATCCATCAAGTGGATCACATATACGGTGTTCCACCCAACTGCCTCTAGGATGCTTCCAAATTCCAAAATAGTAACGGGTAAAATATATTATCGAATATTTTCACGACATCTAGATCTTGATATAACCCATTTCCGATCATTTTTTAAAATTTAATATTGGTTCATGATAACATCTCGATCTGAGGCAATTTTAAAACCAAAACGAAATTCGAATTCGAAAATCAAAAATACACATCATCATCGCGGTTAAATTCGTTCAATCAAAACCAAAAATCAAAATTCCAACCCTTACCTTGCATCGTAGTCGACGACTGACAAATACCATCTCCAAGCAAAAACAGCAACACGAAATTCTTCCAAATGAAACACGTATTCATTTTAACTGCACCAACGATAACGACAATGAGACCAAATTACAATGCAATATTGCGAAAGAACTAATCACATTTCTCGTTTCAACTTGAAAAATACTCGATAACGATTTTCAAGCTACGACTCGAGCGACTGTACTGTAAATGAAACACTACAGACTACACGTAAACAGAACAAAAAAAATCGAAATATACATCAGAATTTCGCTAAGGTCAAATCACAGCTCGCAATTTAGGTGACAAACTGGCGAGAAAAAATTTGACCCAAATTTTCACATTCGCGACGTATTCGTTCGGTAAAAAATTCAGCTCGCGATGAAAATTCGCTGAACAAGTCATATACGAGTAAATTCGATCGAAGTGGGAAAAACTTACGATTCGTCTCGATTCTCAAATATCGTCAACTGTTCGAAATCGGATACGCGAACGGCGAACCGGAACCGCGTAGAAAATTATAAATCTATCTCAACGAATATTTCGCGATTTTCACGACACGACGTGATCGGTCGCAGTTGCACAGCAATAATACACCCAGCACGCTCATCAATCAACCGGCAATGGGGCGAAACTGAAACGCATCGATACTTAACGTGTAAACCGAACGAACGACTCGGACTTCACGAAACGTAAAACTAGAACCTTGAACCGACAACTGACAACTTGATAACCGGTGTAAACACCGCAGCTAAACACACAAAATAATGCGAGCACAATACTAACGACGCTACGAAAAACAGCTGATTACTATTACCCTCTCTCTTTTTTCTGCATTATTCTATTATGATTATGCTCTAGCTCTATCTTTACCACGACAAAGTTGGACGAACGATAAACGCAGTTTTGCAAAAATAATCCTGCATCGAGTACATACGAAGAACCAACTATCCTAGTGATCCCCTTTCAACCTACAGTACAGACATAATACCAATACCTAGGGTAAATTCCCTTCTCCCCTCCATGCTATTGCTGAACACAACGCGACGACGACGTAATAAAAACGAAGTCGAAAATTACGAAGTGATGAAATTAGAGTATCGACTATGGAGTACCGAAATGAAATTTTCATTATGCAATTTTAATTGTTATTTCGTGGATAGGTAGACTGGTAGAGATGGTAATTGGTAGATACTAAATAGATGAGTACAAGTAGGTAAATCAGTACTTGCCACTTCGTACCTATTTACCTCATACTCATAAGTGTTTTTTTTTTTTTTTTTTTTTTTCTTTTTATAATACTCAGACCCAGCGGTAACTCACTTGGGTGACCTCACCAAGGGGAGGTTCAAACCCTAGGAATTCTCCGCAGGGAATTTATCATCATAGTATTAACTAATTTTGACACACCGATACCAACGGTTTATACGGTGTGTTGAATTTTTGTGTTCCAGAAATAAGACGTTTTAACAGAACCTAACAATTTCTTTAATAGCCAAAGTAGTAATTTTAAAGAGAAGGTGATTATTTACATGTTTATTATATTTATTGTTTAAAAGTAACTGTCAGCCAAAGAATATGCCAAAGAGTATCCGAAGTTAATATTTAGGATCTTTGCGAAAAATTTGAAATTATAAAATTATATCTAAGGCGTAGTAATTTTAAGGAAAACCATACTGTTCGTACTGGTGTTTCATTATCTCATTGCAGAATGCGAGGAAAGTTTTACTATAGAAAGTAAGCGTATCATTAAAGTCAATTTGGTTGATATATTTTTGTCTTATATGTTCAGTATTTATACATTCAAAAATAAGGTGTACAGATGAGTTAATATTCAAAATCTGAGGGGGAAGGGGTCAATCGAAAATTTTGTTATAGCAAAAATTATTTCAAGAACTTCAACATACAACTTTACTTTGAAATTATTTTCACTCGGATCTCTTCCTCCTCTTCAATTCCACATAACACTCTGTAGATACTCATTCAAAATTAATTGACATGGAGTGAGGGGGAAGCGGCCAATTGTAAAATTTTCTCAACAGGGTGTTTATATTTTTCATGGACAATATTTCAACGTTTTCAGCCCCCCCCCCCCCCCCTCCAACATAAATGTAACTTGGAATGAATATGGGTGAGGGAGGCAAAACAAATTTTCCACATTTTCCCCTATATTTTGTGGTAAATAACTACATATTAAAAAAATATATTGAGGGAGGGGGCGAATGCCCCTTGAACCCCCAAGTTATGCCTATGCCCTCCAAGACCCCCTTTTTTTGTAACCAAAAAAATCTATACAATTTTTTTGAAGTTAAATGAATATTTGAAATTTTCAAGGGTGTAATTCGATTTCTTCCTTAAAAGGTAGATTCTTGAAATTCATTTTCATGTTCTAATGTAAGAATGATTTTTTTTACTGGAAATGAAACGAAAAATGTTCACGCAAAATATAAGTACTCCTAAAAAAATTTTATTTAACAACTCTTTCAACATAAACCCCTTTTTTCTTTTTTTTGTCCCAAAGTTTAAAAAATATTTTTATTTATTTATACTTTACTATCAAAGAAAAAAAATTATTGATCCCCAAAAATTGAAATTTTTTCATTTCAAAAGAATTTTTAAAAATTATTGTTCAAAAAAAATTTCACTTTTTTTTCAAAAATGAAACGAATTTTTTTCTTTACCAAAAAAAATTAAGAAACTTTTTCACAGAAATTTTAAAAAACATCTTCATAATTATGAAAAAATTTTATATTCAACATTTTTTTAATAAAAAAAAAAGAAAAAGAATAAAAAAGATTTTTGGGTATTTTTATTCGAAAAAATCCTGAAATTAATTCCTTCGAAAAAATTTCTACTCTAGAATACGATTTGAGATTCCTAATTTTTTTATTCCAAAACAATTTTTAAAAATTTTCAAACCGAAAAATTCGTTTTCAATTTTTTTTATTCCAAAAAATGAAAATTCATTCTACGAAAAACAGAGACCCTCCACACACCTCAGCTATGCTACGTTTTTCAAGACCAAGATACGTTTCTCAGCGGTGAAAGTAAATTGAGAACTTTTCTACTCGAAAAATTGAAATAATTTTCATTTAAAAATTTTTTAAAAATTTACTTGAAGTCTCTAGAAAATAAGAAAATTTTCATCTTCGAAATATTAAAAAAAAAATATATTCAAACCTATGAAATGAATCATGAGTTTCAGAAGGTACTCATTCCAAAAAAGTCGTTTTGAGATAATCCAAAAAAAAAAAAACTGTTTCACGCTTCCTCAAGGGATTTGAGGAAAACCAAAATGGTTAAGATGGATGCCATTAACCATCCCTCAATGGTATTCAGTGTTGACCCTTCCTCCACCCCCTACCAGAAGCTCTAGAGCACTTTGAAAATATGGAATGAAGCCCTTTCTTCAAATCACGACTCATTTGGATTTGATCCGGTAAGTTGTTTACCTAATTTTTAGTGAAAAGTAGAAATGTAATTTTTCTATTTTTTTCTCTCTAGGAACACCAAATCGAAAGTGTGCAGGAATATCCGTATTTATTTGACAAAAATGATCCTGATTACAAAAAAAGCTTAAGAAAAAAAATAAATGGCTCGAAATAGGACTTCTAATAGGTGCATCAGGTACTACCTATTGATAATGCTTCAATAACCCTACAGGGCTTACATAATATAGGTACCTACAATTTTGGCAATGTAATTTTCAGGAGAAGAATGTGAAAAATATTTTATGGAGCTACAAAAATCATATTATAGATAGTAAAAAGAAGAAGAAGACTGTAAGAAGCGGAAGTGCTGCGCCACCTTCGAATAAAGATTCATTCCGTTACAAAGAGCAAATAATGAAAATTCAAGGAGATGAAGTGATGCAACAGGCAGGTTTTCGGAAAAATAGCCGATCGTCGAGTGACTGGTACATGAAAATTGCAAGGCATAACCTGCCACCAGCACCTGATAGGCTATCATAGTAGCATCCGGCAGGCCGAGTGCTCACTCAGCCAGCCGGCCGGCCGGCACACCGACAGTGGTACCAATAAACAAAGCTACGTCCACGTGGTGTTATTTTTGGCATACAAATTTAATTACAAAGTATGTAGAATTTTAGGTGCGCGCAAAAAGAAATTCCTAGCGTTGGTGTACCAGCAAGCAAACACCGAAGCGGTATTTTTTTCTTCTCTTCGCATTCACGAGGAGGGTGTTTTGGCATTAGCGGCGTCGAGTCGATTTTAATTAGGTAAATAGCGACTATGACGAATGCATTCTTTTCATCGTCTTATGCAATTACCAAATATCAAGTACACAAGTACGGTGTATGTGTAAGATCTATTTTCAATACACATACCAACCATACTCGTTGCAAGTTTAAGTATGTACTTTGGGCGTTAATTTTAATTACCACGATATGAGCAAGCAGCATTGGCGCAAATATTTCAGCACCTACTGTTTCGTTATCGATTCTTTCGTAATATGACGACATGGCCGGAGACGATTTACCAAAAAAAGAAATGATGAGTATTTTTACTACTATTGCAGCAAAATAATTTTTTTTCAAGGCAGAAGCAGATTGATGTCTTTTTGAAAATCGCATCGTGTCGGTTGGATGCGACTATTATTATTATTTTTTTTAGCGAAAGAATTTTAAACTTGGTGTTAGCAAACCCAAACCGCAAAAATTTACCTAGGCAGACCCCTACGAGAGACAAACCGTTCGAGGGCATTCAAAAATTCTTCGGTTGTAAGATCCGCAACAATTTCAATGTGAACGGCTCTTGTTACCATACAAACGAAGAAAGACAAGTAGACTTTATAATTTTTTATCGATCTATGTTTTACCGCGTACGCAGTACTTCGTTGTACTAGCGTCATTTGTCACAATCTAGAATTTATTTTCGATTATAAAAGTAATTTTTTTGATGTAATGTGTATTTTTTTTTGATGCTTCATTTTGATTTTAGCTGTTTTTTTCAAAATGAAAAAATCAGCTAAAATCAAAATCAGCTATTAAATTTGACCCGATGGTGGGAGTGATATTTCTTGACGTTTCATGACAAAATATGACGATTGACACAATTTCGTGATTTGGTATTTCTTTATATATAACTATATGTATGTATATACAAAATTTGTTGGTGCGATAACTCGAGTTATAATTGATGGAATTAGTTGAAATTTATATCAGTGGTAGAGGATCATTGGGAATAGAAGCCTATTGAATTTGAGCAAAATCGGTTCATGGGTTCGCGAGATATCCGCGATCAAAATTTTCAAAGCTCATTAGCTCCTTAAATATGGCAGATGGGTGAAATTTGTTCATAACCTTTTTTGTAGTAGAAATCAAGATTTATTCAAAATAAAATGCAACCGTTCAAATGAATCAGTCGTTCGCGAACGATTCGTTCAAATGAACCAGTCGTTCGCGAGCGAATTAATTTCCGAATGATTAATTGATCAACTTTAAAGGTTGAAGGATATTGATATAAAATCGCAGAATTTTTTGCTTTGAATTCCAAAGCTGGAGTAGCGTTATTCAGTACATGAATGCTATTCAATAGTTAATCATCAGAATACCTACTTATTATTTTTCTCCTCTTTGTGAAAAGAAGTAAGAAGATATTTAAATCATAATTCCTATAATTGAACAAGAAAGAAACCATAGGTGTCCTCAAATGGGTGGACAGTAAAGTTGTTATTGTTGCATATAACTATATCTTATCCGGAAATACCGATCTGGGTAAAAAAGTACCTATACAAAGACCGGAAGTAGTCAGATTGTATAATGAGAATATGGGTGGTGTCGACCTCTTTGAGCTTTGACCAACTGATTAGTTTCTACAGAATTTCATACCGAAGTAGAAAATGTACAGTGAAGTTAATCAACCATGCCATTGATATGGCATGGCAGTTGTGTCGAGCCACTTGGAGTATAAAAAAAACACCACGCAAGGAATGACACTGCTGCAATTTAGGAAACGAATAGCAAAAGAATTAATGGCCACGGCTAATGGAACTTTGGTGTCAAAAGGCACTGGAAACAACACCGCCTGGCGGAAGAAATGTGTAAGTAAGAAGGCAGTTTTATATCATGTTCTATAGGCATTTTTAGGTCTAAAAAGTCTCCCAGGAAAATGTAATCTCCAAATTTTTAAAGAATCCCTTGAATTATTTATGTTTTTAAAATCACACTCAACTTTTTTCAATGAAAAAAAAAGTGGCTCACTCAATATCACGAAATGAATATTGTCTAAAATTGAGATCATTACAATTTATGAAAATAGGTACCTACGATAAGTGTAATGCTGCTATGTCGAGTCAATGGCCTACAAATTCTCAATTTTATGGTCCAATCGGTGAAAATTCGGCCTATCGAGATCAAACGAGATCCGCAGCTCAAAATTCCAGAGCAGACAATAAAAATTCTATCGCTTCGAAAGCTCCGCCAGCGAGTCAAGCCAACGAAGTGGTCACAGACGCTGAACTATTAGATAAGGCAATTAATTCGCCTGACGTTATGACTTATGAGTATACCTATAGTCCAGGGAAATTAGCCATTTTACCTGGAACAAATTAGGGGAAAAGATTTTTTTTCACAAAGTTACTCAGAAATGTGTCCTTTTTAACATATGTGACCCTGCCCCAAGAAAGGGACCTTATGGCTAAATTTTAGATTTTGGGGTTTTTGTGATTTCGGACACTTCAGACCTTCCTCTTTCCAATGAAAGTGGTCCCAACGTTCTATCTTCAAAAATGACTGAGATGTGGACACTTAAAGATATAATCTTATGCTTTTTAGTAGTTTTTATGAAGTTTTCGTGGCTTTTATCCCTCATAGGAAAGAAATCACTTGAGCTACGGTTTTTTAAATGTGATTTTCGAATTTAGCAGGTCAAAATACCCTTATATCACAAAGTTGAAAAAATTTTCCATCACAATTTCATTTTAGTCATTTTTTGCTCCTCACTGCGGCACCACTGATATGGTGATGAAAAATTTCAAAATTACTTTTTTTTTATTACACTTGATGGTAACATTGATTATTTAAAGATTCAAAATGATATCTTGAACTGAACCAGAGTTATACACTTTTAAAACATAATTGATTGTTTCTGAAAAACATGATTTTAGCCATAAGGTCCCTTTCTTGAGGCAGGGTCACATATATAAAATCCACCGAAATTCCCGCAGTGCTTCACCCCCAAAATTCACATTTCTCCCCAAAAATGATTTTCCACGTTTATCTTGGCTCCTAATTGAGCTACAGGAAAAAAGTTGAATCAAAAAATGTTTAAGATTTGGATTTCGAACAAAAAAGATCATTAGCATTTTTTTGATACGAGCAGTAGAACCCCACAAATTATTTTCAAAGTTTGCAAGTGAAGGGAAATTTGGTGTTGCAGAGGTGAGGTTACTTTGAACATGACAATCTTCAAAATCCAGCATTAGATGAGATGGAGAATTTTAACGAACCTGTCGATGGTAATCTCAATTTCGAGAATGAGAACAACGCCAAATTTTTGAAGTAAGTAATTTTTTGCAATTTTTAGGAGAAATCTAAATTTAAAAAATTTCAACTATAAGCATGAACAAACGTGACCTTCCTAAAAGAAATCCTAGTTTATTGTCTCTCAGTCCTTAAAATTTGCAAGCAAAAAAATCCTCAACTTTTACATCCGAGGATATTAGTATCATCTCAATAAAAAAATACAACTCCAGTTTTGGCAGAAAAAGAAAACTGTACCAAAATTTCGTTCAAAGTCAAGAAAGCGCGAACTTACGGATAAACTTCACACACCTCGATAAATTATAGCCCTTATTCGTTTCGCAATACTGGTTCCACGATATAAAAATATTTCGTACCATTGATAAGGTCAAGATAAACAAGCCAACTCGGCGTAAAAATTGTTATCGGATAAAAATGTCAAAAAGCATTCGCCCTTTGAAGCGAATTCAAAGCTCGCACACGTACACGATAAGGTATACCATCTCGCTAAAGCCACGAAGAAGAGGTGTACGAGCAGAGAGAAAATCAAAATTCATCCTTTGAATACTAAACACGTCTCACTGGCCAAGTGCTCTTTTACTTCTACACATCCACATATAGTCACATATTCCACCTACACAGCTACATATATGATCGTATGCATAATTTTATACGTCGTAGTGAAGTTTAATAGCGCACGAGTACAAGGTATACCCAGCTCCGTACAGGAGCAGTGTATACCTATACAACATTACCTTTCAGAAACACTAGGAGAGCCGAGGTGGAGCAGGGAATACACAGCAGCGCGTATACTTTGTGAATATGTCGTAGCCACGAGATTACGGGTGGTATTTGATTCAAAATTATGAACGTTTTGCGGCGCCGGAGACGTACAGTAGTAGTAGCAAAAGCTTAAGGCCAATGGTGGTTTGATATTCATTACAAAGGTAGAACAACTCCAGTTCATTGAAATGTAAAAGGGTTAAAACTTTATATATTGTATAAGTGTGCGTGAGAACCGCAAATACCCCTTGCACTTTGGATGCTCAACGTGGGTATTTTACGAGCTTTCATAATATACTCCGCCAAGGTATTCGGTCCACTTTACGACTATGGCTCTAGCCGCGTATTGTTTCGCCTCTCTCTCTCCTTCACTCGCTAACACCCCATATATCCTGGTGTGATTTTAGTATAAAGCTGTACTCGGCGGTGTTAAGTACCTGTAAGGTTGGGTGTTTTTTCTACCTCCTGCACCCCGCCTATTCATTTCCCACGACATAGTCTTTGAATAAGACCTAGTCAGGATTATTGTTTTCAGCGATGGTAATCCGTTAATGGTTGCTGGATATGGGGATTTAATAAAGAGGTGATCGTTCTGCGTTGAACATTTCGCTGCTTTACCAACAAATCTTGGTTACACTCGGGGTATTATTCTTAGATGGTGGAATATTTAATTATGAGCAAATACTAGAAACATGAACCATTTCCAACTAAAGTAAATGATATTTGATGTGATGAACAGATGTACGAGTATTATGGTTTCATTGCAACCCCAATCATCGCTATGCAGTATATTGCTTGCACACCTCCTTATTCACCAGACTAAGGCCCGTATTTTAAAAATTTGCTTAAGCAAACATTGTCCTTAAGGCGAGGCGATTTTACACGTATCGTGTCAATTTACATCGAGCAGCCATTTATTTGTATGGATAAAATGAACAAAACCACTTGGTTTGTGTCAAAACGCCTCGCCTTAAGTATAAGGAAATTTTTAAAATACGGGCCTTAGTTCCCTCAGATTGTGGACTCTTTTCTTATCTCAAAACAATGCTAGAAGGAGAATGATTCAACACGCGAGAGAATCTCGTTTCTATGCAGTCGACAAAATCTTTGCAAATTTGCAGGGTAAAGACATCTACAACAAAAAATCAAAGAACTCTTCTCTAGATAATTATTATAAGAAATGTATTTAGCAAGATGGTTTATACCTATGTTGAAAAGTACAGAATTTCTTCACGAATCTGATGTTTTAATAAATTTCACAGCTTAAAGTCACATAAACGATAGTAGTCCAGTAAAATTAGACATCCATAGGGAAAAGTTCCTCGGCAAGCTGAATTTTGGTATACGGGTCCATTATGATGCCCTAAAAACGAATCCGAGTAGTCCTGCCGTGTCCTCCGCGGGCTTCCTCCCCTAATTGTGGATCTTAGCCCCCTAAATCTCATTTTTGGCTTATATCTGCTAAAGTATTGACCCTAGCATTAAAATGAGGTCTATAAATTTTAATCTACGTAAAATTTCCTATCAAATGATATATAGATGATTTTCCAAACACCAGGGGGGGGGGTGGAGCCACAATCGTTCAAAAGGAGGGATTTTTTTTTATGGTTTTGTGGACTGCCGGGTGTGCCGTGGTGCACATGATTTTTTTTCAGCAATAACAACCGGGTGTGCTGTACTGCACACTGGGGTTTGGGAGACCCCTATGGTGGGGGTGATGAATAATCGAATTTATTGCCGATAATTTTGATACTGTTCGTGAATGTTTTGATACCTTAGAAGCTAAAATTGACAGTGCTAATGAAACAAATGAAGAAATGCTAAACGATTACTCCTTTCATATCTTGTGGCACCAGCCAGCTCTCCGATTGACGCCTCAGTCTTGGAGAGGTCTGCTGAACTCATCGAGGGGAAGTTCCCTGCAGACCTCCTGGCCGACTTCACAGGGGCAGAGGGCCCTGCTCCTCAGATTCCTTACGAAGCCGTCGCATTTCATCTGCGGTCCTGCGATAATCGCAGCGCCCCAGGCTTGGGCGGGGTCTCATATAAAACCCTCAAGGCGCTCAACATTACTCATCCCGATGTCTTGCATGCTCTCTTCAACTGTTGCCTGCGACGCGGCTATTTTCCCAAAGCCTGGAAGAGGGGCAAAGTGATCTTTGTCCCCTAACCTGAGAAAGACCCACGCACATTCAACGCCTACAGACCAATTACCTTACTTCCGACAGTGGGTAAGCTCTTCGAAAAACTGATCAAAGCCCAGCTGGAAGACTTTGTGGAAAACCATCAGCCACTACATCATAAGCAATTCGGAAATCGACAGTGCTAATGAAACAAATGAAGAATGCTAAACGATTTCACATTTTACTCTTTTCATATCTTGTGACATACGCATTGTTTTCATTGCCTGATAATTGTCTTTTTTCAGTTTCTAGAAATGACTGTGAAACAGTTGGATATTGAAAACAATAAGATTCCAAAAGACAGCGATTTATATGATAGTATCAATCCGATTGTGGGCGGGATGATAGAAGCAGACAAGACAGTGGAGAATTGATACTGTAAGTAGCTAACGTACCTATTGAATTTTTGATTTTTCACCCTGTTATGCTCAGGGCTCCGAAACCGGAACAGGAACCGTTTGAAACCGAAAAAATGAAGGTTTTCGGTTTCAGAACCAAACTGGTAAAATACTGAACCAAAATAATCAAAAAATGATTTGGTTTCGGTTCCTCTAGGAAAAATTCAGATTTTGGACTATGTTAGATTTCTCGATTTGGAATTACTGAAGAAAGAGTGTCTTGTCCACATGTAATGGATGATGAGAGAAGATTATGGTTCGATAGTGATTTTTTACATCTAACCTTTCGGACTTCGGACAGCATTATTTCTCGACCCAAGATTTAAAGTATTGTTGTCAGAAACTCAAAAAAATTTTGTGAAAGAACAATTATTTCAATTAACGAAGGGAATTGAAGAAATTGAAAAGAATTCTGGTTAAAAAGCCAAATCGGATGAATTGCTTACTGACGAAGAAGAAGAACAAATTACAATTTCCTCGTGTAATTTTTTAATAATGAACTTTTTTTGTTTTACTGTAGGTTAATCCAATAAAAAATAATTGATTTACGTCTTACTATCGTGATGTTTCAGTCGAACTATAGAAAAATGTTCGAAGAACAACAAGCTGAAGAGACAGCAAGTTTGAAAGCCAGATTAAACCAGTAACCACATAATTAATGAACTCATTATTTTTGCAATTATTAGGTATATAATAATACGGTCTGTTCATGGTAATAAACTCCTGAATTATCTCTGCAGCTTCTTTAGTCAGTTTTTTTTTGGTCATTCCGTATAGAATTTTTTGAAGTTCTGATCCTGAGGCTGTCATATAGTTATTTGAGAAAAATATCGTAGCAAGTAGTCGCTCAGAAGACTTTCTGTTATAACCAAGTACAACCTGGCTTTCAGAGTCAGTTTGGTTTCAAAAGCATACCAAAACCGATAGAAAAATTGTGTTTAGGTTCTTATTGGTTCCAGTTTTGGAACCGAAACAAGCTGAAACCGGAACCGGAATCAATATTATTTCGGTTTCGGAGCCCTGGTTATGATTCAACTTTCATGTTTTTACGTAACAGCAAAACACCGAGATGAAACTTACATAAAAAAGATGTACTCGTATCAGAATTTTCAATGAACAACTGAATCAAATTCTACAAGATCATGATCTTAACGCCTAAATGGAAATGAAAACAAACCCTAACCATATGCGACTTTATAACTTTACCCAAAATTCAACAAACGTACCTACCCTATCCAACAAAATCCTATAACGAAGGGCAACCAAATATTGCGAAAATTCTAGCTGACATTTTTTGATTTATGAATCTCGCCGGCGAATCCGATTAAAAACTTTTAAAAAATATTTCGGTCCGCGAATATATACGTATAGATTCAATTCTATGCACGATTTGTATACATGAGCTCGCACCATATGACAATGAAAGCTATACCACGCTTTTACAGACCCAGCTTCGTGCCACGTTGTAGAAGTTCGAGAAAGACGGGAGGAGGAGAGGGGGGTTAACCGTCGCGCCGATTCGATGAAAATTCAAAAAACCATACAGCCGCGTGGAAAGTCTACACTACGGTGGAAAAATGAATTGTTTTAAAAATACCTAACCTACCTAGATAGGGTCGTATATTTACAGAAATATCCAACTTAGGTTACATATACGTACGAGTACATTGCTATGCAGCGAGAAATCGGGGGCCGGGCTGAGTATATGGTTATTTCAAACCATATAGCATTACAATAGCACATTTTAATGACAGTTCAAGTTTTCAACCGTTTTGACATATTAATTAGAAATAGTTTCGTTTGAAAATTTACGATGTATAACCGAACGTCATTTTATAAATGTTAATAAATAACTGAAGCTGGGTGAGATGCGCCAATATGTGTACCGGTAACCTCTGCACTGCGCATCACATACACAATGGAAACCACTTTTTGACGGAAAGCTCGCAGCTTATGGAAAGAGCAGCGCGATACAGGTGCACAAAGTCTTCCTGTATATGCCATAGACAGAGCGGGCTGTTAATCAAAGTAACTCGCTAAGTATAGTAGGTAGAGGTGCTGTAGCTTTAGGTACACGAAAGTCTACCTTGAAAAGTGAATTTTCACTCGACAAAAGCCCATCAGAGTTTATTTTCGGCTTATAGAAGTTATGACGACGTTAATGGGGAGTGAGACGCGAGGCAATGTGATGAAGAATGTACTAACAGACAAGGTGGCAACTGTTTAGTTGTATTAAGATAAGCCCTGTAGTCGTGTTGACAATAAGTTTCAAATTAGATTACATATACCTATGCTGAGATTTTCCTGAATTTTGAACGGAGCACGACGTAGAAAACGCGAACTTTGCTGGCGTTTTGGCGGGTATCGCACAATTAGAATTCGGCAAGTGTTACGAGTTTAATCATTTGGACATATTTTTAGTCTACTCACGTCTAAACTATTGTAAAATTGATCGAATCCGCAAAACATTGAAAAATTGATTTTAGGGAAGTGATAATGGTGAAATGTGTTTTCAAGGTCACACAATTCATACAAAAGTCATACAGGTGAGCTAAGTACGGGTATTTCGCAAATTAGATTTTTTTTAAACAAAAGTTGTAGATTGAAATCAGGAATAATTTTGATTATTACAAAAATTTTGATGAGACCCCACCATTCACTCAAATTTTGAATAAGTGAAAAGAATTAGTAACCCAAACACAGGGAAGGGATTCAAAATATTTCGATTTTGACTGTATCCTCTTCAGTCCCCTACCTTTGTTTGGATGGAGCTCAAAAATTTTCAGGTGTTAGAGTGAAAAAACCACGTTGAGTTCGTCGCTATAGTCTTACAAAAAATAGACTCTCGAGAAATTTTTGGTAGAAGCAGGTGCCGAAAGTTTCAAAAAATCATTCCAAATTTCAAGTCACTTATCCTCCACCCCTCACAAAAAAAAATCAAAAAGAAATCAATAAGGCGTTAGAAAATGAATCACTTGCTACAAAAAAAAAAAATCAGAATTAAAAAATAAACCCCTTACTCCAAAAAACTCTTCACTTGAAGAAGAAGGTCCTCAAAAATGAGGCCATTCCTCCAAAAAAAAAAGCTCATACAAAATGAAAATTTGGTCATACTCATACCAAAGTCATAAAAGTCACACTTTTTGACTCAATTTGAAAAATTTCAATTCCATTTATTTCGAACACAATTGAGGATTTTTTTTATTATAATAAAGTTTCATATACCGGGTTCCTAAGAATATGTTGACCACCTACGTCATCGATCTACAGATCAGCCAATCAGGTAACTAGAAATGGTTATCTCATTGCTCTGATTGGTTGTTGTTATCTAGGTGGTCAACATATTCTTAGGAACCCTTCCACATTTTTTCATTTCAAAGAGTAATAAGATATTTTTTCATTCTAAAAACTTGAATTTTTTGATTCCAAAAAATTGAGAAAATTTTTTCATTCCAAAAAAAGGAAAAATTATAGAATTTTTTCATTCCAAAAATTTTAGTAGATGGTAGACAGTTAGACACACGATATGTCTGCCACAAAACCATTTTTAATTCCGAAAGATGCTGGGCCTACGACTAAAAAATTCAGGATGAGCCAATTTCGTTTCCTGAGGTCCTGGCACCAACCAGGAGATAATTTTTTCTTTCTTTTTTTGTAATTATTCACTCGAGACAGTTACGTTTCATTTAGTATCAAAATATTTTTTATTATTTTTTTTCTCTAAAAAACAACATAACTTACTCCTGAGGAAAATTACAAAAAAATTAGTAGGAGCATTTTGATAGAAAATTTAATTGGGAACAATTTTAGTTTGAAGAATTTTTCTCTAAAAATGATTGTTTTCCTGGATTTATTGAAAATACGTTAAAAATTGATATTTTTTCTTCAGTTTTGTTGATAATTTTTGATTTTCTGACTATGTGAAAAAATCTTTCATACAAAAGTTGTTCCAATTTAAATTTCCCACAAAAAAGTATTCTTTCAATCTTTCTCTCAGATGAACGTCAACAAATCGGTAGAATAAAAGCTCATATTCCTAATCGTTACGGTCCTGTAGCGGACGAAGCTAAAAGACGCGGTGATCGTCAAATGCTAATCGACGAGATCAATGAAAATGAAAACGATGTCGAATTAGAAAATCTATTCGAACACGAGCAGCGAGAACATCGTTTTAATCAAACTCCGAATAAAACCACCGGAGCAATTCCATTCGAACTGGCCACTGGTCTTCCTGGTAGTTCGTGGTCTTCAACCGCACCATTGATCTCATGATCACAATAAATCGACAAAAAACTCAAGGTGGTACCACCGACCAGATGTTTAATCTATTAGAATGTATAAATGATTACATAAGCAATCAGTTGGACGTCCTGAGAGCGAGCATAAATGAGCAAACATTCAATTCCTTAATAAAAAAAATGAAAATCGTAACCGATGCGGGGATGAAATATTAGATCACCTTATGCAAATATTTTGCGAGAAAAAGGTGGAGTGATAATTTAGAATTGGACCCCTTAATCCTCAAGTGGTCAAAGTTGAAAAATCGACGAATAAAGCTTCAACTTCTTTACTCGTAAATTAAATTTTCCTACCCATACGTGTTTTGATTTTTTTTTTGTACACTTGTAGGTATATGTTATGTTACGATTTTTTCCCCGAGTTAAAACTTATTACTTGTACTTTCTAAAATAAATGTTCGTTTTTTTTCTCAATTTTTGTGTTCAGTTCGTTCCTGGCCATAAATTCAAAGAGATTAAAAATTAAAAAAAAAAAATTATTTTCGAATGCTGTTGAATTAAATTAATCCTAAAATAATGTATTATACCATCAACTTGTAAATTCGTTGAAAAATTGAAACGTTTTCAGATTTCTTGCAAAAATAAATAAACCCTGCAAGCCCAATATATCAACTTGGAAAAAAAAAAACGAGGAAACCCCAACAAAAATTAAACCTAAACTATAAAAAACGAGACTAGAATACGAAGCAAAAGCTCGGGGAAAATTTACATCCGACGAAATCCCGACGATATCTATTAGTCTGGCGCGTAGAGAAACATGCTGCTTGCGTCGATAATGCGGAAAAATAATATACTTACCGCCGAGACCGCAGACCAGAAGAGTAACTCACGTACACATAAAAGTACAGCAAGTTGAACCATATTTACTTGAAGTTGGGATAGCCACGTCATAAAATACCAATTTTTTCTCTCTCTCTCGTTCATCCCGCGTAATTCGGAGGTACAAATACATCCATAACCACTGTGAATACGAATGCAGCGCGAATATTTGTATTGAAAGATGAAAAGCTATTGGGATTCGTAGAATTGATAACATACTCGACGTGATAATTAGTTTATAAATATGCGGAGACGTCACACCGCCCGGGGAGGTGACCGCGATGCGGTATTCGACCCCGGTAATTATTTTACACATTGTATAGATGCGTTTATTACGCCGAGAGATATCTCATTAGATGTGTAAAAATATCGGTAGTCGATAATTAATCGGTGTTTTTCATTTAAATTAGCGTAGGTGCCTTACAAGACATGGCAGTGTAAATGAAGAGAAATAATTAGAGCATTAAATTTAATAATCGAGTCGATCGATTGAAATGGCGAATATTTTGTATGTATTATCTTGGGGTCTATCCTTAGTTAGATAGGGCTGATAAATTGTTCATTAAGCTTTTTCTTCATCACGTACGCTTTTTTAGCTGATAATTAATTAATCAGAAAAGATGTGCTTGCATTTGGTGGTAATTTACTCAGACTATTTATGGCGTTAATGATGAAAAATTGAAATAATTCGCGGTTTTTGTAATTAGAAAATCTCGTCTAATTTCTTCGAATATTAAATAATTATGTAAAATTCACCCTGTTGGTTGAATTCAATAGTCGACAAAAAAAACACCACCATTTACCAAATTAGTCTAAATTTACATTTTTTTTCTAGCCCCGAGCTTCTTTGGAATTGCTTCTAAAATTGTTTCGCATGTTTTCTTCTTTCGATAGTTTATCTATATGTAGTTTTTTTCGTGGCTGGGGAGCGAAAGCTGTAAAAAAAATTACACCTCGAGGCATCTTTCTCGATTACCACCAGTTACCCAAACAAACTATGTTCAGGGGTCCAACCGTAGATATTCCATTTTCAACCAAGTCTCTCTTATCAAAACTACAGTTATAGAGAAAAAGTTATTCGATATATTTTCAGAAAAAAAAGATTGTTGTTTCACCTGACACGTGTGCACAGAATTTCGGTATCTGTTCGAAATTGTCTGCTGAGTTATTAATTCGACGTCGTTAAATTTCAGTTTGCCCGAGTAAAATTCTTCGTCTTGTTTTTTCAAACTTCAACCCGAGATGCGAGAGTTTTATTAAATTTTAGAAAATTTACCTAATTTAAACAGGTTGGTGAAACAGTCTCGAGGTATTAAATTTTTCAGCTATACTTAGAAGCATTCTCGTGGTCTTTTTTTATTCATTTATTTTTCAAATTATTAACGAACGTCTGGAGAAATTCGACAAAGACCTATAGATTTTATTGTAACTATACCCGATAAACACACCGTGTGCTATTCGTATGCTAAAATAGCAGATACGAAAATCGCGGTCTATTCGCATACGAATAGAATGCGAAATCAACGTGAAAATCGAGGAAAATCTTCTGAGGTAAATTCGTATACTATTTGTGAACGAATATCGTGCTAAAATCGCATTGGGAAACGTGCAGATATTTCATACGATAGTAGTGCGATATTCGCCTACGAATCGTATACGATTTTGGCGACAATGTCTTTCAATATTTTTTATGAACGAGAGAAATCATTTTCAAGCATGAACGTGTATACTTGAGATTGTTGCAGTGACTTATCAACAATAAACTGGATATTTTTCTAGTTTTATTAATTTTGTTGGGGATTTTGTGTTTTGATTGATGTTTTTTCTTCTTTTTAAATAAAAATCCCAATGATTTGATCAAAATGACAAGAATGGAGACGAAGATTGAGTTTCTTGGACGACATCCACTCAGCAGTAAGTCAATTATTTTGAATGTATATCTGTTTGTGATCGTGAATCTGTGTGAAATGAAATTTTATCAAATCGTACGTACGTAAAAATTTTCGACGTCTTATCAGTGTTATAAAATTTTTCAATTGTTTCTCTACCTTCTCCTGTTTGAAGCAATATAAGTATTTTGGCGAAATTAGAAGGAAAGGAGGAGTCAAATCGAAATTTTTATAATAATCTAAATTATTTCTAGGATTTCAATCTACAACTTTTGTTTGAAAAAAATTTCAGTTGGGCCAGCCCTTCTTCCCTCTCACGATTGATAAATGTTTCAAACAAAAGTAGTAGATTGAATTCTTGGAAATAATTTTGATTTTCATAAAAATTAAGATTGGACCCCTCCCTTCCTTCCTTCCTTCCTTCTAATTTCATCTAATACTACGTAGATATTTATTATTCAAAATAGAAGAAGGTATAAGGTCCATAAAAAAATTTCATGGAAAAAGTTGTAAATTGAAATACCTACGCCCTACTTATTTATCAAACACCACTACTAGGTAGGTCAAAATATTTACCATTCGGCATAATTTCATTTTACACAGATTTGCGATCACAAATAAGATGTATTTTCGAAATAATTAACTTACTGCTGAGTGGAAATCGTCAATATATCATTTGGCTGCATTTTAGAAGCGAATTTCGAACGCTAATCGGCAGAGAATTAACAGCGAATAGAACGCTACATTCGCTGCTAATTTCGGGCACTATTAGCGTTCGAAAGTAGCCGCTAAAAAATCGGAATTTTTGATATGCTAATAGTACGCTATTTTCGTATGCTATTCGTACATATGCGATAGATGCGAATGTAGCATTCTATTAGCACGCGATTCGCACACGGTGTGTTTACCGGGTAGACTTTATTGTTATCCAAGTGTTGGACACGAGAGGTTCTCGAGTCATTCACCCTCTTCATTTACATTTTTCAACATACACTTTGTATTCATGAAATAATGTAGGGTCTACCATCAGCGTAAAATCAAAAAGCATGACTTTTGCAAGGCTTTTTCAAAATGAAAGATGTTTCCAATTTTAAAGAAAGATCATTGCTGTTTGAAACAGGGTGTCTTGACTTTTTTTTTTGAAAATTCCTGACTTTTTCGTGACTTTTTTCATTAACAATATTTCTACTTTTCCAGGAGGTCCCTTCCGGCAAAAGCGTTAAGGGGGGGGGCTATAATTTTTTTTTTTTTTTTTTTTTTTGTTGAATGCATAGAGTTGACGAGCGGAATTTTCTAAGACCTTTGCATGACGTCAATTTGATTTTTCATCTATGAAGTTTTGAAGAAAAATTGAAAACCCTAATTTCATCTTGCTTTTTTTTACAAAAAAAATTAATTTTTGATTTTTGAAAAATAAAATGCATGGAGTATTCAAAAAAAAAAATTATATTCATTTTGCATTTTAATGATGTCATTTTGTAGAAATTATTGATAAATTTTTTGGAAAATCAAAAATTTTAAGCGTTGAAATTGGAGAAAAACACGACTTTTTCTTAATGCCTCGTTTCCAGAAAAACTATGCAACCCACGAGGTTTTTCATCAGAATGTTTTTTATTCAGTACAGTCTGGTCTCTAGTCTGACGAGAGGGTTTTGCGAAATTCCTACTTTTCCCCCTGATTTTATCTAACTTTCTTATAAATTTCATCTTAGTATTCCATTCAACTCGAAAGAAGTCGTCGGCAAATTATAATTTCGCGAAACCCTCTCGTCAGACTACAGACCAGACTGTACTGAATAAAAAACATTCTGAGGAAAAACCTCGTGGGTTGCATAGTTTTTCTGGAAACGGGGCATTAAGAAAAAGTCGTGTTTTTCTCCAATTTTGACGCTTAAAATTTTTGATTTTCCAAAAAATTTATCAATAATTTCTACAAAATGACATCATTATGAATATGATTTTTTTTTTTGAAAACTCCATGCATTTCATTTTTCAAAAATCAAAAATTATTTTTTTTTGTAAAAAAAAGCGAGATGAAATTAGTTTTCAATTTTTCTTCAAAACTTCATAGATGAAAAATCAAATTGACGTCATGCAAAGGTCTTAGAAAATTCCGCTTGTAAACTCTATGCATTCAACAAAAAAAAAAATTTATAGCCCCCCCCTTAACTTGGAAGAAATATGGGAGCAAAAAAAAATATCCTCATTTTTCCTTATATTTTGTGGTAAATACCTAGCTATTAAAAAAATTATTGAGACCTGGAAAGAAACAAAAAATCTTCAAGCAAAAGATTTTCCTAAAAAAATTTTTAACAACTTTTTCAACAGAAAAACATGTTTTTTATGGGGTTTTTTTCGTCCCAAAGTTTAAAAAATATTTAGTTTTTTTCATTTTGGAAAATTTTTAAAATAATTATTGTTCAAAAAAAAATTCCAGTTTTTTTCTAAAATGAAAAGAAATTTTTTCTTCGCAAAGAAAACATTGAGAAACTTCTCCACAGAAATTTAAAAAAATATCTTCACATAAGAAAATTTTATAAAATCTTTTCTCAAAAAATAAATAAAATAAATGGATATTTTTTATTCTAAAAATCCTGAAATTTCTTCTTTCGAAAAATTTATACTCCAGAAGATTTGAGATTTCTCTATTTCAAAAAAAATTAAGTATTTTTTTTTATTCCAAAAAAAAATAATTAAAAAAAATGTTGACCAAAAAATTCGTTTTTCTTATTACATATTCCAAAAAATGAGATTTTTTCTCCAAAAAACAGAGTCCCTCCACCCAAAAAAAATTAAAATATTTTCATTTTTCTGAAAATTGAAAAAAAAAATCCAAAAAATTGAGATTTTATACTCAGAGTTTGAAAAGTATTTTTACTCCAAAATAATTCAATTCCAAAAACGATAAAATTCAGATTTTTGATTTTTTTGTAAGTGAAAATTTTTTCGAAAAAGTCTAAAAAATATTTTCACTTCAAAAAAATTGGGAATTTTTTTTCAACGATTTGTACAGCAACTTACCTAAACCTATAGTGGCGTGAAAATGTTTTTTTTTTCAAAACAATAGGGACTTTCGAAAGTGACGTCAAATTTCTCGATGGTGGAAATTGGCATGAAATTGGTTATCAAAATTTCGACGATATTATACTAGAGCTTTTAATAAAACATCGACGTTTTGGGAAAATTGATGAAAATTTCTACCAGCAAGAGTGTAAACAAACAAAAAAAATCACGTGATTGGTAGTCCCTATTGTTAAAACTTTTTTGTACCAGAATTTTTTTTATCCCACATTTTTTTTTTCATTTAAAGAAATGATGATTTTTTCCAAAAAAAAAATAAAGATTTCCCTCCCTCTGAAAAGAATTCCAAGAAAATTAATTTTCTTCTTCAGAGAAATCACAATAAGTATTTTAGACCTACTTCTTTTTTTATGACTTTTCCATGACTTTCATGACCCATTTTCAAATTTCATGACTTTCATGACCGTTATCACCCTGTGAAAGCAGAATCTCACAGGTTGTTTTTTTTCTCTTCAAAATATAGATTTACTTTTATATCATTACATCTTTCGTTCAGTTGAACGAATCAAACCTTTCTTAAAAAATATAGAATTCATTAGGCCTGCCAAGGAGTATATTTTCGTAATGTGGAAGGAAATTTTTCAACGAAAGCAGAGCACAAAATACTCATAGTAAAATTTAATACTCGACAAAATATAACCTTTTGAAAACTAGTTATAATGTAATGCACAAATTTGAGTACGCGAGACTTGTTATACCTACGTATTTTGTAAAACGTCAAAAACACATTCAAGAAGCGAACGAAGGAAATAACGATAAAGTAAATAAACCACCGGTTGACTTTTACGATTAGCGCGTCAGCATTTCCATAATTAATTTCCAAACTATGTAATAACCTAATTAAATTACACTGTTGACCTTTGGTAAAGCCACTTGAAATATTTACCGGCGACAAAGTGCACAGCCACCCGATGTTTACATTCCATTCGTATATATAATATATAAATATAGTACGTATATATAAAATGGTACGAAAAAGACCACAAACGCAACGTACTGTTACATGGAAATAAATCTAATATATATAAAAAAAAAAAAAAAAAACTGCCACCAATTACACACGTGCTTCCGCCCAAACCGCAAATGAAATTACCCGTACGAAATTTATTAACGCGATTTTCGTTCTTTTGCTAGACACACCAACACGTCCCACTGTGGTGGAAATTTTTAACGCGTTAAGTATATAGAGTTGGCGTGATGAAATGCAATTTAAAAGCTGCCAGCTAAGTCAACCATTCATCAAATTACGCGAAATACCCGCCTAGCTCGTTGCTCGTGTAGTTTAAATGGCATAGAAATACGTATGAAATCTGCCTGTTTTGCCATTTTCACTTAATTTGAAACCAAAGGTGCTCGTTCTCGAATGGAACTGAATGAAGGAAGTAAAACCGAAATTCTCGAAGCTTTTGAAACTTATCTTATATGTTTCGGTTTTGGCGTAGTCGTAGTGTAATTAAAACTCAACGATTTTCTGAGGTAGATTCTAAGCAATGTGGATTTTTATCGGTTTGAATTTAACCACTAATGAAATAGTTCACCTTCCTTTCTATCCGTCTATACGTTTTTTCAATATTATTTTTGACGCAGAGACTGTAGTTTTGAAAGGAAGAGCTTGCGTAGCTCTAAACTGCTCCAACAATAAAAGCAAATGCCCAGAAATTTCTTTTTTCTCTTTCCCAAAAAATGGTGAGGACAGGTAAAGCAAATGCATACGTTGAATATTGATCAATGAATTTATTTGATTTGAGATTTTAATCGTCAATATGTCATTGATTTCCCCTCTAGAAAGATCGAAAGGATGGGTCAAAAATAGCAGAAGAGAATGATTTAAGATACAAAGCTAATTACTTCCAAGTAAATAAGTTTAAAAATTCTCAACGAAAAGGTTTAAATCACAATGCTACACCAATCACCCTGAACTTTTAGCTGTGAAAAAAAATCCATTAAATCGTGTACCTATTTGGAAAAAAAATGATAGGTAAGTACATATTTTTTTTAATAAAGTTGCTTAGTGGCTGAAACTGCAAGGTAGTAAATTCCTCTCCAAAATTTTTCATCTTTTCAAAAAATACTATTTTCTCAAAAAAAAACTCGAAAATTCACATAACCTACTTATTTTGAATAAAGTTGCTAACTGGTCAAAACTAAAAGTTGGTAGATCCCCCGCCAAAAAAAAATTCTCATCTTTTCAAAAATAGATTTTTTTGAAAAAATACAAAAAATCATCTACATTTTTTTTCAAAGGAAACAATTTCAAAACTTAGTTGAAAAAAAAATCGAAAATTCCATCAAAAAATTGTCTAAAATTTTTTTTAGAAATTTGTTTTGAAAGATTTTCCTAAAAAAAAAATCTCAAGACATCTGAGCCTGAAATTTAAATAATACTGTAATTATTATTTCAATTGGACTTTACTATTCTTCTTCAGAAAAATACGGATTTAAAAAAAATAAAAAAATCTGAGAATATTTTGTAAAATTATTAAAAATACTTTGAAAAAATTTTGACTGTTTTTTGTTAAGTCAGATACTACATATATACTTAATATTCAAAATTGGAGGGGAGAGAGGGATCCAATCAAAATTTCTGTAATAGGTAACTAAAATTATTCCCAACACTTTAAGCTACAACTTTTGTTTGAAAATTTTTTCAATTGGACCCCTCCCACGTATTCTGATTTTGCTAAAGGCTCGTTGGTTACGTATTAAAAATTGAAGGGGTGGGAAGGGAGGGTTCATTAAAAACATTTTTTAATTGAGCGAGGAATTCAATTGAAAAAATTTTCAAACAGCAGTTGTAGCGCAAAGTCCTAGGAATAATTTTAATTATTACAAAAATTTCGATTGGACCCCTCCCTTCATTCTACTTTAACTTTGAATATTAAGTATCTATGTAGTACCTGAATTCGCAAAAAACAGTCAAAAGGTTGGCTCGCTCCCGATTTTGGCCGAACAAACTGGGAGGTACATAGTATTTTTTGTTAATTTAAAAAAAAAGATTTTTTCCAGGGAAATTTTTAAATAGGTAAGCATTTCCTCTCAAAAAACATTTTTTTAGACAATGGCATCCTCAAAAATCACTTTCTGATTTTTGTCTCCTTTCCTCCGCCATTCTACATCTACACAGATATTTTTGAAAAAAGTTAAGAGTCAAATTTTGACTGGTACCAACTTGAAATATCCCAGCAAACAATATTTCAAATTATGTCATTTCCTTATTTTATTCACTCTATTTTCCAAATAATAATAATAAATCCAAGTGTTTCTTATAGTGCAATAATTGTTTTATCTCCACCGCCCTCTAAAATCAGACGTGGTGGCCTAATCTCTAAAATCCTGAATTGGGGTGTATAAGTTTAATGTAAATCTTCCCTATTGTGCTGAATAATAGGGTGTTATGTCCAAGGCGTCAGCTATATTCCCCCCCCCCACCACCCAATTATAAAGAAAATGGCATCAATAGAATCGAACAACTGAGCCCTGTCGAATAAAGATCCAGTGAACACCGTTTCCCTTAAATTAGCTATATTCAAGTACTACTTTCTGAAAACTCTCAGCTGGAACCTTCGATCACGCACAGATATAATCACACATATCTCAATAAAAAGACAGACAAATCGCCAACCTCAGGCATGAAAAATGCTGCAAAAGTTCATATCTTCTGAAATTAATAGCCGACTAAATTATTTCAGGGGTAACGTTGCTGCTGCTGTTTCCAGTTCGTCGAGAAGTTCACATTTGATTAATTTCACTATAATTATTGAAACTGTCGCACGCGCTGAATACCTCGCACATCTTTACAACTTCACAGTTCATACAGATCGCGTGTTAAGCGCACACCATACACTTCCAACTTAAATTTTCTCCCAAACTATCATACGTACTCTAAACTCAATTGAAAGAAAAATCCTCAAACACGAGCAGTCGAGCACACATAAACAGCATATTTCACTCGACGTGTGAAAGCCCCCCCCCCTCACCCGACTGCTAATTTATAGAAAGCAAGGTTGGAGGAGTTGAATGATTTTTTTTCTCTCTATCAAACGAATACCAAACTCTTAAATAAGCGTGCTCGACTGCTCGTGTTTACGTCGATGAATATTCACCGAATTTCTTATCTCGTATAGTATAATTGATACTGAAAACTAGCTACTGAGAGTTTGCCAGCGTGAATTCTCGAGTGAGCTTTCAAATTTGGTATACGCTTATAGGCAACTACACCTGTCTAATCGTAATCTTACACGCCTCAGTTCTTCATCGATTTTCATTTCAAACGACTCGACTCGAGCAAAGTACCTAATTAGGAAGACTCCGAGTAATATTATTGCGATTTTGACAATTCCACTTTTATATCGATTCGTTTCCATAACACGACTTTTATGGAGAAAAACAATAGACACGAAAATGTGATAAATTAGGTAGCATCACTGCAAACAATCGTGGGCATTCGACGTACAAGTAGATAGATTATTGAAAGAAGCTACCTAACAATTTTATTCCTGATTAGGAATTTTTGTACGAGTATGTATTTTGAATACTTGAATGGATTATGATGACCGTATTTGTCACAATCTATGAACCGTATTTGGGAGAAGTAAGACATACAGAAAAGTATACAACTGCATGTTTTTTAATTTTCCAACATATATGTTAACATGCATCGGAGCGAAATATGAAAAAAATAAAAGTAACTTTAGTAACTTGAAATTTCAAAAAAGTAACCAAAATTATGGAAAAAAGTAACCAAAAATTTTCCATTTCCACTTGAATATCATGAACCCATAACCCCCCCCCCCCCCTTCACCGTTTTCCTAATATTTTCGCTAAATTTGACGTTTCGCAACTCCTGAAATCGAGGGCCAAAATTTTGAAAAAATTAAAATTTTCAAGGAAAAAATAATAATATGCATTTTCTGTATAATTATGACGAATTATAATTGAATCGTTGGCTTAATTGGTGCTCAATTCTAACATTTTAGGAAATTTCAATAGTTGAGAAGCTCACAAATAATACATTTTTTGAGTACCTATCTGTCAATATTGAAAATTCAAAAAAAAATCATTTCTTGAAATATCAACTTTCTCAAGTCTTTGAACTTTTGTTTTTATTTTTCAAACAATTTTCAAAAATAATTTGAATTTTTTGAAAACTTTTGAATTTTTGAAAAATGATCGTTCTTAAACTTTATGTTCATTCAAATAAAAAATTACCAATTTATCAAAATTGTAATGCCTAAAAAATTTTAAGTTCAAAAAAATCAATTTTTGACTGGTTTGCAAAATGAGTAGGCACAAAAAATTTTACATTTTTGAAAGTCTTCATTCTCCACAAAAATCAATTTTTAAACATGTAAAATTTACAACTTTTCAAAATTTTTAAATTTTGAAAAGTTTTACCTACTTACCTACCTACCTATTTAAAAAATCAAATTTTTGAAGAATTTTAAGTTCACGAGATAAAACGATTTTGTATTTTGTTTTTGTGGAGTTCTCTGTTATATAATTTTCAATTTTCATACATAATTTTCAAATACTTTGACAACATATTTTTTTTTTATTTATTGAAAAAATTGCTATTTTTATTAAAAAAAAGTTTTTGATGAGAAGAAATTTTCGACGAAGTAACCTCTTCTTCTTTTGAAAAAATTGACAATTTTTTTAGAGAAAATTTTGAGAAAAAGTGGTTCATTTGTTGAGAAAAGAATCTCTCAATTTTTCAAAAAAAAATTTACCGCTTACCTAGTTGCCTTTTTTTTTAGTAAAAATATATTGTTTTTTTTCTTCTTTTTAAAGAAATGTCCCTTATTTTTAGACTACAATAAATCTTAATTCTTCAAGAAAAAAATCACAACTTTTTGTACTGACTTAAAAAATACATATAAAAGAACTTTCAATTTTTATGGAGCCAACATTTTTTGCCTCATGTTTCAATACATATAGGTACAAAATAAATATTCCTGGAGTTCGTGGAGAAAAACATCTCAATTTTAAAAGACGATTCAATCAATTTTTCAAATTGCTTAATTTATTTTTATATAAAATCTTTTAAATTTTTTGGAAAGAAAATCTCTAAAAAAAACTTCCAACATTTTTTTTTCAATTTCAAAGCACTTTTAAAGAAATTTTAAATTTCAATGGCAACTGTTCTTTTTTCAAGTCAAATTTTTGACGAAATAGTAACCAAAATTAGTCCAAAAGTAACCATAGTAACCAAAATGAGTCCAAAAGTAACTAAAGTAACCTGGTCGTAAAAAAAGTAACCAAGTTACTAAAAAGTAACCTCGCTCCGATGCATGTGTTAACTGTTAAATGCACCTTTTTTCTCGTATATTTATTTTTATTGTACATTTAGGCTATTTCTATGCTTATCGCAAATAATGCAGGTTTCTTCGTAATATTTTCCTATTTTGTATCATAATTGTGTGATGCCTAATTTTTATCTTGTCTGATTGAGATATTCTCGTACATTCGTAGCTTTAACATCGTAATGTAAAGTGCAGTCGTTACAATAAATTCGTTAAATACAGTCCACAACCGTTCGTCTTATTTCTTCGATGATATCAAGCCCAAGCTACTTTTAACAATATACATATACATACAAGGTGTCCGGCGAGTGGTCTGTCAAATTTGAAATTTGCATCAAACCGAGTACTAGGTAACTAAATTAAATTAAAATAAAAATAAAAATTTTGAGCGAGTCAGAATTTTGGCATCAAAATTTTTCTAAAAAAAAAAAACTTTTTCATTATTTTAGTTTAGGTATTTTTTTAAATTAAAATATTTATTAGACTTTAATTTGAAAACTAGTTAATGTAAAATTTATTGTTGAAGGTGATGGTTTAGTACACGAAAATGAAAATGAAAACGATGTCGAATTAGAAAATCTATTCGAACACGAGCAGCGAGAAGATTCGCGTCGCAACATTTACTTGGAGCGCTAGTGAGTTACATAAAATTGATAACGAAAGTGGTGAAAATTCACCATTTTCGTTGTATGTGTACGTGTGTTAGTGTGTAAGGTGATATGTAAATGAGTTTCGCCAACAGATGGCGTATCTTCAAGTTGCGACGCGAATAGTCTTAATCAAACTCCGAATAAAACCACTGGAGCAATTCCATTCGAACTGGCCACTGGTCTTCCTGGTAGTTCGTGGTCTTCAACCGCACCACTGCATGATCTCATGATCACAATAAATCGACAAAAACCTCAAGGTGGTACCACCAACCAGCTGTTTAATCTATTAAAATCTATAAATGATTATATAAGCAATCAGTTGGACGCCCTGAGAGTGAGCATAATTTGAGCTTTTTAACAACTTGTCCAACATAATCATTAATCAATTTTAAGATCTGATTTTAATTTTTTTCACTGATTTTAATTTTTTTCAGCACGAATTCGAGAATCCGCCTCCAGTGGGAAAACAAGGAAATTAGTAGTTTTTTTCGAAAAATTTTCCTAGCGAGCTGAACGTAACTAAAATTACTCAATTTTTTCCAGAATGAAAAATAAAAATACAGCGATAATAGGTGAAAAGATGATTTTTAAAAAAATAATTTGGTTTAATTTCCTATTTTTCCATTTTATTTTATTTCAAATCAATTTTCTACATGTGTTCAATTTTTTTCTTCATTAGGTTTACCCAATTTATTCTTTGATTTCGGATTTTTGTTTTGTTTAGTTACAATTCACGTTCATTTTTACATCTAATAAAATTTGAATACGAAATTTTTTTTTTTAAATTTTATTGCTATTTTCTTGGTTGAATGTCTTTAAAAAATTTAATGAAATCCAACCGGGGGAAGAAAATAAAGATCAAAACCCAGCAAAATGTATCTAGATACCTGATTCCAGTTCTCGTGACTAAAGATTTCAACACCGAGTTGTTCTAGTTTTTCACAATTCAGGTACTTTTGCTTTCAGTACTTGAATCTGTTTTCAGTTTTCTACTTCACCATTTCACACGAGATCACTAGAATGTAATCTTGTTCCATTAATGAAGAAATACCAAAATATCACGACCTTATTATTCAATGCTGTCAATTTTTGCTATAAGGAAGTTGCACCAGTGGTGGACCCTTATAGTGGAAGTGTCTTATAAAAAACATTCTGGTTTAAAAACTAATAACGTTGGCGAAATGGTGAATATACCAAACGATTCCTTGTGTATTCTACTACAAAATGCGCTATAATTTTTTAATTTTACTTCATTTCTTTGAAAATTACGACCATTTTAAGTGAAAAAATAGAAAAGTCCAGTAGTTGGTCAAGATAATCTAGTAGTTGACCACCCAGTAGTTGGTCACGCGCTAGTAGTTGATCACCCAGTAGTTGGTCAATCAGATTATGACAACGGCTCTCAACCATTTAATTTTTTTTAAAATCAATAAGTATTCGGTAAAATTGTCACTCATTAGCCATGAGAAAGAGAAACTATCATTTTTCGTAAATATTTACAAATTTTTTGAATGATCAACCATAAGAACTTAACAAAAATTTCGTAAGTCTAGTACTTGATCAAAATGATCAACTACTGGCTAAACACCATTTTTTCCTTCCAGTAGATAGTCACCGCCATATTTGATAGAATTTTGGCAATATTTTTTATTTTAATGAAGAAATGGAATCTCCAAACTCTTCTGATTCAGGTCCAAATGGTTATATTTCAAGTTTTATTAATCTTAATAGTGTAAAATTCATATTTCGACAACACTTCGGCTTAACAAAAATCTTTAGAATTGGCATCATTTTGAAAATTGTTTTAACAAAAAAATTTCAGACGATCATTATTAATTACTTGAACAGAATTGATTCAAAACTTTTATGTGGTTCTATGCAGAAATGTTCCAGGTTTGCTCTAAAAAAATTTTCTGAAGCTATTTTAAAAATACGCTTAATTATAAACATTTTTCTTCTCAAGTGACCCACCACTGGGTCGTGGCCAACGACTGGTGCAACTACCTTACTCGACTCACCGAAATTGTCTGAACAATGATCAAAATCAAGTCATCACAACATAGCATACAAAACTAGACCAGAACTCACGTCTTTGACAGTTCACATCGCTGTGTATACTCGTCAAAAAAGCAAAAAACATTACATTACCCATTTGTTTTGCTTCTTTTAAAATGGTAATAAAATTATACGGCGACATAAAAAAGCAGGCTTTCTTTTTTCCAACAAAAATGCCTTCTATTCCCTCGCCATATTTTGAGCTATATAGAGATTCGAGTACACATGTCGTAGATGTACAGATAAGGGAAACGAGAAGAAAAAAATAAAACAAACGAGAACCCTTACATACGTCAACGTACTAGAAAATCTCAATAAAATCTGCTCACGCGACGAATTAAACCAACGAACGAATTACGTACATTCTCGGAATTTAATCCGAGACGAAGAAAACCTATTTCTCGTTCGTATGGAAAAGCGCAAAACGAAGCGAGCAGGGAAGAAAAATACACGAATACAAATGAAAATATGTACGACTGCATAAACGTTGATATACAACTGGTGAACGGGGAAACGCCGAATAGCACCTGGTACTTTTTTTCGCTGTTTTCTCTGCGTTGTTTGATGTACCAAAACAGAATTAATAAATCTTTTTAAAATTAGCCGCTCGCCGAGAAAGATTACTGAGCGAAGGTGCTCTCGAAAAATATCCAAAGTTCAGGTCGAGAATTTCTACCTCATCAGGCATCTTGTTAGTCACTGTACTCTTAACAAGTAGGTACATACTAAGTTTAGGTAATTCGACAAACGTAGCTAAATCAACCAGACAATAGAGTGCTAAATGGCGACGACGTCTTGTTGAGAATACTTATACTCGCGACAACAATCGCTTTAAATTATATTACAAGTAAAACGAACCAGTTCCCAGCCCAGCATAGACACACTCGTATTTTTAATTTATGCCGAGTAAGTATTTTTGATGAAAAAAAAAATCACGTCAACGTAGACGACCATCCACATATCAAATTTCTACCAATCGGAAACGAATCAACGCCCACGTCGTTCATCACCTTTCGACAATGACGAAGCTAAATCACAAGACGAAAATTCTCACAACACTCTGGGGATACTGTCTATCTAACAACTTGGCCATTTTCACTCGTACACGTACCTTTACTTTAGCTTCTGTAGCAAAAGGGAACCCTTCTCATGTTGAAATATATCGCACCTCGTGTTGAAATATAACTCATTAATTATTCACATCTCGCAAAAACTCAAACGTACAGTTAGCTGCTTAAAGAGTTATTTTTAAAACTCGCGAATAGCCCAAAGAATCCGGAAGCTCGTCAATTTTTAAACATTAGATACCTCGTTCGAAAGCTCACTGAACCCGACCGAAATCCGAAATAGCAGTTCCTGTTCGTACTGCATCCAGCATCAAACATCGTATCAGTTCCTCGTTCATCGAAAAAAAAAAATCGACAAACCTTTCTCAAAATACGAGCCGAGAGTAATCTGCCTAAAAGCAGTTTCAATTTACATATTCCACCTCGATGGAAGTTTTCAGCACCGGAGTAGCTTCGTCGTTTAATCCTCCGGCCTGTATTCCAATTCATAATAAGCCTTTTTTTCAGCAGCCAGAGCAACAACAACAACAGAAAAGATGGTAGGCTGTTTGAAATATGTTTCTACTCCGATGAAAAACAATGTGTTTCGTACTTGTTATTAGGTTCGTTCGAGCGCTTTTTGTTTATCTTGTTTTTGTTTAAAATTTTAAGAAATTCTTAAATTTCGCAAAAAGGGTGCCTCCACACTAATAGCAACCTTAAAATGGTAATTTACAGTAATTTCATTTGAATAAAAATAAATGGCTACATTCAAATAAATTTATCATTGTACGTGAAAGATGGTTTTTGATTTTGAATTTGAAGTGAAGAATAAGTTGTGTTTTTAATTTTTGAGTTAGTTCATAATGGAGAGTATTTATGAAGAGCTAATACTAGAGATAGACATATTAGAAGAATCCGAACCCGAAGTGACTGAGAAAAAAAAGAGGAGAAAATATTGTAAGTGGACGGGAAAAAATGAGTTATACTTGTAGAAAAATATGAACTTAACTATGGCAAATTTGGACCAAAATGTCGCTTCAAAAGCAAAGAAAAGTTTTTAATGTTCCTCACTGAAGAAATGAACAAATCCAATTACAACTTCAGTTTAGCGCAGGTTTGAAATTTCTTCATTATTTCATATTAGCAGCTACTTCGTTTAGTTAAGCACTGATCATTTATTCATGATTCATGCTACGATTAGGTACGAAACAAAGTAACTTGGTTAGTGAACAAATACAAGGAAATAATCGACGGCCGCACAAACCACAGGAAGTGAAACAATAAAATTTCAGCACTATGCGTAAGTAGGATGTAGACCTATGTGTATTATCTCTGTATACTCAGTTGATTTGACATGAGCATATTAAATTTTTTATGTTACAGTGCAATGCATAGAGTGTTGGGTAAGAAGGCCAGCTCGAACCCTGATTATTTGATAGATGCCGAGGGTAATGAAAACAGGAATATCAGTGTTGAAAAAGAAAATGGAAATGAACTCAATGAAGCAGAAGTGTCACCATTTCTGGCATTGGGGGCAACTAAGCCTAACACTGATCAATTTCCTAAAATGAGTACTACTAATGCCGAGACAGAGACCCCTTCTATCGAACCACCGCCAATTTCTTCGAACAGTAGTGTTGTTAGTGTAATAGACGAGTCAAGTAAGATTGTTATTTCACTCACTTTATTACTGAAGTGAAAAAATATTCAGTAAACGAATTTCAATTGACCTGGTGTAGCTTCAGTTAGCGCTAGCACCAGCTTGTCCATCTCGTCCACCACCTCCACACCCAGCATTAGTGACAGCTTGTCCATCTCGTCCACCACCTCCACACCCAGCATTAGTGACAGCTTGTCCAGCTCGTCCACCGCCACCACAGCCACGTCTTCGAGAAAAGAAATTTCAGTAGAAGAGTAAGTGTACAAAATAGTGGCACGTATTATCGAAACACAATTTTATAATTTTATTTTTATTTTTGAAATTGGAGCAATTCGCGAAGTACAGTGAAAATAAAGCTCAGTATTTGAAGGAGAAATCCGTAAGAGAAGAATTAAAGTTGAAAATTTACGAATCAAATTGTAAACGTTGTGGTATAATACACCATAGGGGTATTTGAGATTTTAATTTTAGAATTGATTTAGAACGAACGAATATTACCATCTTATCTTTTATTTCCCTCTACCGGTACCGGTCCTTTTCCTCCCTTCCCCTCGTCGTTGACTTTAATTTCGTATCAATTAACGAGATAAACCAGGATTATTATGTTTCTTATTTTTAATTTGTATCAATTTTTAAACCGCCTCATCATGCGGTTCGAAGTAGAGCGGGTGTTTGTCGGTGATTAATAAATGGGTAAATAATTATTTATTATTTATTTAGATTACTAACGATGCCTATACTTTTCCCTTGATCCCTTGATGGGCGGACATTGAAGCCAATTCGATATGGTCTATCGAAAGATCTGAATTTGGCGACAAGGTTCGCTCATCCCAACCATTTTACCTTATGGTCAATCAAATGACCGGTACATGCATCGGAGCGAAATTTGAAAAAATAAAAGTAACTTAAGTAACCTGAAATTTCAAAAAAAGTAACCAAAAATTTTCCATTTCCACTTGAATATAATGACTCATAACCCCCTCCCCTCCCCTCGTCTCCGTTTTTCTCATATTTTCGCTAAATTTGACGTTTCACAACTCTTGAAATCAATGGTAAAAATTTTGAAAAAATCAAAATTTTCAATTCAAAAATAATAATTCATGCATTTTTTCTTTTTCTATAATTATGACGAATTTTAATAGAATAGTTGGCTTAATAGGTGCTCAATTTTTATATCATTGGAAATTTCAATTCTTGAGAAGCTCACAATAAATAATTTTTGAGTTCCTATCAGATCTTAATTTTTTTTGAACTCAATATTAAAAATTCAAAAAAAAATTATTTTTTTTCTTAAAAATACTTGATATCAACTTTTTTAAGTTTTTGAACTCTTATTTGTTTTGAAATAGTTTTCAGTTTTCAAATAATTGTTGATTTCAAAAAACGTGAATTTTAGAAAAATTTTAAATTACAAACAATACTGTCCTTTTTTTAATTTTTAAATTTTTTTTTTCGATTTTTTTTTTATTTTTCAAACAATTTTTAATTTCTATAAATTTAAATTTATTAACAATTTGTAATTTCTAAAACGTTTTGGATTTCAAAAAATTAAACTTAAAATTCTCAATTTTTTGATTTTTAAACAATTTATACTTAATTTTTTAAAAATAGCCGTTCCTAAAATTCATGTTTATTCAAATAAAAAATTTCCAATTTATAAAAATTGTAATGCCTAAGAATTTAAAGTCTAAAAAAAATTAATTTTTTGATTGGCTTATTGCAAAATGAGTAGATACAAAAAAAATTTTAATTTTTGAAAAGTCTTCATTCTCCACAAAAAAACAATTTTTCAACATGTGAAATTCACAACTTTTCAAAATTTTTAAAAGGAAAGTTTTGCTCATTTGAGAAATATCAAATTTTTGAAACATTTTAAGTTCACGAGTTGAAACGATTTTATGTTTCATTTTTGAGGAGTTCTCTATTTTTCAAACATAATTTTCAAATACTTTGAACACATTTTTTTTTTTAATTGAAAAAATTACTAGGTATTCTCATTTAAAAAAAAAATTTTTTAATGAGAAATCGGTTTTATTCTTCGACGGCCTCTACTTTTTTTGAAAAGAAATTTTGAGAAAAAATCGTTTATTTGTCGAGAAAAGAATTTCTCAATTTTTTCAAAAAAATACGGCTTATCTACTTACATTTTTTTTTTTTTCAAGAAATGTGGCTCATTTTTAGACAAGAATAAATCTTAATTCTTCAAGAAAAAAAATCACAATTTTTCATACTGACTTGAAAAATGCCTATAAAAGAACTTTAAATTTTTTTAGGAGCAAACATTTTTCTACCTTGAATTTCAATACATACCTAAGTACAAAATAAATATTCCTGAAGTTCGAGCAGAAAAAATCTCAATTTTAAAAGAAGATTCAATAAATTGTTCAATTAAGGTCAGTTGGGGTAACTGGGCCACGTTTTTACAACTCTAAAAAATCTTTATTCAAAAATGCCTCACTAGTGAAGAATAACCTTAAATCTTCAAATGGGACGTGTAGAGGGGTGTCATAGAGGTACGCTCACTTTTTTGATTTTGAGGGTGAAGCACATACCTGAGCTGAGGAACACCTCACTCTACACAAAGAATGGTGGCCCAGTTACCCCGAAAAATGGGGTAACTGGGCCACCAAATTTTTTTTTTATTAAGGAAGATTCAAGATGTGTAATTCACTTACCCCCACTCAAATTTGAGTTTTGGGGTAACTGGGCCACAGTTGTTGGGGAAACTGGGCCATGTCATGTTACTCAAATTACTGAGGCCTCCTCAAGGGGAGCTAGGAACCGAATGATAATTGTTATGGTGGGCTTACGATGTCAGTGTTACCATGCAACCAACCATTTACGTCAAGACGATTTTGGAGGGGATTAGGAAGAGAATGGCCCAGATACCCCGGTGACCCAGTTACCCCAACTGACCTTACTTAATTCATTTTTAAATAAAATATTTCAAATTTTTTGGAAGCAAAATCTCTGAAAAAAACTTTCAAAACGTTTTTAAAGAACTTTTAAATTTTAATGGCAGCTGTTCGTCAGATTTTTGACGAAATAGTAACCAAAATGAGTCCAAAAGTAACCATAGTAACCAAAATGAGCCCAAAAGTAACTAAATTAACCTTGCCTTTAAAAAAGTAACCAAGTTACTAAAAAGTAACCGTGTTCCGATGCATGCCGGTAAAATTGGTAACCCTTTTTCTTTTTTTTTCTTTTTTTAACAGGTCAATTATCATATGATCAATCAAATGATCGGTAATTGATCCTAAATTTTCTGTTTATTTTTATTTTCCAAATTTCAACCCAGATTTAGCACTATGCCCCAATGGGTGGCTAAATCCCCGTTTTTTATTATTTTATACCAAATTAAATAGGTTTTTGTAAAAAGACTTTTGAGCCTTATAGTCAATCGAATGACTGGTGAAATTGTCTATAATTTATCCAGATTTAGCACTATGCCCCAATGGGTGGCTAAATCACAGGTTTATTTCAATTTATCCTTTTCTATAGCCATTATTTACCTCTATAGGTTTTCCCCCCAATTTCTTACTTCGTTCAATTTTAAAGGTAGTTTTCGTACCTGGTTAAATACCTAGGTAATTGATCTAGGATCGATAAATTTATATATTTTTTTGACTTGTAGTTTCGAGTCAGGCAAAATCATCCGGTAAGTGGATTTATTGCATAATTTGTGTCTGTGTATCTAGCCCCTTCTTGTCTATTATTTTTGGTCTATTCGATAAATTTCGTTTATGTTTTTCCCACGTCCCTTTGAACCCAAAATTTTAAGGTAATTATGTTGTATCACAACGTCAAAACACAATCCTCGAAAAACTAGTAAAAAAAATGAGAAGAGAATAGGTACCTAGACCTACTATAATATATGCTTCTAGATCTAGAATTGTGTTCTAGTTTGATAAATTTGTTTAATGTTTGAATTCCTTTCTATTTCCATAAGATTCGTTCATTTTTTTACAATTACCTACTAGAATAAGAAATACGAAATAAATCAATTTCTATTTTGATTCAAATTATGACAAATGACATCTCTTATTTGATTACCATTCACTAACGGTTGAGGTGGAAGTTCAACGTCATTATTCTGATTATTTAAACATGATTCGTAGTCGTTGAGATCGCTAATATTATGCAGGACCATGCATGCTCGTATAAAATGGCAAAGTAGTGCATTTCCTCCAAGTTTACAAAAATATAATTGTCGAAAGCGCTGTTTTAATATGCCAAATGCGTGCTCTATGTCAATTCTTTGGGAGCTAAGGATGTAATTAAAATTACGATTCGCGGGAGTTAGATGGCCATTATCTCGGTATGGTGTCAATAATCTATTTAAATACGGGTAGCCAGAGTCACCCAAGACACGTTATCCTAAAACAGTTCATAAATTTATTTATTTAAAAATTGTGCGGTCATTTGTCGAACAATACTAACCATCTGGAAGTCGGCTAAGTTTTCCGGAAAGAGGAGAATTTCTAAAAACCCTACTATCGTGCACGCTCCCTGGAAACCCTATGAAGGCATCGATAAATTTTTTTTCTCTATTGCACACCGCTTGCACTGTAAGAGAGATATCGCCTAGCACAAAACGAGAGAGTTCAATTTAGAAATTCAATCAGTCAAAATTTCAAGTTTAGAATATTTACCTTTTCGATCTACGTAATCATCTTTATTAATTTTAGGGGGCTAAATTACAATATGAGTGCCATCTACACAACCTGTAAAATAGGTACCTATATGCAACATTTATTTCGAAAAATATTATTGAGATTACCAACTGCTGAGCCTACCTATAATTCCAGGAATTCTACTTTCTGCTTCTCTTATACGTGATTCCCTATCCATTTCCTCCAGTGAGGGCCATTTTATTACTGAAGGACTTAAGGAGCTAAAGAAGGCGGTGCTCCTTAATATGCAGTTGTGTACAGTACTCATCGAAACATTAAATCGGTCACTCATGTTGTGAAATGAATAGCATTCATGAGTGGAAAACCATAAAAAAATACAGATTGTTTTTTCTGGAATAGTCGTGGTATTTGGGTTGAATCTGATCATGCGTTGGTAAAGCTTGGTTTTTGCAAAATCTTCGGCGAATTTCCAGAATAAAGTCCTAGGTATTCTAAAGTGACGCGAAAATTCTCTATCATCATATTCTAGTAACACAGTTGTTATTCGAAATAACTTTGAATACTGTTCCTAGGAATTTTTTCCTTATTCAAAAATACCGCTTCTAACATTTCCTCGTCACTACTACTATCGCTACTCTCACTAGGAGGTTCGGCATTTTCGCGCACAATCGTCAAAATTAATTCAATTAAATCCGGAGAATTCATTGCGTATTATAATTTTTTATTCAAATTTTAAAGTTAAAACGATACAAAATTTTTATCAGTGCAATGGGAAAATGGAAATTAACTAGAGGTAAAGTATTTAAATCTATGAACTGTTTTCATAACCATCGATAAAAGTTTTTTATAAGATTTATTTCAAAAATCTTCATTATTTTATTTAAAAAAAAAAAAAAAAAAAAAAAAAAACCTACCAACCTAACTACCTAAGTAAATAATGGGTGTCCCCTAGTGGAAAGGCACCTTTAGTTTTTAAGAATTTCTTAAATTTTTCAACAAAAACAAGATAAACAAAAAGCGCTCGAATGAACCTATTATTAGTTGCTGATTAAATTCTTTTTCGTAATATTTCTTTTTTTTTCTACTCGACTGTTGCACCTCCCTTCCTCGTCTTTTTAGACTTTTTTTTTCATAAATTCGCAAATTTCTCTCTTTCCTCATATAGAATTCATTTCAAATTTGGCTCGTTTCTCAACCCACCTTCCCTCTCCGATGTTTTACGCTCTTTCATTTTTGCTCGTATAAATTTTTTTTCTCTCCCTAGGGAGTATTACGCGTTCTGGACTAATACTACGTAGAGTAACAACAACGCCGTGTATCAGCAGAAATCTACTTCGCTGAAACCATGTTTCGCTATTCTTTTTGTTTTTGTTTGTTTATTTGCCTTTTTTTTTTCGAATGTTTTCTTGTGAACATGTTTTTTCTCATCTCTATAGAGTAAATAACTGGGTGCTAATTTTTAGGCTGATGTTTATTTTGATGTGAATTTGGCAGTAAACATTTTCAAAGTTTCTCTACAATAGGGCGATGGCAGCATACGTCACTCTGTGTAAGGTACAGACCATGAATTCCGGGGAGGGGGGCTTTTGCAAATAACCACCATTAGTAGCATATGCAATTCGTAAGCTGAATTTTTGTGGCATAATCATAAATTTATTTGGCTAACTTGTTACACGAGCCAAAGTTGAAAACAAAGAGTTTCAACATAATTTCAGATCCATTAGTTCTGAACCCACACTCCACGGTACGATGCCCTTCATTTTGAAATAGCTTGTGTTTGGCGGTAAAGGCCAAATGAACCAAAGAAAAGCGATGGAAAAATGTTAATATTCCAAAAAATGAAGAAATTAAATTTTTAATGAAGTTCAAAACCCATCATCGTATTCTTTTTTTCGTTCAGAATTTTTTCAATCTAAAAAATAAAAGGCGAAGCACATTTTGGAAAAAAAATAAATAAAAATGGTAAACTCATCAGATATAATTAGTACTCAAGTGAGATGAAAATTTTATAAAAAGTTTACTAATGATTTTTTTAAATGATTAAGTATTAGAAAATTCTACCAATTTATGTTGAAAATTTTTTAGTAAAAATTTTGCAAAAATTTCAAAATCAGTCTTGGGAAATAATTTCATTCTGATTTTGATGACAATTTATTTTTCTGAAATTATTTTCTATGGCCATTTTGTGAAAACATTTCAAAGCGGACACTTCAACAACTACCATTTCTTTGAGAATTTTGTAATAATACTAGGGAAATTTCTGTCAGATAACAAACTAGAGACACCTATTTTTTCAACGAAAATCAATTCATTTCATTTTTTCACAGAGACTCCCTTGTTTTTTGACAAGTTTTCTAAATTTTTATTTTTCTACCGGATTTTTGAAAACAATTTTTGAAAATTTTCATGAAAACATTTTCTTCACAATTTTGATTTTTTTCAAATTTTATTTTCAAGAGAACTTTTTTGAAATACTTTCTTCAATTTTTTTTTAAGATGATTTTTAAACACATTTTTTAAGAAGTTTCCATCAATACATTTTTTTTTTTTTTTGAAAAAAATTATTCTTCAACATATTTTGTTTATTTTTTAAGAACTTTTCTTTCCCCCTTTTTTTTTTCTTCTTTCTTTTGGAATACCCGAAGGGATTTTTATTCTCAAATAATTTTGTGACTAACCGAGTACGAATTTTGGTTTTTGAGTTTTCAATTGTTTCCAAATTTTTTTAGTCATTTTCTTCTCAAGATGTCTATAGGATAATAATTTTTCCATAAACTTCTTGGCTGTTTTTTTTCTCAAGTAATATTTTTCCCAAAATAAGTCTTTCGAATAGTGTCTTCATCTTTTTTTCCCCTTCAAATTTTGATTTTTTTCAAATGACTTGACAATAAGGCAATTTTTAATATAGCAGATTGCTGGTATCACTATTCTGGTGCCCAACACACAGTTGATGAAAAATAATGTAATTTCTGCGCAATTTCAAGATGATTTCTGTTGAATTTCTAAAAATCGTACAACAAACAGTGAATTAATTACTCATTACTCACAATTGATCGAAGATCATAAAAGCAACACCTCAAGCTCTTATGCAGCTGGACTGCGAGCGAAGACCTGGCGTGCTTTTGAACGATATACACTTAAGTACGTCGAAGTCGATTCGAATATCTTGACAAATTACCCAATAAAAACTCTGATTCCAAATTTTGGAATTTATAACCACTTGATTAACAGACTGAATGATGGTTCAATAAAATTAAATATTGTAAAAAAAATTGCATTGCAACACACCAGGTATGCAAAACAGATAAATATCTTGTTTTCCAATACCATACCTTACTTTTCTCAGGAGATAGTTTTTTCTCCTCAGGTATCACTCGATAAGGGCCAACAAACCCATCACTACAAACCATGTCTCGTAATAACTACAAATGGAGAAATTACGAGTGAATTAATAACTATTTACCATTAATAAAATATTTAAAACAAATTCGCAAATTTGCTACATAATTACACCCTATTTGTTCTGATTCAAGTATTGAACCATGCTGATCATTTACACCATACTCAACACCATTATACACGTATTTTGTTCCACACCTTCATTTTGTCGAAAATTCTAAAAATTCAACAGATATCACTTGAAAATTGCTCAAAAATTCAACTAACACCATAATATGTACGTAATTATGTATTTTTTTACGTATTATGTGAAAGAAACTGATGCAAAATGGGCACCAAAATGATAACAAGAACCAGCCGCCCGACATTTTGAAAATTGCTAAATTTTTTCAAGAAAATATTTCTAAAAAATACTCAGTGAGAAATTCAAAAATATAAATTATACATTTTTTCAAGTGAAATTTTTTTAAAATAATCATCATTGACATTTTATTTTTACCATAAGATGATTTGAGGACTTCCTTCTCCACTCTTCTGTGAAAGTTTCACGTGAAATATCATTCACTTTTTTTTCAAATGAAACATTATTTTAAAAAAACCAAAGCATCCAAAACGGTAGTGGATTAGAAAAAGAAGCGAGATGAATTAATTCGGGTAAGATTTAATGAATTTGTAGAAGTGTGTGCCCGCTAATTGATCAATGCCAAATTCAATTCGAAAAGCTCATATTTTTTTCTGATTTTCAAAATATTTTATCGCATTTTTTTCCGTTTTTTATCTATCAACTCTCTTTTTTGCTATTGCTTCATCTTCCTCTTTTTTTCCTTGTATATTTTTCTCTTGTAAAAAATTACTTCCAACATTTTCTTCATCAATGACAAAACTCATATTTTTACATTTTACATTTTTTCTGGCTTTTCAAAATTCATCAAACTAAAAGCTCTCAATACTTTTGTGACATAATATTTTGTTGCACATCGTTAACATTTTTAAACGAAAATTTCGTGATCACAAAAACAAAAAAAATCTTCAAAATTGGGCTAACCATCTTTAAAATCTTTTTCATTCTTGTCTGGTTTTGAACTTCACTTCTTGGGATGCAAATTTCAAAACTTCTAAACAATTTCATTTTTTGTAATTCAATTCCTCAGAAAACCAAAAATTTTAATTTTTTTGCCACAAAATTCCTTATCTAGAACTTACGAAGCACAATAGAACCTCGATTATCCGAGTAGGAAACAATGAAAAAAGTACGTTGTGAATCACTTCATTCAAATTAATCTAAAACAAATAAAAAATAAATAATTTTTAAAAATTGTATTTTTTTTAAATTTTGTAATAATTATGTCTCATTTTCCTTTTTTCGAAGTGAAAAAGATATCAGTTTTTTAGAATGGTTCATTTTTTTTTTGAACAAGCAAATATTTAATTTTTTTTTCAATGAAAAAATCGTAATTTTTTGGAATAAAATTTTTGTTTTTTTTCCTGATTGGGACCTTTTTAAAAAATGTTTTTTGAGATGGGTATACCTATTTTATTTTGATTTTTTTTCAAAATATTTTGGAATGAAATACTTTTTTTTTTTAGGAATGTTGGAACTGAAAATTTTAAAAATGTTTTAGAATAAATAATTTTTCCTCCATTTTTCCAACATCTTTTTGAAACCAAAAAATTATATTTTTCAGATTTGCAATTTTTTTCTCGAATAACAGAGAAATCGAATAATCGATGTTCTATTCGGGGGAGGGGGGAGGGGCTTAAATCCTTTCAACTTTCCCAAAAATTCCCCATCTCACTCAACTTTTTCCCAAAATGTATTTTTCTTGGGCGTAAGACACCCTCACACCCTCAAAAACTGATGAACAGGGGTAGGTACTGTAGGACTCAGGCGCGGGTATACTTCACGCGCAACTGCCATCTCCCTGCAAAAAATTGGGAGCTCTTGAAAATAATAGATATTATCTATTCTAATAACAAATGGAAAAAAAATTCTCCCACTATTTACGTACAGGTAGTTAACCAGAGCTGGGGCGACTCAGAATCGATGAAGTGAGTCGTAAGAGTCGCAATGAATGATTCGGAGTTCGATTCTCGAGTTGACTCCTCACTTCAATAAATCGCAAAAATCCGGACTCTTCTTCGAGAGTCGTTCACTTCAAACACGTGCGACTCTCATTTTGCGACTCCTTGTGACTCATTTCCTCGTTTTTTTTGTTCAATATCAATAATTCTTACGTTGTTTTATTCAATTTATTTCGAATAATTTTTCTAATTATTGTAATGAGAAAAAGTCGAAAAAGAACAAAAATCAACTGCTCATTAACATACTGTAATGGCACTGTGGTAAGTAGAAATTACTGATTATTTATTTACTTAATTTCATAATTGAAACAATTTTTTGATGAATGCATTACCAATTACCATATGGCATTTTCATTTCAGGTGATAAAATACTGGGACGCTAATTATGCTACTATGGATGTTACCGATTTATTAAATCTTGATGTCGGGCAAGTGGTCGAGGTTGTAGTAGGAAATGATGATCATAATCAGCAGCCCCAGATACCTTCAAGTTCAATTCCAATACCTTCAAGTTCAATTCCGATACCTTCCGATTTTGGAAATTTGCATTTCAATTCCAATGATGATTTAATCGTAAATGATGATGTGGGTGACAGAACTGATAACGATAAGGATCTTGATTATGTTCCGAATATGGATAATGAAGATGAATCTGCAGAGGATGAAGAAGTCAGTTCTGATGATGGAGATGGGGATGGAGCCGACGGAGGTAACGAAATCGCCATCGAAAATGAATCGAATATATCAGACACTGATCACCACCCTCCCCCTCGAAAGAGTGAGTTGAAAATTTGTTTCTACAATTTGAACGAAATTTGTACTAGATGAGTAATGCGTATATCATTTTTTATTTTGCAATTTTCATAGAAAGAAACGTCTCAGTTTTTCCGGTGCTTCCCTTTCCAAAAGACTTGCCAAAAACATTGAAATCTCAAATACAGCGGTCACCTTTACTGGATGGTAAATTCTTCAAATTCTAGTCTCGTGTTAAAATCATAAACAGTGAAGGAAAATACGTCGAACATATAAAAGCAACATGTTCATATTCACGAGGCGGTTCACAGTGCTTGCAAGAAATTTCAGTTAGCGGGACCAGCCGCACAAACTTGACTCGTCATATAAAAAAGGTAAATAATTTAACAAAGTTGAAATTTCAAAAATTCTGTTCTGTACCTAATACTTGCATAAATAATTTTCTAGGTTCATGGATTAGCTGTATTGGCGGAATATAAAAAATATAAAACTGCAAAAGCGAAGATGAACAAAGTCTCGAAATTTTTTCCACCGGAACCCAACAGTAGTAGTACGACTACGAGTACAGAAACGAGCGCAGGAGCAGATCAACGAGTTGTTTCTGTTTTGGGTATCGACGAAGATGAAATTACTCAAACTGGTCGCTTACGGAAAATTAAAGCGACTCAAGAACGTTTGAATCATCAGATGGTGAGGTACGTCGTGTGTGGAAATTCATATTAAATTTATTAATTATATCAAAATTAAATAAAATAATTATATAAAAAATAATAAAAATCAATAAAATAAATATTCAATTAAAAAAATCCATTATAAAAAAAAATTCATTTAAATTAAATAAAAAAAAAATTTTATTAAAAAAAAAAATTATTAAAAATATATAAAAATTTTAAATTAATCATTCGTTTTCTAATGTCGACGAGCCTGAATTCAAAAAATTATTCGAAATCGCCAATCCAAACTTACCTACATGTTTATTCTCGAGCATTCTTAATGAAAGAACTTATGATTTCTTACGAAGTGGCAGTCCAATTTTACCAAGATGTTGCCAGAAAATTTTCGTACCTTTCTATGACTTGCGATATATGGAGTACGAGTAACCAGAAACAAAGCTACATGGGCATGACAATGCATTGGATAAATGAAAAGTGAGCATTTCAACTTTGTAAATATAATATAAATGAGTTCTTTTATAAATACTGAGTATTGTCATTTTATTTCTTCAGATTTGAAAGAAAATCTGCTGCGATTGCTTGCGAGAAAATAATCGGCAGACATAATTTTTCGAATATCGCCGAAGCCATCAACAACATACTGCTTAGATATCAAATTTCACCAGAAAAAGTTTCAGCTATTACTACGGACAATGCCAGTAACTTCGAAAAAGCATTCAACCAATTCGGTCTGAGTAACGTCTACTTCGTGGAGCGAGAAAACAGCGAATTTGAAGAAATCATAGAACTGGACATTCGGGATGAATTTGAAAATACTGTAGAGTTTGATGGAGCCATTTTTCAAGATACTCTTGCACGTATAGCCAAACGTTACAATCTTCCGTCTCAATTTCGATGTGGCTGTCATACTCTCAATCTTATTGCAAGTGCCGATTATCAAAATTTTTTGGATCTACCAACGAATGAAGATCTGAAATCCACACACGTTTCACTGATGGCAAAACTGAACAAAGTGTGAAAAGGAAGCAGGCAACAAATAGCATCTCAGAATCTGATGAGTATACTAGAGAAAAACATTCCTTATCCATGTGTTACTCGATGGAATTCCCTTTATAATTCGCTGAAGTTTTTTATCGAAAACGAAAACAAAGTTCCAGAGGTGCTTCAATGTATCGGAGAAGAACCTTTTACAATACTCGAAAGTGACTATCTGAAGGCGTATGTTACAGCAATGAATCCAATAGCTTTGCCATTATTGATTTTTGAAAACGAACAGCGTCTCTACGGCTCATTCCTACCAATCTTATTTGCAACTGAAGAATCGCTGTTGAAAATTACGGAATTGAAAAATGAAGATGACGAAGAACAAGAAGATACAGCTGCGATTATCGGGAAAGAGCTTCTCAAGCAATTCAGAAGAAGATTTCATAATTTTCTCTCATTAAAAAACGAAACCGAAGTAAATATGGCAATTCTTGCAACAGTTACTCATCCGAAACATAAACTGAATATTTTCACCGAAGAAGAAAGCGAAAAATTTTCTCGTCTTCTTTTGAATACCTGCCTTGCCAATGCCAACGTTGTTCCTGAGACAATAGATCCTCCTGCTAAAGAAAATCAACCCAAAGAAACGGAAGATCCAGAAGAGGCATTTGTGTCGAAATCGTTGAATAGATCGAAAAAAGGATCTAGGAATTCCGAACAAAGTGAATCATTTTTCATTCAATGTGATTGTTATGTAATTTTTATTTTATTGCAATTTTAATTCTGTTATTTTTTTATTACTCAGGTTCAAGCAGCAGAAATGAAATCGTAATCAGATATTTGTTATCTTCAATCCGCATATTATGCAGGTGACTATGCCATTTTTCTTTCTTAATTAAAATCGTATTAGTTTTAATTGAAATTGAAAATGATCAAACTTTGTTCATTTTTATTTACAATTTACATGAAGTGAACATAAAGCACCAATTTTTTTATGGATAGAAACTTAGAAAGACGAATAAAAACTTGTAGTGCGTACAAAATTACGCACCTACAAGTGCGTAAAATTATTAGGTCCAAATCTATTTTTATTCGGGTGAAGTATCATCATTGTTGATATAGTTATTTTCGATTGAATAGGCATCTATTTTTGGAACAGAAATATAATAAAATACTCGATTAAATTAACCCTCGATGGTTTGATGCCTATTCTGTCGAAAATACTGTGTTCTTCTAAGATCATGATATTTCACGTGAATGAAGTAGATTTGGATCTCACGAAACTCGAGTCAACAGGTTTGCTAGGTACCTATCTTGGTGGGTAGACAAAGGTAGGTAGGTACCTAGCAACATAAATTCGTCAATTTTTGGCAATTCCTTCTCTCGATGGTTGTACATACAATGGGTTTTGGCTTATCTCTAAATTGTGGTGGGGTGGGTTATCTCTTGGTCTCGAAAAATGCTGCCATCGAGAGAAGTGAGTTTTGGCCATGGTATCATTCGATCCTTATTCTTTTTCGTTTCTGTTTCTTTTTATACACATCATCTACTCTTTAAACCTCATATTTTGATTTCCTTCCATTTTATGATGATTTTTTTTTGTGTCAAATTAGATATATTTGATGATCTGTTTTGTTCTGTAATGTAAAAAATGAAGTAATCAAGCTGACATTTTTTTAAATAAAAATTCGTGTTAATTATTCATCGTGTAATTCGTTGTTTATTTTTGGTGCGTATACGTAATTTCGTTTCGTTGCGATATTGTGTAAATTGTACATCTTGATCATTGTATTATCTTATTTTCGTGCAAACTGCTTCTTATTACCGTTTTTTTTATGTAACATGAAATGAAATATATCGCGTCAACATTCTTTTTTTAGAGAAGTGTTCTTTTTTAATGTTTCGCGAATTTTGACTATTCGGCGTATAACTCGTTGGATATTTTTTTTATGGTGCGTATACAGACATTTTCGTCTTCACGAAAAATTACGCAGTTCAAACTTAAACAGTAATATATTTTTTGAAAAAAATTACATAAAAGAGTTGTATGAGAGTGGAAAAAAGAGTCGTAAGAGAGTGAAAAAAGAGTCGTAAGAGAGTCGCAAGCAAAAGAGTCGGACTCTGAATCTGATAATCATAAGCAGAGAATCGCGATTCACTGAGTCGAAAATTTATTTATCAAAGAATCGCGACCAAAGAATCGGACTCTCAACATAGGTGAGTCGCCCCAGCTCTGTAGTTAACTAGGTATACAATACCGTTTGACTTGACACATAGTGAATCTATTTTAGATTCATAATTTTTCAATCCGATTCCATCAAATTTGATTCATGTTTTTTTTTAAATGGACAAATGAAAATGTAAAAAATTCAACTTCAACGTTATATTACGAAGAAATTCGCGATAAATGTAAGATACAGTAGGCAAGTAACTATTCAATCTATCATTTCAAATCTGACAGACGGTGAATTGTTTTTCCATGGCCAAAAAAATAAATAAAATCAGCGACCCCGTAGGTAGGTGTTTCGCGACAGCGTAAAATAATTTCGCTATAGATACGAATTACGATAGCGCCTAGTCATTTATACCAAAGATGGTGGCAGCTACGCCTACGATGTATTCTGCGGATCCCACAACATGACATGATACGTCGAAAATAAACCTCATAGATATATCAATTAACTCGCCAGACCATGTCTACTTATACAATTCACGATAATTTACGACGCAGGTCGTGACACGCTGCAGGGAACTGAATGAGACGTCGATTATTCGCATAGCTGGAGTATACGCGATTTTAAAATTTCTCTCAAGGCAAAAGGTGTTTGAATATTTCCACCAAGTATATACAATCCGAAAGAAATGTGCACGGTATTTAAAGACTAACTACGCACCTCTACATTCAACCATCAGACAACTATACAACTTGAAAGAATGGTCATTTGTCTCGGACAAAAACCACCTATTCAAATACACAAAATGATGAACGTCTAATCCGAATAAACACCCGCAATAACAATACAAGTACAGTCGTATTTGTAGGCAAATGTACTTCACTAGACCTACAGACTTGAAAATCTCCTACAGTCCTATACCGCATTACTTCGCACACAGACACACTCACGTTTGGCCAAAGGCTAAATTCGACGCCGGTGTCTTCTCTCTGGTTTATTATCGACGTATTCATCTATTAAGCTAAATCAATATTGAATTATTTTATCTGGCATTGTTTACCAGCAATCCGTGTCCGTTTGGCGATTTTCTATCTATTTTTCTGCACTCGCAATACCGCGATGGGTAAAGGGGTATCGGCATGTTTGCCTTGGAACGATGCTCCAAAATGTACAATATTGAAGCATCGCAGGGTTCTATGTACGCACGAACCACACCCTGCTCTCTTTCCTATCTTCATTTCTCTCTTCGTATTTGTCTGCAGCAGAGCGGAGCAGGCGGCAAAAGGCACACACGAGATTTGATTTTTATTCCTGTATAGGTTGGTACTTTTTACATAACGGTGTGAAATTTTCTGCTAACTCGTGCCAATTTCGCGACGTAGATTGATTAGTATAGCGACGAGTAATTAATCATTATTTGCATATCCCCGTACAGCACAAGCACAAGGTGCAGTACCGTATTTGGTATACGGTCTATGTCTATACTCTATAGGTAGGTACCTATCTATGTTATAAGCTGCGGTATCGACGAACTCGATGCTTCACCACGTCGCATATCGTGACTTGGCCAACCCGATCTCCTCATCCGAACATTATTTTTGCTCCATGGTATTTATTCGTACTTGTGCTCATTTCGTTATACATTTACGAGGGGAATGAATTATTTTTCAAAATTGTGTCGAGAATATAGAAATTCATGGTAGCGATATTAATTAGGAGCGAAAACGTTTGGTTTTTTGCGATTACTGTCTCGCCTTTCGTTCATTTACGTAAATTGATAGGACATTTTTTTTCTCTCCGCTGGTCACTTTTACGTTCGTATTTAACACGAAATCAATAATGAAAACTTTTTTCAACCCATATCACATCTGCGAAGAGAAAAAAAAACGACACGAAGTAGAGAGTACATTATATCTATGGTCTAGTCTCTAACGGCAAAAAAAGGCGTCCGTGCGATCGAGAGGTTGAAAACGATTTGATGATTGATTTATGAACGTATTTTTAAAAAATGAGCTGGAGTTCCATTTTTTTGAGGCCCCCCTTTTCCAAGGGTCCACCACCTTTCCTAAAACTTTTCACATCTTTGTACCTGTTGCGACGTGGTCCCTATCACGATTAAGTAGGTATTCGTATGCTTAGTTTCGAGTTATATGTGGTTAGTCAGATTGTCAAATTTTGTACTTCTCTAACTCGGTAGTTATTTTTTGGTCACGTCATTCGTTCTGTTTCGTTTGGTAAAAGCTCTCGGAGCACATACGTTTAATTTTTATACGATGACTTACACGTCTTTTTTTTTTCAAAATAAAGTTCGATTTATTTTATGATCTTTTCCGTCAATTAATTATTTTCGTCTAAATACCCGAAATCCCAACATGATAGCAGTGAGCGTGGTTCTGATTCGATTTTTTAATACGTTTTCGCTCGATTCGTTCGATAATAAATTATTTCGATTTCGCGAATGAATATGAAAGATCCGTTCTGTGAATTTTCGGTGCGTCGTATACGTAAACGCAATGAATTCGTTTCATCCGAAAAACAGACAAGTCCCCCGTCGCAGAGTTCGTCTACCGCGTCCATGTCATCGTTCTTCGATACGTTCGTTGACTTCGAATCATCCGCTGATTCCGATACAGCTTCGTGCATCAAAAATCCGTCCGTCGGTAAGCAATCGAGTGCGTCCTCGGTTTCTTCATTCGTTGAATGTTTAATCGATTCATCCGTTGAATCTAATTCCGAATTTCCGATACTTCGTGTTCAAGAATTCGTTTCACCCGTTCCGTTGTTCGTCTACGTAAAAAATATCCCGTCGTTCGTCGACGTACAAAATCTCCAATCATTCGTCGACGTAAAAAATCTCGATTCATCCGTTGAATCGTCAAACGAATTCGGTTCGTCCGAAAAATCGTCGAGCCCGTCCTCCTCCTCATCGTCAGATACGTTCGTCGATGAAGTAAATCGCGATTCTCCAAAAAAGAATTAGTCCCCGTTCACCACCAATCAGAACGAAAACTCAGTAGTCAGTACTTACTTGTCTTTGAAAGTTAATAATTTGTGAACCAAAAAAAAAAAAAAAAAAAAAATCAAAGAAAATCTCGAAGTTGAAATTTTCACTAACAAAATGTACTGATATAATTTTTAAAAAACGCCTCCTCTTTGACCTTTATACCCATTCAACATGGAAATACGAGACTACTTTGGTTTCATGGCTTTGAGGAATTATTCATATAGGACATGAAGAAATAAGATGCATACACATTTTTAAAATGGAAATCACGGTCATCAAAGGAAAAAAAATTGATGAAAAAAAGAGGGAGGACGCAGTCTTTCATATTTGAAAATCTCTACCATCAGTCATTTGAGGTGGACGTGGACATCACATAATTTTGAATTTGATTTTCAAGTTTTCACATTTTCATAACGTGAAATTAACATTAGCTAATGGTCCAAACCACAATTTTATGAGACGTCTACCCGTCAGAAGTATATAATAAACCAAATAAATATTGTTCCATTGTTTTTCGTCTCTTTATATTTCTGTGTCCTGGATATAAGAATAATTATAAATTATAATATTTCCATGGAATAATTGAATTTTTAGGTAATATGAAAGACTGCGTCCTCCCTCTTTTTTTCATAAATTTTTTTTCCTTTGATGACCGTGATTTCCATTTTAAAAATGTGTATGCATCTTATTTCTTCATGTCCTATATGAATAATTCCTCAAAGCCATGAAACCAAAGTAGTCTCGTATTTCCATGTTGAATGGGTATAAAGGTCAAAGAGGATGCGGTTTTTTTTTATTATATCAGTACATTTTGTTAGTGAAAATTTCAACTTCGAGATTTTCTTTGATTTTTTGCAATAAATTGACATCACGTGTAAAAACTACCACCTCCGCATTTTCAAACGTATCTCGAAACCGAACTATTTCAATAAAGCTGTTCTAAGCGCTTTATCAACTCACGAATGAAGAAAAAGCCCAAGCAATTACTTATCTTGCGGATATCTTCGAAAAAATCCGAAGCATAAAACCTAAACCTGCTGCTGATACGATTGAAAAAACTACATCGACTGCGAGTACGAGTGCAACACCAGCAGTGGTATCTTCATCTTCTTCGGCTGGTAATTAATCCATTATTTCAGAATTGATAATATTCCAGATCCCTAATGATTCCCTGTAGGTCTAGATTTTTTTTTTATAGTATTATTTCTTTTTCATATAATAAATTGGATAAATTTCTGATGGAACAGCAGTTTGTAAATCAAAGGGAACAAGCACTCAATAAAGAAAAAGATGAAGAAATCGGAAAGTTCAAAATTCAATTGAGTGATTATAATGAAAAGGAGCCATTTAAAAGTACAAAAAAAAATTATAGAATTTTGAACCGAGAAGCTGACAAGAATTTTATGACTTTCATGAACTCTAGAAACTTCAATTAGCCTCAGATAAAAAAAATGAAGGGTTCATTGACAAGTCAAAACCACCAACTCGAGTCATTCGCTTTTTGACACTTTCTAATTGCGAACAACTAGGTTGAACAAGTGCACACGACGTACGGGTACAATCTCGCCTATATCCTACGCTAGGGCACTGAACAGGGGGTACGTCGATCAGCCATTTTCTTATTACAAAATGACTAACTAGTTCACCCCTATTTTGATGCACTATGGTAGGCTATTACAAGGGATGCAGTTCCGTAGGCCTCCTGTTCAACTATAGTTGGGACCAGGTTACAACTAGAGCCTGGATTTAATTTTTTCAAATCCGCAACTCATACATTCGGCTTACTGGTCGGTATAAGAATCAAAAATATCAAATGCAACATCAACTCAAGTCGTTCGCTTTTTGAAAATTTTCTAATGCGAACAACCAGATTAAACAATGTGCAACGCCGTACGGTTACATTCTCGCCTATAGCACGCTATTACGAGGGCAGCAGCTCCGCAGGACTCTTGTTCAACGAAAGTTGGCACCGACCCGGTTTCCCTGAATAGCGAGTAGCGATTTGGACACCAAATAGGTAATCAAAATTTTGAAAAATCAAAGAAAACCAAAAAGGCCAAGGAGAATCTGAAAAATGGGAAAGATTCGATCTCGATACCCAACGGCCAACACAAAGGATACTAGTTGAAAATGCCAGCTATTACCAGGGCAAAATCTGCTTAAGACTCAAGTTGAACAACAGTTGCCATCAACCAGAATTACCTGAATGGTAAGGTACATTTTGCCACCAAATGATCAACTTTGCAAATATTCAAATGTGCAACATTTTGGAAAATATAAAAATTCGCAATCCGAAAAACTGAGAAAAATTATTTCAAAACCACAAAAAGCAATGAAAAATTCGGAGCACTAAATATTTGTAAAAATTAATCGGAATTTCGAAAATTGAACTAAAATCAAATTTCAAAAAAGTGACTGGATGAACAAAAATCTATGTAGAAAATTCAAAATAATTGACCAATAGAATGAGTGAGAGAAAATGTAGCACTATCAGCAAAGTGTCTGCCTCAATTTTTTTTTTTGGAAATTTATAACTTTTATCTAAGAAGTAATTTAGATGATACTAGTTCTGAAGATTAGCGAACGTGCACGGAGAAAAATGCCCTGTAAAATTTCCAGTACAGTTTAGCAATATTTCTCAAATGTACGGTACATTCAACTGGAAATTCAGTAGAAATTACCAAAATTAAGGGTATAATACACCAGATAGTCGCTGTAAATGAAATTCTTACAATTTCTAATGAAATAAACAGCAACTTCTATTAAATTTTGTAGAAAAATTCCATATTTTCCACTACAAAAAATGACAGACTACCCACTAATAAAATTTATCATATTTTGGTAAACTCCTTTTACTAATACAGTTATGGAGAAATTACTTGTAAGCTGTATGATAAATTACAAGACGGTTTAGTAAATATTCCACAAATGAGAAGTGATAATTTTGTGCATCTTCGGTGTAGAAAAAATTATGGGTGAAATCTTAACAGAAATCACCAGACAGTACAACACATTTTAATAACAGTCATATAAAAGTTATCTGTTTGTAGGACAGATAACTTTTGTGCATCTTCGGTGTAGAAAAAATTAGGGGTGAAATCTAATAGAAATCACCAGAATGTACAACACATTTTGATAACAGTCATATAAAAGTTATCTGTTTGTATGACAGATAGTGTTTAGAAAGAAGGCACTATTTGAGAATTTTTCTTATGGTGAAATTTTAATGTCTCTTTGAAATTTGAATATTTCAGTACGTTAAATGTTTGGTTGAATATTGGTTTTCTCGACTGTTTTGTTTTCCATTGTACTGTGTGAATATTAAGTTCGTAATCGCGTAATTGAATTTATTACACTAAATGAGACAGCCAAAGGTATTAATCATCATTGTATCATACTTGATCGAAATGTTTTCCAGACTTTCAAATGGGTTGAAATATGTCCGTTTTTTTCATCTGATGTTCTCTTCAATATTGTAACCACATTATTTTGATTAGGTTTTGATAAATTCGGTTTGAGCAAAATTTTCAAAAATGATTTTGTGAAAATTTTCAAAAATTTGTGTTTTTAGTAAACTTTTATAAAAATTTAAAAATATGTATATAAATTTTGGAATCGAATTTGGAAATATGTATCTAGTGTTTTAAATGAAGATTTGACTACTTTTTTATTGCAAAATTTTAATCCCGTTTTGAAATTTTCTACAAGTATGATACTGATTATGATTTTCCTGAATTGGCTTTCTCATCGATTTGTTTGTTTTTAGTTTTACTATTTTATGTTTGAAATAATAAATTTGTTTGTGTTTAAAAATAAAAATTTAGATTTTAAACAACCTCATCAGTGCAGTTAGTGTTTGTATGTCCAAGTTTTTTTTGTTTTTTTTTTGGTGTGTGTGCGTTTATAATTACAAGATGATCACATCCGTTGGAATGGGTTTCAGATAGATAGTGCAAAGGAGGTTTTGAAGTTTTTTGATAGAGAGGTAGCTGTGGGTGATTTTTGTGTGACCAATTCTCAGTGTTGTTATACTACTCGTTATTTTATCTTGTCTATTTAGGTGTAAGAGATTTTTCCAAAAGTATTATGATTTTTTTTTATGTTGAAAGAGTTTATTGCGTGTTTGTTGAGACCAGAGGTGTTGCCAGCTTGTGTATATTTTTTGGGTAAGAAAGGGTGATAGAAATTGCATTTTACTGAATGTACACATTTCATAGATTCAGAAAATGTGAAGAGTTCAAAATGAAAAAAGCGGCATTATATTTTATTTCAAAATTCTTGTGACAAACACAGCATTTGCAAGCACACAAATTCGTCACCTGTCAGGTAAAACCCACCAAGTCTATCTAACCTGGTTTTTGGAAATGTGTCTAGGGGTGAAAAGCCATTTTTCGGATTTTAGATGTTGTTCTTTTTTTTGTAAAAGACATCGAAAACATCTAAAATCTTAAAAATAACTTTTCATCCCTTACGATACATTTCCAAAAACCAGGTTAGATAGACTTGGCGGGTTTTTCCTGACAGGTGACGAATTTGTGTGCTTGCAAATGCTGTATTTCTCACAAGAATTTTGAAATAAAATGTAATGCAGCAGTTGGCAATTTTTACCAGACTGTTTAGTAGTTTATTGGTAATTAATTACATGATAAAATGCTATCGAATTGAATGACGAAATGTTCTTCATTATTCCACCAATAATTACTAGACATAGTCTGGTAAATATTGGTGGAATAATAAAGAACATTTTGCCGTTCAATTCGATAGCATTTTATCATGTGACAAATTACCTATAATTACTAAACAGTCTGGTAAAAAATGCTATACTTTCGAGTTAGAAGTTGCAAATCTGTAGTATTATATTTTAATTACAAAATCCTTGTAATTTCTGCTCGATTTCCAATCTTGCTAACGTTTTACACAGAATAATCTATGTAGTTTTTACAGAACTTTTCTCTCCGTGTGGTGCACATTGACCCGCCAAACTTTCCAAAGTACGTTCTGCACTTTAGTTCGTAAATTACGTTGAATTTTTTGGTTTTGCGGCTTTATCGTTGGAGATGAAGTTTTCGTCTCGTATGGGTTATTTAATTAAATATTAATTCTCTATAAGTTCCCCTTTATGGTACGATTTATTTTGAAAATTTATTCATTCGGATTTTTTAAGCTTTCTTTTTTCTAGATGTGGTTTTTCTATTTTATTTTTTATTGTCCCCCATTTTTAAAAAGCTTAGAAATTTTTTGTGGCACGTATGCTACGAGCTAAAAACCCAGTTGATTTTTTTTAACTCAATCCCTAAATTCCATTCTCATTTTTTGACTTATAATCTCAATACTTTAGCCTAAATTTTGAGCAATAAAGACAATATCCAGATTAATAATTCTGAAATGCTGTATATGAGGTCAAATTTAAAAATAAATCTGGTTTTTCACTCGGGTGCATTGTTGCAATTAATAATTATTCCTCGTGTCTTTATTCAAAAGTTGAAAGTTAATCAATCATGTTTTCAACGAAGACGACAGAAAGACAGAAATGATTCCTGATGTGTCTTATTTTGACACTAGACGTCTAGATAACCCCCTCCCCCTCCAACCACCATCATCGGTTCAAAGAAAAATCATCTAAAACCTCGCATTCTAAATATAAACACCGAGCAGCGATTATTTTTATTTTTATCCTTAATTCGCACGATGATGAAGAATAAGCACGACTTAGTATAAACGGTAACACAGATATACCGCCTGCTACAATGTAGTTTTACTTTAAATAATTGCCGCGTAATTAATTCATTCATCGAGTATAATAAGTCGACGAAGCAACCGAGACTGTCAGTCAACAGCACGAAGGCAAGATGCACGAACAGCAAAGCGGAGGGAGCTCTGGTGCGCTATATAGTCGCGTAATGTAAATTAAAATTCTAGTGAAAAAGTCATTTTATGTGTTTACATGTATGACACACAATGTTTACAGTTCATTAGCCGTGCATTTTTAGCGCACTAATGAAAGATGTATATGCGTGATGATGACGACGGCCGGGGGAGGGAGGGGGCAGGGTAAAAAACGAACTGTTCGTAAATACGCTACACATACGTATATTATATTATTACCTACGTACATGCGAACTCGTCTATATTTCTCGGATGCATTTTTAAACTAATTAAGCGCGTGAGAACGCCCATAAGGTGCAAGTTTTCAAAGGTGTGAACCTTGCAGGCGTGCAAGCAGAATAGAGGTGTATAATGAAATTTAATTTTTCGCTCGACGATAGATTTTTTTCAATTTCATACGAGAGACTTTAGCTTAGTTAAATAGGCGGAAAGCAGGAAAGAAGAGAAAATAGGTGACGTGTGTGTATCTGCGTATATATTGTACTCGGGGTCGTTTATTTTTTTAATGAGCCATATACGTATTAACGATAGAAAGAGGCAAGTTTGTGAGTGACGTTTTGACAGAAGACGGTGTGTGCTGGCCAAGTTGGCATAAAAATAAAATTCTTGTCTTTTTTTCGCCATAGTAATTGCTGAGGTAGCTGTTCGGCTCGATTCATAAATTATGCAAACTCGAACGCGCCAATGTTTACGCATTCTTTAAGCGGAAAAAAAAAAAAAAATACCGACGGGTTATACCAAATGATAACGTAGGTTTCGACGAAAATATACAATAACCAGTTCACCCTTGAGTTCAATTTAAAATTTGACCTAGTGATCAGTTGAAAATTGATAATGATATGCTACGTAAAATTTAGATCAATGATCAATTGACCATCGAATATATTTTCATCGTATAAATGCGAATTGTCAAAATATAACAGTGGAAATATTTCGCGTTACTGCAATCATTTATAATATCGCAATCGGGTCGTGTGATTCTCTTTATACGCCCATTTTTTTTTCCGACGTAGTAGCAGAATAAGATCTCCATATATGCCAATCCGAAGAATTTGGATCACAAGATGCAGATAAGAGAACAAAATCCAATAACTGAATATCGCAGCATCAAACTGAAGATCACGTCAGACGTTTGGGGGAAGACAATATTGAAGTTGTTGTTCTTTTTAAATATATAATTCAATTTGGGTGGGGTGGGGGGGATACAAATTTCAAGTAACTTAATTAGACTTATCCTGTGTAATATTGCGTTTGCCAGAGATATGGTAAGTACCTAACTACCTATTCCATTCTAAAGTACGTAAAATCACATTTTTGTATGAAATTTCACTAATCTATTTTTATTTTTTTTAGGCTGATGAAGGAAGCCAGTATTTTCGCCTGACGATCGTGAACAGGCGTTTATTTGAGAGGGACACCCCAATCCCCACTAACAAGCTAAATAATACCTATTGTTCAAATTTTACAGCATAATTATGTCCACCTGGGCGAAATTCTGGTGACAAAATTCGGTTTTATGCATTTTTGAGGGTCTTCCATCATATTAAAAAATTCTGAAAAAATACATGTTGTACATCCAGACTAGATGTACGACATATATTTTTTCCATTTTTGCAACTCTGAAGGAACTTGTCAAAATGTCCATTAGAAAACTTAAAACGCGCATTTCACAGTGAAGATACGTTTGAAAAATTTTGAAAAAAATCTCTCGAACGACCCTTGATGATACGTACCTAGCATCCAGGCCCGTAGTCAGAGTGACTTTGTAGAGGGGGCTGACTAAATATTAGAGGGGGCTTGAACCTTTTTTTTGCGAATTTTTCCTACTAAAATCTGATTTTTGACCAAATTTTGTAATTTGTTAGAGGGGGCTCAGTCTGAAGCTAAAGGGGCTTAGCCCCCTCTAGCCCCCCTCTGACTACGGGCCTGCTAGCATCTACCCGAGTATGAAAAAATTCGCTTGAAAACTGTCAAAATCAAAAATTATAATCGAAAAATCACATTCTTGCCCTAGGAGGGAGTGAGGGTGAGGTAGCGACCTAAAAATTTGGTCACGAGGGTTTTACACCATAAGGACAAACTTCCACTTGTTGGTTTCAAAATCCGTGAGGTGATGAGTCAGAGAGCTCATCATCAAATGCTACGCTACAGAACAAGATCCAAAATTTCCAATCCAAATGACATGAAGAATGAAGAAAATAAAGAAAGGACGTGATAAAATGAACCACATCAAAATGGATGATGACTCGGAGAGTTTAATTCCACAATTTTTTGAAAATCCTCGCAATAACTTCTCACTTCGTAATGATTACTTCAAAGAAGGAACAATCCCTCAAAAAGCTTTCAAAAAATAACAAACCGAATAAGATTTAATTTAGCCAGAAAACATTCAAGTACGCGGAATCGAAGTAATAACGAATCCAGTTCATATTTGTAGAATGTACCTATCGTCTTTATTGTACTCGTACTTGTAAATTTAACCATCTTATAAAGATGGAACCTCATTTTTATAAAATATCAAACTCAAGGGAATTGCATTTATAGGTACATCGATATTATAAAATGGCTACGTACACTACAGTACAGTACCAGCAGCGTAACGAGTAAGTATTTTCTTTGAGACGACGCTACGCTACGCTGACGAGTCTTCCATATACATTTAGAGTCGAGAGAAGGCAATGCAAATACGTATATAGAAATATGAGACGATCTCGAGAACGAAACCGTTACAGAAGCAAATACGCTTGTATTTTTCATTTTAGATAATACGATGTAATTCGAGGAATAAATTGAACCTAATGTTTTTTTATTTATTTTTATTCGATACTTCAATTACTCGAGTAATAGTGCATTGGCGGCTGTATTGATCTTGGGCCACTCTAAACGATAACGAAGTGAACGCTTCACGAATCAGATTAACAAAAATGGGACGATTCGAGGAATTCCTAGATATTAAATAAAAAACGCCGACAAATTTAATCTATTGCGCCCAATTAACTGGCGTTTAAATATAATTTTCGTGCCGGCATCAAAGTATGAAAATAATTATTCTTAAATCAAATAGGAATTTGAGACATTTTGTTTTGGTTTAAAAAAAACACGACTACGCCGACGAGATTTGTTTCATGTTTGGAAACCTTCACATACGTACGTAGTAGTCGTATGTTTTCGATAAACTATAAAAACAAAATACCAAAAGAGCTCGCTCTATCTCGTAAAACATTCTCGACGCTTGACCTTACGCCCAGTGAAAAGTCAATTCATAGGTCAAGAAGTTTTTTCGTACAGATATAAATTTCTTTTTTTCTTTTTCTGTCCTCTTATACCACGTACAGTATTTCCTTCGTACCTTGGACGTATCTGCGTATTTTTCAAACGAAACGAAGCGAATTTTTCAAGTCGTTAGATTTGCCTATCTTAGTCTTAAACGGGGCATAGTTCACTCTCTAGTTACAATACTTCACACACGACGACGTTCGTTCAAAAAATATACCAAATAATAAAGCAATACAAACGCTGAAATTTTTTTTCAAAAATGTGGCAAAAAATTGAAAACTCTCGCTGCAAACATCTTGAAGGAGAAAAAAAAAATGTAAATTTCGCGTAAATTTTCCTAAACTACACTCGACGACCGCGTAACGACTCCAATAAACGTTTATTTATAATACTATAGAAAAATTCGCGACAAGAAGTGAAATATAGCGCTGTTTAGCCAGGTTGGGAGGTAGGCGAGGTGAAAAAGGAGAGACGAAAAAGTTGGAAAACTCGCACTGTAACCTGCCATATACTGTACAAAGCGTATATACGATTATATGGAACAATAAGTGGAAAACTATGTTTTCAAAGTTAAACTTTCATAGGAAATGACTCGCCCCGTAAGTAACAGTTTATTTAACGCGCTTTTATATCCATTATATACAATAAGTAAAAATAAAACCATCGCGAAAATCGGCCGTCCTCGTTGTGAGAGTCGAGACGAACGAAGGTATCAACGCTTTGTGAAAATATCCTGGTCATATTTCTCACGCTCCGTCATTCCTACTTTATTCTTTGCCGTTGCCGAACTTTTTTCGATTGATTTTTATTATTAATTTGAAATGTTGTAGTTTTCTATGCTCATACTGATGAAGTGATGATGATCTATTGAAGTTTTCGAATGACTTACAATTGGTGACTCAGATTTAAAATTAGTAAAAGAAGTGGATAATGTTGTACCACATATTGACGCGCCGAGAAGAGTACCATTCAAATTGTATGACGCCTATAAGGAAGAACTAACATTTTCCAAAACAAATTAGGAACACAATTTGAAATAAGGATACGATGAAAATTAATCATAATCCCGGTGTAAATAGGTTTTCACCTTCTCAAATTTTAGGGAATAGGGCAGAAATTCCCAAACCTTTCGATGATGTTATGACGAGTACACCTGATATAGGTAGTTTAATGGAAGGGAAGTAGGTACACGGGCAAGGGCAACACCAAAGTACGCAAGGTACACGTCGACCGACGACACAACCACCCGAACGCGACAAGTTACCAGGACAGTACAAGTCATTTTATTTCTAAGTTTGTTAGCCGAAGATTATTTTTAGTTTGTACCAAAGAAGAAGTCTTCTAAGTTCATTCGCAGAGTTAGTTTATAAGATGTAGGTTAGGGTGGCGATGATCCGAAGTGTGCGGTAAAGCAAACGGGATAAACTCTACAAGCTAGTGTACGCACACAAGGTGAGCCGAAAAAAAAAAAGTTTGCTTCAAAGTATCAGGAGGTTTTTGAAGAGAAAATGTTGAAAAACGAGAATGAAAATATTGAATTTATTTATGATAAGGAAGGCTATGCCTGATTTCTTCAGAAATAGGCAATTGGAAGTGCGATCTTTTCATATTTTTGTTTAAATTTGCATATTATACTGAAGTTGCAATCCGAAACAAAATATGTTGTCCTTGATCAAATTGGCGTCTTGAAGGAACTAAAAATGCTTAATCTCCTGAAAGAGTACGATGGTGTCATGCAAGCCATATTCCAAAGTACCAAATTTGATAAGGTCATTGCAATTGATACCAAACTGACTGCTAGAAACAGATGTTGTCCTTGATAAAATTGGCGCCTTGAAGGAACTAAAAATGCTCAATCTCCTGAAAGAGTACGCTGGTGTCATGCAATCCATATTTCAAAGTACCGACTTAGATAAGGTCATGGCAATTGATACCAAACTGACTGCTATCTCTCAACTTCGCTACAGCAACGACAAGGATAATACATTCCCTGCTTTAAACTTCGCTCAAACACAGCGGCTTCCGCTAATCATTGAGTTCAACCCTGACGACAATGACTAGAAGCCCTCTCTGGAAACCTATAACGAGGGAACTCTAGAATTCGAGCTAGTAGTAGACAAGCGAAAAGTTTTCGGGCATGCCGTCATTCCCATTTGGGAAGTAGACGATGGAGTTGAAAAACCAGCGGTTCTGTCGGGAAACGACGCAACAGGGAAGTTCGCTCTGCCCCTGCCCAATTCCGCCGTGTTAATGTATGCGTGCAGAAATCCCAGTTGTCGGTTATACTTCACTAATCGTGCATCCAGATACCACCATGAATCGGTGAAAACCAAAAACACTTCAAAGCAGCTTCGAAAAAAGGACGTTCATTGTCAATTAGACAAAAACGAGCGCAATTTGAAGATGAGGAAAATAACAGACCAAAAGAAAAACCGGCGAAAGAGACCAAACAAAAAATCAGGAAAAAAGACGAGATCGATCCCGATATCAGCATAATTTATAAGTGAACATGATTTGAAAACATTAGCGATAGAAGACACCGATGTTTACGACAGTCATGAAAACCTCATCACCACTCCTAACACAAGAGTATGCGTCGAACATGTTCTAAAGAAATTCATCGTGAGGAACGGTAAAAAAAATCAGTGTTACTTTAATGCGACAACTGCCCATCGATTCCGTTATCGAAACTTTATAATTATGGAAATAATAAGCGATGAGCCTGTGGAACGTTATCTGGATTTAATTGTCGCAAGAAACCGCTCAAACTTTTCAAGACTTTTCATGCACTCACTTCACTCACGTACGTTGTCGCGACAGTATTATTTCCATTTTTCATTTCTAAGTTCAAGTTCGTTTATTTGCATTTTGTTATTTATTATAATTTTATAATTGCACATTAATGGCACCACGGACGGATAAAGTAAGCCGTCTGAATGCTGGTAAAGCAAGCAAAAGGAGCGCTCATATATGTTTCTGAATATTATATAGCGACGTTTCTTGATCCGCATTTCAAGACTTTTTTATTTGTGAATGAAGAAATCAACGGATCCGTTATTGGGAGGGTCACTCAACTGCTGAACGATGTCATGAGAAACGCCGGAGATACCCTACAACCTGACGCTAGACAATATCCGGACCCGAACGGTTGCTTGGCCTTGTTGAATGTAAGAATTACTGATGCGCAAAGAGTCGGTCCCGCGTAAATCATCAAGCAAACATCATTTTGCCTATCTGTTCATGGGAGGCAGCTAGGAGTGTACCAAGTGTACCATTTCCCAATTTTCTGAATTTTCCCTATAAATTTTTTTTTTCTCAAAAAAAATAAATTTTCGCGAAAATGTATTCAGGGGGGCCTACTATATCCACATACCAAATTTCAGCCAAATCGGATAAAAAGAAGTCGTTCTATAACGATTTTTTCAATTTTTTACTTGGAAAATTCAACTCTTTTCAATCTAAAATAGGTTCTATGGGCCGGATCCGGCTCATTTTTGAAATTCACAACATTGGTTTCAAAATGTAGGTTTTCGAGGTCGCTAAATTCGATTTTCGAACTGAAATTTACCTCCGACCCCAAAGTGGGCTTTTAGAAGGGGATCAATTTTGAAAATTTCAAAAATTACATCATTGGTGTCAAAACGTAGGTTTTCGAGGTCGCTGAATTCGATTTTCGAACTTAAATTTACCTTCGACCCCGAATTAGGCAAAATAAAATTTACTTGAATAATGATGTGTTGAAAAGAAACTATTTTTTCAAAAATTATGACGATGAAAAGCGTGGTGGGGTGTGCAATGTGCATGGAGATAACAATATGTACCTTGTCGAATCACGCCCCACCATGCGTTTCATCCTCATAATTTTTGAAAAAATAGTTTCTTTTCAACACATCATTATTCAAGTAAATTTTATTTTTCGTTTTTTAAACCTTATACCTGAATAACATATGACCCACTTTAAATGAAAGCGTGGTTTTTTAAAAAATTTTTACGTTTTTATTTAACTTTTTTTGCCGTTGACAAATTCAAGTTTTAAAATTGAATTCAGCGACCTCAAAAACCTACACTTCGATAACAATATTGTGAATTTCAAAACTTCAAAGTTAACCCCCCGTAAGAGCCTAATTCGGGGTCGAAGGTAAATTTAAGTTCGAAATCGAATTCAGCGACCTCGAAAACCTACGTTCTGACACCAATGATGTAATTTTTGAAATTTTCAAAATTGACCCCCTTTTAAAAGCCCACTTTGGGGTCGGAGGTAAATTTCAGTTCGAAAATCGAATTTAGCGACCTTGAAAACCTACATTTTGATTCCGATGTTGTCATTTTTGAAATTTTTAAAATTCACACCCCTTTTAGAAGCCCAATTTGGGGTCGGAGGTAAATTTCAGTTCGAAAATCGAATTTAGCGACCTCTAAAACCTACATTTTGATACCAATGTTGTGAATTCCAAAATTTTCAAAATTGAACCCCCTCATAGGGGCCCAATTTGGGGTCAAGGGTAAATTTAAGTTCGAAAATCGAATTCAGCGACCTCGAAAACCTACATTTTGATACCAATGTTGTGAATTTAGAAATTTTCAAAATTGAACCCCCTCATAGGGGCCCAATTTGCGTGGTAAAAAAAAGAAGTGATTTTGTCAATATTTCTATCGTGCAAAAGACACCGTGTATTTTGCTGGTGTTCTCGTTTGGTATCGAATGGTGTCTGGTGAGCACATTGATTCATTTTTGTGTGGCCCAGAGTAGATCGTTTTGTCGCGGGATATCTGTTTATATGGAGTTTTGGGTCCATATACTGTTTGTTGGAGTTCAGCCCACCATTCAAAGTAAATCTACGTGTTCGTGATTGCCATTCATACGTTCGTCAGAGAAATATAATCGTTTACACGCAGAAATGGAAATATTTCGAATCTTATCAATCATATACCTAATTCTCTCGAATCAGAGTCATTACCTAACCGACAATTCATCAACCGACGAGTCACCATTATCAGATATAATGGATAATGGACCGTCATCAAATGATAACTTCGATTTCTTCAGATGGATCTAGAGGTAAAAGAATTACAGACTCTAGTATTAAATTTTATGATCGCTCAACTGCAAGTTGAGAATGAAGTAATTCATTTAGCAGACTAAGTTGAAAGATTGCAAAAAAATATGTTAAGTTCTATTTTGTACGATATTTTGCTAATAAGTAGGTACATTAATTTTTTTTTTTTAAATTTAAAAAACCGATTTGGTTGATTTACAACATGGACAGAACAGAAATAGTTCTGAAGATAGAAAAAACATTCGCGACCAGTTTCGAAACTACTTTTGCGCCGAAGGCGCTGTTATTGGCAATATGAAATGGCCCATGTTGCAGGTATACTTATTGTATTGATTACTTTTCTATTTTTCGTTTATCTGTAGGCTCATCACTTCTTTGAAATATTGTTTTGTGCAGAAAATGAAATAATTGTAAATTATGAAATCGAAAATCGTTAAGAGGAAGAGGCAGTGGATGACGTTCAGCCTGTAAATGACCAGTCATTTTGTTTGAAGTTTCAAAAATTTCGTGGGGCAGCTGGTATTCAACACCAAAAATAGTTGAATGTTACCTGCGTAATCGTGGACTACTATCAAGGTTTATAATAGGGTGGACCGAAAATCAAAAATTTTCGATTTTCAAAATGTAATACCGCAGAAAAGTTGTGTCTTGGGGACACATGAAAAACAAAGAAAAAAATTTTCAAATCGAATAATATCTTCCGATCGCGCAAAAGCTCTTAAATTTTTGAAAATTTGCAAAAAATCAAAATTTGAAAAAAATTCCAAAATGTTACAGAATGGGTTTTATGCCTTTGGTTGGCAAGTATTATCATCGTTATTAATATTTTTTGAAAAAAAAAAATCCATAATTCATCAGATCATCGCACATATGAGACATTAAAAAAATGTCATATTTTACGTTTTTTAAAAAAAATTGATTAAAAATTGGAAAAAAAATTGTAATTAAAATGGGTTTAACATACACAGTTATGCCCAAAAAGACAATTTACAGCAATTTTACATATTTTTTGTACACTTGAGAATTTTTCAAAAACTGCGAAAAAATAAGAAAAATCAAAAATTGAAGAAAATTAGGAAAATGATGGTTCCTATGAAGGTAAAGATGGAAAATCGCTGTAAATTGTCTTTTTGGGCAAAACTGTGTATGTTTAACCCACTTTAATTCCAATTTTTTTTTCAATTTTCAATCTATTATTTTTTTTCTATTTTTTTAAAAAAAACGTAAAATATGACATTTTTTTAATGCTCATATGTGCGATGATCTGATGAATTCTGGATTTTTTTTTCAAAAAATATTAATAACGATGATAATACTTGCCAACCAAAGAGGCATAAAACCCATTCTGTAACATTTTGGAATTTTTTTCAAATTTTCAAAAATTTAAGGGCTTTTGCGCGATCGAAAGAGATATTATTCGATTTGAAATTTTTTTTCTTTGTTTGTCATGTGTCCCCAAGACGCAACTTTTCCGCGGTATTACATTTTGAAAATCGAAAATTTTTGATTTTCGGCCCACCCCTAGTGTAAGTATAATATGTATGACCAAGCTACTTACATTTCAAGCTGTAATGATAAATTGATGTAAGTAAAGTTTTTTTCTTCATTGCATTGAAACTGATATTTCATGAAACTTCCTTCATGATATTAGTTGAAAGTACCCTTTTGTAATTTTCATCTGATAGGTAATAATACTTCGTTCTTGTAGTTTTTTTTTTTTCAAGAGAAATCTCAGGTAGGTAATAAATTGAAAGATGAAATAAAAACGTATGATTTGCCAGTTATGTTAGTAGTATGTTTTATAGCATCGTTTACTCTCTTCCAACGTTCCAACACGTAATATGTTATATCATAACTTTTATATATTTTCAGATGTGATTAACTAGAAATTCGAAAAATATCTGCGCAGTACAACATTATGAATAAATTTTCTCCAAAAATTTACAGCCCTCCATTCTTCTCTCTATCTTTTAACAAACTTCATCAAAATTTCAACTACGTTAACGAGAAAAAAAATGTCAATTATTTCAGCCTACTTTTGTCACAGTACACACGCGCACTCGTAACGCAATGCATAACTTCGCATGCACTAAACAACCCAACAAAAGTAAACTTTATCGCAGAATAAACATAGATTTGGTGAGGTAGGTACTAGGTAGGTGAACCTGAACGAGTGTGGGAGCCGTACCTTAGGAAAGGGGTACGAGAGTGTACGTACACAGCTACACACGCCACGTAAGTAAATTTGTATGCCTATAGATACGTCTGCGTCTAACGCACAAACACCGAAATGGAGGAGAAACAAGATATAATTTTGCGTGAAAACTAATATTTCACGTTAGTTAGAACTTTCGTGAGAGCAGGGAGATTTCTGTCAGCGGGTAATATGTCAGCCGGGCACGGGCTGGGTTCGGCAAAAGTACCGGTACTCGTGCGGAAAGCTGAATTATAACCACAGTTAGTCCCCGTACTTATCTTTTCCGCAGGTAAAAGGCGTGCATAAATATATCATTTTGCCGCTTACGTACGTAGTCGTATACGCGTCTTGCGGCTAAAAAGGCAAAAAGTTTTTTTTTCCAAAACGATGCGATGTAATTTTACGACAAAAAATTACTAACGTAATTTCGACGACCACGCGGTCGCCTGCCTTTTTTTTCTGAAACCGCCACGACGACCGCGATTTTTATTTATCGTGTGAATTACTACAATCTACCTACCTACCTGCCCACGTATAGTATACCTTGAAAAAAAACCACCACACCGTGATTTAATGGTACCTAAAAATAGGTTACAATTGAGGCGCTTGGTGGAAGAAGGGCGTTGGATGATTTCAAAAAGTGAAAAAAACACGTTCAAAGTTTTGAAATGTTATACCGCGAAATGTGGCCAATTGAAGTGAAATCTTTTACAGTAGGTAGATATTGTGTTCTTTGAGGTATATTTTGAAGAAAAAAAAAATTAAAAAGGTTTCGTTATAACGCCAAAATAACCGTGTTTGTAACAGTCCATTAACGCCCTTTTTTCCATATTTGAATTTTCAAAAAAAAAATTTATGATTTTTTTTTTGCATATTCTCACTCCTAGGAGTCTTATAATCGAGAACTACCAAGATTTCAGCAAGATGTATATGAGTTTTATCCGTCAAGTAGGACAAAATAAAAAAAAATATCAAACCAAATGCATGAAATAAGTTGAAAAAAGTCAATATTTCTCGATTTTTCTGAAATTGCAGTATATGAGAAATATCGACTCGAAACAAGCCCAAACATGATTTTTAGGCCCCTAGGTCATCTTGAAGAGGTTGTGGGTTCCCAAAATGGCGTCATTTGGGTATTTTTGGAAAAAACCGAAAGAAACGAACAAATTTGGCCCAAATTCTGATTGATGGTGTATGTTGGTGTCATTAATGATATCTTTTAAGAAAAAAAATTTTCGACCAAAAATGACGCACTTAAAAGCGAAAAATGGACGAAAAAATCGGTTTTTCAGATTTTTGAAGATGACGCATCACGATATCAAGTTTGGGAACCACGACCATTAATGTTATTCCAGACGAGAATCAGCCCTCATCATCAAAAATAACTTCAGGCCAAATTATTTCTGAAATCGAAATCTTACCTCATGAACCAGATTTTAAATCCAAGCCAAACCCCAAATCATCTTTAAGCGGAAAGAACTTAATTCTTACCCCTTATTTAAAATGTCCGTTAATTGAGAGAGAGTCCACTTTAGTGAACACTTATACTCCAAATCCCACCGTTTATTTTAAAATTGCAAATATCATGGATGAACTTATTCATGAAAATGCTTACTTTCACGATTTAGAGGACAAATGGCACCCTTTTATCTCTAGACTTTACTTTAGTACTATATGGTTTCTTCAGACTTGTCGTGCTCAACACACAGCAGGCAAATTTAATATTTCTGAATCTACCGCTTTTGAAGCCTTAATCAAGATCATCCCCCTTGAAAGCCTTCCAGTACCATGGCCCATCGCCCCAATTATTAAAAGTCTCGCAGTATCTGAACCTTCGAGTTCACGTTTCGGCATAGTCACTCCAGTAATCCCAAAATCTATGGGTATCGAAACTCACTCCGATATATGTGTCTCAGTAAATAGATTTAAAGATCAGCTTTATCACCCTCACGTTCCTGGCTTAATGTACTTTTTGAATAAAATTTTACATCCTGGAAACGACGAAATCCCTGATTACAGTAACCCTTCAACCTTTGACAACTCGCAAGAACGCAACGTTTACGGCGTAGCATTTGAAGAAGGACAATGGACTCAAGACTTGAGAAACATGTTACTTAATCCAGCTTTAACAGGTAAAGTTTACACATACCCGGAATTAGACGGCGCATTTTTACAACACGCCACAGACTTAGATCTTCCTCAATTACAAAACGATGAGAATATCTCTTCACCTTTTGATTTTCATTTACTATCAGAAGATCTTCATTGGCTAAATAAAGTCTCTAAAATTATGAGCCATTACAACTCTAATTTCTCCGGATCAACCACTCTAGCCTCATGCTCACCTACAGGTCCAAAAATCGGATTAATCACGACTACTAAATCAATAAGTAATACCCCAGTAATAGCAAAAACCCTGTATTTACTGTAACTAATTCATTTAACGACGCGAAAATTCTTTCTTCCGACACATTATGTACCTCTTATGAGATGAACATCGTTCAAATTTACTCCAAACTAAATTTTATGTCTCCAATTCAAAATTTAGGACTTTGGTCTCAACTAGACTCTAGGCAAGGACCTTATTGGCACGCCCGGCCCAATAATATCCGAGTATATTTCCAAGAAGACGACAAAGAACTCTTTTCGATCATTCAAAGTAAATATTACACCGCCAACCCCTAAACAATTTTTAAATCTACAAAAATATGGCGTTGTACATCTAGACGAAGTACACAATATATATATTTTTCAGAATTGCACCTCTGAAAGGGGTTATCAAAATGGTCGTTAGAAAGCTTAAAATGTCTATATGACCTTGAAAAAGTACTCAAAATTTTTTCTAAAAAATTTCATAAATTACCCTTGGTATTAACCACCATCCCTGCAAGTTTGAAAAAATTCAGTTGAAAATTATCAAAAATAGAAATTTTTAACGAAAATCCACATTTAAACCCCCCAGAAGGGGTTAGAGTTGAGATATCGAGCTAAAAATTTTGTCACGGAGGTTTTAGACCATAAGGACCAAATACCGCTGGATAATTTCAAAATCGGTGTTGAGGGCCAAATTACCCCCATAAACTCGGAACTCGGCTATACTCTTTACGCGGATGCAAGTGTCAAGGCGTCTATCATCGTCTAGGTATATTTTTCAGATCTAAGACTTCGTATACTAATAGTTGGAGACCTGAAATTTCAATATTCACAAAATATTGAAAAAGGGCGTTATGTAGCAGAACGCCCTTCTTCCACCAAGCGCCTCAATTTGAGCTTTTGTTTTGCAACACACAGTACATGTTTTATACAAACTTATAAGTAAGCTCGACAGATGCGGAGGCAAAGGGGTAAAATATAAACGCACGTTCGTTTACGCGTTTCCTCAAATTGAACATCATGCGAAACGATCGGTCGCAGCGACGCAAGGGCACGAGCACCGCTCATCCCCAGATAAAGCAGTGGGATGACAAGAGAGGATGTGAATCGGAGCACGTCGTAGTTGATGTTTCTGTTTCAACGGTTTTAATTGTATTAGCAACAAGTCACTTTGACGAGAAAGACTGCAAACTTACGACATACCAAATAGTTGTTAAAGCAAACGTAAGTAAATTTCATCTTCGACAAATTCTCTCGGCTTCTTCTCCCTCCCCATGCACCCGTTTCCTTGATCGTTTCGCTTTGCTATACAGCAACGCGTACATCTGTACGTTTTCTTCTCTTTTTGTTTCCCTTTCGTAAGTATTGCGACCTCTTTTGATTTGCTGTTAATACGTAATACGATTACGTAATTTCGTTTTACTTACAATGCGCGCACAATTTTCAAGTGCTGAAAAAATTCAGATTGGTTAACTTAACCATTGCTTGTATCAATTTCCGAGGTATTTTGCTCAAAATGTTTCAATTTTCGAGATATTTTGCATAAAATGTTATTTTTAGTTCAGATTTTGTGATAAGAATTATTTTTCAAAAAACAACTTGAAAAATTTTATAAATTCAGGAAATATTTCATATTTAGAAAATTACATAGGTCTTCCCAAACTGACAGTCAGTCTTCTCATGTGGCTAGGCAACCACGCACAACGAACGCTATCGTTCCGGGCTCATCTTAAAGCTCATTCAATTAGCAATCCAACAAGCCCAAAACGAAGTTTCTACCTTCACTCCTTCCCCCACTAAGAAATTTGAAGAAAAAGTTTTCGCTTGACCCCTGACACTATTTTGTTATTGCAGCGGAAGGGAGGGAACGTACACTTGAGTGAGCACAGTGCGTCCGCAAGTGCACCATTGGGTAACCCCATCCTCAGCAGACATGGTTGGAATGGTATTTACAAAACCTTTTTTTTTGCTCTTATTTCTAATCGACGATCATTGTTCCAGAACCGAGCGACGATTCGACGGTCGCTGATTGCGTGAGTGTGCAAGATCAGACGAGACCCGGAAACGAGCCAATCTTTTGGCCTGGACCTCTATTCACCTGCTTGATCGTTCCATTTGGGACATCTTTCAGTGGCGAAGCTCGTCTGTACCTATTCGGATACTGTTGAAAAGGGACTGGTAAAGGCGTTCAGGGAAATCTACTGTGTATGAATCGGAGCATACATTGTAGAGGGAACTGTCCGGTGGACCCAGTTTCCTCCAGCTAGTAACCGAGGGGCCACCTGCTTTATGAGTTTGAACGAGCTCTGACGTGCAGTTGGTTGTGACGAGTGGCAGCTTTACCTCTACAACCAGTGTACCCACCGCCCTCCTTTATCACAAGGGGGCAGCCGGGGGCGGACCATACGTCGTGTGTGGAGGTAAAGTTTGTCCCATTTGGACTCGTGCTTTCCTCGAGCGGCGTAGGTTCTCTTACAAAGCGGTATGCGATGGAGGGGGATGATTTATTGACTCGAATTTTCACAACCGATGAGACATGGGTCCACTATTATACCCCAGAGACGAAAATGACATCCAAGGAGTGACGGAAGAAGGACGAAGGAGCACCCACTAAAGCGAGGAAAATTTTAAGTGTCAAAATTGAAGAAAAACACGGCTTTTGATAAATGCCCCGTTTCCAGAGAAACTATGCAACCCACAAGATTTTTCTGAGAATGTTTTTTATTCAGTAGAGTCTGGTCTGTAGTCTGACGAGAGGGTTTTGGAAAATTTCTACTGTATGAATGTTTCTATTGATCAAACTAATCCGAACAGCACAAGGCTGAGAAATATGTTGTCTACTCCACACACTATTGATGTGATTTGCGAGTTGAGAAATAGTTTTTCATCATCAGTTTGAAATGGGTATGCTTGATGAGTCATTATCGTCCAGAGAAGATACCAGCAGTGCATGTACTACGATTTCGACGATTTTTGAAACAATAAACCAGTCTACTGCTCAAGAAATTACTTATGAAGATACAAGTATGTCTATTCCTATTCATTCTGAAAATCTATTGGATTTGAATTTAAAGTACCCTAATGATCGCGGTCACTTTCCATCGCAAATTAAAAATTTACTCTTATAAACGGAATTGATGACTGGCATTGGCAAGGATTATCAAAAAAAATTATGATTAATTCAATCACGAAAGAGCCAATGATAAAACCGAAGAAAGTCACCGAAAAATTTCATTATGCGCACCACCACTTAATGATGTTCCATATTCAAGTCGGAGGTGAGTGAGTAGAGGCGATCTATGATGGCCGACTAGACGTCAATATGATGTCCGAGTCAGCCACTACAAGGAATCTGCTACGTGCTACCCAATTTCGTAATTGATGAAGCCCACTCGATCCTTCACTGGGGTGAACGCGGTGATATACGTTGCCATGAATATAGCATACGTGAGTAGTCGTGATATTTTCGTTAAGTTATGGCTTATGCTCATGCGGACTTCTGTCCCCGATGTCAGTTCCCGTTAATCGATTAGGTGGCACGTGACAAGGACCGAGCCTTATTAATCGCAATTTGACGATCGGTATCATACCAACCATTTGAAACATGTAACTTTGCAATTGCCACACACATCCTAACCACGTTAAGGTTCACGTATATACGAGTACAAGCAACAAGTTGTTTACACCATAATATTTTTCCTCTGTGAAAAAAATCCCAACGCGCTATTTACCTATCCTATGCAGATATTAAATATATAAAAAATAAACGACAAAAGCCTACAGTTTTCCTCGTATTTTTCAGTAGCGCGCATTTAAAAAGTTACCATGTTCAAGAGATTCGACGAGGCAAAGCAAGCATAAGAAAAAAAAACAAGAAGGTAAACGTTTATTACTTCGAAAGGAAATTTTTCACTCTTGCTAAACGATTAAGGATATTTTCAGAAAGCGACGTAGCTTACTAGTATTTTTGTGTAGATTTCGCTTTTAAAAACGTTTAAAAACTTTCTTATGTTATTTTTTTTCTTGCGAGTTTTTCGTCCGACTTTATTTTGGAAAAAGTTTCGCCTTAAATCCCGCAGGAAGAATGTCAAGATTTATTTCGTCCAAACAGATAATCCGCTGTAACTGGATTTTTTTTAGAGAACGAATTATGTAATTTTTTCCCCCTTGGTAGATACATGTAAGGTATAAGACAGTGATTTTTTCCCCTGTATACTTATAATTTGATGGAATTTGTTTGAAGAAGTTTTTCTAAAATAATAAAGAAAGTGTATCTTAATCATAATTAGCTTTAGGAAATTGCGAAAAGGTTATTGGATTACGCTATTCTTCCATGAATAAATCATGAAAATCAGAAAATGCTTTCATTACTTCGAGGTAAGATTTTTAAAATGAAAATACACCACGTCCTACGATAAACAAGTACATAAAATAATGATGATTTTGCACTGCACATAGCGTTCAATATTTCCGTTGTTTTCTTATTTTTCGAAAAATCTTCGTTTTCTTCACTTTTTATAAATCTTTTTCATCTTTTTTTTTCCTGTTTCAAAATGGATATTGTAGAAATTTTTTTTTGCAATTTTCATCTAACGCTAGAAAAATAACCCATTGTTCAATTGAATATTTTTTTTTAAAATTGAATATTTTTTTTAAAATTGAATATTTTTTTAAAAATTTATATAACTATTTTTTTTTGCTCCCCCAAATCAGCACACACTGAAAATACTTACCCACACAATGCAATCTTTTCTCTGCGTGCACTCACACAAACAAACCTACGTAGAATTAGAAACTGCACCACGTTACTTACCCCCGCCCCACCAGACGATCTGTGCAAGCACCGAGCGAACGCTTGCGATACCCTGGCGACAATTTTCAACCGAACTGCGAGGAAAAATCCTGCGCAACGTCGCATTTCTATATTTCCGTTCGTTTGAGTAAGAACACTTACGTACCTTGTGCTAAATGAAGAGTACCATTATTGTGATTTTACCAAGTTGTATAGTTATTACTTCTCGCATACGTAATACTAATTACGCGAATTTAATAATATGTGATTTAATTCAACATTCTTGCGAGATACTTTTTTATTTATACCATCTTGTAATCGCGATGTGCTTACGACCCCACGTGCAAGCGTGAAAATTTCGTCGCCGGAGAAATTCTCCAACTATTAGGTGAGTACCTTATTAAAATTCTGTACAATATTGGTGTTTTTCATTATCGACAGAAAATTTATATAGAGTTCTTTCTCTGTACAGTTTCAACCAAGCGACGAGAATCCTCGTCAACTATTCGTAAATACGACGATTTTTTTTGACAACATTTCTGGTTAGTAACACTAGTACTTTATTTTTTATACGTTCTTCTCAATTTTACGTGAATTGACTTTGATATAATACCGAGTACCTCTCTGTATAGATCCCTCCACGTTTTCACTGCCATCATGCAACGAGTAGCTACGATGCAAGATATACTGTTTCCAACGTGCCCGTTCTCACAATTGACGAGTCAATTGTTCCGTTTCGATAAAGAATAAATCCCATCCATATGGCATCAAAATATTCAAACTCTGTACCGATTCGGGGTACACCTGTAATTTTGAAATCTACAGTAGCAAAGTAATGGAAAGAGTTCAAAGTGTACCAGAAACAGTGGTGTTCAATCTCGCTAGTGACTTTATGAATTCTGGTCGAACCCTAGTTACAGACAACTGGTACACTAGCTTACCACTTGCGAGTAATCTACTTGAAAACAATACATTTCTTGTTGGTACAATACGCAAAAATAGAAGAGGAATCCCTAAATCAGTTACAACTCCAAAATTAAAAGCACTGGAAATGGTATGCAAACGCAACAGTCAAGGAATAACCCTTCTTCATTGGAAGAGTAAGCGTAGTGTTTTCATGCTGTCCACTCGACATGGTTTAGAAATTTCTATTGTCAAGAATGGAAGAAAAGTTATGCTGAAACCGTCGTGTGTTACATATTACAACAAATGGAAAAAGTGTGTTGATGTGGCAGATCAAATGACATGTTACAGTGGTCCGTTGAGAAAATCACTAAAGTGGTACCACAAACTCGCCTTTGATTTTCTCTTGAACATAGCCGTGGTAAATAGTTTGAACAAAGTTGTAAAAATAACCCAATTTCGAAAATAACTTATCGAAGAACTACTCCGCTCAGCCGAAGGAGATGAAAATGCTAGTGATAATGAAGATGTTCCAAGAAGAGCTAGCACCCACAAATTGGTAAAAATGCCAGGCGTTAGATCTAACTACAAAAGCAGGAGATACTGTAAAGCTTGTTGTCGTACAATCAGTCAAAAATTTGGACCTCAGGAGGAAGCCAGAAATCGTGCCAAGAAGGTTACTACTTATTGTGCCAGCTGCCCTGGGAATCCTACCTTTTGCCTGGAATGCTTCAATAAAAGCCATCGATAGTCTGTTTGTATGTTCTTATGTTTCTTTATCGTTATTTTTTTTCATATATTATATCATTACGAGTATGTTTATAGTTGTCATCTTTGATTTCTTCTAGTCGTATAATGACTGTAGACTGTATTTTTTCTTTTATAGTTTTATATCATTCTTATTACATATTACAAGAATTATTTTGTGATAATTTTTATATTACGAGTTTCAATCTTTTTATTGCATTTTTGAATTACATTATTTTGTGATAATTTTTATATTACGAGTTTCAATCTTTTTATTGCATTTTTGAATTACATTATTTTGTGATAATTTTTATATTACGAGTTTCAATCTTTTTATTGCATTTTTGAATTACAATCAATTTTTTTAATGAAAACTGCTTTGTTACTTTGATAGGACATTATTTTCAGGAAAAATAATTAAAATATTGGTTTATTATAATATGTTTATCATGAAATCACAAAAAAAAAAAAAAAAAAAAAAAAGGAAATAAATATCAATGTGAAGAAACATTTTAAGAAGTATAACTCGGAAAATTTCAAAAAATTCAAAAATTCACTAACTACGTAAATGAAAGAGTAGCATCTCAAGTACATGTTATGTTCATAACATTTTGGTTTCCATTGCAAAAAGTCAAAAAACAAACAAAAAATGAGATAGGTCAACGTTGACCTACCGGCACTGCATGAAAGTTTGCGTAGGTCAACGTTGACCTACTTTGGCAGTCAATGTGTTAAGGTCAATATCAACCAGGGATCAGGCAATTACACAGCTTAGCGATCCTGATACCAATCGCGAACAATTTACCTTTCATGGTGTTTTGAATCTTTTTAAATTCGCTTCGAAATTTGATTCAGTTGTTCCAACGTGGTCTTTTGAACGTTCCTTTGACAATTTTGAAATAAATGTTGATCTTTGGATCTAAAAGAATTTGTTGCGACGATGTTCGATAGGTTACGTAAGTAGGTAGCGTATTTTCTATTTTTTATTTTAATCGATTCTAGTATCATTGGCCACCAGACTGTCAAAATTTCGAACTTTTTTCTGACGTGTTTTTTGCCGGTAATTTTTGTACACATAAGTTTTGTTTGTCGTTCGTCTTATGTCTTTTGATGTATGATATACGTTATGCAATTTTCTTCGTGAAATAAATGTCAGAGGCAAAGTCCACGTCGTCGAATTTAATTTATTCGTTAATTATCGAAATCCCAACATGGTATCAGAGTGCGTGATTCGGATTCGCGATTTACTATATCCGAGGATAAATCTGCCTTATAATATCATGAATATTTCTGATGTAACGTGCCCTATCAAAATTTGGATTGAAGAAAAATTGGTAACCATCCCACCATCCAAACATGCTGAATTTGAAGAATGGGTGCAGCTTACCACTCAATTGGCGATCTTAGAAAAAACCTCCATTTCAGCGATCGGGAAGTCGATCGTTAATTTCTATCAGCCTGAATTCGAATTGGATGATTTACCGACGATCGTGAATAGTGGATTTCCACCCACTACATGTGGATTACAATCCAAATTAGAACGTGCATATTTCAACAAGACCATGAAAATACTCGTGGAAAGCGAATCAACTAACATCTGGAAAATGGTAAATCACTGATCACAGACAGAAACGATCCATAGTTCAAACGTCGAGACCCAGACAGAAGAAGATCACGAAAGCGAATGGGAAGACGTCACCGATTCTGGAGAGGACGATAACATCCCGAAAAAGAAGAAAGTCACCTTCGCAAAATTGGACCAAATCGAGGAAAATCAAAAAATTACGATTTGTGTCTCTGATTCAGGACTTCGAACTATCGAAATATCTTACGATCCGGTTGAAGTTGAAGAAATCGATGCTGAAAATTCTGATCATATTATGAACGGCCGTATTGTTAAATCCATTGCCCTATCAACATCATCACATGAAGCAAATTCCGTATCTGCTCCTCCAGCGCAGCCTGATCGAGATGAACACCTATTGTATATACCTACCTGGAGAAGAGCACCGATTACCTCTGTTTCCAATCTTCGTGTAGAATCTGACGATTTTGTTGAAATTGAACGAGCTGTTGAGTTTTTTTGGAAACAGCTCAACTATGGATCGAAGTTTCAGGGAAAGATTTAAGTTCCAATGTATACCGGATACGAGAGAAATCGAGGCTGACGTATGTGATGAACATTTTAAAGATGTCATTGCTGTATTGAGAAATTCTTCACCGGATGTTATAAAACTGCTAAAGATCACCGAGGTTCCTCCAATATCGCACGAATATCTATTGACGATCATTATGTGGATTGGCGGTCAAAGAGTGGAATGTATCCTAGACTCTCGATTGAAAAAGAATATTATCTCGAGAGATATAGTGGAATCAGCAGCTAAAATCAAGAAGATTGATATCCAACGTATGCAGTCCCAGAAAACAATCATTGTCCCCTGGAAGACGAAATTTAGGAGACATTCGAATCACAGCGCTATCGTTCATCTCCAGTTTGACTTCAAGAAGGAAAACTATCGGGAATATTCTTATGAAGCGGAATTTTTAATTGAAGAGGGTGATTGTAAAATCTGTATTCTGGGACAACCGTTCGTTGAGGAGATGGATAGATAAAATTTTACCTGGATCCAACCTTTCCGATGATTATGGTATCATGATTTTGATCAAATCACCCATCGAACATCTCGAGCAGAAAAGGATCGTATATGGAAATGAATACTTACAGCACTTCGTCCATCGGATACCATCGATCGTCTGAAGAGCTTAAACAAAGACGAATTAAACCAGTTGATTAATTCACTTCGTCCGTATCTCCAAACTTAATCAATCTTTGTCTAAATCGGTATAGATCGTAATTTTCATTCGATGTTTTCGAATATGTATAGATCGTAATTTTTGTTCGATGTTTTGCAGTTAAAATTTTTTATTTTATTACTTTCTTATTTTGTTAAGATCGTTAAAGTTTACTTTTTTAATTTTGTATTTAGAATTAACTGTAATGATTTTCTAGCGAAAATATTTCTTGGTGGGGGGGATTTATGTGGTATAGTAAGGTATTAACCCAAAATTTCTCTAAGTCCTATTCGGCAACTTTCGGCATAATTCGTTCTTTCTTATTCCCAACACTGAAATATTCTCGCTAAGATGATCGTAGATGACTTTTAGAGGTTATTCGTTTTTCGTTTCTCGTTTTGATCGTATTTATCAAAAATTATTTCATTTCGATTAATTCGTGAATAAACGTCTTTGGAAAGAGTACGAAATTTTCTAAACCTCAAAGCTCTCTTTTCAGCATCGGGCGCAGCTTTTCTGTCGGTCCCAAATACCAGAAACCAAGACGGTTACTACGAGCCGTATTATACGAGGCCGGCAATGTTGGTACATACAATACTAGACATTGTAAACGAAGACAGAGGATTACCTCGTGCAGTACTCATACAAATAGGTATAAGTGATATGCTGTCGGGAGGCCCATCCGGGAATCACTTGATGCATTTCAGAGTTTACTCTTCCGGATGCATCAATTCGGAGTATGAGATTTTGCATACATCCCAATGATACCTGTTCGTGGTCAAAATCATTTTCGAGTACAGTGGGAAAAAGAGATTGGAAGAGTTACGGTTCCTCCTAACTCACTCTTCCATATCCTACTCCCGATAAATGCCGTATACTCAAGATTAACAACGCTAGAACCTACGAATTCTCAACGGTGAGTCGGAGCTAGTGCACAGTTGTGCTATGTCCAATGGTTATGATAATTACTCTTCCGGATGCATCAATTCGGAGTATGAGATTTTGCATACATCCTGATGATACCTGTTTGTGGTCAAAATCATTTTCGAGTACAGTGGGAAGAAGAGATTCGAAGAGTTACGGTTCCTCCTAACTCACTCTTCCATATCCTACTCCCGATAAATGCCGTATACTCAAGATTAACAACGCTAGAACCTACGAATTCTCAACGGTGAGTCGGAGCTAGTGCACAGTTGTGCTATGTCCAATGGTTATGATAATGCACCATCCGACTGGCAATAATTCATGCACCCGTTAGTTAAGAAGATTCGTGGCTGTAAAGCATTCTACGATAATGCTGAAATTTCGTCAACTAATCCAGAAGAACAGTTGGCTAGAATTCGTCAAGTTTTTCGAGCAATGCAGAAAATTCAATATTTGCCTCAACATAGAGAAATGTGTTCCGTTGACTGAAAAGATCGATGCCGTACTCAAGGCTAAAAAACCTGAAAACGTTATGCAGTTAAAATTGCTCATAGGGTTAGCTGGATATTATTCGAAATTTATATCCAATATGAGTGAACTTTTGCACTCACCAAACAAGTTGCAGAAGAGAAATGTACCTTAAAAAATGGACAAAGGAATGTGACTTAAGTTTAGAAAAAAAAATCAAGAAAGAAGTCGCATCTGATCGAGTGTTATGTCATTATGATCCGAAGAAAAGGTTGATTTTGGCTACAGATACGTCACAGTACGCGATTGGAGCGGTTCTGAGTCATATCATCGATGGTAAAGAAAGGCCGTACATTAACTGCTTGACAATATTTCTTAAATTATATGACCATACTGCGGTGGCTATGCTGATAAAAAAAATCAATCAAAAACTACAATTTTATCACAGGCTGTAACTCCTTCAATATCAAGATTAGACAGACATATCAACACATTATTGAAATAAGTTGTCGAATTATCAGGTTGGAGGGGATATGCTTAACTGAGACACACGGCATAAATCATGACTACAAAAATTAGTAGTGAAATCGTCATTTAAAACCAAATCGCGATTGGTTTTACTTTACTCCTCATGCCCATCCATTCTTCTCCCACTTTCAAAAATATTAAAACGGGCGAGTTTATGTTAGAAAACGGAAATCAGGCGATTTGAATCCTATTTCGATGCGAATTTCTTATAAGGATTTTCACTACGCAAAAACCATATTTTTCCTCTCTCACATACCCACATCTCATTTAAAAAATGCCATCTTCTTGTACGTTCCTCGACAATCTAGAAAATAACGACGCTATCATTCAACGCGACCTACACGTACATAAGAGTATAGTACAATTTTTCATCCTTATTAAAAACAACTGCCATGCCCTGCCGTGTTGGAATCGAATCGTAAGTTAGTCAAATTTGGCATCTTCGAGGAATAATACGATATACTGGCGTACATAGTACACATCATGGGAGAGACGAGTCACTCGCTCCTTCTATCTTTCTCTCGTCATACAGTAAAATCAACTATGTAATTTCACTATCACATATATAGTTGGCAGCGTGCTGGTTTTTTTTTCAAACCACCCTGACTCCTGTTCTCTTCTGTATCCCATCTTACCAGCAGAGAAATACGACACGAGCAGTTCAATTTATTTATCGAACGTCTGCAAGAATGAGATATAACGTCACGCTTCTAGTTTTTACGAGGTTTTCAGATACTAAAATGTGTGATCTGGGTTATAAAAAGAAGAAACGCGTATACGAACGGTAATTTTTTCCCGGTATAGTTTTTGACGCCGCTGCCGTACGTCTCGTATCATATGTGTATGTGTAGCTAAGGTTACCATGAAACAGCATCCAAAACGAAGACAAAATTAGATAGAGACAGGTACACGGTGCAGACATGTATAGTATACGCCATTGTTACGTTTTATACCGTTGAAATAAAAACGAAAAACGAGAGAAAAAAAGTGTAAATTAAGCTAAACGACTACTTATTTTATACGATTTTCAACCTGGTAACGACCTACCTATATACCAAAACGTATTCCTCGGTATTTTTCAAATCACAACCGATGGCGTTTATGGGTCTGTCGTTGCGGTTAAAAAAACGGACATATTGGCGTGATTTGTGACCGAGTGCTTCATCGCAAAGCACGTACGCGATGAGAAGTAGTATAGGTTAATGTGCACAGTTCAATAACGAGTATTTCCTCGAAAGTCGACCCAGTAGGAAATAAATAGTAATTGGTAATTGAGAATTGACCATAGGTCAATGAACCGCGAAAGTGCATACTAAAAATGTATTCGATTATATGTACTGGATGTCTGGGAAGAGAATATCTCCCCTTTCAACCTGATAAGTAGGCAACTTATTTCAACAATGTGTAGATATGTTTGAGTAGTCCTAATATTACAGGGGCTGAACAACCAAAATTTAGGCCAAAACGTTTTCAAAAAGCAGATTTTAATCGATGTCGAAACTAAGTGAGTGAGCGAACATGCTAAAATTAAGTACCTAGGTTAATAATGGTAACCAACCAACCCACTAAACATTAGCTAATTTTCAGAGAAAAAATCTTTCAACTTGATTTAATTTTCTTTTTTTTGGGGAAAGAATACAATACAGTACCCATTTTTTTTTTAGTATATTTTTTCTATTTTTTGAAGTAGAAAAATTTCTCATGGGCTTTGAAATTTTGAATACTTATAATGAAAAAACTATATTTTAAAAAAACAGCCAAGTTTTCTATGTATAAAATCTTACAAATTAAAGGGGTGGATTGATTCCTATCTCTGGAGAATTTTCATTTTTGAAGGGATTTTTTTTTTTGTTGAAAAATATTTGAGCACTTGGTTGCAAATCAGTAATCCTCACAGATTCCATGTTACCATTCTTTCCCCAAATCCATATCAGACTTCAAATTTTGGCTTCAAAAGTGGGTCCAATTGAAAAAATTTTTAAACAAAAGTTGTAGATCGAGTTCTTAGGAATGATTTTGGTTATAACAAAAATTTCGATGGAACCTCTTCCTCTCCTCCAATTTTGGCCAATACTACGTAGACACTTCATTATTTCAAATTTGAAAGAAGGGAGGGGGGGTCTAAGCAAAATTTTTGTAATGACCAAAATTATTCGTAGAATCTCAATCTACAACATTAAAAAAATTTGCAATCAGACCAATCTTTCCTCTTCAATTTTGGATATTAAATATCTACTTGGCATTGGACAAAATTGGATGGGAGGGAGGGGTTCCGTCGAAATTTTTGTAATGACCAAACTTATTCCTAAGAACTCGATCTACAACTTTTGTTTGAAAAAATTTTCTATTGGACCCTCCTCTTTTGAAGCCAAGTTTTGTAGTTTAAAATATACATACCTATTCAAAATTTGATGATTTTTAAATTCTATTAGAAAAAATGGCAATGTTATTGGGCTGATAATGTCGTGTTATTACTTTTCCAACGAATTCTTTGTGACAAAGCAGGAAATCGCAAATGTAACACGAGACTATGACCGCAAACGGATAGAAGACATCGCTAAAATAAAATCCGAAATTGATATTTACTTAATCGAAACGCGGTCATGCTGTGTGTTATAAGGTTAGTACTTATTGATTTAGCTCATTTATATAATTATGTTGTATTCCTATTCTGTTTTTTTGTTTCTTGTTTTTTACTTTCTTACTTATTTGTATTTTGCTATTTTCTTTCGATTTGATGACTTTTTATTTATTTTTTGCTAAAATGGTCCTTGATAATCAGATTGATCTTTATTCAAATTTCAGATTATTAACGTGCAAAATATGCCAGAAACAGTACGAAACAGGAGGGGGGGGGGGCGAAAACGGGTTCATTTGAAAAAGCACGCGTTTAGCGGTGAGCTCTGGCGGTGTGGCGGGCGGGTTACCTTTCTTTATTGATACTCTGCGAATTATTTATTCATTTTTATTCATTTTTTTGTATTCTTGCCTTTTGGTTTATATTTATTTGCTTATTATTTTCTCTGTAATCAAGTCGATCTCGAGTTTTCAAAACAGAATATCAGTACATTTTTTTACTGAATCTTCATTAGCAACGAGTTTTTTTTTTGGGTATTTGGTACAGTGAAGAGAGTTTTTGCTCGGTTCGGAAGAGGTCGGGATTAATTCTTTTTTGGAGAACACACAATTTCAAACCCAAACTGAACGCAGCCGAACGACAGATTGAAAAACATTGTTTCGAATAGAATTGACAATTGTTATTTGAACGATGTGGCAAGTCTAGAAACTTTTGAACAAATTATTGAAAGCTTAACACAGAGAAGACGGTACGAAGGCAATATAAGTAGTCATACTTTGAGAAAGATAACAGAAAACGAAATTTTCGATCAAATACTAAACGGTGCGATCCCAGTTTACCCAGGAATTGGATTGAAAACAAGATATCATAGGTACATATCCTCAAATGTGAATTATGACCTCGACCAATAGGCGGCTGCTTCGTTTTTGCTCCGCTGGACGATGGCTAGTAGCCTCACTCCTGTTTGAGCCTTTTTGTGAGTTTCTAATGTTATTTTGATTTTATGTGTTTATGGATGCAATAAAGTTTAGTTGCACTTGATCTAGAATAAGTATAAGGATCTCCGTGATTTCAGAGCCAATATTATAATCTACAAAAATAATAAAACGGTCTACAACTCTTGCCTGTAGTAATTATCATACACCGAGGAAATATTCCTATCGGCAATTTGGGAAAATAATCGAGACGCGGAAAATTTGCCTATTTGACGACGACGAAGGCGACCATCTTCGTCAATACACATGAAACCACATTACACAGCATTGTGGTACATGGCCGGAAAGGTTGAATAGGAGGTTAAAAAGGACGGCTACAACTATGGTGTGTGGTTTAGTAGCTCGATGTACTATAGAATAGAACCAACATAAGAAGGAGAAGAATACGAACGGAGCGTTCAACTTTATACTAGGTATGGCCAGAGAGCGTCAGGCTGGGGTCGAGCTGGGTTTTCAAACTTTCCGCATAATACGTCGTATTACACTTACACGCCATACATGTACGCGTATACACTATGATATTATGCTCCCTTGTCTCGCACGTTTGCCACAAGTAAATGAGAAAAATACCACGCCGAAAAAGTTATGTCCCTCGAGGCAGAAAACACGGCCACGTTAAACACGTCTGCATTCCCTCCCCCTCACCCGGCATTCAAAGGCGCTACGGACACGGACGTTACTGATTAGAATCGATTCATTTCCACCACTGCCACCTTTCCTTCGTCGCGTCGTCATCTTCATATTTCTCATATGTATTAGTCGTAATCGGGCGTGCTTTTTTACTCGAATAGGTAGGTACGTAAAGTATTCGCCAGCGTGTGTGTGAGTTAGCGAGCGAGCACGCCATCCGAAGCTGAAAACGCCGGCATCAGCATCGGCATCGGCGCCGGCAGTTTTTCTTTAGTAGTTCAACCAATATATAACTTTGAAACCTCCGAAAGCAGCTTTAGGTATTGAAATTTTACCGAATACTTTCACGTTCGAAAAATTTCCTATACTATTCGACGAAAAGCTGACGGCGCAATAATCGTTAACGTTTTTACGCCTCGGTTTTTTTTTCTCTTTTTCTATTTCTCTCTCGCTCTCACCCTTTACCCGCAATCCATTCGAGCACGATACACAGAATACTCCCTTTCTTTCATTTCTACAATACTTGTTCACAAGACGAGACAGGGAAGACTACACGACGTGAAGGTTCAAATTACGAACGAAGTAAATTCATCGATATTGCGGGAAAGAAATTTATTTACACACGTGTAAGAAATTTTCCGTAAAACGTTATTTGGTAAATTAGAGATTTTCTTGTTGAATTTAACACCAACGCGGTTTTTTTCCTTACGTAGTATGAATCCAAACATTAGCAAAGTCGAAAGAGCACATCGAGAAGGATTTTGCGCGTGAAAGGTCAGTAATGGCGACGATGGCATTTGGCGCAGCTGTGGTCTTTGGCATCGTGATTTTTACCGCCACCACTGCCGGAGCTCTTATGATCGCGAGATTTAACAACGTCTCGATGACTTGGTTGAGCCATAGTTGATGTGTTGCTTGTGCTACTGGTGCTGCTAGCGCCTGGCGCAAGAACCCTACTGCATTGAGCCGAATTGTAGTAACTGTAACGATTACGGATATTATTATTTCAACGAAAGTTTGGTTTACGAATAATTCAACGATACAGAGAAGTTTTTCACTATTTTTTCCAGATTTTTTTGGAGTAATAGTATATTACTGTACAGGCGTCGAAAGTAACGACGACGCCTGTACAGTAAGATATTTTACATTCCTATATACCGAAAGCAGATTCTTTTCACTGCTGTGAAGAGTAGAGTAGAGTAGAGTAGAGTAGAAAAATTCACCATCTTTTCTTTCCATATCAAACAGAAAAGTTTACAATCATTAGTATAATATGAGCATGCATCGGAGCGAAATTTGAAAAAATAAAAGTAACTTTAGTAACCTGAAATTTCAAAAAAAGTAACCAAAATTATGGAAAAAAGTAACCAAAAATTTTCCATTTCCACTTGAATATAATGACTCATAACCCTCTTCCCTCCCCTCATCTCCGTTTTTCTCATATTTTCGCTAAATTTGACGTTTCACAACTCTTGAAATCAATGGTAAAAATTTTGAAAAAAATCAAAATTTTCAATTCAAAAATAATAATTCATGCATTTTTTCTATAATTATGACGAATTTTAATAGAATAGTTGGCTTAATAGGTGCTCAATTTTTATATCATAGGAAATTTCATTTTTGAGTTCCTATCAAATCTTAATTTTTTTTGAACTCAATATTGAAAATTCAAAAAAAAATTATTTTTTTTCTTGAAAATACTTGATATCAACTTTTTTAAGTTTTTGAACTCTTTATTTGTTTTGAAATCGTTTTCAGTTTTCAAATAATTGTTGATTTCAAAAAACGTGAATTTTAGAAAAATTTTAAATTACAAACAATACTGTCCTTTTTTTAATTTTTTAATTTAATTTTTTTTTCGATTTTTTTTATTTTTCAAACAATTTTTAAGTTCTATAAATTTAAATTTATTAACAATTTGTAATTTCTAAAAAGTTCTGGATTTCAAAAAATTAAACTTAAAATTCTCAATTTTTTGATTTTTAAACAATTTATATTTAATTTTTTAAAAATAGCCGTTCCTAAAATTCATGTTTATTCAAATAAAAAATTTCCAATTTATAAAAATTGTAATGCCTAAGAATTTAAAGTCTAAAAAAATCAATTTTTTGATTGGCTTATTGCAAAATGAGTAGATACAAAAAAATTTTAATTTTTGAAAAGTCTTCATTCTCCACAAAAAAACAATTTTTCAACATGTGAAATTCACAACTTTTCAAAAGGAAAGTTTTGCTCATTTGAGAAATATCAAATTTTTGAAACATTTTAAGTTCACGAGTTGAAACGATTTTATGTTTCATTTTTGAGGAGTTCTCTATTTTTCAAACATAATTTTCAAATACTTCGAACACATTTTTTTTTTAATTGAAAAAATTACTAGGTATTCTCATTTAAAAAAAAAAAAATTTAATGAGGAGAAATCGGTTTTATTCTTCGACGGCCTCTACTTTTTTTGAAAAGAAATTTTGAGAAAAAATCGTTTATTTGTCGAGAAAAGAATTTCTCAATTTTTTCAAAAAAATACGGCTTATCTACTTACATTTTTTTTCTTTCAAGAAATGTGGCTCATTTTTAGACAAGAATAAATCTTAATTCTTCAAGAAAAAAAAAATCACAATTTTTCATACTGACTTGAAAAATGCCTATAAAAGAACTTTCAATTTTTTTAGGAGCAAACATTTTTCTACCTTGAATTTCAATACATAAGTACAAAATAAATATTCCTGAAGTTCGAGCAGAAAAAAATCTCAATTTTAAAAGAAGATTCAATAAATTGTTCAATTAAGGTCAGTTGGGGTAACTGGGCCACGTTTTTACAACTCTAAAAAATCTTTATTCAAAAATGCCTCACTAGTGAAGAATAACCTTAAATCTTCAAATGGGACGTGTAGAGGGGTGTCATAGAGGTACGCTCACTTTTTTGATTTTGAGGGTGAAGCACATACCTGAGCTGAGGAACACCTCACTCTACATAAAGAATGGTGGCCCAGTTACCCCGAAAAAATGCAAAATGATTTTTGTTTTCAATTTTTCCTCGATACTTCAGATAAAAAAAAATCAAAAATGCATCATATAAAAAAGTCTTAAAAAATTCCTTAAATTATTGCAATTTTTTCTTGTTGATTCCTAGAAGAATTTCCTTCAAAAATCAATTCACAAGAAAAATATACGTATAATACAGAAAACCGAGGAAAATTATGTTAAAAAATTGGGTTTTGAAAGAATAATTTTATTGTTTGGGAAAAAAAACATCAAACCGATTTTTTGCAATTCATTCTATTGAAGTCTAGGAGGAGTTTTTCAGGCATTCCTTTACAAGAAAAATTTTTACTACAGAAAATAATGGAAACATTATTGCAAAAAAAAATCACTAGGTAGGTAGACACGTTTTAGCATTGTAAGACCCGGTTTTTCAATTACCAGTTAAAAATTTTAACCAATTGTTAAAATTAACTGGCCAATCACATTCGGATAACGGTAAAATTATTCGAATATCATTGGCCAGTCAAATTTAACAGTTGGTTGAATTTTTTAACTGACTATTGAAAAACCGGGCCTAAGTATAATGCTTTTAAAATGACCGAACTCGAAAAAAGAGACGAAATTGGGTTAAGTATTGGATGAAAAACTTTTGGGTATATTTTATCAGAAATTAAAAACTTTAATTTTTTTCAATTTGACGACTTTCAGACAATTTCCATAGAATTTTTTATTCCACTTTTTATTTTCATTTCCATTCAATTTTTTTCAATAATATAAAGATCAACTTTTTGTAGTTTATTGATTTATTAAAAACTATTCTTCAAAATCGGTTGACTTTTAAATATTTTGTCAGAGTTCGAACTTTCATGCGAACTGCGAAGTGTGAAAATAGAATCAAGTATCAACTAGGTGGTCCAGGAGACCATCGTCCCCTCTCTGGCAAAGCGCATTTGCGCCGAGTTTTTTTCAATAAATTTTTCGATTTTTACAACAGTTAAGTTTTAGGAGAATTTCCTTGAAGAAAAATTATTTATAAAGAAAAATTTCACTATCGAGAATTTAGAAACAGGTAAATTTTCTTTTTCAATTATTTCGTAGTTTTTCAATATTTTTATATTAGGGTTCAATAGAATTGTTCAAAAACAAACATTGAACAAATTTGTTGCAATTTATTCTTTCTAGTGGAATTTTGGAGAGTGTTTTTTCAAACATTTCGCCAGCAAAAATTTTACTGCAGAAAAGTAATTATTCGCAACGTGACTTTAAAAAATCCTTGAGAAAAAATCTGTAGGTAAATTTTCTTTTTCAATAATTTTTTTGAAATTTTTCCAGTGAATTTTTAGGAGAATTTTCCTAAAAAATTTTACAACAGAAAACTGATGGAAAAAACACTGAGAAATATCTTGTAAAAAGTAGGTAACTATGTATTTTTTTATTCATTTTATTTATTTATTTTTTTCAAGTGATAAATTCATGGGTTTTTTCACAAAATATTTTTTTGCAATTGTTTCGGGTCGATTTTTAGGAGAATTGCCATCAAAAATTCATTCACAAAAAAAAATTACAACAGGAACAGGAAAAAAATTTAAGAAAATTCGATTATGAAGCAATTATTCAAAAAAACTTTTAATACCTACCTAGGTAGATTTTTAAAATATTTTTTAGCAATTTCTTCAAGAAAATTTCAACAAAAAGAAAGTTTCTCATAGAAAAATGATGGCATATTTTTTTTTCAGAAAATGGTTTTCAAGAAATGGCAGAAAAATTGAAAATTTATTTTTGCACCGAATTTTCAAGAGAATTATTTATATAAACGTAAGGTAATAAGAATTTTCCGAACAGAAAAAATTCATAACATAATTCTCTTTTTTGAACACGTTTTCCAAACAAAAAATCAGAAAAGAAACTCTAGCGAAAAAATTGACGCTTAAAACAAATTTTCAACAAAAAGGCCTTGTTTGAAAAAATGCAAATAAAAAAATGCAAACAAAAAAATGATTCTCCTCGCTGAAAACCTCCTTATTTCTCTTTTTCGATTCTCACATCGCTACTCTATGTCACGGTCAGAATTTACCATAACTTAAAACAGCTCAAACGAGTACTTCCACTTGCTCGACTTATTCAATCAAAACATTAAAGAAGCTCTGCTGCGAGGCTTAGATTTTACGAAAGGACAAATATATTCGAAATTCGCCTCCGCTACTTCGTAACCAGCATCACAAAGCTATACACGTAAAACCTTACATAACCTAAATACATTTATATTTCCCTCATTTTTTTTTTTCCAAAAACCTCGCACAAGAAGAAAAAATAACACACATTTTGAAGACAAAAAGCAACTTGCGCGTGTTGACGCGAGTTATAACGAATTTTTATTTATTTATTTTATTTTCCTTTGCGAACCTTCTTTTCTTGTTGCCGTGAAGACAAAAAAAAAAAAAAATGTTGAAAGCTACTGGATTACATGTACATGGAGAAATCCAACTTTCACGGGCAAAAGAGAGTACACAAGACTGTAAAACGAGACATTTCTGTATTATTATGTTTTCCCACTCACACGCCACACTAAAGGCTCGCGTCTCGTCGAGTATATTATTCCGAAGCGTGAACATTTTTTCGGTCTTTTGTACACATTAAAAACGACTTATGTCGGTTGGTTGTCGAGTTGAAAAAAAATTTCAAAAAAACGTATTCGAAATGCAGACTCGTTAATTAGATTCTTTTTCTCGTCTTCGACCCTCTTTGCTTTCTTCCCCTTCGGTAATTCTGCACAACCTTAGTCGAGAGTAACTTGTGCAATGAAATTTAATTACAAATACCGCAAAAAGAGTCCATGTTGCGTGATCAATTAGCTCTGTTGGAAAATTTAATTAATTATAAGAATTTAATTCGACGTTTTTAAAGGTACACGCTTCGTTTCGTTAAAATATCCTACGTACCAGCAGAACGCCAACGCCATCATAATAGAAAGAAAAAGGGCCAGCGGGGGTGGAGGGAAAACGCGTACCGAGGCGTACTCTAATATACTATCTCCATTCTCTTCGTTCTCCTTACATTCGTTTATAATTACACTTTCGAATTAAAAACCAGCGTGTTATATATCACGAATACTCGTATGACTAATTCGTTTCCTTTACAAAAGCTGAATAATTCGAAGATATAAGGTAAGAGGATACACGTAAGAATGGCGCGATATTGTTTTCACGCGGATAATAACCCTGTATAATAGTAATACTAAGTAAATACCAACTTGTAATTCGAAGCGGTACGTTTCTCGGTTAGTTTTCTAATTAAATTCATGTTTATAGGTTGACATTGTTTGTAATACATATCTTTCAAATGTTCGAATTGTTCTTCGTCGACTGAAATGTATACAAATGAGGTACTTTTTTTATACAACCAACTCATAATTTTACCACAAAATTAATATCTAGGTACTATGTAGGTATGTTTCTAATCGATTTCGAAAAGTTAAACAGACATTTTCACCGAAGTGTCGAGTTAACTCAATTTGTTTACATGGTGGTTCAAAATTGGAGGAGAGGGAGGGGTTCAATCAAAATTTTGGTGATAACTGAAAATTATTCCAAGGACTTCAAGCTTCAACTTTTGTTTGAAAATTTTTTCAATTGGTCCTCTATTTCCATCAGTTTTTAAATAATATAGGATATCTAAGTCATATTTTGCGAAATTGGAGGGGAGGGTTTAACTTGAAATTTGATGATAACTAAAACTGTTTTTTAGGACCGCAAGCTACAACTTTTGTTTGAAAATTTTTTCAATTGCACCCCTATCCTCACCAATTTTTAATAGTATAGGATATCTAGGTCATATTTTGCAAAATTGGAGGGGAGGGGAGGGTCTAATCTAAAATTTTATGATAACAAAAACTATTTCTAGGAACTCAATCTACAACTTTTGTTCAAAAAAAATTTTCAATTGGACCCCTCCGCCAATTTTGAAAAAGTATCCACCTGATGTTATGTGAAATCGGTGGGGAGGGAGTGATCAAATCGAAATGTTTATAATAACCAAAATTATTTTTAGCATCTTAATCCACAACTTTTATTTGAAAATTTTTTCAGTTTGCTCCTTTCTCCCTCACTCCTTCAATTTTTAATTAGTATTTTGGGAATTTTATTCGAAATCGATGAGGAGGGAGGGGGTCCAATTGAAAAAATTTTCAAACAGAAGTTGTAGCTTGAAGTCCTAGAAATAATTTTGGATATTACAAAAATTTCAATTGTACCCCTCCCTTCCCTCTAATTTTGAATATTAAGTATCTACGTAGTATTGGACTTGGTAAAATTCAACAACAACGATCCACCATCATGTAAATAATAATTTGAGTAAACTAGACAGCAGCGACATATTCCAGGTATGGTACTGATTCTCCAAAACCATTAACTCGACTATTTACCTTCAGGGGGAAGAGCTCCGTTATCGTCGTGATGATTTTTAATATAAATTTTCACACCTCGATTCTCTCTAAAAAAAAAAAATAACGCAATTTCAAAATATTAATTCAACGTAAAATAATCTACCACCTACACCCTAACCAGTTTAGTCTAGTCGCAAAGGGAAATTCCGTGCGATTATTTTGTAAAAAGCAATTTCGATTGATTCGTAATCTAGGACATATTTTGAAAAAAATGAGCTGGGGTTCCATTTTATTAAGGCTCCACCTTTCCCACGGTCCACCCCCCTCCCCAAAAATGTTCTCTATCTCTGAACCTAAAGCCTCAATTGAAAATTTTTTCAAACATAAGTTGTAGATTTAGATTCCAGGAATAATTTTATTTATTATAAAAATTTTGATTGGACCCCTCCTTCCCCTCCAATTTTGCATAATATGTGCGAAAATTACTTTTAGGTAAATCTAACTTGTGCAGCTAGCAGTCACCTCTATGTAACTTCAGCTTGGGGTACAGTCAAAAGGTGAAAAATGGGTTCTGTAAATAGTCATTTCGATTAAAACTCGACCTAACAATTAGGTAAAACAGGGAACGAGTTTGACATTTTCATTGTTTTCCCTTAATTGAGGGTCCACCCCCTACCAATTTTATTTTTCTATCTCTGTACCTAAAGCTCCAATTAAAAAAATTTTCGAACAAAAGTTGTAGATTAAGGTCCATGAAATAATTTTGGTTATGTCAAAAATTTCGATTTGACCCGTTCCTCCCCTCCAATTTTGAATAAAACTTATGAAAATGATCCAGCGATTTTCATACATTTTATGCAAAATTGGAGGGGAGGGAGAGGTCCAATCAAAATTTTTATAATAACTAAAATTATTCCTGGTATCTGAATCTACAACTTATGTTTGAAAAATTTTTCAATTGAGGCCATAGGTTCAGAGATGAAGAAAAATTTTGGAAAAGGGGGTGGACCCTGGGAAAGGGGGAGCCTTAAAAAAATGGAACCCCAGCTAATTTTTTTCAAAATATGTCCTAGATTACGAATCAATCATAAAATTGCTTTTTACAAAATAATCGCACGGGAAACTTTTTTTTTTTCCTTTTGCGACTAGACTAGTTAGCCAATGGATTTCGCGACAAAAAAAAATTGAAATGAATTATCGAAAAAATCCTTTAGAAAATCCCTTCTATTTTAAAATTAATCCTAGTTAATGACATTTCATTATAATAAAGCCAACTTTACACATGAAATGAAAAAATTTACCTATGGTTTACACCCGTATCAAAAGTTCTAGATTTCAAAATACCGCTACTCAATTTTCTATATCCTTTTTGCCGTTCAGATGCCATGTTTACTTTCCTTTCACCTCCGCTATTGGTTATTTATCGATGTAGGTACACGAGAGAAATATGACATATTTAAATAGAGGAGAAAAAAAAACAAACTACAAACATATACTATTCACGATACGACATATTCAAACTTGGAACGAGTGAGAAAAAAATAGAAACGTATAAATCGGGAGTAAGCAAACGTTTAGCAGCCGTTTATTTATCGTCAAATCGTACGTTTATCGGTTTGACAGCCCAGCGTTCTATTCGCGAGAAGAAAATTGTTATTATTATTACTATTTGCAGTACGATTTCGTATACATGGGAAGGAATTCGAAATATGGAAATTTCTTCGTAATTATGACGCCTTGTGTAAGGTTCGGCTCATTGTTGAAAGCGACGACAAACTTATCGATACCTACTGAGTAGTCTTGCATAAAATATACCTACCTATGTATTTAGCATGAGAGGAAAATAATCAAGACATCGGCACCGCCGTCTACGTCGAAATGATGACGACGATGCCTTTGAGATAAATAAGTTTCGTTAGGCATACTACACATATACTTTGTATACATTGTACACGTACACAGACATCTTTGCGTAGGTAGAAAAGAAGTACCCCTTCAAAATACACCACGACGATGGAAAATCCAGGGGGGAGGAGTAGAGTTCAAGAGGAAAAAGGCATTAGAGGTATTCTTATACATACGTTCAACAATAACATTTATACCTTTGTGGAACAGTTCAGGTGCGGTATGGTAGGTAGGTACGAGTAACTGTATATGCCTACAACGAGACCTACGTATACCTCTACACAATAATAGAAAATGCGGCAGCGAGTTTGTTTATTTAAATATATTTCTCTGTAAGTCGTCGTCGAACTTCTCAGGTATTTCTTCTCGTTTTTCTACATAAATTCTTCGTCCTTTTATTGTGAAACTATGTCGGCAACGTAACCAATCTCAAGGCACATTACCCTCAAATATACATAACGACATTTACGAATTTGAAAAACATTTTTATGTTTATTCGCACACGTTTTATTTAGACAAAATCCAGCTTTTAAATCTTTACGCTACATTTACCAGAAAGCCTGCCTTTAGCATAGCTTCTCCACAAATGACGAGACGTGGTGCGGAGAGCGGACAAGTCGAGAATGAGAAGCGTAAGTGGGTCTGTTGGATAACGCATTGTTTCGATTTGTGAAACGAAAAAAATTTACGTCTGGAAAAACGTCGCTTTACAAAGGAGAATGGCCCAGCTGTACAAGGTGTGCTTTTAAAAAACATTCGATAAAAATGTAGCCCTAATCGTCCACAAAAAGAGGGGCATGTGTTGGAAATTAGACTTCAACTTTTTTCTTCAATTTTTGTAGTTTGGATCTATGCTTGTTCACGTGACCTATTCACATCAGTTTTATCAATGCGTCAACATTATTAAATTTACATACCTACTCATTAGGGTGGGCCGAAAATCAAAAATTTTCGATTTTCAAAATGTAATACCGCGGAAAAGTTGCGTCTTGGGAATACATAAAAAATAAAAATTGATCAAATCGAATAATATTTTCCGATCCCGCAAGAGCCTTTAAATTTTTGAAAATATGCGCAAAAACTCAAAATTTGAAAAAAAAAATTAAAATGTTACAGAACGTGGTTATGCCTTTAGTTGGCAAGTAGGTATGTATCATCATCCGTTATTAATATTTTTTGAAAAAAAGTCCAGAATTCATAAGATCATCGCATTTATTAGACATGAAAAAATTTTGATTTTTCACATTTAAAAAAAAAACAGTTTAAAAAATAAATTAAAAATTGGAAAAAAATGTTGTAATTATAATGAGTTTAATATACACAGTTTTGCCCAAAAAGACAATTTACAGCGATTTTTCATCATTTTCGCACCCTTGAGAATTTTTCAAATACTACGAAAAATTGAAGAAAATAAGGAAAATGATGGTTCCTGAAAATGAGGCTAAAGATGGAAAATCGTCGTAAACAGCCTTTCTGGGCGAAACTGCGTATGGTATGTTAAATCCATTTTAATTACAATTTTTTTTTCAAATTTTTATCCATTTTTTCAATATTTTTTTTGATTAACAGTAGTGGCGTGCTCCTGTAAACCAGCTGCTTTGGTGGACGTTTAACGAGGATTTTAACACAACGTAAAAAGTGACATTTTTTTAATGTCTCATGCGATGATCTGATGAATTCTTGATTTAAAAAAATATATATTAATAAAGATTATAATACTTGCCAACCAAAGGCATAAAACCCATTCTGTAAAATTTTGGCATTTTTTTCAAATTTAGATTTTTGCAAATTTTTAAAATTTGAGGCCTCTTGCGCAATCAAAGGATGTTATTCAATTTGCTGATTTTTTTTTTTTAAATTTTTTTTTCATGTCTCACCAAGACGCAACTTTTCCGCGGTATTACATTTTGAAAATCGAAAATTTTTGATTTTCGGCCCACTCTACTACGCAGTGTCACAATGCTGTGGACATGAAATTTTTATTGCACTGCACCAATCAATTTTCAATTCCAGGTTTCATATGCAGAATATTTGGATGCCTCTTTAAAATTTTTTACATGGTGTGACAGTTGTATCCTATACTTTTACTTAACTTTTACGAATATGCGACCAAATTTAATAGAGATGATTGCAATAAATTTCTATTTTATAATATTAATCGCTGCTTTTCAACAACACATGGAGACATGTCGAAAAAAGAAATCATCACAACTTCGCTGGTGGATTCGTCCCATAAATTTGGGCAGAAGAATGCAAGGGCAGTACGCCTCTTTGTTCAAGAAGATTGCTGAGTCAGATAGAGACGAGTTTTTTAAATATACTCGCATGAGGGTAGAAGTATTTAGGGAACTATTGGAACTCGATGGCCCTAGACTGAAAAAAAAAAAGCATTCGTCAACCGGTAAATCCTGAAGAAAGGCTAGTAATAACTATTCGGTAAGTTTTACCTGAAAATTTTTCAATTTGAACAACCTGCCTCCATATTTCTACTATTCAAAATGAACTTACAGTTACTTGGCTCATGGCTCTTCGATGCAGAGCATTGCGTGGTCTTTTCCAGTAGGCACATCAACGGTTTGTATGATCATAAGGGAAACATGCACAGCGATTTGGGATGTGTTATCTCCAATTTATTTAAAAGCACCTGAGACGGTATTAGAATGGAAGCAAATTGCAGCAAGATTCAATTAATAATGCAACCTACCCAACTGACATTAATAATTTGTGAAATCCGTGGGAAGGGAAGAATCGGATTGAAAACTTTGTGGTTGTCATAGGGACTTATGTTGCGCTAACGTGGTTGGTACACCTGTTAACCAGAGACTGAATATATGATTTGAATGGCTCTACATCGATTTCTTAGTTGAGATAAACGATACAGATATTGGTGAGACAAAGTCCTCTTACCGAGTAAGGTGACTGAATTAATACGAAAAAGGGAAACGATGCAAAGAAAACCTAAGAAAACTGTGCAAGACAAAGTGTAGACTTGGTATGTGAAGAATGGAGGTAAGTGGTCGTTAGAGTACTCAACCCCATGGTGTGATTGTACCTACTCAGCTCAGGTAAGTCTAATTATACCTACCACTAAATTTCAGCTACCCTTCGTCTTTTTATGGTACATCAACAAACATATTCATGAGGTTAAAATGTTCAATTTTTGTTCACGAAATTATTTAATGAGAATCATAGATAGTGAGATATGGGAGGGCACTGCTAAATGTAGCGCTCATCTACCCCAGCGAATCAGACCAACGATTAGACGAAAATTTTACAACCACGGCAGCACCATCGGACTTCAAGATATAGCCGGTAATTATGATATTTCGACCATCCAAAAATATATTACTCCAGGCAAACCGATTTATGGTTTGCGAAAGTTTTACAGATTATGACTAATCATTGCAGTTATTTTAAATACTCGGAATTTTTGGCTCATTTAAATATGTCAGACTCATGCCAATCATTGATTCAAACCCGGCTGATCAAAGTCTCAAACAACGTTAACGACCAAAATACACGCACGGTCGCCACATATAACAGAATTTTTCCTGGATATGGCATCTTTAATGCCACAGCAGTCCATTACAGCTTAGAGGAAAAGATCCCGCAGCTAAACGCAATGCAAGCGGAATTCTGTCAACTTAACGTAACCGCGACACCCAACAACGTACCATTGTTAAATGGTTACGGAGGCCCAGCTACACGAACGGGACCTTATTGGAATTCAACACCGATTAAAAGAGTCAATCGTCGCCCGAAGAACTCTCCCTAGTACATGGATACACCATATGCGCATCCTACACTAGCAAAAAACCCATCGCAATAGGAGAAAGCGAATAAGATCAACGTACTGTTGTCCACCTAGTGGACTGCGCAGCTCAGATAAGAACAAAATTTGGGTTTATTTTTATTCAAAGCTCAAGAACGCGAGCAAATAAAAATTAAGAAAATATATACACAGTGCTCGACAAATTTCCGACGTATTGTCCAAACAAATAGAATTCATTTTTGATACTCTTATCCCATATTGTACGATACAGCACGACGACAACAATACGTATGTATCAAGAAACACACTAGTATCACGTGTAGAACGTGAACTCTAACATGGTCTTTTTTCCTCCTGCCTTTTCCATCAAAGAAAAACTAAATTCCTTAAAAATCTAGTCATTATTTTGATATCCCCGTTTTTTCATTGCGAAAAAAGAACCAAAATCTCTTATAGTTCGTCGAAAAAAGAGAATCCCTTTACCTTTCTCCGTTCACCAGAGGTAAAAAAAAAGTAGGCAAAGGGAAAAAAACGCAAAAATAAATTACTTTAAAATCTGAGCCACCGCGTGCGATTTGTCTTCCATAGTATAAAGTTTTTATACCATTTCCGTCCATATCTTCCACTTTTCTCGTCTGAGAAAATATCCTTTCGTGGAAACGTTTTTAAAAAGAAACAAAAAAAAATTCGAACTGAATGAAACATAGAAAAAAAAGAAGGTTGACAAATGAATAAAACGAAATCTCTCCACTTCTCCAGGTCTCGTTTCAGCCTGGCGCGTCTATACACCATACCTAACCTAAGCCACCGAGACGAATATTTCGATTCTCATCGTATTCTTGTGTATACTTTCGCGCTCCCTTTGTGGCGTGCTCTTCCGCTCCTTTTTTCCTCACACCGTATCTCTTGTTTTTCTACAATTACCTACCTCTTAATCCGTTAGTTAATTGAAAGCTGAACGAAAATTATTTCGTAATCCGATAAATCGTTTGGAAAGCTCCGAAAAATAAATTCGCCTCGGATCGTTTGAATTTAACGTTTGTTTATTTTCATTATTATTTTTTCGAACATTTTCTTTGGCGGATTTGATATGTACAAGTATTTTATTGGGATTAGTGATTCGTGTGATAATATTCGATTGGTAATCGATTCACTATTGCAATTATATTATCTGAGGGAGGTAAAGACGAAAAGACATTGAATCTGTTATTTTCTGTTTCAAAATGAAATTGGAGATGAAAAAAATTGGTAAACTGAAAAAAAGACAAAAACCATTCCAAAATTTTAAAAAAATTTCTCCAATACAACCTCAACAGGGACAGGGGCGGAGGCAGTATATAAACCAAATATTTCATGATTGCCACTCATGTCATTTCTAGATGATGTAACTCAAAGTTATAAGACTACATCAAATACTCATTCCAAATCGAAGAATATTGATCATAAAAATCTACCTTCAACTGACGATAGCCAATTATTGGCCACCTTCAAATTCAAAACACTCTGGCAAAATTCTATCCTCACAATGGACACGAATGACCTAAAACACCAGAAAAAGAACAGGAAACATCTCTAAAGCAAATACCATAAAGATGTGGGTTTGTTTATCCAAACGATATAGGCTAACTTTCCTTTTCTATGTGGCATGACACTCTGCAACAGTCAGAAATTACCATCTAGTAAACTTGAACCACACTACAGTGGTACCTGGTACGATAATTTCATCGATTTCGTGCCCGACAAAGCACATTAATACTACACCAACGTACATAAACAAACTTATATAGTACTTGCGGTGAATATAATAAATTCCTTATAACTATCCAGATTATGAGTATTTTTTTCACGTTTTCTCTCTGTCTTGCGCGACTTTTGACTATTTTCTCTCTATTTTTATTTCATTGTTGGTGCCGCGATGGAAAGAATGTGTGTTCTGGGCTCTCGCCCATTGAAATTGTATGATATTTGTTTACTAGAGGTTGGTAAAATATTAAAATTAATCGCGCATCGGTACAGCGAAACAGAGGTCGAACAATATTCCAGAGATTTGTTCTCGAAAATAGGTTAGTACGAGGTATGTATTTTAAACGATTATTATTATTACACATCTTAGGCAGTGGTGGCATAATAGCAATAAATAAGAAAGAATCGATGTTAGTATGTGTTACTCTCATGTACTTCATAAAATGATCATGTTCCAGCCTTATACATAGGTTAGATCATTTATGCACTATGGCTTCAGCCTTCAGACGCTGAGTGAATTCGTACGTTGTAGTTCTTTGTGCAAAGCAGAACGATGCTTCCACAAAGTACTTACATTTCGATTTCAATTCGTAAAACAAAATCAATGTAATAATTTCAATAGGTAATTAATGAATAATAGGAAAAGGAAAAAATATAAAGTGAGTCGTCTGTGGAGACAAACTTTCTAAATTTGATGCTTTGAGAATTAAAATGAAGTTGCCAATCAGAAATATGAAATCTCATTGACATAAAGGAGAGACGACTGTGATTGTTTTTCAACAGAAAATGCACTACTTCTTCACACAAATAAAGATAAACGAAATTAAGAAAGAATAAAATCTAAATTTTGTTCGGATTTGTTTATCTCAATTCTATTCTTTTTTAATAATTTAAAATGGTACGGTACTCCTACTCAAGATTCACCTTGCATCAATGAAAACACACTAAACCAAATAAAATGAAACCCTGTTTATACTCAAACTTGAAATCCCGTGAATTAAATTTAAACGAGACAGAAAAGTGCCTTTGATGAATAATACCTACTTTATGAAAAACTATTCATATACAACAAGATGACGAAGAATATGTGTTAAATGAACGAGAGAAAAGGGAGAAGGCGGGACAAAAGTTGAAAAATAGCCAAAGGATACGTTGCTATTTTCGGATTCATTTCTAATTTACGTACAAACCAACCAGACTAGAAGAATTTGAGCATTTCTCCTGTGAACTTCGAAAAATCCCAGAAAATAACTAAGAAACTAAGTAAAAATAAAGCGAGAAGTCCTAATACCTCTCCCGATGGACAGGCAATGGAATTCATAGCTACAGGGAAGTATCTCCTGAATTTATTCCTTGTTTTGTTGGATTCAAGACAAAGGTGTTCTTGACAAAAAATTGAAAAAAAAAACTTGAAGTTATTTCAGAATTTTTTCTTCAATTTGAACAATTGAGGAGCAAATATCTAAAGTGACTTAACTGCAAACTACGAGCGTTTGCACTACATCTACAATTCCTCTCAACAAAGGCGTATGAGTATGTTCGATCAGTGTGGAAAAATCTTTTGCCACCCATTTCCACTCTGAGACGATGGTATAGTGTAATCGACGGAAGCCCCGACGAAACTTGTAATCGCCGTACTTGTTATAAAAGTAATAATTTTTACTTTTGTTAATCGAGTTTCCTTTTATTTGAAAATAATATTTATTTTAAAAAATGTTTACAGAGAAACGATGATTCTCAACGAATGGTTTCGTTTGCCGGAGTTCCCAAGTTTCATCCAATGAAATATCTACGCCTCTTCTGGAGCTACTAATTTATATCGCGCTAAATATTGCGTCTGGGATATTCAAATCTACACGATTGAGAATGTTTTGGGATACAACATACGGGATGTCATTGTTTATGAACAATATGGTACGAGATAGAGTTGTGCAGCTGAGGACAGCCCTTCATTTTGTCCCTGATCATTTTCAACATGAAAATGATAGGTTATACAAAGTCCGGCCAATGTATACAACCTTGCGGAATAAACTTCTCACATTGAAAAGAGAAACTAACATTTGTATCGATGAGCAAATGGTGCCTTTCAAAGGAAGACTTAACATCAAACAGTATCTTCGAGAAAAGTCAAAGTCCTAGGGAGTAAAAGTGAGTTGAAAACTTTTGAAGTACCTACTACAAGACCACACATACTTATCCTTCATCAAGTTTCATTTTTTAAATTTTTTTTCCTGATTTTCTTCATGGCCAATAGTAGCTCTGATCAGGTATTGGATTTTGTAATCTATCAAGGAGGAAAAACTGAATACGACAACTTTACTGAAGAATTTGGAAGCTCTGGTGCCGCCGTTCTTCATTTGATATAATCACTTGAGCCTCAGAAACACAATATTTATTGTGACAATTACTTTTACTCGTACAAGCTAACGAAAGAATTGTCCAAAATAGAAAGAAATTGTGCCTAACCCAGGGTGCAGTGCATCGTATTGGAACAGGAGGACCACCAGGAATTCCGAAACGAGTTACGTTTGCTTAAGATTCTCTTTGGAACTACCTGAAAATGCATCTTTCGAAAACAACAATGGTCCTGATCCGTACTTCCCTTCTATCGACATCTCCTTCCGAACAAAGATATGGAAGTTGAAAGTTTATACCGCCATACCGTATATTTGCTATCCGATACCACAGTCGTCTTTCTATACCCAGGACGTCGTCAGCTTCAAAGCACGTATGGGAAAAAAATAGCTTCACGTTGGCATTCGATTGCAGAATGCCTTTCTCCGTATTTCCCAAAGTACCTACGTTTTCGTATTTTATTTTCGTCCAAAAATTTTACACGCACATTTTTATGTATTTTATATCAGTTTGTTCAACATGCAATAATTATTCTTCTTGTTTTATTAATTAAAAAGCTAATCAATTAATTCTTCTCGCGATTCATTTTTGGGTGTTGTTATTTCCATCAGCCTGGGTGGAGTAGTTCATAGAAATGAATCAACTGAATCTCTGGGTTTAAAATATTTCTTTCAAGTTTCGATTGCCATTTATTTTATTCAAAATTGGAGGGGAAGGAGGGGTCCAATCAAAATTTTTGTAATATCCAAAATTATTCCTAGGTCTTCAAGCTATAACTTTTGTTTGAAGTTTTTTTTTAATTGGACCCCCCTCCCCACTTATTTTGCTCAAAACGTCGAAGATATTAATTTAAAATTCCAGATGAATGAGCGAGGAAAGAACCGATTAAAAAAATTTTCAAATAAAAGTTGTAGAGCAAGATCCTAAAAATAATTTCGGTCGTTATAAAAATTTCGATTGGTCTCTCCCTTTCCTCAAATTTTACATAATATCAGGTAGATACTTTTTCAAAATTTGGCAAAGGGGTTCAATTGAAATTTTTTTCAAACAAAAGTTGTAGATTGAGGGAGGTCCAAGAAATAATTTTTGTTATTATAAAATTTTCGATTAGACCCTTCTCTCCCCTCCAATTTTGCATAATGGCTTGGACATTTATATTATTAAAAAATTGTGAAGGTAGAGGTTCGATTGAAAAAAATTTTCAAACAAAACTTGTAGCTTGAAGTCTTGTAAATAATTTTAGTTATTACAAAAATTTCGATTGGAGCCATCCCTCCCCTTCAATTTCGAATAAATTACATGTTAATTGAAAGAAATTTACCAAGTCCAGAATCTGAACTGATGGAAGTAGGAAATGTGAGCAATTTCGTTCATGTTCACTACAAATCCGAGCTACTACTCACCCAGGCTGGTGGAAATAACAACACCCTTCATTTTTTTTTATTCGCAAGCATCTTATTAATATTTTTTTGGTCCTTAAAAAAGAAGAAAACATTGGCAAAAATGATTACTTCCTAGCCAGTGACATAGACAAGCGTGGAGTTGACTGGGCCAGGCCCTTTCAACAAATAATTCTGCTCAATCATTTTTCTTTTTCACGAAAAGAAAAAAAGTAGCACTACTAAGACGACGCCTGCTTTTTTTTTTACTGTTTTCAAATCTCTTCTTCACACGTCTACTTTTTGTCTCCATTCAGGTACTCGAATCATAGAAGACCTAATGATGAAAACGTATTACGATCAAGAGACATGGCACGACGTACAGGATTTGTTTTTATACGGCAGGATTAGCCGTTTAATATGCAAATGGGACGAGGATTTATTTACGCAACTCAACGCCATTACGGTACGTGAATCGTATTTATAATTTTAACGCAAATACACAAACACGCTTACACAACAGCACAATTGATAAAATTAGCGCTCGTTGTGTCGTTCCCCTCGTACTGCTGCACTCTTTCACCCCGCTCCCTTTCCAATACGCTACAAACAAAGCTCAAAGTTAAACTTCGATTTATTCCTTAACACAATATTGAAAACTCCTCTCGTGTTGGCAAATTTGTGCCATTTTACATAACGAAAACGATAATAAGCTTTGTCGTGCGAGACGCACGGGCGATGCGGGGCTCTAGCATTCGCACCAGCGTCCAACCATAATAACTTAGTTGTTACACGAAGCACACAGAGTGTGGGGGAGGAGGATCAGCGCATGGAGTACCCATAAAGTATCGAAAAGCCGCGTAATTATCGCCATATCCCAAGACTCATTCGGGCTACTTGGTGCACGTTTTATGCAAAAATCATTTACCTAAATTAATTATTAATCGAGGTTGGAACGCCAACCGAAGACCGCCGTCAAGTAGAAATACTCCTATCTGCCTATACCTACTTACATGAATTGTTTAAAACCTATAAACACGATGGCGAATTATAATTGACACAAAAAAGAACCGATATCTTTCCAATCCGCACTTTACCATTGGGGCAATCTCAGTCACTACACCACGTACCTACAGCGTTCAACTTGCGTCGAGCTTTTTCATGTAAAGCAATGCCTACTGGTATATAGACCTACCTATAGAATATATGTATAATATACCCAAACCCATTACACGTAGATAATCAGTTTTGCAACTTGGAATAGAATTACTTCAATATCGGCATCGCGTTTAATAAATAAGCTATTCGATTTTCGTAATAATTATTCTGGACTGCTGAGTCTTCTTTCCCCTTTGGAGAAATACTCTCGTATCTCAAGTTCATAGATTGGAGAAAAGGCTTATATAGAGCAGAAGCGCTACACCATTAGAGCATTATTTATTCCAGCGATGGAAATATAATAGTTCGTAGGCTTCTATTGTATAATTTAGCGAATAAAAAGGCCATCGAACAAAAATTACTCGTGTAACATAATTTTTCATCGTTATTAGCCTTTGAAGCAAATTCTCATCTTCCAATCACCTTCGAATATTAAAGTACAAGATATCATCGTCCATATGGGAAAATATATCAGCGTGGATTTTGTTGGCGAATTATTTTGGCGGGGCGAATCTTATGACGATTACTTGAAAAATGTTTTCAAAGGTGAAAATATCAGCTGGTTGTCTACCAGCCAAGATATTCTCAGGTAAAGTGCCATTGCCATATATCAATTAATTTAGCAGGGAATGATTAACGTAGCATGGACTGTCTTTTGCAGATACTCAATATCATGTCGTCAAAAAATTCCAAAATACATTTTCCAAGACACGTATAAAGGACTTTTAGAACTTCATCTAGGCAACCTAAACACGACGACTACCGATATTACCACCGTATTGCAAGCCTTTCCTAATTTGTTCATCTTACGAAGCTACAAATTAGTAAAAGCACTTTACGAAATGCACCATAAAGATTGGAGAGCTCTGGGTATCCAGCAAAAATATCAATTACGTAACTTGGATGCAGATTTTTCCTACGTGGTAAGTGCATGGATCCAAGTATTTTTGATTTAGTGACTCATGGTTCGGTGACGTGTGACCTGTTCTCTCTCAAAGCGCAGGCGTGTTACAATTTTTTTGAATTCAACTTTTTCAATTCGCTAATTGACTTTTAGTCCAGGGAAATTAGATTTTTTTCACGAAGTTACTCAAAAATGTATAAAATCCGCCAAAATAGGGCCGGTGCTTTTCCCCTAAAATACACATTTTTGCCTCCCAAATATCTTTTTTTACATTTATCTCGATTCCTGATAAAGCTACAGGAAAAAAGTTGAATCAAAAAATGTTCAGAATTAAATTTCGAACAAAAAAGGTGATCAGCAATTTTTTGATACGAGCAACAGAAACCCCAATTTTTTTTTCAAAGTTTGCAAGTGAAGGGCAATTAGGGGTACAGAGGGGGGACTTAGTTTGCCCTAAGAAACCGATTTCGATCAAGTATATGCCAGAAGGTCAGTCGTGATGAGACAAAACTATGACAAAAATTTCAGACCCCCGGACAAGTATTTTTGGGGGGAGGGGCTAATTTTTTTCTTTAATTCTCCAACTTCATATTTTGTAATTTTCGTTCTTTCCACGGATTCTGGGGGATCAGAAGAACCCTCAAATTTTTTTTTCAAAATTCCAAGTCAATTTTTGGCCGAGTTATGACGTTCTAATAGTCCAAGAAAAGTAGCCAGAAACGTGATGATTATACTTCAAACTGGCTAACTTCCTTGGACTACTAAAACGCCACAACTCGGCCAAAATTGACCAAGAGTTTTGAAAAAAATTTTGGGGTTCTTCTGAACCATTAGAATCCGTGGAAAAAACGAAAACTGTTTATCTGAAAGACTGAAACTGACTACAAAATATGAAGTTGGAGAATTGAAGAAAAAAATTGGCCCTTCTCCCCAAAATAGGGTCAGGTAACCCCCACCCCTCTGTACCCCTAATTGCACTTCACTTGCAAACTTTGAAAATTCTTTGTGGGGTGTCTACTGCTCATATCAAAAAATTGCCAATGACCTTTTTTGTTTGAAATTTAATTCTGCACATTTTTTATTCAACCTTTTTCCTGTAGCTTAATTTAGATAATATACTTAGTTGATTACATTAAAAATGTGGCCAAAAGTCGGAACGTATTTAATCGCCGAACTGTTACCCACCGTTCAAAGATGGCCGGCACAAGTGACTAAAATAGATGGCGAACTGAAAAAACAATTCAGTTTGGAATTTATAGTACCTCGAGTCCAGCCTGAATCGACGGTTCGAATGAGGCACCAATTACGACCAACCACAGATGAAGACATTTCGGACCTCATCTTATATTCATTGCGAACCCAAGATTCGCTCCTCCAAGAAGACACCCAATTAGTCATAAAAGAACTGTTCGTATACAGTATAATCAATGAATTAGGTGGAGTTGATTCAAAACAAAATACCAGATCGATGATCCCTCTTACATGCCGAGTCCATATCATGTCAAAGACGAATTCGAATTCCCTCTGACGTCCAGTATACCCAAGCCAGAAGAAAGTGACAAAGAAGTCATTTCAAAAGCCTTTTTAAGAATCCGGAAACGGAAAAAAGAGAGGTAGTTGTCAGGACGGAATGATTATGAAACCTATAAAAAGTTTAAGAATACCCAAAAGTCTTCCGTCCAAAATGAAAAAAGTCTAAAATTGAAACGCTATAAATTTTTAAAAAAATTTTCAAGTTTCAGATGACTGAGGTACAATGCTAAAAAAAAAAAGAAAAATGACCAAGTTCCATCCAGAAAAATTGAAAAAAACTGATACCAACTCCTCTGTGAGAGAACATCCCTTACGATTTTTCTTCGTGTCATCATACTGAAAAAATCCGGATCTCTCCAGACGTTCCTCGTCCCTCACCAAATTCGATTTCCCTTCAATCTCACGACCTGCACTCTCACAGCCATAAAAATTGAACTGCTGAAATCAGCTCGTCGAGGTAATTAACTGAAGACGCGATGGGATGCAAAAAGGCACTGTCAGTTCCACCAGCTCCATCGCCATCAACTGAAGTCCTCACAACATCACCGTCCATTTCGATGATAATCTTATTATTACGCATCGTTATGTGTAGCATACTTCGTATACCATAGAAATAAATGGAAACTTTTTCCTCCGTCTCTAATGTGACTCCTCGCCGACGGTCTTTATACACTTATACCAAAGTACCTTCGTATAATAAGATCTTTTTGTCTCTATAATGCAATCTCCTGTAAAATTATTTCGACGCTATGGGTATATCCATAAGTACTTTTTGTTGCATTTTTTTTGTGAGCTGAGAGTCGGGGACGAAAGAAAAAAAAAAATTTCAAATAGATAAGATTTACTTTCGAACTAAAGACAAGATAGTAGGTAAGGGAATGCGCTATTATTCGCGACCGAGCGAAAAAACGAGGTATGCAATTTAATGTAAAATGCCTATCTACTCGTTCCCGTCCCTATAATAGGTATATGCCCTACCTTCGTTAGAACGTAGACGAAACAACGACGAGAGAAAAAAGAAAGACTTAAATGCGACCGAGAGAGCTTTACGACAATGACGACGACGATGGTAAATATAATAATAGCTTTTTACTTAGATTCTCTTTTCGCATCGATATAATTTAGCCGATGAAATTACCTTACCCCTTGCCTCGACGTTTGTCTTTCAAATCGCGATAAAACCTACTCTGAATGCTGATAAAATGCCACCACCGATAAAATGGATTCCTAAAATTACCTGCGTGAAACAACCTAGGCACGTGTTGGATAAACACCAACAATATCCCGAACCAATGTCCTATTTATCTATATCTAAGTATCTAGATCAAATGTACGCTGAAAGTATACCCTTTTTTCTCTGAATAGGGTAGATGTACTTTGGCAGTGCAGCCAATGTTACCTTTGGATGCTTTACAATTGGCTACCGAGTTATGCCCTGAAGCGCATGCAATCCGAGTACGATTCGATTGTTCTACGCATCACGATATCATGTTGCCTCTGAAAAATCTACGTAAAATCAATGATCTGAGCGTAGTCTGTGTGACGAATGGAGAACGCAGTCTAATGGATTTTACCGACATCGAACCAGTTCTCCGACATCACGGAAATCACCTCAAATCTTTGGAATTGAAGGTACGTTAATTTGATAGAAAGTCGTAGTTTTTTCAGGTGGTTACTACCACGACTTACCTATCTTCGCGGCAAATTTGCAGTAAGTAAGAAAAACTCACCTGCAACAGAAAAATAATAATATTTTGAGTACTTCAATTCAATGTCTACATGCACAATCAGTATTTAGGGAAAAAAAATTAATAAATAAATAACACAAAAATTCTAAATTTTAAGACCTCATAAGATCATTGAAGTATTCATTTTTTCATGTATTGTTATATTATGGTTTGACTTATTAAAAATCACCTCAGAAGTGGATTCTACACGAAAGAAAATAGGTATGCAAAAGACCCAATCCAATATTTTAATACAAAATTCCAAGTGTGACTCAACTTCAGCCAATGAACTTAGAGGATGAAAAACTTCTATTCATTTATAAATTTTGGTATCACGTCTGCTCCCATCAAGAAGTGACCTTTTGAGATTCGATGTTGGGGTTATTAACTTCCTCGTAATCGGGTATGTAGCATAAGCGACCAAGTGTCAAAATTGCAAACCCGAGCAGCACACTCGACAAATTATCGAAATAAAAAATCGACAGAATATCGAATTCGATAAAGTGTCGCGTTAGTTCCGCATAAATCGTGAAATTATCTTTCGATATATAGATAGATTATCGACGAATTATAGTTAGCAAAAATTTCGAGATTATAGTAAGATATTTTATCGATAATATATCTATAATATCGAAAGATAATTTCACGATTTAGGCGGAACTTTTGCAGCACTTTATCGAATTCGACATTCTGTCGATTTTTTATCGATTTTTTATTCCGATTTTTCGTCTTTTACTAGCTTTTTTCTATAATTAAAACTCATTAATTAGCATAATTAATACATTAAACTATGCCTAAACACATTATTCATGTTACAGTAAGAGGATCATTTCAGAAAAATTCAAAAAAAATTATAAAAAATCTGCCACCCGTGGGGCTTGAACCATCTACCTCCTGCATGGTAATCCTCTTCCTTAACCACTATGCCATACCTTATCGTTGAGGAATTAGCAATAAAACGCTTATAATAGGCAGTTTAGTACTTCCAGACGTGTTGGACTTGGAAAAATTTTCACCAATTTGGAAATAATTTCAAATATCGTCACAAAATCGTTGAAAAATCGTTCGACAAATTTCAGATTATTTGTCGATAATGTAGTTTCAAATATCGCCACAAAATCGTTGAAAAATCGAATTCGAGGAATTTCATATCACGTGTCGATAATATAGTTTCAAATATCGTCATAAAATCGTTAAAAAATCGAATTCGAGAAATTTCAGCTTATTTGTCGATAATATAGTTTCAAATATCTTTACAAAATTGGTAAAAAATCGGATTCGATAAATTTAATATAATTTGTTGATAATATAGTTTCAAATGTCGTCAAAAAATCGGTAAAATATCGAAGCCGAGAAATTTCATATAATCTGTCGATAATATAGTTTTAAATATCTTTACAAAATCGTTAAAAAATCGAATTCGATAAATTTAATATTCTTTGTCGATAATGTAGTTTCAAATAACTGCACAAAATCGGTGGAAAATCGGAATCGATAAATTTAATATTCTTTGTCGATAGTATCGTTGACGAATATCGTCATAAAATCTTAATAATATCGAATTCGATAGTTTTTAGATTTTTTGCCTATGAAGTTGTACCGATAAATCTTTATAATATCGTGAGAACATCTATAGATTTTCAAACGATTTTTTATCGATACGTTACATCTTCCGATATTATCGATCGAGTGGCCCGCTCGGGAGTATTTCATTTCATTTTTTATTGGAATTTTGCATCTGTATAGAAGAGGAGCCTTGGAAAAATGGCATAGTTACCGACCAATTTTTTACCTCTTATCAATATCAAGATACTGTCATAAAATTGCTTTCAACAGTGTAATCGCGCGAATGCTACAAGTATTTATTTTCCTTTTGCGAATAAACTAAGGGTCGGTTTCGTATTGTTTTTCTGTAATTATTATTTTCTTTGCCTTTATTGAGTAATGAGTTTATTTTACTCAAATGTTTTGAACATCTCTCGATTTTGAATTATGGCATTATTTTTTTTTGGAAAAAAAGACTTGAAATTTCAAAAAAATGAAAAAATACCATTAGGTAGGTATGTGTCGATACAGCAGAAAAAGTAAAGACCAAATCGAAAAAAATAAATAAAATAAAAATAAGAGTAATATTACACTCAAGAACACTCGAGAAGAAACCATTTAAACTCCATCGACTCGACTCCTTCACACAACACTAATAACTCGACGACAGGTAAAACGTTGAAAAAAGCCAACTGAAAGGTCACTTCGTCTTAAAATCCTGCCATCGAGATGTCACCCGAACTCTGCCAAAAACTTGCGGATTGTGCCGAGGTGTGGTCTGGGCAAATCTTACCGCAGATTTCCTTAATTGAAATACAACAACGACGTAATTTCCCAAGTCGACCAAAACAGAACAAGAAATAATCATTAAATAATCATCCGTATCCAATTTACTAATAGCTGAAATTCTATCCAACTCTGCCTCTTTTTCTTCCGCCGTGCCGTGAAGCTGGAAATTTTCAAATCGCAAAGGGCATTCTAGCTGCAAGCTACCTCCTAGCCACCTTCAGTTTTACCACTAACCAAAAACTTCGACTCCGATGTGATTTCGAAAACTTTTCATTCTGCGATAAGCCGATGTCGACGGTTACTACCTACCCTTCTATACGAAAAAGGTATCGAATTTGTCATTACGAAATAGGTCCACCAAAATACTCTAATATCAACGGGCTACGATTCCTATGTTCAAATATACCACTAATTTCCCAATAGGCTCTCTCAACCAGGTAAGTATAGAACATTTTCCAAAAAAAAAAAAAATCGAAATGAAAATCTCAACAATTTTTCCATTTTATTTCGATAATACCAGGCTACTGCGCTTCTTTCTCATCTAACCAGATATTTACAAAGGGGCACATTTTACACTTAAATTGCTCGTATCTTGGTTCTAATGTGAAACCATTTTCCAAAAATTTGTCACGAACTCGAGCTTACGTTTTTTTTCTCGCTACGCTGCTGTATCGACTACCTACACGTTTACTAAACAGATAAACGTAATCACAAAAGGATATAAAAAAAAATAATAAACTTATTACCGCGATAAAAACTTCTTTGTTGGTTCGAAACATCTTACCCTTCCCTTCTCCATTTCACACACATATGCTCGAGTACGAAAAGGGGGTGGTGGGTGCGATGAAAATTAACGTTACGTGCGTCCAAAGTGTATACTTACTCGTACATGTATACCATGTACCTATCGTTACATCTATACCGAACGTACGTGGTTGTACGTGTACTTCTCCCCCTGCGTACATTTATAGCCCCCTTGCCCCTCCTTGCGTATCACACAGACGATCATAGAGAGTTGCTCCAGTTACTATTGTGCATAGCTGCTTTAATCTAGTACTCTTCAATTACACGAAACGTACTTTTAGTAAATTTAATAAACTATGTTTTTGTACATTTGAAAAAGGTAATAGACGAAGTAGATACACACGTTATAACACGATTCTGTCCAAAGTTAGAGGTACTAATTTTAAGCGGAAGTAATTACGTAACTCCGCACACATGCGTCTCCTACCAATGTTCGCAAACTAATCCGACAACGACTACGTATAACAACAAGAACAACGACGTCAGCAACGCCAACAACTTGACTAAGCTGAGAATATTTTTCTTCGCCGAAGGTGATAACACTGTTTGCAATAACGTGCCGCAATGTTTTTGGTACTCCACGTTGAAGCCATCGGGTAAGATTAAAATACATATAAATGGTATTTCTCACCCTTCCCTCACCCCCTCCGTCCTATCACTTATCCTCATAATAATGTACCAGGTAGATAATGCTTCGTATACGAGTATATGAAATCCAGCCGATTTTTCTGCCCCTTGGACGCTGACATTCTTCCTATATTCGTGAAATTCGAGAAACTCTACGAGGTTAGCGATGGAGTTGAACTTTTAAAAAAAGTACTTATTCGAAGTAATAGAAGTGGAGAAAAAAAAAAAAAAAAAAAAAAAAAAAGGTGCGCAATATCACGCACACCGACGTATTATTTATATATACGTTAACACCTCGTTACCGTATTTATTACGCCACGATGGTATAAAAAATTGAAATTTTTAATTCCGCTAAAAGCCGAATTAACACACGTTTTTTGCGGTACATATTTTCACATACTTCATTTTCCTCCTTCTCGTTTTTTCGAGATTTTTCGCGTTATTTTCCACACGCTTTTATTCGACTTTTTTCCCTCCCCATCACGCGGTGCGGTGGCTTTATTTTGCGACGGAGATACCATTATCACGCGAACACCGTGTCGACGAGGGCATTTCGAATTTCATTGTATTTCATCGTGTCGAGAAAAATGCGAATGTGAAATTAAATGAAATGAATTACCCATTCGATTATGGTATTTTTTATTAACATTACGTCAAGAATATGAAAAATCTGATATGAGAAATTACAGCAAGATTTAGATCTGAACTGTCTTTTTTTTTTTTTTTTGAATTTGAATTTAATGGAATTTTTTTGCAAGAAAAATATTTCACATGATGATTTAACAGGGTTTCTTCGCTCTCGAGAATCAATTTTTTGAACAGATTTTTTCAATTTGCTAATAAGCATAAGAGGATTTCGTCGGTAAATTACTGAAGCTGTTGCACAATTTTACTTAGAATTGGCAGTGGGCACATGGCCTTCATTAGTTTGGTTTTCCCCAATTTCTGAAATTCTGTTGTAATTTCAATAACTGTCAAGACAAATAATGCGAAATTGGGCCCTTGTTGACTCGTTTTCTATGCAAATATCGCAAGAAAAATTCGCAACCAAGCCCAGGATTCGAACCCGAGGTCTCTGGATTGCCGGTCCAGCGTGCTAACCACTACACCACTGTGGCAGCGAGATTAATCCGCGATTTAGATGCATATCAAACGAGTCAGTCGAACATATTACAATGTTCAGTACCTAGATGAGCATGTTACAATATTTCGCATTATTTGTCTTGACAATTTATTTGGCGCTTGCCTCTCGGCTTTGCCGAGCTCTCTAGAATTATTTGCGGTGATGCGACTGCCATTTCTTCTCCTATGATCGGAGCATTGTAACATGCTCATCTAGGTACTGAACATTGTAATATGTTCGACTGACTCGTTTGATATGCATCTAAATCGCGGATTAATCTCGCTGCCACAGTGGTGTAGTGGTTAGCACGCTGGACCGGCAATCCAGAGACCTCGGGTTCGAATCCTGGGCTTGGTTGCGAATTTTTCTTGCGATATTTGCATAGAAAACGAGTCAACAAGGGCCCAATTTCGCATTATTTGTCTTGACAATTTATTTGGCGCTTGCCTCTCGGCTTTGCCGAGCTCTCTAGAATTTCAATAACTCTCTTTAGAATGATTTATGATATCCCTCACATTCAAAATTTCAATTTTGTTCATTTTTCTGTTCAGCTTAGTTCAGCAGCCACGTCACCAGTATGGGGAAGTGATACATTCACAAGGAACCTCTTGAAATTTGTGATTGATGACCAATAAACCAAAACATCCAATAGACCTTTTTCAAGATTTTTTTTTCTTCTGAGATCATCTTTAAAATTTTATTATGAAAAGAACTCCGATTTTTTTCTCAAAAAATTCATATTCCAAAATTTTACTTTTTAAGAAATTCTCTCCAAAAAATTTTGCACAAAAAATAATTCTAAAAAATATGTTTGTAGGACGAGAGGTCCTACTAAAGAAAGGGTAGGTGAGAAGGGTAAGTCGACGGGTGCGACTGTATGCCTACCTATAACACTCTAGGAGCAAGGCGACGCCACCGAGCTACACTAGAGGAAGACTTTAGACCAACAAAAACACGATTTAGAGATGTACAAAAAGGTTGGTGTTTTATTACGAGTTGGTAGGTCTTCTATTACATTCGACTCTGGCTAGGGCTTAAGTACCGATTTCTCCATAGTTTATATACGAGTAGCAAAGTACTACGTTTATAGACGCGTTTGGAAACCGAGCACTACATGTTCATTACAAAAAAGAAAATTAAAAAAATAATTGATTGAAAATATTTTTCGTAAAAAAAAAAAATGGAAAAAATTCCCAGAAAAAGAAATTACAAAAGTTTTTTCTGTAATAAATTCAAACCCCCACATTTTTTTTTTTTTAATTCACGATAAAGCTCTCATGAAAAAATCAAATTCTATCAAAAAAAAGTTTGAAAAATATTTCTGGTCAGAATTTTCTTGAAAAAAGTTCGTAGAATAGAAACATTTGAATTTTCGAAAAGCAATTAAAAAACAAACAAGTTTAAAAAGTTTAAAAAATTCAAGTAACTCAGTAATTTATCATAAAAATTTTTAACTTTTACAAAAAATTCGCTTGAATAGAAAGAAATACATATTTTCGAAAAAAATTTATCACAAAAATAAAAAATTTTTAAGAACTGAATAAAAAACATCTTTACCAATAGTTTAAAATTTTCATCTACAATGAATGTTCGCAGAAACGAAACACAATTTTTAAAAAAATTCAATTAAATACAGGGTGTCCCAGGTCAGAGTAACCAGACTTGAGATTTGGATACAACCGAGTACCATATACAAAAAACTTCATATACACATGTTGCCTGAATTTGAAAATGAAGGAGCTACAAATCTTTGAATATTTGTATTTTACCAAGCAAAATCGGTTGGCGGCATTGTTTAAAAAAAAAATTTTTAAAAATGGGGCCTGGCAGTAGATAGCGGAGCCTCGAACTTCAAAACTACCTATTTTCAAAGCTTTGTAGCCTCTTCATTTTCAAAGATATATGGACCCATTTTTTATATGATTATAACTTTTTTGGTTCCTCTTAAAAGTTATATCTGATTTATTTATTGTCTTGGCGGTATTTTGAAATTTTTGCATACCACTTCCCCTTTAAAATCAAGATAGGCACCAGCCCGATCTGCAAAGTAGTGCCATATGACGCGTCATTTTGTCATTTTGATGTCACACTCATACTTCTTTAATCATCCACCATAAATTGTAGATGGCTCTGATGAGAAATTTTGGTGTGACACGTCACATTTACGTCATTTAATGATACAAATTTGTGACCTGTCTCATAAATGCCATTTTGCCTCTTTACCATCACAAAAATGCCACTGTAAAATTTGAGTGACAGCTATATGACGAGAAAAACACAATTGGTTCAGTGGTGTCACAAAACTGTCACAGCTCACACCATCACGTGATCAACATGGGCAGTGGGCACTTATCTACATTCTTACCGACGTTGCTAGTTGTTTACTGTTCTGTGTTATCGTTTTATAGAGAAGTATCTCGTCGTGTCGTTATTATTTCAAATAAAATTTGTGTAATTTAAAAGTTGGAAAATTCTTATAAGAAGAATACCTACATAATTCAGTAAAATAATATCAGATGCCATGTTGTTACTGTCGTTCGTATTTCAAAATACTTGTGTAATTTAAATGTTACAAAATATGGCGTCCTTTTGGAAGATTCTTGTAAGAAGGATGAGAATACATAATAAAGTAAGAAAATTACTTATATCTATCCGAATTATTAATTTTCTTTGTGTAAATATAACATTTATAACAAAATGCTATCGAATTAACACTCGTTTAAATGTTGATGCAATAACGCCACATAATGCAATATATACGCCATTACTGGAAACATATTGATTTTCTATTCTTTTTTTTTTTTTAATTCACAGTATCACAGTTTTGAAAAAATAGAAAGGTAATCAACTATAAATGTATCTTCAAAGAACCAGGTGAATTTTCTACTAAAAAATCAGGAAAATCTTCAGATCTTGGAATACGTGAACAAAGGAAATAATTTGTAGGTATGTATACATTTTATGGCATTTTATGCAAATGTTATGCTTTGTGTATGGGTAATTTATGCAGTGTACTCATATATTAATTTTTTCCAGAAGCTGTACCTATATTATTGGTATTTTCAATCCAAATTTATTAGAAGTGAAGATGACGCCTAGCCCAGAAAAACTCAAGTGACAAAATGTAGAAGAATACGGTACTTTAGGCGATTCATCAAAGTACCTAGCCTTAGTTTTTTGAATTTTTCTTTTTCATCTTGTATTCATTCAATTGTATTCTGTTCCTTGATTATATTTTAAAATTTTGTAATTTTATTTGTTTTGTTTAAATGATAACTGAATAAATTTGAAACGAAAAATTTCAGCCAATCAGAACACTTGAAAAGTTTTGTCACATTATTGCCACAACAAATTCTTGTGACAAAAATGTGACGCGTCACAAAATAGATTCTTTTCTGTCACATTTTTCTGAAGCAGTTTTGTGGCAATAATTTGGCAAAATATTTCAAACTTTCTGATTGGTTGAAATTTTGCCACATTGTCACATTGCCACTGTCACATTTCCCATGTCATAAACACGTCACACTTTGTAGATCGGGTGGTGTACAAAAAGGTTTTTTGTTACTGGCAATCAGTGTTATACCTCACGTCCGGTTACTCCGAACCGAGACACACCCTGTTTCAATAATCTGATCTTTAAAAAAATGGGCAAAAAAATTTAATGCAAAAAATGTTTGAAAACTCTTTTGGAATGGAGTCGTACCGAAAAATATATATTTAAAAGCCTATATAAACAGATCCGAGCTTTACTCATCATAAAATCCCATCTCTTCGTTAAAAAATTAATCCACACAATATCGCCAAAATCTCAACAAAAAAAAAAGGACAAAGTTACCTACGCGTACTTCAGCTCATACAATACATCCAAATCAAAATGAAACATTTACTCAAAAACTTTCCTTCGCACTTAAACCCTCTCTTGTAAATTTCTCGTGGTTTCAATGAAATTATTCGGCAGAGCTGGCGAAATTTGTTCGCCCACTGAATAAAAGCGAGTAGGCCATCGGAGGTCGGGGCAAGGGCTTGAGGGACGACGCCGGCATAATGCAAATACAAATAAAGGGAATACCTTAGCTTTGGAAATAATACCGCAACGGAAATGTATTCTTATTAATATTTCATATTTTGCAATGTTTTACATTTCTTTGCGGAGGAAATATTCGGAGGCGAGACTTGCGTTCAAAGTTCTTATAATTCATAAAGCGAAATGAGCGAGTGCGGACACGATACCGGGTGTCGGCCGCAACCAGAGGCGAGCTACATAGACACAGAATGCGGCGCGCCGCCGCAGCCGGAGCGAAGTTACGTCGAAATTCTACTTCGAGCTTTTTACATAATTTAAAACAAGAAACGCTTCGAATATGGAGCGAAACCGCGAGTTGAAAAAAAAGCAACCAACGTTTCTACCAAAGTTTAGATTCAGATAAAAACAGTTTTTCGTTAAATATATGTAGTAATTAAAATCCGCGCAGTGGTGCCCGGGCTCAAAGGGCACCGAGCGAGATGAGAAGAGAAGGATCGCATAATTTCGGATAAAACATAGAGGACCTCCTTCATTTCTCTATTTACGCCACGATGGCGTACGATGCTGCTGCGCCGCGACGGCGAATATTATAAAACGTATATAAAAGGTCGCATGGGGAAAGTTTTACAACACCATAGTTTCGCTCTATTAATGATTTCCATAATTAGTAACTTCTCTCTTTCGCTCTCTTACACGATGCCCGGACTATGTTGCCGTCCTTGCTACACACTCGCCATCGCCATCAAACGCAGAAAGAGAGCAAAAGTTAAATGAATCTTCAGTTTATCTTTTGCCAACGACTACGAAATGGCACTTTCGTCGTTTTCTGCTTGTGTAGCTTTATCGTCATCGTCGTCCTCTCTTAATTATCTTGTAAATGACAAAAGCTATACGAAATTCTCGGCTCGACGACGTATATTTATCCCTACAGTACATAAGCGAAAAGCCTTATACACATATACTGAGTTACACCCCGCCTCGCGCTCTCCCTATCGCATATATCCTCTCTACTATTTATACTGATAACGTTCAACGCAGATATTAATTTACAAGCGATTTGTAATGCCGCATCATTGCCGATGCCATCTCGCCAGCGAATTGCGAATTCGGTTAACGTTTTCCGTTCCTCTCGTATTGTGATGACGACGACAACGAAAGTGTTTCCTTTGTAGATTAGGATTAATTACTACGCTCGTCATTCCTTCCTTTCGCCACCACAACCTACATATATACGTGGTATTCGCCCTAAGTGTGCGTGTACTATAATTCAACACTATCAACAGGGGTCTGCCCTGTTCAGTTCGTTTCTTTCTCTTTGTATCTTTCTCGACGACGAATGTAGACCGAGCAGGAGCAGGAGTAATTCGTAAACTAGGCCATTCAGCCCAGCTAGAGAATATTTTCACGCAAAAAAGCGCTCAATTAAACTATTTGTAAATGAAATACTAGGATAAAAATTTCATCAAAGCGGATACTACGTACTAAAGAATTTCGGAAAAAATCGACCACTCCATTCTCGTACTTCCTACAGAAATAATCCTTATTATCCTCACATAATAAGAACTGTCATAGCAATTTATTCTCTTTCAATACGTACTACGAGTATTTTGCTCCTTATACCATGTACTAAATCTTTCTATGTACTTACAGACGAATCAGGCACTCGACTAACGTCGCTTTTTCTCGAATCACCGCGAATTCAAGAATCTCAAGCGAACAAAATCTTTACGTCGTACTCGCAGCCATCTTATCCGAATCTTCAAATTATCAGTATCAGCGACTACAACGAATTGGACGTCACTCAGCTAAACTCATTAACTTCGGGAGACCGCATAAAATACCTGCATATCTCTCGATGCCAAAAACTGAAACCGCATCATGTCAAAAGATGGCAGAGCCGATTCGACCGCAGCCATATTGTAGTTTACGTTAACTAACCGGGACATGACCAACAACCAGAAAACAATACTAATTTAAGACAGACCACGTTTAAATCTCAACCACACTATTTGCAACCTAAGCAGACATTTTTCCTATTTTTTTTCCAAATTATGATTTTAAAATTTCAGGAAACTTGCATGGTATCAATTCGTCGTTTTCTTTTAATCGTTCATTAAGTATATTATATTAATTAAAATGCCTACAAATTACAGACTACTTAATGTGTTTTTTTTTTTTTAGATGTAACTTCTTACCAGGGTTTAGCAAAATCCGGAGAAAAAGGAATTTAAAATCGAAATCCAAAATCCTTTTCACGCCTGGGTTCAAAATCCAAAGATTCTTTCCATAAATGGATTTTAAAATCTAAAATCCAAAATTTTTTAATCTAGCATCTGGCCTACGTTGATTTGCAAGTAGATGAATGACTGCAAATTTATTTTCAAAAATTGAAAATAAGATATTTTAACTTTGTCATAGGGACGATTGGCCCTCTCCTCTGGTGCAACACTGTTTAGGCACTGTGGTAGAGGGAGTAGGTGGAACTAGTTTATGGCTGGTTCTACCTACGGCTAAAATAAATACGTTGGAAGTAGTTGGTTTCAAAGTAAGGCTGCGAAGACGACGTTGAGTAGCTTTCTACACACGTCAGTTAGCTGTTGATCGTAGCCTGTTTCAAAGTGTACAAAATATCTAGTTTAATTAATTTAATTTCAATATATACGTCTTGTTAATCGAGCCTGCGTAGTTATTTCGGTAGTAACGTCTCAATCGAATGAAAAGGTAATTCTTCCTTATTCAAGGTAATTATAACCATCATTGTTTCAACTTCAAAGTTGAACAACAATAACAATAAAGAAAAAGCAGTAGAATCTGAGAGAATGATCCATTTTTTTTAGCTGTACACATTGTCTCCTTAATACTAAAGTTTTAGGCTTAAGAGGGGAAAAATCAACATGAATTCTGTCAAAAATTTCGACTAAATTTTTTTTGGGTATGAGACACTCCCATATCCCCTTTTGCAACGCCCCTGCGCCATCAAGAAAATGACAAATACTGATTAATTTAGGCGAAAAGTGAACAATTTTCTCGACCAATCTTATATTTTAGGAAAATGAAATGTTACCTATTTTTTCCTTGCATAATAATTGAATAAGTAATAACTAATAGATATTTGTTCATAAAATGCATAATGAGTCAATCTCTTACTATACAGTATTTTAGGTTTTTTGTTCAAAAATAATTTAGAAACAAATTCTAGAAAATTTCCCCTTGAAAATGGTACCCATATTTGATATTGCAATATGAAATGGTTTGAAGTGAGAAACAGAAACAGAAACCGATAACGGAATCCGAATTCTTTCAACATGAGAAAACGAAACGTTATGGAATTTTAGGAAACGGAAACAAAAACGGAACGAACTGAGAGGTTTGAAAATGGAAACAAAAACGCTAAAAATAACGTTATTACAGCCCTGGACTCAGGACTTTATTCGACAATCATTAGCACATTATCATCATTATTAATGAATAATAAAAAATCCAAAATTTACGACATTTTTAAGGACTATTAAAAAATTCCATTTTTATGATTTTTTGAAAACAAAAATTTGTTTTTTTGCATTCATATTATAGTTATTCATTTTATGATATGAATTAATAAAAAAATTGAGAGTAAGGTGTCCAATGAAAAATACTCAACTCTTTCGTATATAAGCTCGACGAAGCACCGTAAATAATAAATTACAAAAATACGACTAAAGAAATTTGTAGAGCTTACAGAACCCCGACGGATGGAAAAGAACCGTCTAGGTATCCTTTATAACAATATCCTGCAACCAGGAACGAGTAGTATCGAGGGAAAGAAAGCGAGGAGTTCCGCGTAATAGCCGTATCAATTCTTATCAGTTATTATTTCTACGTAACGGCTCTCTATCCTTTTAAAGACTTTTCGCCGTAAACGTATAATGACATCACGTTCGTGAGAAAGCGAAATGTGCAAGGAAAAACGCCAAACGTTGGACGTAACATCGTCCAAAGTCGACGTTTTGGATAGCACATTAACGCCGCGCCCCAGTCTAGAGGTATGCGCGAAAGAGAAAAAATGAACATACGGATGACAAAGCGTTAATGTACGTGAATGGGTTAGCTTGAGAAAACGCAATCGTAGAAAATGATTTTACGAAACGTAAGCGTATTTTCCCAGTAAACTAAGCGTGGGAAAAATATCCATTATAGCTTCTTGTCACACCTCATTAATAATTTAGTACGTACAAAGTGACCACGCAGGTATGAACAAAATACTCATTATCTTACTTATCATTCAATTTTTACAATTCTTATCCTTGAAAGTTGAAAAAAGAATTATTTCTATTAAAAAAATCGATTCCATTTAGCAAACATATTATATGTAATTAAATTTCTTAAATATTTTTCAATGCGCCATCAAGTAAATTCATTTAAGTTGCCTTCAATATTATTTAAATAGGTATGCCTAAATTATGTATTCAGTTTGATGGACAATTAATTATTAACAAGATAGGACAGACTTAGATATCGAGTTAATTTTTGTTGAAATTTTTTCCCTTGTTGGTAGGTAATTTGGATATTTAAAATTTATGCACCAAAAGACCAATGAGGCCAACTAAAAAAAAACTTTTACTGTTTAGACTCTGGTTTGTTTGTCCACTAATATATATAAACTGGGATCGATTACTTTCGCGTTTTGGTTCGTTTCGATCGTCACTCTTTCGTTTTACTTTATACCATTACAAATTTCAAATAGGTACTAAAACAATCGAATTCAATCATAAAAGTAAATATTTACCAACCACAAAAGATGAAATTTAATCTAAACTAACCAAAAAATAAAAATAAAAATACATAGCCTATAATATTTAATTAAACAAATTTTGAGACTGAACACAACCACATTCATTTTTAAATTTAATCGCAAGCTAATATTAACAAACGAAAAATACACGAAATTCGCCACTACAGTTGGTGTTCTTCCTCTTTCCTATAGACTTTCCATGCATCGGAGCGAAATTTGAAAAAATAAAAGTAACTTTAGTAACCTGAAATTTCAAAAAAAGTAACCAAAATTATGGAAAAAAGTAACCAAAAATTTTCCATTTCCACTTGAATATAATGACTCATAACCCCCACCCCTCCCCTCGTCTCCGTTTTTCTCATATTTTCGCTAAATTTGACGTTTCACAACTCTTGAAATCAATGGTAAAAATTTTGAAAAAATCAAAATTTTCAATTCAAAAATAATAATTCATGCATTTTTTCTTTTTCTATAATTATGACGAATTTTAATAGAATAGTTGGCTTAATAGGTGCTCAATTTTTATATCATAGGAAATTTCAATTCTTGAGAAGCTCACAATAAATAATTTTTTAGTTCCTATCAAATCTTAATTTTTTTGAACTCAATATTGATAATTCAAAAAAAAATTATTTTTTTTCTTGAAAATACTTGATATCAACTTTTTTAAGTTTTTGAACTCTTATTTGTTTTGAAATAGTTTTCAGTTTTCAAATAATTGTTGATTTCAAAAAACGTGAATTTTAGAAAAATTTTAAATTACAAACAATACTGTCCTTTTTTTAATTTTTAATTTTTATTTTTTTTCGATTTTTTTTATTTTTCAAACAATTTTTAATTTCTATAAATTTAAATTTATTAACAATTTGTAATTTCTAAAAAGTTCTGGATTTCAAAAAATTAAACTTAAAATTCTCAATTTTTTGATTTTTAAACAATTTATATTTAATTTGTAAAAAATAGCCGTTCCTAAAATTCATGTTTATTCAAATAAAAAATTTCCAATTTATAAAAATTGTAATGCCTAAGAATTTAAAGTCTAAAAAAATCAATTTTTTGATTGGCTTATTGCAAAATGAGTAGATACAAAAAAATTTTAATTTTTGAAAAGTCTTCATTCTCCACAAAAAAACAATTTTTCAACATGTGAAATTCACAACTTTTCAAAATTTTTAAAAGGAAAGTTTTGCTCATTTGAGAAATATCAAATTTTTGAAGCATTTCAAGTTCACGAGTTGAAACGATTTTATGTTTCATTTTTGAGGAGTTCTCTATTTTTCAAACATAATTTTCAAATACTTCGAACACATTTTTTTTTTTAATTGAAAAAATTACTAGGTATTCTCATTTAAAAAAAAAGTTTTTAATGAGGAGAAATCGGTTTTATTCTTCCGACGGCCTCTACTTTTTTTGAAAAGAAATTTTGAGAAAAAATCGTTTATTTGTCGAGAAAAGAATTTCTCAATTTTTTCAAAAAAATACGGCTTATCTACTTACATTTTTTTTTTTCAAGAAATGTGGCTCATTTTTAGACAAGAATAAATCTTAATTCTTCAAGAAAAAAATCACAATTTTTCATACTGACTTGAAAAATGCCTATAAAAGAACTTTCAATTTTTTTAGGAGCAAACATTTTTCTACCTTGAATTTCAATACATAAGTAGGGTAAAAGTACCAGTTTGTGACAGTGCTACGAAAATTTCAACTTCAAATCAATCTTAAGCAGTTTCAAAGTATTGAAAAGTAGTGATGTTTATATTCAATGGATGAGGAATTTTATTAAGTTTCCAAAATACAAAAAATATCAAAAATAACTAGCGTCTAATAATTTTGGCGTTCATTTTTTTCAAAAATCTCCAAAGTTCTAGTTTGTGACACCTTATGCCCCAGTTTGTGTCGTATGATGTACCAGTTTGTGACAGTACAAAAATCGAGTAATAAATTGCTAATTAAAGTGAAAAGTAAATCTAATTAGATATTAACACTTTGTTTGCTCTTCTTCATAATAGATATTCTTTTTTATTAATTTTTAGTTCGAAATACATTTTTTCTAATTTTGCACCAAAAATCAATATTCTTGTATAATTCTTCATTTTTGTGATTTTGGCTTCAATAGTACATTTTTTTTAATTTGTGTTTTTGATAATTTTTGTTGTAATTTATTGACTAGAAGGTTCCTAAGCACAATTAATTCAATAAAACATACCTAATACACCTTAATATGAACTGAAAATGCTTCAATGAGCTGATTTTTGACATGTCACAAACTAGAACTCAGCATGCAACAGTTTGTGACACACATGTCACAAATTGGTACTCCAGTCGATTTTTGAAAACTTGGTGTACCAGTTTAGTCAATTGTAAATAAAAATTAAGCATTTAATAATTTTTGATCAACTTGATTAAAAAACAACTCACTTAGGACCCACAAATGTAAAAAAACATAACCCAACTTCATCACTTTAGTTTAAAGCTGAATATAATCGATCAATCGATCACATCTCATTTTCACATTCTTAGAAAAAACCGCACATGTACAGAAAATTCACAGATACAAATCTTTGAGAAGGCATTCGTAACAAATTAATGCCTTGTGATTGAAAGGTTTTGGTTTCATTGATTTCCATTTGGATGAGAGTTTCACAGAAAAATATTACTACGTTGTAATTTACCATAACTTCCTTAGTAATTACATTTTTTTAGTGTAAACTGTCACAAACTGGGGGTACTGTCACGAACTGGTACGTTTACCCTACAAAATAAATATTCCTGAAGTTCGAGCAGAAAAAAATCTCAATTTTAAAAGAAGATTCAATAAATTGTTCAATTAAGGTCAGTTGGGGTAACTGGGCCACGTTTTTACAACTCTAAAAAATCTTTATTCAAAAATGCCTCACTAGTGAAGAATAACCTTAAATCTTCAAATGGGACGTGTAGAGGGGTGTCATAGAGGTACGCTCACTTTTTTGATTTTGAGGGTGAAGCACATACCTGAGCTGAGGAACACCTCACTCTACACAAAGAATGGTGGCCCAGTTACCCCGAAAAATGGGGTAACTGGGCCACCAAATTTTTTTTTTATTAAGGAAGATTCAAGATGTGTAATTCACTTACCCCCACTCAAATCTGAGTTTTGGGGTAACTGGGCCATGTCATGTTACTCAAATTACTGAGGCCTCCTCAAGGGGAGCTAGGAACCGAATGATAATTGTTATGGTGGGCTTACGATGTCAGTGTTACCATGCAACCAACCATTTACGTCAAGACGATTTTGGAGGGGATTAGGAAGAGAATGGCCCAGATACCCCGGTGGCACAGTTACCCCAACTGACCTTACTTAATTCATTTTTAAATAAAATATTTCAAATTTTTTGGAAGCAAAATCTCTGAAAAAAACTTTCAAAACATTTTTAAAGAAATTTTAAATTTTAATGGCAGCTGTTCGTCAGATTTTTGACGAAATAGTAACCAAAATGAGTCCAAAAGTAACCATAGTAACCAAAATGAGCCCAAAAGTAACTAAAGTAACCTTGCCTTTAAAAAAGTAACCAAGTTACTAAAAAGTAACCGTGTTCCGATGCATGACTTTTAAGTATTTTGAAAAATAGTGAACAGTGCTCCAGTATAGCGAACACCTCCTCAGTGTTCAAAGTCGAAAAATAAGAATGAAGTTCGACGAGTGTAATTGGGGTGAAATTTGGTGTAAGTAATTAACGAAGATATCTACAGAAGAATTAATCAAGGTATGTATGCGCAGTGAATAAAACACACCTAAATACACCATCAACCCGAATTTGGATGAAATTCGTTGATTTTTTTTCTATTTATTTTTTCCTAATTTTCATTTAAATAAAACAATAAACGCCATTTTGGGAACCACCAATCCCCGACGAGGTATCTGTCCTAAAATTCATGTTTCTACTTGATATTTGTAAAATACGACAATTTCATCGAAATGGAGAAAATTTTATTCATTTTCAACTATCAGGTATGTTGGATTTTGAGAACAATTTTCCGGTGTAATTTTATAATAATGTGGGCAAAAAATCAAATTTTCTCGATTTCGCTGGAGGGGAGAGAGGGGTCCAATCGAAATTTTTGAAATAACCAAAATTATACCTAGGACTTATTTTTCAAATTCACCACTTTTTGGTAATGTAAGTATCAGTATCTAAGTCATATTACGCAAAATTGGAGAAGAGGGAAGGGTGTAATGGAAAATTTCATAATGATCAAAATTAGACCTCAACCTACAACTTCTGTTTGAAATTCAATGTACTCCTGCCCAAACTTCGAAAACTTTGCCTTATGTGATGTTATGTAAAATCTAAGGAGAGGGAAGGACCCAATCAAAATTTTCTTAATAACCAAAATCATTTTTAGGATCTGGAATCTACAACCTTTATTTGAAAAAATGTTCAATTTCATTGATCTTTTCCTCCCTCACTTCTCTAATTTTTAATTAGTATCTTCAGAGTGTTATTGCAATTGCTGAGAAGAAATGGGTCTAATTGAAAAAAAAATTCAAACAAAAGTTGTAGCTTGAAGTTCTAGGAGTAATTTTGGTTATTACAAAAATTTCGATTGGGCCCCTCTCTCCCCTCCAATTTTGAATATAAAGTATCTACGTAGTATTGAACTTGATAAAATTCAACAAAAACAATCCACCACATTTACTAATTGAAGGGTCGTTTTCCAAAACGCAATAAGTCAATTTTTTTCGAAATCGAGATTTTCGCGCCATTATGTTCTATAGGTCTGGATACACTGACTGAACACGTACCTACCCAAAATACCTATTTATTTACGCGCAATCCAGTTTTTTCTACAGATCGTCGTTAGCAATTATTTTTCCAAAACGCAATATCAACCAATGATCGAGTTAAACTCTTCGTTAAACTAGAATTTTTGACACGGGAGTAGTACCATCTTGTAGCCCACACCGCGTCGAACACAACGCACTATGCGTGACCCCCCTTTTCTCTTCATGGAAGGAAGATATGTGTACCTAAAGTTTGATTTTTCAAGTCATGATACTTGCTTCAGTTTTGATCAAATCAGAAAAGTAAGACTACCATTTTGTAGGAAATTTAATTTACAATCGAAAAGGTTCTTTTCAATTTTTACCTATCTTCAATAGTTTAGGTGCTATGCGAGAAAAACGAAAAATTTCGTCTTTTTATCTTTAGGAAATGTAGTGTACTTTCGCATAGCGCCTGAAATATTGAAGATAGGCAAAAAATGAAGAGAACCTTTTTGAAAGAAAATTAAATTTCCTATAAGATAAGATACTTACTTTCTTCATTTACTCAAAATTAGGCTCACTTAAACGAACTTCAACAACACTCAAGAATGGGAGTATAAAACATCGTTTTTCTCAAAATTCTCTTTTTTGACTTATTGCGTTTTGGAAAACGACCCTTCAATTGAAAAATAATTTCTAAAAAATTTCAAAAGTTGATTTTAAAAAATGCTGGAAAATTATTCGTATTCTTGGTTTAAAAATTTTTTTGGAAAGAACTTCGCATAAAAAGATGAAGAACACTCATTGATGTGATGAATGACAAACGATTCCAATTTACAGACCAACTGACTCGATTCCGGACCTAACTCTGTGCATCAAGCAAATCCCAACTTGAACGTCGGGTGTACTATATTTTTTCAGGGGAGCAGAGTTCGGCGTGGACTATATTTTAATGTCGTGAATAAAATATTTTCGTCGTTGTTTCCCTTCGTCCTTTTTTGGACGTTGTTAACTATGTCGTTTAAACCATTTTCTGTCTGAATAAGTTGAAATGCGCTTAAGATGTTCATTACTGTGTCGTTTACATTCAATAATTAATATCCAATAGAAATACTAGATTGGAAATGGTTACCTCAGGTCTCTGCAACACGCATACCTTCGACCAAATTCCGTCAATTTGAAACTAATTACAGTAGTCAATCAGAAACACATTACAAATTATAAACATTTCACACCAAAAAACGGAAAATACAACTCGAGCTAGACATTGCGATTCAGTCGGTGAAAATTTTTTCACGTCACTGGTCAAGTTCTTGGTTCTTTTCGTTTTCAAGTTAGAAATCAACCCTACGTATTCGCTGGAAGATTCTTTCCTCTGTACGCTGTTGGAATTGAAGTATCTCTAAAGAAACACACCATTCGATGCAAGTTCTTCACACCGTTTAAACTTCACGTAAGTACACCCCTCTTTTGAACTATTCACTCTGTATTTATATAAATAAACACACCCACATCTCATTATCCCTCCACTCTACCATTCTCGCAAAAAACTACGCGTCAGTGATTACTGAAAAAAATTTTACGAAACAACCTCGCACGATGGATAAAAATTCTCCCATTTCATTGTCCGCAATAGAGAAAAAAAAACCGTACATCGTATACAACCCTTGGAAAAAAGTCACGCTTCGAGACTTCGTCGTATCGCGTCTCATATACGTAGATTATACGCTACCGAGTAGCGTGGCGTTTTTCGCTAAATGAATCATAGCAGCCAGAATGAACCAACTTTTCATCATCCATCACATTTAAAAGCCTTTCTAAAAGAAATGAAGAAAAATACATTATAACGTGAATCTATCCTCAACCCTTTTTTTTATGCCCATGGAGTAACGAATTTTTCGAAAACTTGACCCAGCACCCGGGAAAAAATCTGTTGGATCTAACCATATATGAAGTGGTCAGATCTAACCATATATGAATTTTATACCTATCAAATATGATCCAATCATATATAATTTGATCAAACTATACACAATTTGATCCAATGATGTATGATGAGATAAAATTAAATATGATTGGATCATATTTGATAGGTACATTTCCCATTTATTATGGTTAGATCTGACCATACCCATCCCAAATTTTTCTCAACGGTCACCCATCCAAGTAGTAACCAAACCCGAAGCCGCTTAACTTTTCCAATCAGATCAATGATGGTGCACTCAACTTGGTACGAACCATTTCATATATAATAAGACAGTTTAATTGTATTTATGTGACACACAATCAAAGATAACAATTACTCAAGGTTGTATAACTAAAAGTATCAGGAAAAATTCCTGTGAGTAGATAATTTCAACTTAAATTCAGAAATGATTTTTGTCGTGATACCTTCAGGACCCCATGGGGCACTGCGCCCCAAAATTTTTGACCAAATCCAAAAAAAAATGTAAAAAAGCATGTAGCATGTCGTTTGTTACATTTTTAATAGTGCCTACTCCAAATTTTGCCTTACTTTTTTGTTGGAACCCCATTCTGGCACTGCTCGTAGCCCCTAAAATTTTGAAATGAATCTGGGTTGACTCATTTTGATTTCACAGATATAACTTGATCCAATAATATCAAATTATATATGAGAGAATCTAATTTGATCCAATTTGATCCATTCGGATCTAACCATTTCTATATAACTGGATTTTCACTGATATGACTTGATCTAATTATATCAAAGTAGATATGAGGAGATCTGGTTGATATGATTTGATCTATTTTGATACAACCATTTTGGATAAAACTGGAGTTTTACATATTCAACTTGATCCAATAATATCAAATTATATATGAGAGAATCTAATTTGATCCAATTTGATCCATTCGGATATAAGCATTTCTATATAACTGGATTTTCACTGATATGACTTGATCTAGTTGATATGTTTTGATCTATTTTGATATAATCATTTTAGATATCAGTGGATTTTCTCTGATATAACTAGATCCAATTTGACTAAATTTTATCCAATCAGATCAACATTTGGATCAAACTTGATCAAATCTGATCAGATTTTATCCAAATAGATATGACTTGATCCATGAGATTTTTTCCCGGGCAAAATCATCACCTACAAAAATATTCAAGTATACGATGATGCAATTGCAAAAAAAAATCGTATTCACGACGAAGCATATCACCTCAGGAATAAAAGTCATTCGCTTAAAAAGCTGCATGTAATTCGAACGAGTTTAAAATCACCCTTCAAAGGAACCCTTTATACGCGAACATTTTAACGGATGGTGAAATTTTAATAGAAAATTCGAACAGTTTACGAAAAGAAGAATCCTTTTTCGTTGTTTTATTTTATATTTTTCTCTCTCCCTCTCGCATTCGGCAGGTAAAATGAGATTTGAAAAATTCATCGCCATCGGGAACGAATATATAAAAACGTCGTTTAGTGAACCGATCGTGGCTCGTTCGGCTCCTTTTAAAATATCGCGAATAATTGCTTTATCGGTAAAAGGTACTCAGTTAAAGGTGTTTTGTTGTGCACAGCTCGAGGAAGGAGACGCATTAAACGAGACCGGATCGGTCTCTCATTAAATAATACATAATATTTTTACCGGAATTTCACCCTTAGCCCTTCGCGTGTCGTACCTTTTTTTCATCTTCCTACTTTCTCGCCGTAAAATTTTAATTAGATAACATCGGCTTTTTAAAATACTGTTAAATATTTCATTCGGTCTTTTAATTACGATTCGAGCCGACGAGCGAATTGGAAAACCCATTTCAGTCTAAGGATTACGATAAATGAAAGTGTTTTGTGAGCTGGAAATAAGCGCGCAGTTTACCTGAGTAGGTTCGTCGCTGGGCGCAAGATGAGAACGACTTGTCCTTAATTTCACTCCTTTTGTTTACCCTGCTCCACCTCGCCTTTCGAGTGGAGAATTCGCAGAAATGCGAAATCATGAGGAATGAGAGTCGAAATTGAGCGGGATTATTTGATAACGAAAGTAATACCATTTGGCCGGATTCACCGCTAATGTCGACAAGCAATAATGAACCAGATTTTTAAAATTCAAATTTAGTTAAAATTTAAAAAAAACTATTATAATAATTTTTTTTCAAAAATTATACTTGAAATATGATATATGTAAAAAAGAAAATTTCAATGTTGTTCCTAAACCTAAAATTTTTTTGAAAATAAATTTTCGAAAAAATTTTCTGTCGTCAGCAATAATTTTTGTGGCATTTTCAACCACAAAAATGAATTAAAATAAGGTAAAACAAATAATGCTATCAAATAAAGTTGAAAGATAAATTCCAAAACTATTTTAGAAAATTATTGCTTGAACAGCAACATTTGAAAAATTCTTTCACAATAATTATTTTTCAAAATTTTACGTTCAATATATAAAATAATTATGACCTTTTCCTCCCGAACGAAACTAAGGGAAAAACGAAACCTCATTTGAAAAATTGTTGATCATGAAAGGTCCCGAGCGGCACACTCGATCGATAATATCGGAAGATGTAACGTATCGATAAAAAATCGTTTGAAAATCTATAGATGTTCTCACGATATTATAAAGATTTATCGGTACAACTTCATAGGCAAAAAATCTAAAAACTATCGAATTCGATATTATTAAGATTTTATGACGATATTCGTCAACGATACTATCGACAAAGAATATTAAATTTATCGATTCCGATTTTCCACCGATTTTGTGCAGATATTTGAAACTACATTATCGACACGTAATATGAAATTCCTCGAATTCGATTTTTCAACGATTTTGTGACGATATTTGAAATTATTTCCAAATTGGTGACAATTTTTTCAAGTCCAACACGTCTGGAAGTACTAAACTGCCTATTATAAGCGTTTTATTGCTAATTCCTCAACGATAAGGTATGGCATAGTGGTTAAGGAAGAGGATTACCATGCAGGAGGTAGATGGTTCAAGCCCCACAGGTGGCAGATTTTTTATAATTTTTTTTGACTTTTTCTGAAATGATCCTCTTACCGTAACATGAATAATGTGTTTAGGCATAGTTTAATGTATTAATTATGCTAATTAATGATTTTTGATTATAGAAAAAAGCTAGTAAAAGACGAAAAATCGGAATAAAAAATCGACAGAATGTCGAATTCGATAAAGTGCCGCAAAAGTTCCGCCTAAATCGTGAAATTATCTTTCGATATTATAGATATATTATCGATAAAATATCTTACTATAATCTCGAAATTTTTGCTAACTATAATTCGTCGATAATCTATCTATATATCGAAAGATAATTTCACGATTTAGGCGGAACTAACGCGACACTTTATCGAATTCGATATTCTGTCGATTTTTTATTTCGATAATTTGTCGATTGTGCTGCTCGGGGCACTCCACTTTGACCAGAAAAATAATAAAATATATGTATAACACTTTTTTGAAAAATTATTAGTCTTAGTGCAATTATGTCAAAAAAAAAATGATGAATTAATTGATTATCACACAGTTTTACCTTTACCCGAACTATTTTAATCTACCATTAAGCAGTTCCAGTTAGTTTGAGAAAAAAAATCTATGGACGTAGTTCCCTAATCCTTCCCTAAGGGTACGCCCTGGCGTAAATCACACCTTTGTCTAGTTATTCATTAAACACTGGCATACTCTTTTTACATTGCAGCGAGTATTTTTTACTCTCTCTCAAAAAAGAGAAGAAGAAAAACTAGGAAAAACTTCGTGTAAGCGCGACTACAACACGAAAAGTCGACTAAGTTGAAAAGTTTAAATTTCACGTTACCATAGGGTTTAATTATCATCGATCACTTTCCTCATTCTGTACCTAATATAACCTATTCGGTAAAAAACGATAACGAGTAAATAGGACGATGGATTAACAACAAATGCGGTGTTACGCGTACATTTCTTTTTCTTCCCTAACCTCCTCCCTCTTGTTTCAACTTCGTCCAAAATACCTTCTTTTTATCATGCTGCACGCCATAGGTACGACTTTCTCTTCTTGCCTGTTTCCAATTTACAACACATTGGAAAAAAGTAAGATTGAGGCGGGGTTGCACCTCCCTGGTCTGTAAGTTCTCCCAACTCCACCCTGAGCGCAATTCAAATACACAAGTATGAAATTTTCTTCTATTCCGTCGTTACAGACCCTTGCAACAAATACAAACACACGTGCATGTAAACGTAGGTAAAACTCGGTGTAGTGTACGTGCTCTACATCCACTCTATAACCTGCCGGAATAGTAATTTCTCTCTAGAAAATTAACTTTCAATGAAAAATGTAATTTCCGCGTCCGCCTTTATTCGACAACAGTTTCGATAAAGAGAAGGTTAAAGTACACGTACATGTATATTGAAGCAAACGAACACCCAACATGGTAGAGCAAAAGCTATCAAAATACTCGTACCTGCTGTAGGTACACGGTACAGTCGACGACGCGACGCGAATTTACGGCGAATTGATTATGCAATATTATTAACATCCTCGTTCCACGCAACACGTACGTAACTTTATCGCGGTAGAAATTGAGCTTACAACTATACGATTAATAAGTATGTAGCGTAGTATGGACCTCAACGAAACAAATTAGCATATTAACGTGGTAAAGTAGAACACTTTGACTTCGGCGTTTCGATGTACGTACCTAGCTATCCGTCCTATAATTAAAGTCATTGAAAAGCAGCCCGGTTCTTCGCTCAGCCTCAGATAGGAATGTTTTTGAAGCTAGTATACATATACCTTTTCTCTACATTATAAACTGGCAAACTGGGCAACGTATTGGACCAAAGTACAAAAAGCATAATATTTATTGCAACCTGAGCCAAGTCAGATGGCCAAAATACCTACATTCATAATTTTGACGATTTCTTTCGAGGTTCAATTAAAAAACACTTGTTGAGATCACATTCACGAATTCCCTTTCATAAATTTTTTTCATAACTTTACTAATTACTTCATTTTTTCCTAATTCAACGTCTCAAAAACGAATAATTCATTAAAACGTTTCCAGCTTATTTCAGAATTATTTGTCGAGCATCTATACTTACAGGGTGTAACAGGTTGAGATTTTGGAAAATGTTGATGAAATCAAGAAGAAAAAAAGTCAACAAAATTCAGAAAATTAGCTTTCAGATAAAATTGATAAAATTAAAATAAAAAAATTGATTTGGAACAACATTTTAAACAAAATTTTGAAAAATTTTGGTATTGAATATTTATGTACAAAATAATAAATAAATAAAAAAATAAGAAAAAATTAGAAAATTAAATTTTGAATAAAATTTCAAGAAATATATTCCTAAAGTAACTAATTAAAATTTTAAAAAAAAAATTAAAATTCTGAGCAAACAACTAGGTAGGTATTTTAAAACTTTCCAAATCATCCAAATGTACCACACAACTGTACAACAAAATGCAATATTTTTTCCAAAAAAAATGAAAATTATTATCCAAAGATAAAACACCTTGCGGCGGAGCTAAGACCTTTGATGAAACACCTTGCGGCGGAGCTGAGTGCTCTGATGAAACACCTTGCGGCGGAGCCAAGGGCTCTAATAAAACACCTTGCGGCGGAGCCAAGGGCTCTAATAAAACACCTTGCGGCGAAGCCAAGGGCTCTGATGAAACACCTTGCGGCGGAGCCAAGGGCCCTAATAAAACACCTTGCGGCGGAGCCAAGGGCTCTAATAAAACACCTTGCGGCGGAGCCAAGGGCTCTAATAAAACACCTTGCGGCGAAGCCAAGGGCTCTGATGAAACACCTAGCGGCGGAGCTAAGAGCTCTGGTGAAACACCTTGCGGCGGAGCCAAGGGCTCTGATGAACCACCTAGCGGCGGAGCTAAGACCTTTGATGAAACACCTTGCGGCGGAGCCAAGGGCTCTAATAAAACACCTTGCGGCGAAGCCAAGGGCTCTGATGAAACACCTTGCGGCGGAGCCAAGGGCTCTAATAAAACACCTTGCGGCGGAGCCAAGGGCTCTGATGAAACACCTTGCGGCGGAGCTGAGAGCTCTGATGAAACACCTTGCGGCGGAGCCAAGGGCTCTGATGAAACACCTTGCGGCGGAGCTGAGAGCTCTGATAAAACACCTTGCGGCGGAGCTGAGAGCTCTGATAAAACACCTTGCGGCGGAGCCAAGGGCTCTAATAAAACACCTTGCGGCGAAGCCAAGGGCTCTGATGAAACACCTAGCGGCGGAGCTAAGAGCTCTGGTGAAACACCTTGCGGCGGAGCCAAGGGCTCTGATGAACCACCTAGCGGCGGAGCTAAGACCTTTGATGAAACACCTTGCGGCGGAGCCAAGGGCTCTAATAAAACACCTTGCGGCGGAGCCAAGGGCTCTGATGAAACACCTTGCGGCGGAGCCAAGGGCTCTGATGAAACACCTTGCGGCGGAGCCAAGGGCTCTGATGAAACACCTTGCGGCGGAGCTGAGAGCTCTGATGAAACACCTTGCGGCGGAGCCAAGGGCTCTGATGAAACACCTTGCGGCGGAGCTGAGAGCTCTGATAAAACACCTTGCGGCGGAGCCAAGGGCTCTAATAAAACACCTTGCGGCGAAGCCAAGGGCTCTGATGAAACACCTAGCGGCGGAGCTAAGAGCTCTGGTGAAACACCTTGCAGCGGAGCCAAGGGCTCTAATAAATCACATCTGTCGTAATAATGCGAGCAATTTTAATTATTTTAGAAAGCGGAAATCGGCGATTTTACAGATATGTTTTCAAAAAAGATTAATTTACGGGCCCACCTGCTGCGCACAGTCCACCTATGCCGTAAGGACCATCCGCGTGTTACATCAAGGTGTAAAAAAATAGTATACTCTTTGAGATTGAAAAACGATTTAAACTATGTTATTTAAATAACATTCAAATTATGAAACAGCCTGAAAATGATGACGATACGACGATAGTGACGAACTTTAATTTGTAACTTTTCAATTACCTATAGGCTATACTCGTACCTACTTAATAATCTTTATAAAAATTATATTTGTTTTCAAAATTTGCCATTTTTCAAAAAAATTTATACTCTCAAAAATCCTGACAATTTTTCATTTTCTCAACATTTGTCATTTTTAAAAATTTATCAATTTTCGAAATTAGTCATAATATTTTTATTTAAAAATTTTTGTGGCTTAAATTTTTTCTCAATTTTTTACGTTTTTAAAATCATATTAATTAATAATTTTTAATTTTCTCTGATTTCAGATCACGAGAAAGTGAATCAGAAAATACAGTATTTCCATCCGTTATTGAATCAACTTTTGCATTCACGCTATGCGAAATAAATTACTTGAGTTCGTTACCGCGAACTTCATCAACATAGGAATAAACGTTCAAGAAGACACTAAGAATAAAGAATTATGGAAATTCATTGTCACTACTGTAACACTGCTGATGGTTCTTACGTCGATGTGCATGTCTGGCATCGCAAACCGCAATGACTTTCAAAAATTAGTTGAACCAACTCAATTTATAGCTACAGCCGCTGTTTTAATAAGTGGTATCCAAGTAACTTACTTTTATAGAAAAACTATCGGCAAAATGCTACGATTCCTAGATACGAATCTATACGTCTACCCAGACGAAGACCTCTTCGAAATAGAGTATGCATGGTATCTTCAAGTAAACACTATATTCAAATTGAGTACTTTTTCAGTCTACGCGCATATATCTTTCCTGCTTTTGACCATCATTCCAGGATTATCAGAACTGGTATATTACCGTAGAATCAAAACTTTCCTATATCCTACTTGGACACCTTGGCGATTGGACAACATACAAACTGAATTACTAACTTTTATAATCGAAATATTACAAGCTATTTGCGGTCTAATTGTCAACCACATAATGATTATTTTTATAGTGGCGGTAGTTGTCGAATTTGTTAAACAATACAGAAGATTGAATTATGCTATTTCATCAGTGACCAAACGAACCTCACTTTCTGACCGAAAGGCCGGACAGAATGAAATAATGCGGGAAAATATCATTCATTGCATTCGACATTATCAAGCATTGCACAAGTAAGAGTACCTACAAACTCCAAAAAAAAATCACAATGGGGAGTTGAGAGCTTATAACTAATTAACTATTCATTTTCTCTTTCAGAGGCTTTCAATTTTTCAAAGTTTGGTTCACGATTTTCTTTTCCTTTGAATTGGCCATATGTCTAGTGACTATCGCATTTGGATTACTCGTGCTCGTGAACGTGAGTAGGCATACCATTAAACAAACACTACCTACTCATATTTTTATAGACAAAAACTAATACATGATCGTTTTTACAGGCTACAAATTTATTTGAAATGTGGAATTTTTTCTTGGTATATTTCTTTTTATGGTTTAATTTACTAAGCACGTGTCTCATTAGCGAAATATTTTTATACCTGGTGAGTGAGTGAACACACAGGTTGCCCGGGAAGGACGTTTTAAAACTTCAAATTTAGACAGAACCGGATTACACTAACACAATTGTTCCATAAACATGGTGCATATCTCAATAATTGAAGGTGCAAGGGAAAATGAAACTAGGAACTTATTTTCTGATTAAGCATAATTATGGGTAGTAGTAATTAGTAAAGTTACGATTTTTTGCCAAGGTTCAAAAATAAATTGACAACAATGCACTCAAAAGGTATCCGATGCTTGTATGTACTTTAAAAACACAAAACAAGTTCTAATCATATTCACATTTAGAAGTCTATAATTATTGCGAGAAAAAAATTCACGTCAATGATATTGCCTTCGTCAAAATTTCCAAGGAGTGAGTACTTAGCGAGATATGAAAATCGCATGTTCAAAAAGAGGCAAATTTTTCACGTAACTCTCATTGTTTCCCTCAAAAAGTTGCATTCATTAAGTGTAATTGTGCATTACTGCAGCGGAATGATGCGATTTTCATATCACGCTAGTACTCCTTAAACTGAGGGAAAAAATACCAAGAAGTAGTATTTGGTTTTAAGATCAGTGTAATTTCTGTACAATTCAGACATCAGACTGCACTAGACTACTTTGAACGTTCGAATGAACACACGTAAAACATAACAGTTTTTCGTCTTATTCTTTTGAAGTCTCCGCTCCTGAGCTCGTGGTTGTCCATTTGAGATCGGAGTGTATAGGTAGGACCTCTCTCTCCATTTGAGCGCGAAGGAACGTAGGTAGAATCTCCCTTCCCGCCACCTCCTTCTACATATCCAAATCTAAAGCTTCGAAAGGTCCTACCCGGGAACCCTGTACAGAGGAATAATTCGTTGAAATTACAATTGTTCTGAAAATCAAATTAATTTTCCTTTCAGAACGAACACACTGCTGAAACTATCTTCTGGCAAATAGAATGGCTCAAATCAAACCGTACCAACCGACGTCTACATTTAATGTTCCATCAATTAGCTGTCATACCGCAGCAATTACACGGCTTATGGATATGCGAAGCGAATCGAACTACGTTACGAAAAATTATAAAATTCAACTATTCTCTATTCAATTTTATGAATTCTTCCAGAAAATGATGTTTTAATCAGATATTATTACTACGGTAACCGAACGCATTTTTTATGTTTTTTTTTGGAGCTGGAGAGCTAAGAGGTTTCAAAATTTCTCGACGAATCACATCACCATGATGAAACTGTTGAAAACTATTAGCACATATTTTCACAAATTTTGAAGTTTCGTCATTTTTACCCCGGGTTTTTGACATTTTCATCCCTTTATCTAGCTAAAATATGCAGAAAATGCATATTTTTCTCATTCGCCCTCGCAGCGCTCGGATTCGGAGAATATACTGTTTTCTATTTTTTGATAATGATAGTGCAGTTGGAAATTTTCAGTAGTTCAAGTTGACATTTTCAGTAATTTTCACCCCCCTCCTTCACGGGAAAATTTCAATTCCGAGGCCACGAACAAATGATTGTATTTTTCTATCTACTAACAGGTCATTTTTTTTATATCAGAGATTACAGTAGATAGGTATTAAAACACGTACGAGTTCAAAATTTAAAAAAAAAAATAACAATACTTATCTATTTCAGGTATTTTACGTGAGTTAAAAAAAAAATTAGACATAAATCCTGCACATATTTTAAGTTTAAAAAATGTATTATTTGCACAAAAGTTTTCAATGGCTTTCTTCGGGGGTGCAAAAATGAAAAAAGATAAGTTATGTACCTCTACTACCTAGTCTAGATGAACAACATAATTGTGTATTTTTTCAGAATTTTTTATTATGTTGAAAGTCTCTTGAAAATGTGAAAAACCGAATTTTGTCACCATTTTTCGCGCTCAAAATGGTCATTTTTAGCCGAATTTAAAAAAAAAAATTAGGCTATTGTGTCCGACGCTGATTTAGAAGGAGGGGGGGGGGGGGTAGAAGAGTTCTGACCCCATTTGTTGACGTTTGGGACCAAAAGATGACGATCTGTCACATGTCACATATTTTTATATATATATATTTGCCCGTTTCCGTACATCTCGGCCACTTTTCATATATATTTGTCCAATTTACGAAAAATGTCAAAATTGAAAAAAATTTCTTGACTATGTTCTAATTAATTTATAAAAATTTCAATCACAGATTCGATCTAATATACAAGAAATACGCATTGGAAAAAATAATGAGACTCTTAGGATGAAGTTTGCGGAAAAAATTAAAAAATTGGCCTACCTAATTCAAATTTTAAATAGGTTTTCAGATTAAGTATATAAGCCTGCAGTGTACTAAAATTTTTGGTATCAATAACTTTTCTGTGCGTCGATAAAATACTGAAAAATTATGAGTCAAAGTTGAGGTCGTGTATATCTAGTTTCGGCATATTTCCGTACATCTCGGTCAGTGCTTGTGATTCTACACACTGTGCATTAATTGTAGAGCCCGCGTTCATCCCTGTGACTTGATTTCTAAGGGTTGCGCGGAGTTTGTGAAACCCTGCAGTCGAGGTGGCTGACAATGGCTGACTTGTAATGTAGAAATAACCCGTATGCGCCAAACCATGGCCGAGATGTACGGTGGCTGACTTGTAATGTAAGAATAACCCGCAAGGTGGCCGACATGTCCGGAAGCCTATACCTATATCAAAGTTATATAGAACAAGATAGTTACCACACTCCCCATATGAATAATGCAATTCTTTTCTGCCACTCTTACGGCGGGCAAATCGCTCACTATAGAGCGCGCTTGATACGACGGGTGATACACTCTTATCAAATCATCATATGAAATGTGAAGTGATTAACCATGATCAACTGTTGCATGTGAAATTTTTTAATGTGAATTGAAACATTTATAATGATTTAAATATTTAGTTATTGATAAAATGGCCTATTGTTGTGTTCCTAATTGTAAGACTGGGTATAAAAACAGCAGCAAGCGAGATAAAAATGGGGAAAAGCTACACTTATTCTATGTTCCAAAGGTAAGATTTTTCAAAGTTTCATTACTTCACAAAAATTGGAAGGGAGGAAGGGGTCTAATCGAAATTTTTGTAATAACTAAAAGTATTTGTACAACTTCAAGCTACAACTTTTGTTTGAAAATTTTTTCAATCGGGCCCCTTACCCTTCCCCTGTTTTTAATAATGTATTTGAATGAGTTGGATTATCCAAAATTGGAGGGGAGGAAGGGGTCCAATCGCAATTTTTGTTATCACGGCCTTCAAAACCCTTTTGACCTTGATACAGGGTCAAAAACCAATATTTTTCAAGTTTTGACCTGTCTTTTCTGACGCGTTGAACAGCCTACAGCCCAAACCAAAAGACTTAAAAGGTCGAAATTTGGGATGTAGGGTCAGTAGAGGTCACTGATGTGCCTTTTGAGGTTTTCGAGTTTTGTGCACCATTTGACCCCCGTACAGGGTCAAAAATCAGAAATTTTCACGTTTTAACCCCTTTTTTGGTGTGTTGGCCACTGTCTGAAGAGCTGAAAGTGTGAAGGGGATTGGTGGCGAAGCCCCTAATTCCCTCCTGCCATGCCCCTATTGGGGGCGGCATTTGAAGAGTTGGAAGTGACGAGGTGGTTGGGGTGGAGTCTCAACGGGGGTATGGGGGCGGAGCCCCATCTGATGATTAAATCTTCAATGCAGACAGGAACTAAAACTGAAGACAAAAACTTGACATTTTTAAACTAAATTAAAAGTTAAAACTGATATTGAAACTGAAATACTATACGGATGAAAACGTTTTTAAAGTAGTACACTAACTTGGAAAAAAAAATTCGGCTGTCGCGGAGCATCTTGACTGCTACGCGTTTTTTTTTTTCATGTAATATAATATAAAATGCACCTAAATACACCATGAACTTGAATTTGGATGAGATTCGTTGATTTTTTAAATATTTTTTCCAATTTTCTTTTAAACTAACCGAGTGACGCCATTTGGGGATCTCACAATGTCCCACGAGGTGTCAAAAGGACCTAAATTTCATGTTTGGACATGTTTCAACCCGATATTTGTCATATCCCTAATAAAGAAACACAAGTGATCGGCAACTAAACTGAAAAAATTAAGTGTGGGAATAAGTAGCCAAACAATTTAGTATACCTACGTTATTACAAACGTTCTTCATTTACACGACTAATTTTCCATTTTTTAAATAAGATCTGAATGATTGCTTCACTCATAAAAAATTAACGCGCACTATTTAAATACTTGTTGAAATAATTTCGATGCATGATCAAAATAATAATCTACAATCAAGCTTCAAGCACCTCAAATTTTAGTTTACAGGGTGGCCGAGTGATCTAGGCGTTGGCTGTTCAAGCGGAAGGTCCACGGTATGGAATCCTTCTTTATCACTTATTGATCATTTCATTTTTGTTGGGTAATGGTTCCCCCCCAAAATTATAATAATAATAGGGTACTATAATAATACTAGTTCACCAACATCAAGGAATGATCACTCGCCAATTCCAGGAACTATTCACCACTGTTTATGAAACGATTCACAAATTTCGAATTATATCCCAATGTTACCCAACTTTTTGGTAATGATTACCCAATAGTTTTCTTTGAGTGTAAAAAAAAAATCAAAAAGAAGTTGAATATTTCAGTCATATAATTAAGCCTTATTTACATGATGCAAACATGTAAACTTCTTTCAATAAAAGAGAAAGAAAACTTTTTAACATAAAAGTTTTTAAAAAGTTCTTCCAAAAATATAGAAACCTCTTCGGATTAATTAATGGCCTTAATTTTGAATTTTTTATTACCCAGTTGTCGATGAAAACAACGCAATCAGTCTACAGCAAAGTTCCAGTATGCATTCGAAATGAGGAGGACTGAAGTTGTAAATTTGTGACAAAATTCAAATGAATGCGGATTCTACTTACGCCTGATAAAATTCCAGCTATTAGAAATTATTGGTATGTCAATTACCAGCTGATAAGTTGTTTCGTGTACGCATTAAATGACATCCGATCAACACGTGATTAAATGGCGCCAAAAGCGATATCAATATGCGTAAGAGAATCCGTATTTCAAAGTGTCAACCATTTTTCACTGCTATAAAAACTTATCGGTATATCAAATTATTTGTGAACACCTAGCTCGAAAATTTTTCCTATGAAAACTATAAATTCGTAACTTTCATATTGTGCTTTGCTGCCTGGGTCGAAAAGTCATGGTCACCTATATGCAAGGTAAGTATATCCATTTTCAAACACAACCAGTTGTGCCATGTCAAAAAACAATTTTTCATGTGTCAATTAGTGGAGTAGCTACGAGATTAACATGTTCAAAAATTTGTTCTGATTTGAGATCTTTTCAATTGGCACGTCATAAAACTAATCTCATCATCATTCCTCATAAAAATAACATCAACCTCGAAAACTCGAACCATGAAGAACAGATCACTCCAGCACGTTTCCTCGTGGCTCATCAATATGGGAATAAACGTTCAAGAGGATAGCAGCGAAACGCAATTTTGGAAATTCATAATAATTCTTATGAATCAAATATCAGTTATTGCAACAATATGCATGACCTGCGTTACGAATTACAATGATTTCAACAAATTCGTAACACCAGTTTCACACATAGCTTCAGCTACAGTCGTACTAAGCGTTTTCCAAATCTCTTACCTTCACAGAAAAACAATTGGCAAAATGCTACGACTTTTGTACACGAAACTCTACGTGTACCCAGATGAACACCTCCTCGAAATAGACTACAAATGGTATCTTCAAGAAAACGCCATGTTCGTATTAATTAATCTCTCATTTTTCGGTCATATATTTATCGTTGTAATGCTCCTTTCATCAGGCTTCGGAGAACTTATATTTTATGGTAGAATTACTACTTTCGTATATCCCACTTGGACACCATGGCAAATGGACAACGTACAAACTGAATTACTCACATATGTATTACAAATTTTCCAAAGTTTTTGCTGCATTAGTATCGGTCACGTAGTGACTATTTTTATAGCGGTTGTGGTAGTCGAATTTGTCAAACAATACGAAAGATTGGATTTCGCTATTTCATCGCTGACAGAACGAACCTCACTTTCCGACCGAAAAACAGCGCAGGATGAATTATTGCGAGAAAATATTATTCATTGCATTCGGCATTACGAAGCATTGCACAAGTACGACTGACTGTGTCAAACTCGAATATGTTTATTTTGGTATGTTGAGCTAAATTTTACATTATGCAATATGCATGTCTCTTTCAGATGTTTTGTATTTTTCAAAATTTGGTTCACATCGTTCTTTTCATTCGAATTGGCTCTTTACCTACTCACCATGGTATTTGCTTTATACGTTCTCATGAATGTAAGCAGGTGTGCCATATATCTAGCTAATGAAACATTTTCATGAACTTATAACAAAATTCATATATTTTTTTCAGGCTTTGAATGTATTCGAATTATGGAACTTTTTCACCATATTTCTCTTCATATGGGGCAATTTAGTAATCAGATGTTTCATCAGCGAAATATTTTTCGATATGGTGAGTTCAAAAAATAAATCGTAAGAACATCGTGAATGAATCTATTAACTTGATGCTTCTAACAATCGAATTATTTTTCCATCAGAACGAGAATTTGGCTGACACCATATACTGGCAAGTGGAATGGCTTAAATCCAACAACGCTAACAGACGTCTACACCTCATGTTCCCTATGAAGTTAATTTTGAATTTTTAATGACCTTATTTTGCATTTTTATTTGTCAGTTGTCGATGAAGACAACGCAATCGGTCTTCTGTAAACTTCCAGTAAGCATTCGAAATGAGAAAGATTAAACGCAGGGGTTAAGCCACTATTTGTGATTTCTTCAATTTATTATGATGGAACTTGTAAAAAAATAACGCCGGATTACATTTTCACGATACCTTCGATGGCAAAAAAATCACACCTCTAAGAACACCAACTCCTACGTACACACAAGTCGACGAAGTTATCACTGACGTTGCTCATTTATAACCTTATCACGAAATATGTATTTCGACATGGTCCTATCGGTCAAGTTCTTCGACTTCGAGGAACGAATATCAAACTACATATGTTCAAGGCACGTACCTGTATTTCAAATAAAATATCGAAATTGTAGTATTACGAGAATGAAAAAAAAAATGCGCTAACCTAATTTCAAGACTCCGCGACGTGTCAAGAATCGAAATATCACCGTAGTGGGAAAAAGCTCGACTCTTGGTTCATCCGTTGTCCCATCGTTCCACTCTAAGAACCACTTTTTACTCAAAGAAAAAGAACACGCGAGAAAGAGAAAAAAAACTTCATCAGAAGAAATTTTCTATAGCTTAGTTTTCACAAAATCATATACTTCCCTTTAATATAACTTTTTTTTTCATTTGAAAAATCGATAATTTTTTTCGGTCACTGCTACGATATACTACCCATTGTCATCGTCATTTAAGCGCAAAAAGGCAGAGAGCCGAAAAGCGGTTGAAGCTTAAACATTGAATTCAAAGCTAATGAGATTCATCTTTGTAGTTTACTCGACGAAATAATTTTCGAACGTGCTTTTTAATTTGTGTATTTCTTTGTAAACTTTATTCTTCTTATTTTGTCTTCATCGTCGTCAGTTTTCCAATTAAAAAATACATCGAGGTTTATAAAAAAAACAAAGAACCAACCCGATATACATAACATTTTTCTTCAAACGAGTAGAAAAACAAAAGAATAAAAAATAAATGTCCTAAAAAAAAGGCCCTACTTTATCGTCTTTGAATCAGGTCGGCAGGGCTGCGGAGTCGAATCTGAACTAGGCACTGAAAACTAGAAAAGAACTAGTTATTTTTCCATTTTTGCTGGAATTGAACTCGGAATAGTAGATAACCAATTTATTCCAAAATCCCAATAATCGGAACAGTTATACGAACTAGATTCAATTGAAATTACGAACTTGAAACTGAACCAGAAACCAAAATCAAATCTATGTAATTATTTCTAGTTACTGGTTCAATAATTTTTTGCCAAAATGGACTAAAATGGACAACTTTTTTTGCGTAATTGCTAATTGTGAAAAGGCATCGATTAATTTTTCGAGTTTGTTACAGTTCCTGTGGTCTTCCTGTTGTATCCATTTTTCTGGAAAATAGAGGTGAGTTTGTTAAGTTCTTCTATAATGTTGTCATCGTGGCAGACCGTTCTTGCTCTTCGTGCTAAAGTGTGTATTACTCCTAACTTCTGTGCTGGATGATGATGTGAGTCTGCCTGTATGTACTTGTTCGTGTGTGTAGGTTTCCTGTAAACATTATGCTTCAGTGGTTTGCCTGTTTCTCTGCGGAGTTTGACATCTAAAAAGGCCATTTCGTTGTTTTCCTCTTCTTCCACCGTGAATTTGATAGCCGGATGGGGACAGACCAGATGGAAGTAGAGGATGGTACGCGAGAGCATTGAAATCTACAAACACCCGAAGAATTTCAACCGTGAAGATGGATTTATTCTACCCAGAGCCTGGAAACCGGCCCTCGAGAGACGGAGATTTTCAAACAGAGACAGAAGTAATAAGAAAAACCTAGAAGAGAAAGAAAATTGGGAAGATGAAATACGCAGCGACCCAGGAGTCACGTACACATCACAGGACGACACCCAAGCAGTCACATACACAACTCAGGACATCACCCAGACAGTCACGTACGCAACCTTGGAGCGGACCAATCAGGAACGAGACCACGCCCACAAGGGGCCGATGACAAGATCCAGGACTAGACAACTGATCAGTAGTGATCCACGCTCTGAAGAAGCCAGATGTAATTCTGGCGAAATATTAGCTTAGATACATTTTCTATGTTTAATTTGGCTTAATTACCCGTAATTAATTTCTGTTATCATTATGACTAGCCAAATAAGTTTCAGAACTCAGATTTGGTAATTGTCAAAGACAATACATTACCCCCTACCAAATGGTCTTATGGTCGAATAACTGAATTACATCGAGGTACTGATGGACTTACGCGTGTAGTCTCAGTTAATTCTAGTGGTAAAATTTTGAAGAAAACAATTGGAAAGTTGGTTATTCTTCCTAATGATGATGATGAGTTTAATTATAAATAGATGTATGTAACCTATTTGAGCTTTATAGTTGATTCGTCCTAATAAATTTTCGGTACCGATAAATACGTGGCAGCAAGGGCTCTATTGCTTAATTGAGCTCACATATTTAATAATTGATTACAGGTGGGTCTTTGACTCAACTTCGTGAGATGATGAGTTATCTTTCATCACACATATCTTTGTATGATTTACGACCTGTCAAACGTGTCATTCGATTTACAACCCTTATCTAATCTATAGATTTATTGCCTGCTGCAAACTTTATCTAATCTACAGATTTATTGGGGCTATTGGACACCTGCTGTTCGACATGGTCTATTATATTTTAGGCCGGCGGTCATAGCGGGGGTTATTTTATTCTCATTGGTCCAAAACCAGTTATAGACATCCCCACCCCCTTTTATCGTTTACTTCCTTGGAAGTTGTCGACTGCCGGTCATTCCGTGTTTAGTTCTCGATTAGTGTGGATGTCGCTCAGGCAGTTCTTTTGAAATCATTATCTGCTTCATTTTTACGCATTCAAAGAAGGAACAATGGGCGATTTATTTACGGCGAATCGCTTAGGCAAATCTATTAACTCCTTGATATGTTCCCTCCAGACGTCTTCCAGCGTACCACAGGAGGAGAAACGATTTAACTAATAAATCTAGGCGTAGGCATACGATAACTACACTTATCAAGTAATAGGTAACTTTCGTTTATTCGCCGAGTAAGTAGACTTATTTAAATTGCGAATGAAAAATTCATCAATCGACAACTTCGTCGGAGAATTATGTCCACGTATAAATAAAGAAATACCAGGCCTACTGAAACATTTACCCAAGACCAGGTACGTGCAATTCTACCCGAATCAGCCAGAGTGAGCCATTAATTTGATTGAAATTTCACACCACTGCATCGCAAAAGAAAAAAAAACTTACGACGAAAAAGAGAACAAATCGTAAAAAAAAAAAAGGCAAGACAATCGTCCCAATAAACGGGGTACTGCTTTAGTACAATAAATGCCACGACGTTAGAGAAGAGCAGGGTGAATGGTTGCTTAGAAATAGGCTGACCATTAGCATTTTCAAGGCGAACTTATCAAGTGGAAAGCTGTTTGTTTTTGTGTGGTAAAACGGTAAGAGCCTTAATAGGAAGTGTCAATACTGGTGATATATGGCCGATGTATACCCTGACTCGATGTACAGAGTATATACAAACGTGTGCCTGAACGAAGAAAATTTCCATTCAACCCGATAAATTTCCGAACGAATAAACTCCCACTTTAGAACGCCCACCGCACGTGAGAAGTAATCTAGACGCCGTCGGTTTTTTGTTTTCCTTTTTCTCTCTCTCTTTTTTTTTTGTAGGTATTCGTCTCTCTGGTCGCAAACTCTTGGTTACATGTGCCAATCCAACACGAATTATGTCTAGTTTCGTACCAGAAATAGAAATAACAATAGTATATTCACGATTCGATAAGGATTTCAAGAAGATGAAATATTTGGCGAATAGAAATTGGGAAATTTATGGTTGTTGTGTATCGTTTCTTGAATAAATTTCAGCTCGCGTGCACGCGTAAAATTATGACAAGAAAATGCCAAACGATTAAATTATTGAGAAACCTATACAATCCTAAAACGCGATATATCTTTAAGCGATTTTTTTTCCTTTCTTTTTTACTAGACCATTCCGCGGATTTTTTGTTGTTATTGTGTTTCTGTTGCTCTCATCGGCCAAGTATTTATTTTGTTATTTTCTTTTCTTTTTCAAGCGTCGATAAATAAAACCGGCCGAATACTACCGAAATAAAAACACGCCTGTATAAGCCGGGGTAATATTGTAGGCGTTACCTTGACATGTTATATAGGTCGTTGGCAAAGGTCAACAGTTGAGGTGATTACTTTATTTTATATCCGAGTTATGAAGTTGTATTAAAACTAGGTTTATATCGTATTCGTATGGTTTTATAAAAGAAAAACGCTACTTTCTTCGACGACCAATTGACTTGTTTTACGAGTTCGTAATAGAAGCAATAGTTTCATCACGAACAACGAAAATGACGAGTTTAAATCTGGATAGCGTTATGTTATCTAGTTCAAGCGAGAATATCAAATAGTTTATTAGACTGACAAGGCTTCTCCGGAACATTCGACGACTAAAAAGGAATCCCATTCACCGCGTTCAAAGTTTCATCCCGACGTATGAAAACATACCAATTTTCTCACACCGTCTTAATATTCAACTATTCGTCGATCTTTCGTTTCCTCAAGGTGTCGAGTTTCATACCACTCGAAATATATCGAGAATATATGTAACCGGAGGAGTCAGTATAACAAAAAGTAGAAAAAATTTTAAACAACTTGCCATGACGACCAAACCGTAAGAAAAAAGCAACGTCTATAAAGTTGAAGAACTTTACTCGAATTAATATACAACGAGTACGTATGAAAAGCAAAGCCATGTCGCTATCAAACTTCCTCTATTGCCTTTTTTTTGTCGTACACTTTAGTTAAAATAATTCTATCTACATTTCCACGAACTGCATTGAGAAATTGTCAAAAAGAAAAAAAAACGCGTAAAACAGCACAAGGTATTGTAGTTAACAACTTAACTACCACTTTTTTGCAAGAATCCCTTTCAGGACGATTTAAATAATCGATCCCATAAAAAAATTTCAAAAATTCCGGGGACAAAACAAAGAAATTTGGTAGCTAAGTTTTTGCTGAGTTTTGCATTCCAGACCAAAAAGTGTGCCAAAAATGTTTTCTTACGGTATTTCACATAACTGAAAAACGTCTGCGTGTTATCGAGAAGAAAAAGACGGAAGGAGTGCTTGATTTCAGTGAAAAACGCGGAATAGATCATCCTACAAATATAACCAAGGCACACGAACTAAACAAAAAAAAGCGGATAATGATATTGAAGCACCTAAACAAAGTATACTGAAAAAAGTAAGAAAATTTTAGTTTTTTGTCATTTTTATATATTTTTTCATAAAATGTAATCCATTTTTTTCTCATTTTTTAGGGTAGCATTTTTTCTCTAATTTGTTTCATTAGGAATTTTCTCAAATCAATTCCCATTGATTGTTTGAAAAAAACAATTACTCATTGTTATGCGGATTTTCGATCATCTAGAAGACTCCATTCCCCTCAATTAACGATTTTCGGTTAAAAAATACAAAAAAAAACGTTAACCGGACGCGATTGATATAAAAATTTCAATTTTCGCAATTTTTAAAATTCCTAGTTACATAACGAAAGAACGTCAAAAATGAACTAAAGGAAGCGTAAAATACTCGGAAAAACTTTCTATTTATCAAAACGTGCTTATTACAAGTTAAAAGTATAAGAGAAGAATTTTAATTAAGTTGCTACATAACGTAATAACCTCGAAGAATAACATTTACATTTTTTGTTTTCATGTTCGTATACAAATAGTTGAGAAAAGTTGAGCTGAAAAGAATTTCCACTATAGGTAACTGAGAAGTGAAAGTGAAGTCGGACCTTTGGGGGAGAAAGAGGGATCACTTTCACGCTGAAAGAGAAAGAAAGATATTCAAAATAAACAAGTATCTAGGTCTTAGACACATCATTTCATTCGCGAAAATTCTCTCATAGCAGATTTCAAGATCCGTACAACTGACCCAATTTTTTACTTTCGCATATTTTTGACATCATTTATCGTCAAAATTACAAACCCAAAATGACAGCAACGTTTGAAAAAATATACCAAATCTTTTAAACCTCAAAGTGATTAAAAATGAGAAAGCTTTGAATTTGAAAAATATCACAGCCATTTAAACGAAGCCAAATTTCTAAACCTGATGTTTTGCATTTGAAGCGAAAGAAGGATTTTACTTCTCTAACGGTGACGATAATGAAAAACCCCCCCCAAAAAAAACCAGAAATACTAAGAAAAAATGAACGGATTTAATAATACATCGTTAATACTTTTTCCGCCATTAAGCAATGTAATGTCTTATTTTTGAGGGTTTTTTTTTTCATTTCCTCCACTTTAAGAATGGCAAGTAGGATATAAAATGGAAACGGTTCTTTTTTTTAATGTTCCAGGTACAAACGGGTGGCATTGGGGTTTTCTTCGTTTCTTTAGTAAGCTTTTTGATAAAAGTTACGACGATTTAAATTCATTAAATTTATCAAAAGCTTTTTCACGTTATTTATGCTACGCGGCTTAAAATAAAAGATTATTTAAAATATTCAATGAGACTTGTCTGAACTAAATTCTAACTGGAAAATTTTTAAGCGCGACGACAACCGGGTAGAAATATTATAAAAGAGTTACCCGGAAAAGAAGTTTCACATCGAGAGATAAGTATATCTGGGTTTTTACTCAACTCCCCAGTCCCCGTTGGATATAAAAATTCTACTTAACCAAATGAAATCTTATAACCAGCAAAAGCTATTCGATATAAGAAAATAAATTCAAACTACCTTCGTCATCTGCATTTTCATCTTTTGCGGCCAGCATCGCGTCCAAGTTCATCTCGCATTCTTGACGAGTCTTGAAGTTGAACGGTGATTCTTCGGCGCAAGATTCTGCGTGTTCGCAGCGACACGTCGAGTCGACGATGTTACATCCCGAAATCACCTTCGGACTTTGGCAGCTCATTTCCTTGTTTAAGATTCCTGCGGAAAAAAATCGACAGTTTCAATTAAGTAAATTCAAAAATAAGCACCAAAAAACTACAGTTTTACAAAATTCTACCTTTCAAATTATATCAAGTAGACTCGACTTAGATCCGATACTCCCGAGTAAAAAAATTGAAAAAAGATTTCGAAAATTTTGTTGTTTCAATTTTTTCATTTTCCAAAACATTTTGTAAATATTTTTTGAGGAATGACACCATCAGAATGCCATAATTATAGAAATCAGATTTTTCTTCTTTGAAAACTCTAATCTTTATGTTAGGTATATTTTTTTGTAAAACTTCAAATCCAAAAAAATGAAATAAAATACCTAGGTAAAATTTTTTTTTAAATTGTAAGTAAAACATGAAAAAATTTTGAAAATGGCCACATGCCTACTGTAGGCGTTAAACAAAAAATTGACCCCCTCCAACTCCACCTCTGAAAACTGTCTGATTTCTTTTGGAATTTTCATGTTATCTTTTCATTGGAAAAATTATGAGATTTCTAGGCGATTTTTTTTTTTTTTGATAATTTTTCACATTATTCTTTGATTTTTTCAAGTTTTGGACAAACTTTCAATTTTTTTTTAATTTATTAATTTTTTTAGAATAATTATGCGTAGGTAGTTGGAAAAAAGTTGAATCCGAGGCATCATATTTTGGAAAATCAAACTTTCAAAAATGTTAGTAATAGTGCAAAATCTAAAAAAAATTGCTCAAATTTTAACCATGAACATTCATAAAAATGAATTTATACCAACTCTAAATCTTGAATTTTGACATGCATTTTGATAATTTTTTTAAATTATGAAATTTAAAAAAATTCTCAGCTCGATGACCAAGATCCCTCTCGAATTTCACATTAAAATTCAAAATTCGTTTCAATTCGTATTTTTTTTGTGAAATTATTTGAAGGGTGGAAATGCAAAGTATGATAAGCGCCATTTTTTTCACCCAAAATATTCTACGTTTTCTTGCCGACACGAAGAAAGTATTCCCAGTCTTCTCCGACCAACCGAAGTGGTTCAAAATCATGTCCAAACAGAGCGCGCGCGCCTAAAATTTCGCATGTTACACCTACTACGATTTGTTTCGTACTTGGATGTTCATACGTGTTACTACGTTACTCATTACTGACAAATACAACCTATTCAAGTGCACAAAATCTCATTACATTGAAACTTTTTGAATAAAATATGGTTGAAGAAATGACGATATAAAAAAGGCCCGAGCGCAATATTACAGCTCGCCACAGCGCTCCGTGAAAATACGCGTTTGCTCGGGCGAAAAAGTGACAAAAATGGGTTTCGAAGAATCGCTCTCACTCAGAGACAAATCATTCATTTCGAGATTTTTTTGAACCTATGTGTAGAGAAATGTTCCCTCTTCATCACACGGTACATGAAAAACCCCACTTTTCTCCTCTTCATCACGCGACACGAGTTGGAAACTTGTTTTTGTTCCCCTGTAAAATTCAATTTTTGGCGCTTATCATACTTTGCATTTCCACGCTTCATTTCGTACATAAATTTTACAAAATGATACCTATTACAGATATTTTTTTGACGAATTCATTTTTTAATATTTATAAAATGCAATTTTTTTCAAAATAATATAATATAAATATATTTCTAAAACATTTTTTTCAAGGTTGTAGATCATCTTGAAAAATTCTACGTGTGAGGAAATTCTTTTTTCATTTTATTTATTTATTTTTCTGAGAAATAGGTGATTAGCTATTTTTACCTATCAATAATTTTTTGACACTCAAATTTTTTCAAATTTGAAGAAGAAATCTAGTGAAAATTTTGTTCAAAAATAATGATTTTTCCCCAATCTATTTCTCAATTTTTCGATTTTTTTTTCACTATAATTATACTTTTTGTTTTATTGAAATTTTGACAAAATTCATTTTCACCTTAAAAAACTGAACAGGACGTGATAAAACATTCGCTATTTTTTTTTCAAACGAAAAATGTGAATTAAAAAACCAAATAGGCGAAAAAAATAACAATTATAACCAAGAAATTGAAGGGAAAAATGATTTCGGCGTGATATTTCCGCTAACCAGTTGGAACGTCAATCGAACGACTACTTGAATTAATTTTTCGGTACTGGTGATGAAAAATTACCCATTCTCTTGAAATCATTCATTCGTACTCAAGGGCTATCAACACTTTGATTCGTCTATTTTTCATTTTTCATCAAATAAAAAACCGATAAACGAACTAATGAACAAGAAAAATTGACCCGACCATCGCGAAACTAATTCGTCACAAAATGAATGATAATTCATCGTCGAATCGAAACAGTTTTGGGGCCAGGATATCGATAACGTTGATTACATAAAATACAGTATAGAACTACATTGAAATCCGCATTATAATCCAATCATATCCTATACTGATGAACGTACAGTAGGCACAGATATCGGAGGATTGAGGCTGGCAGGGGGGGGGAGTAACCACCGTCCTATCGTAGGATTTGGAATACACGTTGGACTTTAGCCTGAATATACAATTATACATATGCAATTTCAAAAGCGTATAATCCAAACGAATTAAACGACAGATTATTTCAAAATTCATTGGAACGAGACGACTGAGCGAGAAGCATATTCTCGATATGTCAACAAAACACACGTTAGAGTAAAAAACATCACCACCCTCCCCTTCAAAAAAAAAAAATCAAAACAGTGACCAATGAAGCAAATCTGTGCATTGCATACGTCAAGTCGTACAAATCGCATTTTTAACGCGAAATAAAGATAACGATAAATGTGTCACGAGGGGTAAGGAAGATGGTAAGTTTTCCTTCATCTGTTCAGTATTTTCTTCTCATGTTTATACGCGAATACGGTTGAATACCACCGAGAGAGATTGCTATTGCTTTAACGGTAAATGACTCTTTTCTTTTCACCTTTTCAACATTTTTTCTGCTTTTGTATGGTCGTTAGATTCGAAAAAAAGAACGTTGCAGTTTAGTCAACGCGAAGGCGAAATACATCTTCGTCGAGTGTTTTATATTCTCCCTCGACACATTTTTTTTGTTACCATTCGCTGCTTGTTTAATTCGCCTTAAAACAAAACAAGGGGTATAAAACCACACCTTTATACTTCCCAGCAGCATTGTCGACGAAAACAACGTTAATACCTAGTTTTGAGCTTTTGCTTCTATAAGCCAAACGACGTCAACAAAGTTTGTATTCTTTTAATTATGTAAAACTGATCAATTTTAAATCTGCGACGAAATTTTTTTACATATTTTGCCCGTCGCTCGTTTAAAAATTATTATTATAACGTCGACGACGAAAGGGCGTGAAATGAAATTTACTTATTCCATTTAAAAAGCGAGCGTCAGAAAAATGAAAAAAATAGCAAAAAAAAAAACACGAGAAAGTAGAGTGAATTATTTTACATGATTTTTTTTACGAGAGAATAAATTTTCTTCTTAATAATTTTTCCATTAAATTGAAACTTTTAACGCGAGTTTAATTCTAGCATTAGGTTATAATTTTTTTTCACATCTCATTTAAATTTATCTATCCCCATCCCCCTTACCCCTTACTTGGGTATGGTTTAAGGTAAGATTACGGGTGTTGTTATTTCCGCCAGCCTGGGTGAGTAGTTGCTCGGATTGGTAGTGAACATGAACGAAATCGCTCACACTTCCTACTTCCATCAGTTCAGATTCTGGACTTGAAATATTTCTTTCAATTAACATGTAGACTTTTATTCGAAATTATTGAAGGGAGGGATGGGTCCAATGAAAGTTTTTTAATAACTAAAATTATTTCCAAATCTTCAAGCTACAATTTTGTTTGAAAATTTTTTCAATTGGACCTCCACCTACACCAGTTTTTAATAATAATATAAGTATCCAAGCCATATTATGCAAAATTCGAGGGGAGGGAAGGTCTAATCGAAAATTTTATAATAACAAAAATTATTTCTTGGACCTCAATCTACAACTTTTGTTTGAAAAATTTTTCAATTGGACCACTTCGCAAAATTTTGAAAAAGTATCTACCTGATGTTATGTGAAATCGGAGGAGAAGAAGGGGTCTAATCGAAATTTTTATAATCACCAAAATTATTTTTAGAATCTTAATCTACAACTTTTATTTGAAAATTTTTTCAATTGACCCCTTCCTCCCTCACTCCCCTAATTTTTAATTAGTATCTTCGGAATATTATGCGAAATCGGCGGGGAGGAAGGGGTCCAATTGAAAAAATTTTCAAACAAAAGTTGTAGCTTGAAGTCTTAGGAATAATTTTGGATATTACAAAAATTTCGATTGGACCCCTCCTTCCCCGGCAATTTTGAAGTAATAAATTTCAATTGAAACTGAAAGAAATATCCCAAGTCCATGGTCCAGGTAGATTCAACTGAATTCAACTAATTCATTTCAATGAACTACTCTACTCACCCAGGCTGAGGCTTAAAGCACAGTGAATCATGGGCTGTTATCTCCCCCTTCAAATAAATTATACCTTGTTATTGTTTGCGATTAGTTCGCGCAGAAGTCCCTTGAAGCGTTGTACTCCACAAAATTATAAATTTTTATTCAAATTCAGTGGCCAATTAATTTTTTTTGAGAATGATCCCACAGCTCATCTACACACAACACTGAGTTGAATAACCCAAAGATAATTCCAAGATAATTCCCAAAAGATACTGGATACTAACGTAAGTCATGTGAAGTGATTAAAAAAATGGTTTCCTCAATAGTTCGATTTCAGTTTTATTACGTATTATGTTGTTTTCTTACGTTACATAATAAGTACCTATCATTTGAAATGGGAGGAAGCTGTGCAATGCCGGGCTGTACAGTTACAAGAAATAATACAAACCCAGTAAAGATGCACAGCTTCCCGCGAAGAAATCCAAACTTGCCGATTTGGATCCAGTTGGCAGGTTTAGAAATTGATGCCGTTATAAAAAAAATACGTATTTCTGCAGTCGGCATTTCAGCAGCAAGCAAAGAGTGCCACAAGCCACATCGAAAAATAGAACTGAGCTAATGGCAGATGCCATTCCAGATTTAGGTAAGATAATTTTTCAAATAAGTACCTTTTATGGAAACAAAATTCGTTAATGCATTTTCTTTTTTGATAGAATTACCTACTCATCCCTCTATAGACACCGTTTCAGGCTTAGGTAAGATAATTATTAAATCTTTTTGAAAGAATAACTTCAAGAATTTATGCCCGAGCGGCACACTCGATCGATAATATCGGAAGATGTAACGTATTGATAAAAAATCGTTTGAAAATCTATAGATGTTCTCACGATATTATAAAGATTTATCGGTACAACTTCATAGGCAAAAAATCTAAAAACTATCGAATTCGATATTATTAAGATTTTATGACGATATTCGTCAACGATACTATCGACAAAGAATATTAAATTTATCGATTCCGATTTTCCACCGATTTTGTGCAGATATTTGAAACTACATTATCGACAAAGAATATTAAATTTATCGAATTCGATTTTTTAACGATTTTGTAAAGATATTTAAAACTATATTATCGACAGATTATATGAAATTTCTCGACTTCGATATTTTACCGATTTTTTGACGACATTTGAAACTATATTATGGACAGATTATATTAAATTTATCGAATCCGATTTTTTACCGATTTTGTAAAGATATTTGAAACTATATTATCGACACATAATATGCAATTTCTCGAATTCGATTTTTTAACGATTTTGTGAAGATATTTAAAACTTTATTATCGACACGTAATCTGAAATTTCTCGAATTCGATTTTTCAACGATTTTATGACGATATTTGAAACTACATTATCGACAAATAATCTGAAATTTGTCGAACGATTTTTCAACGATTTTGTGACGATATTTGAAATTATTTCCAAATTGGTGAAAATTTTTCTAAGTCAACACGTCTGGAAGTACTAAACTGCCCATTATAAGCGTTTTATTGGTAATTCCTCAACGATAAGGTATGGCATAGTGGTTAGGGAAGAGGATTACCATGCAGGATGTAGATGGTTCAAGCCCCACGGGTGGCAGATTTTTTATAATTTTTTTTGACTTTTTCTGAAATGATCCACTTAGCGTAACATGAATAATGTGTTTAGGCATAGTTTAATGTATTAATTATGCTAATTAATGATTTTTAATTTTAGAAAAAAGCTAGTAAAAGACGAAAAATCGGAATAAAAAATCGATAAAAAATCGACAGAATATCGAATTCGATAAAGTGTCGCGAAAGTTCCGCCTAAATCGTGAAATTATCTTTCGATATTATAGATAGATTATCGATAAAATATCTTACTATAATCTCGAAATTTTTATTAACTATAATTCGTCGATAATCTATCTATACATCGAAAGATAATTTCTCGATTTATGCGGAACTAACGCGACACTTTATCGAATTCGATATTCTGTCGATTTTTTATTTCGATAATTTGTCGATTGTGCTGCTTGGGTGTATCAATTTTTTTTTTAAATTGCCAGAAAATTTGGTTCCTATCAATGCAGAATTACCTGTAGTTCGCAATAACGTTGAAAATGTTCGTGATGACTCTGGAAACGCTCATGGTAACATAGAAAATGACTTAGGTCAGATGATTTTTAAATTTTTTTGAAACAATAACTTCAAGTAAAATAATAATTTTTTTTTTGTCAATTCAGAATTACCTATAGTTTGCAATAACGTTAAAAATGTTCGTGGTGACTCTGGAAACGCTCATGGTAACATAGAAAATGACTTAGGTCAGATGATTTTTAAATTTTTTTGAAACAATAACTTCAAGTAAAATAATACCTAATTTTTTTTTGGGCCATTTCAGAATTACCTATAGTTTGCAATAACGTTGGAAACGTTCGTGGTAACTTAGGGAACTGTCATCGTAACATCGAAAATGATCGAATTTCACCTAACGTAAAAATTATAAAGAAAGGTACATACATTATTTTTCTATTTTTCAATTTTTAATTCTACATACAGATTCCTTTCAATAACATATCAGTTGAATGCAATCATAATACGTAATATGTACCTTATATCTTTTGCACCGAAAAATTTGGGTAAATGAAGGGACTTAAGAAATGCTGAGTTTCAAAATTTTTGGTTTATTAAAATTTATTTATTCATTTTTTTAAAAATAGATTTTTTATTCAAGGAAAATTCTGAATACCTATTTTTTTTAAAAATACTCCATAAATTTATGTACCTACAAAAATTTACAGGAAAAATTTTATATTTTTTTAAAGAAAAAAAAGACAATTTTTTCATTAGAACCAAAAATAAATGGAGATATGATTTTTTTATTCTCTTAAAAATATGTACAATTGCATACGAATGAATATCAACATTAGTTGTTAGCTTTAATTTTAAATAGTTCCTAGATATTATAAGGAATCTATTTTTTCATTAGATTTAGGAAAACCGGTTAATATTTTGAAGATGATCGGTGTGACAAGGAAACGGCGCTTGACACACAGAGAGATTATTTTATACAACATCGCGAACAAATTTTAAATTTTTGGTAGAAGAATGTTAAAGGAAAACATCTCTTATCGGCAAAAATTAAAAGAAGCCAAAAATCTGGTGGATACGAATAAATACGTTGAAGTGAATCGCATGACGAGGCACTTCATCGTTGGTCAATTAAAACTCTAAAAACGAAAACCAAAGGGTCGGCGATTTACCTTAGAGGACAAAATTTTCGCCCTATCAATTTTAAAAAGCGGCCCGAAAACCTATAAACTCTTACGACGAATCTTCGCTCTGCCTAGCAGAAAAACCCTCATGAAAGTTTTGCAAAAAGTTCCATTTAATTTTGGCCTCAGCGCGAAAATACTTGAACACTTAAGAACAGCTACCCAACGTCTGCAGCCTCCTGATCGTCATTGTGTTCTAATGTTTGACGAGGTGTTTCTCCAAGCTGGACTATCTTATAACATCAAACAAGATAAAATAGATGGATTTCAGGATACTGGTGATGAAAGAAAATTACAATTTGTTGACCATGGATTTGTATTGATGCTTAGAGGAGTTAGACGGGCGTGGAAGCAGCCAATTGCCTATTTTTTTGTACATAATGGGATGTCTACTGCCATGATTTACCTTAAATTAAAAGAAACAATTCGAGAACTGCAAAAAATTGGATTAATCATAGTTTCGACCGTATGCGATCAAGCTGCGTCTAACATTGCTGCGATTAACATGTTGCATAAAGATACGAGGCAGGCATACATTTTTTTTTTTTTTTAATACTCAGACCCAGCGGTAACTCACTTGGGTGACCTCACCAAGGGGAGGTTCAAACCCTAGGAATTCTCCGCAGGGAATTTATCATCATAGTATTAACTAATTTTGACACACCGATACCAACGGTTTATACGGTGTGTTGAATTTTTGTGTTCCAGAAATAAGACGTTTTAACAGAACCTAACAATTTCTTTAATAGCCAAAGTAGTAATTTTAAAGAGAAGGTGATTATTTACATGTTTATTATATTTATTGTTTAAAAGTAACTGTCAGCCAAAGAATATGCCAAATAGTATCCGAAGTTAATATTTAGGATCTTTGCAAAAAATTTGAAATTATAAAATTATATCTAAGGCGTAGTAATTTTAAGGAAAACCATACTGTTCGTACTAGTGTTTCATTATCTCATTGCAGAATGCGAGGAAAGTTTTACTATAGAAAGTAAGCGTACACTGAAAGAAATGGGTTTTGAAATTTGGTAATCGTTCCTTTGTGTCAGGTAATTGTTCCCAAAAATTCGGTAATGGTTTACATTTTTCAAAAAATTTGTTAAATTCCCCAACATTCAAGGAACTATTCCTGAAAATTGGTAGTTGTTACCAGAAAACTTGGATAATAATTACCTTCAAAAAATTACTGGGAATTATTACCTATGTATGAGGCATTTATTCTCAACTAACCAAGACTGCAACCCTGATAAAAAGTAATGATTGTGAATTTTGATGGGTAACCATTCACTTCCAAAGGTAGGCATTTATTGCTTCTTATTAGAAGTATTCATTCTCGAAAAAAAGGATTAAGTTCCCAACGTTAGCTACTAATTCGTCATCTATACAAAATTTCAACACTAATTTTTGTTATCAGTATAGAAATTATGATTTTTTTTTTCCAGGTATTTCTTTCTTTATAATTACTTTTGAATCGTAATTGATGAATAAATTCTTCAAAACTGAGGTTTAATAAAAAAATTTCTTATTGAAGGCGATTGAGGTGAAATTGTGTAGAAAAAAAATAGTTCAATGAAATTAAAGAATATTTATTCAAATCACAAAAGTATGGTTGTTTTTTTAAAACTATTTCCTCAGTCCTCACAATTAAAATAATTCGAAATCGACGAGCAAATTTTTCTTTTTCTATATTTCAACTAAATAATGTTACAGCGAATGGAAACTTCTGTCATCAAAGGCATAATAAAAATTGTGGACAAAATCAATTGGTCTGTATACTAATCTAACAAAATTATAAAATATGTTCCCAAGTTTATAATATACAAGTTTGATGAGAGTATGATGAGAGGTTTCTCAAACATTTTTTCTTCTTCAAAATGATTATAAAAAAATCGTCAGGTTATTTCTTAAATTTTTGAAAATTTGAAACGTAGAATATTTTTAAAATTTTGTTCAAACATGAAGTATTCAAAATTGTGTCAATCACAAATTTCTCGATACCTTATTGAATCACGAATTTTTTGAAATTTTGTTAAAACACAATTTTTATTTAAAAAATAATAAACGCACATACTATTTCAATAATTTCTTGAAAAAATTCCAATTCGTTTAAAGTAATAAACCACAATTAAGCACTCAACCTTGAGTTTACAGGTTGGCAGAGTGGTTAAGGCGTTGGCTCTTCAAACGGAAGGTCCCGGGTTCGAATCCTACCAGATCCATCACCACGAAGAAAAAATTTCCGAGTTGGTAAACCATTACCGAATAAGTTGTGTAAATTTGGGACATGGGTTGAATTTCCTGAATCATTCCCCAACATAGGGGAATAATTCCCTCCGAGTTGGGAAACTAATACCAAAAAGTTGGGAAAAACTGGGACATGATTCGAAATTCGTGAATGATTCCCCAACAATAATTCCCTAGTTGTGTATGGGACGATTCAATTAGGTAGGAATGGAATTATTCCTTATCATTATTGATTAATTCATTTTTGTTGGGTAATGGTCACCTTAAAATTTTAATAATAGTTGTCTTACATCAAGGAACGATTATTACCACTGTTGGGAAATCATTCACGAATTTCGCTTCATGTCTTAGTTTTCCCCAACTTTTTGGTAATGGTTACCGAATTATTTCTTTCAGTGTATCATTAAAGTCAATTTGGTTGATATATTTTTGTCTTATATGTTCAGTATTTATACATTCAAAAATAAGGTGTACAGAAGTTTCGGGTTGGGAACATTTGCAATTTGGAGTGGAAGATTTTTTCAGTTTGGAAAATTTGTATTCAAGAAAATTACCATGACTTGAGAAAATTTGGGCAGAATGATAATCAAGTTCGATTTCAGAGTTTAAAAACGCTTTAATTTGGGGGATAAATTTATAAGTGTTTCTGCCTTTTATTGAAGTGTCCCATGAAGGCTGCCAGATTATATCAAGGCACCACTCCCTGAGACACTCAGATGCGGCTCTTTTGTGTAGATTGGATTTTGTAGTAATTTGATCATTGATATTGAATTCGATGTTGAAATAATCCACATGTCTTCTGGAGAAGGTATATTCTACTTTAGGTAAATTTTTAATGTTGAACTGTCGGTCATAGGAGTTGATAACTTCAGGATTAAGTGGGATTTTATGTTTAGCCCAGTATAAGAGATTCCTTGATAAGATTTCTATGTGAAGAGGATAAACTTTTGCCAGAATTATGGCTGCATCGTGGGAGGTAGTTCTATATAGCCGGGCGATATTTAGAGAATACAGTCTTTGGATACGTGAAATGGAGGTTATTATAGCTCTAGGACGGAATAGGGCATGAGCAAACGCAAAGGAACAATATTTGTAGTTTGAGTCTATAACGGCTTTATACATGATTCTCCTTGCCCAATTAGTTTGACCCCAAGTATTTGCCGAAATTCTTTTCAATAATAGCAAGGATTTGAAACATTTTTTGTATAGGTAATCAAAATGTTGGTTCTATTTGAATTTATTATTAATTATTAATCCAAGATATTTGAAGGAAGTTTCATAGTTGATATTGATGTCTTTGATTTTATTCAGCTATACGAATCCGATCAGCCGAAAAAACTTTTCAAAGGTATTCCAAAAATAAATGACACCCATGTGTACAAGAATAAAATCAAAAAAATGAAAGTTAAACTTGCAGCGCAGGTTTTTTCCAGAACTGTAGCTATTGGTCTACATCGACATGACAAAAATGGTACCTATATCTTATAACCCATTAATAAGTAACTATTGCCATTTCCTTTCTTCTAATGAATCTTTATAAAAATAGTTTTAATTCATATAATTGATTTTTTTATCCAAAAATTACTTTATTCTAGCTGAAATATTTATAAAAAAATGATCCAAGTTACAATTAATTTTTTCAATAATCTGAAATTCATCATTAAAAATACTTCAATATTACCTAAACAAAAAATTATTTATTGACAAATAATAATACCCGAGCAGCACAATCGACCAATTATCGAAATAAAAAATCGACAGAATATCGAATTCGATAAAGTGTCGCGTTAGTTCCGCCTAAATCGTGAAATTATCTTTCGATATATAGATAGATTATCGACGAATTATAGTTAGCAAAAATTTCGAGATTATAGTAAGATATTTTATCGATGATATATCTATAATATCGAAAGATAATTTCACGATTTAGGCGGAACTTTTTGCGACACTTTATCAAATTCGATATTCTGTCGATTTTTTATCTATTTTTTATTCCGATTTTTCGTCTTTTACTAGCTTTTTTCTATAATTAAAAATCCTTAATTAGCATAATTAATACATTAAACTATGCCTAAACACATTATTCATGTTGCGGTAAGAGGATCATTTCAGAAAAAGTCAAAAAAAAATTATAAAAAATCTGCCACTCGTGGGGCTTGAACCATCTACCTCCTGCATGGTAATCCTCTTCCTTAACCACTATGCCATACCTTATCGTTGAGGAATTAGCAATAAAACGCTTATAATAGGCAGTTTAGTACTTCCAGACGTGTTGGACTTGGAAAAATTTTCACCAATTTGGAAATAATTTCAAATATCGTCACAAAATCGTTCAAAAATCGTCCGACAAATTTCAGATTATTTGTCGATAATGTAGTTTCAAATATCGCCATAAAATCGTTGAAAAATCGAATTCGAGAAATTTCAGATTACGTGTCGATAATAAAGTTTTAAATATCTTCACAAAATCGTTAAAAAATCGAATTTGAGAAATTTAATATAATCTGTCGATAATATAGTTTCAAATGTCGTCAAAAAAATCGGTAAAATATCGAAGTCGAGAAATTTCATATAATCTGTCGATAATATAGTTTTAAATATCTTTACAAAATCGTTAAAAAATCGAATTCGATAAATTTAATATTCTTTGTCGATAGTATCGTTGACGAATATCGTCATAAAATCTTAATAATATCGAATTCGATAGTTTTTAGATTTTTTGCCATCTTTTAACTACTTTAGGAAAACCACTAACGAAAACTTCCGATGGGATCGCGGAATTCGTAATGCTTTACGACCAACTTTTTGATTCTGTGAATGGCATGAATCAAAAAAAATTCGGTGGAAAAAATTTACGAACTGCCATATATAAAAACTCCGACCATCTGCAGTTTTGGAAGGACACCCTTACAGTTTTGGAATCTATTTCATTTCTTACTAAAACAGGTATTTTAAATCAATTTTTGAACTTTCATTATAACCAAGATTTATCAGCATTTTAAAATTAATTTTCTCATTTGGGTGGGGGCTAATGGTTAAAAATGATTTGTCTTTGGGGGGAGGGGTACCAGAACTTTACTAAACCTCTTTTATGGTAAAATGGCAAAACTTCTCATTTCGTGGTATAATTTTGTAATTTTCTATGCTGAAAATTCTGTACCTATGGTACTCTCCTATAGATAAATAATTAAAAATTTTTAAAATAGGTAAAAAAGATTCTACACTTTCCTTGAAAAATTGGATCGTCACTGTGAAAGGCATACAACGTGTTTGGTCAATACTGTGCAAAAAACCCGGATTTCGGTTCTTGGGTACACGTAACTTTAACCAAGATCCGATTGAAAATCTATTCGATATTATACGATCACACGGATGCAGAAATGTAAATCCCACCTGCGGTTCGTTCCAAGGCTCCTTCAAAACTGTAATACTTAATAATTTCATGTCCTCGCATTCGCCGGGGTCGAACTGCGAGGAGGACCAATCTGAAGGAGCTTTGGAAAATTTGAAGGTATTTATCACCTCTACACCTGATAATGAAAAAGAACAAGATGTAAGATGTACCTACGGTGAAATAAAGGAGGAAGTATTCGCATTCAAAACACCATCGATTGATACCATGAATCTGTATACATACATCAGCGGATACTGCGTGATAGAGTTGAATAAACTTGTTGACAATTCGGACGATTGCAAAAAATACTTTTACGTTACTAGGGAGATAAAGTGCTACTTTATCTACTTTATCTCCCTCTCGCTGATCTTTCGGTAGTATAAAGAAGCCTTTTTCTCCCTCGTAACGTAAAATATTTTATCCAAATAGGGAAATAAAGTGATTTTCAACGATTTTGATTTATTTCCCTCGCTTCGCTTGGGCAATAAACCCTCAAAATCATCGAGATCACTTTATCTCCCTAGTTGAATAAACTACTAATATTCTGATGCTGCTGACTATAAAAGAAATGAGCATAATTTCGAATTTCTCGAGGCTAAGGCATACGTTAAAAAGGCGCTCATCCGGCCACATTCGTCATTTGTTGAGATATTCTCAAGCATGGTCGACGTAATATTCGCGAATTAATTAAGGGAGATTATTTTTGGTGTGAAGTCCATGGAAAAGTAGTATTTGAAAAATTCTACGATCTTTTTGTACGCCTATACATGTATAGATGGATTAAAGATGTTAATAACATATTGCAAGGAAACATTTCAAAACATACTTCAGACAGCGTAAAAATACTCGCACAAAATCACCACGATAAATTAATCAAAAAGAAACCTGCCATCGACAACATAAAAAAATTGAAGTGAATAAAACTCATTTTTGTACATAGGTAAAAATTTTGAATTTCCTGCGTGAAATCAAGTTTTTTAAATTCATAATTTTATACATAAGAAAAATATTTCTCTATTTCAGCTCCGTACTGTATATACTCCTTTGTTCGATCCAGAATCTTATGGTTCCTGCTACATACCCACTTACTTACTCGATACTTCTTTCACCAATTATTCATTACTTCCTCGTACTTCCATTTTTCGATACGTATTGAAAATCATACATTTTAAATAATAATAAATTGATTGAGATTTTTTTTTTAGATGCAGATGAGGTTATAGTTTATGACTTAAGTAATCGATTATCATTTATCATTCATATGTTTCAGATGTGCTTGCTAAATTATCAAGATATCTACAATACTCAGAAGTTTCATATACATTTCCCAATTTCAGCTTTATACTCAGTTCTTCGATTCACAATGCTACTTTTTTCGTTAATCGTATCTATTTTACCAGACCTGTACATAATTCCGGTTTCTAATGTTTGAATTATTTAGAAAAATAATCTAGATTTGCATTGATAGGTAACCATTTTGATGAAATTATTTCTTCAAATCCAAACAAACCTACAAATTTTTTTTGATCACTTTCAGCAAAACCAAACTTCAGATAGTTGCCTACCTACGCCACGCTTCAGAAGAAAGAAGAAAACGTCAAAGAATTGAAATAAATAATAATTTTTTTGTGGGTAAAATAGTCAATTTTCCATAAAACAAATTATTTTAAATATTCATGATTTTATTATAGGAAATTTTACACAATTTCAGGCCTAGTACACTGTATTGTTCGATTCAGAATCTTACTCTTTCCATTACATACTCGTATTTCTCTTACCAGTCCTCTATATTCCATTTTCCAAAGTATGGAGATGATACGAGCGCATTTCTATGGTTCAAAACAAAATTTTCTTTTAAGGTAACTTACTAACAAAAAAATTTCACCAAATTTTTAGATAGGTACCTAGGTACTTGTAAGTAATGATTTTATTTAAATTTCAGCTGAAAGTCACAAACGTCATACTCCTGCCTACCTACCTCAGACCTCTGCCTGAGTAAAGTCTACTCCTCATTATTTTTACCAGTCAAACCTATTCTGTATTCGTCTTCGTAAAAGGAATGCATTTTAGTGTGTATTACAAACAAAATCATAATTTCCAATAATAGGTACCTACCTTTTTAATGAAATAATTCTTAATATTTCTAGGGTATTTGCAATAATCATTTTATGTCAATTTCAGTTTAACCTCAAAAACATCAGATTTTTGAATACATAACTTCTATTCCTTATGAGTTTGTCTTAACAAATTCATCATGATTTCTCGTTATATGTTGTTAAGAATGAATGATTTGCTTCATTGAAATGGTTTTGGATTCAAAGCCGATCACTTTAATTCCATCTATTGAAGTAGCCCTTCTGCAGGCCTCCAATAATAATATTTTTTTTAGAATGTTATTATATTTACATAGATTAATAATAAAATAATACATTCATTTTAACACCCTATAGATGTAGTTATTCCTACTCAATTTAGAGAAGAGACTCATGAAAATGAGTTGAATAAAAGTTCCCAAGTAAGTATCCAGGAATTTCAATTATTCATTTTAACATTTTTTTATTTCAGAAGTTTGGCAAAGTTGAGCAGAAAAACGTTGATTGTCATAGAAAACGACACGTTGTCAAGCCATCAACACTGTCGATATCATAATATAATTTACCTATATTAGTTGTAATTAACTCGTGTAGGTACCTACTACCTAAGTAAAAATCAAACAGAATTTTTAATTATAATTTAAAAAAAATTATTTAAAGGGGTTTTCAAATTTTTAAATTGTAAAATAATTCATTAACAATAATGTATATCCCCTCATTCCCCTCAAGCACAGAGTATGGAATTCATTTTTTTTAAATCTTTAGTTTTTACATTTTTCCAAATCAAAGTGTAAGTTTAAATTTTAAAAAATTCAGAAAAATGTAGAAAACTAGAAATAGAAAAAAATGCCAGTTCCATCTTCTGTGATTGAGAATTATTGTGAATTGAGGGGGAAAAAATAGAAAAAAATTAAAAAATAAACAATCAAAGCAAAACACCAAAGAAACACCTCATTAATCGAATGTAGCGCTATAACATGCAGCGACTGCTTCGGGAATTAAACATACCACTTGGAAATTTTACCCAGAGTTGGCTATCTATTATAAACGAAGTTTATATTTACATTATCTTTGCAGTGAATGCAGCACTGGATGCAGCACTGGATACCGTACGGCATCAGGCAGTTTTATCACATTTTTTGAAAAAAATTTCTTCATATTTACCAAATAGCCATTAATATCTGAATGCATTCAGATATTAATGGCTATTTGGTAAATGAAGAATTTTTTTTTAAATGTGATAAAACTGCCTGATGCCGTACGGTATCCAGTGCTGCATTCACTGTGCTTTAACGCTTTAAGCCTGATGGAAATAACAACACCCTGAGATTACGGGTCGATTGGGGTCGAAAAAATCTCAACTCCGTAGCGAATGTGAAATTTTCCCAAAGTGTTAGGTATCTTTAAGAATTTACGTACAGGATTACCAATGTTTTCCCTAATAACCTCGCCTTAATTTATTCGACTTGCTACAACTACTACGATAGCTTTTTGTAATTTCAAATTAATCCGTTATTGCGTTAGTTCAAAAATATGTCTTATTACGATCCTGTTCGCTTAATAGGATGGTAAATTTGGCATTTCTCGTCTAGGCGTATTTTCTATAAATTATTAGCGTGCCTGTGTCTCTCTCTGCGTAGGTGTATACGTCTATATAAAGATGAATAATCGCACGCTCGAATAAATATTCGCGTTTAAAATTCAAAACAACACGGATTCTTATATCTACTCGTATTTTACGAGTTTGGTAAAATATTTCAACGTAAATATTTTGATACTCGTTTGTGTGCTGGGTTGCATGGCGTGGCAAAAAGGCAGCGAGATGTTTTTATAATACGTTTAAAATGTATTGAGAGAGAAAAGGCTGTGTGCCGCCGTAGCACGTATTTTCTATACATGCGAGAGCGTGATTCGTGTATGAAAAATTGGCATGAAAAGCAGAAAAATTCGACGTGTCGAGCACAAATGTTAAAGAAAGCGTACACAGAGGGAGGAAAACGATAAATAATAATTTCATTTGATCCGTATTATGAATAGCGGATGAGCAGATATGTACAACATGCAGAAAACAGGTCGTAGGTTAATTTTCCTAAGCATAGATCTGAGGTTTACGTACCAAGCACACAACTCATACTAACGTCGTGTATGTATGTACTTGTAAATTGTAACCGAAAAAAAAAATACAGTACCTAATAATATCTACACAAGAATAAACGCGATAATAATCACAAACCAAAGATTCTACATCGACACAATACCACAATCTTTAAATTAAGAAAAAACGTGAGCAAAATTAGTAAAGAATTCATTTTCTTACCCGTACAATAGACAGACGGAGTTAGATCCCAGCAAGCAAGAACACATCACAACGACCAAAATGGCGCCCGTTGCGTTGGCTAGTGCATGATGCAACAACGTACTTACGTAGTACACAAATGAATGAACGTTTTAACGTGATCGCGATAACGAAATAAGTCGGTAATTCTTTAAAACAATTTCAGATACACAACATTTTGATGAACATCATCGTATTATTAAATCAATACAACAATTCAATCAAGAACATGGTTTCAAACAGAAAATTGACCAAACTCGACGCGAAAACACATTACCGACAACCGCACACAACAAGAATAAGAAACTCAGAGTTACCAACCAAAATTCCCAAATTTCCGTACTTTGGAGAAAAAAAAATTCCGTACAGAGAAAAAAATTTCCGTACGCATAATTTTGTGCTTAGATTCGTGATTTTGATGGGAGGGGGGGTGGCGTAACGTTACTCTAACCAAAATAAACCAATAAAATGATACCAAAAACCGATTTCTTTAAATTAAAAACTGAAAATCGTTTCAATATTGTTGAAGTAAAGTGAATAAACTATCAACTATACTATACATATTATATACATAGGTACCTATAGGTTATCTTATAAATTCTAGAGAGGGGTTCATTTTTTTCGGAGTTTATAAAACAGTGACGAATCAAAAGGATTTTCGATTTTGATTTTTCAGGGGCCCAACTTAGAATAATTAACAAAAATGCCAATTTCCTCCAAATTTCTCCCTTTATTTCAAGATCCCTAGATAATCATTACAAAAAATTATTGAACATTAGAAATACTTTATGCCCGAGCGGAGCGAGGGCGAAAATTTTGAAAAAATTGCGATTTTAAATGAATAAAATGTGCATTTTCTGCATAAATTTAAAGGGGCTAAACAACTAAAAGATGAAAATATGGTAAATTTGGTCAAATTTCCGTACTTTTAGTCCATTTTTCCGTATTTTTGAAAATTCCGTACGAAATTCCGTACTTCATTTCCGTACAAGTCGAATTTCCTTACCAATACGCATCTAGCCATTTGTTACATTGCCTGCGCAACCTCGCTGTTTTCTCGCCTCTGATTGGTCCGTTTTTTATCATAAAAAAAATATCGCAGTTGATTTATTCCATTTGCTTAAGGGCAGAATGCAATTCATTAGCTTTGTTTTTTTATAGCGGATTATGCACAATCTGGATTTTGGATTGTGAGGGTTTGTGCGAATCCATTTAATAATCTGCTCGATGAGTAGATTATGAAAGTGGATTGTGGATTTTACTGTGTTCTTTTGTTTTGTTTTTGATAAACCTTTCAGAATAATTGATCAGAACATTTCTAAACCTTTTTTTAAGAAGTAAATGTTAGAATCCATAATCCAGATTCTGCACAATCCGCGATAAAAAAAACAAAGCTATAGAAAATCTTTTTATACCTGCGTAATAATTAAATCAAATTAAGACCTATATAATATAGGTTATGATTTTTTTAAATGTTATACTTTTTTTTGCAGTACTCAAAACTTCAAAAGCATCGCCAATTACCATTATACATTCTATCCTCCGTGTTATTTTAATTAACTTTGCTGCACAGTATAACATATTTTCAAATTCCAAATTTTACAAATCAATAAATACACATGCCATAATAATTATTATATTATTATAAAGATTGGAAAACTCAACAAGAATACCTTTGGGTGATGTATGAATGTCGTCGCTCATCTGTCAATCTGCCATCAATATTAAAAAGTAATCAAATAAAAAAATCATCAGAATTTATATTTTTCTCTTATTTACAATTTTTTTTCCAATGTGGTTTCAATATTTTTTCGTTTTTGTTTTAGTAATTAGTTGTTACTTTTTGATTTGAATATTTTTCAATATTGATGACAGATGAGCGACGACATTCATACATCACACATATAAGTACTAAGCTATTCTTGTTGAGTTTTCCAATCTTTTAAAATAATATAATTATTATGGCATGTGTATTTATTGATTTGTAAAATTTGGAATTTGAAAATATATGATATAGAATGTATAATGGTAATTGGCGATGCTTTTGATTTGAAGTTTTGAGTACTGCAAAAAAGTAACATTTTAAAAAATCATAACCGATATTATATAGGTCTTAATTTGATTTAATTATTACGCTGGTATAAAAAGATTTTCAATGAATTGCATTCTGCCCTTAAAAAAATTTAAAAAATCAACTGGGATATTTGATGATAAAAAACGGACCAATCAGAGGCGAGAAAACAGCGAGGTTGCGCAGGCAATGTAACAAATGGCTAGATTGATGCTACAAATACGGATTTTCCGTACAGTTGGCAACTCTGTGGCTGATGAAGTGCGGAGCACGATGGACTGTAGCGGGTTATAAAGTCGTCCGGTGGGGTAAGGTAAAGGGAATTTGCTGAACGTCGTCGGACCGCGGCGGAAATTCCCGTAGACTTGCCATCAGGGAAGAAAACCAATTGAGACCCAATTGGTATGGTGATGGTGGTTTTGAGAAAATTTTGAAGTTACTGGTGGTTCCAATTGGTTTTTGGTTTTTAAAAATTTTCAAAAGGTTTTGGTGCTAAAGTGGATCCATTTAATTTTTTTTTTTTTGATTGGTTCTGGTTCTGGTTTTTTGGTTTTGCTTGATTAATTGGTTGTGATGGTGGTTCTCAAATTAAAAACCATTTCAAATGGTTGTGGTGGTGGTTCCGTTTTGGTTTTTCAATTGGTTTTCATCGAATTGCTTCCATTTCGTAGTATGAAAAATATTTCCCAATATTTAAACCAGGGTTGCAAACTGTTTCGAACCACCACCAATAAAATTGTTTTGGTGGTGGTTTTCAAATGGTTTTCACCACCACCACAACCAATTGGAAAATTTGTAAAACCATAACCAAATCAAAACCGTTTGCAAGCAGAAAAAATGGAAAAACCATTTGATAAAACCACAAAAAAGAGCTTTAAAAAAAAACCACCATCACCACAACCATTTAGATTTGAAAAACCACCAAATCAATTGAATCGGTTTCTTCATTTTATTACTTTGTGTTGTTTTTTGTTCCTTTTGTTTTATCCTAATTTTAATTTAGTCAGTTTCAAAGCAGTTAATTTTAAGGTGAAACTAATAGGTGCCATGATATTTCGTTCCTTTGATTTGTGAATTATGATTAATTAATTGATTATTTGATTACTCGTTTCTTTGCCAAATTGGCCATTAAATAAAGGTTTTTTCTTTTTCAATAACTTCTTTATTTTTTAATTCATTTCTTCTCTTTGTATTTGTATTTGATATTTGATTTCTCATCACTTCATCAGTAACTCAGTATAATTGTTAATTATTGAATTAGAATAATAGAATTAAAATTTAAAACATAGGAAATGGTTCCATCTGGTTGTATCAAGTCTTCGTTAGTATATTTTTTGCTCCATTTAAAAACATGAAAAATCGATTGAAAACCAAAACCAATTCATTTGGTTTTGGTTTTACCAATTGAAATGGTTTTGGTTTTTGAGAACCACCACCACCACCACCAAAATACTCAAAAGTTGAAATAACCGAAACCAAAACCATTTCAAAAAAAAAAAAAAAAAAACCAAAACCAAAAACCATTTATTCGAAAATTTTCAAAACCACCACCACCACCACCACCAATTAATTCTCAAACGGTTCGCAACCCTGATTTAAACCATTTATCTATGGCATTAACCATCAGAACCAGATGGAACCATTTTCGTGCTTCCTATTATACCACAAAAGAACTAAAAAAAGATCAGATCTTTGAAATTTGAATAAAAAATTAATTTGCCTACAAGTTACAAACGCAATATTGCAATAAATTTAAATTAAATAATATACATTCAAATAAAAAACAAAAAATAATAATGTTTCCACTTTCCAGAGCGCTGAAAAATCAGAAAAATGAAGAAAACAGGCCACAGGGGGTAGGTAAGGGGCCCAATTTAAAAAAATTTCAAATTAAAGTTGTTGCTTGAAGTTCTAGGAATAAATTTGGTCATAACAAAAATTTTGATTGGACCCCTCCTTCCCTTTCAAATCCACTATTTCTCTTTTTAGAACCAAAAAGAACCAATTCCATTAATTGGTGGTGGTTCTGGTTTTCATTGTAAAGGAAATTGAAAATGGTGGTGGTCGTGGTGATGGTGGTTTTTTATTTTCAAACCACTTTCTTGTGGTTGTGGTTGTGGTTATTTCAGCAAATGATTTTTCGTTGTGGTTCCAAACGGTTCTCTTCCCTGCCTTTTCGAAAGAAATTGGTTCTTATTGGTGGTGGTTCTTGAATGAATTTTTGAAGTTCATTGTAATGGTTCCAAATGGTTTTGAAAACCAATTGAAATATCTGGTGGTGGTGGTTTTACCCGGTTTTGGTTTCAATTGGTTTTCTTCCCTGCTTGCCATCTCTCAAATTCTCATTGGTCGAGGCGGTGCCGTATAAATCAACTCGCGCAAGGGCACTTCCCTAACCCTTCACATGGCTCCCAGTTTATATGAAATTTTCTATTGAAATGTTTTTCAAATGAAATAGTTCTCCATCAGTCCATCTCGTAAATTTTCATTTCGAATTTAATAAAGTTTATAATATTTAATAAATTACCGAGATATTTCAATTTTTAAGTAACTTTACACTGTGTTTAGTGTGTTTGTATCAAGTGTTTGCTGCATCGTTTGGCCTGATAATTTAAAATGGACAATTTCGACCCGAACATCGCCCTGCACGACCACGTAGCCTGGAGTAAATTTGAAGCGAAACCTGTTCTTACCGCTTTCCAGCAGTATATGCTTGGAACAGTAATGACGTATGAAGACAAACGGCACATGATCTGGTCTCTAAAATCGAAGTGAGTTTTTGCTAATTTATAAAAATTTTATAATATTACGACGAATAAGACATAATAGTGGTATAGTTCAAGCCTTGAAAATTTCCCAACGTCGTAATTCGATCTACTATATATTAAAATAATTTACAAATCCATTTATATACTTACAAAAGTTCATCTACTCCTTATCTTCATTTGTTTGGGCGTCACGGTTAAGAACCCTACAGAGCCCTTTTTTCAATGTTCATTTTTACGGCAAAAATATCTAACTCAAAGTGATGATTGTTTTTTTTAGAGTTTCCGACGCGCAACTGGATTTCAGAATTTTTTTGGATCCGAGTCTCCGGCCAGATGTGTACTGGAGTTCCGAAGAGGGGACGATCGCCTCCAGTCAATCGGACCATTCCGCCGAAAATATGGCGACAAATGAAGCCGAAGCGGCGGCAGTAATTGATCCGCCGGCTCCGGTCGTACAGCCGAACCCTCCAGCTCCGGTCTTGGCCCTCAATCCTCCTAACCAAATCGAGGAGATAATTTCAAGTACTATGGGCAACGCCAGATTCTTGGAATTGATTTGTAACACCATGGACGCCATTCTGGACCCGAGAAATCTGCCGCCCGTCGCCCAAATCGACGAAGAAATGTGGAGTCGGTGGCGTAGATTTAGAAAGAACACCATTTACGATAATATGTTTACTCGTAATGTTCCACTAAATTATACGAAATCCTGGTAATTTTATACTTTTACTAAGATTTAAATTCGAATGAACTATTGAAGTTCGGTTTGTTTTCGATGTAACACTGTGAATAATTTTTTAAAAAAAATTATTAAGGATGCGAAAATTCTGTTTCAGGATAATTCAAACCCCTCACACGGAGCCTAGTAACAATCAACGTTTACAAGAAGTAAGAACCCAGCAAGCTCAGGTGGCGGCGGCTTTAGCCCAACAGGCGGCGCCAGATCATCAACCCATAAACTAAAACCTCAATTCATTCGATAGTAGTTTTAAGTCATTTTTGTTCTGATAATGAGTTATGAATTTTCAAGACTGATACAGATATTTTATTCGATATACTGCTAATTAAAATTAACTCTCGCCAGTTTACATGCAAATTCACGATTATCATTTGCCTTGTGGTATTGTGATCTTTTTGATAACCTTTAAGTTTCACTATTGAGCTTAACTGTCGTAAATCATTTTGCCTCTTGAACATATGTTATCTCGAATTGTTATAAAAAAGTGATTATATTTCAACATTCAATTCGTTATATTTTATTAAACGCTTAGGTTTTATTTTTGCTACGTTGCGAAAATGTATTTTAACTCGATCGATTTGTGCGCTATTTTTCTCATTGATCATTTTAGAATCGCTCGTCAGAAAACGAAAAAAACTGGAATACTTGATCGATTTTTGGAAAATGAAAATTTTGTCAAAGTTTAAAAATGTTGGAAATTTTAATAATTAGAAAAATCAAAGCATTTCAAATTTCAAAGAAATGAAAAATTTGGAAAAACTATATTTGAAAAAATTCATACTTAAGGTGGTTCTTCGCGTCTTGCGTTATTTAAGTGTAGTATCCCAGTGCTGGAAGGGGCAATTATTTGAGTTATCTAATTTTGCTTGTTTTTAACAATTAAATGAGTTTAGGAATAAAAAAATGAAGTAATACGAAAGTATTGGATCTAATTCATCGAATGAAATAGCTAAAAGCTCTGAATTGCATTCAAGTTGAGAGAATTCGTCATTTTAGTTGAAGGTGGAAAGTTGAAAACTCGTCATGGTTTTATGAATTTTTTCTCAGGCAATTATTGATGGAATTCGACGAATTTTGAATATGTTGTACATGAATGCACCCTTAAGACCCCTACAGAGCCCTTTTTTCAATGTTCATTTTTACGGCGAAAATATCTAACTCAAAGTGATGATTGTTTTTTTTAGAGTTTCCGACGCGCAACTGGATTTCAGAATTTTTTTGGATCCGAGTCTCCGGCCAGATGTGTACTGGAGTTCCGAAGAGGGGACGATCGCCTCCAGTCAATCGGACCATTCCGCCGAAAATATGGCGACAAATGAAGCCGAAGCGGCGGCAGTAATTGATCCGCCGGCTCCGGTCGTACAGCCGAACCCTCCAGCTCCGGTCTTGGCCCTCAATCCTCCTAACCAAATCGAGGAGATAATTTCAAGTACTATGGGCAACGCCAGATTCTTGGAATTGATTTGTAACACCATGGACGCCATTCTGGACCCGAGAAATCTGCCGCCCGTCGCCCAAATCGACGAAGAAATGTGGAGTCGGTGGCGTAGATTTAGAAAGAACACCATTTACGATAATATGTTTACTCGTAATGTTCCACTAAATTATACGAAATCCTGGTAATTTTATACTTTTACTAAGATTTAAATTCGAATGAACTATTGAAGTTCGGTTTGTTTTCGATGTAACACTGTGAATAATTTTTTAAAAAAAATTATTAAGGATGCGAAAATTCTGTTTCAGGATAATTCAAACCCCTCACACGGAGCCTAGTAACAATCAACGTGTACAAGAAGTAAGAACCCAGCAAGCTCAGGTGGCGGCGGCTTTAGCCCAACAGGCGGCGCCAGATCATCAACCCATAAACTAAAACCTCAATTCATTCGATAGTAGTTTTAAGTCATTTTTGTTCTGATAATGAGTTATGAATTTTCAAGACTGATACAGATATTTTATTCGATATACTGCTAATTAAAATTAACTCTCGCCAGTTTACATGCAAATTCACGATTATCATTTGCCTTGTGGTATTGTGATCTTTTTGATAACCTTTAAGTTTCACTATTGAGCTTAACTGTCGTAAATCATTTTGCCTCTTGAACATATGTTATCTCGAATTGTTATAAAAAAGTGATTATATTTCAACATTCAATTCGTTATATTTTATTAAACGCTTAGGTTTTATTTTTGCTACGTTGCGAAAATGTATTTTAACTCGATCGATTTGTGCGCTATTTTTCTCATTGATCATTTTAGAATCGCTCGTCAGAAAACGAAAAAAACTGGAATACTTGATCGATTTTTGGAAAATGAAAATTTTGTCAAAGTTTAAAAATGTTGGAAATTTTAATAATTAGAAAAATCAAAGCATTTCAAATTTCAAAGAAATGAAAAATTTGGAAAAACTATATTTGAAAAAATTCATACTTAAGGTGGTTCTTCGCGTCTTGCGTTATTTAAGTGTAGTATCCCAGTGCTGGAAGGGGCAATTATTTGAGTTATCTAATTTTGCTTGTTTTTAACAATTAAATGAGTTTAGGAATAAAAAAATGAAGTAATACGAAAGTATTGGATCTAATTCATCGAATGAAATAGCTAAAAGCTCTGAATTGCATTCAAGTTGAGAGAATTCGTCATTTTAGTTGAAGGTGGAAAGTTGAAAACTCGTCATGGTTTTATGAATTTTTTCTCAGGCAATTATTGATGGAATTCGACGAATTTTGAATATGTTGTACATGAATGCACCCTTAAGACCCCTACAGAGCCCTTTTTTCAATGTTCATTTTTACGGCGAAAATATCTAACTCAAAGTGATGATTGTTTTTTTTAGAGTTTCCGACGCGCAACTGGATTTCAGAATTTTTTTGGATCCGAGTCTCCGGCCAGATGTGTACTGGAGTTCCGAAGAGGGGACGATCGCCTCCAGTCAATCGGACCATTCCGCCGAAAATATGGCGACAAATGAAGCCGAAGCGGCGGCAGTAATTGATCCGCCGGCTCCGGTCGTACAGCCGAACCCTCCAGCTCCGGTCTTGGCCCTCAATCCTCCTAACCAAATCGAGGAGATAATTTCAAGTACTATGGGCAACGCCAGATTCTTGGAATTGATTTGTAACACCATGGACGCCATTCTGGACCCGAGAAATCTGCCGCCCGTCGCCCAAATCGACGAAGAAATGTGGAGTCGGTGGCGTAGATTTAGAAAGAACACCATTTACGATAATATGTTTACTCGTAATGTTCCACTAAATTATACGAAATCCTGGTAATTTTATACTTTTACTAAGATTTAAATTCGAATGAACTATTGAAGTTCGGTTTGTTTTCGATGTAACACTGTGAATAATTTTTTAAAAAAAATTATTAAGGATGCGAAAATTCTGTTTCAGGATAATTCAAACCCCTCACACGGAGCCTAGTAACAATCAACGTGTACAAGAAGTAAGAACCCAGCAAGCTCAGGTGGCGGCGGCTTTAGCCCAACAGGCGGCGCCAGATCATCAACCCATAAACTAAAACCTCAATTCATTCGATAGTAGTTTTAAGTCATTTTTGTTCTGATAATGAGTTATGAATTTTCAAGACTGATACAGATATTTTATTCGATATACTGCTAATTAAAATTAACTCTCGCCAGTTTACATGCAAATTCACGATTATCATTTGCCTTGTGGTATTGTGATCTTTTTGATAACCTTTAAGTTTCACTATTGAGCTTAACTGTCGTAAATCATTTTGCCTCTTGAACATATGTTATCTCGAATTGTTATAAAAAAGTGATTATATTTCAACATTCAATTCGTTATATTTTATTAAACGCTTAGGTTTTATTTTTGCTACGTTGCGAAAATGTATTTTAACTCGATCGATTTGTGCGCTATTTTTCTCATTGATCATTTTAGAATCGCTCGTCAGAAAACGAAAAAAACTGGAATACTTGATCGATTTTTGGAAAATGAAAATTTTGTCAAAGTTTAAAAATGTTGGAAATTTTAATAATTAGAAAAATCAAAGCATTTCAAATTTCAAAGAAATGAAAAATTTGGAAAAACTATATTTGAAAAAATTCATACTTAAGGTGGTTCTTCGCGTCTTGCGTTATTTAAGTGTAGTATCCCAGTGCTGGAAGGGGCAATTATTTGAGTTATCTAATTTTGCTTGTTTTTAACAATTAAATGAGTTTAGGAATAAAAAAATGAAGTAATACGAAAGTATTGGATCTAATTCATCGAATGAAATAGCTAAAAGCTCTGAATTGCATTCAAGTTGAGAGAATTCGTCATTTTAGTTGAAGGTGGAAAGTTGAAAACTCGTCATGGTTTTATGAATTTTTTCTCAGGCAATTATTGATGGAATTCGACGAATTTTGAATATGTTGTACATGAATGTACCCTTAAGACCCCTACAGAGCCCTTTTTTCCTATTTTCATTTTTTACGGCCAAAATTTTATTGCCAAAGATTTTGATACTAATATTTTAGGCGTAAAAAATCATGCCAATCGTCTTATTTTGACCCAAAACGTCGAGAAAAATACCCCTCACCCTCAACTTCCATCATCAGGTCAAATTTAATAGCTGACTTTTCTCTTTGAGAAAATCAGCTAAAACTTCAAAGTTTTTGAAAAAAAAAATCTCAATTTTTATAGAAAAAAAAAATTCTGAATTAATTTTGTGGATGAATTTATTTTTAATTTTTTATAAGGAAAATTCTCAGTTTTTTTTAGAGCGCAACTCAAAATTTAATATCATTCTTTTGGAGAAAAAAATCTTCGCGGCTTTTTGAGAATTAAAAAAGTTCTCAATGTTCTTGGAACAAAATGAAAAGTTTTTCATTTTTTTGAATATTCATTAATCATTACCTAGATACCTATTTAAGTAGGTATATATATATTTTTTTTGAATCTTCGACTTTTTGAAATTAAAAAATACCTAAGTAACTATGTAGGTATACGCAAGAAAATTCTCAATACTTTTAGAGGGATTTTTTCCAATTTTTCGAGACTATGGAACTTCCATCATTTTTTGGGAATAAAAATTTCCCTTTTTTTGGAATACATACCTATTTCTTCAATTCTTGATCGAAACAAAATTCCTTTTGAATTTTTTTAGAGTCAAGATCTTTCAATTTTTATGAAGAAAATTTTTTATTTTTAGAAGAAAATAAAATCTGAAAATCTTTTTAAAGAAATCTAAAGACTTCGTCTCTAGATTTTTTTCTCCAAAAAATTTTTGGAGAAAAAAAAACTCAATTTTGGAGAAATTGGCTGAATTTTTTTTGCGAAAAAATCCCGAGACTGAAAAACATTATTCATTTTTATGCAGAAAAAAATACCTACCTATTTTTAGAAGAATTCATTTTTCATTTTTAGCTTTTAGCAACAAAAAAAAGGGCTTGATCTGATGCATTATTCAATTTTTGTACCATTTTAAATCACCTACGAGTTCATATACCAGTACATTTAAAAAACTAAACATTTCAACTTGTGCAAAAAATTGATTTTATTAGCATTTTGCATTCTGAGTGAAATCATTATAAATTGTAAGAGCACACCCCTAGACCAGGGCCTATTCTTAAGAAAATTTAAAACTGCGCAAGTAGGTACAATTCCATTATCGAGGTCAGTTCCATACTGTGTGATCCCTACTTGGGAAATTTCAATGGGTTTTTAGCAAATGTTGACGCATTTTTATTACAATTTTTAACCAACACTAGCTCCGTATTGATGCGTAGAGAAAAGGGGAGGGGGACTAGTGTTACGTCCATTTGCATTTTTTTTTCACAAGTTAAGAAACTTTTCACTTTCTTTTTTTTTTTTTTTTTTTTAATTGAGTTACATTCCCCCTAAGAAATTTTTTTTTCTCTCCAAAAAGATTTGAAAGATTTTTCCTTTCAATGAATTAATAAAAATTCTTCTCCAAAAAAATGAGAATCATTCTTCAAAACATTAAGATGTTTTTCTTTAAAAAATGTATATTTTTTCAAAGAAATTGAGATAGGTAGGTAATAAATGTTTTTTGTTTCAAGAAAATTCAGGTTTTTTCTTCAAGAGAGAACTGAAAGATTTTTTTAATTTCAAAAAGTTTAGGTTTTTCTAAAAAATGTTGATAAAATATTTTAATTCTAAAAAATTAAATTGAAACTTTTTTTCTCAAAGTACTGAGAATTTTTACCCCAAAAAAAGTGAAAGGGTTTTTCTTCCAATTGAAGATTTTTTCAATATAATAAAATTGGATTTACTTATTGCTTCAAAAAAAAAATTGAAATTGATATTTTTTATTCGAAGAAAACTCACAATTTTTTCCCACACAGATTGAGAGTTTTTTATCCCACGCTTGTTTTCAATAAAATCGGCAATTTTTTCACCTATTTTTTCATTTCCCAAAAAATTGAGTTAGATATTTTTCATTTTACGAAACTTCGGGAATTCCACCCACCCCCCCCCCCCCCCCTTCCCAAAAAAGTTGATATTTTATGATCAAAGATTGAAGAAATATTTTTTCAAGAAATTAAATTGATTTTAAAAAAACTTGATAGGCCTAGATATTCAATAAAATAATTATATTGATGGGTTCCCAGTAAATTTCAGCGTTTTTTTTTTCAAAAACTTTCAATTTCTCATGATTGTTTGTTTCTTAAAATGAATACAAACCGATACCTAAATTTTTGGTTTGAAACTGCAGAAATTAATTTGGAACTGCACTTATATTTTTTGGAGCTGCGCAGAATTGTTGGAGCTGCACGTTAGAATACGCCCTGCCCTGGTCTAGGTTGTCAAATAGTTATCCAACAGGAGTGCTGGAGCAGTTTAATTTTTGGAAAGTAAGCAAGTAAGGGGCGAAAAAAACCTGGGTTGTTATTTTACTTCCTTTTAATGAGAAAATTCCAAATGCTCACTGCTCAGGCCGTCGAACGACGTTATACAATAACTCTCAAATTTATCAACTTCCAAAGTAAATTCTCAATTTCCATAGTAAATATAATTCCTCCAACTTAGATATCCATCGATCAGATTATTTCCCCCTTTATTTTATTTGTAATGTACCGTTCATGGGTAACCCGGCGGGCAGAACTAGTTTATCGATGCTGCAAAAATCGACGTACAAAGAGTAAACTGCGTAAAAAAAAATAAAAATAAAAAACAATGAGTACTACGACGGCCGAACACGACGAACCTAATACGGTTGCGCAGCAGCAATCTGAGCAGCTGCAGCTACAAGTACAGCAGCAAATTCCTGCTTTAGGTCGGTCTCAAGATGACCGAGAATCGGAGACTGCTTCGTCTCGTAAAGAAACCTCGGCTACCGCGACGACCTCTGCAACACCCGTAAAAATCCGGTCAACTCAATCGGAGCCAAAAGTCGACTTGAATGTACCATCGCATAAAGATAGTCCCGTACCAATTGTGAACGAATTTTCCGACCAGTCGCTCAAATCGAAAAACAAGCCGAAACGCGAAAAGAAAACCGGCGGAAGGAAACACCTCCATAGGCAATGCGACTCCTTCATGGATGTAACCGGTTTTAGCAATAGCATGAATTTCGACAGTTTATTTTCCGAAAATGCGACCGCTTTCGCTTTACATCAATCCGCTAATAATATGCATTTGGTAAACGTATCGTTGAAAAATCAAATCGTCACGTTGAAGAACCAAGTGAACCGGTTGTCTTTCGATAATCAGCGCATTTCTCGTCAAAATCGTATGCTGCTTTTGGAAAACGAACGTCTGATTACAACGATTCAAAATTCTTCGATGATAATGCAATCGACGGTTAGCTCGATTTTACCTAAACGCGAAGATCAATACGAATTAGAGCCCATTAAACGTAAAACCAGTTGCGTATCGAAGAACGAATCCGATCTAGAACGTTCGACTCGGTGCACGATTAAAGAATTCGATAATCTGTTGACTACGTTGCAAACGAAAGAAGACAGTCGTAAATTTCGCGAACTCGATTTGTACTTCGACGAAGAACAAGATACGAGGAAATCTCGCTTGAAGAGCGTCTCTCAGTTCGACGTCATAGTTAAATGGTTAAATAACGACGAGCAATCCGACGAACGTAATTCGAAAGAAGGCGACGATTCGGATTCCAAAGAACACGACTCCAGAGATGGCGACGAAGAAGACTCGTCTCACGATAGTTCGCAGAAGCCATCTTCCTGCGAAGAAGTCACCAGCAAGATACTAGATACAGACTTAATCAATCTCGAGAGTATCAAAACTATCGTGTCATCCAGCGCCACGGCGACGGCTACTCCAATCCTGCCACATACTCCGATTACCATAACTACGCCAAAACTGCCTCCTGTGTCTTCCGAAGTCATCACATCCGAGGCTAAACCAGTCACACCGGTTCAAAGAGCAATCTCCATTACGTCACCGCCTCCGTCGTCGACCAAACCTCCGAAAACACCTTCGGTCTCGTCAACGATAGAGGCACCAACCACCAAAGAAGAAGAACTCGATACGTCTAAAACAAATAGCTCGAAACAAAGCGAAAAATCGCCCGGAACGAGTAATGGCGGTGAAGATTGCGACGTCTTCAACGTTAAAGACGTCGAACCTGGTCGATCTGTCGCTCAAGGTGTCACGACTCCAGTGCCGATGCCTCCTGTAGACCGTGAAAAAGAACCCGACGAGAAGATCACCTTCGAAAATCTCATCTTCGGAGACATGGGCGTCTGGATGGAGCTGGACGAGAAACCTCAGGAAGCCGAGAAAACCGAATTTTTGCAAAACTGGCTCGACGACTTGAAAGATAAAACTCGAAAATTCGCCGAATCGTGTAAATCGAGCCCATTGCAGATCGAATCCGATAAGAAACCGGCTATCAAGAATACTGAAGACATGGAGCACGTCGAATTTATCCATTTGTGCGACGAGATGATCAAACGTATGGATTCGCTAATTACCAAAGATTCGGATAAACTGAGTCGTACGCCGTCCAAGTCCAACTTAATAATGAACTTTTTGCTGAACGAGAATAGCAGCTTGAACTTGAAATATTCTCCTAAAAAGGAACCTTGCCCCAACGGAGATGTCAAATTGGTTTCGAACGCTGCGAAAGATCAATCGGTTCAGCAACTGGCTCCGGATCCATCGGTCAACAGCCCCGAAAGCGGTGGGCCACCTACGATCAGTGTCGCTGATCCGAACGACGAAAAAACCGACGGTTGGAAAGCGTTCCATAAATGCCTGAAAGACCTCGAAGAAGCCAATGTTCGACGTACGAACGACGCTATACGACAAACCATGGTGGTCAGAGCACTCCGCAAGTTATTAGCTAAGCAGGCGGTTAAAATACCAAAACACGTGACGCCTACTTCCACCCATCCTACTCCTGGACCGAGTTTTGAGATGTTATGCTCGAAAATTGCCAACAACGAAGACGATGCAGAAGTCGCGATTCCGCAGAAACCACCCTCTGAGCATCGAACCGTCGAAGACGAATCGCCCAACCCCACCAGCGAGTTATCGTCTAAAGATCAAACACCGGTTAAACCTGAGACGAAATTTAGTCAAGTATTTTCAAACGCTTCCAAGTCTATATTTCTAAACAACGTCAATTTCGTCGATTCTCCGCAAGAGACGATCGCAGCTCCGGTTTGTAATACTTCTTGCAAAGATGATGCTCTCTCTTGGATACCGGTAATGCGAGTGAACAAACTTCAACGCGATTTACTCCATCATAGAGGCTTCGTTGTCAGTTCGGCAGCGCCCAACGTATCGCATACGGTGAGAAAATCAAGACAGCCGAGAATTCGAAGACGAAAATGTAGCCCTAATTTATCAAAAATATCGGCCACTTTGAGACGTTTACAGGAGGAAGATAAAGGCGTACCGGTAGCCTGGCTATGTATCGGATTAGTATTTACGTTGTTTCATGTTAAAATTTGGCGATTTTTTGATTATTTCGCACCCGTTTTAAGTTCTATGTATAACTCTATTAATCAAATATTAAAGTAAAGAATCGATTTAATGGAATTTTTGATTTTTATTATATTCGACCTATAGATGGCTACCGTTTTAACGCAAACAGAAAAAAATGAAGGAGGGAATGAAAAAAGGTATACGTTGAACATGAATGAATACCACAGAACCTTGGTTGTTACTTTTGTTAAAGATGGTACTTGAAGATTTTCCAATTCCCGTGCAAGGTTGTGCACTCGAGTTTTCCACATCTGTGCCAAAAGTGAGTTAAATTTTGTCGGTGACGTTCGTCGACTATGACGCAATATTTAAGATGGAAATTCACAGAAACGAATCTTCTCGACAACAATAATTCGCTGAGTGGAAACCATTTCAAGATAATTAAACGTACGAGTACTTCAAATAGCAACTAGTTATGAAGAGTGTATATTTCATTATTCTCGTAGTCGACAGTCGTAGGTTCTCTTTGACAAAAGTTTTTCCAAATAAGACATGCATTTTATCAAATTGAAAAAAAAAATTCCAAACATTTAAAATTGTAAAAATTTATGCAACTTTGAAAAGGATTGAATTTTAAAAGCTTTGTAAAGGCTGAAAATGACCCAATTTAGAATTTCTACCTCAAAATCTCCCAACCCAAAGTCAAAACTACATTTTAAAAATTTACCAAATTTCGAATGTTTAATATGTAAATTCAAAATTTTGAACTTATACCAAATTTAGAAATCCATAAAATTTTGCAAACTGTCCTTCAAATTTATTCTTTTAAATTCAACAGAATTTTAAAATTTAAAAAATTAATAAATCCTTAAAAATTGTGTCAACTTCGAAAATTTATTAAAAAATAGGAATTAGAGACCAAAATTCTGATTTTTTTTTTTTTCAATTTTAAAACATTTCAAAATTTGAATTTTACAAAAAAAATTAAAATTTAAGATGCATCAAACGTTAAAATTTTTAAAAATTGACCAAAACTTCAAAAATTTATTAAAACGTAAAAATTCCTCAAATTTAGAATTTTCAACAATTAATTTAGAATAAATGAAACACTGGATTTCAAAAATTGTAAAAATTTATCAAATTATTGATTGAATTTCAAACACTCATTTAATGTCATTATCGGCCCTTGAAGCGCCTGAGACCCACCATCGTCCCCTTATCCGGCTAAATCCTTTGAAAAAAATTTATCAATTTCAAATTTACATGATTTTTGTTAGAAATAGGTAGGTATTATTTGATAGGTTTACTTTCGTGAACAATTTCTCGTTTATTTTATTCGAACCGTTTTTTTCGTTTATTGTTGGCTACCTATTTCATTTTTGTAAAAATTTTTTATACGATCTTCGTGTACAAATTGACCAATGGTAATTCGTACACGTAAGATCGTAAGCTTATTCCTGAGTGTGATTTTTACTATTCGCACTTCCATTAAAAACGTCGTCATGTAAATGTCAACTTGTCTTATTTTTTCGTACGTATTTTTGAGTCGAATTTTTTCATCATATTTGAATTTTATCCACCACCTCGAACATGGTAGGCAGACGCGTAGTTTTTAATTCAATATGGTGTTTAATTGTGTTATCCGTTTACGTATTCGTTTTAGTACGTTATCAAGTTCGTAAATTTCGTAAATGATTTTTTTTCTGAAATAAAAAAATCTAAATATTGTATGTCGGTTCCTCCTCTCGCCCGTGTTCGAAGAAACGATAGTGGAGAAACGTCTCCGTCGACCGCGAGTAAATCAAAAGCGAGAAAGAACCGACGGAAAAATACTCAAGATTTTTTCCGATCACTCGAACCAAAAAATCTTTTCGTTTCTGAGTCGTCCAAAGGTGACCAGCCTGTCGTTTCGTCATCTAGATACGGCCTCCGAGAATTTGTCGGAGTCGTAAATCAGTTCGGTGATCGTTTTCGTTTAAATCGATCCGTTCCGTCCGTCGAGCCGCCCGTAGAGCAGCAAAAATTCGTTGTCGAGCCGCCCGTAGAGCAGCCAGCCAACAACGTAGTCGTCGAGCCGCCCGTAGAGCAGTTCAACGTCGTCGAGCCGCCCGTAGAGCAGCCCAACGTTGTTGTCGAGCCGTCTGGTAATAATCTCGGTACTGCCGTATTCGTCGAGCCGCCCGTAGCGCAGCACGAGAACAGCGTAGTCGCCGAACAACCAGACTTCGAGCAGCCAAACGTCGATTCGTCCGTAAGCGTTGTTTCTGGTCCGAGCCAAGTTGCTGGTACTTCGTTCGTTGCCGGGCAGCCCGTCGATCCGCTCCTCGAGTTGTCGCAACTGTATTCCGATTCCAGCTTCGAGCTTGAGATTCCTAAAAATAATAGCGTAATTAGTGGTAATATAAATAACGATAATTTATCCGATATTGATTACGACGAATCCGATTCCGACGCGAGTGTAGATAATTTATTTACGATGAACATTCCACCACATCTAATCCTCAGAGGATCAGATAATTATGAAACGTGGAAGTCTCGAATGCAACTTTTATTAAAATCTAAAAAATTAGGCGATACGTTCAAAACCGCCGGCGGTGATGCAAATAAAAATTTAGAAGCATTTGAGAAACTCGTTTCTCATATCGACGATAGCGTATATCGTCTAATTCGCGAAAAGGATGATCCTTTCAAACTTTTCGCCGAATTGGACGATAAGTTCCTAAAAAAAGACGAGGCACGAATTGTCGATTTGAGGGCGAAATTAGCGACGGTAGATATTCGAAATTTTAGCTCTCCGTCTCTTTACTGCGATCATGTTACGAATCTCGTAAATCAGCTGGACGCGTGTGGGAAAAAGATCGATGATTCTGAAGAATACGCATATTTAAAGGCAGGGCTCCGCGATGAAAAATATGCAATCGTGAAAAAAACGGCTGAAGGTTTACTTAACGTGACAAGTGCTAAGCCCGCGATAATCCGAAATTTGCTTTTATCCGAAGAAGTTCCGAAAGCTTCGACGTCGTCCGCGAATAATCAAGCTTCGAAAGGAGCCGCGTTAGTCTCGACCGGAAATTCCGAATCCGCATCTAAAAATAAAAAAAGAAAAAAGTGCATGTATTGTAAAAAATTCGGTCACACTGTTGAACAGTGTCGAAATAAAAATAATCGAAATTTTAATTCCGGTAATCGAAACGCGAACGGGAATAATAATAACAATTCGACCGAAAATAATAATAATACAAACCGGAATTCGTATACGTGTTTTCGATGCGGACAGGTGGGCCACATAGGCAAATTTTGCCCTCGGTACGGCGATAATGCTAATGCTAATCGTCGTCCGATCGGTAATTTGAGTCAAAGTGCGCCACCAGTTTCTGCAAATAATACCGCAAACGTCGTCCAAAGTTTTTCGTCGGATTTTAATTCGCCGCGTGCGTTAATATCGTCTTCGTCGATCACCGAAACTCCCGGTAAAGTCTCGTTCGTTTTGGACTCGGGTGCGACGACGCATATGGTGAACGACGCTTCGTGCTTTTACGAGCTCGAGGAAGTAAAAGACGACTCGCGAGATATACTCGTAGCTAAACGAGACGTACGTATGCGTTGCGTTGGTGTCGGAAAGATCCGTGTACGTAACGAGATAAATCAGGAGTTCGTAATCGAAAATGTCTCGTATGTACCCGAACTTAGTCTAAACCTACTCTCGCTAAATACGTTAGCAGAGAAAGGTTGTGTTGTAAATATAGGCAAGGATGTCGAATTCCTTTTTGCCGATACACGCGAAAAAATTACAAAAGTACGAACCGAATCGAATGGTTTGTACATCGTTGATTTTACCGTCGTTGAAAATTCTCGGTCAGATGTATTCGCGCTAAACTCGTTGTGGCATCGCCGTCTTGGCCACGTATCGCGCAGAGTACTTTACCGCGTAAACGATATCGACGCGAGTCACGAGCACTGCCCGTCCACTACTGAGTGCGACGTTTGCGCTCGTGCTAAACAAACTCGCGGGCCTTACAACACGACTCGGGACCGACGACCGAGACCACTCGACCTCGTCCACGTAGATATAATGGATATGTCTACCGTTGCTATCGACGGCGAACGCTACGTGGTGGCGTTCGTCGACGATGCAACGAGATACGCGGTGACATATGCTATGATTGCTCGTAGCGAGGTCGGTGACGTTTTCGATAAATACGCTAGAATGGTAACGAATCATTTTAATACGTCCATAAAAGAAATTCGGTGCGACAACGCCAGAGAATTTACTGGTGGTCGTTTCCGCGAGATCATCGAGCAACGTGGTATGCGCTTCGTACCTGCGGAGCCATACGAACCAGAACATAATGGCGTAGTCGAGCGTTTCTTTAGGACGTTACAAGAGAAGACACGAGCTCTTCTATTCGATACCCGTGTACCTGCATCGTTGTGGGTTTATGCCGTATACGCCGCAACATTTTTGTATAATCGTCTCCCGTCGACCGTAAATTTGAAGTCACCCTACGAAAAGTGGTTTAACAGAGAACCAAAATTAGTGAACACGCGCGTCTTCGGATGCATTGCTCGTTATTACGTACCTGATCAATTCCGAAAAAAACTCGAACCTAAGATTCTTCTTTTTCTTCTCGTTGGTTTTTCTGATACCGGTTATTTTTTACTGGATATCAAAAAGAATCGTATTTATTCTTCGTCGAACGTTACTTTTGATGAATCTCGTGGTTATGATGACCTTTTACGAGAATTAGAGCGTGTTGAAAATCCATCTTCGATCAATAGTCTTGACGTTCTTTCGGACGCTAGTGGTATGAGTGTATCTGAAAGAAATAGTGCAAAGTTAGCGTTCAGAATAAATTTTTATGACGATGGTGAACGAATCGAATACTCACTTGTGAGCGAGAACGAAAGAGAGTTGACGTACGAGAAGGCAATCACAGGTCCAGAAGGTGATGAATGGCGAAAAGCAATTGAAGCCGAATTTGAGGCCATGAAGTTGAAAGAAGTTTGGTACGAGATGAAACGCGAGGACCTGAAAGATAAAGACGTTAAGATTATAGACACGAAATGGATTTTAACTAAAAAGGTGGATTCGTCCGGTGTTCGGTTCAAAGCACGTCTCGTCCTACGAGGATGCTTCGATAAGAACTCGTACGAATTATCTGAAATATACGCACCTACAGCTGACACGACAGCTATTCGTTTTATCGTGTGTCTCGCTGCTTATTATGGATGGCTTCTGCGCCAGGCGGATGTTTCAACGGCATTTTTAAACGGCTTCGTTAATCGCTTAATTGTGTTTTATCCTCCTAAAGGCGCTAAAAAAAAAAAAGAATCGATAATTTTAGTGTTAAATAAATCGATGTATGGTCTCGTTACTTCGCCAAAAAATTGGCACGACAAGCTCGATAAGTTTTTACGTACCCTTGGTTTTGTTCCTCTTGCATCCGATCCCTGCGTTTATATTTACGCAGGTGCTCCATTGGATTGCATCTTTGTCGTTTACGTCGACGATTTCCTCGTGTCTGGTAACAATTCCAAAATAATAGAATGGCTTCTTAAGTCGCTGAATTCTGAATTTGGTATTCGTGACTTAGGTCAAACTTCAAAATTCGTCGGAATTGAAATCGATAAACAGCACGATGGATCGTTGTACCTACATCAAAAAACATACATTAATTCGTTGATCGATAAGTATGGAATTCGAGAATCTAATAACGTCTCTACTCCGATGGAAAATTCCTTGAAAATAGTCGACCAGGTGCTCGATTTTTCCTACGAAACCAAACTACGAGGTTTAGTAGGTGCACTTTCGTATATTTCACGCGGAACTCGACCCGATGTAGCCTTTGCGGTAAATTACATCGCACGATATCAGCACCTGGCAAATAAAGAACTTTATTCGTATGGTATTCGTATTTTAAAATATTTAAAATCGACTATTAATTTTCACCTGACTTATCGTAACCGTGTTTCCGTCGATCCATCCTATCCAGTGACAATTTTCGTAGATTCCGACCACGGTGGGGATCCTATCGAACGGAAATCTACCACGGGATATATCGTTTTTCTTTTCGGTAATATCATTGAGTGGTCGACACGGAAACAAACTATAGTTGCGACATCCAGTGCCGAAGCCGAGTACATAGCTTTGTGTTCGGCTGGCAAGTTTGGATTTTATCTCAAACAAGTACTCGAACAAATAGGTATTGAATGTTTATCGATACCTTTAAATTGTGACTCGAATTCGGCCATCGTAATGGCAAACACGTCGTCGTCAAAACGCACTAAACACGTTGATATTTGTTACCACTATATCCGCGAACTCATCAATCGTGGTATTGTTTTTACTAATAAAGTTCACACGAAAGAACAACTCGCGGATATTTTAACAAAATCGACCACGTTGGTAATTTTTCGTTCGTTAGTTAACCGTATTTTTGAACTCGAATAATTCAATGAAAGTTAATCATCGAGCTCGATATTCTCGGTGAAAATTTTTTTTTATCGTGCACTCTCGACGATTATTTTCGGTCGTGCACGATTCTAGACACTTATGTTTATTTCGTTATTACACTCGTTTTGTTATTTTTGTACGTTTTTAATTATAATTACTTTTTTATTTCATAAAACCGGACACGAAAACGTTTTTTTCTAATGTGTAAATATTAACGTTGTGTTTTGTTGGATTTGTTGTTATGTAATTTTAATCGTGCCGGTATAAATTTTTGTCTTGCGTTTTTATCGATTGCATCGATAAACCCTTTTCGTTTAGATGCGCCCATTAAATAAATTTTTACGGGGGCGTGTTAGAAATAGGTAGGTATTATTTGATAGGTTTACTTTCGTGAACAATTTCTCGTTTATTTTATTCGAACCGTTTTTTTCGTTTATTGTTGGCTACCTATTTCATTTTTGTAAAAATTTTTTATACGATCTTCGTGTACAAATTGACCAATGGTAATTCGTACACGTAAGATCGTAAGCTTATTCCTGAGTGTGATTTTTACTATTCGCACTTCCATTAAAAACGTCGTCATGTAAATGTCAACTTGTCTTATTTTTTCGTACGTATTTTTGAGTCGAATTTTTTCATCATATTTGAATTTTATCCACCACCTCGAACAATTTTCAAAAAATTTCAAAATTCCAATCCTTGTCAAATTTTTTAATTTTCATCCTATTTAAGAAGTACTCGTATTCCAAAATTTCAATTTTTATTAAATTTTGTGATTTTCACCCAAATTTAATTTTTATTATTATTTTTAATTTTTTTTCCAAAATCCGAAAATTTGTTAACTGCATCACTTTTACTTTTAAAATTTTCAATTTTGGTCAAATTTTGTAATTTTCATCGATTTTTATATTTATACCTATACAATTTTGAATTTTTGTAAAAATACAGCTTTAAATGAATTTCCCAATGCTTTCAAAATTCTAATCTTTGATTAAATTTTATGTACTTGTATTTCTTATTTTATTTTTTATTTTTTTGGAAATTTGTGATTTTTTTTTCAAATTTTGTCTTTTTTACCAAATTTTATGGTTATTTATTTAATTTTAAAAATTTTCAGAAATTCAGAATTATTAGGATCTTTATTAAAAGTATATGGTATACCTACTTAAGTTATATTTTTCAACTACAAGTTTCTAAACAATTTCGACATTTTTACTAAATTTGATCTTTATTTAGTTTTAAAATTTTTCAAAATTTCAATTTTTGCCAAATTTCGACATTTTTTATCATCAAATTCTCATTTTAGTTGAATTTTAAACTTTTCCAAACTTTCAATATTTTTAATAAATTTGAAAGTCTTTATCAAATCACAATTTTCATCTGATTATTTTGCTCATGTCTGGAAAATTCCACATATTTACCAAATTCCATTCCTAAATGGATTTTCCAATGCTTCCAAAATTCCTATATTTATTAGGTAAACTTTAAGTTTTTTTTTGTTTTTTTTAAATTCCAATAATTAGGTATTAAGTATTAAATTTTAAAATGTTTTCGAAATGTCAATTTTGATTCTTTTTCCCTTCCTTTTTTTTTTTTTTTTTTTTTTTGAAATTCGTGAAATTTTTCTCGATTACTTTCAATTTTACCCAATTTTTTTAATTTTTCCATCGAGTATTCCTTATTTTTACAAATTTTTTTATTATTTTCAGAATAATATTTTTATCCAAGAAGTTTTTCCAAAATTGTAATTTTTGTCAATTTTAAAATTTCCACCAAATCTCAATTTTTTCAAAATTTCAAGTTCCCGAGCAGCACAATCGACAAATTATCGAAATAAAAAATCGACAGAATATCGAATTCGATAAAATGTCGCGTTAGTTCCGCCTAAATCGTGCAATTATCTTTCGATATATAGATAGATTATCGACGAATTACAGTTAGCAAAAATTTCGAGCTTATAGTAAGATATTTTATCGATAATATATCTATAATATCGAAAGATAATTTCACGATTTAGGCGGAACTTTTGCGACACTTTATCAAATTCGATATTCTGTCGATTTTTTTATCGATTTTTTTTATTCCGATTTTTCGTCTTTTACTAGCTTTTTTCTATAATTAAAAATCCTTAATTAGCATAATTAATACATTAAACTATGCCTAAACACATTATTCATGTTACGGTAAGAGGATCATTTCAGAAAAAGTAAAAAAAAAATTATAAAAAATCTGCCACCCGCGGGGCTTGAACCATCTACCTCCTGCATGGTAATCTCTTCCTTAACCACTATGCCATACCTTATCGTTGAGGAATTCGCAATAAAACGCTTATAATAGGCAGTTTAGTACTTCCAGACGTGTTGGACTTGGAAAAATTTTCACCAATTTGGAAATAATTTCAAATATCGTCACAAAATCGTTCAAAAATCGTCCGACAAATTTCAGATTATTTGTCGATAATGTAGTTTCAAATATCGTCATAAAATCGTTGAAAAATCGAATTCGAGAAATTTCAGATTACGTGTCGATAATAAAGTTTTAAATATCTCCACAAAATCGTTAAAAAATCGAATTCGAAAAATTTCAGATTATTTGTCGATAATATAGTTTCAAATATCGTCACAAAATCGTAAAAAAATCGAAATCGAGAAATTTCATATTATGTGTCGATAATATAGTTTCAAATATCTCCACAAAATCGTTAAAAAATCGAATTCGAAAAATTTCAGATTATTTGTCGATAATATAGTTTCAAATATCGTCACAAAATCGTAAAAAAATCGAAATCGAGAAATTTCATATTATGTGTCGATAATATAGTTTCAAATATCTTTACAAAATCGGTAAAAAATCGGATTCGATAAATTTAATATAATCTGTCGATAATATAGTTTCAAATATCGTCAAAAAATCGGTAAAATATCGGAGTCGAGAAATTTCATATAATCTGTCGATAATATAGTTTTAAATATCTTTACAAAATCGAATTCGATAAATTTAATATTCTTTGTCGATAATGTAGTTTCAAATATCTGCACAAAATCGGTGGAAAATCGGAATCGATAAATTTAATATTCTTTGTCGATAGTATCGTTGACAAATGTCGTCATAAAATCTTAATAATATCGAATTCGATAGTTTTTAGATTTTTTGCCTATGAAATTGTACCGATAAATCTTTATAATATCGTGAGAACATCTATAGATTTTCAAACGATTTTTTATCAATACGTTACATCTTCCGATATTATCGATCGAGTGTGCCGCTCGGGTTTTATGGAATTTTGAAATTTTTACCGAATTTTCAAAAGTTTCCTCACATGAAATATTTAATAAATAATAAATTTTAAAAAACGATCCGATTTCAAAAATATATTTTTTGAAAGTCCAAAATTACAATTTTTCATCAGATTTTGAATTTCCCCAAATTTCAAAGTTGTTAAGTTCCAGAAAAAAATATTAATTTTGAAGAATAGTGAATTTAAAAAAGTTCTCGATTCTTGAAACAATTACCTAAATACTTTTCCAAAACTAAAATACCCTGCAGAATGGTTGGACACTTTGCCCTGCTCTTCCCTGTTGTCATAAATACACTTCCATAAACAAGCCACCACATCTAGGTGCCTTAGTACAACACGTTAAGATTTTAATATAGCCAACTCTACTCTGCGGCTGCATTAATCAAGCAATTATTTCGTTCGCATAAACTACATAGTATAAAGACCATAAGCCAAATTAATACTCGCTACGCATTAGCTGATTGGTTAAAATTAATAAATTATTCAACGTGCATCATCAAAGCTTGAGCTTGTTTGCGAACACATTACATTACGTACATATTCGTGGGCGCACATCCACCCCTACGACTCCTACACGGCAACGTACGCCAATCAAAACGCGGAGACGCTATCATTTTACAATTTCGATGAATTCGTTCGGCTCGTCTTTCTCTCTTTCTCCCTTCGTCATTAATTAATAAATCGCTCTAGTTATCTTCATTACAGCGAAACGATGGATAGGTTAGCTCCTTTAATATATTCATTAATCCGCGAGCACGACTATATCGTCGTCGCCTTTTTCCGTATCCTCTCCTGCACACTTCGCCTACCCAATCGCATCGTCCGCGTTGAATGCTGGATTCGTTCTCGGTTACACGTTGCGCTGCGCTGCTCGTATTGTCGCAAACTTTGTACAAATTGAATGCTTAATAACAAAGCACAAAACCACATTGTTATACTTCTTTTGGACATTCGATTGTATACGATTGAGCGCAGGCCAACCGAAAGCGGAAGTCACCGCAGAAGCTCGAAATTCGCGTTAATAGCTTTCCCAGCGAATAAACTCGCTCTTTTGAACGCGTCAAAAAGACGTTACTCTTATTGTGAACTTCGACGTAAATTTTCATTCTGAAATACTATAGGTACGTATAGTAGAGCAGAGCGAAGTGTTCGTCGTACTAATCAAACAATATGTACCTTGTTTCCTTTTATCGCATAGCATCGCAATTACTTTTGTAATAGGGGCACAATTAAATTCAATATATTAAATTGAAACATTTTTCTTTTCAGACTCGACTCTAGTAGAACTTTCTCGGGATTAGAATGGTTGTAACATTGCATGGAAAATCAATGCAATCCTACAACAGTTAAACTTGGCCCAAAGAAAAATGTGATTGCAAATAAAATAGGCCACTTTTCGTGTAAAAATGACGCTGTTTCTTCGCTAGAGGAAAATTCACCCCAAAAAAAATCACGACCTAACTATACAACCACGCGAGAAATTTGCCGTCGTTAAAATTACCCATTTAAAAAACTACGCCCTTTAACTCGAGATTTTTTATTGCATTTTTACGCTACGATAGGTGGCGTGACTTGTAACAACCCTCCCACATCAGCGTAATTAGCAAAGGAGAGAAAAATATTAAAGCAAAGATATTTCTCTTCCAGGAGGCGCGACGCGACGCTGTACTTACGTAGCTGTTCCCAACACCGAAAAAAGAAAAAAATCTCATTCGGTTTTTTACGACAACGACGTTGTAATAAAAGCTTCAGTATTATTCAAGGTCTACCAGAAATTTAAATTTTTATAATCGCGATCAAAAGAACAGCTTTTTTTTCGTATATTTTTCCCAGCACATCTAATTATATTTCAAAAGTTTAAGTATTGCTTTATGCTCCTTTGACAAAATTAAAAATGCCCATGGCTTATTTCTCTCAATTATATTTCAGACAATATCACCGTTTATTTTGAAATTGGATAAGTAGATATTTAATTTGCATGCAAATTAACATTCGTTATTTTTAAATACAATTTCTTCGAGTTATTTAAAATCGTGGATTTCGTCGCAAAAGGTTCGAAAAAGTTTTCGTTTTTTTTTTCAGTGATCTTACGAGAAGATTTCGATACTTTTCTTCTGTTTTTTCTCATTTTTTTTTTTTTTAGTTCTACAAATTTCATCAAAATGATTTTTTTAGAAGAAACTATTTTTTAAATCTGAAAAATTCTTCAATTTTTCGAGATTTTCAAAAAAAAAAATTGAAAATTTTTTCAACGAGAGAATTTTTTAAAAGTTTTTAAACATTTTTTTAAATTTTTTCAAATAATTTTTTTGGCAAATTTTTATCAAAATCGATGTTGCTTTAGGTAGGTATGTTTAATTTTTTTTAAAATTATTTCATATACTTACCTAAGCCGTTTTTTCAAAAAAAAAATTGTTTTAGGTATTGTTATCTACTATCTACAATTTTTTTTTTTATATCGATATTTGAATAAAATTATTTTTAAATTTTGTTCACCAATTTAAAAAGTAAGTACCTAAATAAACAAATCCAAGTGAATTTTTCTCGAAAATCTCCCCCCCCCCCAAAAAAAAATTGAATTTTAAGAAGTGAATATTTTCATGGTTTTTCAAAAAAAATACACGGCCACCTTGAAAAAAAAAAAAAAAAAAAAATACCTACACAAAAGATGGAATCATTTTCAGAAATTCCTTCACAAGAAAATAAAAATTTGACCATGAATTTTTAGACAATTAGAAAAAATGTTTCAAAAATTTTTACGAAGTAGTTATTTTATTTTTCTCAATTTTTTAAAGTTTGAGCCAAAAATGCTTCTGCACAATCATCTTTTTCCAGAAAAAAATTAGAATACCCTTGGAATAAAACATAAATTTCTCAACCTATTTTCGAAAAGAAAAAAAATGAAGAAAAAAATTCAATTAAGTATTCGAAGCACAAAATGTTTTTCAAATTTTTACAAAATGAAAATTTTTCAATTTTTTGAAGACAAAAATCTCTTGTTTTTATAGTTTTTTTTTTTTTTTTGTTTAAAAACAATCTAAATTTTTTGACACTATTTTTTTTTAGAAAATATTTCTAAAGAGATTTCTGAATTTTCGTGGAATAAGAAATAAATTCTTCATCTCAATTTTTTTGAAGTCAACGTAAAAAATCTTTCAATTTTTCAAGTGAAAAGTGAAAAGTGCTCCAATTTTTTTTAGATTTTTTTTTTTCAAATTAAGCATTTAATCTTTCATGGAATAAGAAACAAAAATCTCTCAATTTAGGTTTTTTTGGTAAAAAATATTATTAATTTGTTGACGTGAAAAATCATTCAATTTTTTCTCAGGATTTTTTGCTTATTTTTTGAGGAGAATCAGAGTGAAAAATCTTCTCAGAAATTAGTAAAAAAAAAATGAGGAATAACAATTTTTTGCAAGTAAAAAAATCTTTCAATTTTTTGAAGTAAAAAGATCTCAAATTTATTATTGTAAAAAAATATCCAACTTATTGGAAATTTTTTTTTGGGGGTGGTCTCTCCATTATTTAGGGACGATGGAGTAAAACAATCTCTTATTTTTTAGCAGAAAAAAAATCATCATCACATCAAACATGAAAAAATTATCAAATAAGAAAATTCCTAGTTTCCACCCCCCCCCCCCCAAACTGACACAACCCAATGATTAGGTCCGGTTACGCTTATGCTAAAAATTTTCAAATATTTTCTCTTATTTTCATACACCCAAAATATCCCCTTGTGACTGCTAAACGGCACCCTCGAGTCAACTCCAATAGCACCCATCTAACGTAAATTCTGAGATATTCTGTATCTTATAATAACTGAAGAATTAGTTACGAAATTTTATAATGAAAAACATCGCCAGGGCATTACCTGTGATTTATGTGTGACCGTTGGGAAACAAAACGTTGAAATTGGCACAACTCGAGAGCTACGTATTCGTCGAATAATTCTTAATCGAATAAAGAAGGACGCGTGTTAGTATAGGACAGAAAATGCATGCACAACAGATGGGTAAACTTGAAGATAGACCAAATAATAAACACACATAGACCAGATATGAACGTACCCACGAATAACCTGTACGAGAAGAGTATTAACCAATGTAGCGAGCTTGTACACACTTGTACACCTGCAGATGAGATAATTTTGAGAACCTTTCGTGTAAAAGTTTGTTATTCGTGGTACAATTTATTATGCATATAACGGTTAGAATTCATGATTAAGCTACGACGCGACGTGCCGTACAATTTACATGATTACACGGGGGCCAAGTACCTATATACCACACCCTTTTACGAATTTCACGTTATAAAGAGGTTAACATCAATTTCATTGATGTAAGATTTTTTATTTATTTAGTCGAACAGTGTTGCTATGCTTATACCAAGCCAATTCATCATTTTCCATCATCTTCAACTTTTGTAGCCTCTCGACGAAAGGGTATACACCGAGAACAAGAAAAACAATGAAGCAGGCGTGCAAGAAAACCAACAGTCGAGAAAAAAAGACGACGAGAAAAAAAATGACGACTTTTTCCATCTCATTAACAATGGCAATAAACAAAAACAATTTTATTAACGATGACGAGTACATTCATTTGTAGTTTTTTGAAAAATTCCTCAACGTATACTTAAATGTACCTAACTTCACGAACGATGAAGCGAAAAAGATATAGAGCTATGAATACCATGCCGACGAGAATACGGTTATCTTTTGTTTTTACGTAATTTAACGTAATTTAAATTAATTTCGCCAACAGACAAGTATTGAGCAGAGAGCCAATAACCAAGAATAAGAATGAATAGAGAATTCCTCTCTTTGGCTTTGATTCCAGTCGGTTTTATTCTTCTCCTTTTAAGCTCTTCCTTTTTTGGGTATTCTACTGGTGTGGGGCGTACGTGTGGGTGTGTTGGTAAACGTGTGTAGGTAAAGTACTACAAAAACGATTCGTATTCCTTCGCAGTAGTACATGAAGTAATAAGGCCAGGTACTTTAATATACATTGAATATTCAAACGAAACATTTCGCATTGAAAGGCTGTACTTGCAAATGCATTGTGAATAGTTGGCAAAGTTTTTCTATCTCGTTTCCCTTCCATTGTGGCTTCTATTCATTGTGATTCATTTATGCAACCTACAGCGTTCGATGTAAGGCATAGTTAGAACAATTATGCATATACCTATTAAGAAATTCTTCAATTTTATACCGAATTGTATTTTACAAATTACATACCACCAGGTACATAAATACACAAAACTTGGGTCAATAAGTTCAAAACAGCCAATCGGATTGTGAAGATCAAACGTCAGATCGTTAGTTTTAAAAAAAATTTAATTTGAACTTGATTTTTTTTTCTTCAAAATATTGATAAGATTATATTTTTCAAATCGTTAAATGAAATTGAAAAAAGAATTAAAACTCTTCCTTAATTGAAAAACATCTTTTAAAAGTTTAGGAGAAAATGGAAAAAAAAAATTGTGAAACATTCGAAACGAAAATTCATTTTTATTTTTTTTTAAATTGCAGGAATATTTGCTTGCTTGAAAAATACGTTGAGATGATTTTAAATGAAGGAATAAAAATTGAAAAAAGTAAATCATAATAAAATTTTCTTAAAATAATGTTATCAAATTTTTAAAGGATAAAAATCAATCATCTGAAATTTAAAAAAATAAAATGTTCAAAAATTAGATTATTTGGTGAGTAAGAAAACACTTTAAAATGAAATTTTAAAAAATCGAAGAAAATTTTGCAAAAAAAAATGAAGAAAAATTTATTTTGGGTAGAATTGGAAATTCTCCTTGAATTCGAAAAAAGAAAAATAATGTTTAGATAATAGTTTAGGATATTTAAAAAAAAAATTGCAGCAACACCTCAAAAATAAAAATTAAACTTTGAAATTGTTTGGTAAGATTTCTAAAAATTTAATAAATTTTGTATTTTTTTGTGAATTGAAAATTTTACTTGACTAAAAAAGAAAGAACATTTTCTACGTATAATTGTAATGAAATGCATCAAAAAAATTGAAAGTTTTTCATGATGGAACGGAAAATTCTACTTGAATTTGAAAGTAATCAATCAGAATAACATGAAATCTTTTGCTTCAGTTAAAAAAGTTGAGCAAAGAAATTTTTGGAAGTAGTACCTACTACCTAGGTATTTGTATTTTATAAAAATAAGAAATAGAATATTCTGATCAAATGTTTAAATAAGTTTTTTTTTTTTTTTTTTTTAATAAATAAAAGTTTAATTTTATTAAAAATGTTGTTTAAAAAAATGTCAATGAAGTTTCAGAATATTTTTTTTGTTGAAAAAAATGAAAATTGAAAATCCTTTTTCAAGTCGAAAAAAAAATTGTAAAACTCGGGCCAATGAAATCAGAGGAATGTCGCCATAAGATTTAAAAAATAAATAAAAACCGAGAGATAAGAATTGAAACAAAATGTTAATATTGATTGATTTATTTTAAAAATATTGATAAGATTTTTTATACATAAATATTAGATATTTTTTTATAAATCGTTCAACAAAATTTGGAAAAAAAATGAAAAATTCAATCAAATATCGAGATTACCTATTAAAAAAAGCGACCAATAAAATGTTTTAAAAACCGTTGAATAAAATTTTAAAAATTTTCAAAAAATATTTTGTACAAAACGTTTTTTAAAAAATTTTTTAAAGAAAAATTTTTAATTGGTAAGATTGAAAACTTTGTCCGAATTCGAATAAAAATAATTTGAATAAAATTTTAAGATGAATGAAAAAATATTTCTTACTCGTACATGAAAAAATGAGAAATAAAGTTCGAAGAACAAAATTATAAACTATAGTTCAAATTCTTAATTATTTCGTATTAAACGAAATATTTTAGAAATTCAACAAGTTTCCGGCTATACATAAGAACTTATCTTTTCAATCTTTCCTTAGTCATGCGTTCTTTTGATTCGACGATATTTTCGAATCCGCTACAAGGCTGTTTTTTGTTTCGAATAATTTAAGAAGGTGTACTTCTTAATATAATCAAATCCGCAGGCATAATCAAACTTCACGACGCGCAGACGGCTTACAATCAACGATCAAATTTTCGTCGTCGTCGCCAACTTTTCTCCCTTTTAAATACGCCTTCGCAATGTTACAGTAGGTACTTTCTAAACAACAAAAACGACAACGAAAGCATAGAAACGATTTCGATGTAAAAAAGATATACTCGCGAATAACATTTTCAAATAAAATCCGTAGCTGGCGTGCGATAAGAAAAATCAACTTTCCAAATGAGGATAGAGAAATCTTGACAAATTACTTTCTTTGTGAAACCTTTTAAAGTTCGTGTCTAAAAACGTCCCTCACCTTAGAGCTCAGTAAAGTTTTCGCAAAATTCTTTATACAACCCGAAGGACTGCTTTTCTTCTACCAGTGACAATTTAAATTAAAAGAGATTTTTTTAAGTTGGCAAAAAAATAAAAAAATACATAAAAGACGACGAAAAAAAAAAAGAGGGGAAGTAGAAGGAAGAAATCTTTAAATGCTCGATGCGCAATGAACGAAACGAGGGGTGCAAAAAATAACGAAATACTGTCTTCCTATTTTCACGTCGTCGTTATGCTCAAAATTCTATTTTATTTTTGGCAAAAAAAACAACAATAATTTTGCCCAAGAGATATAATTGCGAGGAATATACCGATATTAGTTTTCATTTCGTATAAGTCGCCATCAAATTTTTTAAAAATATGCAACGAGCGATCTTCGAGAATGAAAAAATATTACGACGAGCGTATAGCTCATAAACTTAGTATAAGATGTTCAGAAAGCAGAACCAGAAAAAAGGGCGAAAAAAAACCAACAAATTAAACCTTTTGGTCAATTAAATGGCTACTAAAAGATAATGGATCAGCACCTTTACGACGTCGCCGAGTTAATCGACTCGGTATATAAATTAATCCCAAAGGGTTTACTCCAATTACTTTAATGATATCGTACATTACAACAACGACGTATAAACCATTAAATAATTTTTCCAATTTACTCGCAGTATACTTAATAGAGATACTCTAAAAACGTCGTCTCACGCAAAATTTTCTAAAAACCTTGATAAATGTAATACTAAATTAGTGAGTATTAAAAATGAAAAAAATCTAATTTAATCCCTTCGGGATCGAGATAGCTGAATTTCACCTTTTCCAGATACTAGTGTATCCTCGTACCGGAAAATTTCCTATAGTTAGCACTTCGTCGTCGGTGTCGTGTATTTGTACGTAGTCGTCGTATACATCAGCATCGTACCATACATCAAAATTCCTTATATACTAAAACCTTACAACATCGACATTTTCCAACACACCAGGCGATAAATTTCCGTAGCCAGACAGAAGCTAATTAAATACACCTATTCGATAATTTATAACAGTTAGGGTGAAACCTTGCAAAGATTTCCGGCCTAAAGACGAGGCAAAGGGGAAGAAACAAAGAGAGACAAAGCAAGAGCAACGTACCAGCCACCGAATTCGAGAGAAATAGCGAGAAAGGGGGGTAGTTTTTCGCTTCTTCGTGTGCAACACTTCACATTAAAATTACAAACTTTACGAATTCATTTTCTAGAGGATAAAAACTTCAAAACCAATTTCATCTCGTTAATTACCAAACTGTACTTTGGCGTTTGGTGTAGGTAAACTTACCAAACAGCACATTTCAGTTTCGTATCGATGGGGAAAAAATACCTCTTGTAATGGAGCCTCTTTCGAGCTCTACCACAAAAAAATAATCCTTTTTTGGTGTAAAAAAAAATTTCCTATATTTTCGAATATCTCTCGACTACAAATTACCTCCAGCGAATAACAAGGTGGAAAAAATTCGCTGCAACGTGTTGTTGTACGCGCGTTACCGAGTACAAGTGGTTAAAAAATCACAAACACCGAAAAGGTTGAATCATTTTGTTTTTCATTCTTTAAATTGAATCCTGCGAGAAAAAAATTGGCTGTTCGCCAGACCGACTTGTACGAAAGTCCAACTTTTGTCTGAAAAACAGTATTTTATTTCCTCGTTTTACTCTCTGTCGCTTGTTTCTCGCTCAAGTCTGGCTTAGTCGTTTTCTCTTATGTGTTTGTATATATACTATGTACTTCTGTTCGTGCTCCTCCTTCGACCTCCTTTGCTGACTGTTCGGTGCTCGGTATGTGTCCGCAATTCACTGCAATAATGTTTTTCTTTTCCACATAGCCTCTTTCGCTTTACGCTATCCCATTTTGATGATGACCAGTTACATCAACTACATAGTGTAGATACTCGTACGTACAGAACGAGAAAATCACTTCGACACGAAAGTACCTATACAGGATGTTGAGAAAATTCGACTTTTCGCTCGAGAATATTCACAGTGTTTCGATAAAGTATTAAAACCAAAAAGTAGGTTTCTTGCAGTATTTTTAACATCAAGGCTTCTTCAAAATTGGAAAAAATTTTCAAATTTTTAAAATCCTACAAATTTGATAATCTTCAAAAAAGTATATGTAAATAAATTATAAAAGGCCCAAATTTCAAATTTTTATTAAATTTTAAATATTCTATCAAAATTTGCCAATTCAAATTAAATTTTTTTTTTGTATAAGTTATGTTCAAAAAATTACGAAAATTAAAAAATAGTCAAATTTTTAAGACACAAATTATAATAGGTACTTAATTTACAAAATTTATTAAATTTAAAATTTTTATTCAATACTGAAATTGAAAAATTATCAAAAATCCTATTCTTATCGGATTTTGAAATTTCTCCGAATTTCAAAAATTTGCGATAGGTAGGTAATTAATTTTTTTTTTAAATTAATCCAACTTGAAAATTAATTAAACTTTCAAAATTACCAAATTTTAAAAACACTTAATTTAAAAAAATAGTTTAAATCTAACAATTAATTCAACTTTTGAATTATTTTTTAAATTAAAAAAATAAATAAATAAATAGATTGATCCAGCTTCAAAAATTAGTAAAAATTTCCAAACACACTCAATTACTAAAATCGTAAAAATTTATTAAAATCTAAAAATGACCACAATTCCAAATTAAATAAAAAATTTGAAATTTTTTCAAGTGTTTAAAGATTTACTAAACAAAAAAAAATAATAAAAAAAAGGAATCAATTTATCCAGCAAGAGAAAGCTTTCAAAATTTTTCAAAGTGACAAAATTTTGAAAATACCTACATCAATTTTTAACCTACTTAACAAAATTTTAAAATTTATTCAACTTCGCAAAAATAAATGTTTGGAGAAAAAAAGAAAACCTCTCATTCTCGCATGGGAAAAGGAAAACAATTTTTATTTTTTAAATATCTGGGGAAAAATACCTCTATTTTTAGAGCTCTACGTTTTAAAAACTTCTCATGCTTTATTGCCAGAAAATGGTTTAAATTTAATGAATTGAACTTATTCATTTTCTTGTTTTTTACCTAGTCGAACGAAATATTGATAAGTAAATCGGATAATTTTTTTTAAATGTATGTTTTTAGAAGCCCATGAAATATCAACACCCAGCCAAAAAAATCTAAAATTACCAAAGATGGGGGGGGGGATGTGGAAAAATATTAATAAATTAGAAAAATCAGTACTTTCAAATAAAAAGCATTACTCTCGCAGAACCAGCAGTAAAGTATCAACAAAACCGTTAGACACTCTGATACCGTATCAAGTTTTTTTTTGAACCAATAACATAACGTCCCGGAAAAAGCACAGTATACTGCAATCTCATAGAGGAAATTAGCAAATTCGATTAGTTAAGTAAGCGAGCTTATTATTTGAAAAACATTAAACCCAACCAATACCCAACACAAGAATCAATTTGCTTTGGAAAAACTGCCAATTCTAGTCTTACAAAGTGAACATGCAATGAGGGGAAATTGCGAACCAAAGATGAATCTCCTAGAAATTGACCAATTCACGTACGTACCGTTGGCTAAATGTGGAAAAAGTATCTTAGAGAAAAACTTGGCTGCTACATTCTCAATACAGCTTACGTAAATGGACTCTACCCAATCGCAGTACACAGCACATCGGTCGAAGAAAACTTTCTCAAGATACGAACTAACGAAATATAGGAGTAATAGAGAGTGGTAATACCGTGTTTAAAAAAGAGAATAACGTAAAAAAAATTCTATCACAGGCGGCGAAAAGTTTTATGAATTTCATCGAATACGTGGACTTTTTTTTCAATCTGCATCAAAAAGGTAAAAAGCATAGGCAATTTTAAATTCCAAAATTCGATAAACCCCCGACGTAAGTTTATAGAGCGAATAAAACGCCATAATAAAAAAATATATATAGTTATATTATATCTCATCCGTGCATAAAAGCTTAGGTACAACGAGAATAGAGAAGAAAAAAAAGCCAAGCCATTTCATTCTTTATCGAGTTATATTAAATGTGCGTAAAGTAATACGCCGTGTAATTTATAAGTTCATTTAGCGTTTTAATTTTTCCCACGCAGTTAGGTGTTTTACGTTGCGAAAAACACTTCCTGGTAAACGCCAAAGTTACGTTTTATTTAACGTATAATGAATTTTCAAGTTCTCTACGTAGTACGTAGGTAGATACCGGTTCTGTAGCATAGTCTGCCTATGCCATAGAATCTACAACACCGCATATACACCACCATTTAGTTTTATAGTAGTCTTCTTTATGGGTGCTCATTTTTACACAAATAATTCCCGCAGCTTTACTTTTAGGTTTTTTTAGCACGTTATTTTGGAAAACTAAATGGAATACCAACGTAATGGGTGTCCCCTGGTAACCTCTGCCATCCTCGGCTATATATACTAATTTCCTCTTTCTCTCCACATTTTTGTAGGTAAACATTTTTCGTATCAAAATACCTACCTACGAATACTGTTACTTTGGTTGCTGAATAGTCACCAACGACTTTGGGTAAAATTTCAACGTATATTAAAAACTTTTTAAGGAGTTTTTGCCACTAAGATTGTGAAAAAAGCCCTTGATCCGAATAAAACTATATTGGATTGAAACTGAGTCAATTATGTTACTTTTGTGATGTAAAACCAGCTTGATTTCAAAAAAAATTAACATAAAATATAGTACTAACATTTTTATTCTGAAATCTCATGTGTACTTGTGAAAATAAATTTAAGAATTTGGGGAGTAGAGATTTGCTTCAAGAATCACTTTTAGATAGTGATTCCAAATATTAATTTCAATTTTAGGTTATGATTATGAACATAGGTGTAACTTGAGGGCAGAGGAGCATTGGCCTTTAATATTTTTTGTGATAGATATTTACAGCAAAATATAGGAAAAGATTACTTTTTTAAAGAAATAAGAAAAAGGTTTTTTTTTTTTTTTGCCTCGCCAATATTTCTCTTAAGTTACCACCATGCACATGGAGAAAAAAGGATTAAAATCATATTTTTTAAAAACACCGTTTAATTCAATGCGAACCCCGAAAATGTTGCACCTGAGGAAGTGAGGACATGGAAAAAATATGATAAAGGAATTCAGTCATGTACCACCCTCCAAATATATTTTGACAGTTTTTTGAAATCAGTCTGTCCAACAAAATCTCAAAATCGTTTCCCAGGATCGTTATTTAAAGCAGTATTTTCTCAAAACGTACCCTGCCCGACCCTCCTTAAAGAAAACGTATTTTCACAAAATCAGAAAACATTTTTTTTATGAAGTTTGTACATTCCAAGAATAAATCCAAAAACCAAAAATTTCGGGAAAAATTAAATTCGTTTTTCTAACGAAAAATATGAAGAAATGAAAAAGCAACAGAAAATGTTTCAGAAAATCAGACAAAAAAAATTAATTTTTTTTGGAAAATGTTAGGAAAAGTCAGAAAAAAAATTGTGAAAAACCCGAGCAGCACAATCGACAAATTATCGAAATAAAAAATCGACAGAATATCGAATTCGATAAAGTGTCGCGTTAGTTCCGCCTAAATCGTGAAATTATCTTTCGATATATAGATAGATTATCGACGAATTATAGTTAGCAAAAATTTCGAGATTATAGTAAGTTATTTTATCGATAATATATCTATAATATCGAAAGATAATTTCACGATTTAGGCGGAACTAACGCGACACTTTATCGAATTCGATATTCTGTCAATTTTTTATAGATTTTTTATTCCGATTTTTCGTCTTTTACTAGCTTTTTTCTATAATTAAAAATCATTAATTAGCATAATTAATACATTAAACTATGCCTAAACACATTATTCATGTTACGGTAAGAGGATCATTTCAGAAAAAGTCAAAAAAAATTATAAAAAATCTGCCACCCGTGGGGCTTGAACCATCTACCTCCTGCATGGTAATCCTCTTCCTTAACCACTATGCCATACCTTATCGTTGAGGAATTCGCAATAAAACGCTTATAATAGGCAGTTTAGTACTTCCAGACGTGTTGGACTTGGAAAAATTTTCACCAATTTGGAAATAATTTCAAATATCGTCACAAAATCGTTCAAAAATCGTCCGACAAATTTCAGATTATTTGTCGATAATGTAGTTTCAAATATCGTCATAAAATCGTTGAAAAATCGAATTCGAGAAATTTCAGATTACGTGTCGATAATATAGTTTCAAATATCGTCATAAAATCGTTGAAAAATCGAATTCGAGAAATTTCAGATTACGTGTCGATAATATAGTTTCAAATATCGTCACAAAATCGTAAAAAAATCGAAATCGAGAAAGTTCATATTACGTGTCGATAAAATAGTTTCAAATATCTTCACGCAATCCTTAGAAAATCGAATTCGAGAAATTGCATATTATGTGCCGATAATATAGTTTCAAATATCTTTACAAAATCGGTAAAAAATCGGATTCGATAAATTTAATATAAGCTGTCGATAATATAGTTTCAAATATCGTCAAAAAATCGGTGGGAAATCGGAATCGATAAATTTAATATTCTTTGTCGATAGTATCGTTGACGAATATCGTCATAAAATCTTAATAATATCGAATTCGATAGTTTTTAGATTTTTTGCCTATGAAGTTGTGCCGATAAATCTTTATAATATCGTGAGAACATCTATAGATTTTCAAACGATTTTTTATCGATACGTTACATCTTCCGATATTATCGATCGAGTGTGCCGCTCGGGAATATTAAATTTTCAAAAAAAATCCTTAGTCAAAATAAGAGACTTTTAGACAAAAAATATTCAAAAATATCTTCAATCATAATCATAAATATTTTGATTTAAATATGAAATTTTAGAAATTTTTTTTTTGTTGAAAATCCAAAGAAAAAATTCAAAAAATATGGCTATAAAAATGAAAATGTAAGAAAAAAGCTTTTAAAACTTATTAAAGAATTTGAAAAAGAAAATTTCAAAGTGTGAAAATTTTTATTAAAAATAGCTGCAAAATTAATGTTGAATTTTTTTTTGTCTCGGGTTTGAAAAAGAAAACTTAAGGAAAGAAAATGTTGATAAAATTCAAAAAACTTCGTTGACAAATAAAAATTTTAAAAAATCTCATTTGGAATTGAATTAGTAAGGTAATTTGGAAAAAAATTGAAATGAATGATGGGTGTTACTTTCCAATGTAAAAAATCAGGGCATTTGACCTATTTTGCGAATGAGTAGGAAATTTGCTGGATATCAAGAAGATCAAGAAGAAAGCGTTACTTTTGCTTGAATTTTCATCAAGAAAATTTCCTTATTTTTTTATTTTTTTTTTGTTGAATTTCGTAATGCGATTCATCAGATTCTGTTTTTTAACCAAAATTTTAAAGTATTCCCTTCCGTCGAATTTTTCGCCCAAAAAAATATTTTGAATGATATTTTTTGTAAGAATTTTTGATTTTTTAAAAAAATAAAAGAAACCAATGTAATAGGTATCATAATATGTTTTAGACTTTTCGGTATGATTTTCGAATTTATTGAAGGGAACATTTTAATATATCTACCTCATTTTTGCGTTTTTTTTTCTTAAAAAATATTTTTACCAAAACATTTTTACAATTTTTTTTTCACGAAAAATTCATTTATTTACAACCATTACACAGCCTTAGCAACCTCTTTTTTTGTCTTTTCCAAATACTTAATACCGAAAGTATACAATTAATTCCAAAAATTTAGACTTTAATCATCACTCAGATATGTACCTATCTATTTACAACATTTTAGGCTTCATAATTCCCGAATAGGTTGGAAGAGGAGGGGGTATTGTGAGTCAAAAAATTGGAGTCTTTTTACATAAAAAGTAATATTTTGGATCACTTTCCAGCCCATTCGGATCAAGCGACATTTTCACCATCTTAATAGGAAAATCAGTTTTAAAAAAAATTGAAACCGTTTAAAAAAAGCTAGTTAATTTTCAAAATACTAAAAAAAAAAAACATTTGTCAAATAACTACCTACGCCAAATGAAAAAGCTGAAATTCGGAAGAAGGAAACGAAAAAAAAAACCAACCAGGCAGCCGAAAGAACCGGAAAAGATAAGCAAGGATTGTCGTATTGTTTGAGGAATACCTAATGAAGTAGATAAAAAATTACAAATTTTATATTTTACCCCACTGTGCCCTACTGAGAACAAAAGCGAAGGCAAGGGTACGGACCTTGGCTCACATGGAGTATTTATTAGCGACGAACCGTACCGTCTCTCGTCGTCGCCATCTACGGCAAAATGACAAAGCCGCAAATATTTCTCGTATTTCGGGGATTAGGATGATTTATGAAAATTTTACTACTGCGGTATAGGCTCCGTCTGATCGTTGGAAATTGATAATCGAACGGAAATTATAATATTTTGGCGGGTAACGCCTTTCTCTGCGCGGTATTTTTTCCCCTGATCGACTAGCCCAACGCGACGCGACAATATAAAAAACGAATGTTTATATTTTTATTAACGATTACTCGAGTCAAGCAAAGTTTACCGTCGCTTTAAAAAATTTAAACGATGGAGAATATTTTTGCGTCGCGGAATTGGCTCGACGCGACGGTAATTTTTCACCTTATGGTGCGGCGCGTTCAATTTGCCATTTAATGTCTGTAATTTAGGCTTGGCGTAGTCGCAGCGTGGCGCGTGTAATGCCATTAAAAAGTTTTGACAATTTTACGTAAAGATTTTTGTTTACGATCGTAGTAGGTATACCTACGTATATTTTCGCCAGGCATACGTATTCTATTCTAGAAGTTGAAAAATTCCCAGAGTCGGTTTCTTTCACGATACGATTGGGAGAGAAATAATTATTTCGCGTCTCCGATTCAGATGTTAAAACTTCGGGTATGAGGATTCTGGTACGAGAAATCGATAGCTCCATATCATTGATTCTACAAAAAGCACTTATTAATTTTTTTCCCATCCAAACAAGAATGGTTTTCTGCATAAAGATTTCGAACGAGAAAATTTTTTCAGAATTATTTTGTGAGAATAAAAATTTTCCTCTTGGAAATCTCTTTCAAAGAAATTCTATTGAAGTTCTAAAAAATAAGAAAAAAATAAAGAAATAGAATCACGCAAAGAAAAATACTTTTGTACAAGCTTCCGTAAAAAATTTCGTAAGATAAGAATTTTTTTTATCAAAATGTTATTGAAAAAATTCTTTAAAAACATTATTTTGTACTACCTACCTATCTCATCCAAGTAAATTCCCTTAAAGCAGGGATTTTCCAACTGTAGATGTAACAACTGAAGGTGACGAAAGAGCGACCAATTTTTTATTTTAAAAATTTAAAAATCTAAATTAATAAAAAATTTTAAATATAAAAAAAATCAAAATTTTTGGAGGTTTACTACGAATACCTATGGTTAAATATATTTGGGTACAAAAAATTCTTTTGGGAAGTTATTCGAACAACCTAATTCCCCAATTAAGATCTTTTTTCCAAAAATAGATTCTTGCATTATTTTTCAAAAGAAAAAAAATCCAAAAGCTCCTTTTTTCGAAAAATGAATTTATTTGTTGAGAATTAATAGATTAAAATTTTTTCATTTCCAATTTGAATCAAAAAAATTAATGCAGTAGATACTTTTTTTTATTATTAAAAAAAAAAATACCTATTTCCTCAAGCATCAGTGAAACTGAACCTTTTGATTATGTTGTACCAGTTTCATGGGCGGTCGTTTGGAATTTTCTAGGGTGTAGCTCATTGTTTCTCAGAAGGAGTGACGAATTGAAATTACAATATTGAATAAAAGATTTTAAAAAAAGACAAAAATTAGAATTTTTTCTCACGAATACTGAAAAACAGAAAGATTTTTCACCTATTTACACTGATTGAGGTACCTACTTTTAAAAAAAAATGAAAAACCTTTTTTATGCCGCACTGATTCCAAAAAAATAAAATAAGAATGATAATTTTACAAGAAAATTCAATTTTTTTCGTGGTAGGTATAAAATTTCTCATTTCAAAATTGAAAAATTTCCTTACTTTGAATTATAAAGAAACTGAAACATTTCTTTAATGAAATGAAAATTGAATTTTTTTCTCCATGAATTGAATGGGTAAAAACTTTCTTTATTTCTTTCTGATGAAAAATTCTCAAAAAAATTGAAAGATTTCTTTATCTACATTTTATATTTTCTTCTTACTTCAAAAAATTGAGATGATCATAAATTTTCATTCCAAGAAAGTTGAGAAATTTTTTTCTGAAATGAAGTTTAAAAAAATGATAGAAAATTTTGACCTGAAAAAACTGATTTTTTTTTATTATGGTGAAATTTCCTTAATATTTCGAAGAAATTGAAAGCTTTTTTTCATCTATTTTTTTACATATTTCAAAAATGAGAAATTTTTATCCGCTTACTACTATCTACACAAAAAATTGATGTAACTTCAGTACTAGATACCTATTATTTTTATTGCAAGAAAGTTGATAAATTTTTTCTTCAAAAATTTAAAAAATGTTTTCAATATTAAAAAATTGAAGAAAATTTACTCTAAAAAGAATGAGAAAAATTGACATCGTTCCTCAAAAACTTGAGATTTTTTCTGCAAAATTTGAGAAATATATTGTGTTCCAAAAAATTTGAAATATCCCGGTAAACACACTGTATGCAAATCGCGTACTAATAGAGCGCTAAATTCGCATTTATCGTATACGAATAGCATGCGAAAATAGCGTACTATTAGCATATCAAAAATGTCCGCTTTTTTAGCGGTTAATTTCGAACGCTAATAGTACGCGAAATTAGCAGCGAATGTAGCGTTCTATTCGATGTTAATTCGCTTGCGATTAGCGTTCGGGATTCGCCTCTAAAAAGTAGGCAAATGATTTTTGACGATTTCCACTCAGCAGTAAATTAATTATTCGAAAATATATCATATTTGTGATCGCAGATCTGTGGAAAATGAAATTATGCCGAATCGTAAAGTTTTTATCAAAATTACTACCAAGATTTCAATCTATAACTTTTGTTTGAAAAATTTCTCAATTTGAGCCCCCCCCCCCTCCAATTATGCTCAATACTACGTAGATAGATAGATAGATTAGATAGCTATAAAAACGTATATTTATTACTCTGAATTGTTAGAGGGAAGAAGGGCTGTCCCGCAGTCCCAAATGAAAATTTTTTCAAACAAAAGTTGCAGATTGAAATCTTAGAAATAATTTCGATTATTACAAAAATTTCGATTTGACTCTTCCTTTCCTTATAATTTCGCATAATACTGCGTTCAAATTGGAGAAGGAAGAGGAACAATTGAAAAATTTTATAGCACTGATAAGACGTCTAAAATTTTTACGATTTGATAAAATTTAATTTCACACAGATTCACGCGATCGCAAATAAGATATAAATTCAAAATAATTAACTTACTGTGAGTGGAAATCGTCCAAGAAATTCTGCCTTCGTCTCCATTCTTATCACTTTGAAATCAAATCATTAGCGTTCTTACTTAAAAAGAAGAAAAAACATCAAACAAAACACAAAATTCCCCAACAAAATCAAAAAACCCAGAAAAACCTTTATTTTATTGTTTGAATGTCACTGCAATACATTCAAGTACACGTTCATGTTTGAAACTGACTTCTCTCATTTGTAAAACATATTGAAAGAAGTTGTAGTGAAAATCGCATGCTATTCGCTAGCGAATATTGCGCTAATATCGTAAGAAATATCTGCACGTTTTCCACTGCGATTTTAGCATACGATTCGTATGCGAATATTGTGCTAGTATCGTAAGAAATATTTGCACGTTTTCCACTGCGATTTTAGCATACGATTCTTATGCGAATATCGCGCTAATATCGTACGAACTTTTTGCCTGTTTTCAATGTGATTTCAGGCATGCGATACGCAAGCGAATATCGCGCTAATATCCCACAAAACATCTACAGGTTTTTAAATACGATTTTAGCATGATATTCGCTCACGAATAGTATACGAATTTATCTGAGAAAATTTTCTTCGATTTTTGCTTTGATTTCGCATTCTATTCGTATGCGAATAGACCGCGATTTTCGTCTCTGTGATTTTAGCATACGAATAGCAGGCGGTGTGTTTACCGGGATTTTTCTCAAAAAAGTGAAAGGAGTTTTCTCCCCCCAAAAAAATCGAATTTTTTTCACTAATTTTTTTTTCACTTTGAAAAATTGAAATATTTTTTATTCTAAAAAATTTCAAAAAAAAAAAAAAACTGGAAAAATTGTTTATGTCAAAACACTTGGCACAGCCTGCATTTAAAGGGCTTCTTTTCAAAAATTATATCACGCAGATCTAGCCCTTTAATATATTTTTAAAAATAAATTTGGTTTGCAAAAATTTATTGACATTTTTTTTTAATTTCACCCATTTGCCGTTGAAGAGGAAATTATTTTGTAAAATCTCATTTAAATAAATTTTCTTTAAAGTTTTTTGGTGAAAAAAAAAATTCAAAGAAAGCCTCTTTCGAAAAGAAAATATATCACACAAAGAGAACTATTCTTGGAAAAAATTTGCTAATATAATCTCAAAACAACTGTTTAGCAGCCCTAAAGAAAAATCCTTTCAAAATTTTCTAAAAAAATGATTTTGAAAGAATTCGTGCATGGTACCTAATGAAAATTTAAAAGATTCCTCTCTGGATTAAATGCTAAAAAAAACCTGCTTCTGGGCCAAAAATTCCTATCCCTTTATTGAAATTATATTCATATTTGAACCGATATTTTATGAGAAAATCAACATTGGGAGAGTTTATTAGACACGACTCGCTCGTGTCTACAGCTGCATATACCAAACCTACAAACATCCATCAGTTTATTCGAATTCCATAACCCAGTGAAAGAATTTTGTTGTACATTGAGTTCCCGAGAATGTACCTGCTAATACACCACACCGGTATATCCAACTGTTATGTTCAAGTATGGCAAAAATTTCATTATGCGAATTTTAACCATTTATAGCGGCCAAAATGCTTTTAGTGGTTTTCAAAAACACACCATCACATCGTGTTTCGTCCACCTTACCGTAGTTGTTTTTTATCGCAGTTACCCCGGCATTTGAACATTCGGCAAATTAAAAATACTTGGTTTGAAAAAGCTACGTACAGCAACAAAATTAATTAATTGTTCGACGTAACCAAAAAAGGTTGACAAACGGCAAAACGGGTCGGTCGCGTCGCCTCGTCCTACTTTACCGTTTAAAAGGGTAACTAAATTCGGCGAAAACACGATGACGACGATGAAAATTCTTAAACGATAACCGAAAGGGTTAGTTCGCCTTCTCGCGTTTTTAGCCCAGACAAGGTACCCTTTACGTTACGTACCTCTTCAGGCTGTTACCGAAACCGGCCATTTGATGAAGCGGAGGGACGTGCAGGGAACATTTATTTCAAAATACACGCACCTTTATCGAATTTCATCATAAAACTAAATTTTCACGAGATCGTTTAATTGTCGCGAATAATACCTCGACAATTGTACCTCTATATTCCGTCCAGCCTACGCGCTATACATATATTTTTTTATATTTTGGCTTCGGCGCTGGCTTATATCGGTCGTCGTTTTTCCTCTCTCTTTTCCCCCTACGCGGGACTATAGACATTTCGGCAAACATTTAATTTCGTTTCGTGCAGTTATAACACAGATATTATTGAAACTGGAACGCGACGAAAATATTTCAAACATTTTCCACTACTGCACTGGTGCCCGTCGTTGAACTAAGGAGGAAACATAGAGAAGGGTGAGAGGAGGCATTGAAGGGGCCAAAGGGATAACTTGCCGAATTACAATTCGAGACCTTTATACCTACTTTTGGTTGTTTTGGCACTTAACTGTAGCTAGCTATAGATATTCGACTCGGGTTTTTAATATCCACGCTTTATTTTTGAAATTTTGAAATTCTGGTTTCAGTCTGAACAAGGAATATTCAAAAAAAAAAAAAAATTAAAAATACTCAGGAATGACCCTTAGTAATATAATATTCATCACTTTTGCAAGATTGAAATAAGTCGGTCAAGAATTGCATGACAAAAATTCATGGTGAGAAGCAACATTTTAGATATATTTAGGAGGCTATCAGCGAGTTTTCAAATTTTAGAGACACAGAGGCGTAACTTGAGAGGAAGGAGGCATATGCCCCAATTTTTTAAATTTTTATTTAAAGAAAATATGAGAAGAAAAAAATGAAAGAAAATTAACGAAAAACGTGTTTTTTATTATAGTTTTTAATTTTTTTGACTATGTTTCACATTCCCAAGATATTCTAAAAAATGTTGCTCATTGTACCTAAGAACATAGGGAAACTTCAGAAAAAAATTTGGTCATGGTTTTTTCTCCCCTATATTTTTGACGATGTTTTGAAATTTTCAATTCACTGAAAAACATGGAAATTACACCAAAAAAAAAATGAAAAAATTCTCACACTCATTCCTACATAATTTTTCATGAAAATTTAAACATTTTTGCATCCCCCCCCCTTTAAGAGGTGAAAAATATTGAATTTTCGATATGTAGGAGGCAATATCTCGAAAAGGGATGGGGTAGGAGTTTAAAAAAAGCTTAGGTGGTTTTCCATTATTATCAACATTTTGGGTGGCTTTTATTCCGTTTGGTTCGGGTGTCGATTTCATCACCTTACCAGAAAAGGCCCAACTGTAATTTTTTTTTCTTGTGAAAAATTTTCTGAGATTTAAAATAGATTTCAAAAGTTGAGTAAAAAATTTCTTGAAAATAATGAGAAATATTTTCTGAAGTTTCGTGAAAACTCTCTGAATACGTATGCTAAAAAAAACATTGAAGTTTAATAGAAAATTTCTGAAGTTTTGTGCTAGATTTTGTGATATTTTTGTAAATAAGAAGTACCTACTTAGGTATCTATTTTCATTTGAAAAATTATCTAAAAATTTGAAAATGTTTTTCTTCTAAATTTTTCAAAATTTTGTGAAAAATTCTCGACTTTTTGAGTTTTTATCCCCATTTCCAGTTTTGTTTTTTTTTAATTTAAAAAAAATTAATATTAATTCCTTGAGCACTGCAAAATGTTTTTTGGGAACTTTGTAAAAAAAAATTTCAAGAATTCTGAAGTTTACTCAATAAACATTTCTGATGTTTTATGAAAAATTTTCTGTACTTTTATGCAAAATGATGATATATTTTTCAAAATATTTTCATTTGAAAAATAGTTAAAGATTTCAAGATTTTTTCTCAATTTTCTGAGATTTTCTGAAAAGTTTACTGAACTTCTAAAAGATCTCTTTTTTCTGAAATGTTGTACAGAAATACGAACTTTTTGGAAAATTATCCGAAGATTTATGGAAAATTCATGAAAAATTTTGTTGATAATTTTTGAATATTGAAATTTTCATTCTGTAATGGTTCTCTAAAGGATTGTGAGAAATTCTTCAACTTAGTTCGGGATAATATTTTTTTTAAATTTTTAGTAGTTCCATAAAAAAATTTATGTGATTTTATCAAAAATCTCTCAATTTTTTCAGAGAAATTCTTCGAAAAAAAAATATTATAATAAATTCGAAAATTTACTATTTTAATTCGTCATCGTTGGAAAAATTAGAAAAATTTTCATGAAAAAATTTGAACAGACTGACAAAACTGGAATGATCTCTCGTGTACATTAGGGTGGCCCTTATTTTTCGAATTTTGGAAATGTTGTCGGGACGGGGGGTCAATTGGTGACATATTGGTAGAAAATAATTCCCTATTTTTTATTTTTCCTCTAACTGAATTTTAAGCCGTTTCTCAGGGGCCCCCAAATTTGAAAAAATCAAAAAAAAAAAAAAAATAGAACATTTTGAAAATTTTTGAAAATTTTTAGCAAAATGGTCATAGGGATGGTATTTCTATAAGACAAGACCATTTTCGATGATTTCTTATCTTTACCCCCCTTTTCATGGGACATAAAAAAAACGTCATTTTTTACGTTTTTTAAAAAATTTGAAAAAAATGACTAAAAATTAAAGAAACATTTTTTTTGAATAAAATGTTTTTAGCATACATGTTATCACCCAAAAAAGTCATTTACGGCGATTTTTCATCCTTACCTTCATTTTTGGGAACCTCATTTTTTTCAATTTTTGATAGTTTTTGAAAAATTCTCACTGATACGGCAGTGGTGAAAAATCACCGTAAATGACCTTTTTGGGTGATAACATGTATGTTGAAACCATTTTATTAATTTTTTTTTTTTTTTTTTTAATTTGTAGCCATTTTTTTCAAATTTTGTAAAAAATGACGTTTTTTCATGTCCCATGAAAAGGGTGGTAAAGATAAGAAATCATCGAAAATGGTCTTGTCTTATAGAAATACCATCCCTATGACCATTTTGCTAAAAATTTTCAAAATTTTCAAAATGTTCTATTTTTTCTATTTTTTTGATTTTTTCAAATTTGGTGGCCCCTGAGAAACGGCTTAAAATTCAGTTAGAGGAAAAATAAAAAATAGGGAATTATTTTCTACCAATATGTCACCAATTGACCCCCCGTCCCGACAACATTTCCAAAATTCGAAAAATAAGGGCCACCCTAGTGTACATACATCGACAATGTGATGTTTTTCTACAATTTCAACACTACTGTTTGCCTACGTCCTTTCTCACAGGTAGAAACTTTGGATTTGCAACAAACAAGACAACACGAGATTTAGGTCAGGACGTCAGGAGAGGTAATTTCTGATGTTTTTTATGTAAGTAAAACAATTTTCAGCGGAAATCATGAAAAATTAATGCAGCACATTCATTAATTTTATAAACTGAAAAGTTCAACAAATTCCACACCAATCTCAAATACTAAAAACAACACTTACGTGTGCAAACTCCAACTCTATTTTTCCTGAATAGATCGGTAACCACGCATTCCAATCCCTCGGCACACGAACCCGAAAATCCATAAGGTCCTCCGCAAGGTTCGTTTTCGACTCGCGCGCAAATTCTGCAACATCTGCACGAATCCCAAACGGTACCGGCTCCGTTCGGGCAATCCAGTTCGCTGACATTTTCACACTCGGCCAGACTACAAACGCAGCTCAGATGATTCGCGTATACCATCCGTTCGGGCGATAACCACGTCGAAAATATCAATCTTAGAAATCCGCTAATAACAATATTACGATTGTAAAGCATCGTCGAAGGAGTAATTCTCTTTCAACGTTTACGAGAAAATTGCGAAAAAATCAAAATTACAACCGAATAAGTTCAGTCCTTAATTGCTATAAATTCAATTTTCTGCGAAAAGACAAAACGACCTTTGAGTAAATCGTGTGACACACGAAAAAACATATTCGGAACTGTTGTTGAGATATTGTCTTTGTTAATTTGAATACATTGGACTGGTACCTGCGAAAAATTACCACCATCGAGTTAAATCCAGCCAATATTTCATGATCAGGTTAGTAAGGTACTAGGTAAATACCTCTTCGATGCGAATTTATACGAAACAACTTGTACTCCCGTAAAGCTCTATTTACAAAATATTCTTTGAACGACATAGCGAATACTTGCGTACCACAAGCAACAGGTATGAAATTATTTAACGCCGAGTCGTGCCATAAAAATCGGTCATCGATTGTTAAATTTTACGCATTGTTTTTTCATCTCTCTATAGTGTGAAAACCATTACACAAACACCGCGCCAATTCGTCGATTTTAACCTCGTTCGTTTGAAAAGGAAACAGAAAAAATACATAAGTATGCGAATCGAATAACGAGTTGGTCTTTTTTGCGGAGGCGCTTTTCGTTTCGTTCCGTTGCGTCGCTTCGTCACTAGCATATACACGTGGGAGAAATATCGCGATATGCCACCTGTAGAGTAGACCTTCATTCCGATATCTAAGCTTAATGGGTAGTCTACTTGCAATTAGAAGTGAAAAATATTATCGAGTGGGTCCTGAACGTTTCCTAAACGATTCTTTTGTACAATTTAACAGTCTGAAATTTCACAGAATGGGTCGGGGCTCTAAGCGATTTTACTTCGAGTTCGAAAACTTTAGGTAAGAGTTGATATAATATGCAAAGGGAGATTGCAACCGACGTTATTCTGTGGGTGGCAGTCTTGGCAGAGTTGTACATACATTTACATATACTATAGCAGCCACTGAATTTTGCAGGACCTCTGTAATTTAACCACGTCAGGTGTAATATGCGATTTTCGCGTGTAATTTCAGAGTTTCTGACCTCAAAACCAAAAAGCAGGACTTTTGCAGAACATTAAAGAGACATCTTTCAAAATGAAAAAATTCCCAGATTTCGAATATTTACTAAACGAAAAACAAGTAAAAATTATTCAAATCGTAAGAACCTTTCATTTTGAAATGGATTCAATTTCAGAATTTTTGACTAAGTTTTAAAATTTTCAAAAATTTACCACTCATGAAATTTTTACCAAATTTTCAAAATTTGAAAGGCACCAGTTCTAAGTGGGCTAAGTACCAAAAATTAAATTTTACAGGAGAAGCAAAAAACTGTCCGGTGTTTGAGTAATCTCAAATTTCATTTTTTTTTTTTTTGTAAAATGTGGAGTTTGGCACCTTCTACATACTCAGTTAAAATTTCAACTTGATCGACTCACTCAATCACTTTTTACGGATCAAAAGGGGCTATGTGCACTGCATAAATGAGGAACAAAAGGGGCTAAGTCCAAGAACGTACGAGCCTGGTTATATTGGTAAAAGGTTAGCGAACACAGTAATACTACAAAAATTCTTCAGATGGCATCATTCGACATTAATTTATTCTCATAACACCCTACCACAATGATAAAATACCAGATTTACTGGTATTTTCTGGACTTAGGCCCTTTTGAATTTTCTATTTACATGGACTTAGCCCCCCAAACGAGAATTTCAAGTACGTTTTTTAGCCGAACGGAGGGCTAAATCCACGTAAGCTCTTGGTGGTGGATGACGTTTGGTGAGGGGAATACTTTCAGCCAATAAAACCAGTTTGGCCAGAAGTGGCACTTAGCCCACTTAGAACCGGTGCCCTTCATTTACAAATTGACGTTTCATTTTTTTTTTCAATTTTGCTCAATTTTAAAAATTATAACCAACCTTTTCAAAACCATTAAAATTCAAAAATTACTATTTTAGTCGAATTTTGGATTTTTACCCAATTCCAAACATTAATTACATTATAAATTTTTTGTAGATTTCTTAAAACAGAAATAAATTTTCAAAAATATTCAATATTAAATTAATCCTTTCTAAAAAAAAAAAAAAAAAAAATTCAATAAAGTTTCAAAAATGCATAATATTTTGAATTTTTATCAAGTTTTGAAAACTTTCAAGCTTTAAAGAAACTTCTTGAAGATTTACCGAATTAAAAAATGAAATTTTAAAAATTGCAAAAATGGGTTGAATTATACATTAATGATTTTATGAAATTACACTCATTACTAATATAAATTTTTAGGGTCCTAATTTTTTTTTCTTTGTTTGATTTTCGCTTGAATGGCGAGAGCTTCAAATTTTTAAAATTCAGGATATTCAAACTAAAAGTACATACAACTTTTGCAGTGAGATATTCATGCAAAAATCAGTATCTTCGGACAGAAAATAATACTTTTGTTAAACCAGCTCCACCACCAGCAGCAGGACAGTATTATAATCTGAATTTCTACCGCAATGAGTAAAATGGGTATTCAATTTAAAAACAGGCTGTCAAACAAAATTCTAAACCAAAAAGAAGCAGTTTTTCAGGATCTTTTTCAAACAGTGCTTTTATCATACTTTCGCAAAATCTCAGAAAAAAATAACCAAGTCAAGGGGGGCCTATAAATTTTTTTTTTTTGTTGAATGCATAGAGTTGACAAGCGGAATTTTCTAAGACCGTAGTCTGACGGGAGGGTTTCGCGAAATTATAATTTGCCGACGACTTCTTTCGAGTTGAATGGAATACTAAGATGAAATTCATAAGAAAGTTAGATAAAATCAGAGGAAAAAGTAGGAATTTCGCAAACCCTCTCGTCAGACTACAGACCAGACTGTACTGAATAAAAAACATTCTGGGGAAAAACCTCGTGGGTTGCATAGTTTTTCAGGAAACGGGGCATTAAGAAAAAGTCGTTTTTTTCTCCAATTTCAACGCTTAAAATTTTTGATTTTCCAAAAAATTGATCAATAATTTCTACAAAATGACATCATTAAAATGCAAAATGAATATAATTTTTTTTTTGAAAACTCCGTGCATTTTATTTTTCAAAAATCAAAAATTAATTTTTTTTGTAAAAAAAAGCGAGATGAAATTAGTTTGCAATTTTTCTTCAAAACTTCATAGATGAAAAATCAAATTGACGTCATGCAAAGGTCTTAGAAAATTCCGCTTGTCAACTCTATGCATTCAACAAAAAAAAAAAATTTATAGCCCCCCCCCCCTTTATCATACTTTTGCAAAATCTCAGAAAAAAATAACCAAGTTAATATGTAAGGCCCAGTTGTACCAAGTGAGTTAAACTAGGTTTAATTATTTAAACCGAGTTTAGCTAAATTTAGCGAAGCTAAGGTTACAATGCATTCAAAAAAACAAAAAACAAAATCTAAACCAATCATATTCCATCCGGCATACAATATGGCCGAAATACGCGGTTGATTGTTATTTGGATGTTAAATTAACTGATTTCTTTGTTATCACGGCTTCGTATGAAAATAAGTTGAAAATGTTGATGAATAAATTTTTTTAAAAACATTTTCAGTGCGAAAACTTCGGAGATTTTTTTTTTTCAAGTGACATTTCTTCGAATTTTGTACATAAGAAAATGTTTATATTTTGTTGGAAGTGAAAATATCAAAATATAATTTAAACCAGTGTTACGAAGTTAATTCGCCGATATCGGCGGTTTAAGTTAACTGTTAAAAACACGTGTTTTCTTCTTTTTGAGCATAGTTTATAGAAAAAACAAAATTTTAAGTCGTACGGTATAACTAGCCAGAAGATTTTTTGAATGCTGGTGAAACGTAATTGGCTAAAACGTTTGTTTTATTGTGTATATCGCGAATATGGTGCACCCACAGCCTAATTGCGGTTTTAGTTAAGTCGAGTTTAACAAAATATTGTACAACTGGGCCTAAGTACATATGAAATTTATAGTTTTCAAAATATCGAAAACAAAAAAAAAATGGAGAAAAATTCCATTACAAATGGCCACAAAATAAAAATTGGTTTTGAGAACTTTTTTTTAGCTAATAAAGAATTTGAAAAATTAAAATTAAAAAATTAAAAATGTTGATGATATTCATGAAATTTCATCAAACAAAAAATAAAAAAAACTGAAAAAAAAAATCAGGAAAAAAGAATGAAAAATTTAATTTTTAATTTTTTTTAACACAATATACTAAAACTTTCAGAAACAAATTTTGAAAACATAAAATTTCTCCGAGAAAAATTGGCAAAGAATTTTCATAATTTGATTGAAAAATGTTTTTATGATTTTTTTAAAAACTAATTCTATTGAAAAATATTAGACAACAAGAAAAATGAAAATTTGTTTAAGAGAAAGAAAAATTTAAAACAAAAGAAATGTACAAAAATTTCAAGGAAAACTTCAGTATTGAGACAGAAAAACTGGGGGAGGGGGTCAATCAAAATAAGATTATGAGGTAATCATTTTGAAAACAAAACTTTTATAAAAAGATTTAATAGAAATATTTTGTGAAAAAATCCTGACAAACAATTATTATTTTAAAATAAAATTTTTCAAAACTAAAAAAAAATCGGAATTCAAAAAAAAATAAAAATTTGAAAAATTTTGATAATTTTTTTGAACTTGTAAAAAAATTAAAACAGAAAATTTTTGGGGAAATTTTGAATAAAAATTTCTAAAAAAATTGAAGTTACAAAAAAAATTCTTGTTTTTTAGGATAAGCAGAAGTGTTATGCTGGAATTACACCGCGGAACAAAACATTGTTTCAGAATCATTTTTGTTTCGCACTCGTGTTGCGGCAGCACCGTTTACACCCAAGTTGCGAAACATTGCTTCTGCAACACTGTTTCTGTGTATCCGTTTTGAAACGGAAACATATCTTGTTGCCGGTGTACTCGCTACTGATTACTGATAAAATTTGAAACTTAGTTTAAAAAATTGATTTAATTTAAAAGGCTAAAAGATTAAAGAGGAGTTCTGTCGAAGGAAATCAAGGAAATGTTGTTTCGGATGAAAACGCGAACGATGAAGTGAAGGTGAGAATAATCTACTATTATCTAGAAGGTGCTTTTCAGGATAGAGCACATACGTTCTTTTTTCAGTGGTCACCTAACCGTTGCATGCCGGTTTCTAATGACGCTGGTCCATCAACACGAGTGCTTATGGAAACGAAAACATCATCTTTATAAAAATAATACGGCACGAAATGATGCGTTTGCAAGAATCGCGGTGTCAATGAAGGAAACTAGTGAAGAAGTGAAACGGAAAGTAAAAAATCATCATAGGCCAATTCCACAGGTAAAAAAAGAAAGTTACACCCAATGACCCAAGTCTAGTATGGTACTGCTGATATGAAAGTCTCGAAATGGTACCTTTTTGAGCAGATATCATTCCTTCAAGAGGTTACTGCAGTTCAACCAACCGTCGACTCTGAAGATATCACCGATATACTCTATGTAAGTATATATTATTTAATGTATTTTCGTTTGGAGTTATGTACAAATGTACGTACTAATTACCGGCACATTTCTAGACTCAGAGTGAAAGCACTGCCAATCCAAATGACGTATTCGAAGAGATTATTCAAACTGACGAGGCAGAAATCGCAGGTACTCCTGGAGGTAGTGGTCTACAGAACGCTGGCGGTGCATCTGGTGGTCGCAAAAGAAAGTACACGCTCAGGAATGACGGCGGTAGTGAAAAAGAAAAATTGGTAAAGATTGTCGAGGATTTAGCGACTAGTATCAAGTTGCCAGATGACACCAATAAAAATGAAAACGCTAACGACGCGTTTGGAAATTTCGTTCCAAAATAATTGAAGGGTTTAACTCCAGAAAATGCTGCTGTGCTTCAATTTGAGATCAGCCAACTGATTTTTGTGATTTTTTTTTCGCTCAACTTATTCAAAGTTTCTCAATAACTACGCGAAAGAATATTTTTCAAAAAAAAAAAAAAAAAAATGCGGATAGGTAGCAAATTTTCAATTTAAAAAAGTACAAATATGTACTTATTACCTACAAACCTACATTTTTTTTTTTAATAATAAAAAAATTCCAAGGATGAAAAAATTTTAAATGTTTAACAAACCTAAATACTCAAAAACTAGAGACCATGAAGAATTTAGGCGCAGGTACGAGTATATACCTAAAGCAAAACTGTCATCACCCTAAAATTACACAATAGCTACCAAAGCCATAAGTATACCCATAATGGTTTTGAAACTGATTCTCATAAAAGGCATGGGAGTTGAAATGCACATCTAGAGACCAGTGAGCCATGCACAATGTCGCAGATGAAACTACCATTCGTGACAGTTATTGTCAACTGTGGCTTTTCGAAATAGAATGGACGAGTAAACCACCAGTACCACTGCCAGGGAATAGGTAAAGTACGGACCAGTGATGGTGATTTGTTACGACACGTACGTACGTACATTTGAAAGAAATTACAAGAAGAAAACGTTACCTATACCGTTTTACGATTAGAGGAAATATGAAAATGCCGCAAATTTACGTATAGTACGTAATGCACGTGTAGCCTATACGAGTACATTGAAAAGCTTTTCAACACGAAAAATGATGACGATTCGAAGACCAATACTAAAAATTATCAAATAAAGATAATTGAACCGTGAAAAAAGGATATATTTTGCAATAACCAGTTATTGTTTGATACGTTATTCGAGCTATGGTGCTCTGAAATAAATGTGCGAATTCTCAAACGAAAATACAATACATTCTAAACGATTTGTGGGATTTTCAGCGACATGACAGTTACAACAAGGTATGTCGAAGCCTACAAAAGTCACCATTAATTCAATTTAGTAATGGGCCAAAAAAAAAATTATCTTTTCTAACATCCGTTTGAAAAAGAATGATGAAATTTCACAAAAATGTTATTAGACCTATCCATAACCAATCCAGAAAACGATTGCGTTTCTTTTACCAGAATTGAGATATAAAAAGTTAATATTTTTAGAAACCTGAGACAGTTCAAATTTTCGGATCGTATTTCTTGATAAATCAACATAAAACATCGATCAGCTCTAGCGAATGTTTCCTGGCTATCGTTCTCAAATGTCGAACTCATTATATGGAAATAATTCAAATTTCCTTCTTTTTTTCTCGAATATTTTTTATTAAAAAGAGGGATTTCGAAGAACAGCGTAGGTCTAAATTGCGAAAAGCATCCGTGTTTACATTCGATATCAGTATACGCGAAGAAGACGCCGATGCAGCCATCGGCGTAAAAATATTATTTATTTAGATTGGATTTTAAACCATAAATCTGAGGTAGTCTAGCGAAATGACATAGCATTAAGTAGGTCTATTTTTTCTTCGACGCAGATCATCAGAAAATAATCACGTGATTATTTTTAATGAAATCAAAAATCATTTGATGTGTCTAGGGTATGGCTTCATTCTCTAGGATTTATATAAAAAATTTCAAAAAATTGGTATTGAGTATTTTTTCAAAAATTTTCAAAAAAATAGTCACTACATAGGCACTATTACCCAACAAGTAATTTTTCATATTACCCCTGTATCTAAGGAGAAATAAAACCCCCTTTTTTACGTTTTTTGAAGAAAAAATTAATTAAAAATCATGTAGAATGAAAAATAAAATAAAATAAAATAAAAGATGGATCAAAGAGGTTTCAACCTACATATTTTTACTCCCCCCTTCCAAAAAAAACAGCATAAATGGTGATTTTTCAACTTTACCTTTTTTTTTTTTTTTTTTTTTTTTTATAATACTCAGACCCAGCGGTAACTCACTTGGATGACCTCACCAAGGGGAGGTTCAAACCCTAGGAATTCTCCGCAGGGAATTTATCATCATAGTATTAACTAATTTTGACACACCGATACCAACGGTTTATACGGTGTGTTGAATTTTTGTGTTCCAGAAATAGACGTTTTAACAGAACCTAACAATTTCTTTAATAGCCAAAGTAGTAATTTTAAAGAGAAGGTGATTATTTACATGTTTATTATATTTATTGTTTAAAAGTAACTGTCAGCCAAAGAATATGCCAAAGAGTATCCGAAGTTAATATTTAGGATCTTTGCAAAAAATTTGAAATTATAAAATTATATCTAAGGCGTAGTAATTTTAAGGAAAACCATACTGTTCGTACTGGTGTTTCATTATCTCATTGCAGAATGCGAGGAAAGTTTTACTATAGAAAGTAAGCGTATAATTTTCAAGAACTTCATTTTTTGAAAAAAATGGCGCAGTTCATACAGTTCCTGAAAATTGAAGTAAAATTGAAAAATTGCCATAAATGTTTTATTTTTTGGTTAAGTGTGTATGTTGAGATCACTTTGATCCATTTTTTTCATTCTAGTTGATTTTAAACTTTTCCCCCAAAAAACGTAAAAAAGGAGCTTTTATTTCCACTTAAAAACAGTAGTAAAGATGAAAAATCACCGAAAATCTTACTCTGAAAAATTTCTACTCCAGTAGAGTATGCTGGGTCGCCATTTTGTGCTATGAAAAATTTTATTGAAATCGAAAGATCTTTCAATTTTAAGGAAAAAAGATCTCTTGCAATTTTTTTCTTAAACTCGTATTTTCGGAGTTATTAAAGCAAACATCAAGAAATTTGCAGCACAAAATGGCGACCCAGCATACTCGTGACTCCAGAAGATCTGAGATTTTTCTATTCCAAAACAATTTGAAAAAATTTTTGAACCAAAAAATTCGTTTCTATTTTTTTTAATTCCAAAAAATGGGAATTTTTCACTACAAAATAGAGACTCTCTCCCCCCAAAAAATAAGATTATTTTTATTTTTCAGAAAAATGTAAAAAAGTCCAAAAAATTGATATTTTATACTCTAGAGTTTGAAAAGTATTTTTACTTCAGAACAATTCAATTCCAAAACGATAAAATTCAGGTTTTTTGATTTTTTTAAATGAGAATTTTTTTCGCGAAAGTTTATAAAATGTATTTACTTCAAAAAGATCGAGAATTTTTTTTAACGCCTTGTACAAATGTTTTTAATTCCAAAACAATTTTTAAAAATTTTCGTACCAAAAAATTCATTTTTTTCATTCCAACCATAATTTTTTTTTCATTCCATCAAGTTCTTTCTTTTTCATTCCAAGAAATGGGATTTTTTTCCAAAAAAAATTTCTTTCCCCCTCGAAAAAAAAACCGCCAAAAAAATTATTTTTTTCTTCAGAGAATTCGCAATATTTTATACATTTTTTTTTTTTTTTTTTAAAGAAAATGCAACAGTTTGAAAAAATATTTTAAGCGAATTTGCAATTTTTCCCGGTTATTATTATCAAAAATTCATGACTTTCCTTGACCTTCTATGACTTTCATGACCCATTTTCAATTTTTATGACCTTTTTCGTGACTTTCCATGATTTTAATTACCTTTAGGTACCTTGGTATTTTTTGGAAATTTTTCACATAGTTCTTCTCCAGGGAATTTATCTATTTATGATATTTTTTCGATTAGCGTTTTTTTTTTTCAACTTGATAAAATCATACTTAGCAGAATTTTCTTCTCTTTTTTTACTCACACAAACAATTTTTATCATTTTCTTTCAATAAATTTATTCGAGTAAATATTTTTTTCGATTTTTATTTTGATAAATTAACCATTGTTTTGAAAAATTTCTTCAAGAAATACTCATTCAAAAAATTTCTATTAAAAAATTTTTTTTTTGATAATTTTTTCAATTTTTTTTTAATTGAGCATCTTTTCTTCATTCAAGTTCTAATGTCAAATAGCAATCACATACCACTTTTTTTAAATCGAAAATTTGAATAAAAACCCCAAAAGAGGCAAGTGAAAAGACGAAAAATTGATCATAATGAATAAGGAATAGATAAATGAAAAAATTGGCATTTGGCAGCTTTCGACTTCGTCTTCCGAGCACCAAGAGTGAAAATTTTATGATAGAGAAACTATTGTTCATGCTCATTTCACCTTAAGCTGAGTAAATTCATCTGCCGCAAAATGTTGCGTACAATTTAATTCCACCTGAAGAAGACACCACAAATGATGTCGAAATTGGATTCAGAAACACAACGACGATCAATCTGGAGAAGATTAGAATCTATCAGAGACAGGACAGACTTGACCATATTGATGGCACTGGAGGTAAGTATTTTCGACGTTCAATTTGGATCTTACAGAAATGATAATGCTACATCAATCATGAAACTAACACCATAACCTACACGCTAAGTCAATTTGCAACCAAGGATCAGAGAACTGTAAATAACAATCTACGAATAATTATACATTTTCATTCGATATTATTTCATTTTTTTTTTCAAACAGAGAAAATAGGAACGAAAAAAAAACTGAAATCGGTAGATATAAAAAAAATAGCGATGATTTGGATTACACACCACGGCACGTATAACTATACGATGAGTAGGTACTATACGTATTACTCGTGAAGTTAATTTTAGCATCAGAGAGAAAAAATATATGAAATAAATACTCTGGTGGAAAAACGCAGCCAATATTGAAGAGAAAATATCGCAAGATTTTTGCCACTATCGTTTTAACGTAATTTATATTCGATTTAAAAAGTTTTTTCCCTTTATAATTTTTTTTCATCGTTGGATGCTTCAACTTATAGTATAACGCTTTTATCGTCGTGTTTTTCTCTCTCATATCGCGTTATTGTATACGCTGTGATCATATCGGCGTAAAATTTCCGCGTCAAATTGAAAATTGAAATGTTTTCAATCAAAAGTTATATGAGTAAGTGTTTTTAGTGAGTATAAGCTTATCGTACAATTTATACAAATACATGCTCGATCTTATATTGTACTACAACTTATCTTGACAAGAGGTCGAAAAGGAACAGAAAAATAGCTAATTTTTTACAAGTCTTTTTTTCCAAGTTGATTTTATTGTTGTCGATGGAAATATTTTCAAATTGATTTTGAAAATTATTTAGTGTGCTTTACCAAGTTGTCTACCAAATTTTGAAAGCTGAAATTCGCGACTTTTAGCGACTTTTCGCGACCTCTTTCGGGATTTTTTCGTGATATTTTTCTCTTGTAATGTGATTTGAATTCCCGAATTCTACATTAACCTCTTTAATACAATTCTTCATGAGTATTAGGGTTGTTAACAAAAGTCAGAATATCAACCTTAGGGTCTTCAAAAAAATAAAATTTGTGCTTCGGATGGGAAGGGAGGGGGGGGGGGGGGTTGAAAAGATATTTCCCGGTGATTCATTTTTTACACTATAACATTCAAAACGTTTAGAATTATGAAGTTTTGTTTCGCTTTGACTTCTGACCTATGAGGTTCCTATGTATAGTTCATTTTCTAAATTTAAAAAACAGAGACGTAACGAAGCTACTCAAATTTTCCCATCTTTCTTCCAAATTTTTTTAATTTAATGTGTGACAAATTGACAACAGTTTTTTAAAGCTAACATTAAGATTAGGATAGACAGATTTCAAATCCCCCTACATTGAAAATTTGGGGAAAATGTAATTTTCAATGGAAAATAAAATTGTTCAATTTCTTCACAAATTAAAAAAAAAATGATTTTTGTTTGGATTGAAAACCAGAGGAATATCTACTCATGTTGCCCGAGCGAAGCGAAGGCAAAATTTTTTGAAAAAATTGCAATTTTTAAAAGAGAAAACAGGCATTTTTTTGCAAAAATTTTCAAAACATGACAATTTTTGGAGTATAAATAAACATAAAAGTAGCATATTGCCCGAGCGAAGCGAGGGCGGAAATTTTGAAAAAATTGGAACTTTGAAATAAATAAATAATGCATTTTTAGCATAAATTTGAAGATTTTCAAAAAGATGAAGTTTTGGAGAAATTAGGAAAAAATTCGCGACTTCAATGATTTTTTTGGCAAATTTCGCGACCTTTTCGCGACTTTCGCGACCAACTTTTGAATTCACGACTTTTTCGCGACTTTTCGCGATGATAGACACCTTGTTTACTCGGTCAATTCACCATCGTGTTTTTCAGAATCAGCATAGTTACGAAATTTGCTTACGTAAATCGAAGCACAGACGATATTTACTTAGGCTTTTGTTTTTCTTCCAAGAATGATGGCGATGTAAACAAGTTATTCTACAAAGTTTATAAATGCTTTTACAAAATTCCACACGTATCTTTTTCATATAACGATATAAAATCACCCTGCTCTAAAATCTAATTTAAATAAGTGTCAGAAATTTTTTTTATACCGAAGCATCGAATTCAATGTTTAAATTTAAAATCGATTCGAAATTGGAATTCAAGTTAGACGATGAGTATTTTTTATTGAGACGTGTATAATATTGACGTGATATTAAACCATTTGGTAGTCACAATAAGTCGAAGATCCAATCAATTTTCAAAATAAACAAACCAAAATTTTTAGAGTAGTGCATAGAAGAAATTAATGAATTCCAAAAAATGTAAGAATAGTAGATTTCCCATTATCCGAACTAATTGGGGAATTAGGTTATTCGGATAACTGAAAATTCGGATAATAAATACAGGTTCTATATTGTTATTAAAAAAATCATTTTGTAACCAAAAAAATTGTTCACATCTATTTGAAACAATTTTCGAATTTTTTCAGATTTTTTCTTTCAAAAATACGTACCAAAAAAATAAATGCTACATGGATAACATGTAGGCATTTATTTTTTGGCCTCCAAAAAAAATTCAATTTTTTTTTTATTGTTATTGTTTTGCAGAGTAAAAATATAATCAATGAACATGCTACGACATTTCACCGAAAAACCCTTCGAAAATCGAACAACTCCTTGTAAAAAAAAAAAATTTTAAAAACATATATTTACCTTTCAATACTAAACAACTCAAACAAAACATCCCAAAACGACACGCGATTTTCGATAGAAAAAAAAGACATTGCTCGCTTCCAATATTAACCTGTTGTTTCTCATGTGTACGTAGTAATTCGCATCGAAGACTTATTAAATACCAAAATAAAAGGAAAAGAAAAAGAAAAACTCACTCAAATTGTGATAAAATTCCAACGAAAATACTTCCTATCCAAAAAATACAGAATATTTGACCAAAACCGCGCAAAATTCAACCGAAATTTATAATCCCTTCAAGTTCCAACGTGGAAATAATTCTTCGAATATGAACGCGTAAATACGTGCGAGAATACGAAAAATTCGAAACGAAACCGACGAGCACGACACTTTTGGAACGGTTCTAGTTAAACCATCGTACGTATCATACTGGCGTACAGATAAAAACTCGAAAGCTTCCAAGTATCAAAGGTTGAGAAAATTCGTGTAATCGGCTACAATGATACCTACTAGGACGACGACGCCGGAGGCAGCGGCGGCGGCGCGCGCATTCGGGACACCAAACGTGAGATTTTTATCTGCGTCCACCTATCGTATTGGTATAATAGTAATTATTATCGTTGGAAAATTCCAAATCCGAACTATACAAACCTACATTTCACAAATGTGAACATACATAAACGTGCAATATCGAACATATCTGCAGTTCTGTACTGGCAATTCGAATGTTGTAGTGTGGTAAGGGTATCTATATTTATCTCTGAGGCATGATTTTTCGAGACAAGAAATCGCCTGATTACATTATACGTAGCTGTTCTGTAAGTGTAATTGTCCAAAAAATTCAAAAAAATATTTATATTTTTGAATTTGATATGATTTGTACGCTCAGAATTATAAGAACCCACATTTTTCCCCAACTGAATTTTAAGCGGTGCCTGTAGTCTATAGCCTTTCATTTTGAAAATAATTGGTGATTTTTCAAACAAAATTCTTAAACATTCGTCTCTGAGCAAAATTTAAGAATTTATTTTACAATAAATTTAAAAAACATCTAAACACATGTATGTAAATGTATCTACATTTTAAATTGTGTTTTTTTCAGTTTTCAAAATTTGAAACGATTTTCATAAATTTGTCTATTATCTAACATTTCAATGTACAGGCATGATATTTCAATTTCAAAACCATTTTTAGTGACTTTAATAATTTTTCAAAAAGGAAAAATATTAACCCAAATTTACAAGAAAAGTAAGCTTAGTGATCAAAATTTCAAATTACTCTTTTCCTAAAAATCGTCCATTTTTTATACCTAAGAGAAAATAATTATTATAAAATTTCCTTGGAAAAAGTTCAAAAGATCTGTCAGAAAAATGTGAAAAAAGAATCACAAAATATCGTTTATTTTTTTTCAAGTAAATATTTCAAGATTTACTCGCAAAAATACAAAAATTCTATCGAAAAATCCACTAAAAATGATTCTTTAAAAGAAAGTAAGTAAGTATTTCAAAATTTTTCTGACTTTTTTTGAAATAATTTTCTTTCAAAAAAAAATTTTAGGAAAATATCTGATAAAATTTCAAAAATTATATTTTAATAGGACTTTTGAATTTTTTCAGAAAGATTGTAAGTTGAAAAAAAATAGTTTGGAAAATTTTTTGCGAAAGTTAAAGAATACATTTTGATGAAATTATTTTGAATTTTTTCAAGAAAATTTTGAAATACTAATTTCCTTTAAAAAAAAAAGTTTAAGATGATTTTTTGTGAACTGAAAAAGAGTTGTTTGAAATACATTAGGTACCTACCTATTTCCTATCAAATTTGTTTTGGAGGGGTTTGCGGAAGTTGTTTTTAAAAAAAATTGTTTGAATTTTTGATTTTTTTTTTTCTTTTTTTTTCAGAAAAAATGTGGAGAATTTCCTATTTAAAATTTGTTTAGAAGATTTTTACTACTTTTTTAAAAACATTTTTGATGTATTACAACGTGAAATTGTTTTTCACACGTTCGCACCTCATGGTGTATGATAGTTCTTTAGCAAACCAAAACGTTCAATGTACACCTTTTTTCATTAAAATGATTATTTTTTCCAAAGATGTTGAAAAAAAAAACGATATTTCAAAAAGAAAAATGACGTTTTGAACAAAATTATAACAAAAATTGATCGAGTCAAGATGACGTGAAAAAACGAAATCCCAGTAAAGGTAACTCGCAGATCAGATTGAATGTTTTTTGCAAAGGCCCAATAATTTTTATGACACTTAATTTAGCGATTTCTTTAAATGCTACTCATCAAGTGGAAATAAAAAGAGACACTTTTTCCAATAAAATCACAAAAACATTCTTCGGTTGTTTTTTCTTTAGCAAATTATTGTTTCAACAAGAATCATATTCAAATTAGAGTTCTAAAAATACATTTACGTATTTAAGTACACAACCTACTAAGTAAATGCCCAAAATCATACAAACTGAATTTAATTAATATTATTTAAAAAATTACATAATTTACAACATTTTGTAGCAAAAAATAAATCTTTGAGAAAGGAATGCTGTATTTTTGCTAAATACATCAAGTATTTTAAAAATTGTACTAATTTGCGAAAAATTACAAAAATTCGACATTGTTTGATAAATTTTTGCAGAGCAAAATGTTTCCGTCAGATCTATAGATGTTTTTTCTTAGAAAGAAGGTCATAATTGAAACGGCACATAATTGGAAATTTTTCTAGAAAGCAAACTTCGAAAATTTTATTCAAAATCTATTCTTTGAAGTAAATTGTTATAGTTTTCAAATGATAACCTATTCTAAGAATTTTCTCCAAATCACGACTTCTAGAATCTCTGAAATAAGGATAAGGAATAACTCATTTTCAAAAAAATATTCTCAAAATGTATTGTGAAAGTGGATGAGAAAAGGGACCTATGTGCCAATTTTTTGGTAATGAATGTTTTAAACTTTGCAAGTCTGTATCTCCGTAATGCAATAACTGATAACTTTGAAACTTTGTACAATCATTGAGGGGTCCTAGTGATGGAATATTAATTTCCTCATAATTTTTACCTCTCTTCTTTATGGCCTATTTCATAAAAAGAGGCGATTTTGAGCAAAATCAGGGTTGTCGAAACTAAAAAAAAAAAAAAAAAAAAAAAAAATGCCAAAAAATATTTTCAACCATGCTGATTACGAATATCATACTCATAATGTCAATTTTTTGTGTTTCATGACGTTCTCGACAATTTTTAACAAAAAAAAAATGATAATAAAAAAATAAAACATAAAATTTTCTTACAATTTTTTTTTTAAACTTTGGGTTAGTCTTACCCTCTGGGAGGCTGAATATCGTTCCTAAGACCATAAAACCATAGCCATTTTGAATCGAAATTTTTTTTAAAAATTAAAAAAATTGATTTTTGATTTTTATTGATTTTGAGTAAGTCTTGTCTTGTGGAAGGCTGAATATTGCTCCTAAGACCATGAAACCATTTTAAAATGAAAGTACAGGTCAAAATCGACCAAAAATAGTCGCAAACCAAAATCGATTTTTTGGCGCTTAGGTCCTTTTTCTCATCCACACTTACAATTTTTTTTAAATTTACTGTCCCAATTTTTTTCTCAAAAAATTCTTGTACTTTAAAAACAAAAATAATTTTATCCAAATTATGTTTAAAAACAGAATTTATAAACGTTCAAGTATCTACTACCTATCTACTTCAAAAAAAAAAAGAAGTACCTAGGTATACAAAAATTTTTGTTAAACTTAGAATTTTCATTTTATCGAAATAGAAAATATAAAAAAAAAATCACAAGTAAAGAAAATAGAAGACAAGACAGAGAAAATCAATCTGCACACAAATTCAAGCTCATTTCGAAGAAGCCCAAATCAACAACAAAATTGCCTTTGGGCAAATTTCAGTTCTCGTCTAATTCCTTCAAAACCAAACATAGACCACAAGTTCATACGTTCTGTTTCATAACTAAGCTTCATCAATCTAGTAGGAAAAAAACACACGAGTACTAGACGTTCTCAGGAGTGTGGCGTTCGCATTTTCCAAGTGAGGGAAAACTTTAAAAATGTGCATGTTTAGAACTCGAAATTGATAACTTTTGCAATTTTTGGCCTTTTTAAAGCTATCAAATTTTTATTTAGGGATGATTATTTGAAATTTTGAAAAAAATTCTCGTGACTTTTCATAAAAAATTGTCGATTTGTCATTTTATTATTATTACTAAAAAATTTGCCAACTTTTATACTTTCCAATCTTATTAGGGGACAGGGGCAGTGTTCCCCTGGCCTGAATTTCAGCTTCGTTACGCCTCTGCATGTTCTTTTAAATCAAATTCAGTATAAATCAAGACGACCTTCGTTTAAAAATTTTCGAAAAATATCAAGTACACAAACACCTAAAAACGAATAAAAAAAAATTAAAAAACACCTCCCCCCTCTTCCAGCGATTTCTCACGTTCTATAATTATCTCGGTTCGAATTCATCATAGCCGTCGCCACCTTCTAAAATTGGAATTCGTTTATAATAACGAAAAGTTTTCATTTCGCCTCGATAAAATATGAAACGCTTTTTAAATTCGAACGTATTTAAGCTTATAATCGGCTTTAAAGTTACTGCTGTTGGGGGAAAAAATATGCTATAGAAGCGAACAGAGCTGGCGACGAAGGCGGGGGAAAATAATGTTAAAAATCATTCGGAAAAAAGCAAAATAATCTCCTTTCGTGTTTGCTGTTTCGTAAAATGGTTCAAAACGCGATAATTTGACGAGCGAGAGAGAAAGCGAGACGAAGAGAACGAGAGACGAAACGCTTTAGAAAAAAAATATATATATAAGGCGAAAAAGGCAAGGCGGCCAAAGATCTACTAGATTGACTCCATCCATACGCGCTAAGTACGCTTATCAAAAAATTATTAGAGCGTACGAAATTTTGGTATATAACATTTCAACTGTTATTATTGTCAAAGAGCGAAGACCGGAGGGGGAGGGAGGCAGAGAAATGGAAAAAGTTGGAAGAAGTATAAATAAAAATAAAAGAAGCGAGAAGTAATAAAATGAGTATTTTTCGTTGAATAGAAAGAAAATATTTTAGTAAAAGTATTACTACGATAAGAAGAAGAAGAAAGATGAAGAAGCGGAGCTGGAAAAAAAGAGCATTTCTTGTTTTCATCACCGAAGACGCGACTATACGTACTCTTTTGAAAAGAGACACATTTTAAAGATCCTTCTTTCAAATACACAAGTTTTTTGATTACGTTTTTATCTAGCTAACAGACTCCAAAACTCACCACTCTTTCTTACCTTTCCGCCTTCGTTGTCGTCACCCCCTCCCTACGCCAGCTCACCTAGACTTTTCGCCTTCGTTATAATAAGTTTTTTCAGTCGCGGTAAGCAATTAGATAAACGAGTTTTAATATTCAAAACTTTTTTCTCTCCTATCACTGCGATCTTCTCATCTTGGCTCGAATTAAACGCCAAATTGGGACCTTTAAATTGCAATAGGTACCTATCTCTGCGTTTTCCAACGGGGCGATTGAATTATTACAAGGAGAGGGGGGAGCGGGAGGGGGCTAGCCGCTTGCAAGCTTTCCGTTGTTAGCATAATTTCCACGTTTAAAGAGATTCTTATTCGAGTACACGATTAAACCGACGGTGAAAAAAGCTCGAGAAAATAAAACTAAATAACTTGTAGCGTTTTCTAGCGAGAGCAGGTTTTGCGGCATCGTTGTCGACACACCTTACCAAGGTGGCGACCATCTCATAATTCAACTGCTGCAAGAAAACGTGTACATTGTACACCGATAACGTCCCGAAAGCCGCGAGAACTTCTTTTCGCCTGTCACGTATACCATAAATTTTTCTCACCGTTGGAGCGTTAAGCGGAGAAAATGAAATTTTCATTCCTATACGATCGTGGCTTAGCTTTGAAGCGCCTTACGCCACGTTCCTTCTCCCCTCCTCTACATTATCGGTGGCATTCGCGATGTGGGTCTTCAATGATCTAGATTGTCTGCTAAGGCTTTATTCCAACATTAAACGCCCCAAATAGGTTTGGATTTCGAATGGGGAAAAAAATTCTGCGAATGGAATAACGATTAGATTGCAGTAAAATCGTAAAGAAATTCAACTGCTGGTTCGCGAGTAAGGAAGGGTACGGCGTAAATGAAGGCGCGAACGCGCGAGAGCGAAATTAATTCGAATGAATTTTTTACTCTGGTATACTTTATACAATGGTGCGAAGAAAGAAAAAGCAGAACCGAACGTAAGTTTCCTTCTTCGCGAAAACTCGCAACAAGATTCTTCTAATTGATTTGGAAATATTACACAAATAAGAAACCGATCGTTATCCGGCAACGAAAAATAATTAAAAGTTTTCGAGGTTTAATTGGCTTGGAAATAAATGGCGCTGGTTATACGAGGCGATGTTACCACCGCGCCATGAATATTGAAATGAATTTTACCATCTAGATAAATTATTTAAATTATTCGAAATTTCGACAAATCTTTCGCACAGCATTGTGAGAACAAATTGCCAATTTTTTTTCCAACAATTTCTTGAAAACTTTTAATAAAACGTAAGTTTTTTTTATGTATTATTCCACTTGTTGTGTTCGAGGAACTGTACTGATAGAATTTCGGTGTTTCGTAGCGGATGTAGTTCCTTCCGCAGGTGAATAAGCAACCCATAAGGAACAAAAAATATTATTCATGGTGTCTACTTGGAGATTTTTTTTTCAAAAAGTAAAAATCACTACTTTTTTACTACCTTTTTTCAATACTACCCACAAAATTTTCAGATCCCCTCCCCCACAAAAATTACAGAAAACTGAGGACCCCATTTTTGGAGTGAAAAAATCAATTAATTTTTGTAAATATAAAAATACCTACCTTACCTATATGTTTTTTAAAATATTTTTTTGAAACAAAAAACTCATATTATTTCTAGAGAAAAAAAAATCAATTTTTGCAAGGAAAATCGCAATTTTCGGTATAGATTCATTTTCTTTAGAAATTCTGCACTTCCTAGAAGTAAAAAATTTCACAATTTTTGAAAAAAGCCCTGCAACTTTTTTTTTTTTTTTAATTTAAATTTTTTTTTTTTTTTTTTTTGAAACAAAAAATTAAATATTTTTAGATTTTTAGAGAGGAAAAATCATGTTTTTGGGGAAAATTTTAATTTTCAGTTTTAGATATCATTTTTATTGCTACTAATTTGTTTAGAAAAATCTCTAATTTTTCTTGGGTTAAAAAAAAAATTCGGATAAAAAAAACAATTTATTTCCAAGAGAAAAATTTCTCAATTTTGGCAGGAAGGAGAGGGTAGAAAATTTCAATTTTAAAGAAAGAACCTAAATATTTTAAAATACCTACCTACTCAATTTTTTTGAGAATTTTTTCACTTTTTTGGGAGTGAAAATGTTTCTCAATTTTTCTGGGCATAAAACACCAGCCTGTTTTTAAATTATTTATTTTTTTTTTTAGAGAAAAAAAAACATACACGTTTCGGGAAAATATTTCTCATTTTTTTAGAAAAAAATCCTTTCAATTCTTTTGAAGAAAAAATAGAAAATTTTTCAAATATCAGGAAAAACTATAATAAATTTTTCAAATACGACCCTTTATAATATTTAATGTGAGCCCCCTGGCAAAACTCTGTACTCGTGGCAAAGTGCTCCTTGTTCCCCCTCTCGACGGGCCTGACTACATCAGCTACGAAACACCTTATTTAAAGTGGACGAGTATATCTGCCTGTAGTAGTAAGAAAAATTCGACCGTATTTTTTCTAAACCAAAAATCGAATGCTACAAAATAAATATTTTATCATTAGTCTCAAAAATGAAAAATTCTTTCAAAGATGTTCAAGAGTCGAAGCCTGTGTACTAGGGTGGCCCTTATTTTTCGAATTTTGGAAATGTTGTCTGGACGGGGGGTCAATTGGTGACATATTGGTAGAAAATAATTCCCTATTTTTTATTTTTCCTCTAACTGAATTTTAAGCCGTTTCTCAGGAGCCCCCAAATTTGAAAAAATCAAAAAAATAGAAAAAATAGAACATTTTGAAAATTTTTGAAATTTTTTAGCAAAATGGTCATAGGGATGGTATTTCTATAAGACAAGCCCATTTTCGATGATTTCTTATCTTTACCCCCCCCCCTTTTCATGGGACATAAAAAACGTCATTTTTTACGTTTTTTAAAAAATTTGAAAAAATGGCTACAAATTTAAAAAAAATAATAATAATTTAATAAAATGGTTTCAACATACATGTTATCACCCAAAAAGGTCATTTACGGTGATTTTTCACCACTGCCGTATCAGTGAGAATTTTTCAAAAACTATCAAAAATTGAAAAAAATGAGGTTCCCAAAAATGAAGGTAAGGATGAAAAATCGCTGTAAATTACCTTTTTGGGTGATAACATGTATGCTAAAAACATTTTATTCAAAAAAAAAATGTTTCTTTAATTTTTAGTCATTTTTTTCAATTTTTTTAAAAAACGTAAAAAATTACGTATTTTTTATGTCCCATGAAAAGGGGGGTAAAGATAAGAAATCATCGAAAATGGTCTTGTCTTATAGAAATACCATCCCTATGACCATTTTGCTAAAAAAATTTCAAAATGTTCTATTTTTTCTTTTTTTTTGATTTTTTCAAATTTGGGGCCCCTGAGAAACGGCTTAAAATTCAGTTAGAGGAAAAATAAAAAATAGGGAATTATTTTCTACCAATATGTCACCAATTGACCCCCCGTCCCGACAACATTTCCAAAATTCGAAAAATAAGGGCCACCCTACTGTGTACTCAGTCAAACTATTTCGTCGAAGCATCCGCACATACTCAAGTAAGGTCTTCTCTTCAATCTTTAATTCTGTCCTTATTCCCAAAACGTCCTTTGTCCACAAGAAATATGTCATTAGTTTGAACAAAAACAAAACAAAACAAACCATCACTTCGTAGTTTGACAAAATGACAAGTCCAGTGGCAAAGGCAACGCGGAACCTTAAAAAATGACACCTTAGCGACATGAAAGAGTATAAGAGTCGTAGAAACGTAGTCTCTGAAGCAATTAGTAGGTGTGGGGAAGAGGGAAGCGCACTGGACTAAACCAAGTGTCAAGGTAAACCTTTAATAAAATACTGCCATATTCTTTTTTTCATTTTTCTTTTACCACGTAAAATATGTTTTTTAAAATTGAAATGACGTTTTTTGAAACATCATTCAAGTAAAAGGAAGATGAAAGTTGGAGTTTTTCAATCGTTCATATCCTAAGATCCATTTGTAGTATCGTGGGAGAAGCAAAATTAAAAATTGATAAGTCGAGCATAAAATTGTAGAAATTTCAATAATTAGGTATCAAATTCAAAAATCCTAAAAATTTAAAAATCAAAAAATTAAATAATTATGTAACTTGACATATGGGAGGAAAAGCTTAAAAACTTTTGAAATCTACTAACTTTTTAAAAAATATGACAAGTTCAAAACATTTCATTTCTTATTTTGGAATCTCAGGTACAATTTTGTCAAAAATTGACATGAAATTTTGGAAATTCCGAAAATTATCATTATTGTAGTTTTGAAAATTTTGAATAATCCGACACAATAAAATTTTAAAAATTATTTTAGAAGTCTAACAACGTTTTAAGAATTGATACCTTACTTCAAAAAAAAAAAAAAAAAAAAAAAAATGGAAAATAGGCAACTACTTAAAATTTGTAGGTGATTTTTTATTGCTTTAAAAATTTCTTTTTTTAGAATGTTAGTAATCATTTAGTTAAAAATTGACAAATTTTTTTTAGAAATTCAAAAAATTGTCAGATTATATAGGCACATTTCTGAAAATTTAAAAATTATCTTAAAACAAATTTTAAAAATGGTTAAACTCGAAAAAATTGACAAATTTTTGAAAACAGATCACTTTACAACAAAAAAAAACCTTTTCTTTCTATTGCTATGTGAAAATCTATTTTTCTGAATAGGCTTTCGCATGCACCATTATCGAAGCTTATTGCGACTTTGTAAATAATAGGTACGTTGGTAAAAATTTGATACCTAATTAAATTTCAGTAATTTCAAAAATTCGAAAATTCTGAAAATTTACAAAGCAAAGTTTCGAAAACTCTAAACCTTGAACAAAATGAAAATTTTTTATCAACTTTCAAAAGAGTAAAAATTTCTAATAACGCAGAATCTCTTCTACTGTTTCATTGAAATCCACACCCACGCAGAATGTAAACAAACCAGCAAATAAGAGGAGTATCTCGAATCACACCATATAATGTAGGTATCACAACAAACACTTCGTTCTCTTCGCTTCTATATACAACCCTTGAAATCCCTTTCATCTCGATTATTTCATTCGACTTTCAAATAGAAAACATTATCAAAACTAGATATCACTTCATAACGATACCCATACAACAAACATGGTATCGGCCGAAACCGAGAAAATTAAGAGGAAATCGTTCCAAGATAACATAAAGCTTTCGCCACATTTTCTTAAAAGGTTAATAAGAAGGTCATAATATGGAAGTCACCGCAATATCAACCTCGTGCACTTCGAACAAGGCCGACGAGGGGCTGGGCACGGTCCATTCTTGGCGTTTGTAAATCTACAGTAGGTACTTTCGATAAGGGTTGAATTTCCTGCGGGAGTATTGACAGATAACATCGTCATCGGTTTAGATTTTCTCTTCCATATAATAATACTCTTGTCATCAACGCGCGAACAGTTTTCTCTCGAAATCATTACTTTGTGGCTTTGTATATTGAAGATAAAATACCGGAAACCAGAGAAACTTGAAAGTACGTACACTTACACTTTCCATAGTACATAGAAACGAGTATACACAACACATTCATGGGTGCAATTTTTTCTCTAGAACCGTTGACGAAACAGGAAAAAAAATCTCTAACGTAATCTTTTAATAATAAAAATATTTTCAGTAGTTTTTTCGACGAAAAAGATGCATAAGTACGAAAAACATACCAGAAAAAATCTTCTCTTCGTATAGAGAAAATATTCAAAATGAAAGGACGAATTCCTACCTACTCCTAGTTGGTAGCGAAAAAAAAGAAAAAAAAATGAGAAGCTTCGAAAAGAAAACTACTAGTTTGGATAAAATCATCTCTTCAAAGGTTTCCAAAACAATTCCGTACATTGCTCTCTTTCGATTTGTGTCCATAGCCTTGATTTTTGAATATCATTAACTTTCGCTATTCGGTTGGAAAAAAAGAAATAGTTCTATTTTTTTAGGTACGAAAATAACACCAACCACAACTCGCAATTTTCTAATTTAAAATTTAAAAATTCATATTCTACACGGAAAGAAACAAATAGGAGAAATTTATAAAATGAAACTTCTTCCATTGCCTTCTAAAGGAGCGAGAAAAAAAATCAAGAAACTACTCGTAGGTACAAATACAAAATACTCCAACCAATTTACCAATCTGATTAAAAAGTACGGTAGTACGGTGATAAAGCCGAGAGCGAGCTAAACTAAATTAGACGAGTTTCAAAAAACGATTATGCTCGGTAATAACCGACAATCTGCGGCAGAGAAAGACGTTCGCGCTCGAGTTGATTAATAAAGGCATTTATTACAACTGTTTATAAAAATTGTTGTCTTAGTATGAAATATTTGGTGTGTCTTTAATTTGGCAAGAAAGTTTTAATCGAGTTAAAGTCTCAGTGTTCTATACCTTTAAAATGTCGTACTCGCACTATACGCGAGTGTTGTGATGATACAGCGAACAACAGGCGAACTGGTGAAGAGGGAGCCTTTAATCGAATTAAAGTAACAAACACAGTTTTAGGTTACGTAAAGTTTGGGTCGAACTTTTACCGGCATCAGATTGTACCCGTGTATACGAGTACATGATGACGATGTCTGTTTTATATCGGTATTTAAGATTAACTAAACCGAATGCCTCACACAGCAGAGCACTATACAGGGTGTCCAGTGAGTAGTCTGCCAAATTTGAAAATTGGATGCCACTGAGTACGACTGACGAAAAACTTATGTACACATATGGCCTAACTTTGAAAATGAAGGAGCTACAAAGCTTCGAAAATCGGTATTTCACCTCCTCCCCTCCCCCCCCAGAAACATCAGTTGGAAACACTATGTTCAAAAAGTTTTTCAACACCGGTAGTGAATAGCTTTTTGAAAAACAAAAAAGTTGTAATCACATTGGGATGTCTATCTTTGAAATTGAAGGAAACATCGCAACATGAAATTCTTGTTAAAAATATTGCCTACCTAAGTTCAGAACGGTGCACTGGTGATACAGAGAAACACGAGTGGATCGCCGTAGAACTGTTTTTTTTTTTTTTTTTTTTTGGCACCGTCGTCAATTTTATTGAGTCCGATTACTATTAGATACTTGATATTCAAAATTAGAGGGGAGGGAGGGGTCAAATCGAAAATTTTTGTATGTACCAAAATTATTCCTAGGACTTCAAGCTACAACATCTCTTGCTTGAATTTTTTTTAATTGGACCCTTACCTTCGTCAAATTTTAATAATATAATTAAGTATTTAAGTCATATAAGTGGAATTGGAGGGGAGGGAGGGGTCCAATCTAAATTTTTGTGATGAACAAAACTATTTCTACGGTCTCAATCTACAACTTTTGTTTGAAAAATTTTTCAATTGAACCCCTCTCCAATTTTTAAAAAGTATCTACCTGATGGTACGTAAAATCGGAGGAGAGGGAGGGATCTAATCGAAGTTTTAATAACATCCAAAATTATTCTTAGGATCTTGATTTACCAACTTCTATTTGAAATTTTTTTGAATTTAAAAATATTTTTTTGATCTAAGCATACCTATTTTCCTCATGTCATGTCACACACTTTCATTTTTATATGAATTTTTACAAATTTGCTTCAGAATTTTTTTCCAATATCCCACTCCTCTAATTTTTATTTTATCATTTTCAGAGTGTTATGCCAAATCGGTGGGGAGAGAGGGGACCAATTTAAAAAAATTTCGAACAAGAGTTGTAGCCTAAAGTCCTAGGAATAATTTTGGTTATTACAAAAATTTCGATTGGACCCTTCCCTCCCCGCCAATTTTGAATATCAAGTATCGATGTAGTATCGGACTGACAGCGAATTTTACAAGGGTACCAAAAAAAAAAAAACATAACTGCGGCGATCCACTCGTCAGAAAAACTGAAAATTTTTCTTTAAAAATCCAAAATCCACAAAATAGAATTTTTGGAGAGGAACAAAAACACTCATGTGAAGAAAGAGTTTGCCTATATTTGAAAATTAAGGCGCTACGGAGGCTTAAACTCGGACAACACCACTTTTAGCCCCTTCATTTTCAAAGATCAACAAATTTTTTACACTGATACTACGAGTATATTTTTCTACACTATTTTCAAAAAGTTAGGTACACTTGTTTGATGCATTGTCTTAACGAAATTTTCAAAAATTTTGTAAACCACTGCCCCCTTCGAAATCAAGATAGGCACCATGAGTGCATCAATTTTTTTGTCAGTGGTACACGGTTATATCCAAAATTTCAAGTTTAACAGAGCACTCGTCGGACACCCTGTATATAGGCATCCCTAATACACATACAAGGTGTCCCATCCAAACTAACATTTCACCTTCAAGTCGCTTATTATAAGTTTTGGCGAGAAAATTTACGACTTTTTGAAAAATTTATCTCGCATTTACTGCTGTTGTGCTGTAATCAGTAATCACCCAACTAAAAACTTTGAATTCTCACAGCACTCTTGCAGAAACGAGCAAACGAAGTAAAAAATAATGGTAATCATTTCAGAAGGTCGCACAACAGAGGCAGGTGGGTAGAAATTTTACGATACTGTAGTAGATGGTCTCGTTATATTTGGAAATCAGATCAGGAATAAAGTACTTCTCATTATTGAAAATTTCACGGAAGATCGCCAAAGCGTATAATTGCAAATATTGCGAAATATTGCCTATTTACTTTACCCTCTTCTCGACATAAAATTATAACAGAACAAAAATAAGAATAAATCGAAAAACAAAAATTGCTTATTATATCATTCGAAATAGGTACCTATACTTTGTATCCTCAACGCGATTATAATAAATCAGACGACTGAGCCAAAATAAAATAACTGATCTATATTTTTATTCCATTCTAGCATTTAAATTATTACAGCAGTATATTATTCAAATTTTTAATCGAATGAAATAAATAAATGAACACTTCAATTTTTACGGGTCATTGGCCCGTTGTTTCTCATCCTTAATCAAGTTCAATTCTAATCAATTTATAGCTAAATTAGCGGTCAAGAGAGGAAGATGATAAGCTGCAAAAATAACGCAAAACCGCATTTCTTTTATTGATAAAATATTTCCCAACATTTCAAAACAAGCACATGATAAGGCGAACCAAAATTATATCAGTATGGCAGCTGTAAAAAAAAAAAAAAAACCAAAACCAAAAAAGAAAAAGAAAAAAAAGAAGACCTATCAATATAAGAAAACAAATTCCAAAGATGATACGTAATCGATATTCAACCCTATGTGTTTTGAAATAAATAAAATGGAATAATTTTATTCAACCAGATTTAGAAGATAAATTCATAATCAAACCGAAGTTGTCGAAGAAGATTCGATGAAATCAATCACTAAAATAAGAGTATTCGACTTGAAACGAAAGAAATATAGATGTACAAACATAAACAAACGTCATCAGTTTTTCACGAATTCAGACGAGTAAGAGTAAATGTTGAAGGTATAAACGATGAGTAAACTTAGTATATGTACATATATAAATTTCGTCGATTTAAAAATTCAAAGAGAAGCAAAACAGAATAATCGTGAAAGGCGCCTTTTTCGTCTTCTTTTGTTTTCATCGAACGATGAAAAAATAATGAAAAAATTTCTCCGAGCGGAACGCGCTCATCTCGACGCTTATACAAGCTGCCTACTATGGCAGATAGGTGTACGCGTAGCGTTAAGACAATAAAGAAATAGCATAGGCGAGAAAAAAATAATACGTAGGTAGGCTGGGGACCAGAGATGAAAACGGAGAAATGGCGTTAAAGTTAAAGGCTCACACATTAATCATAACTATAAACTTGATCGTCGAGTCGACGAAGTGTAAGGTGTGAGATGGAGCGTCGCTTCGCATCCTTTCTAACACAGGCATCGTCACATCTGAATACCTGCTATCGAAAATTCACAAGGTACGAGCTAAAAATGGTGAAGGAAAAGTCGCCTTAGAAGAGAGTGATACACAACCCACTTACAGAAAACAAAAGCTATACAGTTTTATTTTTTTCATGAGTTCATGAAAGTATAAGTAGGTAAATTAGGTAGGTATACACATTTAAAATTGTGAAAATTTGAAAATTTCGCTCGGGGCCATTTGACCTTCCTACCGCTCCAGAGCCTTTAAAAATTCGAAAAAAATCAAACATTAAATCAGAATTTTTTAAAATTGAAAAAAATTGAAATTTTCATTTTTCAATTGAAAAGTAGATACATAAAATTCAAAAATTTATTTAGTTTACAATTTGTTTAAATATATATTTTTCAAAATTTTGTTTCAACTAGAACTTTCTAAAAAAAATATATAAAGATAGATGTAAAATGTTTAAAAAAAAACAACATAATTCCAATTTGAAAGTTCAAAGTAGCTTACATGAAACAACAGATTTTTGGTCCCAAATTTTGTAGTTGATTTTTTAAAATATTTTGCAATTTTAAACAACTGATTTCGAGAAATTTATCGAATAGGTACAAACGTTAATTTTTAATTTGGAATTTTGAACCCTCCCCCCCCCCCCCCCCAATGTTTTAAAAAACAATTTTAAAAAATTTATTGAAAAAGTATTTTTTCAAATCTTTTTCTTACTTGAGTTTTTCAAAATCTTGTTCTAACACTCATTTTTCATTTTTTTTTTTTTTAAATATCGTTTCAACAACAATTTTCTAAAAAATTAAAAAATTGTAGTCTACCTTTTTATTTAATTTTTTTTTTGGAAAACATTTTCAAATTATTTCCCGCGAAAACGAAGAACGGATCGTCAAAAAAATCTTGACCAAACGAAAATTGTTGCGATCAACACTTCAAATTTTGTCAAAATCTTGACTCTTGTTGTAATAAAAAAAATAAACATGCAAAATGAAAAATTCAATTGTTTTGGTGGGAAAACTTTTCAAATGATGAATTTATTTCCAGTTGAAACGTCGAAACATTTTTAAAACCCCCACAAAAAATAAACCACATTGAAAACAAATAATTGCAATTTTGGAACACTTTTTTTTTTAAATTTCTGTTCAACCACTTTTTCAATTTTTTTCAAAATAATGATTAATTTTTTTTTTTTTGGAAAAGAAATTCTTTTTTTTTTAGAGAATAATCTTGAAAAACTTATCGAGAAAGGATTTTTCAAATTTTGTGATAATAACCCGTATGTTGAAAACGAACCATAAAAAATTTTGTTCAAACATGATTTTACCAAAATTCTTTCAAAAAAACCCGATGATATTATAATATTATATAAAAAAATGAAACCGTTTAATGAAGAAAATTATTTTGAATTTTTTGAGTTATGTACAAACTTAAAATTTTTAAAATCTTGTTCTAACCGCAATTTTCTATAGAAAAAAAATTGAACAAATTTTTTAGTGATTTTAGTTTTTAAGAAATCTTGTTCGAATTATGGAAACAAAAAATTCTGCTCCTTCGTGGAAAATTTTCGAAATTTCGGGCATAAAAATAAAACGAAAGGTTCGTATCTCGTGTGGAGCTGCAAATACTCGTATCTTAATTCTTAATCCGGAACGACGTAAATCGTCGAAATTTAAGTGTTTTAGGCATTAATTTCAAGCTAGTCTCAAACAAGCGTTTTCAAATCAAGCTTGACAATGATAAACATTTCAATTAAGCATAATCATACCTATCAAGATAACAAAATTGAAAATTTCGAATTTTATTCGAGAGCAAAGAATAAAGCGAATATCGAAATACACGTAATGCTACTGTAGCGTCTGCAGCGCTACGCATCACCCGGACCAGTTTCGCGTATGTTTACTTCTCTTACGTAAGCCAGTGAGCAGAACACTATTTAAGCTTAATCGCTATTTGTACTAATTAGTCTAAGCAAGAACATTTCGTCTGAATAAACTCGTACGTAAATATTAACCTCGTCGTGTTAGATCATTCGAACAGTCTCCTCTCCTTGCGCTCGTGGGTGTCCACTTGAGTGCGGAGTGTATTAGGTAGGACTTCTCTTCACCCTTCTTACCACCTACTACAGTGGTGACCCCCGACGTTCGCGTATAGTTCGTGTGCAGTTCGGATTTTCGCGAGTATTTCCGAATCGTGCCGCGCTCCTCCTTCTGACGCTGAAATTGCAATACGACAACCACGGCGACAGCCAAGCAGCCACAAGGAATCATATTACCAGCCTAGCCAAAGCGAATCTGAACCAGCAGTGTTACCCAAACCAAAGAATTTTATGCCTTTCGACCATATTGAATTTATCAAAATGACGGCAAACCAAGACAGCTCTGCAGAAACCCAAGCCGCATTATTCAAACTGGCCGTTAAAATTCCCCCGCTCGACAAATCCGATATAAAAGTTTGGTTCGGCATTCTCGAGGGTCAATACAAAAATGCAGGCATAAAAACAGAAGAAACGAAATATGACTATTTAATTGCAAATCTCACAGACCACGATGCCATAAGTGTAATTCGAGAACATATAATCAATAGACCAACTCAAAACGAATATACGATTGTTAAAAACGACCTAATTAAGGCATTTGAAGAATCCGAAGATGCAAAACTCGAAAAATTATTAAACGAACTACAATTAGGAGACAAAAAACCAACTACATTACTGAGAGAAATGAGAAAACTCGCAGGAAATAAACACGACGCATTTCTCAAACCTATATTTTTCCGCCACCTACCAGATGTAGTCAAACAAATACTCGAACTTTTACCCTCACCAAAACTTGACAACTCAGCAGAAGCAGCCGACAGAATGCTGAAGCATAATACCACTATAAACGCTATCCAAGATGCACCCAGTACAAGCGCGTCATCAAACAACACCGCTATGCTTAATTTGATCCAAAACCTAGCCAAAGAAATCGCCGACTTGAAACAAGGACAAATAAATTCAATCGAAACTTCGCCCCAACCCTTAAACCAGTTAAACGAATTGCTCCGCGAAATTAGAGATATTAAACTAAACATATCTGAATTGCGAGAGTCTCACGCACGTTCACGCTCGCCCTCCCCTGCCCGAGGCCGCTCTCGCAGCAGATCAGGATCAAGGAATTATGCCAGAGATGCGAGCAGGTACCCAACATGTTGGTACCATTACCGATTTGGGGACGAGGCATATCAATGCAGCCTGCCATGTAATTACAAGGATAAAAAAGAAAAAAACGTATAATTTCGTCGTTGTGCAAAGAGCTCAACGACGCCGTTCACTCGATTGGACCAACCAGACACCGCTTACAAATTCGAGACCAACAAACCGGACTTCTGTTCTTAATCGACACAGGTGCAGATATATCTGTAATTCCCCCAAGACTCTGCGACAAGAAAAATAAATCAGATCTACCATTGTATGCAGCCAATAATTCCAAAATTGATACCTATGGCAGCCGAACACTACACGTATCTTTGGGTTTTCGACGCGATTTTTCGTGGCCATTTACAATTGCAAATATTGAACAACCCATAATCGGTGCTGACTTCTTAGCAAAAAACAACTTATTGGTAGATTTAGCGAGAAAAAGGCTCATTGATGGCATCACACATCTTACATCTCAAGGCACAATCAACAAAAATTCCAAAGATAGTATTAAAATTCTAAACACCGACTTACACTATGCAGACATTCTGAAAGATTTCCCAGATATACTCAAAACACCATCATTTAACCAAAAACCAAAGCACACAGTCACGCATCGCATCACAACAACCGGCCCACCATGTCAAGCAAAAGCAAGAAGACTGGACCCAAACCGATTAAGATTCGCAATAAATGAATTTCGCATAATGTGTGAACAAGGCATCTGTCGCCCCTCAAAAAGTGAATGGTCCAGCCCCCTACACTTGGCGAAAAAAGGTTCATCTTGGCGACCAACTGGAGATTACAGAAAACTAAACTCAAAAACGAGAACAGATAGATACCCGGTTCCAAATATTCGAGACTTCAATATGCTCTTAGCTAGAAAGAAAATTTTTTCAAAAATTGACCTAGTTAAGGCATACCATCAAATCCCCGTACACGAAGATGACGTCCATAAAACCGCAATAATCACCCCATTTGGATTGTTCGAATTTACGGCGATGCCTTTTGGCTTGAAAAACGCCGCTGCGACATTCCAACGTTTCATACACGATATACTACAGGACCTAGATTTTTGCTATGCATACTTAGACGACATCCTAGTAGCATCCGATAACGAGGCTCAACATCGTCAACATTTGAGAATCTTGTTTACACGTCTACAAGATTATGGGCTAGTAATCAAACAAGAAAAATGCGTTTTTGGCTCAGATGAAGTCCCATTTCTTGGTTACTTGGTAGGTCAGCAAGGGATTACTCCCCTGCCCGAAAGGGTGGAGCGTATAAGAACCTACCCGAAGCCAAGAAACATCGTCGAATTAAAACGATATTTGGGCCTAATAAATTTCTACAGAGCGTGCCTGCCACACTCAGCTCAGACTCAGGCACCCCTCAACAACCTTACGCAAGGATCTAAAAAGAACGACAAACGACCCATAAAATGGACACCTGAAACGGAAGCCGCATTTGAACAAACCAAAAAAGAGTTATGCAACGCCGCACTCCTCTCCCATCCCGATCCTGACTTGGAACTTTCTCTCATGACTGACGCATCGGACACAGCTATGGGAGCCGTATTACAACAGAAACGTGGCAACCACTTTGAGCCCATCGCATTTTTTTCGAGGAAGTTTACGAAAACGCAAAGAAAATATTCGGCGTACGACCGAGAGTTACTTGCCTGCTACACAGGGATAAAATACTTCAGGCAGTATCTCGAAGGTCGTGATTTCATCTTATACACAGACCACAAACCTATCACATTTGCCGCTCAGCAGAATCCCGACAAGGCTACGCCAAGACAATTTCGACATTTGGATTATATTTTGCAGTTTACCAATAAAATCATACACGTATCCGGAAAAGAAAACTCGTCGGCCGATGCACTCTCACGGATTGAAACCATCAACGAAAACAACACACCATCCAACACATCACCAAATTCAAAAACAATAGAAAAAACTGAAATTGATTACGAAGAACTTTCCGAAGCACAAAAAACTGACGTAGAAATACAGAAAATTCTAAAATCCGAAAAATCAAAATTCAATCTCAAATGGATTAATATCCCATCCTCTTCCAAGAAAATACTATGTCACGTTTCCCCTACAAGTATACGTCCAATCCTACCTACTAAATTTCGACGTGCAGCTTTTCATTTATGTCATTCACTCTCTCATCCCGGAGAAAAAGCAACAACAAACTTAGTTAGAGACAGATACCTTTGGCCTGGCTTATACAAGGACATCAAGGAATGGGTCCGCACCTGTATACCCTGCCAAAGGGCAAAAGTCCACAGGCATACAAAAAGCCCTCTTTCCACGTTTGAAATTCCAAGCTCAAGATTCAAGCATCTGAATATTGACATTGTAGGCCCCTTACCGCAGTCGCAAGGCAACTCTTATTGCGTTACTATAATCGACAGGTTTTCGAGATGGCCAGAAGTGATCCCCACGTCCAATATGACAGCCGAAACTGTTGCAAACGCTGTTTTTACTAACTGGATCTCTCGTTACGGCGTTCCCGAGACAATAACAACTGATCAAGGCCGTCAGTTTGAATCTTCCCTCTTTGCTGAGCTCTGTAAATTAATGGGGATAAAGAAGATACGAACAACGGCATATCATCCCCAAAGCAACGGGAAAATTGAACGGTTCCACCTGACACTAAAAAACTCACTCAGGGCACACCTCACCGACCGATGGGTGGACAAACTTCCAATCGTATTGCTTGGCATCCGTAATTGCGTCATTTCAGACCTGAACGCTGCGCCCAGCAACCTAATGTTTGGCCAGTCACTAAGGCTACCAGGACAATTTTTCGACAGAAATCAAGTACCAGTAAACGAAAGCACAGAAAATTTCCTAAAAACCTTAACTGAAACGATGAACAAGCTCAAATCTATCCAAACACCTAAACATGGACAACAAAAAACTTTCGTTCACCATGAATTACGAAAGAGCTCTCACGTGTTCTTACGCCATGACGCCGTAAAAAAAGGAACACAACCAAATTACGATGGCCCATTTGAAGTTTTAACTCGAAATGAAAAAACTATGGACATCAGTAGAAAAGGAAAAAAGACCACCGTCTCGATTGATCGATTAAAGCCAGCGTATTTATTAAATGGGGATCTCACCGAACACTCACAAGCAAAAACAAAAGAAAATAAAAATATGACAGTAAAAAGGACTAACGCAGTTCCAGTCAGTCAACCCGAAGATGCTAAAATATTACGATCTGGACGACGAGTTCTATTCCCCTCAAATCGTATAGCAAACGTTGTGTACTTCGAAAAAGACTAATTCAGGTTGTGGCAAGTATCCGAACCGTAAGCCGCAGCTCTCAGCGCCCCATTATAGTATCTACCTATTTGACAATTTTTTGTAAATTTTATTTTTCGCACATACACACCCGTTTTTATAAAATCAATCTACTTATAAAATAGTTTTTTTCAACTATTTCAAGTAGAAGGATATCGTTTAACAGTAGCACCTATGTATTATAATATTAGTAAGAAACAATAAAAATCGAGAGCGACACGGTAATAAAAACATAACACTCGACCATCAGCCTCTTCGCAGAAAATCAGATGTACGGTTTCCGGTGGCGCTTGTCGTCACCTAAACGTACGTGACAATTTCGCATTTAGCATGTATTTTTGATTTCATTTTTCAAAATACTGTTTTCGGAAATGAACACCGGCGCTCTTTATTTCCTTAATTTTTAGAAACCTATTCTTAAGGCTTATTCATAGTTCTCCAGTTGATTAGTTAACACATAACGTATTCTTTAGCTGTACATTTTTCCTACCTTAAATTTGTAACGTGATCTTAAAATTTTAAAAATGCCGAAGAATAAAGTTGTGAAAAGACGCGGAAAACGCGGTAATAATACCGAACGTAGTGCAACTCGGGCAATGATCTTCACTGCAAAAGTCCAAGAAGTACTCGATAGACAGAACGTATGGGGCCGCAGTAACGATCCCCTATCGTTGCGAAATTTCAATCTACCCGTCCGCCAATCAACTCAACCTCAACCTCAACCTCAACAGCAACCAAAATCAACACTGCAGCCACAACAGCAACAACAGCAGCAGACCAGTTCAATAAAAACATATTCCTACGTACCATTCCTGTAAATATTTTGTTATTTTTTCGTTATTCTGTATTTTGTCAATATTTTTTTACGAAATTTTTCCAAATTTCTGGAAAGGGGGTGTGTAGCGTCTGCAGCGCTACGCATCACCCGGACCAGTTTCGCGTATGTTTACTTCTCTTACGTAAGCCAGTGAGCAGAACACTATTTAAGCTTAATCGCTATTTGTACTAATTAGTCTAAGCAAGAACATTTCGTCTGAATAAACTCGTACGTAAATATTAACCTCGTCGTGTTAGATCATTCGAACAGTCTCCTCTCCTTGCGCTCGTGGGTGTCCACTTGAGTGCGGAGTGTATTAGGTAGGACTTCTCTTCACCCTTCTTACCACCTACTACACTACTTTTAAATAATTGCCAATTTTTTTTGTACAAGTAGTATTTTATTCATCATAATGTTATTCACCTCTGATGTTGCAAAAAATTCTCCATTCCAGCATCCAAGATAGGTATTCAACTGTCTAGCATGAATAAAAACTCTGAACTTCAAAAATAACCTCTAAGTTTGGCTATTTATTTATTCAAAAGCTATCCATAACCTTTTCGTAATAACGCAAGTCAGCAAATTTGTAACATAACACATAACGCTGTAATTGATTCAAAGTAAAATCCGAGAAAAACTTTTTCCAAGCTTTTCAAATTCATAAAACGTTTCAAAGCAAGAAAATTTACTTGAAAGTCGAAATCTTCTTATACCCACATCGTATGAAGTGCCAAACCAAAGAAAATTTTCATCCGAAAAAAAAATGTTTTATTTTCGTTACATCAAAAAATTAATTCACTTAATATCGAAATGTTTCAGCCAAATGCACGTAGGTAAGAGTATAAAATTACAAAGGGGGAAAATTCCATTCAATTTTGTCTCGAGTAGGTAATTTCAACAAAGTTTTGAAAATTCCATTACAGAAGTTTTATCGTGGACGCGTCCGCGACCGATGTGGCTTCACCGTCGCAGTACTAACGTAAGATCTTTGTCAAATTTAAAACTTTTTCATTTTCAAATTGACGAAACGTTTTTATTTTCGTATAATACAAGCCGCGCTGTTTTTTTCTTCTGCAAGGTTTTGGACAGAATAACGTACCTAGGTAGGTACTAGGTGTAGGTAGAGGTACTAGGTAGTAGTATTCGAAGGATTCGATACGATATCCAGTCCACGAAAAATGTCGTTCACACTTGTCCAGTAAAGACGATGGGTTTACCGTTTACACTAAATCCCTGCGGGTTTTACCGGGAAACAAGAAAAAAAAATACGAAAAAATAGCCAATATTTGATAATAGGTTTCGGTATGTTGTATCTCGAGGGACTTTTTTTGTGCGGCAGCGATGCTACGAAAAACAAAAGCAAGAGAAAAGTCGAAAAAAACGTACTTTGATATATGTAACGTATATTCGCACATACGGGTAGGTACTTTACGTTATACCTATGGCATGTACCGATATAAATTTATTCTCTATACTCAGGTGTATTTTATTGCCAGCGGAAGAAAGACTACAGAGAGGAATTTGTATGATCCGAATAAAAATTTTGATACAAAAACGATTGTTTTCCTTATTTAAAACAGGACGAGATTTAGAAACTTACTGTGGGCTCATATTTTGGCCCAAAGAATGACGAGGTGATATATTTTCAATGTTGAATGCGAGAATAATTTTTTTTCTCTCAAAAAGAAAACAACAAAATTTAGAGGAGAAAATGTTTTAAAATTTCACTTCGAAAAATAGAGATATGGTTCTTTCTCTAAAAAATTGAGAAGTTGTTCTTTTTCAAAAAAATAAAAAAATAAAAAATGAAAACATTTCATTCTATAAAATTTAGCGATTTTTTTTTACTCCGAAAAATTGAAAAATTTAGTTCATCCCAAAAAAGTAAAAAAATTTTATCAAAAAAAATTTACTCCAAAAAATTGTGAATTGTTCTGTTCCAAAAAAGTGAGAAAATATTTATTTCAGAAAAATTAGCGAACTAATTTAAAAAACTGAGAAATTTTTTACTTCAAAAAAATTTGAAACAGTTCAATAAAAAGCTGATTGGTCCATTCCAAAAAAAATAAAAATAAACTTATTAAATTTCTTATTTCAAAAAACAGGATATTTTTTGTTTCGAAAAATTCATAGATTTGTTTACTCCATAAAATCGAGACATACTTATTGTTCCATTTCAAAAAAGTGAAAAAAAAAATTATTTCAGGAAATTTAGGGATTTTTTGCATTTCAAAAAAATGAGAAGTTGCTTTATCAAAAAAATAAATAAATAAAAATTGAAAAAAAAAATACAAAATAATTATTCAAGTCCCTACCTATATTAAAGAAATTTTTACTTTGAAAAATTCAGCGATTATTTTACCCCAAAAAAGATTTTCGATTTTTTTTTCTCCAAAAATTTCAAAAAATATTTCAACTTCAGAAAAATGTTTGTTCTCAAAAAAAGTGAGAAAAATAATTATTGTTTCACAGAAAATTCATTTTCTTATGCAAAATTTTTTTCAATTTTTTACTTTAAAAACATTTGAATTAAAAACACTGTACTTGTACTACTTATATTCCAAAAAAAATAAGAAAATTTCTGAAATCAAAAAACAGAAAATTTTCGATTCTCAAAACTTCAGATTTTTTCTCCAAAAAAAATTGAGACATTGTTCCATTCCAAAAAAATGAGAAAATTTATTATTTCAGGAAATTTAGAGATTTTTTCATTCCTAAAAATAAAAAGTTGCTTTATTAGAAAAAAAAAAAAATTATTTTCCAAAACTTTGAAAAATAGTTTTTTTTTTCATTTTTAAAAAGTGGAGAATTTTTTACTTTAAAAAAATTAAACATTTTGTTAACCCTCAAAATTTAAAACATTTTCTTCTAAAAAAATATAATTATAGAAAATTCCTCATCTCATGAAAAATTATTTTCCAGAAAGTGCAGAGATTTTTCAACTTCCGAAATTGAGAACTGTTCCAGGTACCCTTAAAATGCAAGAAAATGTTTATTCCATGAAATTCAATGATTTTTTTATTCTAAAAAAATTGAAAAATAGGTAATAAAAATAATAATCTTGAAAAAATTTTAACTTTTCATAACCAAAAAAAAAAAAATTAAACATTGTAACATCGTTCTGAAAAAGAAGGAAATTTCTCTCCAAAAATTGAGATTTTTTTTCAAAAAAAATGAGAAATTTTTCCTCCGAATTACAAAAGATTTCTTCAAAAATAATTAATAATGATAATAAAAAATCAATTTTTTTGAAAGAACAAAATAAATTTACCTAAAAAAAATTGAAATTTATTTTCCTCAAAAAAATGAATAAAAAAAAGGTTTTCATTGCATGGATCTCAATCTACAACACTTTAGTTTGAAAAATGTTTCAAGTTGGGCTTTTGAAAGGGGACTTCTTCTAAAGACGGGGAACTGAACTCTCGAAAAGGGAGGGTTTCAGAAAAATGGCATACCAGCTCATTTTTTTCTTAAAAACTACAGTTTAGAATTTAATTTCATGCAGTCATAAAATCGCGCTCATTTAACAATGTAATCGCACGAAATCTATTAAGGTACCTATGTTCCTTTTGCTACTGTACCATCTTCTAGAAAAATAAGATTTTTAAAAACTTTATTTTTTCGAAAAATCAAAAATTTTGATTGCTCCTAAAATGAATTGAAAAATTTTGTTACTCTCAAAAAATTGAAAAAGGTAATTTTTTCTCCAAAAATTTAACAGCTAAAAATATTTTTACAAGATCCCTTCAACAAATTATATCATTCTACATTTTTTCTCTCTTAAAAAACTAAGTGATTTTTTTCTCTTCAAAAAAATCAACAAATTTATTTTTCGAAAAAAACTAGGAAAATTTTTTCTCTTTCAAAAAAATTGAGAAAATTTTTTAAGTACCTTATTCCAAAATTTAGGAGATTATTTTCTCCAAAAAATATTCAAAAGTTTTTTAGATTCTTTGAGAATAAAAAATGTAAGCCAACTCCAAAACATATGAGATTGTTTTTTCAAAAATTCATAATATTTTTACACTAAAAAAATAGGTATTTTTTTTCCTTCAAATAAATTAAGACGTGAAATACATATTTCATAGGACCTGATAAAATTACACCTGTTGAAATTTTCTTGCAAAAAGATTAGCTGCTTCGGCCTTCGAGGGTACTAACGAAATGTCGAACTTCTATCTTTTACCACCACCAACATCAAAAAAAAAAACACACACACATTAAACTTACACCATTTAAAAAATTTATCACGGGCAGTAGCTGTGGTATGACTAGAAGTTGGAAAAATAACTCATGTAGTCGACGGATTGAAGGGGATACGGTGGTGTCATGATTTTCGCAACTTTTAAGACTAATGGCGAAGAAGAAATAGAAACGCGAGTGGAAGAAGAGGCCGAAGAGGGGACGACACGAAGTTGCATTAATCTTAGCAATATTAACGTCAAGGGTGTAATATCTTAGTCGACATGAATAAGTTTGTCACGAATAAAAGCGCGAATAAAAGGCCATTTTATGGCCGATCAAAGGCGCATAATGTAAAAATAAAGGCGAATTCACGCGGCTAAAGTACCCACTCGCTCTCGCCGGTTTTAACTTCGACGTTTTCAAAATACTACTACGCGACTCTACATGTAAAATGGCTCTTCCTTTAAAGATACTTTAATGCTTTTTATTGTCTCGACCGGAGATTTTTCCAAGTGTACGGCAAAAATAACAAGCACTTGGGTTAAATCTTTTTCCGCCACCGTGAGCTGGCGGATTAACGCGAAAGCGAATGATAAAGACTCGACATCGAGAGTGTGGATGGTGCTGGGAGCTAGGAACTGGCAAGCAGGCATCGAGTTCGAGTTATTGTTGTACGTAGAACAGCGCGGTTACGGTATGGCGAATAAATTCATCATTTTTCATAAATTTTCTTCGCTAGTCAAACTATTTCGTTACAGATTGCGAAAAATTATTACGCCCGGGCTAGATTGAAACATAAAGCAAACGTCAGAGCTGTAATAGAATACAAATCCAATTTCAACAAATCGAGCTTCCGACGCGTCATCATAATCATTAAATTGAGTAGGCCAGCGGAGTAAGGGTGCAGGTGATTTATACTAAATTTTGTAGAGGCTTGAAAAGAAGTTACGTCGTACTTGGGAACAGTGTTGTACTGCGGGAATTTCCAATCACCGGGAACAGGAAAAATCATGGAAAAATTTCCGGAATTGTTTTCGACTGCTCAAAAATGGGGACATTTTTTGATTTTTTTTTATCATCAATTTTTGACCGTTGTTAAGTATTGAAAGCAGGGATGGGCAAGATCACTTTACAAAAAGATCACCAAGATCACTATAAAAGTGATACAAGATCTAACGATCCACATCTGATACCACTTTTCTGAGTGATCTTTTTTTTTAAATTAAGACCAACCAAATCATAGGTACTAAAAAAAAAAAAAAAAAAAAAAAAAACGGTATCAAATTTTTAAAAATCTAACAAGTACCTAATAATAATAAATTCGAATAATTTTTAAAGATTTATGTTTTCAAAAGTCCAGCAAAATATTTTTTTAAAAATGGGTGGTTATACGTTTTCAGAAGTTTAAGAAAATAAATACACATAAAAAAGTTGAAAAAAAGTCACCATAAAATAATGAGACAAAAAAAAATTATTTTCAAAAGTTGAACAAAACATCGAAAAATTATTTTAAAAATGACCAAAAATGGGAACAAATTTTCGAAGGACCCCCCCTTCGCCATAAGACATTTTTATTCATATCAAAAATTCTCTCAAACAATTTTTCTTAAAAAAGACCCTCATAAGTCACAAAAATACATACAAACTCCAGAAATCAATGAGAAATAAGTTTTTCATTATAAACATAAAAATTACACGACTTCAATGTGAATGTGATCTTGGATCTTTTTTTCAGGAAAAATATCGCGATCTTATGATTTTTTTCAAAAAAATAATCTTGATGATCTTACGGTCTTGATCTTTATTGATTTTCTACAGTGATCTTGTGATCTTGATCTTACGATCATTTGGAAAGTGATCTTGCCCATATCTGCGTCAAGTTGAATTGCTCATTGTTTGTAGGACTAACCTTCTGGTGATTTTTTTTTCTTTCTAAAAACAAACACTGATTCAGATAATTATTATCATTTTATGTGGTACTGATAAATGAATCGGAAGCGGTTATTTGGTTTTCAAGTACCAAGTAGCAAGTAGAAATACTTCAGTATTTAAAAAGCAAGGTAACGAATAAGTTTGCAATTGTTTTAAAATGGCTACTACCGAAAGTGCAATTAAAATATCGACGGATTCGTTCGGTGAAACTGTAAATGTGAGAACTAATAAAGCAGAGCCGGTGGTTCGATACACACTACAAAGTTCGGATATAATTGTACAAGTGATCTCATATGGAGCTATCATCACTAGTTTAAAGACCAAAGATAAGGCTGGTAAGCTCGAAGATGTGGTATTGGGATTCGACGATTTGAAAGGTAAAAATTTCATATTTTATTGCAATATTTTGGAATCGACTAAGCATGACAGCATGACGTGATGAAAAAAAAATACATTTCGATTTTACGAATTTATTTTCTAACTTAGTGCCTATATAAGCTGTTTTATTCCAAATAATTTTTGTACTAGTCTTCGACCACCTCCCCCCTCCTCATTGGTCAGGTAATTAACGTTCACACTGAAAAGGAGCTATACGTTTTTAAAAATAGATTCGACTTTTTTTTCAAGTGAGTACAAATTAAGTCAAGAGGTTTGAGAAACATCTCTAAAAAATAAAAGATTTTTTCCCAAAGAAAAAAAAAAGAATAAAAAAGTGTTTTTTTTTTTTGACAAAATTGAGACAAAAATTAATAGATGATTTTCTCTACAGATGAACCACTTTTTCTTCAAGACATTGAAAATTTTAGCCTGAAGTTATAGCATATTTTTTGTTGAAATGAAAAATTTGTTACCTATTCCTATTTCAGTAAAAGTCATGCATTTTATTTTTATCAACCAAGGTTCAAAATTGTCTACTTTTTTCATTTTATTAAAAAGGTTCTAGGTATACCTAGGTACCGCTTTATTTCAAAAAAAAAAAAAAAAAAATTAGGTAGACAAGTGTTTTTAAAATGGATTTTAGCCTGAAGTTGTAGCATTTGTTGAAATAAAAAATTTGTTACCTATCCCTACTTCATTAAAAGTCTAACTTTTTTCTTTTTTTAAAACCAAGATTCAAAATGTCTACTTTTTCATTTTATTAAAAAATCAAAATAGTCAAAAATAAAATTACCTATCTTCAAATTTGAGATTGTGAAAATTAATTTTACTAGTCATCAAACAATAAATTATTTTACACCAAGATTTTTCGCAATAATTTTCTACAGGCTACAAGAGCGATTTAAATCCTTACTTCGGTGCTACTGTTGGAAGATATGCAAACCGAGTCGGCGGAGCTAGTTTTCAATTAGACGGTAAAGTATACAATTTAACCAAAAATCTAGGAAATAATCAATTACACGGAGGTTTCATTGGATTCGACAAGGTTAGTAACTGTCAAGGTACATTTTATAAATACTCGAAAAGAGGAATCATGTCTAAATTGTGCCTACTCGCGTTTCTCATCACTTCATCAGGTAAATTGGAACAGTTACGTGAAAGACAACAAAGTAATTTTCACCTATCTAAGTCCAAATTGTGAAGAAGGGTATCCAGCCAATCTACTAGTAACCGTAACATATGAATTGAAAGGGAACAGATTGAGCATACTATTCGAAGCTGTCAGCGATGGTTCAACTGTTATCAATTTGACCAATCATTCCTATTTCAATTTGGCTGGACACGTAAGTCATTCTTCTATCGATTAAATAAAAAAGTATTACTCAAACAATAGAATAATATAAATTAAGGGATTGGGGAAAAAAATTTAGAATCCAATATTCGCTATACCAAGCAATCAAGTAGCATACTTATAAAATTAATTGCAAGTGATTTGGTGCTACGTTTCAGGGTGCTGGTTCAGAAGGCCTTTATGACCACGTAGTAGCCATAAATGCAGATAAAATTACAGTCTTGAATAAAGAAATGGTAGCCACAGGTAACTATGATGTAGTAAAAAAATAAAACGATTCGATGATGTAACTATAACGTAGTTTCTTCTTCTTAGGACAATTTAAAAACGTCGGAGGAACAAATTACGATTTAAGAACACCGCAGAATCTAGGAAAAGCAATTCACAGCATACCAGAAAATGGATTCGATTTCAATTATTGCTTGAACAAGTCCAGTGTTGATAAGAAAACACCTACATTTGCTGCCAGGTAATGCTGGCGTAACTTTTAACCGAATTCGTGAATGACGAAATTTTGAAACCGTACATAAATTGAAAGAGCTAGTTTGTTCCGATGGAAAAAACATCCAAATTACACAATAAATAATAATATGTATTAACAACTTACGTGTACTTTGAGGTGAACTTCATCGTCTTCTTCAAACCCTCATGATAAGTCTATTTACGAACGATCGATTCGTGATCCAATAACGCGATCTACCTATAATCAAAAACCAATACTTAAATCAAAGAATTAATATTTTTGGAATCATTGCACATTGTTGCAGAGTTGTAGAACCAAAATCCGGAAGGTTTCTTGAAGTATTCACAGACCAACCCGGAGTTCAGTTTTACACAGTCAATTCTTTAAAAGATGGCACCGGAAAAAATGGCACAAAATTTGGAAAACAATCGGCTTTCTGTTTGGAAACACAGAATTTTCCTAATAGCTTGAACGTCGTAAGTAGAATAGAAACACTCATATTCTTACCGAAGATCAAAGATTTTGAAACACGAGTTTCATTCAATTTTACAACCGCGTGCACGTTGTCGAGTACGATGACAGATGTCAGATACACACATTAAACTGTATGAATTGAAACATGGAAGTATTTGAACAAAATTAGATTACCTGAGCAAGGTGGCATCTTCTCTTTGTCGTAGTTCATTCAAAATTACATCATCAATCTTAACTTTAGCCAAAACGAACATAGAAAGACGTTTTTGACACTTCACATTCACAATCACAGGAATTGAGGATACAATACGATAATCAAAAACAAATTATTTTCCAAAAATTCCACTTTCCATAATTCCAGTCGAGTAAAAAAAAAGCGTGGTTTTTGTTGATCATGTTCCTTCGGAAGAATTCGTTTCCCTTCGACTCGAATCGGTTCATCGCCACATTGTTGCCTTTTTAAGAACTTCAAAATTCTTAAATCAGCAGCCAAAGAATTTTTTTTAATTTTTAGAGAGACGAATTAATTTTTTTTTTTTTTAGGATACATTTCCAAGTTCGATACTTCGACCAGGAGAAAAATACGAACATAAAGCAATTTATGTTTTCGGCGTAGAACAAACACAATTTTAATGTAAATGGTAAGGCAAAAATAATAATCATATGCGTATATTTAATAAATAATATTTTAAATAGTAAAATTAAACTCCAATTTAAAAAAAATAGTCTAGTTTAAAAATTGTATAAACGAATAATAAATTAAATTTTCAAGTTACGTCGATAAAATGATAACTTAGCATCTCTTACTCAATGATTTACTTCTAGTGGAGCTCCCTGTTGAAAAGATAACATCACAAAACAATTTTCAATTAATTAAAATCATTAATTACCAAGTACCACTGTCGAAATAATAATTACTTACTAGTTCTGGTACTTTTCGAGATAGTTTTGAGGGAATGTTTGCGATTACGACTCAAAACACGAGGAGATACAACAGTAACCACGGGAATCGTTCTACGAAACAAGCATAATATAATTAATATAATTAATAAAGTATTTGTAATTTATTTATTCGATTTAATTACTTTTTTGCAGCTCTACTAGTCTCTTTTCTTGAAGTCCTTTCGTTGTTGTTCGTTTTTTGTTCGGTATTCACTGGTGATGTATTTTTGCTGTGAAAGAAAAAAGCCATGAATTAGTTCAGTATTCTACGTATCATGAAACACAGACTTGATCAAAAATTTCTCATTACCTTCGATTACGTGAAATTTTCGTTTTAGAAGGCGCCGCCGCATTCGTGGTACAACCGTTAGTAACCACGTTCGCTTTTTCTTTTTCTTTTTCCCGTTCAATGATCAATTTCATCTGCGGAGTAGGGTTATCTAACCCACGAGTGTAAAGAGCTTCGGAATTAGCTGAATCTGTGCTATCTGATGATATACTAAGTCTATGAAAAAATGAACACGTATGTAGATTATATTATAAATTTAAACAACGAATTATAGTACAATTTGAAGGGGGGGGGGGTAATTACCCGGCAGTTCTAGACTCTTGAGGAACGTCGTACAATGGCACAATACCAGTAGGTTTTTCAGGATTACCAGCTAGTATTTTTGGCCAATCAAACGGAACCGTGCTATGCGTTGATTTTCTTGTTAATCTAACAATTTTATAAGAACGATTAATAATTCAGATCATAAAAAAGTGTATAATCAAATTGAAAATTTACCTTGGATTGTAATTACGAACGGTGCAAGGTTTTCGAGCATTAACAGGTATTGCACAGGGTTTACGGAATTTATATTTGTTATTATTTTCTCTATCGCTGTTGCACCGAAAACGCTGAAAATATAGCAAAATACAAAATTCTTTAGTTTTTATGTATTTTTAAAATACAAATTATCGAAAATTTCACAACTATTCTGACTTTAAAAAATCAATGTTGGATGATTCAAAAAATATTACCATTACTCTTCGAGGTCCTTGCAATAAATTCACATTTAGACAGAGATCGCCATTAAAAGTAAACCCAGCATCTCGAACAGCATTTTTAAATAAACTTCTACAGTATCCGTAGTTTGGTTTTGACTTGAATTTCAGACGATTAACATACTTTAAATATTGCACTAAAGAATCTACAAAAAAGAAAAGATTGAAATATTGATTCATTTTATAAAACAGTTTGAAATGTTAAAAAATGTACCGGGCGGTTCGATTTTTTTAGAACTGAAACACTCGTCGATGAAGGCAGGCAAATTACTCATCATTTTCTTTTTATAATCAGCGACCATTTCAGCATCGGTATTACCTTCCCAAGGTAACGAGCCGGTTAACCATTGAATAAGATTGTACCCTAATACTTCTAGATCTCCTCTTCTCGAATGTGCTACAAACGAAATGAAAAATTAATAAAAATACTCCGAACACTGTAACAATATGATATAGATACGTATTAACTAACCTCCAAAGTGAGCATCCCTCGATGTGAATACCAAAGTACCATTGTGAGCTTTCCGTTGATCAGATTCTAATTTTTTGTGATTTCCAACATCGTCATAAAACTTACACGACAGTCCATAATCTAATAAATACACCGGAGTGGTATTCTCTTTGTTCAGAACCAAATTTGAAGCTTTTATATCTGCATGGACATAACCTTTACTATGAATATATTCTAAAACGTCGATCTGAAATATCAAAAAATATTTTTTAAAAGCTGTCAAGTTGATTAAAGTTTCATAGCATTTACATACCACATAAAAAGCCAGAGTAAATGCCGTCTTAAGACTGAACCGTCGACCACTATTGAGAAACACAGTTTGCAAATCGATACCGTATTTTGGTAGGACAATGAAACGATACCGTTCGTTGTTATAGCAATGGGATCCGCAGCCAATGAAATGAGGCATTCCCAAAGACTTCATTCGACGGTCTATTTTCCATTTCTCAACTACAAAAAATCAAAAATGTAAAAAGTGGTTTCGAAAAACTAACGTATATTAAGATAAATCAATTTACTCAGGTCTTTTTTTCCAATTTTCGCATAAACGTGGATTTCAACGAACAAGGGACCACTCATAAACGGTTCCTGAAAGATGAAAATCGTATCAGAATAAACAAAATTATTAATATTAGTTTTTCTTTTTGTTTTTTAAATTCATTATACGCTCGTTATACTTACAACTTTCACGACATAATCTGATTTATTGACTACGGGTCTACTTAAATCATCAGAAGCTGAAAAACAGAAAATGAGTTAATAAATGAAAACACATCAGCGCACTACTTCTTTTGCTTCTTATTTAAGTGATATATTTACCCAAGTAAATTTCTCCAAATCCACCAATTCCTACCGCTGGTCCAAGTTTCCATTTCTTACTCTTCAAGTCAGTCAAAATTTCTCCTTGAGGTATACTTTTGGCAAGACTTAATCTCTTTCTGGGAGATTGCATTATTTTTTTTTTATACGTTCGTCATCACCCGGAGAAAAATATGGTCATTACCTGTGAACAGTGAAAACGATATGGAATAATTACTATCTCAACAGTCGGTGATTTTACAAAATCTTCGTTATATGCATTTGATCTACTTCTCGTTTGCTTAAAATAAGGCAAACTTACTATAGTGAGAAGGAATACAGATAAGTTACAGAGAATGGAGTATAATTCTGAATAAATTAAGTAATCTTTACGGTAAAATATGTGAAAGATCACATTAAAAAGTGCTTCATTGGGTTACTTCTGAACGCGAATACACCCAGATTACACAGGTGTTAGCGGTGATGAACCGAAAGAAACTTTCAAAGTGTGTATCAGATACGAGGGAGATCAATTTTCAAGCGAAGGTTAGTTCAAATAATATCAAAATTAAGAGGAAAGTGTTTAATTTAACCCTATGAACAAACAAGTGTTTCAAGATCATTAGCTAATCGAAAGGTTTAATACTATGAGTGAATAAAGAATAACCACTTACCTTTAACAGATTCGTGAGTCCACAAAATGTTTGTTCGAATTTCTCGATGGATAGCTTTGTAAAAGTCCAATCAAATGTGAATACTTTCACAGGAATTTATAATTTCGAGATGCTTTTGGTAAATTTTTTAGAAAAAGAAAATAATCGAAATTATTTTTGAACTCATTTGAACCCTATGAATTATTATAAAAATTACCTTTCTAGTGTTTTTCTTTCTGATCAGCTGATTGAGGAAACATTATTGGAATCGAAATTTTTCAAAAAGTACTGCTTATGAATCGGTTATAATCATTTTGTTGAGTAGTTAAAATACATTTGAAGTGAAAAATTTCGACGTAAAATTCATAAAACTGATTCGAGCAATTAAAATCAATTTTTTTAAATTCAAGGTCGAAAAAAAATTGACCGTGAAAATATTGGAAAGAAAATTTGATTTTCAACTTTGCCAACATTGCGCGATTCTTGTCGCCGAGCAGCAAACACAAAAGCAAAAGTGGACAGCGGTTTGAGTTGAATCGTGAGTGATGAACAATTTTTATGATTTTTTGATTAATTTTTAGTAAATTCATCATTTTAAAAGTGTTAAAACGTAAATTACTTAATCGGTCAAGAGTTTACATTGTTAGCTAAAACAACTTGTGTATCAGAGAATCGTAAGACGTTACTCTCCTATGATAAAATGCGAATCATATAATGCGGTTGTGTTTCCTTTGCAGTTTTAATCTTGTCGTAGATCATAAATACTTGTGATAAAAACGTTATATTTAATTTATTTCGAACAGTTATAATTCTTAAAAGTATTCATGTACGCCAATATGTTGTTGCCAAGCGTACTATCACTGTTCCTCGTTATAACTGGAGTGACATGTCAGATTAAAAGTTTAGATGAAGGTAATTGGGATTCAATACTGAGAGGAGAATGGATGCTCGAATTGTAAGTATAATTTCAATTGTCTCGACGTAGTCTCCTATATCATATTAGATAACAACTGATCACTTCATAAAAATTTCAGTTATGCTCCGTGGTGTCCGGCATGTAAGGCTTTAGAAACAACATGGAAAGAACTTTCGAAATATGGTTACGAATTAGGAATCTCAGTCGGACAAGTAGACGTGACCGTTTCGCCGGGTTTGAGTGGTAGATTTATGGTTACAGCTCTACCTACGATATTCCAGTTAGTAAACACATTCTATTTGAATTTCATTACGTATTCGAGCATTATTAATACAAATATTGATTACTTATAGCGTATCAAATGGCGAATTCAGACAATACCGGGGATCCAGAGATATAGAATCGTTTCTATCATTCGTTAAAGAAAAAAAATGGAAAGACTTACAATCAGTGCCTTCGTGGAAATCGCCAGCTTCTTATCAAATGACAGCTGTTGCTTATTTCTTCAAATTATCTCAACTTTTAAGAGTAAGCGTGTAAATTTTCGTCATTTTTTTTTATATAAGCCGTAATAATGTAAACAATGAATGTCTATCTTTGTTTAGAACATTCATTCGAGATTAATGGAGGATTATGGATTGCCTACTTGGGGATCTTATTTGATTTTCGCCATTGCCACAATATTTTTCGGTGCCTTATTAGGACTTGTAAGAATAACTATTTTTTATAATGTACTTGTACTGACTTGTACATTGATTTCGAATTAAATGACTCACGAATTTCATGTTTCTCCATTTCAGATAATAGTTTTCTGTATAGATTTCTTCTATCCGCCTAAAATGCAAATGAGTTACAGCTCGGAAGGAAGTCCGTCTAGAAGGAAAGATGATGCTGAAGATGAAGTATGTTAATTAATTAGTTATGTTCTGACGTGTTGATAATTTTTTTAATTACAGGACGATCTTGAAGATGAAATCGTTGATGAGCAGAATGAAGAAAATGCTAGTCCGCCCGTTCGTAAAAGAAGAACTACTCGTAAAGCTGACTGATAGTTATGAAGTTATAGTTTTTAATTTGCTATTCGTATTCTAAGATTAAGGTGATTGATTGCGTTGTAAATTTTTTACCATTTTTTAAACAAATTTTCAACTTTTTTATTTGTCAATTATCTAAATAATTTGTCTGATGCAGTGACGCCTTAATTTTAATTTGTATTTAAACCACCCTCGAGTTATTTTTGATTGACTTTTTTCTTTTTAGATTAATGCGCGGATTTTGAAAAATTTACACTTGGCATCACAAAAGTTGTACATGCTTTCTCTATTATAATTTATTTAATTTATTTATAATAATTTACGTGATTTTTTTTTTCGTGAAGTGCATTTATAATTTGAGTATGATATTGTGGTATTATTGCTTTCGAAAATATGAAATGACCGTTGTGGTATTTCTCACTAAGGAACTACCCGAAAATGCTTCCAGAAGAGTATTACAGCAAGTAGGTATAGGGGTTTTGATGAAATGGGCCCCCTAGGTTTCGAGTAAATTGATTTTGATGTGTTTTTTCGTTTGTTATTGTTTATTGAAAATGTATTTTTATACCTAATTTATTCACCATTAGTGAAGTATAATTTATTGTTTAATCTCTTAATGCATTTAATTTGAATACCTTAGTAATTATATATTTTTTTAAAAAAAACTAGAGAGCACAAAGAAAGCTTATAATTATATAGATATTTTGTTATTACAATGGTGATTTTTTTTTTTTATTACTCGTATTTTATATTTATAACCTAAATGCTCACTAGGATTGATCTGTTTGGTATTAATGATTGCATAATTATGTTTGTGAATTTGTGTGTTGAAATTATATTTTTTAACATGTAAATAAACGATCTTCTCTAAATTATTTTAAAATTGGATTTTTAGCATAGTAAGCTAATAAGTGTAAGATTTTACGATGACCAAAATGAAAAAAAAAAAAAAAAACCAAATTGACGACTTTTGGGCATTTTGTAGAAATAACAAAATTTGAAAATTTTAGAAAAATTAACAACTTTGGACTTTTTATTTATTTATTTAATTTTAATAGGTATTATGAAACCGACTCGTTGAATTTTTTTTTAAAGGCTTCTTCAAGGCTGTAGGTCCTTTTTTTAGGATAGAGCAATTTTCAACGTGGCTCAGAGCGATCTCAGTGGCGTCACTCTGATTTTCTAACCGTGGGTGCTCAAATCTTTCTTGCCTTGAATTTATACAGAAGAAGCTCAAAAACCGTGGGTGCTCGAGCACCCACGGAACCCATGCTTCCGACGCCACTGAGCGATCTCACGTAGATGTATAAACTTTTCCACACCATGCACGAATGTATCACACATTTGCCCAAGTCCAAGCTTTTGTGAAAAAAAGTCAAAGCAGTGGTCCGTTTTGTTCTCTCCACAGCCTCAAAAAAATTCTTCAACGTTTCCTCTACGTGGTAGAATTCTTTCCATACCAGTACAAAAGTCTTCTAAGTACTCCTCAGAGCGACCTCAAATTGAAAATGAAATCTCATTTTTTTCTACTTTTCAAATGGAAACTAGGAATAGGAAAATACAATAATCAAAAAAATGAATTCATTTTTTTTTTGAAAATGACCAAAAAATTTTAAAAAAGTCGTTAGAAGGTTGATATTTGAGCAGATGGCAATTATGCACTGAAACGTTACGGATGCCGACGACGAGGGGGGATGGGGTGGATAACGTACATACGTTAACTCACTTAACTGCCATTGTGTTAGGTGTTTCCTTATCACATCGGTTGTTGTTGTTAGAAAACCGTTGACGTTAATTTCGGAGGAATGCATAATTTGATACCCGACCCGGACTCGGGCTCCATAAACAGAGACGTACTCGGAAGCAGGGTTGCTATTACAGAAACGGGAAACGTAGTATTTGGAAGCAAGGTTGGTATTATAGAAACGGGAAACGTAGCCGAGACAAGGTGCGGTGCCGTAGTCGGAGTAAGAATCTAGAAGCGTGGGGCGGGGTTTGGTACGGGAAACGTAGCCGAGACGCGGTGCGGTGTGCGGTGCCGTAGTCCGAGTACGAATCTAGAAGCGGGCGGCGGGGGGTTTGGTACGGGTAGCCCCGTAGCCGTGGTCATCATACAACGACGAGGTTCGAAATTAGGGAAACGCGCGCGGGGAAACGTAGCCGAGACGAGACGCGGTGTCGTAGTCGGAGTCGGTTTTTTTTCGTTTTTTTTTCGTTTTTTTTTTTTTTTTTATAGCGTTTCGTTTCGTCTATTCTTTTTTTTTTTTTTTGCAATTCTTACACGTTTTTCTTTTGGCTCAAATTTTCAAAAAAAAAAAAATATTATCGTTTTTCAATTTTTACGTTTTTATTTTCGCTCAAATTTTCAAAAAAAAAATTATCGTTTTTCAATTTTTTACACGTTTTTTTCCGCTCAAATTTTCAAAAAAAAAGATTATCGTTTTTTCAATTTATTTTTACGCGTTTTTTTTTTTGCTCAAATTTTCAAAAAAAAATATTATCGTATATAAAATAGTATTTAATTCCTCACCACCCAACCCACCCATTATTCGCTTGAAATTTTCCACACACCTCACACGTTATTCGTAATATACCAAATCCCCCCCCCCCTACCATCACCACCTCACCCATTATTCGCTCGAAATTTTGAAATAATTTTTCGATTTTTCACTCCACCATAGACGATTGTTAAAAATTATTACAAAATGCTCGGTAATTATAAATTTAATTATTTTTTAAATCTAAATTAATAAATGAAGGAAAAAAATTTGCAGTTTAAAAAACAACTTCGTTTTCATAATTTTTTTATTTAAAGAACGTTAAAATTAAAAAAAAATTGTTTTCCTCATTTTTTTCAGATTCACCTCGAAACGGTTCTTTCAACTTTTCAATTTTTAAAAATTTTTCTTTAAAAAAAAATTGAGATATTTTTTCTACAAAAATTGAAAAATATTGTTTTTTTTTTTAATTTTTTATTATTATTTTTTTATAATTAACCGTTTTTTAAATTTTCATTTTTTTTTTCAAAAAAAAAAAAAAAAAAAAAATTGAAAATTCGCGATCGTCTGGCGGTTATTTCTACGCGCGAAATAATATTATCGAGAATAAAATAAATATTCCAAGTCCAACGAGAAAACCCGAAGTAATCCGACGAGCGAAGCTCGCCTTCCGTACGACGCGACGCTACTCGAAATAACATTATCGAGAATAAAAAAATTCCAAGTCCAACGCTTTGACTATTTAGCTATAATGGACCGAGCTATGCAATACAAATTATGCCAAAAAAACGTCTGAGAATAAATTCCAGATGGTTCCTTATGCGCATGCGCCAGTTGATAGCGAGATAACCAAAAATATGAAATATTCGCGCGTATTTGTATTGAAAAAATTATGAAAATGTGTGCATTGTGTGCTTTTTAGATTATTTTTTCAACAATTTAAAGTTAATAAGTTCTAGTGTACTCAAAGAATGAAATTTAAAACATGTCAAAAAAGAAAAGCTACAAATATTGTGTTATTTGTAATGCAATAAACAATGATGTGCCAAGTTTTGGGTAAATATCAGTTTCACAAATTTTTCATCTTCAATTCAATTTTGGAGTCGAAATATTGTTTGAGTGTCTTCTTTCTTAAATTTTAGATTTCCAAAAGATGAATCGGTGAGAAACGAATGGATATCATACTGCCATAAATGTGGTATAACGCCTATGTGTGCCGCTGGCACCAATCAACCTTCGGGTAAATTATGTGCAGAGCATTTTTTGCCAGAAGATATTGTTGAAATTAAAAAACCAAAAGATGGCCCTTCACTGTATCGCTTGAAAAGTAAAAAGTGTAAACCAAGCGTATTCACACGGATGTACACAGCTAAAAAAAAGAAATCGCCAAACACATGTTTCTTATGCGATGAAAGAGACGAAAATATTTCTTATTTCACGTGAGTACATATCATTTTCATTTTTCATTGAAATAGAGTTCAGATGAAACGAATTAAGTGTTTAATTATTTCAGGTTTCCTAGAGATATCGAACTTAGAAAATCATGGTTAGTATTTTGCGAATATCCAGCAAGTGATGCTGAAAAGTTGGGAAAAGAAGTGAAATTATGTGAAAAACATTTCGAAGAAAAAGACATCATAAGGAGAAAAGCGAATGGAAAGCCTGATATTCTGTATGACAATGTCAAACCTAAAATATTCACTCCGGGTAGGCAATTACAAGACATACGTACATGCACATATTATCTCAACGTCAACTTTGATAGACTTTATTTTTGATAACTTCGTTGCAGGAGTTTCACTCACTGTTCTTCCAGAGTTGAATTCTTCACCGCCTCGAGTCACTCCTGCCGCAGAGTTTGCAGAATTAGATTTTCCAGAACAAGTGAATTCCCCACAGATAGACCCTCAAACAAGTAAATAACCTTTTATCTTGAATGATTTACGACCATTTTACTTTTCACGTGACACCTCGACACTAAAAAAAAAAAAATTCACCGATGTATGAGAAGCATTTTCAATATTGTTCACTCCTAGTTTGAGCTAATTTTTATTCAACGGTGATATGAAATTTAATTACTACATTGCGTTTCCCATATATTTTGATGCTGTGTAAAATTATAACAAATGTGTGATTTTTTTTTCTTTTTCTTATCTAGGCTCCCTTGAAATTGAAGAAACTGTTGAGGAAGTGATGATTGAAGATCAGATAGCTGTTATTGATTTATCTCGTTTATCAGAAATGCTTCATGAGAATTGCCCTGAGTGCTTACATTTTCTGCAACATATATCAAACTCGTCTAAGGGAGACATGGTGAATTCCTCTGACAGTACAATGGAAGTGGAATCAATAACTCAGAGTAATTTTACAATTTTGGCCACTAATGGTGAAGGTACCACCTCTTCTGTTACTGATTCAACTGATCAAAATGTTAATGATTCGTCTGTGCCTGGTAAAAGTGGTTTCTCTGCTTAAATAGTAAATTTATTCATGATAAATTATTGATTTTAAAACTTTCACAGAGTCTACTCCAAAATGCGCAAGAAGTACTTCGAGGAAGAGACGTTTACTATTTGTTGGTGATATTAAATCACCCGATCTTAGTACACCAAATCGAGCAAAGCGTAACTTCAGTCTTGCAAAATCAGTAGTAGAACAACAGAGATATGAAATGAACAAAATGCAGAAGAAATTGAATCGTATGCAGAATAAAGCAGAGAAATATCAGGATATAATTAAACAGTTGAGAGATAATAATATGTTGTCTGCGACTGCTTGTGAAGATCTTCTTGTGAGTGCTACGTGTTATCATTGATATGCCTTTTTATTAGAAATTATTTTACATTAATTACATGATAAACTACCTAAAAATTAGTATAAATTCGCAGTTTCAATAAAATTGACGGATAAGCTATCTAAATATTAGTACATAACTTGACGTAACGTTCATATGAACCTTAAATTGTATTGATTACTTACCATTTTTTTAAAGTTATCATCGTCGATGTGAATTAATGTTTTTTTTTTAGATTTTATTTGCGATCGATTCGCCTTTAACGTATAGGTTTTCAACTAGAAATAACTTGCAGTGATAATTAACGGATAAACTTTACAAATTCTTAGTATTAGTGTATAAATTGACGCATCTGCTACAGTATATCGTATTGATTACGTATTATGCTTGGGTGAAAGATGCAAAATCAACGTTCATTTGAACCTTACATTGTATTGATTACCTACTTACCATTTTTTTTCAAAGCATCATCGTTTATGTCAATTTATCTATTTTTTAAATTTTATCTGCGATTGATTCGCCTTTACTGCATAGTTTTTCTACACATTCGTTTAGAAATAACTTGCAGTATCAATTAACGGATAAACTTAGTGATTTCTTAGCATTAGTATCTAACTTGACGCATCTACTACAGTATATCGTATTGATTACGTATTATGCTTTGGTGAAAGATGCAAAATCAACGTTCATTTGAAACATATTATGTCATATTGATTACTTACTATTTCTGTAAATCATTACCTTTGATATTAATTTCAAAATTATAACATTTTAATTTCTTTTGATTTTTTTCTTCTTCTTAGAATAAGGTGCCTATCGAAATTCAGCAAATGATTGAACGTCTGATGAAAAACAAAAACGCGCCGTTTCCACCTGAACTACGAACTTTAGCCCTCAACATGCAATACTATTCTTCAGCCGCCTACAATTTTCTGAGGAAAGCTTTTCACAATTTACTTCCGCATGAAAATACCTTGAGGAAGTGGTACATGACAGTTGATGGGCAACCAGGGTTTACGAAAGAAGCTTTCGACGCTTTAAAATGGAAAACTAAAAACTCAAAAGCAGCGTGTTGTTTGGTAGCTGATGAAATTGCCTTAAAAGATCACGTAGACCATGACCGCAAACGCTCGTACGGCTATCAAGATTTAGGAACAGGACTGAATCCGGTCACAGATACTCTACCTCATGCTACACATGCGTTAGTATTTTTGCTCGTGAGCCTAAAAGAGAAGTGGAAAATACCAGTTGCGTATTTTCTGATCCATTCGTTAACCAGTGAAGAACGTGCGAATTTAGTTCGCATCTGTTTAGGCGAACTTTCACGGGTCAACGTAGATGTTGTAGCTTTTACCTTTGATGGTACCTCAGTCAATCTTACAATGTGCAAAGAGCTGGGTGCGGAATTTAACACCGAAAATCCGCAATTTGAACATCCAATTACAAAAAAAACAATCTTCATATATCCGGACCCCTGTCATATGATTAAGCTCGTTCGAAATACCATGGCTGAGACTGGACCATTATTCAACGGAAACGGTGAAGAAATTTCTTGGAACTTTATTGAAAAACTACAGCGCTTGGAAGATGAAGAAGGTCTTCGTGTGGCTACTAAGCTTACCAGAAAACATATCGAGTTTGGTAGAAATAAGATGAACGTAAGGCTGGCTGTACAGGTTTTCAGTGAATCTGTAAAAACTGCGCTTTTGTGGCTGCATCACGATTTAAATCACCAAGGCTTCGTTTCAGCAGATGCTACCGCCGAATTTTGCGGAATATTCAATGACATCTTCGACTTGTTGAACGTCCGTAGCAAATTTTGTAAGAAACCTTCTCAAATTCTCATCTGTAGGAAGAACTTCGACATTATCAAAGAATCCATTGAAAAATTTTCAAAGTATATTCGAGAATTATCGATAACAAAAGTTGTGAAAAAAGATACCGTTGAATTCGATGAAGTAATAAACAGTGGTCGAAAAACTGGATTCATGGGTCTCCTCATATGTTTGAAGAATATAATCCCCATTTTCGAAAGAATAAACGAAGTACAAGAGCAAGAGTACCTGCTGCCCTATAAGCTCTTACAAGATAGCATAGAAAATTTTTTCAGTGCGGTAAGGCAGCGCGGAGGATACAACAATAATCCGACTGCACGTTCCTTCGAAGTGGCTTATAAAAGATTGCTGGTTCATTTTGAAACTCGTCATGGTGGAAACTGTACCGTCGATGATATCCAAATCTTGAGAGCTGGAAAAAGTGGATTTTCGCCTGTAGATCCGATTTGTGATTTGAAAACGGAAGAAACGGACTCATCAGCAGATGAAATCTATGAGCAAAATGATGATATTGATCATGGATCTCTATCCAGATATGTTACCGACATCAATCACCATATGGCAGGTTTTGTTGTACACAAACTTGTAAAATTGAATGTATGTCGTGTCTGCGAAACATTCTTGGAATCGAACGACAGTTTTAAAAGTGCTAGTATGCTCACACACCGGAAAAGTTTTGGCTACCTGAGAAATCCATCTGCTGATGTTTGCAAGATAACTGAGACCGCTGAGACACTTTTCCGAGCAAACAGCCACCTATTTCATCGCCGAAATCTAATTCAAGAACTGATTACGAAAACTTTTCTAATGACAGCTCAAAATGTCTTCAAAAGCGATGAAATGAGCAACCACGTTCTGCAACAAGAACTTTTTGAAGATCATAAAATCAACTTAATTAAGATGATTGCAAAAATTTACCTCGAAGTGAGATTTCTACATGAAGCAAGACGACTGAATGCTAAGAACCCAAAAAACTACATACGCCAAAGCTACAACCGCGCGGTGAATATTTATTATCATCAGTAGCTTGCTTTGTATCTTCAAGTTTCAACTTTCTTTGGCTGTTCTTCACAAGTTATAAGTATGTTCTTTTATTTCATCTGAAAATGAATGAATAATATTGTCACAAAGTACCAAGTTCCTTTTTTTATTTTAAGTTATAAACTTCGTAATATTTTGAAAAAAAATACTACCCGTTGTTTGACAAGTTTCTATGTTGTTCACTTTCATGCTAATATTAAAATATTTTGAATTACGTTGATTTGAATTGTTAAATGTTAATACAAACAGAACGTCGTGTCGTATCTATTTTGATTTCTTCAGACGTAAACACTTCAAGAAAAAAACAATTTATACAGTCATTGTTCAAAATTAATAATTACATAGTTCACTCTCAATAACAATTCAAAATAAAAATTTTCAAGTTTTTCAACATTAAAAAGAAATTTAAAGAACAAAATTTATGAATTTAATAAAATTATTTCGTATATTTTCCTTTATCGTTGCTTTATCACACGTACATTCGATGATTAGAGAAGTGTTGACGCATGCGCAGAAGTTATCCTCTGGAATTTATTCTCAGACGGCTGAAATACATTGGTAGTTCGGTCCATTATAGCTAAATAGTCAAAGGTCCAACGAGAAAACCCGAAGTAATCCGACGCGCGAAGCTCTCGCCTTCGGTACGACGCGCGCGCGCGCTTCTACTCCGAAGTACGGCGAATAGACGCTCGCTCGCTCGCGAAAAAAAATATATTTTTTCCGAACCGAACGTGGCGTTAAGAAATCGCGCCGACGCGAGACGCGAAGATGACGGTACCTTCGTAGTCGAGGCATCGAGAAAGAGTACCATCGGGAAGAGCCATGTTCAAAAGAGACACAGTAAAGTATCAAAACAGAGCTGGCGCGACTCACCTCTTTTGGGAGTTCTTAGTTCGACTCTTTGCTAGTTGAGTCGAAGAGTTTTCAATTTGCGACTCTTTACAAATTTGATTAAACTCATGAGTCCGACTCTTTTAATGAACGACTCCTCGCGACTCTTTTTTTCCGACTCCTCGCGACTCTTTTTTTCCGAATCCTCGCGACTCTTTTTTCCGACTCCTCGCGACTCTTTTTTTCAATTTATTATTTTTTAATTTTTAATTTTCAAGTAAGTAAAACTTCAAAACTAAACTAACAACACACGAGGTTGCACTACCCATGAATCGCGGAAAAAGGGAGTTTGAGAGATGAAAAGTGTCGTGATATGAAGAGTTGTGAATCAAAAGAGTCGCAAGTAAAAAAAGAGTCGTGAGTAAAAAAGAGTTGCAAATTGAGAAGAGTCGTGAATCAGTTTAATGTTCGACTCTTAAGCCCGCCGCACAATGGCACTAAGATTTAGTGAAAAATGGTTAGTGAAAAGTTGAAGCAATAGAATGTAATGGAGGCATTCATAATGGCACTAAAACTTCCCGTTCACTTTCACAAAAAGTTGAAATATTTCAACTTTTTGTGAAAGTGAACGGGAATATTGTTGTTGTTGAAATGTTGATAATAATTTTTATCAATCACACACATTCATTACCAGAATATTACGAAATTTTTTGATTTGGCTGGTCCAAATAATTTTGAAAAAAATGTGTTTAAATCGTGAAAAGAAGTTGGCACTTGCCAGTTGTTTACTGCTTATAAGTTTATATCAAGAATTATATTGTGATGAAGAAATCAGCCCAGAACTTCGAAATAGTATTGATGAATTGCTGATAACATTGGAGAGAACTTCAAAAAAAAGCAGTAAGATGAAAAAATTAAAAACTGAAGTGCACAAAAACGTTTCCTAAACTTTTGTCAACGGATACATAAATACCCTTGATGGGCAACATCATTAGTAACAAAAGCAAAACATACTTGTTTACAATACAAATACAAATAATTTCCATATTACTTTATTAAATCTTTCTGCAAATCGTATTGTTCAATTTTATATTAGCTTACAATATTGTTTCATTTCATGTTAGCAAACAAATAAAAATATATAACTTCATGTAATCAATGTTTTATTTACATTGTTTTGGCGGGAAAGTGGTAAAAAATGATGAAAAATCGTAGGAACGTGTAACTTTGTAAAATTGTGTTTCTATTGTCATTGTTGTGTTTGAAAATTGGATTTGAACTTTTGATATGAAGAGAAAGAAAGTAAAAGTTGCTGCTTCTGCACTGCTATTATTGTTAGCAAACCATGAAATGATATGTAAAGAAAGATCGAAGAGGAGGTATTCTGTTCGACCAAGAAACCGGAAACGAAAAATCAACGGTTTTTACTGTGCCACATTTATTAAAATGAAACACGAAGACCCGGAAGCGTTTTTCGATTACACTCGAATGAACGTAGACCGTTTCAACGAATTATTACGTCTCATTACCCCACAGCTGAAAAAAAATAGTATTCGGGAACCAATTTCTCCAGAGGAAAGATTGGCTGTAACCATACAGTTAGTACACTGAGCTTCAATAAAAAAATTGAAAGTTAGTATAAATCAGATTAAATTTTAAAACTTTTTCCATCCATTTACAGCTATTTGGCACATGGCAGCTCAATGGCTGAAGCGGCATGTGTTTACAACTTGGGAGAATCAACTGTGAATGTTATAATTCGTGAAACATGTCAAGCTATTTCTGAAATATTGTCGCCAATTTGTTTTACACCCATTTCAAGTATAAATTGGAAAGAGAAGTCGGAAAAATTCTTGAGTTTATGGCAAATGCCAAACTGCATTGGGGCTATTGATGGAAAGCATGTTTTGATCCAAGCTCCTCCACGTTCCGGTAGCATATTTCATAATTATAAAAAGACATTCAGTATCTGTTTGATGGCAGTTTGCGATGCGGAGTATAATTTCACTTTCGTAGACATTGGTTAGTTAATATTTATTTACATAGTTGCAACACATTTATGAAATTACCATAGTACATTTTTATACACCAAGATTGTTTAAAAATCAACAGGAGCACCCGGATCGGAGCATGACTCTACTATTTTTCGCCACTCTGCTCTTGGAAAGGCGATCAACAACTATGAATTACACCTACCTGCTCTTGGAAAGGCGATCAACAACGATGAATTACACCTACCTGCTCTTGGAAAGGCGATCAACAACGATGAATTACACCTACCACTTCCAGAAGACCTTCCCAATTCGTGTCCGGGTCTCAAATTCCCATACTTTTTCGTTGCGGATGAAGCTTTCCCGCTAAAAACAAACATTATGCGACCGTACTCTGGACAATCATTGGATAAACCAACTCGCATATTCAATTATCGACTGTCTAGGGCAAGGAGAACCATCGAGAATACCTTCGGCATCTTGACCAGTCGATGGCGGATTTTGCAAAGACCAATAATAGCGAAATTGACAACAGCAGATAAAATAGTGTCAGCGGTTGTTTGTCTTCATAATTTCATCATGAATGCGAATCGAAGTGAACACTGCTCACCTGAACACGTGGAATCTGTAATGGACAACAATAACATTCTTCCAAGTGCACCTATAACGAGTTCCAATAATGCTACACAAGAAGCTTATCGTCAACGTAACGCATTACGAAAATATTTGTATTCCCAAGGTACAGTTCCGTGGCAATTTGATGTTGTGTGATATATGTACAATAGCTATGAAAATGTTAAATAAAATATACCAATTATAGTATATTTTATTGTTAAATACCTACTATTTAAAATGTTATTTTGTCTTTAAACAAAAATATATTCATTAATTTCTTCATATATACTTGTGATACTTGAGAAAGCAGTACAACAGTTCAACACTTCAACAGATGTATTTTTTATTTCAATCTTGATATTTACATAAACAGTTAAACAGATCTACCTTACATTTCAATCTTTTTGATGCCGGCACTTTCAACAGTTCATGATATAAAGCATCAGTGAAGGAACGAATATCCAAATCGATATCTGTAGAAGGTTCTGGATCCGGTGTTTTCAGAATTTCCAATAATTTCCCAACAGATTCTTGAATGAATTGAGGACCATTTTTTGTTTTTGGTATTTTACAAGGTGGCGATTCGGCCGATTCCAGTACGGTCACCTCCTTACTAGCGATTAGTTCACCTAAAAAATTAAAACAATATTCTGAAATTAAAAGTACTGTATAAACTATATCCATCTTACAAATTTCAAACACTGCACCTGTTACTGGATCGAGGACTTCTTCCACCTCATCTGCATCATCTTCCAAGTATTCAGAATACGGATCTTTGTTTTTACCATTCAACTGAATCGTTGATCTTCTGGCCATGAACGGGTTCAGAAATGATAAGAGGGAAAACAGTGGCCAAGTACACGACTGACCTCCGGCTGATCCGGAAGGCGGATTGTTTAATTTCGCTCTTTCTTTAGAGAAGCGATTTTTTATCAAACCCCATTTCTTCATACACTCGGTGGCTGTGACAAAATTATAAAATAATATAAGGATTAAAGAAATATTGATAATTGTTAATTACATGGAAATGGTATGATATACTACTTACAACTGCATTCAATATCTTGCGACAACAATCTTAACGAGATTTCTTCCCAGTATTGTTGTTTTTTTTTTTACATCTTTATAATCCTTGGCTGATTTATCATATAATTGAGGGTACTCCTCAATTATCTGCAATAAAACAAAATAAATTTATTATAAATTGTAAAAGGTTTCTGATTTCGATTACTTACGTACTTTAATTAGTTCGGCATCCACCATGGCAAAAATTTTTGTTACAATAATTAAAGTATACTGAATAACCACGCGCTAACAACAATGAGTTTCAATAAAACTTTACATACAGTATGTACATTGATAATTTTTGAAAAGTATGGTATAAACATCATAATAATTTATGATAAACAAAATGTAAACAAGTAAAAAAACTTTCTCAGCTTTTGATACGCTACAGTTGAAGTGACGTCAGGTATTCCAACCAATAAAATGATCGTTCATTAATAAAATCTAGTGCCATTATGAATTGAGTTTTTTACATTTTCCTCAAATACGATTCACAAAATTTTTTTCCCAGCTTTTCACTAAATCTTAGTGCCATTGTGCGGCTTACTTTAGTGATGAGTCGATTTTTTCAAATTTTTTTCGACTCTTTGTGAAAAAGAGTCGAACTCAGAGTCGCTCGCATGCGACTCCCGCGACTCACACTCGAAACTCTGAGTCGCGCCAGCTCTGTATCAAAATAAGCGATCGTGATTCATATCTCATAATCATCGTTTTTATTTCTTTTTCATTTAATTTAGAATAATCAACATCAAGAAAATCACTCGTACTACCTTTTGCACTTGAATTGTTTCTAACACATTGACTGCCACCATATAAATGTTTTTCCCTTCACCTGGTGCCAAAAGAGATTTTTGCTTCCACAGCTTTGTAGTTGGTAGTACTGACCGGCACAAATAATAAAAACAATTTTCTAGTCATACAAAGCCAAAAAAAAGCATAGGTCAACATTGACCTACGCGGCACCTCTGCAAAGTCAAAATCGTTATCATCGTTATAGAGCGCGCTGCACACATTTCTCGCTTCAACCAGCGCATTTAGCGGTTCTTAGTGTAACTAGCTCAATATATAAAGCTCACTATCCAAGTTCTTCATGTTTATGGTAGTAGCCGATAGATTTTGTCATTTTTTGAATTACAATCAATTTTTCAAATGAAAACTGCTTTGTTACTTTGTTAGGACATTATTTTCAGGAAAAATAATTAAAATATTGGTTTATTATAATATGTTTTAGCATGAAATCACAAAAAAAAAAAAAAAAAATGGAAATAAATATCAACGTGAAGAAACATTTTAAGAAGTTTCATAACTCGGAAAATTTCAAAAAATTCAAAAATTCACTAACTACGTAAATGAAAGAGTAGCATCTCAAGTACATGTTATGTTAATAACCTTTTGGTTTCCATTGCAAAAAGTCAAAAAACAAACAAAAAATGAGATAGGTCAACATTGACCTAACGGCACTGCATGAAAGTTTGAGTAGGTCCTACTGTGGCAGTCAATGTGCTAATAATATCGCCATAAACTTTAGATTCAATAAACTGTACATCTTTTGATTCAACTTTAGAAATATTATTGCTGGGTTTATCACTAGGTACATACAAAGTATAACCTGTTTGATTACACAAAATTAAGAAAGCTGGTTTACCTCGATCATCGAATTTTGAACTTGGTTTGTTGTTTAAGCCCGCAGCACAATGGCACTAAGATTTAGTGAAAAATGGTTAGTGAAAAGTTGAAGCAATAGAATGTAATGGAGGCATTCATAATGGCACTAAAACTTCCCGTTCACTTTCACAAGAAGTTGAAATATTTCAACTTTTTGTGAAAGTGAACGGGAATATTGTTGTTGTTGAAATGTTGATAATTATTATGATGTTTATACCATACTTTTCAAAAATTATCAATGTACATACTGTATGTAAAGTTTTATTGAAAATTGTTAATAAGAAAGATACTCGAGTACTCCCGTTTGGTTTTGTATTCGTTCGTTCGTTTTATGTTTGGTAAATGAAATTCGAAAAAAAAACTGGGTTTAATTATAACTGTAAATTTTCTTCTTTTATAATCGAATACCTGTGATTAAGGTGAGTGGCTCGAAAAAAGAATGAATTTCGTAATATTCTGGTAATGAATGTGTGTGATTGATAAAAATTATGATAAACAAAATGTAAACAAGTAAAAAAACTTTCTCAGCTTTTGATACGCTACAGTTGAAGTGACGTCAGGTATTCCAACCAATAAAATGATCGTTCATTAATAAAATCTAGTGCCATTATGAATGGAGTTTTTTACATTTTCCTCAAATACGATTCACAAAATTTTTTCCCCAGCTTTTCACTAAATCTTAGTGCCATTGTGCTGCGGGCTTTAAATAGTAAGCTAAACAACCAAAACGTCGAATGTACTTAATTTCAGGTTTACGACCATACATCATTTCATAAGGTGTTTTGAATTCCAAAGCTGCTTTTGGAGTTCGATTGTATACGTGCATAACGTGACCCAAGGCATATGACCAAAATTCCAATGGCATTTTAGCACTGAATAAATTAGCCCAAACTTTTTCTTGAATTTCCCTATTAATTCGCTCTGCAGTACCGTTATGTGTTGGTGTGTAAGGTTCGGAGATCTGTAACTTAATATTTTCTCGTAAAATTAATCTATTCATATACATTGTTTTATACTCAGTACCTCCGTCGATACGCAGATTATATAATTTTATATCTTGACCTAAAATCGCTCGTACATTGCTCAGGTAAGTTTCTAAAGCCGAATGAACCCCTGTTTTATCAGTTTGTGAAAACTCCGCCGAATAATGTGTGAAATCATCTACAAATGTTACTATATATCTCGCACCTGAATCTATCGCACACGGACTAATCGGTCCCATAAGATCGGAATGTACCAACGCTAGTGGTTTTGAATACCTTGTACGAGTTGAATTACTTGGCTCTTTAATCAATTTAGCTTTCTTACAAGCATCACAATCAAGAATTTCTGAACCAAATTTTACCCCCTTTAACTGAGGAATCATTTTAGCAGCTAACTCCAAATAAGATTTAGAAGCATGTCCTAAACGTAAATGCCAAAGTAAACCTATATGATCGCGTAAGTTTTTATATTTTTCCTTATTTAGCTGTTCCAAATCATTTATATTCATTTCAGAGTTTTCTTTTAGGTAATTGGGACCAAGGATAGGTATGGCGCGCTAGTGTACATTACGATCAAGTAGGTATTGAAAAGGTGCACCTTTGTTTATTTTTTCTTAAAAACAGATGGCTGTGTTGTGATGATTTCGCTAATAAGGTGCATTTTGTATTGATTTTGTCATGATTTGGTCGTGATAACATTTGAAAAATTTCAGTGATAAGCAAATTTTTGTTTATGGTGCACCTTTTCAGACCTTTTCATTTTTGCCGATAGAATTCAGCCACTCCGCGCTCGTGGTCCGAATTGTCAAGAGTATTCTTATCAGTAATATTATCAAAATTTGATGGTAAAATTACAACTTCGTCAGTTTCTTTATTCGTTTCAGAGTATTGTTTATTTACTTTATTTTCTTCTAGTTTATTCTTTTCAGGTTCCTTTGTTGGTGATTTAGAGTAAGAATGTTCCGAAATAATTTTGCAATTACTCCCGCCTTTCTCATTATCTGAACTCATTGCAACAGTACCAGTATTATCACTCATCATTGCAGTATTAACATCATTACCTAATTCAAATTCTAAATACCATAATTTATTTTTATATGTACCTGATTTTATTAAATTTTTGTTATTGTCAAAAATTTGTATTTTATTTTTATCTAAAACAACAATTGCATTCTTTTCTACAATTTTTCGAAGAGAAAATAAATTACATGCGATCTTTTCATGAAACAAGACATCCTTTAATTTACCCTCAGAATTTCGATCTTTGAATATTATGTTTCCTTTTTGACAAATATTTAATGACTTATTATTTGCACATGATATCTTTGTTATTTTGTTTAATGTTTGAACTTCACTTAACACACTTATGTCATTTACAAGATGTTCGGTAGCTCCCGAATCCGCTATAAATTTAATATTCTTACCTTGAACTAGAGACTCAGAATTCGCAAACCCATCGTCTTCATTGTCATCTGTCTCCATCCATACATACATAACGTCATCTCCATTCTCGTTGTTTTCACCATTTTCGTCTACAAACATAGCAACTTTCCTGTTTTTCAGGTCTCTCTTTAATTTCATTCGTTTGAACTTTCCACCATTTGGAGGGTTCGAAACTGGAGCTGGTCTCTTGACATTTACTTGAACAGGTCTTCTATCAATTATACGATTTTCGACGGGAACAGGTGGCCGGAAACGTTCAAATTCGCCAGTCGTTGCTCGTTTATAAGGACAGGTGCTGCTTATATGAGTGCTCATGAATGATAAGCAATTGTAACATTTCCATCGTTTGTTGGAACAGTCGGCTTTGTAATGACCATGCTCGCCGCAGCAGAAACATGTCCTGCTCGTATCAGTACCTCGGTGAGACACTTTTCGAATTGGTGGTCCCTGATTTGCATGGTTAGGAAAATTGGAGTTGGGAGGTCCACCAGAACCCCCAGAAGCAGACATGGCACAACTTGATTTTATATTCTGGGAACGTTCTTCTCTCTCCTTGAGATGTTGTTCTTCCTCTACCGCCAACGTTTTCAATTCTTCGATCGACAAGCCACCCATTTTTCTCATTGTGCGCTCCTGTATTCGTAAATCCGGATATGCATCTGTTACCGCCAGTAAAAATGTGCGTTTTTGTTTGTCCGCCGAAACCGCTTCTGCGTTTTTCTCCGCCTTTTGGATTTTCATAACAATATCTTCAAACCTGGCGATGAACTCCGTAACACCTTCGATTTTTGGTTCAAAAACGATATTGTCAAATTGCCTCCATAAAGCATATGATCCTGTTGGGCCATTTGGCTCTCTGAACTCGTCCAGCTTTTCGAAAATTTCCTTCAGCGTTTTGTAATTCATAATCAAACGGTGATGTAGTTCATCAAGTCGAGATAGGATGAGATGACGCTTCGTATTTTCATTTTCAGAAATTATTTTTTCATCAGTTGATTCTGGCAATTTTAATTCATTTATTTCAGACTGAACTTTGTCTTTCCATATGGTGTAGTCGGCGTCTTTTGTCAACGTATACGGGGCAAATATTACATTTTTTAGATTAACTCGTTCCTTTGAAGCATGTTGACCGGTTTCGATCTTCTGCTTCTGCTGGTTTGTGTTAATTTCAGCCATTACAGCTTTAACAATCTTCTCAACTAAATCACCTTCGTCAGCCATGCTTTTACCGGGTGTGTGCACGCCTTTAGTACGTCGTTCTCTTTGCTCGTTCTCGTTGCTCGTTCTCGTTAACCGTTTCAATGACAATTTACGCGAAATATTAACCGACAATCTCAACTACGACTCTTGTCTACCATATTAGAAAAATTAATATCGCCGAACGAAAAATATATTTGAAAATCGAACATACAACAAAAAACGTAAAAGTAATGGACAGAGCGAACAATCAGAGTAAAATTATATGTTAGGTGTTCACAGATCAAAACCTTTGGAAGTATCACTAAAAACTATAACGTACATAACATATTGGATGACGTATTTTATCAATATGACTTCGAATCCCCCTACCCGCCTTCTCCGAAAAGTACGGGTAAGGATCATCTCAGGGTTACCAACATGATTCTGATCATTGATCTCTTAGTTTCAGGCGGTGAAAAAATTAAAAATCCAATAATCCTCAACCCTACGCTCGAAAATATAATATTTTTCCAATTCAAAAATCTATCAAACTAGGGACCTGTAATCCAGAATCCTCGTTTTACAGGAACTGAAGGCTCAACAGGCTCAAACATTCATGTTTTTTTTTTCATGATCTACGTACATTTTAGAGCTCTGCACAGTGAGGTGCCGTTGCCGCACCACACAGTACAAATTACAAACGGGCGACACCGCACCTCACTTTATTGCTATCTGAAAATACGGTGCGGTGCAGCACCGCCAAGTATGGATACGGTGCGGTGCGGTGACAGTGCAGCACCGCATCGTATTAATAATATGTATGAATGTGACTCATAAAATCATGCGATAATGCTGTGACACTTCTTCACAAAAGCATAATTTGATACCGGAGCTGAACTCAGCTCCGTAAACGAGGTCGTATTTAGAAGCAAGGTTCGTATTATAGAAACGAGAAATGTAGCCGGGGTCGTATTTAGAAGAGAGATTGGTATTATAGAAACGAGAAACGTAGCCAGAGTCGTATTTAGAAGCGAGGTTGTGTAGCGGTACACTAACGCGAAAAGAGACGCCAGCGTAGCCAACTAATGAAATACCAAACACAGCTCTTCGCGGAAAGCAGAGAGACAAAATGATAACTCTAGGGTCGCTGTATGAATTTATTCAAGAAAAACTTTACACAAATAACGCTTACAAATACTTGTAATCATAGAAATTACGTCTTGGTATTTACATCAAAATATTCGCGGTATTTTTCGGTTAATTTTCATGTAAATATAGGTTCTGTTCCAGTATTAATCTTCTCGCACCGCCTAAGTCGATTCTTTTCAAGTCTGATTGCAATGAAACTTGTTCAAGTATTCAGGATCCTGGTTGGGACTTAGACAAAATTTCGCCTTCCTGTTCTCTTCTCTGGACTTATCCAAGTTTTCCAAGTCTTCAGGCTTTGGTTAGGGCAGTTCAAGTCTTCTTCGATGGGGAATTTTCTAAGTCCAGAGTCCCGTTCGGGGTACTTGGTATTTTCTGTTGTACGAAGTAGAACTTTGAAACGTAATAAACTGTAAAACATAACGAACTTTCAAACTTTTAATTCATAATTAATGAGAGTTACAATTAATTAGATCGAACACCATCGTAAAGTAGTCAAACACAGACCAAAAACATCAGATAAGAATACACACGTAGAGCAGCGCTCCTACATATCCACAACACCCTCCCTCGATTTATGAACGAGAGAATAAATCGTGAAAAAAAAGAAAAAAATACAAAAATTAGTAAAAAAAAATGAACATAAAAATGAATAAACAGATAAAGAATAGAATAAAATACCAAAGAAACAAATATTACACGTTGATACTTGATATGACCGAAAATCTTGCAAAATCTAAAATCATCTTTTGATACAAACGCTTAAGAAACTGGTGATACCGATAACTTTTGCTTGAATGAAATTTCAAATCCATAATGCCATGGTTTGTAAGATGACCCATCTGTAGGAAAATAATACTCAGATAAACTGTTTTTAATCAAACATACTGGAAAATTAACAATTATTAGCAAGTACAAATTATATCTCACATTCTCACAGATTGTTTTCTACAATTGCACCAACTACAACTAAAATAAGTAAAGCGGTAATTACGGTAATAACTAAAATAAACAAATACCAAATTTTCTACATTCGGCCATCCTAAACTAAGTGTCTTCCTCGACACTTTCATCTTCACTGCTCGAATCTTCATCCCAAGAAGAATTCCAGGGACGGATTTGCGAAATATGAAGGTTCACTACACCGTATTGTGTACCTTCTCGACGTAGATCTTGTACATGATATATATCACCGGCCACATTCTGAACAATTACCATAGGTCCGCGAAATCTCGGCTGAAGCTTGGCTGTGTTGGGAACTTTAACAAACACGATTTCTCCGACCGCCAATTTTTCACCGATACAGTGACGCTTATCGAACTCTATTTTCATTCTGGCTTGTGACTTCTCGATATGATCTCGAGCTACTTCTCGCATAACATCCAAATCATCCACCGCTTCTACCTTCCTAATAATTCGGTCAAACGTTGACTCACTGGTTCTAGGTGTATAACCGTGCAGTAATTCAAAGGGTGTTTTACCAGTAGAACGGTTGACACTAACGTTGATATTTCTTTGAATTTCTGGTATAAAATGATCCCAGTTTTCAGTTTCTTCTAACGAACTCGATGCGTAGATGATTAACTGCGCGTTGATAATTCGATTAATTCGCTCGACTTGGCCATTTGCTCGCGCTTGATGCACTGCTACCCGATGTGGTACGATCTTCTTTGTGAAATTATCCACCAACACAAATAAATGACTATTCTTCGACGATGTTTCCACAAATGGACCCAAATGATCCACATGGACCACTTCAAAAGGACGCTTTCCTACAGGTATTGGATTTCATAATCCTGGCGACTTGCCGGACGAACCTTTTGCCAATAAACACTCGAGACAGTTTTTGATGTGTAGATGAATATAACGTCTCATACCTGCAAACCAATACCTTCTTCTCATCACAGCTACTACTTTCTCCAAGCTGTAGTGTCCTAATTGGTCATGGTACTGAATACATAGCGCCTTTCTCATCGTCTTCCGAACAACGAACAGCTTATCATTGGTATCCTTATCAATGAAAAATAAAATGCCATCGATTACACAATATTGATTCGATTTGCCCAACTCATTCTCGATGATATTACGGATATATTCATCTTGATGTTGATACATTCGTACAACGTCTTCTTTCACGATCAAAAATACGCCGACATTGATGTCTGATCCGTATCGAATGCTTCTTCGACAGGCGCTCTACTTAAGGCATCTGCATGCTCCATTTGAGTACCTTTTTGATGTTTTACGACGAAATCATACTCTTGTAAAAAAGTAGGGCCCACCGGGCAATCTGCGCATTCGTTGTCTTCTGCGTATTTAAATGTAACAACGCCTGGCAATCGGTGACAATTGTAAAACGAATACCCAAAAGATACTGACGAAGTCTCAAAACTGACCACACGATAGCCAACAATTCTGTTTTCGACGAATGATAACGTGCTTCAGAATCCGTCAATTTCTTACTCACAGTGTACACTAAATGTAACGGATCGTTTTCACTTTTTCGCTGAAGTAATAAACCAGCTACACCGTGTTTGGAAGCATCAGTGTGTAACTCTGTTAATGCATTTGGATCAAAGAGTTTCAACACTGGTCTCTCTGTCAAGGATTTACGGATTTCTTCGAACACATTTTGTTGATCACTTGACCACTTGAACTCACGGTTTTTCTTAGTCAAATCTGTTAAGGGGGCGATGCGAATGGCAAAGTTTTTTAAAAAGCGCCGAAAAAAACTAGTTAAACCAACGAACTGACGAATCGCGTGTACATCTTTCGGCACTGGAAAATTCGCAATTGCTAAACATTTATTCAAACCGGGAAAAATTTCTCCACGACCGATTTCAAATCCTAAAAATTCTACCAATTCGACAGAGATTAAACATTTTTCAGGACGACATGTTAAACCGTACTCGAGTAATGTTTTTAACACCTCTTCAAAACGTTCTAACAATTCTTCAATATTTTTAGCGAAAAATAAACTGTCATCCAAAAATCTTCGCATATATTTTAGTCTTTGCCATACTATGTCCATACGGCGTGAAAATTCGGCCGGACCATTTGTATATCCGAATGGTAGTACCGTAAATTGTCCAGTTTCATGAGGGGTAATAAAAGCTGTTTTTTCTTGCGCTGCCTTCGTTAATGGAATTTGTAAATAACCGCACGCAAGATCTACAAGAATAAACACCGCCGCCTCTGTCAAACCAATGAACAGATCATCCGGATTCGCCAATGGATAATGAATTTTTACTGCTTCGCCGTTCATTTTACGATAATCGAAGACTGGTCGCATGCCATTTTTTTCCCCAACGAGGAAACCAGGAGCCGCGTAAGGCGAGTTAGTATCGACGACTATTCCAACATCTCTCCAATCTTTGATCTGCCTGGACATCTCATTGGCGTCTTCAGCATTCGTACGATAAGGTTTCGATGCCAAAGGAACACTTCCAGGTTTTAGCACGATATCAATTGGCTCTACTTTCGCCCTACCAAGCTCGAATATATTTAGCGCGAAACATTTTCGATATTTATTTATTAAAATAAGGAACCGTTCACGATCTTCTTCTGATAACGAACTACCGAATTGAAAATGTTCACTTATCAAGGGTACCGGTTCACGTTCATTTTCACCTACGAAACTCACGAAATTTTTCTCCGTATTTTTAACGCGACTAATTTCGACACAGATCTTCTTCTTCCAACTTAGGTAACTCGTTGAAAAAATTATCGCTGGCCGATGTAATCAAAAGCTTATCTTTCCACTTGACTATTGCAACAGCTGGGCTTTCCGTCCACGACTGGCCAATCAAACAGGGAGCTGGTAGAACCGCATCTGCCACCACTAATATTTCAACGTTATCAACGCAAACGTTCTCAATTTGAATCGACGCAGTTACCATGCCTAATACATTTGTACCCACGTCGAGTTGACCAACTCCAAAAATTCGTCTTTCAGTTTTACGAATTGGCTCTTGCAAAAGAACTGCAGTTGACGCCGTAATCAAACATACACGACTACCTTGATCAATCAATGCTCCTGGAACAAATTTTCCGTTGATAACAGCGGTTTTGACATATTTTTCGTTATCTGGTTTAGCGTTGCAGGTTACTACGGCTGCTGCTACGTTCTTCGAATTCTCGTCTACTGTTTTCTCGGCTTTCGTGCATTCTCTCTTCGTATGACCTTCAATTTTACATATCGAGCAAAATTTTGGCCTTTTAGGTTCGGGACAGCGATTAGCCATATGATCAGTCTTCTTCCTGCAGTTATAACAATAAAAACAACCCGAAGAATCATTTGAGTCTTTATTATTACTCGTTGTTGAACTAGCTGAGTCCTTGGAAACTGTTGACGAATTCTTCAAAGTATTTTTATGGGCACTGTTAGGGGCTGGATTACCATTTGCAGCTTTTGATTTCTGTTTCGAGCTTTCAAAATCTCGAATTCGTTCAAACCAATCTACTGCGGTCTCGTAGTCATAAATTTGAAGATACGACACTGCTTCGCTGGATTTAAGGCCTGCACAAATCGCATTTTTGCAGTCTCCTACTGCTGCGCCTACCTCCTTCGCATATCGCAACTTGGTCAAAATGTATTCTTTCATCGTTTCGTCGTCTTTTTGGACACGTTCAGAAAAGCGATTCCATTTTTCAATCACATTATCTTCTTTTTTGCCAACGAACGTCTGGATGAATGAGGTCTTGTAATGTTTCCACATTTTAATATCGTCACCGTTTAACAGATACCAACTTTTCGCAGTCTTGGTTACTAAGCGACGTGCAGCTTCTAATTTCTGTTCATCCTTCCAATTACCGAGTATGGCCTGCGACTCTAAACTTCGCAACCACTCCTTTGCTTCCGCTGCTGATGTTTCTCCGTTGAACTTTGGCAAATCTGGTAGCGTAACGGTGCTATTTGCCGTTCGGAGCATCTCGGTGAAAGTTTCAAGAGGAATCATCGTAGGGACATGAACATCATCGTGCTTCTTATTGGGCGCCATGCTTTACTGTTACAAACAACGATAAACGGGACTTTGTCAGGAACACTTCTACTTCATTCGAAAATCGAACATACCGAGAATAAGTTCGGACCACTTCTGATTTGTAGGAAAATAATACTCAGATAAACTGTTTTTAATCAAACATACTGGAAAATTAACAATTATTAGCAAGTACAAATTATATCTCACATTCTCACAGATTGTTTTCTACAATTGCACCAACTACAACTAAAATAAGTAAAGCGGTAATTACGGTAATAACTAAAATAAACAAATACCAAATTTTCTACACCATCAATAGTTGAATTTTTTTTTTTTTTTTTTCTTAACTGACTGGAAGTGGAAGAGTGATGGTTTCTGACACCGGAGATGACCTCAGCCAAAATGAGTTGAAAGAGTGACCGCAGCCGACTCTGGAAATGACCACAGCCATAATAAGTTGATAGAATGACTGCAGCCGACTCTGGAAATGACCGCAGCCATAATGAATTGAAATACAACCGCAGCTGTATGTAGAAATTGACCGCAGCCAATTCAGAAAATGAACACCTCCAGGTGTCATTAAATTCCTTACGTATAGTATGACCGCAGCACATACAGGAATCAGAAGAAATACAACCGCAGCTGTAAGTAGAAATTGACCGCAGCCAATTCAGAAAATGAACACCGCCATGTGTCATAAAAATTCCTTATGTATAGTATGACCGCAGCACATACAGGAATCAAAAAAAATGGATACACCGTAGAACTAACGCAAACGAACTGCTACCATGTTGTACAAAGTAGAACTTTGAAACGTAATAAACTGTAAAACATAACGAACTTTCAAACTTTTAATTCATAATTAATGAGAGTTACAATTAATTAGATCGAACACCATCGTAAAGTAGTCAAACACAGACCAAAAACATCAGATAAGAATACACACGTAGAGCAGCGCTCCTACATATCCACAACATTTTCGTGGTAGGTTTTTTTCAGGGTTCTTCTTCCTATGGCTGGAGCTGTTCAAGTCTTCTTCTTCTTCCAGGTCTTTTCCGTGCCGCTTCTGGCTGATGAAGTGCCGAGCACGATGGACCGTGGCGCGTTATAAAGCCAATTGGGGTGGGGGGGTAGGGTGTCGGAAAACTGCCCATTGCTGCTGAAGCTCGACGGGAATTCTCCTGAAATTTACATCTCTCCAATTCTCATTGGTCGAGGCGGTACCATATAAATCAACTCATGCAAGGGCATTTCCCTCCCCCTTCAGTTGGTATTATAGAAAAGGGAAACGTAGCCGAGACGCAGTGTTGTAGTCTGAGTCGGTTTTTTTTCGTATTTCGAAGCATGCTGGTTGGTATTACGAAACGCAGTGTTGTAGTCGGAGTCGGTTTTAAACGCAGAGTATCGGCTTCGTAGGTGGTGGAACGGGAACACTGTGGTTAGAAAATTGTTTTTATACCCAATTTTTTCTTTTTTCAATACAGGTAGACGAACCAGGTGTGGAAAATTTGGCATTTCCCACCTTTCAAGTGGACCCCTCTCTCTAAGAAGAGATCGCGGTCACTTGAAAATTACTTATGATTCGTTCGCGGTAAATTACCGTCAGCTTACGTGTAATCCTCTTATACACTACGCTTTTGGTTTTGTATGAGAAAACAGATGTTTCTCTCGCCGCTTCGCGGTACCTTTGAATATGCGTTCCACCGGCGGTGTCGCCGAATGATCGCATTCCAAAGTTTACGACTTTCCACCCCTAAGTAAATTGCGACGTTTGTTTCTACGCAGCTACGTTGATTGGATCTGGTTCAGCCCAGCATCCACACAAAGAACCTTTGCTCGATGTTATACCTATGTGCGAGACAGTACCAATGACCAACGATTATTAGTTCTCTTGGAAGCATACTGTATACTCGTAATTTGTTCGTCGTCTTGTTGCTATATACCTACTTGAACATTTCGTACATTTGCGAACGGTTTACAACTTTATTTGTCGATTCGAAAAAAGTGTACCTATTTACTACGCGTCCGAATTTATGAACATTTATTTTGCGTCTGAATTTACAAACGTTTCTAAACTTTGGCCTTTTCGAAAGTGCAATTTGTGCCGGAATTTGTAAACTATTTCGAACGTTTTTCCAATCGTACTTATACGTTGTGACGTGAACCTACCAAAGTACCAAGATGTCAGGAGACAAAAGTGGAGGTTCAAAGGGAAGCAACGATGAGCTTTCTCCCACAGTGAGTGATTTAATACAATAATTTTGACTTAACATACTTAAGCTTGCTCTGCTCTGCGTCGCCAAGGTCCCCCTCATACACGGGTCTTGTTAGGTCAAGGATTCCTCTGTTTTGTACAATTCTTATGTGCCTACTTAATCACTTTCTTAGCAATATACTAAGCGGGCAATGTGTTGTTTTGTTGCCCGCAATTTAGGTGGCTCGCCGCCGAAGAAGCCGAGAAACGCCTAGGCTTACTTGGAATGTACGAGGACCAAATTTCAGCTGTACATACGTTGCATGGAATATTCGCGTATTTTTAGTTTTAGTTTTAAGTAGCGATGTTCAATTCCGCAATACATAGTATTTTTACGAACGAGTTTACCCATTCTTTCGTTAGCGTCCACTTTCCCTCCCTAGAATATGTTGTGAATGTTGTCCCGTGTAGGTCTCACTTAAACGAAATTCACAACAGTTGGTAGACAGAGCTTTGGGGTTACGACAAGGCAGAAAGCAGAGCTTGCTGAATAGTTGATATTTAGTTGTACAAGGCCTAGACAGCATCACACGTAGCATACGATAAGCACACACTTGACATAGATACCTGAAATAAATACACAGGCAATAGGCCAAAAAATTAATGCAAACAGTGCAAATACGATTTTGAGCTTTAGAATTATCGTCGTTCGGCTTCAAATTACGAATTTTACTCATATTTCTAACGAAATATATTCTTTGACAAGGACCTTTTGTAGCTTCTCCATCCAGGTCTCATATAGACGAGTTTGCAAGAAAGCGCGGAAATTCCAAACTTGTAGAAACCCGATAGAACAACAAAATAGTCCCGACTCGATATATGACAATTTTTTAGTCCCAACTCGATATATGACAATTTTTTACACAATCTTGTGTGATCCGGATCAAAAATACGAAAATTTGCTTGAGAAATTTTCACCTACAAGAAGCGCTCACGACGACGATAAATTCTTAGCTAAAATCACTTATGTTAGTATCTAACCCTAGTACACATTTATTTTGACACAATTTTGACTAATTTGAAAAATTTAATGGGCCCAGCAAAATACGTATGCTTCGCGTCGACACGCACTCTGATTGGCTGAACAGCCGAAACCTATACTACGTCACTCCTATGAGTTTCGTTTCAATTTTTATTTTTATTTTATTTGGAAGCGTACTTACAATTCTCTTATTGGGCTTTTCGACTTTTCGCGGGTTGCGTTCTGCGCCTTGGCTGTTATCTCACTTGAAGGCAAAACATTGTGATAATTATATGGAGATTTATGGAGATTTAACTTATCTTCGAGGTTTTTCTCAAATAACTCAGTAAAAAAAGTTAATTAACACAATTTGCATAATATATTTTTTAAAGAGGATAAAATTATGTTTCAGATGATATAAACATTTTTGTTCTGTTGTTCTTAGATTTTCCATTATGGTGACTTGAAAGTTAGTGTTGTAAATTTTTCGCAGTTTTATTTTAAGTAGTACTTTCAAAGTACAGAAAACCAAACTATTTCTCTTAACAAGTAGGGTGCAATATGCAGCTGGTCTGCCACCCGATGTTAGAAGGAGATACGAACAGAAAATATATTCAATTCAACTGGACCCATATAATTTTAAGAATTGGAAGATTTACGATTCAACGGTGGGGCCCTTAGCAACATTAAATGAAGAAAAATTTTTTCAATTTCTTGTTAATAGAAGAAGTGAATATACGACCGAGCCTTTGAACGCTAAGAAAGCATTACAAGCGTACGACCAATTTATCAATGACTATGTTTCTCATGTTCTAATTCATTATTGTTCAAAGGAAAGAGTTGTTCTAAAATGTGAGGTAAAGTACATATTTTAATTCATTCAATTTGTTTGCATAAGTGAATAGTTCTATAATTTTTTGAAATTATTTTTAGGTAGCACATTCAATGCGAGCTCAATTGGATTCACCTATCCCATGGGTAATTATAAAACTACCAGACACTATAGAAACCGCTCACTGTACGTGCCTCTCTGGGCTTGGAGAGGCTTGTACTCATGTTGGTGCTCTTCTGTGCCTCATCGTACATGGAAAAAAAGAAAAAACGGTTAGTTGATCTTCTGAAAAACAATACTTAGTAGCCCTACATTACATTATTATTAATAATAATTGAATATTCCATAGGTGACCGACGTTGCAGCGTACTGGATGTCCTGTGGTTCAAATAAAAAATTTATTTCTCCCAAGAAATCGTGTGATATTAATTTGAACATACCGGGCAGAATACATGAAAAAAAACCTAAGAAACTTCAGAGAAAAAAAATTTTTCTCCTAAAACTACCAAAATACAGACCACAACTGAATGAAATTGTTGATGAGCTGCGAACAATTCATCCATCTTCAGGTTTAATCCAAGTTGGTTTCTTATGTTTATTGTAAAGTAATATGAGTATGCATTGATTTACTTTTCCTCATCTTCAATTATCATTTTTTATACTTCAGACTATTGCTTCCATTGACGAAGGTGGTCCGATACCCCTGAATGACGATGTCACTCCTACTGAAGAAGTTGTACAGTTTATTGACGAAAACAACGAAATAGATGCTCACGATCTGCAATATAATCACGATGAACTATTTCAATGCTTCAACGGGTGTATAACAGATGAGCAGAAACAATTCTTCATCGAGCACTTAGCTATTTCAGAAGAACAGGCGAGACGGATAATGCTTGATACAAAACTGCAATCTAAATCCGAACTGTGGAAGGCAGAACGAGAGGTGAATGTTGTTTTATTAATTATTTATTGATTTACTGCAGTGCTGTGAGACAAATTTCATTTGCAAATCATAGTTGTTTGTTTTCTTTCTTGTTTTAGATTCGAATCACAGCTTCTAAAGCCTATCCAATATTTACTTTTTATAAGAACAAAGGTAAAAAGGAGCCTTCTGCGTGGAATGCCTTCATAGAGCAAAAAGTCTTCAATGACTTCAATGGGAATGAAGACACTAAATATGGTCTTGCTTCTGAAAGACAGGCCAGACACTTATACGGCAATGTAGAGGAGACCGGTTTAATAATTTCATATACTAGCCCTATGTTTGCTTGTAGTGTCGATGGTTTGGTTTACTCAGATGGCAGCATCTCAAAGTTGATAGAAATAAAATCAGTAAAACTAGGGGGGAAAATGCCAGCCCGTGCCGAATTGTGCCTCAAGACGAAGAAATTCTTCACATTGCCTGATGGTACCTTGCATTTGAAAAAAAAAAATTGTTGGTATGGCCAAATTCAGTTTAGTCTGCATTTGTTGCAACTCCAAAATTGCGATCTAATTCTTTACAGCTCTTACAAAGGGTCAGAAGATTCAAATGAACAAGGATCTATTTTCGTTGTTAAAGTCGACTATGATGAAGAATTTTGTATAGAAATGTTCGTGAAGTTAACCATGGCGTATTTTTTAAAAATTCTGCCTTTCCTTGTAGAAAATAAGCATAAACTTATAAAGTGTAACATGATGTAGTTTAATTTTTTACTTTTGTTGTATAAATAATACGTTGATGAAGTAATCATCTTGTGTTTCGGTATGTTTTTTTTTTTTTTGTTGATACCTGTTTTTTTTTTTTATTGAGCTGTGTATTGAATTATTGCCATTTTTTCCATTGTTAGTTTGTAAAAATGTAGATAGTTGTTGTATAAATAATTATGTTCGTGAAGTCAGCGATTGTGTTTTTGAATTTAGTTGCCATTTCTTGTGCAAAATAACCATAAAACTTACTAAGTGTAGGTGCTAATGTAAATTTAGATTTATTCGCTCAATTTAGAATATTTTTCTTTTGTTGCTTTATGCTAAGTTGATGAAATATTTTTCAACTGTTATGTTCACTGTTTCTGTAAATATGTTTGGCATGTGAAAATAAATTTCCATCACAGGGATGATTCGATTTCATTATTTATTTATAAATTTATTTCTTTACAATTGGATCACATAAGTTGAACAGAATGCAACACACACGAACAATTATATCGTACAAACTATCCCCAGCATATTCATATTGTAAAATAGAAATGGGGATAGGCCCTCTTAGAATTTTAAATTTATTTCGTAAAGTCCCGATGACCCGCTCTACATGGATTCTACATGAGGCCAAAGCTCTGGTTTTTTCAACGTCAACAGGGTGGATTTGTTGCTGATTTTCAACAAAGGTAGGAGTTAACAATGTTGCTTTTCGTTTCTCAATCAGTTGATGTACTGTTGCACCAAAACCTCGATCGGCGACTACCACGTCGCCAGGACTTAATAAATCTAAAAATTCACTTCTTTGAATTATTTCAGTGTCACTAGTTCTACCTCCCCAGCCCTTGGAAATAAATGAAATGAAACCAGAAGGCGTTATTCCTATAAGATATTTCAAGGTATGGTAATGTTTATAGCTTGAAAACACTTGACTTTTACCAAGAAAGGATGCTGGTTTTTCAGTTTTGATTTCAAAACAGTCGATTATCACACGGATAGGGCGATTGCCAAGTCCAAACATTCGACGGAATTTTCCAAAGCTGTCAGGCGTTGTGCATTGAATTGCTTTGCGATCGGGCCAATGAAGCACCTCATGAAAAATGTATTCTATACAAACAATCGCTTTTCTAAATATTTTTCCTGCTGAAAAGGGTTTGATTTTAAAATCATATCCTATCCTGACAAATTCGTCATTGAGCCGCAATTTCATTAGGGTAAGTATGAGCATTTCGGATGAAGTCAAATTCGAATCTCGAATATTAGTGAAGCTACCCTTGACGTGTTTTAAAATGAAATTGAATAATTTCATGTTGGGTATTGCAGTATAAAACTTGATTTTGTCGTCGTCTCCAGCAAACATTGCCTCACTGAATGGCAAATCAGCGATTTCATTTTCTGCATGAAATTCGATCGTTTCTTTTTGAGATTGGTTTTCATGGTTTTCATTTTCATTTTCAATCAGTATTGTGTTATCATCTTCTCCAGTAGAGTTTTTCGAATTAGTACCTGCAAAACAAATAAATAACTCAATAAAACAAATAATTAGTGGAATGTTGAATTAAAATTGTATCAAAGTTATTATTTATGAATGGCGATTGGCAAATTGAAATTTGAATACAAAACTAAGATTACAAAAAACAAACTTATCAATTGACCTGGTGATGAGATAGCGATGGGTTCGGATGGTATGGATATTTGGGAATTGTTCTCGTTCTGGTTTGGAAAATCAACATTTTCTTCGAGCGAAGTGTGATTTGAATTTCTGCAAACCCATCGATTGTACCGCTGACATATAGCAGCACTCCCTGAATATCAACCCAAAACAGGAATATGAAGAAAGTAATTACACTGAATTTTAAAACTTCAAGTATATTAGATTTTCTAACTTTCTTCACTGATTTCTTCATAACCCATTTCAATGGAAGGTGCCCAGTCTGAGTCAGTTTCTGCGGTTAAATGCGAAGGTACACCTGGATACGAGAAAGAATAACGTCATTACTGAACACGCTGAATAAAGAATAATTCATTTTATTTTTGAAGAGAATAATATCGATTAATCGTCACACCTGAGGTGAAATGTACTGAGCAGATCTTTAGTGTATCAACATTAGTATTGTCAACATTATTCCGATTCACAGCGGCGATCCACTTATCTCTCCTCCTTTGTAATTTATCCTGGTAAACTTGTGAAAAACGTTTTCTTACTTTTGGAAAGGTGAAAAACTTGATTCCATTTCCTGTGATGTATCGATTTGCACATCCCACAACGCAACACGAGGAAACCATTGTTCAGTAATTTAAGAAACTCTTAAGAACACACAAAAATGAAATAAGTAAAATCAAAATTCAAAACCTTCTGATTTTCACCTTTTTTCTTAATGAAATAACTTTGTCTCTTCTAAAAGTGATTTCAAAAACTTGTGGTTTTGATAAAACTCGAAAATGTTTATATCATCTGAAACATAATTTTATCCTCTTTAAAAAATATATTATGCAAATTGTGTTAATTAACTTTTTTTACTGAGTTATTTGAGAAAAACCTCGAAGATAAGTTAAATCTCCATAAATCTCCATATAATTATCACAATGTTTTGCCTTCAAGTGAGATAACAGCCAAGGCGCAGAACGCAACCCGCGAAAAGTCGAAAAGCCCAATGAGAAGCTCGTTTGAAATACTTTACATAGACTGAGGAATTTATTTCTCACCGATTTGAAATAATTTATTATGAGTTATGAATCTCTGAATACTAATAATAACTTGTTTGTTCGAATTTCACCAAGATACGTGTATTTAATTAATTTTAATCGCGCTTGTATTGAAACCCAGTCGATATTTTTGGTTGAGTAACACATTAAGAGTAGACTGCCCCCTCTTAATTAATCGTAAGGTCCCTAGATCATTTCGGCAGTTGATACTAATATTTTTACGATCTTTGGATAATTCACCATTTAACTACAATTTCATAGGAAGTTGATTTTGACATTCTTTAGGAGTAAATTGTACTTCGCTTTACAAATTTAATATGGGTATATAATTCTGATGAGATGTTGTACAATTTATACTCATTTGGGTGGTCATTTGCGAGGAAATGACACCGAGAGACTGTACTTTCCTTCGTTCGATTTTGTATGCCAGTCTTTCAGCGCCTCCGGCTAAAAGGGAGTACTTTTCTAGACCGGAGCGTCAAGTCTGACATTTCGTGACATCATTTTTAGCATAATCTCATCCTAAATCGAACCACACGAAAGATAACAAAATTTCAGCCAAGACAAAGCAAAATTTGGCATGCTCCTATTTTAAATTTTTTTCATCTTCTTAATTTAAAACAAAATGAACGAAAAAATTTTATAAGAAAACTCTTTCCAAAAATGTTGATTAAAAAATCATTTTGAGAGGAACGTAATCCAAAAAATTCTTCAAATTTCTAAAAAAATTGAATTTCCTTATTAAAAAATTTTAAGCAAAAATTCTCTTAAAAAAATGATTTTTTGAAAAAAGTTTACATGATCATTTTTTTTCAGCTTTTGTTTTGAAAATTTCCCTTTAAAATCGTGGAAAAATCTCAAGTTTTTTTCTTAAAAAAAAAAAAAACGAAAAAATTCCCAAAAATCTAAAATTATTATAAAAAGAAAGTTAATCAAAATTATTTTGAGAAAAATTTCCTCCAAAAAGGCATTAAAACTTTTTTTGAAAATAATTAAAATTTTCTCATAAAAAAAAAAAAAATTTCCTTATTAAAAAATTTCTAAAAAAAAACTGCTAAAAAATTCTATTTAAAAAATATCACTGAAAATTTTCGTCCAGCTTTTTTTTGAAAATTAACTTTTGAAATCGTGGGGAAAATCACTCAATTTCTTCTTTAAAAAAAAATCACAAAATTAAAAATAATCCGAAATCAAGAAAACTTTTTTTTGAAAATAATTAAAATTTCTCATTAAAAAAAAACAGAAAAATCTGGATAAAATTTTATTTTAATTTTTAATTTTTTTTTAAATTTCGAATTTTTCTTCAGATTTTTCTAGAAAATTCTTAAAAATTCAAAATCATTCAAACATTATTTTTCGAATCTTCATAGAAAAAATTCTTCAATATTATATCGAAGAAAATCTGCTGGAAAAGTCTCATTTTTGTTTGAAAAAAATTCTAGTGATTTTTTTTCCAATGTTGAATTTTTTTTCAGATTTTGTTTTGAAAATTTCTCTTTTAAATCTTGAAAAAAAAGAGTCAAAATCGTCAAAAAATGTTTTTTGAAAAATTCTTCAAGTACAAAAACTTCGTAGAAAATAAAATCTATAGGAAAATTCTTAGGGTTTTTCCACATTTTTCTTCAGATTTTCTTTTGGCAATAGAATTTTTTAATCATGTACAAAATCCTCAAATTATGTACCATACTTTGGATTTTTTTTTAATTCGTCCGTAATAAATACATTTTTTTAAATCTTTGTTAAAATTTTAATTTTCTCATTAGAAAAATATTCCTGGAAAACTTTTCATTGCAAAAAAATACTTTAAAACAAAACGACCGTGAGAATTTTTTTAATTTCTTGCATAAAATTCCTTTAAAAAAATTCAATAAAAACTTCTTAAAAATCTCACGTTTTTTGAAAAAAATTTCAAAATAAAACGATGAATGGTGTCTTTTTTCAATTTCTTCAAAAATACTTATGCTTGAAAAATTTTCTCCAAAAATTTTGAATTTTTTCATTAAAATTCCCTATGAAAATTAGAATTTTCTCATTAAAAATTCCCCTGTAGAAAAACCTCATTATGAGAAAAAAAAGTTAAATAAAATTCTTCCAAAAAATCCTAGAAAATGTCTTGCTCAAAATCTCTCTAATTTTTCTGTAGATTTTTTCTGTTAAAAATATCTCTCTTTGAAATGTTTGGAAAATTTTTGAAAAATATTGAGGGACATTTCTTTCAAATGATTTTCAATTTCTTCAAAAAAAATAAATAGAAAAAAAAATTGTCGAAACAATTTTTCTATAAAAATCTCACTTGAAATAAAAATTTTCTACAAAGGGATCTTTCAGAAAACCCCAGAAAACATTATTTTTTGATGTTTTTCTTTAAAAGAATAATTCTTCTTTTTTTTCAAGCAAAATAATGAAAATCTGAATTTTGAAATTTCGTTTTTGCATAAAATTCTTACACAATCACACATTTCTCTTCAATTTTTTTTCGGGGGAGGGAGGGAGTACCTTTCAAAATCTTGGGAAAATTCTCATAAAAAGGTATCGTTGCCTCTTAGAAAAAATCACGTGCAAAAAAGACGCAGTAAATCTTCGCTGGAGCAAAAGGACGATTAAATGAAAATCGACCTAAGTCTTATCCTAGCATTCAGTTCGCCACCAGTGTGAACCCTAGATAGACTTGTTTTGAGAAGTAGATCACGTTGTATGAAAAAAGTAATCCTCGAAGGTCGTTGACGAGATTTTAAGAATGAAATGGTAAAAGGACACAGGGTGAACTCATACATAAGGTGCGTTTCCTGTGAAACCGCCATCCTCTCACCTACCATACTTCCATCTTCCATCACCGCATAGATCACATCTTCCACGATAAAAACTTTCTTTCTTCGCCCCGTACTTATTATTTAATTAACCTTTTTTTCTCTTCTTCACCAAGTTAGTGCATACGAGTAAAAAGGGTTACAATATTCTTTTTTTTCAACAGATAAAAAATGTACAACGTTTAAAATGCACATGTTGGTCGTTTACCGTAACAAATAACCTAACCGAGTACGTTTATAGGTTTATGAATAAATACATATAAGATTTACGCGGTTGAATTTAATTTAAAATTTTCTCTGAAATGTTTTATGCATGGTGAACATTATGAAACGTAGTGAAAAAAATATAACATAAACATGTATACCGGTTAAAAATTATGTTTGTCATTATACATATGTCATGCAATCTGTAACACGAAGAGGACTTTTCGAAATTTCAAACTGGATTACTATCTTAATGTTTTGCGTGTGCGCTGTGCGCATTCGCATGTAATAAAATGTAATTTGCCTAGATGTTGGTATTATTTTTTTGGAATTTTTTTTTCCAGCTCAAGTTGAAAAACAACAGATCAATTTAAGAAAACTGGTTTGGAACGGTTATCAACGCATCCAAAGAGACATCCTAAGTCGGACTTTGAAAATATGTTCCCGCATTTATATTATTAACATAACATTAACTTTAAGAGTTCAATTTATTTATATTAAGAACTGATTACTTTATTATTACTGACAGAAAACATGGAAGGCTTTTTTCTATCAACCTTTGTATATATCTACCAGGCCCATATTCGTAGGCTGATCGTAATAAGTTGTAATATTGTTAACTTACAACATTTCTTGTATTTTTTTCGTCCATATTGGCGCGCGATCTGATTTCAAACATATGTAATAGATCAGCGTGATCGAGTGAAAGATAGCGAATATTGGCGTTTTACTACGAGTTTCTGTTGTATATCCAATGCACAGACAGCCAGCCAATTGACTTTGATACCAGATACAACGCGACGTCGCGTCGGGTGCGGGCAGCGCGCGGCGGTAGCGCCACCGAGATCGTGTTTGAAGAATTTCACGCCAGAAGGAGATTACATTCGGTTGATGCAGTCTGAAGTGATCAATTTTTTTTTTCATCGCGTAAGGTGTAAAAAAAAGATTGTAAACATTTTAAGATCTCTTCTGGAGAGATGGAGTTATTTCTATAGAATTTTTCATTCGAAAAGAAATTTAAAATTCAGAGCGAAAAGTTGAAAAAAGGGCTAAAAAGTAAAATGAGACAAAAGTCCGCATTAATAAGAGAAATAAGGCCATGAATTTATTTTTAATAAACGTAGAAAGGTATTTACCTATTTTCTTCAAAATGATGAACGATCGTGATCATGGCAAAATATTTGTTTGAAATGACACTTCTAATCTTTGAAAAAATAATGTCATTTTAAGAATTCAATCGTCTGAAAATATTAAATTTCAGTCTAAAACAAAGTATTTTGTCATTCTAAAAAATGATAGTATTATCTAACATTCTAGAAATACTGATATTATTGGGGAAAATTTTAAAATGACAAAATAATTAAAAATTATAGAGTAAAAAACTAAAATCATGAGAAATTCCAAAATTATTCGAAAATAAAGTCATTTTGAAAAATTGTCATTTTAAACAATTCGTATCGTTGTAAATCAGTATTCTAAAAATGATGTTAATTTCATAAAAATTTGTAGAATGATGAGAAAAAATTACTGAGAAGATTTCTGGAATGACGAAATAATTCAAAATGACAAAGAAGTAAAAGAACAAGTAAAAAAAATGATAAAAGATACTATACTTGATCATTTCAAAAAATTGAATCTTCTTGGAAAATTGTAATTCTGAAAATTTATCAACGTAAATTTTTTTTTTTAATGTTACAGTGACCAATATTTTAGAAAGGTTAGTGATTTTGGAAAAAATTTTAGGATGATAAAACAATTCAAAATGATGAAAAAATTCTAGAATGGCAGAATTTTCCAACAGTAAGTAAAAATTTTTCGAACAATAAATTTTTTTACGAGAAAAAAAAATTAAAATGAAAAATTTTGTCGTCATAAAAAAATTTCTTGTCATAGGTATCAGATAAGTTTATTAAAGTAAAGTAAAAGCATTTATTTGTAGTTCAAAGCATTCCAGGAAATTATACTTAATATTTTGAAAAGAAGCCCATTCTAGAAAAATTGATGACTTTGGAAAGATTTTTAAAATGACAAAATAATATCTATTGAATTGATGGAATTTTTCAAAATCATAAAATTTTTCAGGGCATTTAAATTTTTCTATGCAACTGCAAATGTATCATTTGCTTAGTTTGCCTTTCCAGAAAATTATATACAAATCATATTGAGAAACTGTCATTCTAAAAAATCTATTGTTAATTTTAGAATATTTTCCGGAATGACAAAAAAAGGTCCAGAATGAAGGAATTCAACAATAGAACTTTAAAACATCTTGGGAAAAAATTGAAAATTTTCCCCTCCCCTTCCCCATGCATGCAAAAAGAGACTCCAAATATTGCTGTGTCCTTCTACAAAACAAATTGGAAGGTACTTTTAAGAAAAAAAAAAGAACTTTAAAAACAGTTTGTGAAAAAATTGAAAATTTCCCATGTTATTCACTACTTTTGTAGAGAGAAACAGACGCCAAATATTTCTGTACTTTCACAAAGAAATTTTCTAAAATTACAACATTTTCCAAAATGGTGAAATTTCCCAAGGATTTCAATTTTTTTTTTGTTGATAAATTGTGTAATTTGAGGGAGGTTTATCTCATCAAAGATATCATTTTGAGAAACTGTAATTAAAAAAAAATTATTTTGTCAAAATTTCTTTTGTTCTATCCCTCATTCTTTTTAAATTCTGGAATAACAAAATTTTCCAAAGCAACAAAATCCTAAAATGAAAAAAAGGAAAAATTTTGTCGTGAAAAAAAAATTGAGACGCTTGTCATACTAAGAATTCTTTCATTTTAAAAAATCTTTTTGAAACGACAAAATAATACGTATGTACCTAACTAATTTAAAATTGAATTTTTCAAGGAAATGAAATTTATCAGAATGGTAAATTTTCAAGAATGACAAAACAATATTTAAAAAAAAATAATTTCCATGGAAATGTAAAAAATAAAAAAGTCTAATAAAATATTTGAAAAATGAAATAAAATTTCTATACCTACCTAGAAATATGAAAATTGAAAAAACAAAATATTGAAAAGTTAAAATACCTACCTAGTACCTACTAAATAAAAAATGTCTAAAAGACATCAATTTTTTTTAATTCCAAGTTTTTTAATGTCTGACGAAATACCCAAAATTCTTTAATCCAAACCTAACCTAACCTAATTTCGTGTCGGAATTTCTTGACGGAATTTCTTAACGTTTTTTTTTCGAGTTTGGTCATCGTAAAAGCATAAACTAAACTGATAAAAAAAATTGGTTACACTAGAAAATTTTTATCATTTTAGAAGAGTTTTTCATTCTGAAAAATGCACCCCCCCACCAATGAATCTGATTCTTCACCCGATATTCCGAGAAACTTGTGCATATTCGAGGTTTAAATGTAACCAATCCAATTAACAAAAAACTTCATGCAGGTAAACATGGTGCCTATCTCGATTTTGAAGGGCAGCAGTTTACAAAAATGTCAAAATTTTGTCAAAACAATTCATTAAACATGTGCAACTTTTTATGATGAATAAGTAAAAAAAAGTTAAGTGAGAAATTTGCCAATTTTTTAAAACGAAAACTCTGCAATAGCTTTGAAAATCGATATTTTCGAAATTACAGGTTTCGTAACGCCTTCATTTTCAAAGATAGGCAAATTTTTTAAATAACCTCTTTTGTCCCTCTTAAAAAGTTACATCTTTTTCATGTATTACTTATCTAAACAAAATTGTGTAGTTTTCATGTCTCACTACTCACACTAGTGAAGTGTAATAATTAAGGTAGGCAATACTTCAGACAGGAATTTTTTGTAGCCATAACTCCTTTAATTTCAAAGTTAAGCATCCGAATGTGATTAGAACTTTTTTTACATTTTCGAAGAGCTATTCACTTCCGGAGTCAAAAAAATTTTCAAACGCAGTGTTGCCAACCAATTTTACTTAGCAAATGCCCACTTTCGAAGCTCTGTAACACTTTCAATTCTCGAGACAGGCAATTTAGGCTAATAATGTTTTTGTTGGTCTCCCCAAGTATTGTTTTTTCCGGAATCGTGTGTAGCTTCATCTACATATTATCTAATTTGTCTACTCACGAAACATCACCGCACAAAATTCCAATTTTCGCACCCCAATTAATCATTTCGCAGTTGCACCGCGAAACCATCAACTCTCCGCACTCCTCCTCACTTCTTGTCGCATCGTCCTTGATTACATAACTGGCCGTGTATTCCGGATAGTCCGCGTGGTATCTCACTGTGTGTAAATTGTTGAGATAAATTTGTCGATTTGAAATTAAAAACTGCGATAATAATCTCGATGGAAATTCGTATACACGTCCTGCACGTCACAATAACATATCCCGAGGCAAACAAGGCGCTACCTATCGATAATTCATGGCGTATGTAAACGATATACGAGCACTGTGAGCAGTGGATAGATCTCGAGCATGGTAAATAGAAAGGTTAAACTTGACGCGGCGACGACATCGACAATTGTACAAGACAAATATGTACCTAGACCTACACGTATATTCTTATACCTATAGTATCTCTTTATATTCTACAATATGGTTTGGTTTCGATACCGATACTCGTATGACAATTATGTCTTGATTAAGAGTTGATCGAATAATCGACCGAAAAAAAGTTCCGTCTTCGAGTCTCCTAAAGAATTTCTAATCCTGTTCCTAGTCTTGGTTTATCAAGGTAAATGCCTATATGAAACTATACAAGTCGTTAATATGCTGGTGTAGGTGGTTGTATAATATGCAGCGCGAGCTATATCGTATGTGCGGATGATAGCGTATCGAGATAAATAATATATTAACGTCTTTTGGTTTCATATACATTTATACGTATACGCATTGCGGTCAATTTGTTTATGTAACGTACTTGGTCGCGTACTTATAGTGTATTATACTTCCAGGTTTTAAAAAGTAACCGAACGTTATTTCTTTATACGTACAGAGGAGCTTATTGATGGTTAATTAAAATCCGCCAATGTCCTCGAAGGGTAGCTATTAACCGTTTAGCCGCCGGTTCGACCACTGTACAATTATCTCACGTGGCATGGCCATATTGAGTCGAATTTCACTGCAGCCATGGCCGGTATTACTTCAGGTGCTCTCGTGCCCAAGCACTTTTTTTTTGAGATTTGGGACTCGATTTTTAAATTTTTTAGAATAAAACATTTTTCATAATTTTTTTTAGAACCAAATTTTTTTTCCAATTTTTTGGAATAAAAATTTTTTCCAATTTTTTAGAATGAAAAATTTTCCCAATTTTTTTAGGATGAACATTTTTCAAATTTTTTAGAATGAAATAAAAATTTTCAATTTTCCAGCAGGATGAGAATGTTCTTATTTTTTGGAATAAAATTTTTCAAGAAATTTTTTTTAAAATAAATAATTTCTCATTTATAAAAAATCATTTTTCCACATTTTTTCAATATCAGGGTGTCGTAACTTTTTTTTTTTGTTGAAAATTCATGACTTTTTCATGACTTTTTCATGAACAATATTTCTATATTTCCAGGGGGCCCCTCCAGCATAAGCGTAACAACTTGGAAAAAATATATTGGGGCAAAAAAACTCCCCCTCATATTTCCCTATATTTTGTGGTAAATAGCTATTAAAAAATTATTGAGGGAGGAGGCGAATGCCCCTTGAACCCTCTAAGTTATGTCTATGCCCTCCGAGACCCCATTTTTTGGGAAATCAAAAAAACCTATACAATTTCAAAAAAAAGTTAAATGAACACTTAGAATTTTCAAAGGTGTAATTCGATTTCTTCACTAAAAGTTGGATGCTTGAAATTTTTTCCATGTTGTAATGTGTGAATGATTTTTTTCCTGGAAATGAAACAAAAAATTTTCACGTAAAAAATTCTCCTAAAAAAATTTTAACAATTTTTTTAATATGTATTGTTTTTTTCTTTTTGTCCCTAAGCTTAAAAATATTTTTATTTATTTATTCTACTAAGAAAAACAAATTGATTCCCAAAAAATTGAGATTTTTTTATTTCAGAACCATTATTTTAAAAATTATTGTTCGAAAAAAATCTCAGTTTTTTTTTCGAAAATGAAACGAATTTTTTTCTTCACAAAGAAAAAATTAAGAAACTTTTCCACAAAAAATACCTTCACTTAAGAAAATTTTATAACATTTTCTCTCTCAAAAAAAAATTTTTTGTATAAGTATTTTTTATTTCAAAAAACCTTATTCCAAAACAATTTTTAAAAATTTTTGAACCAAAAAATTCGTTTTTAATTTTTTTTTTATTCCAAGAAAATTAGATCTTTTCTACAACAAAAAAAAACAGAGACTCTCCCCTCCCCCTCAAAAAATACTGTTACTTATATACCTATTTTTATTTTTCAGAAAATTGAAAAAAAAAAATTCCAAAAAATTGAGATTTTATACCTATACTCTCTGGAGTTTGAAAAGTATTTTTACTTAATAACAATTCAATTCCAAAACGATAAAATTCAGATTTTTGATTTTTTTTTTAATGAGAATTTTTTCGCGAAAGTTTGAAAAATATTTTTACTTCAAAAAAATTGAGAATTTTTTTAACGCCTTGTACAGCAATTACCTAAGGCTATAGTGGCGTGAAAATGTTTTTTATTCCTGAACAATAATTTTTAAAATTTTTTGTACAAAAAAATTAATTTTTCTTCATTCCATAAAATTATTTGTTTTTCATTCCAAGAAATGAGTATGTCCCCCCCCCCCCCAAATAGAGATTCTCCTCCCCATCGAAAAAAAATTTCTTCAAGAAAATCAATTTTTTCTCCAGAGAAATCACAATATTTTATGCATTTATTTCCTTTTTTTTTTTTTTTTTTTTTTTTTTTGAGAAAATTCAACAGTTTGAAAAACTTTTACTTTTAAGTGAAAGACTTTTATGATTTTCATGACTCTTAAGACATGCTGAATATTTTTTTAAAATAAAAAAATGATCTTTCAAATTTTCATTAATATGAGATCGGTCGTAAGGCAAAATTGAAGGAAAATCGGATACTTATACTAAAGAATTAACCGATTTTTGCACATCGGATAATTGGAAGTCGGATAATCGAGGTTCTATTGTATATGAAGTCTTTTTTTTGTGAAAAAAATTTACAACGCCCCCCCCCCCCCTCGAATAATGTGAGCACCACTTGAGAAAATAATGATCCGCCGGCTATGACTGCAGCATATAGCAGCCTATGAGGCTATATGAAACCGGTGGAGAAAAAAATGCCACCTGCGGTATAAGTACTTATAATTTTTCCAAACACTAAGTAATGTATTATGGAAGAGTAAGATTAAAAGAAGAGGAGAAAAAAAATACTAGGATTAAATGTCTTTTATGGTAAACGCACAGGAGGCGACACTTATATTCAAATGAGTACACATTTGTCTTCGTACAAGTTTATCCGTTGATTAATCGTCTTTATCAGTTTAACACTCTTTGACCAATTAATATATGAGAAAACCATTACTAGCGTAATTTTATAATCCAATTAACGTCCAAATTTAAATTTTCAACCGAATAGAAAAAAAATCATAACAAGAGGGTGCCCAAAATACGTTCAGCCAGTTTTTGTCCAAGTTTAGATTTTCTTCGCAGAAACCAACGTTGTGGTTGGTCTCGAGGTATGGAAAAGTGTAATTTATGGTGGTAATGAAGTACAACGGGGTGATGAACGGGGGTTTGGAGAATATAATTTTTCGGTGTGACTTTTCACTTTGATCATCACTGTATTACCAGTAGCCCAGCGAGTTGTATCAACTTAACGTTTATTAATGATAGCATTTTAATTCGAACGCGAACTGATTTTATTAACCGTGTTTATCACATAGACTACGTCTCTAACGATGTGCGCCGGCGAACATGCATTTACATAATCATTTATAAAACACTAATGCGGCCAGCCTTCTCAATAACATAAAATATACCCAAATTACTTATAATGCGTTTATTAGAAGGAGGAATTTCGTAATTAGAATACCTAGGTATTTTAAACTGTGTGTTTTGGGTACGTTGAATTTTGGCTGCGGATTAGAAAGAAATTTGGAACTAGAGGTTATATGTTCGGTTAATCCGGAGTGTTTCTGTAGTGAATTTTTTTTCAAGACATTTTTTGGGAGTTTCTCAGAATAGCCTGATTAATTATACCGAGTCATGGGACAAGTTTATGCATTTATGACCTCTCTATAAGGCGTGAAATGCATAAATTCAAACTTTTGTTTGAAATTTTTTTCAATTGGACCCCTACCTCCACCAGTTTGTAATAATATAAGTATCTAAGTCTATATAGTCTATACTATGCAAAATTTCAGGGGAAGGGGAGGGGAGGGTCTATTTGAAAATATTATAATGACAAAAATTATTTCTTGTACCTCAATCTACAACTTTTGTTTGAAAAAAAATTTCAATTGGACCCCCCCCCCCCCCCATTTTGAAAAAATATGTACCTGATGATTTGTGAAATCGGAGGAGAGGCAGGGATCCTATCGAAATTTTTATAATAACCAAAAAAATTTTTAGATCTTTATCTACAACTTTTATTTGAAAATTTTTTCAATTGGACCTCTACCTCCACCACTTTGTAATAATATAAATATCCAAGTCCATATTATGCAAAATTGGAGGGGGAGGGGAGGGTCCAGTCGAAAAAATTTTAATAACAAAAATTATTTCTAGTATCTCAATGTACAACTTTTGTTTGAAAAGTTTTTCAATTGGAGCCCCTCCCCCAATTTCGAAAAAATATCTACCTGATGACATGTGAAATCGGAGGAGAGGGAGAGATCCAATCGAAATTTTTATAATAACCAAAAAAAATTTAGGATCTTTATCTCCAACGTTAATTTAAAAAATTTTTGAATTGGGCCTCTACCATCACCACTTCGAAATAATATAAGTATATAAGTCCATATTATGCAAAATTGGAGGGGGCAGGGTCTAGTCAAAAATTTTAAAATAACAAAAATTATTTCTAGTATTTCAATCTACAACTTTTGTTTGAAAAATTTTTCAATTGGACCCCTCTCCAATTTTGAAAAATTCTACCTGATGAAACGTGAAATCGGAGCAGAGGGAGGGATCCAATCGAAATTTTTATAATGACCAAAATTATTTTTTTGATCTTAACTTACAACTTTTATTTGAAAATTTTTTCAATTGGCCTCTTCCTACCTCATTTCTCTAATTTTCAATTAGTGCCTTCGGAGTGTTATGCAAAATCGGTGGGGAGGGAGGGGTCCAAGTGAAAAAAAATTCAAACAAAAGTTGTAGTCTGAAGTCCTAGAAATAGTTTTTATTACCACAAAAATTTCAATTAAACCCCTCCCTCTTCTCCAATTTTGAATATCAAATATGTATGTAGTATTGGACTTGGTAAATTTTCTGGTGCCAAGATAATAGTAATGCTGTTATCCACTCGTACATCAACAGACTATCAACTCGCACTTGGAACTTCACAGAATGTACCAAAATTTCATTCAACTCACCCTCTTCTTTTTTTACCCAAATCCTCTTAATTTTTGGTACTAATTTTGGAAACAAATACATGTAGATTCCTATTTCTGTACAATTTTCCTATATGTATAATTGTATATGCTCGCATAAACCTAAGGTATACGTTACAGACAAAGCTATAAAAACGTATAGAGAAAAAAAGAGTCGTCGCCCTAAGTACATCTCATTCATTCACCTCTACGTTTAAAATAGTCTTTTAAAAAGAAATATCAACACGTGTTAAAGATCATTAAAGAAACGGAAGTACATACAGTATAAGGATAACGTTAAAAAGGATAGATACGGTAGCACACTGCATAAACCATACAACGATATCCCACAAGAGCCTGTAAGGTCACGCGACTCTTTACTTCCAACTAATACGCCGACTAAATTAAGAAGGAGTGTAACGCTCGCAGGTGACATATTTAAATGAATTACTTTTAACATCCCTTTCATATAGGACGGTATCGTATCTTCAACCCGAGAAATATAAGAAGGAGACGAGAAGAAGGTAAGAGATTTCCGCGAGACGCGTTAAAACATCTCGTATCGTACGTGTATCTACCATTGAAAACGCGGATCAGGAAGTTCATTACCATATGGTACGTACCGTAGAATTCAAACACCAGTAGCAAGTGGAATGAAACTGCTTTCGGAACAGGATATACGACGATTACGGGAACGTGTTCAACATTAAAATATTTTCGACAGTAACAACTATGGACCAATTCTTTTTGGATAGAAATTAATCATTTAAAATCTATACATAGGTAATAGGTACGCTATTATAATTCCTATCAATTAATCAATCTCTAAATGAAAGAACTCGAAAAAGGTACTGATACGAATGATAATTTGGTCTCAAAAAACAAAGGAAATCTGCTCAATCCTTTCACTTCATTTCAGCGAAATTTGAAAAATACTGGAGCAGCAAAAAGCAGAAAAATTAACGTGTAGGTGAATTTCCTCGAAATATTCAGAGAGATTCACAGCGAGGACGTCAACGTTCAATCAAATGCATGCTTGATAAAAATAATTATTAGGAGTTGAAAGCAGTCCTAATACTATTGAGAAATGATCCTCAATAAACTAAAGTGAACTTATAAATTTTAAAAAATTTAATGAGAAGAAAAAAACACAATATAAAATAATTTCATCAAAATAAATAGATAAGAATGCCCGAAGGTGAGCCGAACTTTGGTCGAAACCAAATGGTCCCAAGCGAATATTTTGAGATGAAAACTGATATCACAATAATTACGTTGTATTTCATTAAATTTCAGGAGCCCTGAGACACGCAGCAACTAAAAATATATATATATAATTTTTTTCAAAATATTTCGGATTTTGTGTTGGGTGAGGAAATTTTTGAGTCATTTAGTGCAAGCTTGTAATTATTATTTTGAGTTTGAAACAATCTCATAATTATCTGGGCATGTCTCTCAAAAATTAAAATTGGGTCTCAAAAAATTTTGAGATGACTGGGGCAGCAGCTCAACAAAAATATAAAAGTTTTTTTCAAAATTTTATTGATTTCGTATTAGGTCAGGAAATCTTTGAGCCATTAGCTGCTAGTTCCTAATTATTATTTTGAGCTCAAAACAGCCTTAAAATTAGCTAGGGAGGTATCTCAATCAGTAAAGTTGTCCCTCAAGAAATTTGAGAAACACTGAGACTGCAGCTAAACCAAAATATACAACATTTTCCAAAATATTACGGGTTTTGTATTTGGTGAGGAAATCTTTGAGTCATTTTGTGCAAGCTTGTAATTATTATTTTGAGCTCGAAACAATCTCAAAATCAGCTTAAGATGTCTCTCAATAATTGAAATTGGACTTCAAGAAATTTTGAGATGACTGGGGCAGCAGCTCAACAAAAATATAAAAGTTTTTTTCAAAATTTTATTGATTTCGTATTAGGTGGGGAAATCTTTGAGCCATTAGCTGCTAGTTCCTAATTATTATTTTGAGCTCAAAACAGCCTTAAAATTAGCTAGGGATGTATCTCAATCATTAAAGTTGTCCCTCAAGAAATTTGAGAAAAACTGAGACTGTAGCTAAACCAAAATATAAAACATTTTCCAAAATATTACGGGTTTTGTATTAGGTGAGGAAATCTTTGAGTCATTTTGTGCAAGCTTGTAATTATTATTTTGGGCTCAAAACAATCTCAGAATTAGCTGAGGATGTCTCACAATAATTGAAAGTGGATTTCAAGAAATATTGGCGTGACTGGGGCAGCAGCTCAACAAAAATATAAATTTTTTTTTTTGACATATTACTGATTTCGTATTAGGTGAGGAAATCTTTGAGCCTTTAGCTGCTAGTTCGTAATTATTATTTTTGGCTCAAAACAACCTTAAAATAAGTTAGGGATGTATCTCAATCATTCATGTTGTCTCTCAAGAAATTTGGGAAACAATGAGACAGCAGCTCAACAAAAATATAAAGTTTTTTTCCAAAATATTGCTGATTTTGTATTATGTGTGGTAATCTTTTAGTCATTTTGTGCAAGCTTGTAATTATTATTTTGGACTCAAAACAATCTCAAAATTAGCTGGGGATGTCTCTTAATAATTAAAATAGGGTCTCCAGAAATTTGTAGAAGACAGGGACAGCAGCTCAACAAAAATATAAACCTATCTTTTCAGAATACATTTTTACCCATTTCTTATGAGGCGAGGCAATCTTTTAATGTGGCTGTTGTCGCATTTGAGATGCTCTTAATCTAATATGCCAGTCCACCTAATAACCAGGCTTTTTATTAAATCTCCCATTAAATTTTTATAAAAGATAGTATTTAAATGTTTCCTGTGGGCGGATTCCTTCGACGCAATCCTATCCTCGACTAATATTACAACAGGTTCAAAGCACACCTTATCCTTTTGCAAGCCTTTCATTGTATATATGAACCTTGCTGCGGGTTTTTTCGGGTTTCAAATCGATGCTCAGAGGCTTGGGTATTGCATATTGTTCGAATGGTTCGAATAAGACGAAAATATTATGTAAATGGACATGAGTCTTTTATAAAACGGATGTTACAGATACGAAATTTTTCACTAGACCGGACGGACGCGCATCTGCATGTAGATTGAGATTCACATCCCGGTGATTTAAAGTGTATGACTGTGAATTGTGTATTCCCAGGAGCGGAAGGGGCGAGGGTTGGGAGGTTTTTTTACCTTGAGAATTATGAAAACTACCAATTTTTTCTTGAAAAAATGAAATTTTTCATACTGTTTTTGAACAAGATTATCCTGATTATTATCTACTGTATGATATAAAAAAAAATCGGAATTTGAACAAAAAACTTCAAAAAACTCAATTTGAACAAAATTTTAAAAATTCTTTCAAAATAATTTTTTTCTCAAAAAGTAATGATGATTGAAAACACGTAAATTTTTAAAACTGATTTTCAGGGGAAAATAGATTGAACAAAAATTTTTTGATGAATTTCTATTTCAACACGTGGTCCTCTCAAAATTCTAAAGATTTTTTTTTTTGCAAAATTGCAAAATATGGAAATGAAATTTAAGCTGAAGGGTTTTCTAATAAATTCAAAAAAATCTTGAAACCAAAAAAAATAATAGATAGGTACCTATAAATAAATTATTTAAGATTCAGTATTTTCTGATAAATTCAGAAAAAAAAATAATATTACAAAAATTTGGTTTGAACAAAATTTAAAAAAAAAAATGGGAATTCAAAAAAAAAATTAAAAATCAGGTTTGAACATAATTTGAAAAATTCTTGCACAATAATTTTTTTCAAAATTGAACTCCCAGTAGGTATTTGCATACATAAGTTTTCAAAATTGTCTTCTAAAAAAGGGGTTTGAAATTAATTTTTTTTTAATCAAAAAATTGTATGAACAGAAATATCTGAAAAATTGTTTTTGAATAAAAATTATTTTCAAAATAAAAAACAATTTTCTGCAAAACTGAATTCTTGTGATATTTCAAGGATTCTTTTGATACTGATTATTGGTAGGTAAGAAATTTCAAATTAAACGTTTCCCAAAAGATAAATTCAGAAAGAAAAAAAACAGTTTATTTTTTTAAATGAAATTTTGGTTTATTGCACAAAATTTTAAAAAATAAGGAGGTTTCCGCAAAAAATTGTTTGAACCGAAAAAAATTTCAACATTCGAAAGATTTTTTTTACAAAATTTCAAGAATTTTTGCGATATTTGAACGATTTTTTTCGACGATTCAACATGCAAAAAAATTTTAGATAAAGTGTTTTCTCATAAATTCAAAAAAAATAAATAATAATAATAAAATGTTTTCCAAGATAACAAATCTCATACTTATAAGTAATGTTTGAACAAAATTGAAGAAATTAAAAGATCGAACATGATTTGAAAAATTATTTCGCAATATTTAAATTTTCAAAAGTCTTTCTCAACAAAAAAAAATTAAAACAGTTTTTATTCAATTTTTAATTTATTTTTTAAATTGAAGAAAAAGAACTGAAATATTTTTGAAAAATTGTGTTTTATTATAAGACCAAAAAATATTTTAACGATTTTTCGAAAATATCAACAAATCTTATGATTTTAAAGATTTTTTTTTCATTTCAACTGGAAATAGGTAATTTTAAATGGCAGTGTTTTCTAATAATTTTTTCTTATAAAATTTTGATTTGAACAAAATTGTAAAAATTGAAAGTTATTTAATTTTTTGGAATATACGTACAACCAAGCTTTAAATTTTTTGAAATGAAAAAAATCCTCAATTTTTTTGCAGCAAAAATGTAGGTAACAAATGTAATCATTACCTATTAAATTTTTTGAAAAAAAAAAATCTCACGTTTCTCTTTTGTTTTTTGAAGGGAAAAGGGGAGGCGGGAGGTAAAATTTCTAATTTTCTGTAGTAAAAAAATTTCTTCATTAGAGGAGGTAGACTAACTACTTTTTTATTTTTTTGGAAATTACCTTCAGAAAAAAATTTAGCTAAAATCTGTAAAAAGTTCAACGTTTTTGGTCCTGACTCTAGCCATTCAACTTTTAATTTTTTTAAAATTTAAAATAACAATTTTGGTAGATTTGAAAGAGGAATGATTTCGTTTGATCCAAAAATTACACCAATATTCCAATCATAGTTATATATTTTTTTTATTTGGAAAAAATGAGAAATTTGAAAGATTATGTGGGGGGGGGGATGATCAACTATTTGTAACCTTCAAACTAAATCTTGGAATTATATCATTCGTCTTATTCTCTGTGGAAAAAAAATCAAAGGAATTAAATCTACACCCTTCCCTGCTCTTCCACTTTGTTCCAAGAGAATTCCTCAGATCCTCGAAGGAGCACCTATTCGAGTAGATAAATAAAAGAAACTAGGTTATACACGATTACAACATTTTCGGTACCTAAGATTAGTGGATATTAAAATTTGAGCGAAAATATTTCAAGGTCGTTCGCTTACATAGTGTATCTTTTCGCAACGATTAAATCCATTTAAAAAAGAAGAGTGTAGAGAAGAGAAGAGAAGAAAAAATTAATAATAGAATAGCACACAGACCTGTAGACAGTTTAGCCCCGAAGTGATCAGGTGCATTGGAAACACAATGCCATTGGAATGCGAAAACTCAAAGAAGCCAGCGTAAAACGTTATTGAGAAAAAATAGCATCAGCATAGCACGCGATTACAAAGACCCATCGCATAATACCGGAAAGTATTTCACGTTTCAAAAAACAGGTGACAAAACTAAGGCAGCATTTTTTCTTCTTTTTTTCCCTTCTCTATCTCTATCTCCTTCGCGTCCTTCGTCTTTTTATTTCTTCTCGGATAGTTCAACAAAACGCGATTACTTTTGTTGGCGGCTACAGCCGAACTAGAAAAATACGAATGAATGAAGAAAACATCTTCGAGAGGTGCATTTTTTCAATAGATAACCTGCTCCTGGTTTATACATCGACAGACCTCGAAGGTTTTTATCTGGCTTCTGCGCTTATACCATTAGGTAATTTCGCGATAACGTAGCTACCTGTTGACATTTTTTTCCTCCTTTTTTTCTCTATTTTCATAGGCATATTGTCTACGTCGCAGGTTTACAGTCTTCGTACAGGTATCTACATTGTTGTCATGTCGTTCCACATGTAGTGAAACATGTGGTTTCCAAATTTCGCCTGATAAGCTGGGTGAATCCTTTCGGTGATCGTTGGGTCGTTCTAAATTTGACATAGGTACTTACTTAGTATGTTTGTTTTTTTTTTCAAAATATGATTTTTCGTAGAGCTAAACAGAAAACGTTTATTTGAAATGGGTCAAGGTTTCACTTTTCTGAATGAAAAAAAAAATTAATCGACACTCTTGATAAAATTTTTGCATTTTTCAACAAAAAATATTACTTCAATTTTTTCAAAGCCAAAATTACAAAAATTTTGCAAAAAAATATTTTTTTAATGAAAATTGTGATAATTTTGCCTTTTCATTTTCATTTTTGACAAGTTTCATAAACTAAAAAATTGACAACATTTCGCAAAAAAAAATTGTTCTCTTTAAATTTTTGTAAAGCTAAATTGGGAATAATTTTACAAAAAAAAAAAAAAAAAAATTGATTTTTAATATTTTTTGCAAGGAAAATTTTGAGAATATCTCACGAAATAAGTAGATAAGTATATACGAGTAACTTTTAAAAAATTGCAATGTATTGTTATGAAAATTTTCAATTGATTTCTGCGATTTTTCAACAATCAAACCCATTTTTAGAACATTTTCTATTTTTTTTTTACCATTTTCTTATAATTTAAAAATATTATGAAATTATTACTTTAAAAATCCGGCTATGGTAAGTTATATTCATTTTTACCCTCCCTTTTGAAAAGTCTGAGTGAAAAGCAAGACCTCTTTGTCTTTCTTGAATCATAGAAGTTTTTAAATGAATTGTATATCAAGGTTGGTACAGAGCTCCACCCTCCACGGAAAAATGTATATCAATAATTGGATCAAAATATTTATGATTGAATTAAAAATGTAAAAAACTAAAAATGAATGAAAATGAAAAAGAATGTGTTGAATAACGAGTAAAAAAAAATTAAAATTAAAATTAAACATGAACATTTAAAGAGAATTGAACTCGAATTAAACTGACTAGAACTTGAGTAATTAAGGAAAATTATTAAAAAGCAACAAAAATTGAAATTTGAAAATAATCGAAGTTACGCAACTTAAAAATAACAATACCTAACGAATTAAAGAATCAAAAATTTCTAAAGTTGAATGAGAGTATAATTTTTCTTCTCCGAAAAAACTTCAAGAGAAATTAAACGAATTCTTACTCTAAAAAATCTTTTTATTATAAAAAAAAAAAAGTTACAAAAATCGATTTTTTTTTTCAAAAAGTATTTTGTATACAAGGTATCCATAAGGTAGGTCTAGGTGTACGTGTAATCCTCTGGGACATTTTCCCTTTCGTATTTCTTTTTTCATTTCTCAAAACATCGGCATTTTTCTCGCGAGTCATAACAAATGTGCTGAATCAGTTTAGGTGTAATCGACCTTCGCCTTCGAGAGTATAATATAAATAACCGCGAGTAGAAAATATTCCCACCAATTCATCATAATTATTTTCACTCTCTGTAGACGTAGCAGCAGCACATTAGCACACGTACGAGCTTTCATTCTTGTATCGGGCCAAATTGGCAAATTTTTATCACTATGTGTATGGTCTTCGCAAAACAAGATAACATAACATTTGCATGGAGAAAAAAAATACATTCGTAATTGTTATCATTTTTTCTATTCGTAGAACTGCAGACAAGCCAGGACAAGCCCATCTTAAGAAATTCGACTGGTGCAGAAAAAAACAACAAGATTATGACACAGTAATTACCCAGCAGGATGACAGAATTTAAGCGATTCAACAATAAACCAGTTGTGGTAACCTTTGGCTCATAAGCCAAAAAAATAATTGAATTTTCAAGCGGGTAAAAAAATTGTACGGTAAATCGAGGGCGTGTATGTCCGATGTCTATGTCCGCGTATACGAGATGTTAAAATACGTCGGTTATTTTAGAGAGAAAAATTAATTCGTACTGTGAAATAATTACCTTGTTTGGAATAAATTTGATCTCTGGCACTTCGGCGCAGACTAATTTATTTCTATAATAAAAACAATGAAACTGATACGAGGTATTAATCATCTCAGTGGAAAATGTCCGGTTGCTAATCGTGACGCTTCGGTATGCAATTTTAGATAGAATCCAACCTCAGTCCTCAGAGCATAAGGTAGTCTATTAATTTATCATTTAACTCGATTATTATTAAATGATCACATATACGAACAGCATGTTTCGTATAGAAACACATACGATGTGGCACCTTTTTTTTTTGCACAATTCAAAAGTTGGTAGCTGAAAAATGTTTCACTTTGCGAAATACTTCAACGTGTATGTACTCGCATTTTAAGGTACTAAATCTTTCTCAGCTCAAAGTATAGGAACATGTACGCGTCGTTTAAATGCTAATAAATCTCATCTTTAGAAACAATATGCAATACGTCTTTAATGCCAGAGAACTGAGCCGGTTAATGAAGAAGCCCGTGGGAGTCAAATTACCATCATTATACCCGGTCGGTCGCCGCAGTCTTATTCGTAAGCGCAAATTCTAATTACACCAGCCCAAGCCCAATACCGATACTCATGCTGCCTCTTGCGTCTTCGATCTGACTCGGACTCGGACTTCGGGTTTCCTTTACCGCCACACTAATAAATTCTTCAATGAAGAATCGTTCTTAGATATACGAGAGGTTAATTATTATGCAGCTGATTTGTCTCGCTGCATAAAGCTTCCCTTAGCCCCTCGTCTGCCTTGTCCGATCCAAAAGTTGACACGAATACGAAAAATTAGCTAAAAATGTTTAATGCGACACGACGATACATTGAACGTATACAGGATGTCCCGAAAGTTCATTATCGATGCTAAAAAAAATGTTTATCTTCAAATTGGATTTTATTCTTTTTAATCCGAGCACTTCAAAAACTCTCGAATAATGTTTGAAAAATATTTTTGGTAACATGTTTTGGGACAAAAATTCTCTAAAAAAAAATTCCAGAAATAAAATAGTTTAAAATTTTTTTCAAAACCAAGTTTTAAAAATATTTTAACCTACTTATAGCACCAAAAATCTCTAGAAAAAAATTCATAAAATTGGAATATTTGAAAAGTGTTCGTGAAAAAATTAATAGGTAACTCCTATATTAAGTACGTATTATTATGTAAGTACCTACCAAAAATTTGCAAAAAAATTTCTTGGAAAAATTTTCTAAGAAAAATTCAAGAATTCTTTCGAAAAAACATTTTAAAAATAGATACACCTAGGGAAAGAGAGAAAAAATTCCGTATTGAAAAAACAAAAAAGGAAAAACGTTTAAAATTTTTGCAAAAGCAATTCAAAAATCCTACCAACATTTTTAAAATTAAATTTTACCACAAAAAATCCATTGAAAAAAATTAAAAACCCCAATAATTGGCAAAAAATCATATTCATCAAAAATTTACAAAAATTTCTATTGATTTTTTTAATTAAAATTTTTTTCAAAAACATTTGAAAAATTGGTACATATATTTTGACAGAAAAAAGGAAAAATTTTAACAATTTTTAAAAAAATAATTCAAAATCCATTTACGCACAAAAAAAAATCTCTTGAAAGAAAAAATTCAAAAAATATGTTGGTGTTGTGTCATACTAAAGACGGGTAGGTGAGAGAAGGGTAAAGTCGACGGGTGCGACTGTATGCCTACCTATACCTCTAGGAGCAAGGCGTAGCCACCGAGCTGCACTAGAGGAAGACTGTAGACCAACAAAAACACGTAGTTACGAGATATCAAAAGGTTGTGTTTATTACAAGTCGTATGGTCTTCGATTACATAAGGATCTGGCCCGAGGTTATATAGTGTTTTCCTCGGCTGTTTATATGCGAGTAGCAAAGTACTACGTATATAGACGCGATTGGAAACCGAGCACTACACACCCCCTTGCCAGAAATTGCAAAATTTCGAAACAGCAAAAAAAAATAACAATAATTATGTACATAAGCAAAAATTTGAAGAAAACCAAAATATAAGCTACCTCCAGGAGCAAGGCGACACCACCGAGCTACAGGCACTGGAGGGTAAAAATAGGTAAAAATAAGAGTAAAGTATAAAAATATGAGTTACCCCCGGGAGCAAGGCGACACCACCGTGCTAAATACACCGGAGAGTAACTATAATATTAAAATAATGTGAGAAAGGAAAAAAGAAAATGAACCAAAAAAAATGAAAAAGAAAAGATGAAAAAGTAACAAAACGAATAAAATGATGAAGATTTTCGAAAAAAAAAATTGAAACAAGTATGTATACGTGTACAATATGATAAAAATTGACAAAATTTGAACAAAATTTATGTAAGAAGTTTTATGAAAAATTTGTTGAATTTGAATTGAGTTGACGATGATGATGAAACATTTGAAATTTCCATGATTGGCGCGTTACTCACTAGTCAAAATTTCGAGTATTTTGGTCGTAGCGAGGATTATGCCTTTGAGTAACTATATTGTGTCAAGTCGAACAGCGTAAAATTGCGTGCGCAGTTGCGTTGAAAGCGATGTACATTACGTTGCGTTGAGAGTGATGCATTGCGCGCGTTATGTTGAGAAGAGCGTTGTGCTGAGTGTGATGCATTTGAGTGGTGCATCTGAAGTTGTGCTGCATCTCGGCTCGTATTGTCATTGTCAGCTCACTACTACTGCTCAGTAGGTCGAGTCTTACAATTCGGATACTTGCTGCAATGTGTCGAGGCTTATGAGAGACTTTGCGACTGACTTTTAAGTTGAGAGTCACGAGTACTTTGCGATAGTTTTGGTTTCTGGTAGTTTTTAAGAAAAAGAGGAAAGAGCTCTAACTTGCCAGGAAGAGTAGTCTTTGCACTGCTGCTACCTGAATACCAAAAATCTCCAATTGTACTTTGTAAGAGTATTAGATAAGTAATTGCTGATTATGTCCGTATCGGATGATTCATTGAAACTGCCTGTGATTTAGCGTAATACTTGTAGCTTATTTAATGCTTCATTTTAAAGTGAAATTTTGATTATTTGTGGTGAGTGAACTAGTCTATGGCTTATTCTACGACGTAAGGATAGCATTTCTTCGATGAATTAAACTGGCTTTATTTGGAACCATAGGCGAACATCATCCTTATTAAACGGAGGTGCTTTTACGGCGAGCTTGTTCAGCGATAATTGTAGTGTGTTGTCGTTATCGTTACCCATTTTGACAAAAAGGTACTCGTCAAATGGCATACGCGGTGTATTTTCAAAGGTATAGCGCGGAAGAGAGGTATCGATACTCGCGGACAGCGAACTAGTTTCGAACGGCGCGGACACTACTTATGGGTACATCGAGGGTCGAGGTTACAATCAGAAGGGTAGTTTTAACGTCGAGGTTACCAATGTAGGTGAAGGGAGTCTTATGGGTAGGTGAAGAGAGAGGTGAAGTCGACGGGTGCGACTATATGCCTACCTATACCTCTAGGAGCAAGGCGTAGCCACCGAGCTGCACTAGAGGAAGACTGTAGACCAACAAAAACACGTAGTTACGAGATATCAAAAGGTTGTGTTTATTACAAGTCGTATGGTCTTCGATTACATAAGGATCTGGCCCGAGGTTATATAGTGTTTTCCTCGGCTGTTTATATGCGAGTAGCAAAGTACTACGTATATAGACGCGATTGGAAACCGAGCACTACAAATATTTCAAAAACTGCTCGAAAAATATTTCTTTACACAAAAAATTCCATAAAAACCAAAAAAAGGAAAATTTTCAAAATTTTGCAAAAATAATTCAAATAAATTTCAAAATTGAATTTCAGTCCAAAAAAATATGTTTTAAGAATTTAAAAAAAATCAATGTAAGTATATTACAAAAACTTTCCCCCAAAAAATTTTAAAAATGATTTTTTTGCCAAAACTTCCTTTAAAAAATTTTCTGGAAAAAAGTCATAAAGTGTCTTTCAATACCTTATCACAAAAAATTCTCTGAAAAATGGAAACATTTTACAAGTCTTTGCATGCATTACAAAATTACGAAAAACTATCTTAAAAAGATTTTTACGGAAAAATTCAAAAATTCTTTCAAAAACATTTGGTAAGTACCTATTTTTGATTCTGAGCACAAAAAATTCTGTTATAAAATCTAGGAAAGGAAAAATGCCAACACATTTTTCATCGATGAACATTCTAAAACATACAAAAAATTTTCAAATTTAATCACAAGAAAATTTCTTGAAAAAAAAAATTAAAAAATTCTCTAAAAAATTAAATATTTTACAAATTTTTGCAAAAAAATAACTTACGTAATTTCAAAATTTACAAAAAAATCAATGGAAAAAATTTTCAACTTTTTTAAAATACTTAGGTCCTACCTAGGTAGGTACCTCATTCAGCACAAAAACTTCCATAAAATTTGAAAAAGAAAAAATTTCAACAATTTTCGCATAAAACTATAACAAAAAAATTAACACAAAAAACCGTTGAAAAAAAATATCAAAAATATTCCAAAAAATGGTCAAAAAATATTACTTGACACAAAAATTACCTATCTTAAAAAAGATAGAAATATTTTACAAATTTTTGCAAGAAAAAAAAACAAAAAATATTTTTCATTAAAAATTTACAAAAAAAGATCGTTTGAAAAAATTTTATAAGAAAAATTCAAAAATTATTTTAAAAACATTTGAGAAATACATATCTAAGTATAACTTGGAACAAAAAATTTCATAAAATCAAAGAAAGGAAAAATTTTACATAATTATTTCTGTAGAAATAATTCAAAAATCTTCCCACCAAAAATTTTCAAAATTAAATTTCATCACAAAAAAATCTCCTAAAAAAACACTTTCAATAAATATTTTTGGCATAAAAAATTTCAGAAATATTATCAAACCCTTTTGCAAAACTTTTTTCAAAATCTTTAAACAACAATAAAAATCCAAAAATTTATTAATTTTTCAACCAAAAAAAATGAATATTTTTTGACACTTTGAATTTTCTGGAAATTAAATTTGGCAAAATTGAAGTATTTTTAGTGTAAACTTAATTGAAAAATTCTTTCATAAACCACTTTTTGGGGTAAGGAACTATTTTCAAAATTCTCACAAAAAATGATTCAACATACCTAATTATCATTTTCTTAAAAGTGTAAAAGTGAATTTTATTACGAAACCCCTCTTAGAAAAATTCTAAACCCCTTCAAAAATATTTTTCTCAATTTTTTGACAAAAAAATTCTCCGCAAAAAATTAAAAAATAAAAATAAGTATTTTTGAAATTTTTGCAATTTTTTTTTCAAAATTCAAAACAAAAAATAGTTTCAATTTAAAAAAAATAAAAATTCATGAATTTTACGAAAAAAATTCGTATATTTTTTAAAATTTTCTCTTTCAAAAAAAAATCGAAGAATAAATCAAAAATCCTTAAAAGTTATGAACAAATTTTTTTCAACCGAAAACGAAACAATATGGTTACAATAACTTTATAGAAACGTATTGTAGTGATGCTATTGATGAAATATAACGAAAAATGCAAAAATAACGTTACAGTAACGTTACTATAATAACGTTATTGAAGCGTTATAATTATGTTTTTTCACACAAATAATAGATACGTCATAACAACATTAATACCAGATTAATAACGTTACAATAACGTAACTGTAACGTTATTGTTACATTTTACAATGCTATTGATGAAATATAACGAAAAATTCAAAAATAACGTTATAATAACGTTATTGAAGCGTTATAATGATGTTTTTCACACAAATGATAGATACGTCATAACAACATTAATACCAGATTAATAACGTTAAAATAACGTTACTGTAACGTTATTGTTACGTTTTTGGTTAAATCTCAATCACTACTACAGAAAAAGTTATGAACAAAATTCACCGATCTGCCATATTTGAGGAGCTAATGAGCTTTGAAAATTTTGATCATATCTCGCGAACCCGCGAACCGTTTTCGCTCAAATTCAATAGGCTTCTATTCCCAATGACCCTCTACCTATGACATAAATTTCAACTAATTCCATCAATTATAACTCGAGTTATCGCACCAACAAATTTTGGTCTATACATACATACATACATTATATACAGGGTGTCCCGTCACCAGTTGACATTCCTTCACCAGCGACATAGTCAACTCAAACTAAGCTCATGTATGCATGTTTGCCGACCCTGTGAATTGAAGGGGCAAAGATATGCTCAACTGAAAATTTTCATTTTCCAGTTTCGTTTCAGATTTTTAACCATGCGCTACTCGACAGCCGAGATAGGTAGAAAGTTGCACTTTGCGGCGTTGGAAAGGAAATTTTGTGTAGAATTTTTTAGTGTGGTTGATAATTGTACTAGGTAATCTGGGGGGTCTGTACTGCACTAATTATCTTAAAAAACGTGTTCAAAAATTGCGATTGTTTTGAAATTTTTGAGGAAATCTCAAAAAAGTTTCATCATTTGGTATTATTATTATGGTTTCCCTTGGATGAAAAAAGTTTGACCTTTTGAATGCCGCAAACCGGACTCTTCTATCTCTCTTGGTTAAAAAGTTATAGCAATTTCAATTTCAAAATCTTAGCAGAAAAAAAATTAATTTTTTGAAAAAATTTTAAAATTCCTTTTCATGTTATTTTTGAAACTTGATACCTAACATAACTAATGATTTTGAGTGAAACTCGATGTTTAAAATAAAGTAAACAACATTTTAGAAAAAAAAAATTTTTTGAATTTTTTCATTTCTTTTTTTTAGACTTGATTTTGAAATTGAAATTGCTATAACTTTTTAACGAAGTGAGATAGAAGGGTCTGGTTTGCGGCATTCAAAAGGTCAAACTTTTTTCATCCAAGGGAAGCCATAATAATAATACCAAATGATGAAACTTTTTTGAGATTTCCCCAAAAATTGCAAAAAAATCGCCAATTTTGAACACGTTTTTCAAGATAATTAGTGCAGCACAGACCCCCCTGATTACCTAGTTCAATGATCAACCCCACTAAAGAATTTTACACAAAATTTCCTTTCCAACGCCGCAAAGTGCAACTTTCTACCTATCTCGGTTGTCGAGTAGCGCATGGTTAAAAATCTGAAACGAAACTAAAAAATGAAAATTTTCAGTTGAGCATATCTTTGCCCCTTCAATTCACAGGGTCGGCAAACATGCATACATGAGCTTAGTTTGAGTTGACTATATCGCTGGTGAAGGGGTGTCAACTGGTGACGGGACACCCTGTAGTTATATATAAAGAAATACCAAAATGCGAAATTAGTGCCAATCGTCATATTTTGTCATAAAACGTCGAGAAATATCACTCCCACCCCCCACTGCTACCAACGGGTCAAATTTAATAGCTGATTTTTTCGAAGAAAAAAATCAGCTAAAAAAATGATATAGTTTTCACTCATCCTACAACTAGGTATGTTCTGTTATCGGAAATTTTTCATATAATAAATTTTGGCCCTACAAATTTTTTAGCAACCGATTCTCAACTCTTTTAACCAGTTTCAAAAAGTAAATGTTTCGTTCGAAGGTTCGAACCACCTTGGATTTTTCTATTTGTCAATAAAAAGTGTGCCCTTCTCATTTCATCGTTTGATGATTTTTTTTTATGCCATCCGCTCTCCTAAATATTTCTTAAAATTCGTGAACCCCCCGAACCCAGTTTCAAAAATCACTTCTACGAGACGTATTGACCATGCATGAATTTACCCCTTTCCTCCATTCCTTCTGCAATATCTTTGAATAAGACAAACATTCGCGCAGCAATAAATTATCAGATCCCATATTATACTATATGTATGTAGGTGCATCTAATAAAAACCACGTTTAGCCTAGAGCAGGTGAACGCGGCTTGCCGGCCAGATAAATATAGAACACAAGACGAAAACCGTTTCTTTAAAAAAACGGCCCCCAAACAAATGGGAGCCCACGCTGAAGCGGCGCTCACTGCCTATCGCAAAGGACCCCACTGTAGCACGACCTCATCGCCATCCGAATAAGTTAATTTATATATATTTTCCATCTTCTCGGTTGTAGTCGTATTCGCATTCACATCTTGAGCAAATCGATAAATCATCGTATCGCGTGTTTAATATAATAAAGTGTTGTATTCACGTGACACGGACACGACCCTGTTACCAAAAAATCGTACAGATACCCTCTCCATTTTTTTCCACGCTCGGCGATTTTATATACGTATATAGTGTATTATCAATGAAATCTGACGTCGCGTCGTGATTCGCTGAGCCAACCTGATACCTGAAGCGTGGAAAGCGTTTATTTTTTCTTTTTCTTTCATTCGCTAGGCTCTGAGCAGGTACATGCGTCTTTTCTGTGGTGCAGACTGCCACCTTCCACCGTACGGTTCATGGGTCTCGCCCTGTCGAGTGCAAAGAGTGCTGCACTTGTGTACGTATGTCGTATATTTACAACTAGGTACAAGCGTTAATTAGCGAGCTAACCTATTAAAACGCGTTCGCAATTAATCGCCAGTACTTGTTCAATTTATGGTTAATACGTATTGGTCATTAACATGGGTGTCGCGCGAGTACTTGACGCCCTTCCACCGGTAGGTATATATTCGTTTCCCATATTATGTATACGAGTATGGGTTGCGTATACTTTTACTGTAATTTTGCAGTGTAAGATACCGATGTGCACGTTGTAATACGAGGTAATTAGCGACGGCGCCATTTACTCGTACTTAACGTGAATTATACGTATACTTAAATTATTATACGATGGACGTGTATGGGTGTCTGCACTGTTGTGTATGCCTATACTTGTAATTGTTCCGTAAGAGGTACAGTGGTTCTCAAAAGTCTGTCAAAATTTGAGACAAAATTGATACCTACTGGTACCTACTCTATAGCTAGACCAGTTTTGCTATTTAGTATTTTACCATAGGGTGTGGGTAATTATGATACAATTGAAAAAAAAAACTTTCTTTATATTCTTTTCATTTTAGATTGTATTTTTTCTCCCTTGAAAAAAATTTAGGGAAAAACTCCAAATTTTTTGAATCATTATTTAATTTTCAATAAAGAAATTTGAAGAAAACACATTTTGAATCAGAAACGTTCTAATGAAAAATACTTAAATTCTTCAAAAAGTAAAAAAATTGAAAAAAATTTCATAATTTCTTTCATTTCTCCAATTTAATTTAATTTTTTTAATGAAGCACAAAATTTTGAATTTCATTTTCGAAAAAATGTTTAAATCCAATTTTTTGTAATTTTTCTCACACTCCGCGATAGGGAGTATTAAAAATATCGAGAGTTAAGAATGCTATTAATATTGATAATTTTTTTTTTTTTTTTTTTAAATGCAAGAAAAATATTTTGAGCCAAAAAATTTGAATTTGAAAAAAACTGAAATGTTTCCATTTAAAAAAAATTCTCATCAATGTTTTAAAACGTCTCCAAATGAATTAAATTTGTACGAAATTGAAAAAAATGTCACACCGTTCTGTTTTCATTCATTTAAAAAAAAGTTTTTTAAGCAGTAAATAATGGCAAAATTTCAAATTCTACTTGCAATCACCTAATTTCAGAAAAAAAAATGAGGTAAAAACTAAATAAAAAATTGGAATTTTTTTTTTATTTCATCAAGGTATATTCCCATAATTTCAAAAAACTTCAACTTGAAAAAAAAAATTAATTCCAACTTTTTTTTTTTTTTTTTTTTTTTCATTTCATAGAAAAATTTTAGAAAAAAATTGTACTTAAAGTATAAAAAAATGAATTTTTAGGAATAAAATTTTGGAGAAAAATTCTCGACACCAAAAAATTCAGATTAAAAAATTGGTGAATAAAAAAATCAATTTACTTCCATTCCTATTTTTTTTCAATTGTGGAGTACAACATTACAAGTTTTTACAAACAATTTAGAATGAAAAATGATTTCCGAAATTGAAAAAAAGTTATCAGTGGATGAATATTTTCTCTTTTTAAAAAAATTAATACCTACCCAAGTGTTTATTTCAAGGAAAAAAATTTAAAAACTGAAGTTTAATGAAAACATTTTGACACTCAATAATACCTACTCTGATTCAAAAAATGATGAGTGAATAGAAAAAAATTCATAGTTTATATTTAAGTTCTCGTAATGTGTTCATTTTTCGGTACGAAAAGCATCCTTCACGCCATCTTTTTAAGAAAGAAAAAAAAATTTAAATTGAAAAAAACATAAGAAGTACCTATAAATAAAAATTCATCATTTTTTAAATTTTTAAAATAGTTTTCAAAGAAAAAATTCGGTAAAAGAACTAAAAAAAAAATGAATTTTCATGAAAAAATGTTGGGGAAAAGTAAGTACTCAAAACCAAAAAAATTTAAATTAAAAAAATCTATTTACTCACTATCAATGTTATATATTCCTATTTTTTAATGTACCTATTTTAAAATCAACATAAAGTTTTTAAAAAATTCTTAGAATGAAAAAAATGAAAGAGAAAAAAAACTACCTACTTAATCAATTAAATAAAACTTCATCACTTAAAAATATATACCTATTTCAAGGAAAAATCTGAAAAAATTAAAAAGTAACTTGTGAAAAAAATTTTGGAAGAAGTATTTTACACCAATAAGACAGATGACGAAAAAAATTAAATAAAAAAAAACACAAAATAGGAAAAAAAATCCAATTTGCCTACTTAACGTCCCTAGTTTCTATCTTTTTGAAAAATTGATTAGTTACCTTTGAAAAACATTTCAATTTTTTTTTAATTTGAGTGAAAATGAAAGTCTAAATTGAAAAAAAAAACTCATTACCTATACCTAATCAACCTAATTAAGTAAATAAAAGTTGATGATTTTTTTTTAATTTCAAGTATTTTTCATTTCAAGGAAAAAATCTAGGAAAAAATAAATAAAATGATGAAGTTTCAGGAAAATTATTTGAAACGAAATAAGGTAGTTGCACCAGTCGTTGGCCACGACCCAGTGGTGGGTCACTTGAGAAGAAAAATGTTTATAATTAAGCGTATTTTTAAAATAGCTTCAGAAATTTTTTTTAGAGCAAACCTGGAACATTTCTGCATAGAACCACATAAAAGTTTTGAATCAATTCTGTTCAAGTAATTAATAATGATCGTCTGAAATTTTTTTGTTAGAACAATTTTCAAAATGATGCCAATTCTAAAGATTTTTGTTAAGCCGAAGTGTTGTCGAAATATGAATTTTACACTATTAAGATTAATAAAACTTGAAATATAACCATTTGGACCTGAATCAGAAGAGTTTGAAGATTCCATTTCTTCATTAAAATAAAAAATATTGCCAAAATTCTATCAAATATGGCGGTGACTATCTACTGGAAGGAAAAAATGGTGTTTAGCCAGTAGTTGATCATTTTGATCAAGTACTAGACTTACGAAATTTTTGTAAAGTTCTAGTGGTTGATCATGCAAAAAATTGGTAAATATTTACGAAAAATGATAGTTTCTCTTTCTCATGGCTAATGAGTGACACTTTTACCGAATACTTATTGATTTTTTTAAAAATTAAATGGTTGAGAGCCGTTGTCATAATCTGATTGACCAACTACTGGGTGATCAACTACTAGCGCGTGACCAACTACTGGGTGGTCAACTACTAGATTATCTTGACCAACTACTGGACTTTTCTATTTTTTCACTTAAAATGGTCGTAATTTTCAAAGAAATGAAGTAAAATTAAAAAATTATAGCGCATTTTGTAGTAGAATACACAAGGAATCGTTTGGTATATTCACCATTTCGCCAACGTTATTAGTTTTTAAACCAGAATGTTTTTTATAAGACACTTCCACTATAAGGGTCCACCACTGGTGCAACTACCTTAAATAACTTTTGATGAGTGAAAATTGTTCAAGCAGTGCTAACTTGGTGGGTTGCATACTTTCTGTGCCTTACTATCAAGTTTTTCCTAGTTGGCAACCCGGAAATACGGCGAATAAAGTATGCAACCTGCCAGATTAACAATGGTTTAAATTTTTTAAATATTTGTTTCTTCTTAATTTAGTCCCATCATTTTTTTTTTCAATTTTTCATTCTCGAAGAAAAAAAAATTATGAAGTGCCTATTTTCGATGTATTTAATATAAATGCACCTAGGTACCTAAATTTCTAAAAAAAAAAAAAAAAAAAAAAAAACTCGAGGGAAAAAACTAAAATGAAAAAATGAATTTTAATGAGTTTATATTTTGGAAAAAATATTTGAAACCAAAACAATTTTAATGGAGAAATAACTAGATTTTAAGTTCTCGTATTTTCAAAAAAAAAAAATGGAGTTGGTGGGTATTTTCAAGAATTAGAATTCATTTCAAAACTTTTTATATAATAAGAAATTTCCATTCAACGAAAAATTCAAATTTTTTCCACATAATTAGGCCTAGGTATTAGTTTTTTTAATTTGAATTTTTTTCGTGTTTGAAAAAAATTCGAGAAGAAAATTTTGAATTCTCAATATTTGAGGAAAAAATCATGCAATCCATACGTAAGTGAGGACATAAAAAAAAATCAAGTTTATTTTTCCATTTTTTCAAAATAAAATAAAAATTATTTATCACATTAAAGAAAATCATCATTTCAACTTTTTTTTTTCAATTTTTTTAAATATCGTTTTTTTGTTGAATTCTCTCAACACGAATTTGATAATTTTCATCTTGAAAATTTTTAATTTGATCCCGCTCAATGAAGTTAGGTATTCATGTTAAAATCAATTTAAATGGAAAAATTATTTTTAATCAAAAAAGTTCTTGTGAGAAAAAAATGATCGACTTACTAAGTTTTTTTTTTAAATGTGTTATCTTTGTAATTTTATAGGTATCGAAATTTTATAAAACTGAAAAAGCTCACCAATTTAAAAAAAAAAAAAAAAGTTTCATAAGTAGGTAATTATATTGGTGTACATTTTTTGGAAAAATTCTTACTGCAAAGTACACGCTGTCGTAAGTAGGTAGGTGTAATGGAAACTTTTTTCCGATTCAAACAATCGAACAACCAAAAACCTCTAAATCAATACTCGGAAGTTGAATTCAAAAATATACAGTCCCTAATTGGTTTCTGGCAATTCCTATAGATAGGTAAAGCTGCCCTTGAGTCAAATAAAATGAGAAAAGCAAAACAAACTCTTCCAATCTCGTAAGCCAATCTACTAATTCGAATTAAAAGAGTTGTTTGGTATTTGATCGAAATTACATATTGTGCGTATTTAGCACTGCACCAGTTAACACGTCTGACGTCCGCGTATACATTTTTTTTTTTTTTTTAAACAAGATGTAAAAAATTCGATAAGCCAATTGAACTGGCAACGTGCACCCAAAAGAAGGATGTAAAATGAATCCATAAATTATACAAAATTAGCACCTAACAACGTAGCTGTAACGTTTCGGTTGTAAAATGATCGTGAAAGGGCTTTTGAATCTTTACATCTTAACCGAAAGCCGAAACGTTGACCTAAATGTGGTGTACGTAGCCTAAGTATGTATTCTTCGAGATACAGAACATATCTGCAGAAGGCGAACGAGGGACGCGACTTACGAAGGGAGTAGGGAAGGGAAAAAACTCAGAAGAGGGTATATATAACCGAAACTTCACCTTATAGTACGAGAACTTGGTGGTATCCTCTAATTTGGAATAGTTGGCTTGTTATAATCGTGACATAAACATATATCAGTGACTTCTTACATTTAAATAAGAATAAATCACATTTAGTCATTGCCTTATAGCGTATTGTTATTAGATGCTGCGAGATTAACAAGTACCAGTCTGTGAGTTGATCACGTCAAATGATAATGTCCGCTTACATCCGCCAAGAATTTCACTTGTTATAAGTTCGTATGAGGAATGTGTAGGATTCATAGTGTCCATACAGTGGTTATCAAAAAATTTGCCACTTGGCGTTTCGTACGATATGGTAGGTACGTGCTTTGACCAGGTGGTCAATTCGTGACAGATTTGTACGTTTCTCTTCGAGGTAACTCGTTGTTGATAGTTTTCGAATATTTCTACGTGAAATTTCATTCGATTTGACGGCAACCTACCTACACGTCGATTACAAATGGCCAATTTACTCATTGAGAAACACTGAACTCTATAAGTTCATATTGTTCGGACTCTGAGTTGGGCATGGCGATGGCGGCGGGAACACTTATGCTGGTAAATTTTAATCATTTATCATCATCGTTTGTATTGATCTTTAAACGTCAGCTGCCGTCATCGTTATTCCACAAATGTAAATCTGCATTTTACATCTGATAAGGCGCGCGTCCGCGTACTTATGCACAATTGTCGAATCCCCGATCGAATTAATAGCCACGGTTAATCACGACCTTTCCTACGTTGATAAGACAACAAAACAAAAATATTCCTTATCTTGGCAGCCCATAAAACGTATACGGCAGCTCGATGACACGAATGTATCAACTCCACTTAACTAAAGCCTTTCGCTTCGGAAATAACGAATTAATGGATGAGTTGTTGGAGTTCGTTTTGCATAAGTTCACCGAGCAACTTCCAACAGTGAGAGTCTGTGGTACTGGTAATTGAATCGAAGATGGATTTTAAACAGATTATTAAAAAAGGAATCATTATAGCGTTTAAAAAATCAAAAAATAGAATAAAAAATTGAGTAAAATTAGAAAAATGGTAAAATAACACGAAGAACATTATTTTGAACAAACTCATAAAGAGGAAAATAATAAACAAATAAATGCTAAAAACCTCAATCCACCAAAACCATTGGGAAAAATTTTGTTGAAAAAATAATTTTTTAATTCTATTTTTTTAAAATCAAAACTAGAAGAGTTTTTCTGAAAAACAACTTTTTAAATCTTTTCAAAAATAAATACCTATTTAGTGTGCTAAAAATATATAGGTAGGCACTTTGTTTATTTTTTTATTTTCCTCAATTTTTACCTATCAAAATTCTAATTTTTATAATTATTCCATCACAATTTTTTTCAATTCTGTAAAAAAGGCCAAAGTTTGCAAATATAATTTTTTTATTTCAAATTTTTTTAAATGTTCTAATGGACACACTTCTCAAAATTTTATTCAAAAAACAATTTTTTTGAATATTCCCGAAAGACAATGTTTCTCAAATTCTGTTGAAAGCAAAAATTTACGATATTAAGTATTGTTTCTACCTCCCCCCCCCCCCCCCCCCCAATAAAAAATTGTTTGCTACAACTAAATTTTTTGATGCCAATTATTTCTATTTAATTAGAAACGTACTGGTTTTCATTTTGTTTTCAAAAATTCAAATTATTAGAAAAATTTTTTTTAAAAATGAATTATTATTTTTCCTCAAAAAAAAACTACCAATTCCCAAAATTAGTTTATGCAAAAAAAAATTATAATACTTTGTCGATAATAAAATTTTAATTTAAAAAAATATATCTGATTGGTTAAAGCATTAATTTAAAAATTTTATGAAAAACGAAAATTCATGTATCACTTTTTTTTTAATTTAAAAAACGAACTTTGCAAATGTTGGTTGAGAACCATCATTTTTTTCCCACTTGGATTAGAAGATTTTTTCAAATCTTTTTAAAAATTGTATTGAATAATTTGGCACGAAAAGAAATTAAACAAAATAATTTTCCAACAGCTTTATAAAGAAAAGTAGGTAATTTCAATTCTTTTTAGCTTCGAAATGAAACATAAATTTTCAAATTTTGTTCAAAATCATGTTTTTCAATTTTTTCAATTTCAAAAAAAAATAATGGGGCTACCTATTGCTTGTTAAAAGATTCTTTTTAATTTTTATTCTTTTAAAATTTTGTTTAAAAAGATTTCTTCAATTTTGAAAGAAGCAAAATTTGTAATTATTGTACTTTGAATTTAGGTAAAAAAAAATACATCTTTTTTTATTTTTTCATAAACCAAATGTTTTTGAAGATACGTAATTCATTGAAAATTCTGAGGAAAAAAATAATTTTTCAAATCTTTTCAAAAATATTATTTTAAAAAAAATTGAACAAAAAAAAAGAATGTTCCAAAAAGGTATTTATAAAAAAAAATCTTGACAATTTTCTGCATTTTTTTTTTCAAGTCTATTCATCACAATAATAATTTTCGAACTATAGGGACTTCCAATCACGTGATTTTTTTTGTTTGTTTACATTTCGCTGGTAGGAATTTTTCGTCAATTTTCCCAAAACGTCAATGTTTTATTGGAAGCTCTAGTATAATATCGTCGAAATTTTGATAACCAATTTCATGCCAATTTCCTACCATCGAGAAATTTGACGTCACTTCCGGAAGTCCCTATATATTTTTAAAATTTTTCCTTTTTTAAAATTTTAATTAGAATTCTGCAAAAAAAATATTTTCAATTAGGTATTTCTAAAATTGTATTGAAAAAGTTTTTTTTTTTTAAATTTTTTCCAACATTTTGTTAAGAGACAAATTTTCAAAGTTGTATTCGAAAAAATTCAAATTTTAGTTCAGATTATGTTGTTTTAAAATATTTCTGAAAGAAAATTTTCCTATCTATAATTTTAAAAAAAATGAAATGGCTCCCGAGGGACAAGTAAAAATACCTTAACCATTTTTTTTTATGAATAAGGTGAGCATGGGACGATATACAAAAATTTCGCTCGCTTCACCTAGTTTCATTTACACTTAAATATACCACTGACCTCTCATTCATCACCTTTCGCAAATTCTATAAGAGACACTTGACCTTACGAAACTCATCTCGAGTAATTTGTGCTAATCCAGTTAACCCATTCACGCGCACAAAATAAAGCACATTGTACGCCGGATTTTTTTTATTATTTAATTAAAAACCCATAAAACGATATTTTTTACCTATTCCACCGACTTCGTTTAATGGTCCACCAGAAACGGTCCACGAGATAGAAAAAAAAGATCATTAAAAATACATTCGGTAAGTATTTGAAAAGAAAAAAATAAACGCTGGATGCAATTTCAGTCTAACCCGAGCCCGGATAATAACGGTCATTGTATCGTCCTTCGTTTCTGTTTTTCTCGTAGTCCACTGTACTCGTAGGTACCTACGATTCCGGAACTTCTTTTTTGTTTTATTGTTTTGACGCATACGAAAGTAGAACACCTTTTTATGGCATTCGAATTAGTAGTCGCTATTATAAATATAACGCAGTACGCAGGGTTGACGAATTAGACACTTCATGAGTCTTCAGTTCAAACGTCAAAGTATAAAAATATCTAGCCAAGCCAATATACCGAGCGATTATGATATAAATTTGATAATATTTAGTTCAATGTGAAAGGTGAAAGGTAAAAAAAAAAAAAAAAAAAAAAAAAAATGGAAAAGGTTTATATTTTATTACTGTAAACATAAAGAGTACAGGGTGATCTTTTGGTTTCTTTTTTCTTACCCTTACAAAACCTTAGATAGGTAAATATGAAAAAGGGGGAATTCGTATTTTTACAACAGTGCAACAACAACAAAAAAGAAACCATTCTGCACAGTTTCCTGTTTTTATACACATACGAAACAAAAACAAAATCGTTAATTTGCCAGTGTAAAATTTGGATTTGTAAAATTCAATAAAAGAATAGAAAGAAATATTGTATTGATTGTCGAAGAGAAAAAAAATGTACAGAAACGAACACCTCTTTTGCAATCGTACAAAGGATCAATGACCCGTATAATCTGCAACCCTTTTTGTATCTTCAACGTGGACCAAAATTCAGGTATAAAATGTTCCACAAGTGTCATGTTTACTTCAATTTCAAAAGAAAAGTTTTCAATGAGAGATTCACACGTACCTACGTTAGATTATTCGTAAGTAACATTTTCAATTTAAATTTTTTTTTTTTAAAGTTTAGGTAGATTACACATAAAAAACTGAAAGAAAATTAATTCAGAAAAAAATCAACTTCAATATTTAAATTCAAAAAAATATCTATATGTATATATAGTCGATTTTCATTTTTTTTTTTTTTTTAATTGAAAAAAATATTATTAGGTAGGTACTTATCATTTCTAGACATTAAAAAAATTATCAATCAAGTATTTTTTGTTTTGATAAAAACAACAACTGTAATCAAAATTCAACGTTTTTCAATTAAAAAAAAAAAAAAAAAAAAAAAAAAAAGTTTAGGTAGATTACATAATATGAAAAACTGAGAGAAAATTAATTCAGAAAAAAATCAACTTGAATATTTAAATTCAAAAAAAGATCTAGTCGATTTTTTTTCTTTTTTTTTTAAATTAAAAAAATTTAGAAAAAAATTATCTATCAAGTATTTTTTGTTTTGATAAAAACAAACGTAATCAAAATACAACGTTTTTCAATAATAAAAAAAACATCAGTTCAAATTAGGCCTTTTTAAGAACTTGAAAATTTTTAAATTCAAATTAAAAGCAACTGTAGATTAGGAAAAAAAATAAAAATGAAATACTGAAGACGTGCAGAGCCACAGAGCTCATTTTGTTGAAAAAGTTGCAGTACTACAGCTCCTAAGGCGTTTCTAGAATTGAATTTAGCATCACTTTTCATTCAAACCTGGTAGAATCACAACTACAATTCACAGAGATACCAATTCAATCAATCTAACACTAATACAAAAAATGCCAGAGTATTCTTACACCAACCAGACGACTGCTTATTCGAAACGAGTCGAAAACTCAAACCATACTTACAAACCTAGAACAGTATTTCAACACCTCATCACGTCTACGACTATATGCTGCCACTCACACACCGAATTCCATACCGGTGTCTCGTCGTAACCCTTACAATTGTAAGCAGATCGTGCCTTAAACGTATTATCGTGTTCATAGGCACAGAGATAGGGAAGTACAAATGAGTAGAGAAGAAACACACGAGTGATAATGGTCACTAGACTCTATCATCTTTGGTAAAATGTAAGTCTGTAGGACGATTCGAGAAACAGAACATAGAAACAGATCATTTGAAATACCTACCAAGTATACGGTAGTATTTTACAGTTCAAGTTGTTGGAAACTTTATATCACATTAGCCAGTTTCATAACTCAATGCTCCGGTATACGGTACTTGGAGAACTAACACTAAACACAGAGTTGGTATTAGAATAGCTGATTTCTTGGCTATTTTATCGTGACTGAATCGAACAATTAATTGGCAACCGATATACCACCAATCTCTAGTTAAAATTTAAACGCTATTTGATAGCACTTGATACTTTCCCACAGTTCGAACATGAATCGTAGAATTTTTTCGTTTCCTGCGCATTTTGCACGGTGTTTTTTATTATCCGAGTACTGTAATTAATTTACAAACCGACGCCAATCTAACAACACGAATTTTGTATCATGTCCGATTCATCTGTGTTGTAGAACGAGCTCCTATGACATTTCAACCGACTCCGGTGTAGATACCTAAGCGTATACGTAACAGATTTAGCATAAATTTGTCTATTCTTACAAACGATAAACTTCCTAAAATGCTTACAACCTGTTTCACGTTGAACTGCGTTCATTTATCATTGTCTGATTCAGTCACGATCTGTACCATTTAATTAACTTTTGTAAATTTTGTCAAACGGGTTAGATCGAGAATCGATTCGATTGTAGGAATGATATAACACTTCGAATGTGGCTACAGAAAGCTGATGGGTATACAATGTATAGTACCGGAAACCCTTTCAGTGTTTGTAGTTCTTTGTGAACACTTTCTGCGCGATGCAGCTAATGCAATTAGTAAAGAATTAATTGAAGACTTACTTATTACTGATAGCTCCAGCAGTAAGCTTGGGTCCGTCTTCGATGATTATTGATTGCTTTCGAAAATAAAACGAACTTTTGGGCTTCAGTTGACGTTGACGAGAGTTGATTTTGTATCATGTTGAAACACCATCGATAGAAAAAGACTTCGGAGTTTTTTCTTTGTTCATCCTGGACCTGGAGATACAAACGAGAAAATTAAACTCGATCGTTTAAGCCAAATATCGAATGGATTTGTTAAACTTTGTGGGATACATACGCGACTTGTTGATTGTTGGGCCTGATATCCAAATTTATTACGAAAGAAAACCCGAATACGAACATTTTACTGTGTAATTTGTTGAAACAATACCACCGACGCGCGAAAACTAAAGAAATATTTTACCACCATTACTTTTAGCCTTTGTTTTTCCACGAAGCATGAGAAAAGAAACCAACGCTAAAAAGCTGGACTTGGATCACCTGTTACTGAAAAATTTTGAAAAGTCTAATTCGTAAATTTAAAGTAACTCATTTTCATGATGAGGTGCTATTTCTTTAGATCTCGATCTTCTCGTTCTCATTCTGAAATTTTTTCGAAAAATGATAACGAATTGAGAATTTTATAAAACATATATTTTTCATAATTAAAAGTACCATAGAACTATATGGAACATAATTATTCATAATTAATTATAAATTAGATAAATTTACTTATTTTATACCTGCCAGAATCCCAGAAACACTGACAAGGTTCTTTCATAATTATTTATTTATTTCATGCATCTCAATTTATTTTAATGAAATTGAACTCTTTTTTATTTCCCAACAAGTGCGAGTGTTTCTAATTTAAAATATACCTAATTCTTTTCTTAATAAATACACATTATACTACCTTACCTTCCTTATTGAACGCGAATAATTTTTAGATAAAACCCGAAGGTGCGAAGGTACTCACGAATTAATTAGTTGGTAAGTAAGGTGTGAAATTAGGACAAGTAAAATATAATATCGCGATATTATTCCAACATTTGTAACCGGTCACGAATTTTCTGGATAGCCGATTAATATTATTTGAACTTACCGGTATTAAATAATTATAGCACGTAATTGTTATGCAAGTAATGCAATGGATTGTTGAATGAACGTATAATTCACGTGATGTCAGAGGTAATCGGGGTAGAAAAGGTATTCGAAAATATTTAAAACTTCGAATAGCCTAGATGTGATATCACTCGATATAATGTACTTACTTATTAAATTATAAGTAAAGTAGCATTGGTAATAATTAACAATTCAAATGTAAAATTAAGATGACAACAGGGACATTCCAATTTGCAATTTATCAAAGTCACGATTGAATAATTCCAGTATGTAGATAAACATCTGTCATAGGTAAAATAGTCATCCGGATTGATGAAATAAAATGCTAAGAAAAATCATTAATTAATTCGTACGAATATTGCACAAATAAATAAACGTGTTTTATTTCCACACCAAATAGGATAATGTTTAATTTTTTACATTATCTCTTACTTTAGGAGCATTTAATACCAGTCTCGTGTACATATATTTTTTCAAAAAATTTTAATGCTTCTGTAAAAATTTTGTTTTGCGATAAATTCCCATAAACAAATAGTTTTAATAATATCGAATTATATAATAAGTAAAACAAGTCATAAAGCGAGATCTGATACTAGAAGTAGAAAAATACAACACCCAAATATAATTAATAAAAATATTCGCAATAATAAAATGAAAAAATGACTTAATTTCGATTTATATTCATTAAGTAGTAAAGTATATTGAAAGTATTACGTATCGAACGTAAAAATCAAGACGAATATTTTATAAATATTCTTTGCAATTTATCAACTATAACAATAATTTAGATTTATATTGAAAGTACCAAATCGTATTGAATATAACGATGAAGAAATGAAAATTTCGCACACGGCTTAGTTGAATTATCAGTTTATCTTCTTTGAAGAGAAGCAAAATTTTTATAAAATCCACTACCACCACTCAAATAGTACATTACAGTAAAAGGATTCATAGACGATGAAATAAATTAGTTCAAGAAATTAAATTTTTCTCCAGTCAAAATAATGATTCATCCACAGGATGTAAAACGATACGAGCACAGTAAAATGAACTGAATTCGACATCGATGTTCATTTATATAAAACTGCAACTGTTCGGTTTCGAGAGTAATCTCACGACGTAGGTAACTGATCGATAGGAACTGTGTATTTGAAATCAGCAGGAAATAAGCTCGCAGCGTAGGGCAACATGAGTTTATACGACATTCTAATAGTTGCTTCAGCTACACCAGCAATATCTCCGATTTCTTTTTGGTTCTTTTTATCATCGGATGCCTGCGACAAGTAAAAAACGAATTAGTGTTAATGCTCGCTCAAGTTTTTAGTTTGCTTATTTCTTCGGGTATATTACTTGTGATGCCATGTAAATTGCAGCTGCAGCGACTGAGATAGGAGATTTACCAGCTACAATATCCATTTCAACAGCTTTTCGGGCGATATGAGAAGCAGCACGTTGCACAGCGATAGCCATGCCTAAATTTAGACGTACATTTTAGAATACACGATAATTAATATCATTGCAACTGTATTAGCGTCAATTTACCCAAATTAGAACAAAATCTGGACATAAAATCTCCAGTAGTAATCAACTCAACGTTAGTTTCCAAAGCTTTGAGTATGAGCTTGAAACATCGTCCGATTTCTTTTTTACTAATCTTGCTCACAGCGAAAATTTCCTAAAATGATTCTCATGATGAAAAGTTCAAAATAAAAACATTACGATGAAATTTTGTTTACCTTAAACGTCCTCGGAACACCTTCTTGCCTACATGCGATGTACAACTAAGCTGAAGCGATTGCATCGTTAGATCTACCTTTCAAGTTACGTCCATCGTGGACTTGTTTGAATAACATATTAGCGCGATCGACGATTGATTTGGGTAAATTGATGCGATCAGCCATGCTACCAATTTCTCTGAATGCGTTTATCAACGTTCTATCGGAGGAACTAATCTGTAACGGAAATGAGTCCATGACATAGATACGATCATAACTATCGACATTACGTTAGACAGTAACACATACTGTTTTTCTGTTATGGTATTTTGACATTCCGAATTCATCAAAAGAAGCACCTCCTCGCGCTGGACCGATAATTGTTGACAGATCAGAACCACCCAATAGAGGGTTTTCTGGACCACCAACACGAGACGGATCTTCGGTTGTCTTATCATTACTGAACGTTCTCCACTCGGAACCAACATCGATCACGCTATGAAACAATTGCTGTAATAATTTGTTTCTAAATTTAACCTCATTCTATCACAATTACACTCACCGATCACCCACAACCAGGCCACACTCTGAACATATTGTATCACCTGCGTGACAATCTTCGATGAGTGGAGCATCAGGATGATGCCGACAGTTGACTTTGTCCATTTCAAATCTAAATCAACGAAATTATGATAAATTTATTAACAAACGAATGAAAAAATTATACTTCCATCACTATGATATCCTTAGGACAGATTACCTATTGTGGAAATTTGACATCGCGAAAAACCAATCAATGCAATCACAACTTTGGAAAAACACACGAATCCGTACTCTAACAATTTACTGGTTGTTGTAAATTTTGAATTTTGACAATTTTTTTACCATTTATCCCAAAGAAACGACCAAAAATTAGTACAATATGGGAGATGTGAAATTTTATCTTTCGTTGTTGAAAGAATGTACGCAATAAAGTTGTTGATTGGGTTTTATTGACGATTGTGTTGCAATAAATTTGAGTGGGGATATTTGCAATGTTACCAATAAGATGAAAAAATTGTGACTTTGTTTTTCATCTTTAAATTTTTAAATAATGTAACATTGTCTTTATGATTTTTTAATTTTTTTTTTCAAATAAAAACTATAAAAAGTAAAAACGATTTGAAATTTTTTTAAATCAATCGATTTTGTAAAGTAAGTGCGTGGTCAATTGGTCATTACTCAGTCATTCTCTAGATTCTACTAATTACTTAATAAGGTATCAGTTCACCCAATATTAATTAATTAGTTTGCTAGTTCTGCAGTCTGCATTCGTACATGTCTTGTGTACATAAATCTCAAATAATTCGAATAAAAATTGAAAATTCAATAAAAAAATAAAGAAACGATCAACAAAATGATATGAAAAATTTTCGACTTATATTTCCAAGTACGTACAACAATACAATAATTATTATAAATTTATATAACGAAATATTTCATTTTTCGGTTCTTAAAGTTAAAACTGAATCAATCAATTTTCCTTCGACATTCGTCAATAAAGAAACAGCCCATTGTTTCAAACGTCGCTTTTCATTTCTAATTTACGAGAAAAAAAAGAATATTTCATCATGAAACTGGATTACAAAAAAATGCAAGAAAATTTACTATTCTCTAAGGGACCTTACGAGATACTTCAACGGGAAAACATACCATCTAAATTCACGAATAATAAACTAGACATAAAAACCTTAATCTAAAAACACACTAATTTAAGTGAAAAACATTAATCGAATAAAAAAGAAAGTATACGCAGTAAATAATGAACCATTTGAAAAATTTACGCCAGTTTTTGGTTTCCTTTCTTTCCTATCAACGATTTATGGATATGAGGGATGACTCCTGAAAAACGAAATAAAATAGCGTATAAATACATCAAGCAATGCAACCAGAAGAATTTCTCCATCATATTATGCTTACCTCCTCCGGCAATTGTAGCTTTGATCAAACTGTCCAGTTCTTCGTCTCCTCGAATAGCTAACTGTAAATGTCTGGGGGTAATTCGCTTCACTTTTAAATCCTTAGATGCATTTCCGGCTAATTCTAAAACCTGTAAAAGTATCGAATAAACGTTTAACTTACTACTTTTACAGCAAAATGTACGTTATGAGAAATATTAGGACTAACGAATCAATAATTTACCTCGCTGTCAAATATTCCAAAATTGCTGCACTATATACCGCCGATGTAGCTCCTACACGACCATGACTCGTAGTTCTGTTTTTCAAATGTCTGTGTATTCTTCCGACAGGAAACTAAAAACATAGAAGATTCAACTAGTTAGTCTTTTTGACATTTTTTGACATTTTTTTTTAAAAAAATATTTTTTTTTATCTTAAATATTCCATTAAATTAATTTTTTTATTTTTTATTTTATTAAAAAATAATTACAAATAAAAAAATTATAAATAAAATTTTTTTTTATACTAATTAAAATTAAAACATTATTTTAAAATTATAAAACCAAAAAAAAAAATAAATTGAATAAAAAAAAATTCTTTTTTTTATAAATTTACAATTTATTATTACTATTTATAATTCTTCAATTACATGTTTTAGTAACGTAAAAATGATGAAATTTAACAACAGTATAGAATCATAATACTAAAGAAGAGTAATTAAGGAAGCTCATAGAATTCACTCAGGAATGATAGCATAACTGAAACTCGTGAAGTACACAAATGAAAAGCAGCAAGTTGAGTGGTGAATTACGAATTTAGGCTACTTGAGCAAACACGTCCGATCAGAGATATTCAATTACCTGTAATCCAGCTCGTGATACAGCTTTCGCTTTGGTTTTTCCAGAATCTTTACCAGCTTTACCTCCAGCCTATACGAGAACATTTACATTAGATTTTCATCAAATAGCATCAAGTTTATAATGCCTATAACGAATTCAAGATGTTTGAATTCATAGGTGAAGTATCGAATGAAATGCATACCATTTTTTACGTAGCTGCTTAGATGATTATGTAGAAATGTTTTCACCGGAATAGTATACAATATTGCGAGCAAATTAATTGAATAATTAAATTTTCACGAAAGTCACGAATGCCGAAATTAGACCACACAACCGCGCCAAAAGAAACACTTATATTTACATTATCTTTGGTGATGAGTTTGAGTTGAGGAAATGGCTGCGCTGTGCGCTCAAAAAAATCACAGAGAAAATTTGGAAAAATTCACCTGCCATGGAAGTTCTTGGCACCATCTGGGTGATAAATTATTTAACTACATAGAACTACATAGTATTTTTTTTTTTTTTTTTTTTTTTCATTCAATGATTCAAAACTAGATTGACAATCAAACTTCAAAATATCTTCAAAATTAATTATCAACTCATCGTGATGATAATTCTTTGAGAATTTAAATGAGGAAGTATGTAGTACGAGTACCATTAATATTCAATTCAATTGCATACATTATCTTCTTCGAGATTTCTGACCAAAATTCGTCCAATTTAACTGATTAAGGATGATTAGGAATAGGATTACGGATTAGCCACGTAGCTAAGAGCTTTTCTATCCATTTCGATAATTCAGAATCTCGTAAATCAAATGAAGAGAAAGAAAATTGTTTCATGATCAAGTATTACAGTGCTGAATTCAAAGTAATTCGCTGTAGAACAGAAAATGAAAATTTGTACAATTCTTAACGATTCATCGCTAATTATATTTCCCCACAACTCAAACCACATCAGAAAAAAATGAACATGGGATGAATGAATGGCACTTCACCAGTACTAGGCTGCTAGCTTTAGCAAAACATCGTTGCACTTTTGAAAAAATCGACGATTATGATTTATGAATGCAATAATTATGTATGTAGGTCTACAGGATTCAACTTATAATGAAATTACCAAATTATTCTATTATTTGTTTTTAGGCAAAAACGATGATTAGCAGGCTGTGTGATTGGAATACATTCGCTTCAGAAACAGATGAAAATTAATAAAATGCAAAACAAAATATAATAGGTGAACAATATCCACTTGAATTCAATAAAAGACGACGAAAATAAATACCTGATTACGACAGTAAGCCTACGTAACTATAACTACTGTACTATGGGTAGGTATAAGGGATCTAACGATCTTCATTACATCGAACGAAGATAATGAATTCTGTTAATCAAAACAGTATTGAGTACCTACCTATATTAAATTCAGACACTATATCGTAGGAAGTAGGCAATTATTATGAGAATCTTTCATCAAAATTCCAGACTATAAAATTTCATTGGTACTTTGTCCTGTCGAAGGCAAATAAAGTGCAAGATTGCTTCATATTCCTTGATCTAGAGATATTTTTCGCAGAATAGAAATAGAAAATCAGTTTAGCTCCGAATAATTCGTCGGTAATGATCGTTAACAACTCTTTGAACAATAATTTTAGCAATACCTCGATCTGTAAAACTTCAACAATGTAAAAATACTACCTATAAAAAAAAACCTAAAATGAGAAATCGTAGCAAAGTTTATTTCAATTTAAACAACATTAAGAAACAGAGTTCGTACAATCACATCAGAAAAAATAAGAACATCGACTTAGTTACAGTAGCAAAAAAAAATTCAAAATGGAAAATAAAACTTGCTAATGAACTACGAAAAATTTTGAGACATTAAACGAAGAAATCAATATCCGCCACGAAGACGCAATACCAAGTGAAGGGTTGACTCTTTTTGAATATTATAATCGCTCAATGTACGGCCATCTTCTAATTGTTTACCAGCGAAAATCAATCTTTGCTGGTCGGGCGGAATACCTTCCTTATCTTGAATTTTCGCCTTCACGTTCTCGATGGTATTGGATGGTTCGACTTCCAAAGTGATCGTCTTACCGGTTAAAGTTTTTACGAAAATTTGCATTCCACCACGTAACTTGAGTACCAAGTGAAGAGTAGATGCTTTCTGAATGTTGTAATCACTCAGAGTACGACCGTCTTCCAATTGTTTACCGGCGAAGATCAATCTTTGCTGGTCTGGTGGTATGCCTTCTTTATCTTGTATCTTCGCTTTTACATTTTCAATGGTATCGGACGGTTCCACCTCCAAGGTGATGGTTTTTCCGGTGAGCGTTTTAACGAATATTTACATACCACCGCGAAGACGTAGGACCAAATGCAGGGTGGATTCTTTTTGGATATTGTAATCGCTCAAGGTACGTCCGTCTTCCAATTGTTTTCCGGCGAAAATTAATCGCTGCTGGTCGGGTGGGATCCCTTCCTTGTCTTAGATCTTGGCTTTAACGTTCTCGATCGTGTCCGATGGTTCGACTTCCAAAGTAATAGTTTTTACGAAGATCTGCATCTTGATAACGTCTGTAACATAAAAACAAAGAAATGATTAGAATTTAGAAAGAAACCGCAACTGGCGAGAGTTAATTTTAATTAGCAGTATATCGAATAAAATACCTGTAATTAGCAGTATATCGAATAAAATACCTGTATCAGTCTTCAAAAATGACTTAAAACTGCGCCGCCTGTTGGGCTAAATCCTCCGCCACCTGGGCTTGCTGGGTTCTCACAGCTTGTAACTGTTGACTGTTACTAGGCTCGGTTTTAGGGGTTTGAATTATCCTGAAACAGAATTTTCGCATCCTTAATAATTTTTTTTTAAAATTAAGTGTTACATCGAAAACAAACCGAACTTCAATAGTTCATTCGAATTTAAGTAAAAGTATAAAATTACCAGGATTTTGTATAATTTAGTGGAACATTACGAGTAAACATATCGCAAATGGTATTTTTTCGAAATCTGCGCCACCGACTCCACATTTCTTCGTCGATTTGGTCGACGGGCGGCAAATTTCTCGGATCCAGAAGGGCGTCCATCGTGTCGCAAATTAATTCTAAAAATCTGGTGTTGCCCATTGCACTCGAAATTACCTCCTCGATTTGGTTAGGAGGATTGAGGGCCAAGACCGGAGCTGGAGGATTGAGGGCCAAGACTGGAGCTGGAGGATTGAGGGCCAAGACCGGAGCTGGAGGGTTCGGCTGTACGACCGGAGCTGGCGGATCAATTACTGCCGCCGCTTCGGCTTCATTTGTCTCCATATTTTCGGTGGAATGGTTCGATATACTGGAGGCGAGCGTCCCCTCTTCGGAACTCCAGTACACATCTGGCCGGATACTCGGATCCAAAAAAATTCTGAAATCCAGTTGCGCGTCGGAAACTCTAAAAAAAACAATCATCACTTTGAGTTAGATATTTTCGCCGTAAAAATGATCATTGAAAAAAGGGCTCTGTAGGGTTCTTAACCGTGACGCCCAAACAAATGAAGATAAGGAGTAGATGAACTTTTGTAAGTATATAAATGGATTTGTAAATTATCATCATCATCAATATTCAATCAATTTTTTTTTGGAATTCATTTGTTTTAAATTATTTTGATTTGACATTTTTTGAACTTATGAGAATTTATTTTTTTTTTTTATCCTCAATCATTTTTTTTGCAATTTTTTTTGTTTTAAATTATTCTAAAAAGCAAAATAATTTTTTGATTCCATTTTATAATTTTTTTTTCAATAAATTTTTTTGCATTTTTTAGGGGATACGATTTAACGAACCTAAGTTGCAAATTTTTTTATGACATTAGAATTTTTTCTAATTTTTTAATTTGTTTTGAATTTTACAAGTTGCAAAATTTTTTAATGCATTTTTTAAATTATTTTAAAATTGTTTTGAATAGTTTTTAATTTTTTAATTTTTTAATTTGTTTTGAATAGTTTTGAATTTTACAAGTTGCAAAATTTTTTTAGTGCATTTTTCAATTTTTTTTCAATTTTTTTAAATTTTTAAATTTGTTTAGAGTAGTTTTGAATTTTTGAATTTTTTAATTTGTTTTGAATAGTTCAGAATTTTACAAGTTGCAAATTTTTTTAAATGCATTTTTAAATTATTTTAAATTTTTTTTATTTTGATTTGAATTTTTTTTGAACTTATGACAATTGATTTTTTCCCCTCAATCAATTTTTTTTGTTTTAAATTTGTTTTGAATAATTTAGAATTTTACACGAAGACGTTCTAAGAGAAGCAATGCTTCAAATTACAATAAAGATTATTTCATTCATTTAATTCAAGATGCAAAATTTTTTTAATACATTTTTCAATTATTTTAGAATTTAAACTTTTTTAATCGACTTTTCAATTTTTTTGAATTTTTGAAGTTGTTTCGTGAATTTTTCAAGTTGCAAAATTTTGTATGACATCATTTTTTTTGTTTTAAATTATTCTAAAAAGCAAAATAATTTTTTGATTCCATTTTATAATTTTTTTTCAATAAATTTTTTTGCTTTTTTTAGGGGATAGGATTTAACGAACCTAAGTTGCAAATTTTTTTCTAATTTTTTAATTTGTTTTGAATAGTTTTGAATTTTTTAATTTGTTTTGAATAGTTTATTTTTTAATTTGTTTTGAATAGTTCAGAATTTTACAAGTTGCAAATTTTTTTTAATGCATTTTTGAATTATTTTAAAAAATTTTATTTTGATTTGAAATTTTTTTGAACTTATGACAATTGATTTTTTTCCCTAGATCAATTTTTTTGCATTTTTTTTTTGTTTTAAATTTTTATGACGTTGGGAAATTTTCAAGGCTTGAACTATAACTATACCACTATTATGTCTTATTCGTCGTAATATTATAAAATGTTTAGAAATTAGCAAAAACTCACTTCGATTTTAGACACCAGATCATGTGCCGTTTGTCTTCGTAGGTTATTATGGTATCAAGCATATACTGCCGGAAAGAGGTAAGCACAGGTTTCGCATCAAATTTACCCCAGGCTACGTTGTTGTGCAGGGCGATGGTCGGGTCGAAATTATCCATTTTACACTTCATACAAACACCTAAACACAGTGTAAAGTTACTTAAAAATTGAAATATCTAGGTAATTTATTAAATATTATAAACTTTATTAAATTTGAAATGAAAATTTACGAGATGGACTGATGGAGAACTATTTCATTTGAAAAACATTTCAATAGAAAATTTCATATAAACTGGGATCCTCGAATAAACTGGGAGCCATGTGAAGGGGGAGGGAAGTGCCCTTGCGCGAGTTGATTTATACGGCACCTTACCCCACCGGACGACTTTATAACCCGCTATGGTGCGTTCAGCTCATCATAGAATAAAGAATAAGAACAAGAATAAGATAAAAAAATAAAAAACAAAACCTCACATATTCGGCCACTCAAGAATTAACTCAATTTTTGACATGTACCTAATTTTTAATTCGCTACACACAACACAGCGTCATCAAATTTGTTTACCTATTTCGGCTAATTTTAAGTGGCCGAATATTTTGGAGTTCCGTTTTCTTATTCCTTATTCTGCGATGAGCTGAACGCACCACTACAGTCCATCGCGCTCGGCCACGACCTTCTACACTTAACAGGCCGAAGTATGAAACCTGGCATCGCCGCATTCTTTTATCATTGAAGGCTGGTTTTCCGGATTCTCCATAAGACGTAATGTTAATTCATGTCGCAATAACTTGAAAAATATGAACTTGACAAAAAAAGTGTAAGAGACCTTTTTTGTAGAGAATTAAAAGAGCTTTCGATTCATATAAGAATTTTTGGATTTTATAAAGATTTACGAATTTTCGAATTTTTTTAAAAATTTCCAAATTTTCCATAAAATTCAAAAATTCTTATATGAATCGAAAGCTTTTTTAATTCTCTACAAAAAAGGTCTCTTACACTTTTTTAATCAAGTTCATATTTTTCAAGTTATTGCGACATGAATTAACATTACGTCTTATGGAGAATTCAAAAAACCAGCCTCCAAATGCAATGTTGCCAGATTTCGTACTTGGGCCTGTTAAGTGTAGAAGGTCGTGGCTCGGCACCTTTGACTATATACAACATGGACTGGTAGAACAGCTGGAATTCCTTAGCAAAAACCCCAAAAGCCTTGAGTGGAAAAAATTTTCACTACAGGCATGCTGGTCCGCCATTTTGTATAGCATTAAATTTAATATTTGCTCATAACTCTGAAAATACGAGTTTAGCAAAAAAATGTCAAGAAATATTTTTTTTATAAAATTGAAAAACCTTTCGATTGCAATAAAAAAATTTGAATTTGGTTTGAGATTGAAAATTTTGAAAAAAATATCAAGGCACAATATGGCGGTCCAGCGATTCTCAACTGTGATTTCGCGCATGTGCAGAAGATTTTTTTCCACTCTGCTTATGAAATTGCATAATCAAAACGCCGGCATATCGGATCAAAAATTTAACATTGCTCTTATGGGGCTTTACCAGTCCATGTTGTATATAGTCAAAGCTCGGCACTTCATCAGCCACAGAGTTGCCAACTGTACGGAAAAATCCGTATTTGTACGGAAATTCGACTTGTACGGAAATGAAGTACGCATACGGAATTTTCAAAAATACGGAAAAATGGACTAAAAGTACGGAAATTTGACCAAATTTACCATATTTTCATCTTTTAGTTGTTTAGCCCCTTTAAATTTATGCAGAAAATGCACATTTTATTCATTTAAAATCGCAATTTTTTCAAAATTTTCGCTCTCGCTCCGCTCGGGCATAAAGTATTTCTAATGTTCGATAATTTTTTGTAATGATTATCTAGGGATCTTGAATTAAAGGGAGAAATTTGGAGGAAATTGGCATTTTTGTTAATTATTCTAAGTTGGGCCCCTGAAAAATCAAAATCGAAAATCCTTTTGATTCGTCACTGTTTTATAAACTCCCAAAAAAATGAACCCCTCTCTAGAATTTATAAGATAACCTATAGGTACCTATGTATATAATATGTATAGTATAGTTGATAGTTTATTCACTTTACTTCAACAATATTGAAACGATTTTCAGTTTTTAATTTAAAAAAATCGGTTTTTGGTATCATTATATTGGTTTATTTTGGTTAGAGTAACGTTACGCCACCCCCTCCCATCCAAATCACGAATCTAAGCACAAAATTATGCGTACGGAAATTTTTTTTCTCCAAAGTACGGAAATTTGGGAATTTTGGTTGGCAACTCTGGCATCAGACGAGACAAATAAAAACGATGAAAATTTATAGCTCTTTGCCTACAACAAAGTGCCTAAATAAAATATATCATATCACACTTACCAAAGGTATGAGATGAACTGGAATGAAAGCAATAATTTCTCTAATTACGTAACACGATTTTTTCAAATCCAGCAATATTCTAGGCGTGAAGATTTCACATTTGACAGAAAAAAATGTATCAAAAATCGAGAAAATTACTGTACAATCAACAAATTAGTTCTGTTATCTGTTTCAAAAATATAATTATAATAAAAACAAGGCAATTTGAGCATGAGAAACTTGAGAAAACGGACAGAAATGAGCTTCGATACAAGCTGATGCAATAATTCAGATTTTTACGAATCCCTAATTTCACTCAAAATTTATCAGTAATCCAACGCAATCGTATCTTGAGAATTATCAAGATATCACTCGAATAAATTTAGCCATTGGTTCAGGAATTGAAACTACTAATTTCAGATTACGTACTGCGTAATTCAAGGAACAAAGAAAACCTTTCAACAGGGCCACGTCACGCCTAACGATATATATGAACTATCAAAATTAACGAAAATTTGTCAATTTTTGATTACTAAAAACACTTGAGGAAGCTACGCCATGAAAAACACTATTTTAGCTAAAATTTGACGAAATTTCTCGAAAAGCATAATGCCACGAAATGAATTAACACAAGATAAGCTCTTCGCCCGATTTAACGATATTTTACACGAAATATTATAGAAATTATAAATTTATAATCACATATGTAAAACACTATCGATATATTATTACTACGAGGTGAATATTGAAACTTACTTTAAATTAATCTGAACAAAGGCAAAATGGAACGCAACAAAAATCACAATGTAATTTCACAGTAGACGAAAGAATAACTTTCTATTGTGAAAACAAATGCTATAATGCCAGTTGCCACGAAATAAATATCCAAGTCGACGTAGAATAATGAAATAAAATTCTAGAAGAGGAGACGACGAGAGACGTTGTTGTTTTGATTAAACTGCGGAGTAATTTAATTGAATGTTATTCTAGAAGGAACTACTTTTTGTTATGTTGCCACTTGGAAAAAACCTAAATATTTTATGAAGCATTGAACATAGAATTTTATTGATTGATTATGATTTCGTTTTAGCTTCGAAAAACTAGAAAATTGTAGTGATTTAAGCTAGAAAATTAACATCAGAAGTAACAACTTCCAAGATAAATAAAATTGTAATCATATCAAATTTGGCTCAAGTTCGTTAAAGGCTCGTTCACAATGCACCTTAACTTTTTGCTTTTGCTTTTACTTTTATGGGCTAAAGTAAAAGCAAAAGCAAAAAGTAAAAAACAGTCAAAACTCCTACTAACCAACCATTTTCAAAACGATTTTAAGCATAAAAAACCTTAAAATTCATAAAGTAAAAGCAAAAGCAAAAAGTTAAGGTGCATTGTGAACGAGCCTTAACTTAACGTAGAGAAGAAGAAATTTCAAGAAAGGTAACCATGGAGCGTCGGTCAATGGTCAAAGAAAAGCGAACAGCTGTTTGCTGTTTCTTTCTTTCTTTCGAGGAATTTAATTCAATACGTAATTGTAAATTCCCACTTCCTGATTAATTAAATTTTAAAAGTATCCAAACACGTATGCTCTTCATGTACTGTTGTCATGACGTAGTTCAATGCGCAGTTCATTACAAAAATATTTATGAACTTTGGTCTGAATCTTTTGCGCGACAGTAGATATTTTTTTCAACTTTTTTGAGAATATGCCACGAAAATATTTCCAGACTAGAAAACAATTCAAACGTACATTCTGTACAAATTCAACTGCAATTAATTGCATCTGTAACGAATTAATGATACTAGAAAAATACAACGCAAAATTTGAAATTCGTATTTTTATTTACACGAAAACACAATGATTGCAAAAGATTAAATAAGAAAATTACTTAGGTAACAATCACGAAGTTACATTATGACTCTGAAATTTTTCACAGCTCGTTTACCTAAATCACGTCTTTTTGGAGATAATTTGACGGCTCTGGGACATTCGTTTATATCGGCAAAAAGTTTCGATGTTTGAGAACGTGAACGCCATACTTTAATTACACTATCATCGGATACTGTAATTAGCATTTCGGGATCTTTGGGATTAAAAGCTACGCTATTGACGATATCATCGTGGGGAAATTTCGCTAAACCAACGCCATAATGTCGATCCCATAAATATCCGTGTTTGTCTTCAGATCCGCTAAAAATAAACAAAAGAAAGATTAGATGAGAGGTTATCGGCAAATGTAAACGACTTCTTATGACGACTGATGCTTACCTGGCAACGTAATCGTTACTGACGTCTAAAAATATAAGGAAACATTCGTCGCCGGGTGTGTAGGCTCGATGAGCTCGAAGCATTTTGCCTACTTCTTTGAATGTAGTTAAATCAATAACGTGGATGTCTATTTCTTGCGCGATAGGAGGAGAATCGAGAGGATTACTAATGACATAACCTTCTGGCCATGGTCTACAGTTCACGTACAAATATCTAAAAAAAAAAAAAAAAAAGCAGGTATTAGGATGAGTTGATGATTCTATAAATATCGTTATCGATGGTTTTCTGCCTTCAGTTCAGTATTTACCGATGGTCAGGCGATAGTTTCATTCCAATTATGTGACCGTGTAATTCAATCAGATGATCCACAGAATCGTAATTTTTGCTCAAACGTAAAAGATCTTGAGCTGAGCCAGGACGTGGTCTATGTGCACGTTCTCTACATTCTGCTATTCTTTCCATCACCGAAGGACCAGGATCTAACTTCTTTGGAAACGTAACTTGGCCGATACGTTTGATACCTGAAGAAAATATTCGATATCAATTATAACTCGTAATTACATTGAATAATAAACGATTGCTTTTCTACCTATTTGGTGCGGAGTGTTGGTTTTAGAACCGGTAGTAAAAATAAGATATTTTTCAGGTTGAGATGAAAGATCATCATCTGTATCTGTATCCAGTTCTTCACCGTTCTCAGATGAAACGTCCGAATGTGCTGTGCTTTCTGCTGAGATAGTACATTCTAACGACCAAATGAAGAATAATTAATAAAATTATCTGCGTAGAGAAAAGCAACAAATTTTTTTTTTTAATACAAACCTGTATCGGAATTATTTTTGGGAATGACTTCAATACTTTTGTAATCTTTGTCGTAAGAGAAAGAAGGTGGCATGTTGGTTTTATGAGGTCTATAAAAAAAAATCGTCATCATTCACGTGAAGAGATAATTCATCTTTTAGACAGAATATGAATATTACTTGAACATTTTACAACTCGGTGCGCTGGCGTTTTCTCGACTTATAGAAGATACTCCAGAAGTGCTAGGAAGTGTTGTATTCGATTTACATTTAGCTACTAAAAGTGTTCGAATAAAACTAGCATTCACATTCATAAAACGAAACAACAAGCTCATCAGAGGTTTCTGCTCCGATGTAACGTTGGCGTATGCTTTGTGAATCCAAATGCTACACGAACAAATCAAATTAGCTATTTGCTTCACTTGACCGGAGAAAATGTATTCGTCGCTGTAGAATGTACCGAATACGTCGAATGGTTTATTCAATACCCGACAAATTAACGACATGTCGTCTGGAAAAATTAAACCGACAAATTAATACTAATTTCAACACTAAAGATGTTCTGTAGACTATTCTTATAGGTACGTATTTACCTTCTAAAGAAAAAACAGCGATTTCTCCAGATGTGTCCTCATTTTCCCCAAAATGTACCCCCGATACTAAAAGTAAACTATCAGATTCGTTGAATTCAGCGTACTGGGTGTATTTCCAACTAAATACCTTCATATCGTAGGCATACTTGATACTGGATGGATATGTAGAATTCCATACCTTAAAAATAATGAATCACGTGTTAAAATAAATCCATAATCAGTCTAATGTTTTATACATTTAAAATACTCACAAGCACAAATCCATCCATGGAACAAGTAACAAAATATTTCCCATCATGGGAAAATGTAACATATAAAACTGGTTCAGAATGTGATTTTAAAACTTCGGTTTCAACCAATGGTGCATGATAGGTCATTCGTTTATATTCTTCATACCAAGAGGTTTGTCCTACGAAATACAAATACGAAAAATTAATGAGTACTAATGATGAAGGAGAATATAAGTAAGGTATAGTTTAGTAATATTTTCAGTACTCATGCCACGAAACAGGAATCAATGTTTCATTGAGGTGTCTTCTTTCGTATCATTAGCAATGAAAAGTATCTTTGACAAAGAGCAAAGAGAGCTTTCATACTGACGAGTGTATTTTACTTCACTTGCCTTTGGCTTCTTCGGCTCACTCAGTGAACTACACTCGTCATGAAATAGCCCACTTCTGCCTCTTGTTGAATATACAACTGTTATCTGGTTTCAATTCGGTGTCATAATCCAAATTATAATTCTTGCAGAATTGATAATGCCATAGAAACTCGTCATAACTGATCCTATTCCAATTTGAACACGTAGTTCCAGCGTTTAAAACATCTCTCGGAGACAGGTAATAAAATATTTTCAATAAAATAGGATCAGTGAGACGATCCCAGCAGTCTTGCCACATTTTTATCTTCAATAAGTTCGCGCAGTGGTAGATAATACAGCCATTAAATAAATATTAAATGCATTTTGCTGGAAAAATTGAAAAATTAGTGAGAAGAAAATGAAAACAGAAGCAGAACTTGTGCTTGATAATTACCAGTCTGTTTTTCATTTGCAGTCAAGGAGTTATAGCTGAGTTGAGAGTTTATTGAGAGTTGACTTCGAAAACATCTTCAAAATTCATTAAAAAAGTAACTGTAAATTTTAATCTCATAATTATAAAAAATAATGCTAATTTCCAAATTTTAGGATTTTGACAGGAATGCATAATTTGATACCCGACCCGAACTCGGGCTCCGTAAACAGATGAAGGGGGAGGGAAGTGCCCTTGCGCGAGTCGATTTACACGGCACCGGAAAGTTCACGAGAATCCCCGTCGATCTTCAGCGGCAATCGGCATGTCTCCTACGTCCTACCCCCCCAATTGGCTTTATACCGCGCCACGCTCCATCACGAAGATTCACTTCATCAGCCAGAAGCGGCCCGGGAACAACTCCAATAAGAAGACCTGAACAGCTCCTGCTCGAACACTTGAACAGCTCCGGAAGACTTGGAAAAATTGGATAAACCCCGAGAAGAGGAAGACGGAATTTCGTCCAAGTCCAACCGGACCTACCTGAACACCTGAACACGGATCTCTCCTTGGACGGACAACTTCTCTTTCTTCGGAACGCGAAAACAATCGCCAAGGCAAGGATTTCGTACTTAGACGATAGAACGTAGAACACCTACCATTTATAAAGGACCCAAAGACGGACTTTAACTTATTTCGTTGTCCCCTTAACTGGGGAACGAAAGTGAAAAGTACCATATATTTGGACTCGTAATTTTCAGATATTTTACCCGTATTCAATAAAATTGATGTTTGCGTTATTCTTTGTAAATACAATACTTATACCCTGTAAATCTGAGTCTCGTATCTTATTTCGTATCGGTTATTAGCGAGCCGAGCGGCTCTTTTTAGTACCCCTACACAGAGACGTACTCGGAAGCAGGGTTGCTATTACAGAAACGGGAAACGTAGTATTTGGAAGCAAGGTTGGTATTATAGAAACGGGAAACGTAGCCGAGACAAGGTGCGGTGCCGTAGTCGGAGTAAGAATCTAGAAGCGTGGGGCGGGGTTTGGTACGGGAAACTCGGTGTATTTGCGTATCAGTGAATATAAAACCTATAGATACAGATTTATTATTTGGTGACGGTGAAATTGGAAATGTGAAGTGAAATTGAATCGAGTTAAATTACACTTTTTGGTTACGTTGTAAAAGAAACGCATAAACAGATATGAATGGTATAGGCTTAATAGAGGTGCTTTAATATTCAATGAAGACAGAAGACTGTGCGTTTTGTGATTTTACACTAAACACGTGATGATTTATAGTAAAGTGAGTAAATATTGGTTAATAGCCTTGATAATGAGTTCACTTTTGAACCATTCGTGCATATCTATAAGGAGATAATTTGTATTATCAACGAAAAAGAATAAAGTTCACACCGAGACTGGATCAGATCAGTCGATGTTTAAACCGTCTCGTGCAAACACTTACCATTCGGCAAGTGTACAAAAATGTTACATTACTAGATGTCAAACTTTACCAAAATGAATTTTAAACGCAAAATTTCTCCGCAATAGTTCGTATAATTTCTCAATTAATAATTAACCCTTTATTCGTCAGATTCATAGTGTCAATATGTCAGTTTTCGTTCAGCTCCTACTTTTATTTTCATCCTCAATCGTCACCGCTGTTTATTGTACCAAGCCAATTTTGTTCGCCGAAGATACGCTGAGAGAGTCTCATGGAGAGATTATTTTTTCATCGGTGGTAAGTTGAAATTTTGTCAATTTTTTATCGTTTTTTACTAGGAAAATCAACTTAATAACATTACATTGTATCAACTGAATATGGAGGAAAAAGCTTAGTTGAAATTTTACGCGTTATGGCTTATACTAATTATTATTGTATTGTAAATACTAAATAATGAGCACCTGATTAGAATTTCGATTCGAGTCTTAATGAAGAAAAATGTTCATTTTTTTAGATTTTCCGTCATGGAGATCGATCACCGTCAAGTCCGTATCCTACTGACCCTTACAGTAACGAATCTTACTGGCCACAAGGATGGGGACAGCTATCAAAGGTTAGTTTTTACTTGTATTTGTGTATAAGTATATGAAGTACCTTCATTTATGTATAATCGAAAGATGTATCCAAATTCTTGCATTTTTTAAATATAAATAATACCTATATATTTAACGAAGTCTACATAGTACAAATAATAGATAAATCGTTGTCTTTCTCGAAAAAGAAAAAAAATATATGAAAATATGTAGTAACGAATTATGCAATATGAATATGAAGATATGAATTATAGACTATACAGACGAGTTCAGAATTAAAAATTTACCCAAATGTTTCCCCCTTTTTGGAACAGTCATTAACTTTACACAAATTGATCAAAATTCTTTCAATTTTTTAAATAAAAATTTTTCTCGAAGTATCTATATTAGCCCTACATAGACATACGAATTACTGGCATGTGCCTACTTTCAACGAAACATGTGCTTTTTCATGGAAAATACTTCGATAAATTATTCAAATATATAAAATAATTCATTTACCAGCAGGTACCTACCTACCTAGCTACTAGCTACATACTCATATTCTTATTCTTTTACGAAAAATTACCCGAAATCAAGTTACCATCGATATTTTCAATTCTAGACAATTATTGCAAAACTACCGTAATAATTTCTATTATCCCTGTTTATTTTTACTTTCGTAGTCAAGTTCTTTGATTTATACCTACCTATGTAACTAAGGAGAATTACGAAATTTAAACCGCCAAAAGCGAAAGTTCATTTAAAATTGACCTTCTTTATTGATAGCACGTGATTGAGTAATGCATAAAATTTAGCTACTAACTATATCCGAACAGGACTAAACTCGAACAGCCAACTCGATAAGTGCAAAGGTCTTAATAGGAAGATAGAATTGTTTAAATAAAATCGTGCTGTGTTGAGTGTGATTTGCAATTGCACGTGAGTCAATAAAAGAGTGCTTCTGGTACGAATGAAAACAGAGATCCCACGTCAATAACTTATGACTATATGACGTACCTGTAGTTAGGTAGTCTTTGTACTTGTGCAATTTTCATAATACCTAAGTATAATTTTTTTATCGCTTTCCAATTTCCCCTCATATTTTAAATTTTAAATAAACTTTTAAAATTTAAAAAAAATCGACGAAAAATAGAAGAGTACAAGAGTAAGAAGATAGTTACTTGTCGTTATTTGTATTTGAAAAGAACCTCAGAGGCGTACCCATGAAGGAGGTTTGAGGAGATGTTCCCTCTAGAAATTTTTTATTTTTAAAAAATTCGAGTTAGAAAAATTATGGTAGGTTATTCAAAAAAAAAAAAATGGACTATTTAGCACATTTTCTCCCTAAAATTGCAAAAATTAAGATTATTTTTCATTAAAAAGTTTAAAACTGTATTTTTGTATAAAAAAAAGTCGTTTACCTATTTACTAAGAAAATACGATTGGTATAGGTACCAAAAAATAAAATCAGATGGAAAATTGTTGGATTGTTTTTAAATTCTACACCCCTCCCCGTGAAAAATGTGTTCGGTACCGCGCAAAAGAAAATATCATCTTAATTGTAACAATTCACTTATCACGTTTTTCACGAGATCAATTTTAATTAAAATCAACGAGTTTAATTACCAAGTAGGTGTTGATCAGAGATTTTGGAAAAAATATTATCCAATGCGAAATTACTTACCTAATTATGTAAAGAACGAAAACCTTGATAGCACAACTTTCTTTGATAACTGAAAAGTATGGAAAAATTTCAATTCTTTTACGTCATCCTTGCAAAATTTTTCATAGATAAAAATTTTAACCAGTTCATTAATCTCACCTTAATTACTACTAAGGTGTTTGAAACTAAAACTTTTTTGCTCTTCGTGAAATTAGAAGTATTCTTTGGTTAGATAAGGAAATGAAATTATATTTTGTGTCAGCAGAATTTTTTCATTTTTAAATATCCCCCAAATGTGAATAGTAGACCTCTCATTGTTTTTCGCTTATATTCGTAACTCTTCAAATAGGATTAGGTATGCATTAAAATCAGAGATGAGCAAGATCGGACAAACGAACGAGATCATATTATTTTTGACAAAATAATCTTAGATCCCAAAAAATCTTAGATCAGGTTTTTTATGCAAAAAAATCTCACTCAAAAAAATCTTCACGGCCGTCGAACTTTATATTCAAAATTTGGAGCGGAGGGAGGGGTTCAATCGACATTCTTGTAAGAACCATAATTATTCCTAGGACTTCAAGCTACAACTTTTGTTTGATTTTTTTTTCAATTTGACTCCTCCCTCTTCAACAATTTCGCATAAAACTCCGAAGATAACTAATTAAAAATTATAGGAGTAAGGGAGGGGCCAATTTAAAAATTTTCGGATAGACGTTGTAAATTAATATTCTAAAAATATTTTAGGGTATCATAAAAATCTCGATTGGATTCCTTCCTCTCCTCCGATTTCACATACCTCAAAATTGGGAGAGGGGTCCAATTGAAAATTTTTTCGAATTATAGTTGTAGCTTAAAGTCGTAGAAATAATTTTTGTTATTACAAAATTTTCGATTTGACTCTTTCCTCCCCTCCAATTTTGCATAATTATTATGACTTCGATATATGTACTTACTTCAAAACTGGTGTAGGTAGAGATAGGGATCCAATTGAAAAAAAATTTCAAACAAACGTTGTAGCATGAAGTCTTGAAAATTATTTTGGTTATTACAAAAATTTCGATTGGACCCTTCCCTCTCCTCCAATTTTGAATTTCAAGTATCTACATTGGACTTTGAATGAAAGGCTCTGGTGGGATAACGGGGTCAATCGGCCCCCGGTCGAACTTCGAATTTTTTTTCACAGATTCCGATTTTGTATCGTAAAAGATGAGTTTAGAGCGAATCAGCGATCTCTTACCTCACGCCCCGGGGACTGGGGCCTCGAAAATGCGATTTTTAGCTTGAAAATTCCATCTCCGCGAGTTTTGACCCGATTTTCACCAAACTTGGCATGTAGGTAGAGGTACCCAAGGGGGATGTTGTGAAATTTTTTCAGATTTTTTCGACTTCTCTAACGACCTTGAAAACGACTTTTAACACTTCGAATCACCCTGGAGGGTGCAGTTTCAGAGCGCGCTCGGCAGAAAAAATTTTCCCCAGTTTTTCATACCCTCCTACACTACCCAGAATTTTTTCAAATTTTTATCGTGGGTGCAACATTCCCAAAATATTCAAAAAGCCAAATAGTCGTGCTTTTTTCCCCCACTGAACGCTCATTTTTCATCAAAAAATTTTTTCCTCGAGGAACATCACTAGATACTCCTTTATACACCTTTTGCTCGAATTTCACCTTTTTCGTTCATTTAGGTTTTTTCATTAATTTTATGTGATTAAAATTGAGTAATCACACGAAATGATCAAATGAAAAAACTAATCGCGGATTCGAGTTCAGCAGGTCAAACTACCCCGATTTAGACCTTTGCAGCGATCATTTTGCCCCAAATTGAAAAAGTTCAACTTTTATCTATATTTTTTTCATTTTACCGAAATTGAATTTTTTGGTAAAAATGTAAACGTTTTTCAATTTTGGGCAAAATGATCGCTGCAAAGGTCTAAATGGGGGTAGTTTGACATTTTTGATGAAAAATGAGCGTTCAGTGTGGGGGGGGGGAGCACGACTATTTGGCTTTTTGAATATTTTGGGAAAGTTGCACCAACGATAAAAATTCAAAAAAATTCTGAATAGTGTAGAAGGGTGTGAAAAACTTGAAAAAAAATTTTCCTCTGAGCGCGCTCTAAAACTGTACCCTCGAGGACGATTCTAAGTGTTGAAAGTCGTTTTCAAGGTCGTTAGAGGAGTCGAAAAAATCTGAAAAAATTTCACAACATCCCCCTTGGGTACCTCTACCTACATGCCAAGTTTGATGAAAATCGGGTCAAAACTCGCGGAGATGGAATTTTCAAGCTAAAAATCGCATTTTCGAGGCCCCAGTCCCCGGGGCGTGAGGTAAGTGATCGCTGATTCGCTCTAAACTCATCTTTTACGATACAAAATCGGAATCTGTGAAAAAAAATCGAAGTTCGACCGGGGGCCGATTGACCCCCTTATCCCACCGGAGCCTTTAGGACTGTGCCAAAAACATTTTTAAATTTTATTTTGAACAGCTTTTTCATTTTTTATTTTAAACGTGATTTTTTTCAACTGAAAAAAAAACTTTTTTCACACTGGTGCGCTAAAATTAAAGGTGTCCAATTTTCTCTTGAATTTTTTGGAAATATACTCAAATAAATGAGAAAAAACACGAACATTAAAAAAAAAACTTAATTAGTTGGTACCAAAAAAAATGCTGTAAGATTTTTACCACTGCTTTCAATTTTTCTCAATAAAAACGATTGCCTAAAAAAAGTGAAATTAATTAGAACCTACTGAATCTGTGTTTTTCGTTTTCACATTAACGCCAATTTTTATAAATTTCTCGGTGAAAAATAGTTATGTAATAAATGAGTGAATTCCGGCATTGATGATTTTCACGCCATAAGTGTCTGAATTACTTTTATCTGAAATAAAATTATGGTTCAGTTATTTTTATTTGATTTCATAGTTTCCCGAATAAACTTACTCGTTCAACCTTTAATACATCGGATGAATTTTCGTTCTAAATTAATTAAATTAGGTACTCAATTTTGTTCATTCTTCGTAGCAGTCCCTTTATTCCTTACCCACCAAAATACCTCGAAAATATAGTTAATGGTGAAACAATTCGCTGATAAGATATAAATAGAACTATTTTTCATAATTTATAAATCTGTAAAGATTACACCACATTGTTCAAAATAATTAATCAGCAATTACTAAATATAAGTAAATAATTACATATAATTATACGTGCAACTGGTCTATATTTAATCAAATTCTCTTTTCCTGCAGATTGGTAAACTTCAAGAGTACAACTTGGGAAAATGGTTCCGCCAAAGATACGATTCTTTGATAACCAACGGATACAGATTTGACGCACTTCAAGTACACAGCTCGGAAATGGATCGCACGATCATGAGCGCCGAATGCTTCCTCGCTGGATTTTTTCCTCCTTCATCGAACGAATTTTGGGCGGACGATGGATTAAAATGGCAACCCGTACCGATACGTATATTAGCAACTGAAGTTGACACGGTAAAATTCGCCATTTGGATGTTTTTCACTCGCGATTCAGGCCTACAACGCCACTGCGACCTAAGTATCCAAATCATACGCATGTTTTTAATCGTTGTGTTACTTTAAATCAGTCTTTAAATGCAGATGATCGGGTTCAAAGCCTCGTGCGAGAAGTACGATATGGAAAAAACCTTGGTCAACGAGTCCCCCGAACTTGGAGCTTACTTTTTGGAACACCAGAAGGTGTTTAATTACATCGGTGAACACTCTGGATTCGAAATATCTTCGAATGATGTACTCCAATCAATCGACTATGCTTGGGATTTATACGACAGTTTATTTATCGAGGTACGTGTACCTAATTGATTGTTTTGCTTATGTGGAATTGTTTCGAGACGATCGAATGATTGACTTGTGACCTCGGTCATCGAATGGCTGAACAGTTTGATTGGAATCCATTCTGGACGATTTTGTTTTTGGGTTGTTCTGAAGTGTGTGAAAAGGAGCGAATATTGGTGGAAGTCCGTAGTGCGATTTTAATGAAATATTTCTTATTAAATAGGTACGAATCGAAAATTTAAAAAAAAGTTACTTTTGACTTGCATTAAGGTTATATTAAGTCTTATTGACTATACCTATAACGTTTTACTCCTTGACTAGGATGGCAACAGTCACATTTAACGAATTGACCTTCAAACCACAATAAAATGTATCTATTGTCTGGTGCATTATCATCGGTTTCAAAAATACACGAGGTGATAACGCACGTGTTTGCGAATAAATAAGTATAAGTAGGAGATTTATAGAGAAAAAAAAACAATCCGCGTTGGCGATGTCGCGTCACAGAATCTCAACATTGTATCAAACTTGAACATGTTGTAAAACAAATTTGTTATATTTTTGAAAAAATAGAATATTTCATCATAAGTGATGTAAAAAACTAAAAATACATCAAATGAGATGAAAAATATGTTCGATCGTTGTCACAGCCAACAACTCGACAATAGCTTTGGTGCTCGAGCTACACCCAAAATTTCAAAAGTCAAATGCGATAAAGCTCATTTCTCGGAGGTCACCAAAAATACATCGACTAATTCACACTATCTACTAAAGTTTCCTATTTTAAAAAAAAAAAATTGTGAATTTTTTTGGAATAATTTTTTATCAATTTTTCGGAGACATAAATTCTTGAATAAAAAATTGTCTACATTTTTTGAAATACCTACGTATAAAATTTCTAAATTTTTTGTGGAATTGAAAATTTCCATTTTTTAAAATTTAAAAATGACGTCTTGATTTTTTTTTGAATAAAAAAAGTCTTGACTTTTCTGAAATATTAAATTTTTCTTATTTTTTCAATTTAAAAAAATATTTTGAGTAATTTTATTAGAATTCGCAATAAGATACCTCAATAATTCTTTTTTTGGGGGAGGGTACTAGGTGAAAAAAAAACAATTTTTCTGGAACAGCTTTTTTTGGAGAAAAGGAGAACTTTAAATTTTTTTTAGGGGTAAAAAAATTCTCAATTTTTTGTGCCCAATAAAAATCAGAAAATGACTTTTATTTTTTAAGAAAAAAGAACTCCAAATTTTTTCTATTCAGTAAAAAATTTCTCACCAAAATTTTATATCAGGCATTAGAAAATTTGGATTTTTTTTTCTTCAAAATCGGATGACTTTAAAAAAAAAGAAAGAAAAAATCTCAAATGTTTTCGAAATAGTTATAAAATTTCTCAGTTTATGGCATTGAAAATCTCCCAATGTTTTGATGTAAAAAAGTTTTATTATTTTTTTGATTGAATTGATCCGTTCATTTTTTGCAATAAAAAATCATCTAATTTTTTGGAGTAGGTAAAGAAAAATCAGTCTTGCTGAAACAGTTTTTTTTTTCAACTTCTCCCCCTTTTTTGAGAAAAAGAAACTTCTTCAATTTTACATAGGAGTAAAAAAATAAATTTACTTGTACCCAATAATTTTTTTAAATGGATTGAAAATCTTTTTAATTTCTTTAGAGAAAAAATTACTTTTAATAGAGAATGAAATCTCAGAATTTATTTAATTTTTGCAGAAAAATTATCTTTTAATTTTTCGCAATAAAAAATTCGCTGACTTTTTAGAAAACGCCAAAAAGGTAAAAAATTCAATTTTTCCGGAATAGAATTTTTTTGGAATGGAAAAATCTTACTATTCTTGGTGAAAAAATGTCCTACTTTTTTAAAGTAAAAATATTTTCCAATCAATTTTCAGGGAGAAAAAAAAACTATTTTTAGGAGTAAAAATATTTTTCAATAAATTTTCGGAGAGAAAAAAATCTTTGAATTTTTTGAGTCAACAAACTTTCTTAATTTTTTTGAAATAAAAAGCAAGTATCTTATTTTTTGGGAAAAAAATTTTTACATTCAATATTAGGTATAAAATTTTAACCCGCCTGGCCTTCGAGAAAAAATCGAGGTACCCCTAGAAAATTCTATTTTGTCGGCCATGAAAATTGTTTTATCGCAATAAAAAATTTCGCATCGCGAATAAATTTCTATTGAAAAAAATAAAAGTGCACATAATTTGTACCGATTTATCATCTACAATTATCAATGATGCTTCATTTTATCAGTTACGAAATTATTAAAAAATTCAAGTACATGAATTGTATGTACTTGAATTTATGAAACTTTGACCTGAGACATTGTAATTTTATTATTCATTATGTACTTATTATAATTTATATGTATTGCGAAATAATTATGTTACGTAATACTAAAAGGTGTTCGTAAAATATCGATAATTACAATTTTTACATCTTACAGGAATTATACAATTTAACATTACCAAATTGGGTCAAACCTATCTACCCAGAACCTTTGAAATCAATCGGTGCGCCTAGTTTTTCAAATATAGCGTATTCGCACGAAATGCGAAGACTCAAAGCTGGTAATTTTCATTGATTTGTTCCAATACGAATCGTTTTCATTCATAAATCAGTATTTTTAATAAATTCTACGTGTTTTTGATTAGGTCCTTTGATTGGAAATTTGATAAAAGACATGGAATTGAAAATTCAAGGGGAGCTGAATGAAACATTCCATTTTTATTCCGGCCACGATACCACAATCTCTGTGTTACTCACTGCGTTGGAAATTTACAACGGCATTCCACCCCCGTACAGCACATCGGTCATCGTCGAATTGAGACAAAAAGATGATAACTACGTTGTGACGGTAAAAAAAAATTCCACGTTGTTGTAATATTTAGAAAATTTCAAAAATTACTAAATTTTATCGATGATTTATAGATTTTGTACAAGAATACGACCTCCTCAGCGCCATACCTTTTACAATTACCAAATTGCGACTACGTCTGTACATTGGATAACTTAAAAAAAATAACTGAAAATTTAATACCGGAAGATTGGCAAAAGGAATGCACTATAAATTTCGTAACAAGTCTGAGTTACAGAAGTATCTTCGAATTAATTGGTAAGTAGAGTAATTTCCCATCAGCTATAAAATGCTCTTTTCTGAAAAATTAGCACACCTATATTAACATGCGGAATTTTTCTGTTATAGTGATGACGGCTGTGGTATTTTTACTATTAATGTTGATTGTATCGATTATTAGACTGCACATCTTACGTAGAAGACGGTATTCTCATTATGAAGTAATTCGAAACAACGTATTGAATGTTAAGAACGATGTAGAATAACTTTCAAATTGTATTCATACGTTATACACCAATGTACCTCTACCTATATTGATAGACCTGTATTTTAAATCTGACGGATTTTATCGTGTTAATTTTTAAATTGATTAATTATATAAGTATCACCTCCCACTTTTTTACAGTTTAATATTAGCTACCTACCTCAAAAGAGAACTTGTACGGATATTTTTTTTACGAAGTAGATTTTGTATTTTTGTTAAACAAATAATAAGCCATAGTCTACTGTAGTTATTCTTCCCTGAAATATATTGTAAATCTGCGTTTAAACTATTGGTTATTTTTTCAAAATATAATTTGGTCGTAGAAGACACAATAGCATGATGAATGGTCACTTGAGAGTTGAGACCTGAAATAAGAAATGAAAATTGCAATTTCCATTTGTGAGAATGAGAGATACGTATTATTATAATCGTGTAACTATCAGGAAAAGAATATTATCGACTACATATGCTGATAAAAATCATAAATTAATCAGATAAAAAAAAATCAAAACAAGTGTTATCAAATTACCCAGGAGAAACACCCAGCTATGTATAATGACGCCATAGTATGCTTAGAAAACGTTGCACAAACGCTTATCGAATGAATGAAAGGAATAATGCCTTGAAATGAAAAAATAAAATTGTATAGCTTAGGTGGCTTCGTAATTTTTTTCAGTTTGTCGAATAATACTGAAAGTAGTGGTAAAATGCCGAAAAAACCCAAATGGCCTATTATACAGTAAAAAATAATTTTTTGCTCGATAAATGAATATTTTGTAAAAATGAGCAAATATATCGTACTACGTTGTTTTTGATAGTCTTGGATTTTCTTTTTCGAGAAAATTGCTTAAAAAACATATTTTTCAGTTGAAAGGAATTCTGATTTTCTTTTCAGAAAACGTTCAAAAAAATTTCTTATTTGAGATTTTTTTTATTTAATTATTTTTTTCAAGTTTTCAGGTAAAAAATCAATCGAATTTCTGGTTAAAAAGATTTTTGAACTTCTTAAAAGAAAATTTTAAATGGATACTTCCTTCATGAAAATTAAACAAAAAGTAAGTAGATACTAAAAACATTTTTAGAAAATTTTTTGAAAAATTTTCAAATAAATTTTTAAGTAATTGAAAAAAATACTTGACCTATAATTTTTTTGATAGGATTTTTGAATTTATTTATCCAGGAAATTTTTTAAAATAATAATGTAATTATTTTTTTGGTTACAAAAATTAGTAAGTAAATAGCTAGAATATTAATTTGTGAAATTAAAAAAAAAATTATAAGATTTATGAATCAAGTAATTTTACAAAAATTGTAATGAAATTTCCTTTGGAATTTTTTCCGAATAATTTGTTGCACCCTACCCTTCCCAAAAAATTCAAAACATTTTATAGTGAAATTTTTAATTTTTGATAGAATTTTTAATTCAAGTAGGTACTTCATGAAATTTTAAAAAATAACTCATCTGCGAATTCCAATAATTTTTTGAACTAAACATTTTTTTCTGAAAATTTCTTGTTTCCTAGGATTTTTAAATTTATCCGTTTCGGTTAAATATTTCAAAAATTACCCTTTTTGCAAACCTCTTCTCAAAATATTTTTTTTGTATTGGTATAGTTAGGTAACTATCAAAAAAAATTTTTACAATTGAAAAAATTCTTATCTAAAAAAGTTTTTTGTAAATTTTTATTGAATTTTTGGATAATTTTTTTTCTTACTTTTTTTAGTATCTAAATAAATTATCATCTTTTGTAAAATTTATTTTTTTTATTTTATATTTTTGCCAAAAACATCATGCTTAGGTATTTATTTTAAATAATTATAATGAATTTTGTTCTCAAAAATGTTTAAAACAATAATCATTTTTGCATTTTTTTTCAAAAGCACTTTTGTGCAAAAAAATTTAGAAGATGTTTTGGTGAAATTTTTCATTTTTATTTTTGAATAGGGTTTCTGAATTTGTTTCATGAAAATTTTTAAAATATTCCCTGTCTGCAAATTCCTTTTGAAAGAATATTTCGTACCTATGGAAAAGAAATGTTTTACAAATAATTTTTTGTAAAACAGATTTTTTCGTTCAGGAAATTGAAAAGAATCTTTTTGGCTAATTTCATTTTTGAAAGTATTTTTAATCAATTTCTGCAAATAACTTTTGAAAATAATTTTTTGTGTCACAAAAATACTTATTTTCGAAATATTTTTCAAAAGTATGTACTTATGTACGTACATTTTAATCATAATTTTTGTCAAAAAAAAAAATCAAAAGTTTACTTTTTCAATTTTTAGGTAGATAAGTAAGAGAGTACGGCGTTATTATTGATATGAAAAAAAATTTTAACCCATTTTTAGATAGCATTTTTTATTATTTTTTTTCAAGAAGAATTTTTTCAAGAAAACTTTTGCAAAAAATGATAGGAAAATTTTTAAAATATTTTTCTCCTTAAAATTTACAGAGGATTTTTTTTTAAATTTTTTTTTTCACGAAGTGCAATTTTTGTGACATTTATTTTATTCATTTCAAATAATGCCAAAAAAAACATTTCGATGCTGAATTCTTCTGTTTTTAATGTTGAATAATCTGACTTCAGTAATAAATTAAGTAGGTAGCTAGGTACATATTAATAAAAAATGTATCGCATAGATAAGCACACTTTTTATACTCCTTGTTTATTTCACTATAGCACGTGTTCAACAGCTGAGCACTGACTTTTTCGCACCCACTTACATCAAGATCCTAGAACTTTAGAAATATTTTTTCCTTTCAGTGATTTTAATACAGATTCAAAGGAAATGTTTCGAAATTATGATGCTTGTTCGATACTATAAAAGCTTGATTTTTTTCACTAGAGTCGTATTCGTTATTTTAGTACTTGCGAGTATTCAATTTTTAATCATTGAACTTTTCGCATACCTATAGTATACGTATAGTTAACATACGTGCAAAGTAAAATATTCAAAATGTCTTGGCAGTTATTAACGAGTTTCATTTTACCAACCTTAATGGCACTTGATTTCATTTGTCTTGTGGTAATGCCATTTATATGTTTTTGAGAAACATTATTCATACGAAGTAAGTTTCTTTAAAATTATTTACTGGCGATAAGCTATGCTATTGGTAGGTGACTGCTTTGATAACGTGCGAATAAATTGCTCATCGATAATAATTTATCTTTTTTAAATTAATGCCTACAGTTTTAAAAACGAAGGAAAACCACGAAAGAAATTTCTACAAAATTCAAATATTCGTATTATACTTGAAATAAGCCAACGATTTACCTACCTTTATGAGCAAGATACAATATGATAAGGAATCGATAATCAGTATCAATAATGAAGTAAATAGACCGTAGTAAAATATTGTAAAAGTAATTAAATAGTACCAATATTTTTGAATATATTTTTTAAAATCTGAATGTTTGAGATAGAAATGAAATTTTGAAATGATAATTGAGCGAAGTGATAAATTTAAATTTTATTTTCATGGATTGAGAAGATTTTAGCGTCAAATATCTAGGTACCTACCTATGTACCTGAAAATGTTGGCCACCTCACAAAAGATCATAAATCTGTATAAATAGTGAGCACTAAACATTAGACATAGTTACCTATTTTTTAAATAAAAATACAGCTATATTCACTAAAATACACATTTTCCCCTCATAATCGACACGTTTGTCAGATAATATACCAGGTAGCAGGTAGTAAATAATGCTGATAAGTACCTCAAACGTATTCACTTTTACCTCACCAAAGAATATGTTCAGAAATGTTTGAAAAAATGTAACGTTGAATTACTCGCTTCGACCTAATTGAACTCACGAAGCGATGAAATTCGTAATTTTGTATGCAATCGGTATCGTTGCTATTGGTGGTTGTGTCGGCGTTGAAGATTTTGAAAAATACACCGAAGATGAATTAAAAGACGTTTACGGTGAGGTAGTTCACGCTTCCGTGGTAAGTTTTACAATTTTTGAGAATTTTTTAGTCAAGCATTATCAACTGAAAATATTATTTTGTGAGGTAGTTATTCAGACATGGAGATAGGACTCCTTACGCTCCCTATCCACTGGATCCTTACAAAAACTACATTTGGTCGCAAGGATATGGCCATTTAACAAATGTGAGTGTGATGGACTGATTTTTGTAAAAAAATATCGAAATATTTTAAATAAAAAATTCCCCTCGTCTTGTTATAAGATTGGCAAAGAGCGAATGTACAGAGTAGGCAAATGGTTCAGAAGCAGATACAAGCACTTGATCGGTGAAAAGTACTCGTACGATGATATCCTGGTACAAAGCTCCGATTATGATCGCACTATAATGAGTGCTGCAGCATTCCTGGCTGGACTTTACCCTCCGAGTAAATCAGAGCTTTGGAATAGTGATAATATCACTTGGCAACCGATTCCAGTTCATTCGATCCCTTTGGAATACGACAGTGTGAGTAATATCATATTCATTTTTTTTAAAACATCATAGGGTAAAATTTCACTGAACCAATATGATTCCAGATGATATCCATGTACAGATCATGCGAAGCTTATAATCAGGAATTATTCATAGCAAATTACGCTCCAAGATATATAGAAATGTATAAAAAATACGAGATATTTTTTAATTACGTTTCAGTCAATACTGGTATCATATTCTCCGAACATTTCCTCGGATTTGCTTTCCTCAAATTAATGGAAATTTACGATTCTTTAACGGTGCAGGTAATAAATTATGTCAAATTAACCTAACATTAAATATGAGTAGGTACCTATAAAGTTAAAATTTTCTTGATATCGAAAAATTAAAAGCAAGCCTCTTTTTCCAAATAGCCTACTCTCCTTTTCGAAAAATCTCCTGATCTCTGAATTTTTTTTAAAACAAATCTTTGGAATAATTTTGGTTATTACAAAAATTTCAATTGGGCCCTTCCTTTCCCTCCAATTTTCCATAATAGATGTAAAGATCATCTGACGACTTTCACACAATGCGAAATTGAAGAGAAAGGATGGGTCAAATCGAAATTTTCATCATGATGAAAATTATTTTCAGGATCTCAATCTACAACTTTCGTTTGAAAATTTTTTCAATTGGCATCTCAGATACAGAGATAGGAAGATCTTTGGAAAACGGAGCCTTGAAAAATGGAACCCAAACTCATTATCCATAAATGGAGTGGAGGGAAGGGTCCAATCAAAATGCTCAGGGTATTAAAAGGAGATTTAGAATTGTTTCAAAAATTAAAGTCGAAATTTTTGAGAAAAGCTTAACTATCAAAAATATTATGCCAAATCTCAGAGCTCTGGAAGGGGGGGGGGGCATCTCGTTCCAAAATTTTAGTCAAAATTCAAAAAATGATAAAAAAAAAAACATGTATCATATCGTTAGTTGCATTTTCAATAGCGCACTGAGTTCGAGGTATTGCGTTATTGCATCACTTTTTCAGATAGGACCCTTCCCAGGCCCCCTAAAACCCTCTCAAATTTTAAAAATAATTCGTGAAATAAAAAATATGGTGTGGCATATCGTTTGTTGAGTTTTTGATAGTGCTGAGTTCGAATATTTCCTCACTTTTTTGATAGGACCCTCCCCAAGCCCCCTAAAACTCTTCAAATTTTTGAAAAAATTATTGAAATAAAAAATATGGTGTGGCATACTTACTGTTTGTGCTGAGTTCGAATATTGTCTCATTCTTCAGATAGGACCCCTCCCAAGTCCCTTTAAATCCTTTCAAAATTTCTAAAAATATTATTGAAATAAAAAATATGGTGTGACACATCATTTTTTGAGTTTTCGATAGCGTTGAGTTCAAATATTGACTCACATTTTCAATTGAGGTCTCTCAAAGTCTTCTGCTGGGCTTATTTCAAGACATGAGGGCTAGAAAGAGGCGCCGGGAGACCCCAATAAAAAAATTAAGTGAATATCGAAACAACTGCGATTTTCTTATTTTTGGGATGGCGGAAGCTCTTAAAAAAATTTCTCAAATTTTTGTAGAAAAAAAATACTCAATTGTTATGGAGGAAAATTTTTGAATTTAAAAAAAAAAATCAAAAATAATGTTTATCCTACTTTTATGGGTTCAACGTAAAAAATTGTAATTTTTTTTAACTTAATAAAAAATATTTATACTGTAACTAAGTACTTTTAAATTTTTAAAAAAAGTTTTGGGAGAAAAATCCTCTCAATTTTTCCTTGTGACTGAATTATTGACATGGAATGGTCCTGCTTAAAAAAAATATGGAATTCCAGCTAATTTTTTCACCTCCTAGCCTACGAATTAATTTCAATAAAATCGTTGGTAACTTTTTTTCCCACTTGCAATATTGAAATAAATAAACCTTTTTCAATTTATACAGAACCAGCACAACCTAACTTTGCCTGATTGGGCAGACAAAGTGTTTCCTCAACCGATGGAATACATGGCTCTGAGAATATTCGATTATGGCACTTACTCGCTCAAAATGAAACGAATTAAAGCCGGTAATAATAACCTATGGATCATTTATTTTCGTTTCACGTGTACGAAAATTTCTTTGGCAATGACATTTTTTTAGGACCATTTTTAAAATCAATAAAAGCCGATATGAACAAAAAAGCTCAGGATAATTTGGATCAAAAGATACATTTTTACTCAGGACACGACGCAACCATAACCACTGTGATGAACACTTTGCAAATTTCCAACGAAATTCTCCCTCCTTATGGGTCAGCTCTTATGTTCGAATTAAGGAAAAAAGATACAGAGTATTTTGTAACGGTGAGTAAAATAATTGGTTTGAAGTTAATTGCTCGTAATTCATTTTTTTATTTACATGATTCATTCGTTCGCGAAAAATTTGTTCAAAAATTCACTAAAATCCTAAATAAAGATTTGAAAAAAATCTCCCAGCAAAAAAATGAACTTAAATTCAATCTACCTGCTTTTGTTATGAAAAAATCTTCATATTATTTGTAAATTTTCTTTGCAGATTTCGTACAGAAACAGCACAGAACACCCTCCCTTCTTGCTACAATTGCACAATTGCGATACATTTTGCACTCTGCCAGAATTCATAAACGTTATAGACCCATTTATTCCAGAAGATTGGGAAAAAGAATGCAAAGTTGAAGCTGACCAGATTTCATTGGTACCTTCTTCGTGGCCTTTCAATATAAGTAGGTTTTTGCTGTAATTTTTCTACAATTTTTTTTCCAATCCAATTTTATTTTTGGGACTTTAAAATGTTTCCATAAAATGAGCTGAGATTTTCTAATAATTTTGTTTTTTGTAATTTTTGTTCGCAGTTCAAACTCTGATGCTGTTTTTCGTGATTTTGTTTTTGGTTTCGACGATTCTCTATTTTCATTACGACAGAAATAAACAAATTTACGTGGATATTTTTAGTAGATTAAAGAAAAAGAAAAGCTGAATTTTTTTATTGTTCTTCGAAAAATCTCTCATAGGTATTTTATCATACCTATTTTTCAATGTGAGAAAAATAGAATAAAAATTAAAAAGTACCTATACCTATGTTTTTTTTTTTTACTCAAAAAACATGTGTACAAAATTAATATAATTTTAGGTACCTATTAAATAGGTACCCAATTCATCTACCTACTTTTTTCTCCTGAAATAAATGAGAATTTTTTTCATGATTTTTGTCCTATTTCAATTCAATTTATGAACAAAAAATATAGGAATAAACGAAGTATAGGTACCTACCTAATTTTCAAACAAGCGATGGCGAGGTTTGAGGAGGTACAAGTTTTATAAAATTTCTATCTGACTTCGAAGAAAGATTTGGTATCATTAGTCGAGTACAGCCACCTTGAAAAATTATACCTATCTGGCGGTCAAAAGCTGGCATTGAATAGAATATAAATTTGTTTCTGGTATGAAAGATAAAACCTGACTCATCGCAAGGTTTCCATAACGAAGGGCTCTATCAGCAATTACGTAGTTGCAGAAACTAAATCAGAAAATACGTAAAAACTTGGACGAAAATGCCAAACAAACGATAACAAACTGTACAGTAAAAATATAATAAACAGAAATCATGGACAGCTTTAAAGCTGAACTTGAAGATAAAGAGTTACCACGTACAACGTACCTATTTAATTGTGTTTAAGTACAGTCATTTTTGAGGATACTTTTTTAAATTTTGATTTTATCGATATAAAATGAGGTAATTGACACGGTTTTATTTTCTTGGATAAAATAGGTACGATGAGTGAATAATTTTCGATTTGGTATTACAGGAGGAAAATCTTCACGCCGGACGAAGTAATACGATTTTTTACCTATGGCTTTTTATTTTCGCTTTTGTCAAATATCTCATTTGCTTACTCGTCCGCTCAATCCGATCGATCACCTTTTAAATACAATGACGATGACATCAAAGAACCCGACTTTTCGAACCCAGCATTGAACAATAATGACAATGACTTGGAATCGATTTATGACGACACTGCTGAAATGCTTTATAATTCAACTGGAGATGGAGCCCATCCAGATATTCATCAAGTTTATCCATCACAAAACCAGCAAAACTACACCAACTGGTTTGATACCTTGCTAGATGTCACGAATGATACCAACTTGCCAATAATGTATAACTTCAGTAAGCTATTTCCGGGGATACCGGGGGTAAATACCTCCAAAGACGCTTATTACAAGATGCCAGACACGTTCAGGCAATTCCCAGATGATAAAAATTTCACCCTCTTCAATTTGAAAATACCACCGAATGCGACCAAATTGGATTCGAAAGCTTTCCAAGACGCCTTCAACGATTCTGCTTCCAGCCAAAATAATAAAGAAATATACGTGGATATGCCACCAATAGATTCGATTTCTTTGAATAAAGCAAATAGTGCAAATTTGATCGACCAGTTTTTCCGCACGAATACATCACCTTTGACATCCAGTCCTATATGGAAAGCATTAACAACTAAAACCCCTTCGATACTGCATAATATTATGTCAACTGAGATGTCACAGATGCCATCTACTGCTGTGCTGCAGAAAACGACGCCGACTCCGATGAATCACACGAGTGCAGTGAATACCTTAAATGCACCTTCCTCTTTAGCATCTCCTGGTTCAGATACTCCCAGCTCTAATTCAACAGCGACTGATTTATTGGCTAAGAGAATAGCCGAAGATGAGACAAGAAACGCTAGTGCTCTTATTGATACAATGCTGGATAAAAGGGGATTAGGAAGAATTACAATGAATGGTGATCCAAAAGAACCTATGTATGTGTATAAAATGAACACCACTGATAACAGTACAGGCAACTTGAGTACACCACAAAATTACACCATTCCCAAGAAGAATTTCTATTTTGGGGGAAACAACACTAACGCATCTTCTTTGGTGTTCCCTACTCAGAATAACTCAAATTCGGCCCCTAATCCTATCCCATACCTTAATACAGGAAGTGGATTCCAAAGTAATTTAACGTATTATGGAGAATCTATAAATGCTGGAATGAATAAGACAGGTACTCCGAGAAATATTTCATTCTCAGCTATGGCCAATGATTCAGTTTCCAATGTATATGGAGAAATTGTGTACACGGCTGTGGTAAGTTTAAAAAATATAATTATAGATGATTTTGATTTAAATGTGAAGAAAAATAATTCTTGTTTGTGTAGTATTTCGCGTCAGGATCTTCAACGCCACCTCAGCCATACCCAAATGATCCATATGGAAAGAATTGGACAGAAGGAATCAATGAGTTGACAAATGTAAGTAATAAGTAGTTACCTATATTTACATAGTTGTATTATAGGTCAATATTTTTTATGGCATTAGATTGAGGGTTTTGGGTGATTGTTGGACACTTTTTGAGATTCGTCTTAAGTGATCTTTAAGTAAATAATAAATCTCCATTTTATGTTTATTCGTTTGATGAATAGGATGGCAAAAAACAACTCTACAAGTTAGGAAAATGGCTCCGCGAAAAATATCTATCTATGATAGGCCAACAATACAACAGCAGTGTGGTATCAATCGACAGTGGAGCAAGCGATATTGCCATCATGAGTGCTGAAAGTTTAGCAGCAGGGCTGTTTCCACCTCGTGGAAAAGAAATTTGGAACCCATTGATAGTGTGGCAACCTATACCCGTGCGATCAATTCCTACAGCCGATGATAACGTAAGTACGACCTCCAATAAAGATTACCTGGTCAAGGAAATTATGACCGATAACTTAACTGTGACTTGGGTGTTCTCTAAGTTCAAAAGTGAAATAAGCTACACTTTATAGGAGGCCTTAGAAACTCCGAAAATGCAGAAGTTGAATAAACACCACGAGTATACCTAAGTATCTATTAAAATTTCTGTGTTTTTTTGGCGAATTTTTTTTTTCAACTTTTAAAAACTAAAACAAATCTTCATATTCTCAGAGAAAATATCTCTTATTTTTAGAGATGAAAAATCTTTCATTTTTTTGAAGGAGCCACCATTTTTAGAGAAAATAAAATCACTGATTTTTAGAATAAAAATACCCATTTTAAAATTTCTTTGGGATAAGAAATCTCTGAATTTTATTGCAGAAAAAATATAAGTCCACATTTCCATAGAAATTAAATACTTAGCCTACTTAGGTATTAAATTTTTAAAATTTATGTTTTTCCATCGAAATGTCATGAATAGAATAGATTAAATCTGATAATTCCGCTATCAAATCAATTACAATATTTTATTGGCCCAAGTACTTGAAAATTTTTTGCAAGTTTCATAATGCCTGACAAAATAGGTGAAAAACCACAAAGTCTTTTGTGACGCAATTTCGTTGCACAATTGCTTTGTGGAATTTCATGACGTTTTTCGTAACTATATTAGTCATCGTAAACGCATTTATTATATTTTTATGCTAAAATTTCTCACTTTTTTTTTACCTGTTACCTGTTACCTGTTGGTTTCACGTGCCATGTACTGCCGCTATGGCCAGAGGCACCGGATTAGATAGGGAGTTAGATTTTATTGAAGAGGTTGGTTTGCTTGAGGAACTGGAGGAGTGCAGAATTAGAAGTTTTTCAATTTCTTTAGAGAAAAAAAAACTCTTGTTTTTTGGAGAAAGATATGTAGTTATCTCTTATCTCTCAATTTTAGAAAAGAATATTGATCAATTTTTCAAAAGTTGGCATATTTTTCGATTTTTTGTGCAAAAAACGAATAGATTTTTTAGGATATAAAATTTCGTCATTTTTTAGAATCAATAATTTTTCAATTTTTTCTCAAATTTATGGAAAAAATAATTTTTTTTTTTTTGAAAAATATTTATTTCTTAATTTGCGAGAAAATGTCGTTCAATTTTTTGTAAAAATTTCACTAAGTATGACTTTTTTTTTAATTTTCAAAGGATTTCCATTTTTTTTTTTTTTTTTTGATAGAAATTTTTTAGTTTCTTTCGAGTAAAAATATTCTTCAAATTTGTGAGAAAGATTACTTTTATTTTAGAGATAAAAATTCTCTATTTTTTGTAATAAAAATATTTTTCATTTCTGGGAAGAATAAAAAATTCCTTAATAATTCTTTTGAAAAAATGAATCAGTTACTTTCAGAGAAAATGTTTTTTTTTTTTTGTTTTTTTTTTGAATCAAATTTCTCATTTGGAGGAGAATTTTTATTGAAAATAAGTTTTGTGGAGATTGGTAGAGGTACCCTGCAGAAAATGTTTTTCAATTTTTTTTTTCTTTTTTGGTATGTTTCAGAGTGAAGAAATTTTTTAGTTTCTATAGAGTAAAATTTTTGGAGAAAGAGAGAACTCTTATTTTAGAGAAAAAATTCTTAATTTTTTTTTGAACCTAAAACATTTTCATACCTACGAGTATATTTTTGGAAAGAATCCTTTTTTTGAAAAAAGAAATTTAATTTTACTTTTTTAGAAAAAAAATATTATGAAAAAAAACAGTATTTAAAAAATTTTCAGAGATACCTGAATTTATTTCGGGGTAGAAGTATTTTAAAAATTTTATAAGGAAAAAAATTCAAGTTACCTATTTTGTAGAATTTTTTTTTTAGTTTTATCAATACAAAAAACTTTTTTATTTTCTTTTCAATGAAAAATTGAAAAAATATTTTTTATTAGGTACAAAAAAAATAGTTATTTTTAATTTTTTCATATAAAAAATCTCAAAATTTAATGGAGGGGTAAGTGAAAATAAGTATTATTTCCTGGAATTTTTGGAAATAATAAAATAATGATTACCTACCTACTTTTGAAAGTAAAAAAAACTTCTCAGTTTCTTTTGGTGTAGAAATATTTTTAAAAAAAAATTACCTAATTTTTTGGAAAAACCCTCTCAATTTTTTTCAAATTTTTTGGGAAAAAAATCTCTCAATTTTTTGGAAGAAAAAAACCATTTTAACATTCAACATTGAACAAATTTCAACCCCCTACACTTTCAGGAAAACATCAAGCTAGGTCCCTTAAAATATCCTGCCCTGAAGGAAATATTTAGGTAGGTACTAATAATGATGTGTGGATGTTTCTAATTTCTCAGATGATCCTGATGTCGAAATCTTGCGAACAGTATAATTTACAAACCGCAGATCTCAATAAATCTCCGGATTGGTTACAATTTTACGAAAATAATACCGAGACCATAAACTACATCAGTCAAAATACTGGATATAATTTTACAAAAACTAATCTCTTGGATGCTCTTCAAAAAATATTTTATTCTTATGAAGATTTAAGAATCGAAGTAGGTCTATCTCTATACCTATTATACCTATCATTTTAAATTTACCGATTAAAAGTAGAATATATAGACAAGGGTGTAATCTATAACATCAAAAATGGTTTAATTGATTAGGAAGAAAATGATCTTACATTGCCGAACTGGACCAGTACAGTATACCCAGATAAAATGATGTACTATGCTCAAGAATACATCGAATATGCAGTAGCAACCAGAAATTTACAAAAAATTAAGACAGGTAGGTGTACAAAAAATCCATAATCTTTGCCCTAAAATTATTTCAAACATGTTCATTTCATACGTATTTCAGGTCCTTTCTTTAAAAATATAATTAGCAGCATGAAGGCTAAAATCAACAGTAGCACGAATGCATCCTCTGAATTTTTGGAAACAATGCACTTGTATTCCGGCAACGCTCTAGGAATCGGATTCATGATGAAAACTTTGGGAATTTTCAACTCAATGATACCCCCCGATGCCTCAGCTTTGATATTCGATTTACGATACAAAGAAAACGATTTCTTAGTCACCGTATGTATCAGAAAAAAGTGATAAAAATCCGACAATTTCTAGGTCAACGTCAACTTGACACAATTTTTTTTTTTCAATTTTCAGATATCGTATAAAAATAGTTCGTCGGATACTCTTTACATATTGACTGTTCCTCAATGCAACCCAATTTGTAAATTCAGTCAATTTGTTAATATTACAAACGACCTCATGTTGGACGATTGGGATAATTATTGCGAAACTATATCTATATTTGACTTGACGTATACAATTCCTATTGCCATATTTGGTATGTATCATTTCTAATTTTATTTTAGATGTTAAAAAAAATAAAATAGATATAGGTAGGAAAGATTGAAGCTAAAGAATTGTTTGTTTGTTTTTAGGTCTAGCCATCATCTTCATCTTAGCTCTAGTGATCATTTTACTTTGCGTAAAATGTTGCAAAAACATAAGAAAAAAGAAAGCCTCATTTGGATAAAGTGATCATTAGCCTACATTAATTATATGCACATAATATTAAAGTTTTCTCAAATTTGTTAAGGGTGTCTTGATGAAGTCAAATCAACAGAAATAATCGAGAAAAATGTCACTTTTTACATATTTTTATCTTTCAAATATATTTTAAAAATTAGGTGAATTTTTTCATCATTTTATTCAAAGATTTATATTATTGAGTAAGAAAAGAAGAAAGGGAACCAACCATACGACACCCCTGAAATCATAACAACGTAACTATCGAGATATATATATTTTATTTATGAAAATAATAATGCACGTTTGTAATACGTTTACGAATAAAAATAAATTTAATAAACAAACAAAATAAAATCGATTAAATAAAGAAAAATACGAAAATTGAACGCGGAATGTAACAAATGAAAAAATTAATAAAAAGGTATTTCATTTTTATCTACGACAAGGTAACAAAGATACCGAGTAAACATTCAAATCGTCGATGATAGATGGGTATAATTTTCATTCTAATAAATCAATACAAACTAATCGATAGAAAAATGATAAAAAAAAAAAATACTTTTTCGGCTAATACATATTTTTAGGGAAACGCTTTTTTGATATCTTACTTTCACAGTTGAACGTTTCCAAAAATTAAATAAAAAATTATAGTTGAAATTAAGTTTTCAAAGACGATATATGATAAATAGATAATGCACAATTTTAAAAGACATGGTTTTTTTACGACAGCACAGTCATGGGACCTTTCAGATCTTCGTCTTGTTTCAACGCGGTGATATAATTGTTTAGCATTTGAATTTGCGACTGAAAATAAAAATCACGAGTGAAATTTTCAAAATGAAATAATGGAGGTTGCAATGTAAAAAATTTGAAATAAAATAATAAACAAAAAAAAAACGTTTCAGTTACTTTAAAATCAATTACACACTCACTTGGGCGTGTTTAATTTCCCATTCAGCTAAATCAACTAAATTCTTACGAAACATTTCCACTCTACGGTTCTTATAATCGATTAGTTCTGAAAAAAGTCTCAATCCATTAGGTACCTGCCAGTATGTAAACTAAGCTACGTACAAGCATAAGAAATTTTTTTACCTTCTTTCCCTTTATCGGACATCACTTCGAATTTTTCGCAAGCTTGTTGCTGGGCATTTTCTGCCTGAAAATTGAAAGAATAACACATCAACTTCCTTTCTAATCTACCTACGTAGTTAATAATATTAGATAATACGTTGAAGCTTCCGCAACTGTAACTAAAACACCACATTAGATAAAAATTTAAAATTCCCAGAGATGAAATGACAAAATGTATTAAACATAGCAAAGCATAATGGTGCCAGTGATGTAAAATTATAGCTCGGGGTACTTACTTCGCTAACTTCTTGAGCCTATGCAGCATGAAATACACAAAAGCAAAACAGAAAAAGTACATAAAATGTTAGTCACTTCATGACATACCTCGTTAATCGTACAAAATTCAAACCCCCACGATGAGCGGTAATTAACATGGTAATAAAAATTATAAAACCGTGCACGTGCTAACCGAAAACCCATCAGGCTAACGTGTAAAGCAAGCCCAAAGGTGATAATGTTACTCACGTGTTGAACGTCTCTATTTTTAGCACGAGATTTCTCCAGGTTGCGATTCGCACTTTCGTAATTGGCGAGACAGCGTAATCTTCGATAAAGTAGTCGTTTGGCAGCGAATGTATCGCCCATACAGTAACGTAATGTATCTGATAATTTTAAATCTTCGTCCGATGCAAATCGACCCTCGATTTTCTACGAAAATTAATTCGTGTTTAATTCAAACTCACAAAGAGTTTAAAATAAATTATTGTAAACTTACTCTGGCTTTTTCTAAAGCTTCGGCGATCTTATTTAAAAATCGATCTAATTCTTTATGATCAATCGTAGCCAAATGAACCAGACCGCTTGAGATTTTAATGTACGAATCGGCTACTTCTGTAATCAAGGAAAACACTCGAAATGTACCTAACGAGTCTTTGCACAATGTAAATTCCTAATTCCATACCTTTATGTTTGGAAGTCATTCTATCAGCTTTGGTGGTTGCTTCTTTGAGATGGCCGTAATAAGTAATAAGAAAGTTTTTCTGCTGTTCGAAGAAATCATTGACGTCTTTCATCGTCGCCGAAAGTAAATACTCGTCGGTAGTTTTCGATAATGATTTTACCAAGCCCTAAAAAAGAAACAAATTATGAGCAATTGCAATTTTGTTTTGGATTCACAGTCGAAATTGACTCACCTCCAACATTTCCATTTTATTTTTCGATCGAACAGAAAGATCTTTTTCATATTCTAAGAAAACTTTAAAATTATGATCATTTCGGAAGACAGGATGACGAGCTAAACGTGTAAGGAAGTTTTCATGCATGGCTACAGTTTTCTTGAAAATCGCCAAATATTCTCTAAGGAAATGAAATAAATTATTATTCAGAATTCTTACGAGTAAATTTAAATACGACCAGATTAACTTACGCTTCTAATTCTTGTTTCATTTTATTATACTCTTCTCGAGTCATGGTGCCTTCGCTTTCTCCTAATTTTTGTAATTTTTCACGGCTAGCGTCGAAATCTGGTTTTGGAGGCGAAGGAGGTATCTGTAAATAGGACGATTAATCAATAATCAAGATATCGATTCCCATGACAAAAAAATTAAGCATTAGAAACGAGCATACGATATAGCCGGCATATTCTTCGTTCTCTTCGAATCGATCGTGTAACCATATAAATTCTTCATGCTGTCGAACTACAGAAAACTCGGGTTTTTGGAAATCAGGAAGAGTTGTCTAGAAACATAATAACAAATGTAATAATTCGACCACAATGATTTCAGACAGCAAATAGATTAATTGATTACTTTGGTATTGACAGTAAATTTCACGCGATCTTTTTCGCTGAGAGCATCCGATATCACAACGTTGAGAGAGTTATCCGTCAAGTCAACATTTTCTGATTTTCCAGACTAAAAAAAAGAAACAATTCTAGTTCAATCAAGTATTGTAGAATTAAGACAAGGGTGCAGAATTACCTACCTTTGAGGTGTTTTCATCTCCATATAAATCAATTTCCGATTCGTTATCCTGTAACCAAGTAACAATTATTTTATTCATGACGAAAAATATTGAAAAATATGACTAGCATAAGCAGAGCATAAGGTTATAATGCATTCAACACATTTTGTTAGGGGACAGGGCGTACATATGTACGTGGAACAGTGAAACACATTGTGTTTCATTATCTCTCTCAAGGAACGTTCCTACTAATCATATAAATCTGTACTACAAGGCAGGTTTTCATGTTAATATGTGATAATTAGTCATTCTTAACTGTAGTATAAATTAAACTTACCATTTAATCGTGATGATAAGCGACTATTCGAAGAAATCGGATATAGAAAAGCTGATAAATGGCCAGATTTATGATCTCTTTTTGTGTGTGGGATGATGAATTCGAATGGACTGTACGAACAAGAACGACAGATTTTTGACAAAATCCACACTACTATCTTTGCATACAGTGTTGTATTTACACTGTAAATCAAACAAAAACATCAATCAAATTCTTCACAAAAATGTACAACTTGACAACTTGATAAGTCAGAACTTACTGCTTTTGAATAAAAATCCTCTGAAATCGATAAATCAATTAATATCGTAATTTTTATGTTCAAAAAACACAGCAATACGTAGCAATTATCGATGTACTCGATTGTAGAAATTAGAAATGTCATTCGAGGTCAAACACTTTGTAAAGGCTATTTCAACTTTTTTGCTGATCTAATTTTGTGGTGAGTTTCATATTTTGTACCTCTTCACAAAAAAACCCTCAAAAACTTTTCAAAATAGTAAAAAAAATCGGAAAGAACGTTGTAATTGAAAACAATAGATGGCGTTAAAAACAATGAAACGATGACATCATCACACTCACACACGAGTGACCTGCAAATTCTGCAAGTTGGAAAATTTTTTTGAGAGATTAGACGATCGAAGTAATTATTTTCTCTTGATAGTAAAACTAATAAGCTACGTAAACATTTGCAGTAAAATGTAAAATGTATCTTTAAATTTTATTGCTCAGTTTTTTGGTTGTTCATAATTCGGTGAATGAGTTGATATGTTACTAAATCACATATCCAGCCGATCATTTACGATGTCCAGGTTCACACTATGTCTGTTTTATTTCACCATTGTCCCATCATGTCTGGCATTTTATTTACCCGGTTTAGCTCCTGTGAATTATTGCAAAGCACCCGAAGCTGGTTCATCTTCATCATGCAAGGTACACCCAAATTCTCATACTTTGGTTACAAACTTTATAATGCAACGTGCAAATTCTGTATTTCATAAGACGTAATGAGATTTTATTGTAATTTTACAGTCCGAGGTGCAACTGTACGTAAATAGATTGAATACCGAAGAGTTAGTAATGCCCTATGAATATCACCAGTGAGTCATCATCTTATAGCAATTGAAACATGCAACCACATCACATTCAAATGAAATATGAATGTTTACCTAATTCTTATTCTTTTTTTCAGCTTCGATTTTTGTACAACCGATGAAAGCGCATCACCTGTTGAAAATCTCGGACAAGTTTTGTTCGGCGAAAGAATTCGACCTTCTCCATACAAAGTAAAGCGAAATTTGTTTATTATGAAAATTGAAATGTTACATCGTATAAATGCTGTTTCTATTCTAATAGATTTCATTCTTGGAAAATAAAAATTGTGCGCTGTTGTGTAAGAAAACTTACAAACCAAACGACGCAGCTTCCGATTTAAAACTATTGTTTTTGAAACGAGGAATGAGTTTGAATTATCAGCACCACTGGATCATCGGTATGGTTTACATAGCATTTACATATTCTGGCAAATTCATTTCAACTAATCTCGATTGTTTACCAATTTCAGATAATTTACCGGTTACATGGTGCTTTTTGGTCGAAGACAGTGGAACGTTTTGCAACACCGGATTTCCTATGGGATGTTACATGACTGGCGTTGCTGGTTTAGATGGAGCATGCCAAGCATTAGTTGGAGTAATTAATCTTCATATTATTACGTATAGCTTTCGAACAAATTTATAAATTCATTTTTCCACCTGCAGAAAGGAATGTACAGTCCCAACCACTACTATTTATTTAATCACGTCGATTTGAAAATAATCTACCACAGTGGAGAAAACGAAGACTGGGGTGGTTCTTTTCAAGGAAATGGTGGCAGAATTATCGGTAAATCATTTTATCTCGATTTGGTCCAAATATTGCTGACAGTTTCATTACTATGACTACCATTTTACAGCTATAAAAGTAACACCTCGTAGTATCAGGCATAAAGGACCAAATAACCTTCAATGTGATGGCGTATCAGAGCCTATGAGTTTCGGTAAAGACAAATTGACTGAACCAGTGGATGTCTATTACACTTACAGTGTCACTTTCGAGGTATTTCAATAATTCCTGCCTAATTCCATCGACACTTGTGACCAATTTGTTATTCTTAATCGATACTTATGACCAATTTGTTATTCTTACAGAAAAATAACATCATTAAATGGTCCTCACGATGGGATTATATTCTAGAAGTCTCCCCTCAAACGAATATTCAGTGGTTCAGCATTTTAAATTCCTTAATGATCGTGTTCTTTTTATCCGGAATGGTAGCCATGATTATCTTACGAACGTTACATAAAGATATCGCCAGATACAACCAAGTACGTTACGAAATTTTCAAATTCTTTCATTATTGAATCGATTAATAAGAAATGTCGTTTTATAGATCGATAGCGGTGAAGACGTACAAGAGGAATTTGGCTGGAAATTGGTCCACGGTGATGTGTTTAGACCACCTCGAAAAGGAATGATATTATCTGTATTTCTCGGTTCCGGAGTTCAAGTTCTTTGCATGACTGTTGTCACACTAAGTACGATTTCGTGTTTGCCAAGTATTTCAGTCACACTAAAATTGTAGTCGTACATGATAACGAAGTTGCCTGCTTGCCCTAGTTTTTTGTAATATCAACTCGTTTTTAACATTTATTTTTTCAGTTTTTGCCTGTTTTGGATTCTTATCGCCAGCCAATCGAGGATCACTGATGACGTGTGCTTTGATTTTATATGTCATTTCGGGAGCAGCGGCCGGATTCATTTCGGCGAGAATTTATAAAAGTTTCGGAGGCGAGAAATGGAAAACTAATATTCTACTAACGGCTGCATTATGTCCTGGGTAACTTACTTTTGTAAATTAATTCCCACGAGTTCCTGCTTGAGAAGTCGTACGGTGTATTTATTCGAGCTTATGAAAAAAAAAGAGGAAGTCGAATAATATTATCTCTCGAAACTTATCAACAAAGATAAAAATAAAAAATTATTTATTTCGTCGAGTAATTAAGTCGTGTACTAAGATAATATTTTAATTTTACAGAATTATATTCGCTACGTTTTTCTGCCTGAATTTACTTCTTTGGGTAGAAGAAAGCTCCGCAGCTGTTCCCTTTACGACGCTTTTGGCTTTGGTCTCATTATGGTGCTGTATTTCATTACCATTAACCTTTGTTGGTTCCGTATTCGGATTCAGAAAGAGGGTTGGTATCTCGAATGTGGAAAAATCTACATGTTTATTGCGCATTTTAACGATTTATAATTTATGTAGGCGATCGAACATCCTACGAGAACCAATCAAATACCGAGACAAATTCCGGAACAAAGTTTCTATACGCAACCGATACCTGGCATTGTAATGGGAGGTGTTTTACCATTCGGATGCATTTTCATACAACTTTATTTCATTATAAGTAGTATTTGGTGAGAATTTCAATTCTTTTCTCATCATTGATCACGAGACGACATTGGGGCTGATTTGTAATTTTTTTTTCTTTCTAACAGGTCTCATCAGATTTATTATATGTTTGGATTCCTATTCTTGGTGTTCGTCATTTTAATTATAACGTGCTCTGAAACTACAATCTTGCTGTGTTATTTCCATTTGTGTGCCGAAGTAAGTCCATCTACCGGATTATTTTCTAAAATTATCGTCGTATAACAATTTTTAATACGATTTTTATTTTTATTTTTATTTTTTTTACAGGATTACAATTGGTGGTGGCGAAGTTTTTTGACAAGTGGTTTTACAGCGGTGTACTTTTTAGTTTATTGTATCCACTATTTCAATGCGAAAATGCATGTGAATTATGCGGCGTCTACGTTTTTGTACTTTGGATACACTTTCATTATGGTTTTCCTGTTTTTCCTTTTTACAGGTAAGACATCAAACATGGAAAAATTTGATTTATTTTTGAAAATAAAAAAATATTAATTTGGGAAAGTTTTTAAAAAAATTGAAGATTTTTGACTGAAAAATGAATAAGGTATCGTATCGTATGGATTATTTTTTGAAAAATAATTGGAATCATATTGAAATTCCATCTGTATTGTGTTTTCAATTCACACGTACCTTATTGACTCAGTGTCCGATACTTAATGTTCGTCATAAATAAAACTCGAATAAAACAATATTAATTTGTGTCTATTTCTACAGGTTGTATAGGATTTTTCGCATGCTTCTGGTTCATCCGAAAAATTTACAGCGTAGTGAAAGTGGATTAATTCCTATTAATTTTATATGTCAACTGTTTTTTGTTCAAAAGTCTATCTTTCGAGATGATCATTACTGTTACATAGATATTTTTTACTAAGAACTTTTGAAATAAGTGTAAGTAATATTATTTGGAACAAAAAGTGCAGAAGTCGAGAAGTTGAGTATAGTTACATGTATCTGTCGTTACTTTATCAATGTTAACTTTAAAGTGATTAGTGATACGATGCGACGCGACATATACATGCCTGTCAAGTTACATCTTTGAGAAACATGCTTGTCATGACTCATGAGTACCTACGTTCGCGAAGGTGAAATACCAGTTTGTGATTTTATTTGATATTTCCTTTGAATTGTTTATATTGCTTATTTTTTCATTATTATTATTGCACTAATGTACATAGAATGAAGTTACATGTATTGTAAATAAGTTTACTTCGTAATATTTAAAAAAAAAATGATTCATTTTTTTTTCAATTCAATGTATGTGAATATTTCAATTTAAGTTTGTGCTTAAATATACGCGTTTTCGGTAGGGTAATATTATAACTAGTCAACTTTGTTCAACATGGAATATTTGTAGAGGTACGTTTTCGTCTATTTCTCGAATTCATACGTATTGTCTTTTCTCGGTTATTTAGAGCAAACATAATTTTTTTCAAAATTTACTTGGCATTTTATTTGGCGTATTTTTCTTCTGTGTAGATGAATATTAAAGCAGAAAATGTTACCTAGAATTTTTGTCTTTTTCGATTTCAACAAAACTACGTTGTAAATAAACATAGTTTATTATTTATTATATGTACCTATTGTAACAATAGCTTTATTACACATTTATTACGTATGTTTTTAAACTATAATTTTTCAATATTAATATAAACATTTGTTAAAATTTTCACTTATTGTGAGTTTAGAATTTATTTTTAAATTTAGTGAGATGTCCATGTTTTTGTGCAATTGAAATTTCTCACCGTTATGGTACTTTGGTAATATTCTATACCTATGACTTGAAAACTCTTCCAGTTTGGTAAACATTCACATTTTTAAACGTTGAATTTTCCCCTCTTTCTAAGAAATGACGTTTAAAAATGTTTACAAAAAAATTGAAAACAAATTTTTATCTCCCAAAAAACAATACTCCACATTTTTTACTCCAAAAAATTGATAGACTTTCTTGAAAAAATTGACAAATTTTTAACTGAAAAAATATTTTAAAAATGCCTCCCCCCCCCCCCCCCCAACCATAAAAAAAAGGTGAGATATTTTTTATTACAAGAAAATTCAGCTTTTCTTTTTCTCTCTGAAAATTGATCCAAGTAGTATTTCAAACTTTAAAAAAATCAGAGATTTTTTTCAAAGTATTAGAAATTTTTATCTTTTAAATCTAAAAATTAATTATGAAATATTCTAACTCTAAAAAATTATAAAATTTTCTTCTAAAATGAAGTGAAACATTTTTTACAATAAAAAATTGAATAACTCAAAAAAAAACTGAAAAAATCTGTACTTACTTAGAAAAAGATTTTTTGTACGTACCAATTCAAAAGAAAAAAATATAATACCTACGAAAAAATTTAAAAAAGATTGTTAAGAAAAGCATTTTTTACAACGAAAAATTAAGAAATTTTTAATTTCAAAAAATTAAAAAAAAAAATATTAAAAAAAAATCAAGAAAGTTTTAATTAAATTTTTTTTTTTAAATTTCAATTTCAAAAAAATTAAGAAATTTTTAATTTCAAAAAATTGAGGGTTTTTTTTCAAAAAAATTGAGTAGATGAATAAATTAAACCTAGGTATTATACGTTCAAAAAAAAAAAAAAAAATCATTACAAAAAATTTCAAGACTATTTAATTCCATGAAAATTTTGCATTTTTCTTTTTTCTTTAAAGTTTAACTGAAAACGATTCTTATTCAAAAAAAAAATCAATTAAGTAAAACATTTTTCAAAAAAAAAAAAAAAAATGAGATTGGTATCTATTGCTTTAAGAAAATTAGAAAATTCCAAGAACATTTAGATTTCCTTTTCTTCAAAAATTAATTGAGAAATATTTAAGCTCTAAAAAATTGAGTTTTTTCTCCACTCCAAATATAAGTGAAATCTTTTTTATATCAAAAAAATTCCAAAATTTTTCATTCCCAAAAATGAATATCTTTTTCTCCAGAAAAACAATTTTTTTACAAAAAAAATGACCAAAAAAAGTTTTTATGCAAAAAAGTTTTTTTTTTCTGATAGGTAAACAATTTGGAAAGAGTTCATTACGAAAAAATTCCGAGATAAATTTTGATTTTAAGATAATTAAGAATTCGTTTCTTTAAGGGCAAATTGGAAAATATTTTGAACTTTAAAAAAAATAGTTATCTACCTATATGTTTTTATTTAAAATATTATTTCCATAAAAAAGTACATACCTAATGAAATTTTTCATTTCACGAAAACGGAGAAATTTCTTCTGCAAAACAAATTGAAAACAATTTTATTACGAAAAAATTGAGATAGGCATTATTGTTTTATTCGAAGAAAATTCAGTATATTTTTTCCGTTGACAATAAACTGAAAATATTTTCACTCTAAAAAAATTAAGAAATTTTTAATTTCAAGAAAATCGATAAAACTTTCTTTTTCTAGAAAAACAGGAGATTTTGTAATTTCAAAAAACAGTCATAAGTTTTTTATTCCAAGAAAATTTAGAATTTTTTTCTCCCCAAAAATATTAGATAAGAATTTGATACTCAATAAGTTCTGAAAATTTTTCCCAAAAAAACCTAAAAAAAAAACAGATTTATTTATAGGTATAGGTATTAAAAAAATTGAGATAGATAATTAACTAATTATGTATTTTTTATTCCTAGAAATTTCACAGATTTTTTTATTTCAGAAAATTAAAAAATATTTTATAATACCCCCTCCTCCCCAAAAAATTACTTATTTCTTTATCCCAAAAAATTAAGATATTTTTTAATATTCAGGATTTTTTCTCCAAAAATTGATCGAAAAATATTTCAACTCTACAAAGAACTGAAGTTGTTTTTCTTCAAAAATTTGAATATACTTTTGAGATTTTGGGAATAGCTCGACCATCATCCGAGCTACTGCCAAGTAGCCAGCCATGTTTACAAGAGACTTTCCAATCGATTAACCGAATAAATCGGGGGAAACGTAAGGTCTGGATATTTTTATAGGTTCTTGAAAGCTGTTAACAATTGACGAAGTGTACACATTATTATGTAGGTACCCCGAGTTATTTTAAGGCTTCGATGGTTTCGCTATGAAAGTATTTTATTTTTGTTGGTCAAATGTTATTTTTATCACAAATAATGAATTTTGTTTATCCCGCCAAACAAAAGAAGAAAAAAAAATCAATTAAATCGCGTGATAAGAATGAGAGGACAAGGTACGACAAGTAGATACCTCCTTAGGTATAATTAATAGTTAGATGGCTTAATAAAAACGACGCAATGTCTTGGCTAAAAACGAATTTCCAATACGTACTTCAACGAGAATTTTATACTTAAGCGAATTTTCATCCTTCGTGTCTGTATTAAATTTCTTCTTTCAAATTCCAATCTAGTCCTTTTTTTATCAGAATGAAAAATTGAAAATTTTAATTGACACCTTGAGAGACATTTTATACTTATTTATGAAAACACGTGTACCCCAAACCCGAATCTAATGAGCTAAAATTACCTACTCCCTTAAATAGCAGAATGTGACTAAAGAGATCCCGACGCCGACGACGCACGAATATTGTTTTTTACGTAATTTTGCAAAGTTTATTGACTTCGTGCTCGATATCGAAAACGTCGAAATTAAAACATGCAAACTTTTTCATATCTAATTAAAACATTTACGAAGTGAAAAGCTTATTTTGGATTTGAAGTAGTTCCGAAATGATACCGTACGTTGATTGGGTTGCGTGCGTTCGCCTTATAAAAAATTCATTCTTTTTTTGCTACCTACTCAAACAAGCGCGTGTATACTTGAAAATTTAGCTCAAATTTCCAAGTATACGCCACAATTTTTTTATGACGTCTACGTAGCCTACTTTTAGGATAAAGAACCGTACATAGGCTATCATTCAAAACTAATATAGAAACAAAGTCTGAAGGACTTCGGAGTATGGTTACTAAATAAATTATTAACGGAAATCAGCAGCGCAGCGTCGATGGATACTAATTTTCATAATTAAAGATACCACTAAATGTAAGATTTTTTTTGGTGATGACCTAGTTCAAGAATTCTTTCAGTATGTAATAAAAAATTTAATTTTTTTTCAAGTTTAGGAAAATAGATGTAAAATTTCACTCTATTTGAGGCTGTCAAAATTTCGCAATAAAGATCAGAATACGCGTCGACTATCGAGATTCCCGCAGAGACACGTGTATCGTGTTTTAAAAGATGAGATTCACGTTTGTGTAGGCAATTCACTCACGTTTAAAGGTAACCCCTGCTTAGTAAAAACGTGGGTATATTTGTATTTTTATACGCCAATTTGGTAGATGAATATTAAGCATCAAGTCCAGACTCACGCAATCGTTTAAAATGTAGACTTTTTTTTTTTTTTTTTTTTCGAGAACTTGACACATATGAATTGTAGGAATGGAATGGCATCCGATTTATACCAGGTAATGTCTAAAATTATATCAAACAATCATTATAAATTTAACCGTCAATTAACTATGAAGTTCTATCAATTTTTTAAAAAATTTTCGAACATTTAAGATTTATGAAATATTATAAACAGAAATTTTACCCAAATTTAAAAATTTGATCCGATCGCAAAAATCTATAAAAATTTTAAAAGGATTAAATTTTAAAGTTCTATTACCAATATTGAAAAAATTTCCAAATTTTCAATTTTTGCAAAATTAAATTTTTCTTCCTACTTGAAAGATTTAGAATTTTTGTTAAAAAATTCAACAATAATTATGTAAAACAAAAATTGAATTAAAAAAAATACCTAACAAAGTTTATTAAAATCCAAAATTATTGAAAATTTAATTTAATTTTAAAAATTTGGGCAAATTTTAAATACATCAAACATTAATTTTGAAAATTTATTAAATTTCAAAATTTTTGAACTTTACTAAATTCTTAAAATTGAAAAATTTTACCACCTTTTGAAAATAAAGCTCTATATACATTTATTTTTTTTAGAGAATTTGGGCAAATTTTGAAAACGAACCTTAATTTAGAACTTTAACTTCATCATTGATACTATTAAAAAATTATCAAAATTTGAAGTTCCATGAAATTCGTAAAATTTTCTCAACATTGAAAATTTACGTACTTCACACGAAAATTTACCAAAATTTTGATAATGATAAAAAATCAAACTTTTAAAACTTGGTAAAATTTTAAAAGTTGATTCCATTTGAAAACTTTCCAAGTTCTATTAAATTTTCTAGATTTCTTAAATTTGCAACGTTTGTCATTCAAATGTTTTTTTGTTCAAAATTCAAAAATTTTTAAAAAATTACAAATTTTTGAAAATTGTAAAAATTTATCAAAATTTGAAAATTCAACTTGACAATTTTAGAAAAATTTTAACAAATTTTTATAATTGGTCAAATTTTTAAAGTTGGACCAATTTCAAAAATTTATTAAAATTTCAGAACTATTAAATTTTAAAAGTTGTAAGAAATCGTCAAACATCAAACATTGACTTTAATAAAAATTTTAGGAAATCAAGCCAAATTTTAAATAAAAGCTCCGATTTAAAAAAAAAAAGGTATTTTCTATTTTTATATACTTTCTTTTTTTTTCAAACTATAGGAATTTAGGCGATTAATAAACTTGAAAATTCAACTATTGATTTTTTTTAATTTAGCCGAATTTTAAAAATTACGAATATGTACTAAATTTATTAAATTTTCAAGTTTCAATTACATTTTCAAAATTTCAAAAATACGTAAGTATATATCAACTTCTGCTATTTTAAAATGTTTTCTTCAAACTTTGAAGACTTCCTAAGTACAAAAAATTCACCAAATTTTCAAACCTGTAAAAAGTCATTAAAATTTAAAAGTTTGACTGCCTATTAAAATTTTGAAAAATTTATATAAATTTAAAAAACCAACTTTAACAATTTATCATAATACAATTAAACAGCTTTAAATTTCTAGGTAATAAATTGTCAAACTTTCTCAAGGTTTCTAAAAATTCTCAAAAACTTTATTCTTGCTTTGTAATGTTTTTTCTAGCTTTATTTTGAAAAATAATCAATCGTTTAAAAATGAAAATTTATCAAAATTTATTTAGGTACCCACTTTGATGAATTTTAAAAATTAAGCCAATTTTTAAAAACTAAAAAACTTTTAATAAAATTTCTAATAAATTTCTAAAATCCCAATTTTTCAATTTTTTTGAATGCGATTCTCTCATTTTCAAATTTCTAAATTTTCTCAAATTTTTACATTATCTCACATTTTCAACATTTCTCAAATTACTCCAATTTTTAAAATGTTCAAAATTTCTAAAATTCTAAAATTTCTCAAAAATCTTTGATTTTTGCCATTTCATTTTTTGTTAGTAGGTAGATCATATTGAAGTACTAAAATAAATTTGAAAAAATTACCAATATTTTTTTTTAACTAAAAATTTATCGAAATTTAAAAATTCAACTATATAGGTATAAAATTAATTGGAATAATTTTGCAAAATTTCAATTTCTCGATTTTTGCAAAATCTCTCATTTTCAAATTTTTTAAATTTTCTTTAATTTCCAAACTATTTCAAATTTCCCAAGTTTCTCAAATTTCTCAAATTTCTCAATTTTTCAAATTTCTCAAATTTTTATAATTTTTGAAATTTCTAAAATTTTTGAATTTTCTCAAGGTTTTAGATCCGTGATGTCTGATCTTTTAATTTTTTTATAGCACACTATTGATTTACTAAATTAGAAAAAATTACCAATAATGTTTATTTCCCTAGTGGATAAAATATTTTACGTTACGAGGGAGAAAAAGGCTTCTTTATGGTTATATACTACCGAAAGATCAGCAAGAGGGAGATATTTCTTTACAAAATTAGAAAAAATTACCAATTATTTATTAAAACAAAAATTTTACCATTTAAAAATTATTCTACTATATAATTTTAATTGTAAGAATTTTGTTGAATTTGAAAAATTGTCAAATTCTAAAAGCTATCATATTTTAAAAATTTATCCATTAAAATTTAAAAATGATCAAACTTTTAATTCAGATCATATTTTTTGAAAAATTTTTAGCTATGTATAAAAATCGACTTTTAAATTTTTTTATCCAACTTCAAAAATTCAATGACATTTAAAAATGATTAAATTTTGATTTTTTACAGAATTTTCTAAATTTGTCCAATTTTAATTTTTTTATCTATTCTAATGTTTTAGCAAGTTTTGTAAAGAATTTCTAACGCCATTTCTGAGTCGGAATTCCTGCATTTTCAAAACAACGTAGCTATCTAGATTATTTTCTCGAACTCTGGATAATAAAACTCATCAACTTTTACAAATGGCGATCAGTAAGTCTTCGCGCCAATTCATTTAACACCTGTCCATAGAAATACTTGCGGAAAAGAATGTTTTCAAAGGAAAAAAACGTATTTTCCCAGAAAACCCAACCAATGTACGTAGAGACTTCCGCAAACTAAATACGTGACCGGTACGGTACGATACTCCGCGCAGCCCCAAAACAACGTATTTTCCCAATCGAGACGACCAAATGAACAAAAGGCCAATATTTATGAAAGTTTATCCAAATATAAGATGAACGACCTCGTAATCTTCGATGAAGTGACGCATTCGAAGACACGAGTTGTACGGGTTGCAGATCGATTTTTTCCAAAGGCGGACGGTTATTAGAACAAGGCAATTTACCAATATTGAACTAACTAATCTGCAACCCTACTTACCAAAGTGATAAACAAAAACGCCTATTAGGCCTGAAATTAATTTATTCTGGAGACATTGCACGAGTAAGTGTGTCCGAAGATTTTAATGAAAAGGAAAGTTCTCATTATATACAGAGGTGACCTAGTCCTTTTTACAGTTGATAAATTTAATTCCACAAATATCCACGTGATTTCCGACGTGTAGGTGGATTTTTTTCAAAAGGTTTCCTATATTTTATTAAACTCGCGTCACACTTACGCTACAATTTTTTCGCAAAAGGTATCTAGTTCACACCAATTTTCAGAATTTTATCTCAAAATTTAAAATTTTTGTAAAAAACTGATTTTCTAGTAATGAAATATTTTCGCCATTTTCGAAAATTCGCCAAAAATCGAAAAATAAACTTCAGTGGCTGGAAATTAGATTCTGATGTCTGGGTGACATGCACTTTCAGTGAGCCAAATTTCAGCTGAATCGGAGGTGACGAGTTGGCAAGGAAAGTTTTGCTTATTTTTTAAATTTATTTTTTTGAAAAATGAGAGGCCCAAGAGGGCACTTAGAAAATATGTGGGGGAAAAATGAAACATTAGGAAGTAGTTTTCATGAAAATGGACAACTTTGGTGATGGAATTTGAAAAAAAAATTTAAATTAGGTACTTACTTAAGTACTAAATTTTCAATTTTCAATTTTTCTATTTCTTGAAATTAGGGAAAATTAAAAAATTGAGAGATATTTCTCAAGAAAAGAATCAACTTTGATAGGTTTTAACAGAAAAAGTGCAAAAGGTTGAAATTTTTTTTTTTTTTGTCAAAACGAGGACTAAAGTGACAATGCTTAAAATTAAGGTAGAGGAAAAATAAAAAATAAGGAATTATTTTCTCATAATGGGAGGGTGAGACCAAAAAAAAATCAAGTTCAAAATACGGGCCACCGTAATTTCCAAAAATGTATTTTAGGCCCTCAGGATATTGTTGTAGAGGAGGTTGTGAGTTATCAAAATGACATGACGTCATTAGGATTTTTTTTTTAATGGAAAAAATGAACGTATTTGGTCCAAATTCAGGTTGATGGTTCCATGAAAAACATTAAGGGCTATACCCGTGTAGCAACGTCGATGCTAATTTCGATATAAATGTCGACACATCAAAATCGGTCACTTTTCGATCGTACATGTCGACACGGTTTTGGATGGTTTGTCGAGGTTATTATCGACACATTTGTCGACCGTCGACATGTCGAGCCATATTTGGATGGTCGACAAACATGTCGACAATAAGCTCGACAAACCATCCAAAATCGTGTCGACATGTACGATCGAAAAGTGACCGATCTCGATGTGTCGACATTTATATCGACATCCATATCGACATTTGTAATGCTGAGATGTTGAAAAAATGCTAAGTTCAAATATTTAATATAAGTATATGTTTTAAAATTAAACCAAAAACAGTGTTCAAGCCAACACTTCGACATTTCGTCAAATATGCGGCTCTGAAATCACCTTTGTAGCTGGACATGTGTGTGTCCAGCTAACGAAGAGGTAATTCTTAGAGCCTTATGTACTAATTTATAACACACTTTATCTGCGAGTATCAAAAATCACCCTCAAGACGTCGACAGTCAAGCCAATGCATTATTCGACCCTCGACAATTAGATCGACATCAACTCGACTTGAAATTCCTCAGGTCGACACTGTCGACAGTTAAGTCGATGCATTATTCGACCCTCGACAATTACATCGACACCAACTCGACTTAAAATTCCTCTGGTCGATACTGTCGACAGTGAAGTCGATGCATTATTCGACCATCGACAATTATGTCGACAATAACTCGACAAGTACTTGTCTTATTCAAAATTTTTAAAAAATGAGAAAATTTTGTGATTCTTTCAAAAATTGTTTATTCCTGAGCTTAAAATGTTCCAATTAATGGTTTTTAGTTTTTTTTAGATATAAAATTTGTAAATTTAATTAGCAAAAAATGTCGACATAAATGTCGATGCGTTTATCGAGTATCGATTTTTACATCGACTTGTCTATGTAGAAAAACAATGTTTTCTAAATTACAGGAAAATACTGAGAAAAATTCAAAAATTTTGATTGAACAGTTATGTTTAACATAGAACATTACTTTAAATCTCAAATATCATTTTTAATTCATCGTTAACCGAGAAAAAAATGTGTCTGAATTTTGTCGACATAAATGTCGATGTCGACAATTGCTACACGGGTAACCAATGCACCTGCACATGACCTAGGAAAACGTAAGAATCGAAATTATGGCGCAGAAATAACATGAAAATGCACAATTTCTCGTGTACTTCGAGAAGTTGATCGAATCTCAAGAGGTAAAAATACGTAGTTACCTATAACCACAGTGAAAATTGTTTGATTTCTCAAGGGTATTTTAACAATTTGTTTTTCCGTTTGTAATGGAAGTTCTTCAAATCAAAACACATATTAATGTAAACATTCGTCATTTCGTATTTGATTGTTTTTAAAGCTTTTTCGAATCCGTAGAGAAATACAGGGTGTCCAAGTTCAGAGTAGGTAACCAGACTTGAGATTTGGATACAAGCGAGTACCACTAATAAAAAACTACAAGTAAGTACATCATGGTGCTTAAATTTGAAAATTAAAGAGATATAATAAAGCTTTGAAAATTGGAATTTTGCTAAGCAAAATCGGTTGGCAACACTGATTTCAAAAAATCCCATTCCTGTAGTGGATACAAATAGCACTTTGAAAAAACAGAAAAAGTTTTAAGTACATTCGGTGGCCTTTCTCTGAAATCGAAGGATCTTGGTTTCTAATTAGGCTACAGGAAAAAGGTCAAATCAAAAAATGTGTAGAATTGGATTTCAAACAAAAAAGGAAAGTACCTTCGAAGTTTGCAGTGAAGTGCAACTGGTGGTACAGATTGGGGGGGGGGTCACTTAGTTTGACCTAGGAAACCGATTTAGACCGTGTATATGCCAAAAGGCCAACCGTAATGAGACAAAACTTTGACAAAAATTTCAGACCCACGGGCAAGTATTGGGGGGGGGGGGGGGGACAAAACATTTTTTCTAAATCTAAATTACCAATTTTATATTTTTTGGTCAAATGAAGATAAAAAATTTTTGTTACTTCCACAGATTCTGAGGCGTCAGAAAAACTCTCAAAAAAAATTCAAAAATTGACCAAAAATTTTGAATTTTTTTTGGGTTCTTCTGACCCCTCAGAATCCGTGGAAAAAACGAAATTTTTTAAAAATTGAATAAAATTTTTCAGTTTTAGAAAAAAGTTTTTGAAAATTTTATTCCAATAAATTAGGATTTTTTTTTGTTATGTAGGTATATCGTCCTATTCTAAAAAGAAATGTGAATTTTTTAAAGATCCCAATGAATAACAAAAGAAACACATTTTTTTAAATTATAAATTTCTAAAAAAAATACATATGTAGGACTAGGCCTAATAATAAATTTTTTTATTCCAGTTTTTTTCGATTCAAAAAAATAAAACTGAAACCCAGGTATTCCAATTTTTTTTAAATGACTCAAAAAATTGAAAAATTTTTATAGCTTATTTTTATTTGATTTGTAGTTTTAGATAAATCCGAAGTGATTCACTGTGTGCTTTTTTCGTTGTTTTCTGTTTGCTCAGTAATTTCTATGAAATTTTTGCAAATACGAAATTTTTTGTTACATTTTTTCCAAAAAAGAAACAAATATTCGATTATTCGACTTCTCGCGACATCCGGTCTTCTTTCGCCCCAATTAACTCGGATAATCAAAATTCTAATACCTACCTTATAAAAATATTTTAAATTTTTGAAATTTAATAGGTAAATATAGGCCTAATTCTAATAAAATTTTTAAAAATTTTAAAAATGAGATTAATTTTTGAAATTCTAATGAAATTTTTAAGAAACATTAAAATTATAAGACCAATTTCAAGATTTGGCTATTTTTTAAAAAATTCAAGTAGGTAAAACATAATTGATTTTTAAATTTTTTCAAAAAATTGTTAAAATGTTGAAAAATTTTATGTTAATTTTAAAAGTTTGATACCTATACTGTATTTATTAAATTTAGATTCATTCTTGAAATTGGATAAATTTGTAAAATTAGGTATGCAAATTTTTCAACAAAAAAATGAGAAATTTTCGAGATTTGGCTCATTTTAAAATTTACATACCTAGGTATATAAAGTTGCTCTTTAAAATTGAAAAGTTTTTCGAACATTAATGTTCAAAATTTTAAAAATTTAATAGAATTTAAAAATTTGCTGGTTTTAAAAATTTTGATTTTTTTTTTGTAATTAGACCAATTTTTAAAATGCTGCAAAATTTTCAGAAATTTTCGAAATTTTCAAGATTTGTACAGTTTTTCAAAATTTAAAATTTAAAAAATTTGATAGAACTTTAAAATTAGGTTTTAAATTTTTATTTGTGTTTGAAATAGATCAATCTTGGAAAAATTTTGGTTATTCATAATTTTCAAAATTTGTAGGTATAGAATTTTGTTTGTTTATTTATTTGGATTAAAGTGACTTCGACGGTTCGACCATAGTCATTTCGTCACTAAACATACTTAATATTAAGCTACAATCTTATCAAAATAAGTATACCTATTATCTTTATAAAAAACGATATAATTTAGTATCTAATAAAAACAGGAACAAATCATACATTTTGGATAAGGAAACCTCCGCTAAATTCAATCGAGCTCTTTCCGACGAAAATGTGTTACATTTTAAGATGATGTGATGAAGGGTTAAGTCATTTTCCTGACAAAAAGGGCAAATATTAGGTTTAGGTTTTTTTTGAAGAAGATATACATGAGTAATTTTGGTGTGACCACTAAAGATTCTTTTTAATGTGATATTAATTTTTTTATTTAAATTTGAATTTCTTAAGTGGACAGTTTTAAGGCGTTCTGTGTTTTTTTTTTATATCTGGATAGTGTACGAATTTTGAAATCTCAATTCCCTACGTACTTGATATAATTATGTATTTTTAAAATTCTGTCGAGTTTTCAAAAAAAAAAAAATCAAAGACGAATTTTGCAGTTTGTTTTAAAAATTTTACCAACTTTTAAATCTTGGTAAATTTTAACGTTTTAAAATTTTTTAAAAGTTATTCAAAAGTCACGAATGCGAAAAGTTCCAAATTTTTTGTGATTAGATTAATCTTTAATGTTTGTTGAATTTTTCTAAAAAATTCGGTAGATCAATTTTTACAATTTTCGAAAATCAATTTTGTATTTTTTTCTGCTGTAATTTTTCGTTTATTACTTACTAATGATATGAAATGATAAAAATTGTTTTTCTGTATGTTTTGCATTTTCATTCCGCATTTTCGTAACGAATTACCCCCGAGAAAAATTTCGTTGACAAATCAATAGATAACTACGAATTAGCACTTTGGAACTACAATGACCCAAACAAGGCAGAACTTCACATCGGAATAACCTATGAAAAGGCACAGTGGCGCAAATCTCCAAGGTCCAAGGGATAATGATATTTATGAACCTATTCATATCGTTGACTAGTATTTAGATCTGGATTTCCCCTAAATATATTATAAACTAACGGCGGCCTTGATCTTGAAACACGCCGCACGACAATTTCGACAGCAGAATAGCGGATATCATGCAAGTTACTACCAAAAGCTCGGGCGGAGCATTAAATAGTAAAATTTTACACGGGGAAAATTGTTCGAATTCACGAACTCGAAAAAATACGAAATTCATTACGTGTTATTTTTTATCGTCTATCGTCCAACGCGACCTTATAATGCAATGAGCAACACAGCAATAAAGAAAAACGCCCAGTTAAAGAGGCACGTGATGGAAAATACGTTTTTCCAATGAATAATTATGCAACGAGACTTAGGCTCAGTACCTAATACCTATTACAAATTACGAGTACAACAGTCGGTTTAATAGTTTAATCGACTGTTAAAATTAACCATCCAATCACATCTAAAATTATTCGAATGTCATTGGATAAATTTAACTGACTATTCAAATAATTTTAAATGTGATTGGATGATTAATTTTAACAATCGATTAAAATTAATTTAAACCAACTATTGTAATACTGGGCCCAGAGGTAATCTCTCAAAATTATAAATTTTCAGCTTTTTCTTTACGAACGAAATTGGAAAATCGTCCTGCATCAGTTTAAAAAGTCCTACGATCTAATATTATAATAATTTAAACATTGATATTTCGTGCGGGAAATCGCTAGACACCGATAAAGGCGTATAAATTATAAGTCATATGTACTTTTAAAATTAATTCGATGCTGATAAGTGCGTCGTATTGTTTAAATCAACTTTTTGATGAAAATTCAGTCCTTTTTTTGTAGCAAAAACTCGATACAGTTAATTCGTTTTGTATGCGAAAAAATAAACTCAGTAGGTATTGAAAACTATAATCAAAAATATTAAATTAAGGTCAAATGCTGCGTGCTTTTTTGCATTTTAACAATACTTATGTACTTGTTGACAAAAACACGACACAATGTCGCGCGATTTTCACTTCTTTTACATTTACACTCGTAAACCTTTAACAGGATTCCTTCGCCTTGGAATGAATTTAATTTCGAACTACGATAAGTTTGTATTTTTTCAATTGTACATCGCCTTCACTTTATTTCACGTTTTTTATGCAATTAATAAATTCGTAAAATGTAACATACTCCATTCTATTTAACTTGAGGACATAGATGGCTGCATTTCAAATTCTCCGAAACAATCATTTTAAAAAATACATAAAAAAGTTTCTTAATTTTTTGAAGAAGAAAAATCTCCATTTTTAAAGGCAAAAACTCTTTCAATTTTTTTGAAGCATTAAATATTTTTCAAACTTTTGAAGAAAATAATCATTCCACTTGGTTTTTTTTTGGAGTCGGCGTTTTTCTCATTATTTAAATTTTCAATTTCCAGTCTTTTACTCTCACGTTCCTGATTTACTAAATTTTTTCTACTTTTCGCCTAAGTAGATACTTATACCTACCTATTTAAAGTTGCCAATATTTTTTGTCTTTTGAAATAATTAGATCAAAATGAAGAATGATTTGTAAGTAGGTAGGTCTACTTACTTTTTAGAGAATTTTCAAAAAAGTCTTTAAACGAAGACTTCTGTAAAAAAGAAGTGCCCACCAAATTCGAAGATTTTTTTTGAAGAAATTGTGTATTAGGTACTTTTGGCCGTAATAAATTTGAATTTATTCATCTCAAAAAAGTATAATATCTACCCGAGCAGCACACTCGACAAATTATCGAAATAAAAAATCGACAGAATATCGAATTCGATAAAGTGTCGCGTTAGTTCCGCATAAATCGTGAAATTATCTTTCGATATATCGACAGATTATCGATGAATTATAGTTGGCAAAATCCATCAACAGATAAACTTTCGATAAAATCGAACGATTTTTCTTTTAAAAATCTCAAGATTATAGTTAGATACTTCATCGATAACCTATCTATAAATCGAAAGATAATTACACGATTTATGCGGAACTAACGCGACACTTTATCGAATTCGATATTCTGTCGATTTTTTATTTCGATTTAGTTTCGATATTCTATCGATTTTTTATTTCGATTTAATTTCGATATTCTATCGATTTTGTATTACGATTTTTTGTAGATTATCTAGTTTCGATATTCTATCGATTTATTGTAGATAATTTAGCATATATGGGTATATGCGCGCGCACATTTTCAAGACCGGCTGGCGAGTTTGACGTCGTAGTTACGCTTAAGGCTGGCGAATTTCGTTCCAAATACAGCAGTTTCTACCAAAACAAGCGTCTGTTGCGAACATCGGAGTTCGTTCGCATAATACGAATTGGATTATAATATTCAAACATCTTATGCAAAATTGGAGAAGAGGGAGGGGTCCAATTGAAATTTTTATAATAACTAAAATTATTTCTTTGACCTTAATTTACAACTTTTGTTTGAAAATTTTTTCAAATTGGCCCCTTTTTCCTCCGCTCCTCCAATTTTGAATAAGTATCAACGGAGTATTATGCAAAATTGGAGGAGAAGGAGAGGTCCAATTGAAAAAATTTTCAAACAAAAGTTGTAGCTTAAAGTTCTAAGAATAATTTTGGTCATTACAAAATTTTCGATTGGGCGCCTCCCTCCCGTTCAATTTCAAATACTAAGTATTCACATAGTAATCGTAGTATTGAAGTTGGTAAAATTTTATTTTAGAACAACGATCTGGTTTCAAGTAAAATACCTAGTAAACCAAAAAAACTAGATAACTTGTTTGAAAATTTTTTCAATTTTGATTTCGCATATTACTGTTACACGTAAGTGGGTAAATGCAAAATAATAGAGGCTAGAGATGAGGTCCAATTGAAAAAACATTTCAAACAAAAGTTGTAGAATAATATTCTGGATTTAATTTTGGTTATTATAAAAATTTAGATTTGGCCCTTTCTTCCCATCCAATTTTGAATATAAAGTAGGTATTTTTTGACTAGAAAAAAATCAATATAGTTTCAACAACTATCGTTACAAAATCGTTGAAATATCGAAGTCGATAAATTTCATATAATGTGTCGATAATATAGTTTTAAATATCGTCACAAAATCGTTGAAAAATCGAATTCGAGAAATTTCATATAATCTGTCGATAATACAGTTTTAAATATCTTCACAAAATCTTTAAAAAATCGAATTCGAGAAATTTCAGATTACGTGTCGATAATATAGTTTCAAATATCTGCACAAAATCGTTGAAAAATCGAATTCGAGAAATTTCAGATTACGTGTCGATAATATAGTTTCAAATATCTTCACAAAATCGTTAAAAAATCGAATTCGAGAAATTTCAGATTATTTGTCGATAATATAGTTTCAAATATCTGCACAAAATCGGTGGAAAATCGGATTCGATAAATTTAATATTCTTTGTCGATAGTATCGTTGACGAATATCGTCCTAAAATCGTAATACTATCGAATTCGATAGTTTTTAGATTTTTTGCCTATAAAATCGTACAGCTAAATCTGTATCATATCGTGAGAACATCTTTAGATTTTTAAACGATTTTTTATCGATACGTTTCAACTTTCGATATTATCGATCGAGTGTGCTGCTCGGGTATTAGGAAAGTAGAAAATTCTTCTTTTTTTGATCCTATTTCCTTTCAAAAATCGCTTTTGCTCATCCATTAAGTAAGTATAGGTACTTACATACTAATGGGTCATTCCATACCAATTCGGCCAATTTTTTCGGTTGGGTCTTCTGATTTCGTTCAAAATTTTTTTTATAAGTTCTCCTAATCTCAAAAGTGGGAGAACAGCCATTTTTTTCTCCTCAACCCCTTCGGGTTTTTTTTGGGGGGCTCTTTTGTTTTTCAACTTTGGCGATTTCTTGTTATGATACCCAACTTTGGTGAAGCATAAGTCAAGATCTATAATAGATAGCGAAAATCTGTAAACGGGGGTTTGAAGAGCATTGAAAGGCGATTCAGAATCACTATTAAAAGTTGCAAAAATCAAAAGTTGAGCTTTTTTGAGAAAAGCTCAAATTTCAAAAGTTTACCAAATTTGGGAGCTATAATTAAAAAATTTCAAAAAATTCCTGTGAGCGGATATTTTCATATTGCATTAACTGAAATGATTTTCGTCGTGGGATCTTAAGACCCCTGGGAGGCATGGCGCCCCAAAATTTTGACTCAAATTCAAATTTAAAAAAAAAATGAGTGACATATCGTTTGTTACGTTTTTGATAGCGCTGAATTCGAATATCACCTTTATTTTTTCATAGGACCCATACCAAGCTCTCTACAGCCCCCCAAATTTGGGGAAAAATTGACCCAAATGAAAAAAATCGTATAACATATCATTTCTTATGTTTTCGATAGTGCTGAGTTCGAATTTCAACTTTATTTTTTGATAAAACCCCCTCAAGCCCCCTCACGGCCCCTCAAATTTTGAAAAATGTGGGATAGGGAGATGGTGGGGTGCGGCATTTCGTTTGTTATGTTTTCGAGGGTGCTGAATTCGAATATTCACTTACTTTTGTGATTGGGTTCTCCCGAAGCCCTTCCCAGCTCTCCGGACTTGAAATAGTACGAATTACAAGTGTCCGGAGGGCTGGGAAGGGCTTCAGAAGACCCCAATCACAAAAGTAAGTGAATATTCGAATTCAGCACCCTCGAAAACATAACAAACGACATCCCATGCATGCGAATGTATAGATGAAGTCGACACAATGCGACATCATGCCTCGCGTCAGCGTGTCTGTAGCTGTTTCTAATTATTGTTATACTAATGGCCAAAGATCGGTAGCAGGTGCAATGCAGTTTCTTTTTCATACCTACATATGTACAGGAGCGTGTTACAGGTTTGATGGTTTGCCTATGCGATCATTGAAGGCGGATTGTAGGTGAAAGTATTGCGTTTTTTAAATCGCTATTTTCAACACTCGGAGTGGGGGGGGGGGGGGGGTCATGAAATGGCAAACGTACATAAATTTTCTTAAATAAAAAAACTACCTTTTTTAAAAATGAGATTGCCCCTAAAAAATTCTTCAAAACAACAAAAATTCTAATTCTTCAAAATTACAAAATAGGTAACAAATTATTTTTTTTTTCAAATTACGAAATTACAAAATTTGGAGTCAAGAGGGTTTTTCTATACCTATAAGTGAGTAAGATTTCTGTTCAAAAACAATTCTTCAAAACACCACAAATTACAAAAAAAAAAAAAAAAAAATATGAGATTTTTGAAAAACTGAAATAAATGAATTTTATGAAAGAAGAGTTTTTCTGATTCATTTTTCAAGAAAATATTAGAAATCCCGAATTTTTGAAAATATATTTTTTTTAAATTACGATTTTCGGAGAAACTTTTCTTCTTTAGTTTCTTTATTTCTCTAAATTCCAATTTTTAATTTTTTTTTAAATCGCTGATTTTTTTAATATAATTATGAACGTGGTGTAGATTTTTTGAAATAACAGATAGATTTTTTAACAAACAAAATTTTTCAAAATTGTAAATTTTTTGAAAATGTGCGTTTTTTTTTGAATTCTTGTTTTTCAATTTTTTTTTTTTTTAATTGCGAATTTTTTCATTTTTCCAAATTGAAGCGTGGAAATGCAAAGTATGATAAGCGCCGAAAATTAAATTTTACAGGGGAGCTTTGAACTCGTGTCGCGGGTAGAAGAGGGGAAAAGTAGGGGTTTCTCATGTACCATGTGATGAAGAAGGGACATTTCTCTACACATTGGTTCAAAGAAATCTCGAAATGAACGATTTGTCTCCGAGTGAGAGCGATTCTTCGTTACCCATTTTTTCAACAAAAAAATGGCGCTTATCATACTTTGCATTTCCACCCTTCAATTGATGATTTTGAAATTGTGAATTTTTAAAGAATTAATTGTAAATTTTTTCAAAATTGTAGGAACTTTTTTTTGTACCTACGAATTTTCAAAATTGGTCATTTTTTAGATAACAATTTTTTTAATTTTAAATTTTTTCAAAATAAAATATACTTAATAGGTAGGTAAGTACATATTTTTTAAAGTATGAAATAAGAAAATTAATCTTTCAAAATTGGCAATTTTCCTAAAATGTTTTTTTTTTTAAATTGCAAAATTTTTTAATCAGGAACTTGAATTTATGAATTTTTTGAAAATTTTGATTTAAAAAAAAATGAAAATGTCATATTATATCTAGCTCTAAAAGATTTTTTGATTCTAAAAAAAAAAAATTTTTAAAAATTAAAAATTGAAAATTCTTTGGCGTGAGTGTATAAAAAATCTTCAAGTAGTTGGTTTCTTTTATGGTCACACAACAATGTCATGTATAATATTTGTTTTTTTGGACTTTTTGTATTTTCATATTTTTGGAAATTTAAAAAATCATTTTAAGAATTTTTGAGTAGGTATATGTCCTCAAATTTCAAAATGAGAAATTACTCCAGCTCATTTTTTTAAATTTCATTTTCTTACTTAGCTGATGGTATATTGTTGTGAGAATTTTTTCATTCAGTCCACCAGGTTTGTTTCACATCAGGTGCCAAAGGGTTATACACACGTTAAAGGAAGCTCGTGCATGCATTTAGCGCTATACGTTCACCCATTCACTGTACAGTCCTACCATGGTCTTACACATACATTATAATGACTCATCGGCATAAACATTCAATCGTATAAGAATAAGTTTTTGGCAAAACGGTGCGAAAAAGCTTTAGAGCGCCGACAAAGTGTGAGGAGAGGGGGATGACAAGGCGCTATACCCTTCCGTTTAAACGACCGTAAATTTAAAGAGTTGTTTTGGATCGTTTTATTAAACAAACAAAATGGTAAATGAAGGTTCATGGTTACATAGCCCGTATGAGTCGTCAAAATATGAATTAAGTAATATCGAACAGAAAATTTCTCCCAGAGAGAGTATTTTCCATTTTTGTTTCTTTCCCTTAATTACCTACACTGCGCGATCGCGACGGAGAAATTCGCATATGCCAAATTATTATTAAAGATGCTACATGAGGCATTGAGGCGTGATTTTGTCACATATTTCGGATGCTTCTGCGATGTCGTGGTCGTATGTGTATTCTCGTACTATGATGAATTGTGTAGATATATTTGCGAAAATACCTTTTAAGGGGGTTACGTACTCGTATTGTCTCTGGCTACGAGCTAAAATAAGTATAGATCAGTAACTATGGCTGTGTATTTATACTATCTTTAGGTGGGCTACGTACATATGAATTTTTCTTAACCGAGTTATATCGACAGTCGAATATTTATAGCGAGAATTTTCCATCCTCGAACGTTCTCCTCGTAGAGTAAATTCTTTCGTTACATATTCGTATAAAAAAAACACCCCAATACATTCGAACCTTTCTCGAAGGAAAATTCCTACCAGGTTAAAAAATACGTACGTCATCGTCCTTCGTCTAACGAGAATTGTAATCATGGGAATACTGTATAAATATTTCCAAATTCAAGTCGTACTCGTAACGTTGGTAATACCTACGACATTACGAGAATTTTCTTTAAAGAAAATTTTCCCCAACATTACACGGAAATTAGCGATTATCGGCCACAGATCAATAGTATACAGGGTGTTCCGGATTGAGAGTAAAGCCTTCCAACCAGTAACTATGCAACTCATGTTGAGTCGATGTAGGTATGTTTGCATAACCTCCGGAGTGCAGGGGCTGAGTTATGCTCATCGAAAAAAATTTTTTTTTCGTTTACGTCGAGTGTTTTTAAACTTGCGCTTCTCGACAACTACAATAGTTAGAAAGTTGCGCTTTGCGGCATCGGATGACAAATTTTGTGTAGAATTTTTCCATGGGTCTGGTAATTTTTTTAGGGGGACAAGGAAGTCTATACCGAGCAAAATATTTGAAAAAACATGTGAAAAAGTGACAATTTTTCATGTTTTTCTGTGATAACTCAAAAAGTTTTCCTCTAACCAAGCTGTTATTATTAACTTTTCTAGATGAAAAAATTCTGCTCTTTTCATTGGCGCAATCCTCGCCCGTCTAGCTCACTCCAATCAAAAGTTATGAGCGAATAATTTGTTGAAAAAAGAATGAAAAAAATCACAAAAATTATATATATATTTTTTAAATTTTTCTGAAATATTTTTTTTTATGTATCAAAAGGTATGAGCAGTTTATTTTTGTAGAAAAACATGCGAAAAAAATTATTTGAGAAAAATAAATTGAAAAAAAATTTAATCATGATTTTTTTCAGACGTTTTTCAACAAATTATTCGCTCATAACTTTTGATTGGAGTGAGCTAGAGGGGCGAGGTTTGCGCCATTGAAAAGAGCAGAATTTTTTCATCTAGAAAAATTAATAATAACAGCTTGGTTAAAGGAAAACTTTTTGAGTTATCACAGAAAAACATGAAAAATTGTCACTTTTTCACATGTTTTTTCAAATATTTTGCTCGGTATAGACTTCCTTGTCCCCCTAAAAAAATTACCAGACCCAATGAAAAATTCTACACAAAATTTGCCATCCGATGCCGCAAAGCGCAACTTTCTAACTATTGTAGTTGTCGAGAAGCGCAAGGTTAAAAACACTCGACGTAAACGAAAAAAAAAAATTTTTCGATGAGCATAACTCAGCCCTTGCAGTTCGGAGGTTAGGCAAACATACCTACATCGACTCAACATGAGTTGCATAGTTACTGGTTGGAAGACTTTATTCTCAATCCGGAACACCCTGTATAAATAAAGCTACGTACTCGTAAAATATGTAAGAAACACCAAAACGACAAAATCGTATACTATTGAAATGGCCACTCGACATGCAAAAAAGCACTCGAGAAATTCCCCAGTCGAAATTTTCTCTTCGTTAGAATTTCCATTTGAATTCGAAATCTGTGCCGAAGAAGGCGCTACGAACAAGACCAATTACTTAATTAATAATTACGACGAAAAAATTGCTTTCATCGAACATCTTAATCTAATAATCACCTCGTACGAAGAATGGAATTTCAGACAGAAAGCAAATTTATAAACTACTAAATTCGAGTTGACAGTCGTACCAGGAAGTGAACTGTTAAAATGCTATCTAACAATACTTAGGTTCGGTAGGAGTAGAACAAGATACACTGGGTCAATGACCGAGCCAACAAATTTCTCCGTGAAATATTTCTCGCCGAAAATTTCGTATAGTAGATTTATGGGCCCCGAGGTCGTCTGCAGTTACATTTTCGTAGTTTTTTTTTCATCTTCGCTTCTTCGCATTGCGTTATTTTTTCTTCATCTTCCAGATATACGAAACGAAACGGTGTTAAAAATTTGTATTTAAATTGTTTACGAAATGTCTTTATTTTTATTAGGGTCATTTTTCTTATGCATTAGTGCGTAATAAATATCGTTTTATAGGAATGCCAAGCGGCGTGTTTTAATAATTAGCCATTTTTAAGAGGTGCCAATAAAATAAATTATATCAATGCACGTTTAAGACCGGATTAAATGTGCCACTCCTCCTATTTTTATACGCAAAATTTTTTAAGAGTCCCCAAATTTCTCCGGAGAAGCAAAGTTTTTAAAATGTGGTTTGAGCCAGATTTTTAAGAAATCAGTAGATCAACATTTTTTTTTTCAATTCAAGTTTGAACAAGTTGAAAATAATTTTAAAAATTCGTTCATACTTAAGATTTTTTTAAAAAATTGTTTCAACTAAATAGGGAAAAATCAAAGTTGAACAATTCACTAAAAAAATTATTTTGATTTAAAAAAATTGCGATTTCAAATACAAAATGTTTAAAAAAAAAAAAATAAAAAAATTCAAGTGAGAAATTATTTTGGATTAAAACCTTTTAAAATTTTTTGACTCTTAAAAATGAAAATTAACTTTTAAGGGAAGCGTTTTTAGAAAAAAATAAATTTTTTTTTTTTGATTTATAAAAAATATTTCTTAAATTTTTGAAAAAAATCACGATGTTTGAATTTTAAAAAAATTTGTACCTACCTATACCCGTGTAGCAATTGTCGACATCGACATTTATGTCGACAAAATTCAGACACATTTTTTTCTCGGTTAACGATGAATTAAAAATGATATTTAAGATTTAAAGTAATGTTCTATGTTAAACATAACTGTTCAATCAAAATTTTTGAATTTTTCTCAGTATTTTCCTATAATTTAGAAAACGTTGTTTTTCTACATAGACAAGTCGATGTAAAAATCGATACTCGATAAACGCATCGACATTTATGTCGACAATTTCTGCCAATTAAATTTACAAATTTTATATCTAAAAAGAACTAAAAACAATTAATAGAAACATTTTATGCTCAGGAATAAATAATTTTTGAAAATATCACAAAATTTTCTTATTTTTTAAAGTTTTGAATAATACAACCAGGGCCGGATTTAGGAAAAAAATGCCCCAGGACCATATAATTACTGAAGGCCCTCTTGCCTCTTGTAATTTTCAATTTTTAAGTGATCTGCCGGTAGCCCCTTTTCAGTGAAGGGCCTCTTTTGATGATGGGCCCCAGGGCCATGGCCCCGCTGGCCCCCTAAATCTGGGCCTGAATACAACCACTTGTCGAGTTATTGTCGACATAATTGTCGATGGTCGAATAATGCATCGACTTGACTGTCGACAGTGTCGACCAGAGGAATTTTAAGTCGAGATAGTGTCGATGTGATTGTCGAGGGTCGAATAATGCATCGACTTAACTGTCGACAGTGTTGACCAGAGGAATTTTAAGTCGAGTTAATGTCGATCTAATTGTCGAGGGTCGAATAATGCATCGACTTGACTGTCGACGTTTTGAGGGTGCTTGTGATACTCGCAGATAAAGTGTGTTGTGAATTAGTACATAAGGTCTAAGAATCATCTCTATGTTAGTTGGACACTCGCATGTGTCCAGCTACAAAGGTGGCCTCAATGCCGCATATTTGACAAAAAATGTCGAAATGTTGGCTTGAACATTATTTTTGGTGTAATTTTAACATATACTTATATTGAATATTTGAACTTAGCATATTTTTCAAAATCGCATCATTGCAAATGTCGATGTGGATGTCGATATAAATGTCGACACATCGAAATCGGTCACTTTTCGATCATACATGTCGACATTTATATCGAAATTAGCATCGACGTTGCTACACGGGTAGTTATGCTTTTTTAATTTTTTGAGAAAAATCAAATTTTAAAAAATTATTTCTTTTTTTTTTCCAGAATATTATACGTCTTATAGGTATTGTGAGAAAAATATTTTTGAATTATTTTTTCAATACTTCTTTCGACGTCAAGTCCCTTTTTCCTAAGCGCCTTCACATATAAGAACGAATTTCTTCTGAAAATAGCTAACACGTGTAAACGAATTCCCTGTAAAAAAAATGTTCGAAAAATTATTCGGCTAGTAGAGAAAAATTCCTTTGAAAAAATCTCTCGAAAAACCACTTAAAAACTGATAATCTCTCTCTCAAAAAAATCTTTTGAAAAAAAATTTTCTTGGATATTTGGCATTACGGATGACGTATTCGAAAAGATAATGCAAAACAGGCCATTCTCTTCCCTTCTGACTACTTATAAAATCTTCTCAATCTCAATAAAAACTTAAATACTCGAGTCAAACGATTCATCCTTTTTAATTCCGGTTTTATTTGTTTATTTTTGGCCGAATTACAAATTTAGAATGCGGCATAAATGTCAAATAAAAACGCCGAGTTTTACCTTTGAATTATTAGTTCGTGGCGAATATAAACAAACTTCTCTTTAGTAAATTTTTTATTAAAGCATTGTTTATTTTAATATGCGGTTAATGTTCACCTAGTTTTCTCCAACGTATAGATATAAAATATTATGCAATAATCAGGGCGTAAACGGTTCCATTATGCTATTAAAATTTTAACGTAATTATTTCTCGTGCTGATTACCATAGAAAAAAGACTGCTAAAAATGTTACAACGTACGAATTTGTTGTAATTTAGAATTAACTGAATAAAGTCGTCAGAATCAGATGTTCGGGGGTGTCGCCAAGAATATGATATAAGGTGTTGGATAATCTATCACCGCGAACAATGCGCTATAGTGCCAAGTGCATCTTATGGATGGTTTTTAAAGGATTTAGCTGGGTAAGATAAGTGAATCAGCTCCTTTCACAGATTTTGAAACAAACTAGTGGAAGTTGGTCCTTATGGTCTAAAACCCCGTGACCAAATTTTTAGGCCGCTACCTCACGCCACCCCCCCCCCCCCCCCCCTAGGGCGAAAAATGTGATTTTTCGATTATAATTTTTGATTTTGACAGTTTTCAATCGAATTTTTTCAAACTCGAGTAAATGGTAGATATCATGAAGGGTCATTCATGGAAATTTTTTCAATTTTTTTTGAACGTATCTTCTCAGTGAAATGCGTATTTTAAGTTTTCTAACGGTCATTTCGACAAGTTCCTTCAAAGATGCAAAAATGGAAACATAGGTATATTTTATACATCAAGTCTGGATGTACAACATTTATTTTTTCAGAATTTTTTGAAATGGTGGAAAACTTTCAAAAATGCAAAAAATCAAAATCTGGCACCTATTTTCGCGCCTAAAACGGTCAATTTAGTCTAAAAAAAAATTTCATGTAATATACCATAAAATACACCGAAATACACCATCAACCTAAATTTGAATAAAATTCGTTGATTTTTTCTATTTTTTCCAATTTTTTTCTTAAATTAACTGAATGACGCCATTTTGGGAACCCCCAATGTCCCAGGCCACGAGGCGTCTGGAGGTCCTAAAATTCATGTTTTGACATGTTTCAACTTGATATTTGTCATGTATGGCAATTTTAGCGAAATCGAGAAAATTTGATTTTTTTGTCAAAGATTTCTAAAAGTACACATTTTTGACTTATACTCAGATATCTACCCAGTAATAGGCAAATTTTCTCTATTTCGCTAAAATTGCCATCTATGAAAAATATCGAGTTGAAACATGTCCAGACATAAATTTTACGCCCTCCAGACACCTCGTGGGAGATTGCGGGTTCCCAAAATGACGTTATTCGGTTAATTTAAGAAAACATTGGCAAAAGTATAAAAAATCAACGAATTTCATCCAAATTTGGGTTGATGGTGTATTTTGGTATATTTCATGGTATACAAGAAAAAAAAAATTAGACCAAAAATTACCGTTTAAGGCGCGAAAAATGGTGACAGATTTCGTTTTTCGTTCATTTTTGAGGGCTTTCCACCATATTAAAAAATTGTGAAACAAAAAATGTTGTACATCTAGACTAGGTTCATAACATATATTTTCTCCATATTTGCACCTCTCAAAAAACTTGTCAAAATGGCCGTTAGAAAACTTGAAAAGCGCATTTCACTAAGAACATACGTTCAAAAATTTTTGAAAATTTTTCCATAAATGACCCTTGATAATACCTACCATCTACTCGAGTTTAAAAAAATCGGTTGAAAACTGTTGAAATTAAAAATTTTAATCGTAAAATCACATTTTTGGTTCTATGGTCCTAGTAGTGGGTGGGAGTGATGTAGTGACCTAAAAATTTTGTCACGGGGGTTTTAGATCATACGAGTAAGAACCAACTTTTGGAACTTTTACTAGATTGTTTCAAAATCCATGAGGGGGCCCCTGATTCACCTGTTTTCGATTTTCAAAATGTAATAACGCGGAAAAGTTGCGTCTTGGGCATGGCCGGCGTTAGCCCAGTTGCTATCGTACTCGAGCACCACGTGAGAAATCCCGAACTGCGCAAAAAATTTGAATTCAATGTGTAAAAAATTTCACTCAATAAAAAAAGTTATTATTTTTTTGAGATTTGGGACCCTTTTTAAATTTTTTAGAATGAAAGTTTTTTACATTTTTTTTAGAACGATTTTTTTTATTCAATTTTTTAGAAGGAAAATTTTTACTATTTTTCAGAATGAAAATTTTTCTCAATTTTTTAGAATGAAATAAGATTTTTCAATTTTTCAGGATGAAAAAATTCTAATTTTTTGGAATACCTAATATTTTTCAAGTTCCTAATTTTTTTTTTAATAAATAATTTCTCATTAAAAAACTAATTTTTCCATATGTTTTTGCCCCAAATATCAAAATGAAAGATCCGTATACCTAACCTCCGATAATCCAAAAGAAATCCTAACAGATAACCCCATTAAAATTCAAAATTTATTATCCTTTCTCTCCAAAACTGGTTTACGATCCCTTCTATAAAATTACAATCCCTTCTTCCCTTATATAATTTGCGATCCCTTCTATAACTAAACCTCCTTCACGATACGCCTCTAGCCTTAGTTGCTGTATATAGCGTTTATAAAAAAAATAATAATAAAAAAAAATATCATTTTTTTGGAATAAAAAAATGATTTCTCAAATTTTTCTAGAAAATTTGAAACATTAATAATAAGGTCGGTCGTATGGCAAAATTGAAGAGAAATCGGGTAATAAAAAATAACCCGATTTTTGGGCATGGGATAATCGAGTTTCAATTTTATGTACGATATGAAGTCTTTTTTTTTGTGAAAAAATTTACATTTTTAATCCCCCCGCCCCCACAATGTGAGCACCATTTGAGAAAATAATGATTCGTCGGCTATGGTCTTAAGGTTCTCATAAAAAAAATCAAATCGAATAATATCTTGCGATGGCGCAAGAGCCCTCAAATTTATAAAAATTTGCAAAAAATCAAAATTTGAAAAAAATTCCAAAATGTTACAGAATGGGGTTTATGCCTTTGATTGGTAAGTGTTATCATCGTTATTAATATTATTGAAAAAAAAATCCAGAATTCATCAGATCATCGCATTTATGAGACATTAAAAATGTAAAATTTTACGTTTAAAAAAAAAATGAAAAAAAAAATAGATTAAAAATTGGGAAAAAAAAGTTTGTAATTAAAATGGGTTTAACATACACAGTTTTGCCCAAAAAGACAATTTACAGTGATTTTTCATATTTTTCATACCCTTAAGAATTTTTCAAAAACTACGAAAAATTGAAAAATTTTTGGAAAATGATGGGTCCTGAAAATGAAGGTAAACATAAAAAATCGTCGTAAATTGTCTTTTTGGGCAAAACTGTGTATGTTAAAGTCATTTTAATTACAATTTTTTTTTTCAATTTTTAATCTATATATTTTTTTTAATTTAAAAAAAAAAGTAAAATATGACATTTTTTTAATGTCTCATAAATACGATGATCTGATAAATTCTGGATTTTTTTTCCAAAAATAATAATAACGATGATTATACTTTTGCCAACCAAAGGCATAAAACCCATTCTGTAACATTTTGGAATTTTTTTCAAATTTTTAAAAATTTGAGGGCTCTTGCTTGATCGGAAGATATTATTCGATTTGATTTTTTTTTCATGTATCCCCAAGACGCAACTTTTTCTCGGTATTACATTTCGAAAATCGAAAATTTTTAATTTTTGTTCCACCCTATTAGCCAATATGTATAAAATGTAGGTACCTAGTACGTAATCCTTCTCAGCTTGGCAGGAATTTGTTTCGGGGTATATGAGCATCTGTAGAGATAAATGCATAGTACAATGTAATGTTGAACATTTGAAAACCAGGTCAACGATGCTAATTCGCGGAATAATTACCATCGAGTGGGGGAAAATACGAATTACACGAAATATAAAGACAATTAGACTGACGTGTAAAGGGTGGAATTAGGAAAATTAAATTAATTCGAATGCGCAAATATGAACATTGTACCGGAAATCGTTGCGTGTTTTAAATGAAACCATAAGCACGGTTGGCTTGCAGTATTTTGAGTACATTCGCGAATTAGGGTACCTACTTGTTCATCAACGAGGGAATTAAATAAGAAATGGATTAAAATGTAGTATAGTGCAGAGGGTTACACGCAAGTGTGGCGAAAAATTCGCCAAGAAATATTTACGATGGCGGGCGATTAAAAAAAACGCTCATTTGTACGGTTAAACGAATAAAAATCGCGTAGACTGATCCGAAGCGAGCAGCGTTTTAGCTAACGCGTAGTTTCTTGCCAATCTAGATTTCTTAAATGAATATGTCTGTCCTCTATTCGAGTAAGTTTTCTTGGACAGGGTTCAAAAAACGCCGCTGTTAACGGCTACCGTAGACATTAGCAGAAAAATGATCGGTATGCGTATTTCGACTTCTTTTTGTTGCCATTCTATAGACAAACTCGGCCTTTAAACTCAAACTCAAATCACTACGATTAAGCGAACACAACCCGGGTATCCTGCCAAACAGGATGTCCTGGGTTACACTTTTTAATTACCGCCAGCAGGGTGAGAGTGAGAGACACCACTCTTCGGCTCCAGCTACGTACACTCGACTCAAAGTACCCACGATCGTATTAAAACGCCATGTTGACATTTCACAAACGATCCCATTCATACGCGATATGAAATTTTTAAACGTTTCTCAATTGCTTTATTTTATACCTCGATGCTTTCTTCCCCCCTCTCTTCTCCAATGTCGTAATTATAAGTTGGTAATTGATGTTTAATGATTTTTAGACTCGGTTCAAAACGCGTACAAGTGGCCTGTTTGACCTGATTAGAAATCCTGAGCTGGGCTGCACATCGTTTTGTAAATGAACGAGCCAACCGTATGGTAACCTTCTTTCATCACGAGGCATAAAAATTTATAAGAAAAATTTTCATTCAGTAAAGGTAAACTTTGAATGAACAACACCAAAGGGTCAAAGTAAGATACGCGAAAAAACTTAATCAATCGCAATAATAAAACTGAATGAAAATATAAACCAATCTCTCAGTTTCTCGTATTCCTCCCTACCCAGTATCTCCAAAACCAGAAAAATCAAAACAAGAGGAAAGTGCACAAAATTTGGATACGATCCAGATAAAAATTCAACAAGTAGCCTCTACTACAAATACAAAACAATCTCGTAACACTGCCTCCTAGTATGATTCACTGGGTGTCTCATGAACCTCGACATGCTTCAGGTTTTGAAGGCGGAATAACCGGGGTGGGGGGTGGAAACAAAAATTCTATAAACATTAACATCGGCAACAAGAGGGGGTGCAGGGCCCCAATTTTCCCCTGGGGCCCAATCAAGATATTTTTATTTATGTATTACTTTTTCTGAGAAAAAAAAATTCTCCAAAAAAATAATCTTTCTACTACAAAAATTGAGACCGAAACTTGTTACCTATTAGGTATTTTATTTTTCTCTAAAAGTGAAAGATTTCTCTACCAGGGGAAAAAACAGAGACAGAAACAGAAACGAATTTTTTCGCATACAAATTCGGGCATTTTTACTCCAAGACGATTTTTAAAATGAAAAATTGTGAATTTTTTTTCTCCAAAAAAATTGTGAATTTTTTTTCTCCAAAAAAATTACCGGATTTTTTTACTCCAAAAAACTAAAAGATCATTTTTAAAAAAAAAATAAAGGATTTTTTCTATAAAAATGAATAATTAAAAAAATTGCAGTTCCCCCCCCCCCCCAAAAAAAAAGATTTTTCTTTATTTTTTTAATGGTAGACAAGAAATAATTGTTTTTTCTGAAGTTTTTTCATTACTTACAACAAGTTGAAAAATTTAGGAATTTTTTCTCCAAAAAAATTGGTAGATTTTTTTAAATAAAATTTTTTCTACAAAAATAGAATAAAAAAACAGATTTCTTTCTGAGTAAAAATCGAGAAATTTTATGAGTGTACTTCAAAAAATTTTGAGATTTTTTCGTAAGATTGAAAGCTTTTTTCTTCAAAGAAATAAGAGAAGTTTATTCAATTTAAAAGCTAAAAATTTTTTTACTCTAGTAAAATTTAGTCATTTTCCCCAAATAAGTGAGAGATTCTTCCTCCAATAAAATTGAGAATTTTTTTTACCCCTCCCTCAAAAAACAACTAAAAGATCCTTTTTCAAAAAAAAAAAAAAAAAAAAAAAAGGAAAAAGAAGATTGCCTTTTACAACACAAACAAAAATTCTACATAAGCCCCCAAAAAATAAAAGCCTTTTTTTCAAAGAAAATCGGGAACTAAAAGTTGAGAGATTAGAAAATGAATTTTTTACTCCAAAAAATTTATAAATCAAAAATTGAAATTTTTGAAAAATGTGACTTTTTTATAGCAATATTGTAGAATTGAAAAACGTGGGCTGTGAAAATTTTTTAACGGTTTCACGAAAAAATTGAATGACTCTTATCAAAGGAAGTTCCAAACTGAATAAAAAAGGGTCTGCAAAATTAATTAAGGACTCCTCAAAAAATCAACCCCTCAAAAAAATTAGGATCCGTACTGCTTCACACAAATTTTCAAATAGCCATAGAAGAATTTCAATGATACCAATAGGTACTAAGGAAAAATTAACTATTTTGTTTCCTATTCAAAATTGATTTTTAGATTTAAAATTTTGACTTTTCGAAAAAACATATTTTGAATATGAAACAAATTTCTTGAATTTTTTTGAAAAACAGTCTTGCATTTTTATATAATTATAATTTTTTTTTTGAGAAAAATGTTTTTCAAATTTCTACAGAAAGAAATTTCTGATTTTTTTGGGTTGAAAATACCTAATGCTCAATTAACTACCTATCTAAAATTTTCTAGAATTAACGTAAAACAAACTTTATTTTTCGAAGTAAAAGAATAATGTGTGGAAAACTTTAAGTTTTTTAATTAAAAAAAAAAAAAAAAAAAAAAAAAATTGAAAAAATTTTTTCTGAAAAAACCCTAATTTTTTGGAATAAGAAAATTTCTCATTAGTTTTAGGAGAACCATTTTTTTAGGGGAAAAAAGAGTAGATTTTCTTATAATAATAAAATATAATGCTGAGAAGCACCGGGTTGTGATAACTTTTTTGAAGTCTTTATAAATGAGAAGCAGTTGTAATAAATAATGAGCAAAACAGTAAACAGTTATTTATGTACTTTATTGGAAGGCTGTTTTATTTTTTGGATTTGTTGACTTTTTTTGGGATGAAATCTCAGTACAATTAATCTCAATTTTTCAGGGGAAAAATCTCTCAATTTCTTTGGGGGAAAATCCTAATTTTTTTCTTTTCTTTTTTTGTTTTTTGTTTTGAAAAAAAAAACTATCTCAATTTTTTGGGATAAACTTTGTTTTGATGTTTTAAATATTAGAATAAATTATTTTTTTGAAAAAGAGAAATCATTCTCGCATTCAACCTTTGAAAATTTTCAATTAAAACAGATAACACCCTTTCAAAAAAAAAAATTGTAGATACAAGTAAATTTTTCAACAAATTTCTGAAATACATTTTTAAAAATATTTTAATACAATTACTGAAAAAAATTCTGAATAGTTTCAAAACAATTTGCTCTTTATTAAACAAAATTTGTAAAAAATATTTTCGAGAAAAATTCATTTTTTTTAAATTCACAATTTATGAAGAAATTAGGGTGTAACTAACTGGGTAATTATTTTGCCTAAGACAGAGGCGTGGTCTTACTTTTTTTTTAGGGGTTTCCCAATTATCATAATTGATGGTGGGTACTCTGAAAAAGGGGATCGCTCGATTGCGTCCCAAATGTGTGTACGTGACGAAAAGAGTAGTCGGATTGCGTCCCAAAAAATGCGTACGTGAATCAGGTGATAGTCTGATTGCGTCCCCACCGAAAATGTGTACGTGCAAAATATGAATAGTCCAATTGCGGCCCGTTAAAAAAAATTTAAGTTTAAAAACAATTTGTGGAAAATAAACTTTCTACGAATTTTGTTGAACACAATTTTTTTTGAAATTATTTTAAAACTCTTTTCATAAGTAGGTATATTAATTTTTCATGTGATTTTTTTGAATTTGAAATTTTGACTTTTTCGGACTACTTAGGTATTTGGAACATTTTTTTTTTCAATGATAACTTTTCTTCTTTTGTGGCTTCAATTTTTAATGTAAAACATCTTTTAGAATTTTTTTTGAATTTTGACTCATTAACACGATTTTTTAAAATTATTTTATTCACAATAATTATAAATACCACATTTAAAAAAAATCGAATTCTTCGGTCATTGCCTTCAAATTTTTCTTTTGAAATTACTTTTTTAGAATTTTATGAGGGCGGGCGACGGAAGTATGAATGAATTTCGAGCTTTTTATTTAAAAAATTTCTTGAAAGTAATTTTTTCCAAAAATATTTTCTCACAAGACCATGACTTCCCCACTTAAGTTTAACTAAACAATATTTTTGGGGTACGAACCAGTTCGCCTCCACATGAACTGGGACGCAATCGGACTAGTCCATTTTGCACGTATGCATTTCTTTGGGACGCAATCGAACTAGTCCCTTCCGCACGTATACGCACAGTCAACCCACCTCATGGGACGCAATCGAACGACCCCCTGAAAAAAATTGTGTTCAGTCCAGATTTTAAAAAAAAACACACACAGACAAAAAAAAGCATAATTTTAGTGAAATTATGAAAAATTGTACCTATTCGATCTAAATTGATAGGTACTTTACATATAAAAGTTTCGAAACCAAAAAGCACTAGCTCGACGTGCTGGTTACTTATACTTTTACTTTGATGAATCAGCATTACGACAAAAATAAGCACCCCCGCCGCTACCGTATTACTCTGTCTCACCAATTCGCATATGCTATCTAGATCAAGTTTAAATAGCTGTATTTAAAAATGGCATCTCTACGATTTCGATTGTTTGATGCAACCGCAACGTATAAAAAGTTGAATGGAAAATCTTGAAAATGTCGGAAACGGATGATTTGTTACCGCTTCTCGTGTTTACATTGAACTCCATCTTTAATGACGCAGACAAAGCAATACTTATTTACTTTGAGTCGTTCAACACAAACATGGCTATATTTTCCATATTATCTTTTTAATTACAAACTTCTTTGGAAAACATTTAACGCTTTTTACTTTGGAATCATTTCAAAAATATGGGGTATACTTACGTGAATCATGTCGATATCTTTAACATCAAATACATGAGTAAGAAGGTATAAGTAGTTAAGTATAGGTACCTACCTATTCATTTTTTAGAGCTCAGACATCATTTTTTATCATTTTTTTTCTCCATTAAATTCTATGTAAATCAGATGTAGTATCTACGTTGGTACTAGGTACCTATTTTTTTTCTTCTAAATATTACAACGTCTTTTTGCGAAAGGAAACGACAACTTTTTACAACTCCTTCAACCCTATCACAAATCCGTAGATACATCACAAAGGAACATAGAATTTCCTTTATACCTATAAAAGAAAATTCCTCAAGCAGACGGTATAATTTTATGTAAAAAGAAATTTTTACAAATCCGATTCAAATAGCAATTTTTTTAATATATTTTGTTAGCCAATTAAAACATATTACACAATACTTCGCATTCATTTTTGTAAAATCCTCGATAGCAAAAATACGTTCATATAAATGTACAATCCTTGAAGTCTGGGTGCTTTGTGGAAAAAAATATGTTCTTCAAAATTCGACCTATTCAAGGGCCTTTTCAAAGTTAAGAATTATTTATTTCTTGTACCTACCTATTTACCTAAATCTTACTATATTATGTAGAATCACACGAAACCGCCATATTTCAAATCTGGTAGAAAAATTATCCGGCTATTCGCCGAGAATGTCTAAACAAATATAAATGCAACGTGACTGTAGTTTACGACAGAAATCGTAAAAGTTGCATACACGTTTTTCAAATTATTCCAATCAACTCGCGGTTGTAAACAAAAATAAATTAGTGTATTTCGACACTATAGCGTATTTTCTAAAATATGATAAATGCGCGACTGAAACGTGCACTATACAGTCATTGTATTTGTAATATCGGTGACGTGATATTTTTTTGAGGAAAAATCACGATGACTTGATCGATGCGAGAGAATTGCATAATTATTAAATTCAACGAATCGAGGCAATAGATGGGTGATTGCATGGGGAATTAGGAAGTATATACACAAAAAAAATGATTATGAAACGATTTTACTCTGGGTTGAATAAAAAAATTACAAAGTTGATTTTGTTGATTTAGTGAACTTGAAATATTCTTCTTTATCTAATTATGCAAACCTCTCGATTTAAAAAAAAAAAGTTATCAAAAAATTATCGATGATTTAAATTAATTTTTCAACATTTTTCGTGTACCTACCTAAATAAAATTTTTATACCTACTTGGATTTTATTTTCACTTGTTTCTGATTTACCTACCTACTTTAAATTTTTTCAATTCTATTTTTATTTAAGTTTTCAATTCAAATTTTATTTAATTTTCAATTTCTTTTTATTCAGTTTTCAGTCGTTTTCGATTTTATTAAGTTTTTTTTATTTCGTCAGTTTTTATTAGGTATGTTTAGTTTCTAATTTTATATTTTCTTCCGATTGGTAATTTCTTGAATTTTTAGTTATTTTCAATATTTTTTTGGTCAACTCTGGTTCGATTTGATTTTTTTAAAACTTCAATTCTTTATTATTGCATTTTTAATTTTTTTTTTTTTGGTATTTCAATTTTTATTTTAAGTAGGTATTTATTAATTTAATTTTTATACATTTCCAAGTGCTAATTCACTTTCAGTTTTTCAAATTTTCGCATTTTACCAATTTTTTTTCAACATATGGATATTTGAACAAGTAGGTATGCTTTTGTTCTAAATATTAGGAAATAGTATTGTGAGGGGGGGGGGGGGTGTCAGAAAAAATTGTAGGTATCGCAAAAACAAAAAAATATCTATTAAGTAATCAGGTTTTTCCATGAAGTGGAGAAATTATTATTTTTCTAAGAAAATTGAGAGATGTTTTTCTTTAGAAAATCTTGAATCTGAGAAATATTTTTACTCTAAAAAAATTTAGAATTTTTCTTCAAAAAAATCATTTTCCAAAAATTGACATTATTAGTAGGTACTCAAAAGTTTATGATTATTTACTCATAAATTGATACATACTTAATATGAAAAAATTATAATTATTGTAATTTTTTCAAACTTGACATTTTTTCTCAATAACTGATAATTTTCCAAGAATTGACAATTACTCGAAATTGGTTACTTATTTCGCAGAAATTGATGATTATTTATTGCTTACTTCTTCAAAAATTTATGATTTGAAAAAAATAACAATTTCTTCAAATTAACAAAATTGAGAATTTCTCAGAACTTGAAAATCAATCATTCTCAAAAATTAATAATTTTCAAAAAATTGATGATTATCTACACAATAAGACGTGTTATTATATACTTATTGCTGAAAAATTGATAATTTCTCAAAAATTTATGATTTTTCAATTGATTTTAGGTACCTTACATTGTGAAAAATAATTGATAGTTTCTCAGAAATTGATTTCTACTCAAAAATTGATAGGGCAATATGCCCAAAATAGGTACATAATTTTTTCAAGTTGGTAATTACTTCCTCAAAAATTTACGATTTCTCAAAAATGAAGGCCTAGATTTCTTGAAAATTGACAATTGCTAAAATATTGACGATTTGCTCGAAAATCAAATTTTATTTAAACATTAATCATTTTCAAAAATTTCATAATTCTTCAAGAATAAATTTTATCCAAAAATTGATGATTATAGGTACTTACTTCCTTATTAAAAAATTAATAAAGGTTATTAAGGTCTAATTTCTAGAAGGGAGGAGCTTCTCAATTGTCGGTCATTTTTGGGGAAGTAATTTTCTGAAAATGTGAAATGTAGTGAAAAGTACTTCCTTAGTGATGTTTGAATAAGAATTCCTGTAGACCATGAGAACCTTTCCCCCTCAATTTTCAATAATTGCATACTTAATTGATTTTTTTTTTTTTTGATTTCATCGAATTTCGATTTTCAGCTTAAATTTTTTCCAATTTTTCATTCTATTCCTCCATTTCTATTTAATTCAATTTTTTACCTTTCCATTTTTTTTTCAAAGAATTTCTTTAGGAGCGTTCTTTTAAAAACTTATTTTGCAAAAAGGTATTTTTAGAATCAAAAAAATATATTTTTATCAGCATTTTTTTCTAAAAAAATTTTCTTTACATTTTTTTATACATCTAAAACAATTTTTTCTGAGTTACCTATTATTATTTTATGATAGGTAAGTATTTTTTTGACACAAAGTCTTTCCTGTCAAATGCCCATTTCTTTTCCTCGTGGATTTTTTTCCGAAAACTTTGTTAAGCAAATTTTTAATTTTTTTTTTAAATTGGAACTGGCAATTTTTTCAGACAAAAAACACTTCCTGAAATATGTAGGTAGGTATCTATTATTTTTTATTTAGCAGGTAGGTATTTATTTATTTTTGACTAAAATAAATTTTGAAATATTTTTTTTGTTGGGGGAGGGGTCCAGCGTGACGTGAAATAGCATTCACTACAAATTTTATTTTTAAACTAAAAATTTGAATAAAAAAGCCAAAAGGGAGAAAAATTATAAAATGACAAAAAGGTAAAAAAAATATCATAAAATTATCCACCATTTCCGAGTCTCGCAGAAGTCAAAAACCTCGAACAAAATTAGAAATTTTTCTCTTTAAAAGCAATTCGATAGTTGACAATGTATCGTAAGTCGGCAGGGTACAAGCTGGAGCTTCTATTTTGTCTCCATGGAGGCAAAAGTTCCATACAATTAATAATTCAACGAATTACAAGTCGAATAAATGAAAATGATCGAGGCATATAATATCGAAGTTGAACGACTCTCAATTCACCGGATACATAAAAAAATTAATATTCATAAATATCATGAGTAACAGTAGGTATATGGTCAATTTTTTTCCAATGCCTCCTGAGGTACTCTAAACTCTATCCACTATACAGTTATGAGTTCAAAGATCAAAAAAACTCTTTGGTCTGATGAAATTCATAGAAAAAAAATTATAATTTATTCGTATAATGTATTATAAAGGCTTCATTGGTAAAATAGCCACCATGTAGCCTGCCACCAAAAAAAGGGCATACATCCTGACACATCAATAATAAGTATAACCTCATTCAACCCCTTACAGATTTCATTAAATTTTATACACACGAAGAGTATAATTGGAAAAAAGATGAATAGTCTCGCGCACGAGATATAAAATCTTTTCTTGCTATGAGGTTAAAGCACTGTGGATGTGGTAAAAAAAAAATGCCCACGTAGGATACGATTTCAAATACTCTCAATTTTGAACCAAAATACTATATAACTACACAATTGTTTCCCCTATATCATTTTTTTCTCCTATTAATAATCGGTCTGAATTTTTTCTTCGTCTTACATAGTTTATTGTTCGCTCGCTCTTATTGAAACCATGGCACATACGATCAAAAAATATTTATAAGGTGCACGCGTGAGTGGGAATTCTTATCTAGAATGTTCGTCACAATGAATCTTCTCATAGCTTGCATGGTGTAAGTGACCTAAGTTGAAAATACAGCATTATGCGGTTTTCTCGTAATATTATTTCTCTAGCATAAGACTCCTTTTTAACTTTTCAAATAGTACCCGAGCAGCACACTCGACAAATTATCGAAATAAAAAATCGACAGAATATCGAATTCGATAAAGTGCCGCGTTAGTTCCGCATAAATCGTGAAATTATCTTTCGATATATAGATAGATTATCGACGAATTATAGTTAGCAAAAATTTCGAGATTATAGTAAGATATTTTATCGATAATCTATCTATAATATCGAAAGATAATTTCACGATTTAGGCGGAACTTTTGCGACACTTTATCGAATTCGATATTCTGTCGATTTTTTATCGATTTTTTATTCCGATTTTTCGTCTTTTACTAGCATCTTTCTATAATTAAAAATCATTAATTAGCATAATTAATACATTAAACTATGCCTAAACACATTATTCATGTTATGGTAAGAGGATCATTTCAGAAAAAGAGAAAAAAAATTATAAAAAATCTGCCACCCGTGGGGCTTGAACCTTCTACCTCCTGCATGTTAATCTTCTTCCTTAACCACTATGCCATACCTTATCGTTGAGGAATTTGCAATAAAACGCTTATAATAGGCAGTTTAGTACTTCCAGACGTGTTGGACTTGGAAAAATTTTCACCAATTTGGAAATAATTTCAAATATCGTCACAAAATCGTTGAAAAATCGTTCGACAAATTTCAGATTATTTGTCGATAATGTAGTTTCAAATATCGCCACAAAATCGTTGAAAAATCGAATTCGAGGAATTTCATATCACGTGTCGATAATATAGTTTCAAATACCGTCATAAAATCGTTGAAAAATCGAATTCGAGAAATTTCAGATTACGTGTCGATAATAAAGTTTTAAATATCTTCACAAAATCGTTAAAAAATCGAATTCGAGAAATTTCAGATTATTTGTCGATAATATAGTTTCAAATATCGTCACAAAATCGTTAAAAAATCGAAATCGAGAAATTTCATATTACGTGTCGATAATATAGTTTCAAATATCTTTACAAAATCGGTAAAAAATCGGATTCGATAAATTTAATATAATCTGTCGATAATATAGTTTCAAATGTCGTCAAAAAATCGGTAAAATATCGAAGTCGAGAAATTTCATATAATCTGTCGATAATATAGTTTTAAATATCTTTACAAAATCGTTAAAAAATCGAATTCGATAAATTTAATATTCTTTGTCGATAATGTAGTTTCAAATATCTGCACAAAATCGGTGGAAAATCGGAATCGATAAATTTAATATTCTTTGTCGATAGTATCGTTGACGAATATCGTCATAAAATCTTAATAATATCGAATTCGATAGTTTTTAGATTTTTTGCCTATGAAGTTGTACCGATAAATCTTTATAATATCGTGAGAACATCTATAGATTTTCAAACGATTTTTTATCGATACGTTACATCTTCCGATATTATCGATCGAGTGTGCCGCTCGGGTAAAATTGTTAAGATAAAAAAAAAGAAGAACTCATTATTTGGTGGCTTCTTTTTCATATTACAAATTATTATACGTCTACAGACGATTATCGCATACGACGTTCGTCATTCTTGTGTAGGATGTTGAGAATTTATCATAGAAAAATTTTCTTTCGGTAAATTGACAATATTTGAGTATATTATCGAGATGTAAGGTAGGTAATTGAGTAGGTACCTATTGTAACTATTTTAAAGACTATACCAGTAAAAGGAAATTGGTAAATCAAAGGTCAATGAAATATCATTCGACAAAAGAATATTATAAAACATCGCGAATACCTACGCGAATAAAAGAGACACGAGTGAACTTCTGAGCAGTTTTTTCTCTTTCGCGATATTTTTCCAGGCATTAAAGTAGATTTCGAAAAATAATACAGCTTTGTATCAAGTTTAAATTATCGTTTAGTTACGAGAAAATATTTACTTAGGCAGTGAAATTGCATAATAATTACGAGTATATCGAGTTGAAATTGCGTTGCGTTGGTTGGGTTTTTTTCTTCCTGTAATTTATAATTTGACAGATGATTCATACAGGGCCGTATTGTCGAGAGCTCGAGACGTAAATATATCTTCGACTGGGTGAAATCACATTGCAATTTTCCGTTTATCGTAGATGAAAATAATTTTAGGGAGTTATTATTTACCAAAGACGTGTAAATATGATGAATATGTCCTAAAATAAAAATATCTTTACGCCATGGCCGGCAAATGAATTAATTCCTCGGTGTTTTTGTATCAATATAAATATATCAATCAATGGCTTGGAGTGCTGGTTTTGTATGTATACAAGGTGGATCGTTTGAAAAATCGAGGCTTCTGTTTTCAAGTGGACAAATTATCGCGAGTTATAGAAAATAATTATATATACGTACCTTATAGAGTGGCTCTTATTTTGGAAATTTTGGAAATGTTTTCGGAACTGGGCGCCAATTGGAGACACATAGGTATGGAGAAAATAATTCCCTATTTTTCATTTTTCCGCTAACTGCATTTTGAGCCATGGCCGGGATCTCTAATTTGAAAAAAAAAACAACTTGAAAAATATAAATAGCCCTACTTTAAGGTTTTGCGAAAAATTCGAAGAAATTCGATGTTTTCAAAATGAATATTTTTGTGTTTTGTAAAATGTTTGAATTTTTGAAAATTTTTGGTACATTTGAAATATTTTTAAAAAATAGGTAATTCTCTCAATAATCCGAAGTCTCCAAATACTTTTTTTTGCAAAATATTATGTAGGTAAGTATTTAGTAATTTTATGATTTAAAAAAATTGAGAAAATTTAATGATTTGAAAATGCCATACCGTTGCAAAACATTTGCCATGACATGACATGTGACAATTGATATACGTACTTTGTTGGCTGGAGTAAAATTTTTTGCAAAATATTCAACCGGATTTTAAAATGAATAATTTTTGCAAAATATTTGAACCGCACAATCTTGGCAAAAAATTAGACAAAACTCGAATCTAAAATGGAATTGCAAAAATTCGAATATGTAGGTTAGGTATGAGAAAATTTTAATACCTATTTCAAAATGAACGACTTTTTGCAAAATTGTATCCTTTCCAAAAAATTTACTTAAATTCAACATTTCACTCAAAGATTTCTTTTGCAAAATGTTAACTACCTACTTGCAGGCGAAAATTTTTTGCAAAATATTTGAATCGCAACCTGCTTCCGAAAATATTAACTACGAATCAGCACTGAGGGTGCAGGTAGAAATTTTTTGCACAATGTACATTTTCAACCTTAATTCTGCAGAAAAAAGAGGAAATTTGATGAACAATTTTTGCAAAATATTTGAAGGTAACTTTTGCAAAAAATTCGATGAAACTCAACACTGATTAAATTAACACATTTTTGCGGAAATTTGCAATTTCAATTTTGTCAAAAAATTGAGGAAATTTGATGATGTAAAAATGAATGATTGATAGTTAATTGTAAAATTGTGAAATTTGAAAAAAAAATTACTAAAACTAAAACTCAGCAAAAACTTCATTCCCATAAGATGAAAATTTTTTGAAAAATATTTGAAATTTTAATCTAAAACTAATAAAAAATAATTTTTGTGGCATTTTTTTTTAAAATTTTGGAGTGAGTTTAATTTTCATTATTTGGAAGTGTAAAAGAAATTAATTTTTTGTAAAAAAAAATTCTTGTAAAATAATTTTTTATTTTTTTGTAATAAAATTTTTGATTTTTTTGAAGTGAGAAAAAATTTATAGGTAGGTACCTATAATATTTTTCTTTTTTTGGAGTAGGTAAAAAAAACTAATGTTTGAGAACTAAAAAGATTTAATTTTTTTTTCAAAGAAATACCTAACCTACCTACTTAAATTTTCATTTTTTTGAAATAAGTTTTATCAATTTTTTCAACATTTTTTTAAAAATAAAAAAATATTTTTTTCAAATTTTTCTACAAAAAAAAATTATCCGAATTTTTTTGGAGTACCATTGTTTGCATGTGAAAAAATTTTCAATTAATTTTTGAAGAGTGGATCCCTGCAGTACTGTAGATACTTGATATTCGAAATTGGAGGGGTGGGAGGGGTCCAATCGAAATTTTTGTCCTAACAAAAACTATTTCTAAGACTTCAAGCTGCAACTCTTTTTTGAAATTTTTTCAATTGGACCCCTACCTTCACCAGTTTTAAATAATTCAAGTATCTAAGACATATTATCGAAATTGGGGAAGGGGGACGGGTCCAATAGAAATTTTTGTAATAAACAAAATTATTTCTACGACCTCAATCTACAACTTTTGTTTGAAAAATTTTTCAATTGGATCCCTCCCTTAATTTTGAAGAAGTATCTTCCTGATGTTATGTGAAATTGGAGGAGAGAGAGGGATCAACTAAAATTTTTATAATAACCAAAATTATTTTCAAAATCTTAATCTACAATTTTTATTTGAGAATTTCTTCAATTGGCCCCTTCCTCCCTCCCTCCCTCCTTTAAATTTTGATTAGTATCTTAGGAGTGTTTTGCAAAATCGGTGGTGAGAAATTCAAGCAAAAGTTTTAGCTTGAAGTACTAGAAATACTTTTGATGGATAATTGAGAAATTGAATAATCGAGGTTCCACTTACCTTTACAAAATATTTTTAAAAAGAACAATTTTTGGAAATGTTCAATTGCAGCATTTTCAAAACTTCAAAACTTCGGATAAAAACACAACTTTGATGGAATAAAACATTTTTGAAAAAATTGAGAAAATTTGATGACTTCCAAAAATAATGATTTTTGCAAAATTTTAATCTTGATCAAAAATTTACTGAAACTCTATGTTGCATTCTTACAAAAATTCAAATCCTGTAAGATGGATTTTTTTTTAGAAATTATTTCAATTGAAACATTAAGAAAAAATCACTTAAGTATAGGAACATTGATGGAATACAAAATTTTTGCAAAATATTTTCAATGTGTGATTTTAAAACAAACAACCTAACAACCTATGAAAAATATTTGTATGGTAACCTTGGCAAAAAATTACACAAAAATTCAATTCTGATAGAATAGAACATTGTTGCGAAAATTCACAATTTAGATTTTTCAAAAAAATTGAGGAAATTGAATGATTTCAAAATGGATGATTTTCAAATTTGTAACTTTTGAAAAAAAATTAACTCATCATTTCACTGTGGCGAAAATTTCTCAAAATTAAAAATAATTTCCAAAATATTCGCCGATTCTGTTACCTATATATATATATATATATTTAAATTTCCGCAAATTTCTGCGTTCAAAACGTATAAATTTAACGAGTCACCCTGTATAAGTAAGTAAGTACGTAGCTTAAAAAAACATCTCGAATACCTTTTGTTCATCTCTTCCTTATTCTTTCAACAGAAGAAGTATTGTAAAAAAAAATAAACATACCTAAAACAACACGTACTAGATGTTGTACAAATGTACACGCTCGAGTAATTTCCTAATGCGCTAATTAGTCTAGCCAATTTTAAAATATAAATTGACAATTTTCAACTCAACGTGTAATAAATTATCGCACTGGTTATTAATCGCTCAAATATACTCGAGCGTTTTTTCTTCGCTATTACGAGTATAGACGAATGGCAACAGATAAAGAGAGACATAGCGCGCCACTTCGCGCCTCTGTTCGCGTCGCGTCGTTGAAACGAAAATTTCATTTTCTATAATTTACTTCCCGACCTTAACACGAAGTTAACTCGTATGTTTACACATCGCGAAAACAAATTTAACAAAGATAAAGGACAGCTATTCGTAAAATTATAAGATAACGGCGCCATCTGTCTTCCGCCTCAAGGATAAAAGCTCGGAATTAATAATTATTTAGCAAATATGAAAATTTTTTGGTTCGATGCACCGTCAGCGTCGTCACCTCAGCAATCGGACGAATTATGAATCAGCTTCTCCGTGTAACGCGTATCAATTCGAGTTAATTAAATTGATTTCCAAATTAGACGCGATTTATTTTTAAATTTTTCTAATTATTTCGCATACCTACGTGTTTTTCGTATTCCTACGTACGCGTACGCGACGAATAATATTTATCAAATTCGAGGAATATCTTTACCATATAAATTTTATAATTAGAAAGTGACAAAAGAATGCAAATAGTTTTATTAGATATTTTAATGAGAAAATTTTTTCGGGGGTGTTGCATTTATAAATGCGCGGATTGAAATTGTTGCCGCAAGACATTCGCTTTAGAATGCTCGTTAAATTGTAGTAATTTTTACGATACAGAGAATATTTTCTGATGACAAAATAAGACATATAGAGTGACCAAATTTCCATATGTTATGCGTTATTTTCGTAACACGAAAATTTTTACGACTCGAAGAAATTCACGCAGTAACAAAAAAAAAGCTCGACTGGTTAATCATCCGCGCACTAAATACGGCGTACGCATTTTATTTTTAATGTCAGCTGATTACTTCGAGCGGGGAAAAAATAGGTCATTTTGAATCAAACCATTCAATTTTATTTTTATCATCTTTTTAACTCATCTATACGAAACCCTAGAAAGTACCTAAAGTTTTCTATAAAGTAAAAATTAAGAAAGACGATTATACAAAGTATATAGTGACGCAGGTAAAGCATGGTCAAGGAGGTGACCCCGGTGGGAGGATGACGCTTGAAGGGATTCTTATCCCAATTAAAAGTGAAATTTAGGCATTCATTCATAAATTCGCAACCCCCTTCTCTCATCTTTCTGCGTCTCTTATCAACGCGATGTAAACATGACCACAATAAACAAGACGCCAAATTTTTTTTCCTATGAAATTAGACTATGGTCGAATACGCCTCCTCTCGATCGACGAGTTATATTCGGTCGGTTACACACTTCCGTTTGTATATTTGCGAATTTGAATTCGTGTGAAAATTTTCAGGAAATAAAAATAATTTTTTGCTTCGACAAGATTGAGAGATTTTTTCTCTCCAAAAAATTAAGGAGTTTTCTTATTATTTTCAAAAAATAAAAAAAAAAAAATATACAAAAAAATTGGGAGATTTTTTTCTTATAATTACGAATAAAGATTTCATTCATTCATTTCTCGATATTTCTTTTTATTGAGATGACAAAAAATAAAGGTTTCTCCTCAAAATAAAAATTGAGAAAAGTAAGGTATAGGTACCTCTTACATCATGGAAAACACTAATAATGAAAATTTTTTCAACAGAAAGTCAGAAGTTTTTTGAAGCAGACTCTAAGAAAATGTTAACACCCCCCCCCCCCCCCCAACAAAAAAAAAATTAGGAAAAAATTTAGATTCTTTTCCATAAAATATGAGACTTTTTCTTCATAAAGTTGAGAAAATTTTAACTGAATTAAGTATTATTTCCTACAAAAATTTAAAAAATTGTTTGCGCTTCAAAAAAATAAAAAATTTATTCTTAAAAAAATAAGTGGGTTTTTTCCATAGACCTTTTACTTTTATATATGGACCGCTCGTGTAAATCAGCGGTTTTGAAGCACAAGTAAAGTAGTGTGAGTGTGTATTTACAATATCATTTTTCGACCATTACGTTGTGTGCGTTACCAATACAACGACTTATTATGTGTAAAATACACACACACGTTTGTTTGCGCATGAGCAGAAGCGTTTTATCAAAATAGAACGTCGTGCTTCAAAATCGGGCTGATTTTAACATTGGACGATCGGTCCATATATAAAAGTAAAATGTCTATGGTTTTTTCTTCAAAAGAAGAAGATTTTTTCTTCGACAAGGCCAAAAAAATTTTCCCAAAGAATTTTTTAAATTTTTTCTAAAAAAAAAAATTGTTGTTAATTTCTAAAAAAATAAACGATTTTAATTTGATCAAAAATCAGAAATTTTGTCACTGACGAAAGTATAAAATTTTTTTCCTCCAAAAAATTGAAACTTTTTTTTTAGCTAATAAATATTTTTATATTTTTTTCAACTTCAAAAAATTTAGGATTTTTTTCGCTGATTTCAAAAAATTGAGTTTATTACAAGAAAATTCAGAAATTTCTTTCTCAAAATAAATTGAATAATTTATTTTCTTAAATTTTCATTCCAAAAACTCATATTACCTACTTACGTCTTCAATCATTATACTTACCTTCTTCAAAAATTTTTGTGCTTCAAAAAATTGAAAAACTGTATTTTTCAAAAAATATACCTATCTAAGGCCCGTATTTTAAAAATTTGCTTAAGCAAACATTGTCCTTAAGGCGAGGCGATTTCACACGTATCGTGTCAATTTACATCGAGCAGCCATTTATTTGTATGGATAAAATAAACAAAACCACTTGGTATGTGTGAGAACGCTTCGCCTTAAGTATAAGGAAATTTTTAAAATACGGGCCTAAGTATTTATTGAAATTATTTTTCATCCAAGAAAAATGAAACATTTTCTTCAGCGAAATTTAAGAGATGATGTTTTTCTCAAAAAAACTTGGAGATTTTTTCAAAAATTTGAAAAAAATTTCACTAAAAAAATAAATTATGTAAATCAACTATTTTCAAAAAAGAAGTGTTTGATTTTTTAAAAGGTTTTCTGAAGTAAGTAGGAAAGTACTAAATAGGTATAGATAAGTAAAAATCACAATCAAATTTAAAAAAAAATTATTCTCAAATTCAAAACAATTTATTTTTTTGAGAAAAGCCTCTTTTTTATGTAGAAAGAAAGCTCTCATTTTTTAAAGAAAAAAGTTTAATTATCACCCACAAATGTTTTGAAAAAAGGATTCTTAATTCCATTTCTTTGGAGAAAAAAAATCATCTATTTTTTTGAGGAAATAAATGTAAGTAGGTACCCAGATAATGTTCAATTTTTAAAAAATAAATTTCTGGGGAAGAAAATTTCTGAAGCAAAAGTATATTTTCTCAAATTTTTTGAGAAAAAAAAATCTTCAATTTTTTGAAAAAAATATAAACGAAATTACTCATTTTTAGCGAAGAACATATACCTATTTGAGAAAAAATCTTGTTATTTCAACTTTTTAAGAAAAAGAACAACATTTTTTTTTAATCTTTCAATTTTCTTGGAATGAAAAATAGATGCGCAATCGTGCTTTTCTGCTGCCACCCACTTTATAGTTTATATGTAGCTTACTTTATGGCCTGAATGTTCTATATTCACATTTTCTGACTTTTCTAGGATATGTTGTGTAGCCATCACTGAGAGAAATCCATTTTTATGAGATAGTACTAAGCACTGTCTAAATAGTAATAAATACTGTCGAGATGGTAAAAATCACTATCTAATAGTAAAAAATACTATCCAGATAGTCCAAAGGCATCCTACCGGTGAGCTCGTTTTATTCACTGTACAAATAGTAATATTCACTATTTAATAAAGTGAATTATACTACAGGAATGGTGAAAAATACTAGAAGATAGTTATTAATGCTACATGGATAGTGAATAATACGATTTTACCGGTAGGATGCCTTTGGACTATCCCGGATAGTGTTTTATACTATCCATTTCTCTCCGTGCAGGGTCAACTGGGGGGAGGGGGAGAGGACCGATTCTCGCCTGGCTTGGATTTCTCGACAGAGATCGAAATACAACATATTTTGTCCCTAACGAAAATTTCGATGACTAAAAAAAGATGCCTGAAAAAATTTCCTTATCGGGCACAAAATTTCTGTTGGCGAACCTGCATGTTCATTTAGCTTTTGAAATAAATTGTAACAATAAGTACATACCTAATAATTTTTTCGACTATTTTTTCTTCAGACGACTGTTTCAGAATAACTTTTCTATCAACTTTTTTTTTACTGAAGATTTTTTTTTTCGAAAAAAGTTTTTTTTGGCAATTAAAACGACGTGCGTGGTCTAGACTGGTGTTTTAGTGATGGCCTATACAGTTCGAATGATCATTCATTTTTTTTTTTAGAATTTTTTCTTTAGAGAATTTTTTGGGATAATTTTTTCATCAACTTTTTTCTTTCATTAGGTACCTACTTAAGGATTTTTTGTTTTTTCTGAAAAAATTTTAAAGATTTTTATATAATTTTTTTTCACTCATGCAATAATAGTATAAACCAAAAATTTTCATTTTTTTTCAAAAACATTTCCACACTTCATTCAAAACAAAATTTTTTAATAGATTTTTTTAAAACTTGTAAAATAAGTTCTTTTCAAAATTTTCTTCAAAGTTAACGAGTAATTTCAAAAAAAATTTGAAAAAAATATTCCTCGAGTTTTTTTTTACTGAAAGAAATTTTTCCATAATTTTTTAAACTGCTGAAAAAAATGATAAAAAATGACTGCCATCTGGTAAAATTTTCTTCGATTACACCAAAACACTCGTGTAAAACTTTTGAAAATATCTACCTACATGTGTACCAAAAAACAACAATCGAAAAATAAAACGGCCCGAGATCGTATTCGATACACTTTAAAAAAAATCAAATTTCGGAATGCGGGGGAGGGAAACATGGAACCTTTAAAATTCTAGCACATTTCCTGTTAGTTACGAGGTAAAACGGCCACCTTTGCCAAACATAATTTCGATAATCGTCTCGGTACGCGTAATAGAGCGTGAAAAGGTTGCAGCAGTAGAATTATACCGATATATCGAATAATAATACAAATCAATTAACTCCTCTCTTTTCCCCCACATCGGGCAGACGGGTGGACCGATACCGGCACACGTACACACAGCGGTGCAAAAATTGCCAATTTTTGGCATGCGATACTCTTGAATGTGGTTGTTGGCTGCCGTAGGTGGTCTGCACGAGTACACGTGCTCGTGTCGCTGGTTAAACGCAGGCGCCAAACGTGTCCAATTACGTAATAATCGTACTACAATGCTGGTTAGGTACTCATCACAATTATTTCACTAGTTCATTTCATGTAGTTATACCGAGTTAGGTAAGTGGTTATATCATTGTGCTCTTGGGTTTTACGTAAAATTACGTGTTTACCTATTAATAAGATCGGTGCGTTGAAAAGTTAATATTTTTTCAATTCGTCGCCGGTGTTTTGTTCGTGGCGTTTTTTTGGAGTTTTTTCCTTCAATTGGTGAGTTTTTTTTTTTGTTTTTTTTTTCTAATTTGGATTTTATTTAATTTTAAATTTCTGCAATTTAATGTTAACTAGGTAGTAATATTATTCAAATATGCTTAGATTCCATCTCCTACTAAATTCAAAATTTTCAATTTGATATGGTGCATCTTTTAACTTTTTTTTTTTTTTTTTTTTTTTGGTGAAAAAATTGAGTTTCTTTACTCTTTAGATAATAAACATTTTTTAATGCAACTACAAATGATTTTCATGTGCATAGCACCTGAAGAATGCTTACAAATTTTTAATCAAATTTACTATTCAGTTCACGAGTGGATGTACTTTTTTTTGGTATCGTATCGAAAATTAATAAAATTACCAAGTCCAATATACTACATAGATACTCGATATTCAAAATTGAAGGAGAGGGAAGGATCTGTAATCACAGTTTTTGTAATAATCAAAATTATTTTTAAGACTTTAAGCTACAACTTTTGTTTGAAAATTTTTTCAATTAGACCCCTACCTCCGCCAGTTTTTAATAATGTAAGTATCTAAATCATATTATGCAAAATTAGAGAGGAGGGAAGGGTTTAATCGAAAATTTTAGAATAACAAAAATCATTTCTAGGACCTCAATCTACACCTTTTGTTTGAAAAATTTTTCAATTTGATCCCTCCCTCAATTTTGAAAAAGTATCTATCTGATGTTATGGGAAATCAGAGGTGAGGGAAGGATCCAATCGAAATTTTTATAATAACCAAAATTATTCCTAGGACTTCAAGCTACAACTTTTGTTGAAAAATTTTTTCAACTGGTCCCTTCCTCTCTCACTCCTTTTATTTTTAATTAGTATTTTCGGAGTATTATGCAAAATTGGTGGGGAGGAATGGGTCCAATTGAAAAAAATTTCAAACAAAAATTGTAGCTTGAAGCTCAAGGAATAACTTTGGTTATTACAAAAATTTCGATTGGACCTATCCCTCCCCTCCAATTTTGAATATCAAGTACCTATCTTTGGATTATTGGACTTGGTAAATTTTCGATGATTCGATGATGCCAAAAAAACAGTACTACAGCGATCCACTAATTTTATTTCCTCAATTTTAGTGCAAATGTCATTTTTCTTTTTTTTTCCTGTAAACTACCCTCTTTCAATTTCTAAATGCTTGAAAAAAAAAATCAGAAAAAACCACTTGAAAACATATAAAAGTATATAGGTTAATAGAACACCACTGGCTTATTTTGTTTTTGCATTTAAACCGAAGTCACCTAGTAATTAATATAAATTTTAATTAACGCATGAAAAATGACACTTATCGTAAAGGTCGTTTATATTTCATAGCCTCGTAAACCACTACACACAAAAAAATCTCACAATGATTCATATTTTCTCTTCGTAGTTAAATTTTTGTACTTACATAATACTCGCAAACGCATCGCGAATAGATGGGATAACGCGAAGTATTAGAAAAAAATTACCACATCAAAGGAAAACGGGACGTATTCTCTCGGCTAGAGAATTTCTCGCGTTCTTGCTTTACTAAAAATTTTTGCATAGTTCGAAATTACGAGCATAAAATGAAAAAAGTAAACAATGCGAAGATTATAGCGTTTGTTGTATTCTGTGACGAGTATAATCCTTCGACGAGGCGAAAGCTCGACTTGTTATTTAATCCGTGGATAATGTTCGAAATCAGCTACAGGTCAGGGTTGCATTTATAATTAGAGCAAGATGGAATTATTTACGATTTCTCAGCCGGGTTGGATCATTTTTCAACACGAGTTCGAGATTAGGTAACAAGGTAACGTCAAACGAGTGTAGGAAATTGTTGAGTTTAATCAAATTACCTAATTGTTACAAGTTGTAAATTGATCTTGAAAAAATTTTCGTGATAAGAAAAACTATCGCGAGTTTTTGCGTAGAATATCGATAATTTTATTAGAAAAATTTCTTAATTAATTATGAATAAAGGATTTCATAATTTGACGAAGCCATGCCAAGGAGGATCGAGGGGGTTCGGAGGTCCCATTTCTAGAGAGAGAGAAAAAAATAAAGTTTATGATGTGCACAATGTTTGATGAAAAATTTTGCAACAGATTTTTCAGATTTTTTTTTTTTTTTTTTTAATTTTTAGTTTAATTTTTTTCAAAAAGAAAAGTCTAAAAATAGTTGAAATTGATCTCCCGATTAATTCGTAATCTAAGACTTATTTATTAAAAAAAAAAAGATTTTAAGGCCCTTTTTTTCCAGGGTCCACTCCCTTTCCAAAAAATTTCTATTTCTGTACCTAAGGCCCAACCAAAAATTTTTTCAATCAAAAGTTGTACATTGAGGCTCCTGTAATGATTTTGGTTATTACAAAAATTTCGATTCTATTCCTCCATTCCTTCCAATTCTGCATACTTAATAGGTACCTACTTATGAAATTTACCAAATGATTTTCATATTAGATACCTACATTAATTTGACCTTTATTTTGGACTTTTGAATTTTTTTGTTTCATCCCAAAATTCATCCTATAACTGAATTTTTTGTGGCCTTTTATCACCCCTCTCCATTTTTTCCCAGAAAAATGGGAAAAAATCACTATTTTTAAGGCAGCATTACTACTTAAAATTCAGTGAGGGAAGAAATAAGACATTGGGAATAATTTGTTCTTTTTTTTTGTTTCAAAACGGAGGGTATATTCACACCACTTAAAATTCAGTTTGGGAAAAAATGGAAAATTGAAAAATATGGAATTATTTTCTAACGAAAAGCAACAATATTAAATGCTAGATGAAAAAAAATTGCTCATTTTTTTTGTTTTTGAATTGGGGACGCTCCAGGGTATTACAAATTACTTGAAATCGAGTAGGAGGCAAATAAAAAATTGGTAATAAATTCTCATGAAAATGAGCAATTTTGATGGATTGTAATTTGTAATTTATAGGTAGGCAAAAAGAGCTCAGATTTTGAAAATCGACCATTTTTTCACTAAAAAAAAAAAAAAAAAATCACCAGGGGCAACTTAAAATTCAGCAAGGGGGAAAACATTATTTTTTAATTTAAAAAAAAATTAACAACTTTGAAAGTGAGACAACAAAATTTGTAAATCCAAAAATATAAGGACCTAAAAAAAAAGTAAAAAAATGGCTACAATTTTTTTCTTTCGAAAATGAGTTGAATGAGGTCCCAGTGGTCATCACACAAAACTCTTGGCCCCCACCTTGTGTGCGACCTTCCCTAGTGGGTGAAACGTGTCCCCAATTTCTGTTTTTCGCGAATTACACGAGACGTTTGTGAGATGGCTTAAAATGGGTGATGTTGAAAAAAATTCTGCATAAAATTTCCTATCAAACGATACCACACATTGCACCCCACCTTTCAATACAAGCCCCACTAGAGGGCGTGGCAAATCAAGTATGCAATAATTTTTTTAAAAACACAGTTTTCCATGAATAATTCGGAAATTTTCACAAACAGAAAAAATTAATATAGAACAAAAAAATGTTTCCCATAAGATGCTCCATAGATGACATGACTTGAATTTAGCACCTCCCCTCTCTTCCTTGGGACCCCAAAAATGAAATGGTTCGGGGAAAAGTTTCAAACAAAAGTTGTTAATTTTTCAATTCTAAACAATTTTTCATTTGGATGATTATTTCTTCAGAAAACTTCACCTAAAGCAGTACCTAGTTGAATTTAAGAAAAAATTTTGAGATAATTTTTTCACAGAAAAAATTGATAAATTTCTTTTCAAGTTTTTTTTTTTTTAATTTTTGCAATAGGTAGAATTTTCTTTAAAAAGTACCTATTAATAAAAAAATTCTTGTCTGTTTCTTCGACCCCTCTCCCCCCCCTCCCTTAGAGAAAATTATTAACTACGCCACTGATTAGCAACTTTTAACCTTCCATCAGTTTCATCTTGTTTTTGATTTCACGTCTTTTGATCTCAGTTCTTTATTTCCTGACCTTTGAAACAATAATTTTGCAACACTCAAGTACAGTTCACCATACTTATAGAATCAACAATGTCAATTCCGCTCGGTAATTAATAAAAATTAAAAGTTCCTAAAATTAACATGCCAAACTGAACCAGAAAATATGTATGTACTTGAGACGCCCAAATCATAGTCAATGACCTCCCAAAACGCCAAAACTTATCAATCCCTCAAATAATCTAATAAACCTATCTCGAGATAATTATTAAAAATTAAAAATTCCTCAAATTAACTTTTCGAACTGAACTAGAAAATATGTATCTAGTATGTACTTGAGATGCCCAATTTATCGTCAAGGGTTTCCCAAAACTTGTCAATCCTCGAAATGAGCTAATAAGATTATCTCGAGATATTTAATCCACGTAATCAACGTATCCAGCCAGACATGAATTTTTTTTAAAACTATTTAGAATTCATTTATCGGTCATTTTACTTTAACCTATAGAGGGTTCAATTATCACGCTCGAGGGAATATGAAAAATTTCGAAATTCGATATACACAGGCAGAGCTACATGAATTCTACAGTGGTGTAAATTTTTTCTATAATAACTCGACTCCACGTTGGTATCTTTTTAGTGAAATTAACCTCATCAATCAAAATTTGGCAGGCGCGAAGTAAAACTGAAACAAAATCTAATCGAACAGGCTTAACCGCTGTTAACATTTTGTAATTCGCGTTCGCTTATGCGAATTTTATGAAAAATGGTAAATTTAACCTCACCTCAGCGATCTATGACCTCGTGCTGGTTAACTTTTGTTGAGATTTTACGACAAAACCATCGATACGTCTAACGACAAAATAATTTTTCACAGCCAACTTTTTCGAAATTTCAAAGTAACGAGTCACGATCGAGCCCGAAAAATGGCGGGAAAGGGGTGAAACCGCAAAACGTATAAATTGGCATAGGTGACGTGTACGTGTACGTATAAAAAATGATATTTAATTCGAACAAGTGTACACATTATTTATACGATAACAAACGTAGTATTTTCGAGCTACGGGAGCTCGACTCGGTGGCGCCGATATTTTGCATTTGGTAATTATAAATCTTGGCATAACATCTTAATTCGTCGTCTTCAATTTAATCACTTTTTCACACGTTCATTGTTGCACTTCTTATAAATTCAAAACGTCAAGTCAAGAAACTCGTAAAGAAGGTAGATTTGTTTTCACCGTGTTTCGTTGCGATGGCATTTGACATACGAGATAAATGACATCATACGTCATCAATCATCGCAAGTCTTCGGGTATACTTTGATCTCGGCAATTTTTTCAAGTACAAATTGTAAAAGCTTCGTAAAGGAGGTTCTCGAGATACGAAGTTCAACTGGCCATAAAAGAGTCATAATTCTTTTTTCATTACATTCGAAAGATATTTAGCTGCAAAGCAAGCACTGTGCACCGTCGATATGAGGTTTATTTTAATTTTTATGAATTGTCTTCGATGATCGGGCACGGGTCTGATTTTAACGCACGTTGCCAAACTGAGCCACGTTTGCAAAATCATTTTTATGTTCGACCGAAAATATTTATATTTTGGAATATTAGCTCAAAATTACATCATAATTTTTTTTACATTATTCTCACGACTATAGTGTCTAGTTTACTCAATTTGTTTACCTACATGGTGGTGGATCGTTGTTGTTGAAATTTTACCAAGTTCAATACTATACATACCTATAATATGCAGATATTTGATATTCAAAATTGGGGGGAAGGGAGGGGTACAATCGAAATTTTTGTAATAACCAAAATTATTTCCAATACTTCAAGCTACAACTTTTGTTTGAAAATTTTTTCAATTGAACCCCTACCTCTACCAATTTTTAATAATATTATAAGTATCTACGCCATATTATCAAAATTGAAGGAGAGGGAAGGGTCTAATCGAAAATTTTATGATGACAAAAACTATTTCTAAGATCTCAACCTACAACTTTTGTTTGAAAATTTTTTTAATTGGACCCCTCCCCAATTTTTAAAGAGTATTTACCTGATATTATGTGAAATCGGAGGAGAGGGAGGTATCCAATCGAAATTTTTATAATGACCAAAATTATTTTCAAGATCTTAATCTACAACTTTTATTCGAAAATTTTTTCAATTGGCCGCCCTCCCTCCCACCTCCAATTTTTAATTTGTATCTTCGAAGTGTTATGCCAAGTAGATAGGGACGGAGTGGTCCAATCGAAAAAATTTTCAAACAAAAGTTGTAGCTTAAAATCTCAAAAATAATTTTGGTCATTACCAAAATTTCGATTGGACCCCTCCCTCCCTCCCTCCCTCCCTTCCTTCCTTCCTTTCAATTTCGAATATCAAATATCTATATATTATATGTAGTAAATTGGACTTGGTAAAATTTCAACAAAAACGATCCGCCACGATGTAAACAAATTGAGTAAACTAGACACTAGTAAGTAAGTATTCTCGCGCTGTAAATTTGTAAAAAATTTTCAAACCCCCTTCCTCCGCTCTCCCATCTCTCAGAAAATAACTATGTCTCGAAATATAAACCTCCTATATTAAAATCATAGGTGAAAGTTCTCGTGAAAATTTACAAGGAAACATAGACACCCACTCGATACACGCGAAGCTCTAATAAATAATTAGCTCGACGAGCTGCAACATTTTAGCAATTAGAGGCGAGAATTAATCACTCGACTTATTCGACAGCCTCCAGTCGAGCACACGTTTCCGATCTGCGAGATATATTGCGTTCAATGTACCTCTATGTTTATACGACAAAACTATGGTAAACAAATTGTGGATCGTTTTGTTGACGCGGTCAGTGGCGTATTTACAATAGAAGTCAGGCGAGAAATGTTACATAACAATTATCCGGTCAGTTGGCCTTTGTGTAACCTTCTTTCCAAATGTTTGGTTGATAATATTATCCTTTGTCGAAAGTTTATTCAACAACGAAAGCACTCGGCAGGAGTTCTGTCAATATCCAAGTTCTTTTAACCTTTCGGTGTCACGTAAAAATTTCCAAGATTTTACGCGTGGCGAGCCTGTGTGTACGGATTTTAGATCGTAGACCGAGTTCTTTATGTATTGTGTCTGTCGCCTTAGCCTAAGAGTCGTAAATCACTTGTCTGATAAAAAAATTGAATTGAGAAAAAATTCCGTTGCTTATAAAATTGTTCATTACGAGTAGATCTAGGTACCTACATCGCATTGTGATAGTACTGTCATGTACTATACATTACATACCTCCTTCTTTTCCAATCGTCCACTTGGAAATATTACCAATATTTATGTTAAGAACGTGACATTTCCCTCAAATTAGAATTACAAACGTGTACTTTCAAATAAATTTATAACCGTAACGTATTAATCAAAAAACATTTTCAAATGAACAAATTGCGCTTCGTAAATGCGTTTTAATTAATAAAATGAACGATAGTTTAGTTTATTTTAAACTTGGCACAAAGAAAATGACAATTTTATAAACGATCCAAAAACTCAATTCATTTCATACCTAATTGAAGAAAAAAAAAAATTAATTTTTCAGCAGAAATTCGATGTCATAATATCATTTATTAGAATTAACTTTAAGATCATCATACTCTCTACATTTGACGATGCATTCTGCCACACCAAACCTCCCAAGAAAAAAAAATGTAGAATCATAGTGGGAGAATTTTCGGATCATAATACTCCTCAATATTTTACTTTCCTAAAATTTATTTTTATTTTTTATCGAGTGTTCAACTTTCTCAATTTTTCATTCACAAGAACATTCTTAAAATAGTTTAATTTATGATTTTTTTTTCTTTTTTTAAATACAAAAGTTGTGAATATTTTTCAAAGTTTTTGAATATTGAAAACAATCAAATTTTCACAATTTCCAAAATATTTTGCAACAGTTTAGATAATTTCAAAAAAAAATCCACAAGAAAAAATTGTGAAAATTTATTTTTTTATTCCATTTAGGTAAATTTTTGCAAAAATTTTTGCAATATTTAAATTGTGAAAATTTTATCATCAAAAAAATCGAATGTTCACAATTTTTTGTGAGTACAATAATTGTATTACCTATATTAAACATATTTTAAAAAACTTCAATTTTCACATTTTTTAAAATGCAAAAGTTGTAAATGATATATTTTTTGTTCATTTGAATTTTTGAAAAAAAATTTGCAGGACCAAAATGAGAAAATTGAAAAAAAAAGAATTTTTACATTTTTTTGCAAGTACTTACGTACAAACTACAATTTAAAAAATATTCAGAAAAAATTCAATTTCGGAAAGTTTTTTCAAAATGAAAAAATTGTGAATATTTTCAAAAGATTTTTTTTTGATTGTATTTAATTAAGTAGGTATATAAAAAAATTTTACAGCCCAAAAGTGTAAAATTTTTTCAAAAAAAATCGCATGTTCACAATTTTTGCGAGTACAATTTTATTATTATTTTAAAATGCAAAAAGTAAATTTCAATGATTTTCAAAATGCAAAAGTTGTGAATGTTTTCTAAAAATATTTTTTTGTTCTATTTAAATTTTTGCAAAAATTTCTGCAAAGCCAAAATATAAGAATTTAAAAAAAAACGGAGTTTCAGAATTTTTCGCAAGTACAAATTTCAAAAAAGATTTTTTCAAAATGCAAAAATTAGGAATATTTTCAAAAGAGTTTTTTGGTTCTATTTAATTTTTGCAAAAATTTTTGTCAGCCCAAAAGTGTAGAACGTTTACCAAAAAAAACTCGTAGGTATGATCATGATTTTTGCAAGTACAATAATAATTTTATTATTAAAAAATATTTTGCAAAAATTCATTTTTAACGTTTTTTTAAAATGCAAAAGTTGCAAATGTTTTTCAAAAATATTTTTTTGTTTTATTTAAATTTTTGCAAAAATTTTTGCAAGATTAAAATTTTTGAATATAAAAAAAACGGGGTTTTACAATTTTTGCAAGTAAGTACAATTTTTAAAACATTTTGCAAAAATTCAATTTCATTCAAAATGCACAAATTGCGAATATTTTTTAAATATTTTTTTGGGTCTATTTAAATTGTTTCAAAAATCTCTGTAAGGCTAAAATTGCGTGTGTATAAAAAAATTTATTTTCAAAATTTTTCACAAATAGGTACAATTTTTAAAATATTTTACGAAAATTCTCTTCTGGTCCTTTCTAAATTTCTGAAAAAACAACATTTACAAGACCTTAAATTGCGAATATTTCTGATTTTCAAGCAATTTTTAGAATTTTCTTAATACATTTTTTTTAAATGGTGAAAAATTTTTTCTTTTAATACGAATCTTTTGGAGTTGGACTGACTTTTCCAGCCCTTCTAAGTAGGCATGCTCATATTTTTCTATTAAAAAAGTTATTTTTGATTTCTTGGGGAAGTTTTTTTAATATCTTCAAAACTGTTTTCTGAAAATATTCTCCAAGAAAAATAATTTTAAAATTTTAAGTACTACGCTATGTGCAAAAATTTTGAAGAAAAAAATAGTTGAGGGCTCAGTCGCTTATATGTACTTGCCAAAAAACGAAATTTAATTTCAAATTAAGTGAGACTGAGCCCTCAACTATTTTTTTCTTCAAAATTTTTGCACATAGTGTAGTAGTTATATCGATGCATTCAACCCTGGGTGCAGAAAAGGGGATGAAGGAGGCGGAAAGGGAGGCGGTTTATTAAATTATATCATAACATTTTTTATCCACTGTTTCAAGAATTTATTTTTAAAATATTAGGAGGGTGGTTAAATTAATTTATAGATATCGGTACATTTTTTACCCGATGTTTCAAGAATTTATTTTTAAGAAATTTTAAGAAAGTAGGAGGGTGGTTAAATTAATTATGAAGTTATAGGTAACACAAGGGAGGCGGGTTATCAAATTATTTTCAATAGTATATCACAAACTTTTTTTTACCGAGTATTTACCGTATTTCTTTGTGGTACACTGTGTTGTTCAACAGTGGGATTTTTGCATCGATTTTTGTAATGCTGCTTGGAAAGAGTTCGATTATGTTTGGTACACTTTTGCTTTTAAACGTAGTTTTCATTGAGGTTGGTAGAGGTCGGGGACTAATTCTTTTTTGAAGAATTTTTTTGAAAAATACATTTTTATGAGAACTGATTGTTTTTTTTTGAAAAATTCCTCAGAGAAAAAATCTCGTTGAAAAATAAGTAAGATTATTATTTTTTTTAAATGGCGAGAAAATTGTTGAAGTAGGTAGGTATAAAAAATTTCTTGCATAAAATTCTTTTAAAAAATTCCTAAAAACACTTGAACATCCTTTTCCTTTTTTGAAAAAATTTTTAAAACAAAATAATTCCCATTAATAAAAAAAATTGTTTCTTCGAATTTTCTTTTGAAAAATTCAAGGAATTTTGATTTTCACCTACCCAAACTCATTTCTGGAACTGTCATAATTACCACTTTAGAACTTTCCAAACAAACCAGAATTGCATTTATTAGTATATCTGTGTAAAATAATTATGAATAATTAAATAACCTGAATACTCACACTTTTTAATTCGCAGGTAAAAATTAAATCAATAAATGAAGACGGAAGCGGAGAAAAACACGACAAATTTAACTCGTGTCAGAATCGCCGTTTTGGGCAAAGTGAATGTCGGCAAATCGGGTAAGTTTTCAATTACTTATTACCTACGTCATTCATTTTTGAGAAAATCTAAATAACTTTTTTCTAACAGCTTTGACCGTCCGATTTCTGACACGAAGATACATCGGAGAATATCGTTCAAATACTGGTAAGATATAATTATTAAAATTTTCTGGCAATTTTTTTTACATTTAGGTATTTCTTTAGAAAATTTAAATAAAAATAAACAAAAATAGAAATAAAATCGGATTAAACGTTGAAAAAAGGTCTAATCTTATTAACTCTTCAGTTCGTATTTTTTTTTTTTTTTTTTTTTTTCATTTGAAATTCCTCATAGTGAGCTTTTGTAAACAAATAAATTATTGGATATAACCTTTTACGATTGAAATTTTTTTGAAGCTTGCTGGGTTCTTATACTTATTTCATCGAGTTATATATACGTATTTTGAGAACAAACTATTTGGAATCGTTTGAAATTTTCTGTATAGATATGACGAGACGACAGTATTATCTAGTCAAGTAAAATCCCTTTTAATCGCTAAAACACCTACCTAAATTGATGCTAAATTTGGAAATACTTATATTTTAGTTTAGAGGTTTTTTATAGTTTTTTTTCCAAGCTCTATTTGGAATCTTTGAAATTTTCTAAATATGGCGAGACGACAGTATATTATCCAGTCAAGTAAAATCCCCTATGATATTGCGTGAAAAATTAAACGCTAAAACACCTACCTAAATTGATGCTAAATTTGGAAATACATTTCAATTTGGAGGTTTTTTATAGTTATAATTTTTTTTATCGCGATAAAATTTTATTCGTTGAATTCCAGTGTGAGGATATGACCCCTTGGAATGACCATTTCTCCCGATATTTGGATAGTAATCCAACAGCTGATCTATTCAATTAAAGATTAAAAGCCTCCAAAAGGACAATGTTTTAACACGGTTTAAACATCTTTTAAAATTTTCGTGCTCACGTTCCATGAAAATGGCTTGTCCGAGATTTATCCTAATAAGGTAACCTTTGAACAGGGTTCTCGATTTTCTACATGAAAGTTCAATAACATCGATAAACTTTCTATGTAACACGTGAAAATATGACCTTATAATTTTTGTTTTTTAATTACGTGTAGAAACATTTACAATGTAAATCTTGCCTCGATCGAGCGGATTAAAGTTGGTTGACTTTGTTTTTAGTTTTAGTTTTTTTTTTTTTCGCTCGTGCTATTTTACGCGTATTTCGATATTTTACGTAAGAGAGTGTGTACCAAAGTTATGCGAACATGGATTACACCTCTAATGTGTTTCGCGAATCGCGAGGTTTTTTAAAAATAAAAATTCAATAAAACTTTTCACTTTTGGTACCAGTGCGTGCCGTTAAATTTTTTTCACGTTCGAGAGTAAAATAGATAGGTATTAAAGGTATGATATCAAAATCGCGTATAAGCACGACTCCATCTATGGCGTTTGTTCAACTTGTCCGTACTTGAAGCCAGAAGTTCAAACACGAGTTATTCTTTAAACGATTAAATTCATTTTTAGTCTCGTAATTCTCGTTGTTTTCTAATAATAACGACTCGTATCGGGGACTTGCCCGCGGTTCTTTATCGTCTGCATTTTTTCTCAATCGAATTAATGGAATTTTTCCTGCCAGCACCAGAACCATACTAAGTACTTAGAAATAGCAGTACATTTGCATATAATTTTGATTTGATTGGCGAGCTCGTCTATTGTTTTTTTTAACACCCATTGTTGACGCGAGTCAGTTATTCTTTCGCTTAAAATTTAAAACCAACCCTTCGGGCGCGAATGCTTTCCTTTGTAGTTGAGAATATACGTACTAATTTCGGTAACTACATTGTATTAAAAACGACCGAGTGATTCGATTCGTAATAAAGCATCGTTCGCAGTCGTGAATAATGTGAATTTTGACGAAGGGTTCGCACCAAAGTCTACTTTACTCAATTTTTTGACATGGCGGATCGTTTTTGTTGAATTTTACCAAAGTCCACTGCTGCATAGATACTTGATATTCAAAATTAGAGGGAAGGGAGGGGTCCTATCGAAATTTTTGCAATAACCAAAATTATTTCTAGGACTTCAATCTACAACTTTTGTTTGAAGATTTTTTCAATCAGACCCCTCCCTCTCCCCCTATTTTGCAAAACACTCCAAAGATATAAATTGAAGATTGGAGGTTGGAGAGAGGGTGGACCCAATTGAAAATTTTTTCAGATAAAAGTTTTAGATTAAGATCTTGAAAATAATTTTGATTATTATAAAAATTTCGATTGGATACCTCCCTCTCCTCCGATTTCACATAATATCAGGTAGATACTTTTTCAAAATTGAAGGAGGGGTCCAATTGAAAAATTTTTCAAACAAAAATTGTAGATTGGGATCTTAGAAATAATTTTTGTCATTATAAAATTTTCGATTAGACCCTTCCTTCCCCTCCAATTTTGATAATAAGTACAAATTGAGTAAACTATAGACACTAGTAGGGTTCACAAGATATACCTACTCAAGAGGTGAAAATAGGCGGGAGAGGGGAGCGATAAATTAACTACATGTACATTACATACTTACGTACATAAAAATGTAAACATAGTTAGCAATGAATGACTTTCGTAAACTAATCATGTCTATCTACCCATGTATATCCTGATTGAATTTCGTCTGCGTACACAATACATATTTCAGAGATTGCCTGTATCAAAGGATACCTCAAAAGATTTTTTACTTCTTTTTCATTACATAATAGAATGCTTGTGAAATGAAAAATATAATCGCAAGATTTTATAGCTCGCCGACATGCCAGCGTCATCGCGAAACTACAAAAATGTGTATATAGGCACAAAGAAATTATTCAACTTTTGAAATTGAAAAAAAAAAATTACCGAGTTTCAAAATTATGCTGTGTCTTTCGCTTTGAAAATTGGAACAAATTTTACATTAGGAGATATTTTCATAGCCTCGTAAACAGTTGTTTTTGATTTTGAAATACCATAAAAATCAGCTGTATGTAGATGTGTTTTTTGTGGACAATTTTCATGCAATCTTTCTGTCCATCATATGAACGAAGTGAAATTCTTTGGTGGTTTTTAATTTGTTTTTTATAATTTTTTTGAATATTTTTACAATGTTTCAAAATTATGGAAAATTTAAACATTTTAAATCATAATTCGTTGATGAAACGAAATCATAAATCCTTGAAGGAGAAATAAATAATTATAAAATTAAAAGTTTTTAATCTTTAAAAAAATTTTAAAGAATATTTTTTTGAGAAAATATGTTTTGAAAAAGTTTTAAAAAATTATTGTCAACAATGTTTCAAAATTCAAAAAATGAAAACCTTGAGTTTAAAATTTTTTTAACAGATAAGGTACAAATAAATTATATTTTCATAAAATTAAAAAAAATATACCTACCTATTAATTAATTTTTTTAAATTCAAAAAATGAAAACTGAAAAAAATGTTTTCTAAATTTGAAAAAAGGGCAAAAATTTATTTAAAAATATATTTTTCATAAAATAAAAAAAAACAGTTTTCCAAAAATAATTATAAAAATTGTTTTCAGAAAATTTTCATTTTTTTTTAGAGAGAATTTCAAATAACTTTACACAAATTTTATTTTACCTAAATAACAGTTTTCCAAAAAAAAAATCAAAAAACTATATTTTTAAAAACTGAAAAAAATTGTTTCTTAACAAAAATTATAAATTATTTTTTTTTAAAAGCAGACTTTGAAAAAATTATTTTTTAAAATTTTTCTCTAAAAAATAATTGAAAGATTTTGTTTTCTCAAATGAGAAAAAATTAGATTTTTTCCATAAAATTTTGGGCTTTCTTCTTCATAAATTTGAGAAAATTCTTACTGAATTATTATTTTCTACAAAAAGTTAAAAAATATTTTGCACTTCAAAAAAATAAAAAATTTATTCTTAAAAAAATACTCAAGTTTTTTTCCTTCAAAAAGCAAAGTTTTTTTCTCCAAAGAATTTTTAAATTTTTTTGCTTATCTTATCTTTTACTTCAAAAAATTGGTTTTCTTATTTCAAGAAAAAAATCACTATCTCGTACCTTTTTTCTCCAAAACAAATGACTTTTTTCTCTCCAAATTCAATAAAATAATACCTAGGTATTTTTTCTTCAAAAAAAAAAAAAAAAAAAAAAAAAAAATGAAAGTTGGTATCCTTAATCTAAGAAAATTGCAACATTTTCTTCTGCGAAACAATTCAAGTTATAATTTAATTTCTTCTAAAATTCGAGAAAAAATTATTTAAATGATTAAAATTTTCAAAAGGACTGCTTTTCAAAAAAGTCAAGTACAAACACTATCGTCAATACTAAAAAGGAAATCGTCTCCTGCTGGATCCCATCTCATTCTGGAATTTGACAAAATGAGAAAGCCGACGAGATAGCGAAATTATTCCTAACTATTTTCCCAATTCCCAACACTCCCATCCCATTATCAGATCTAAAAACAATCAGTAAAAGCTTCATTTACAAATCGTTTCAACATCACTGGAACGAGGTTCCTGATAGAAATAAACTTAAATCAATTAAACATTTTATCGATCCTTGGAAAACTTCCCACCAACAGACCAGAAAAGACGAAGTTGTACTTTTCAGACTGAGAACTGGTCACTCTTCTCTTACTCACGGATACCTTCTAAATAAATTACCTCAACCTATTTGCGAAACCTGTACAATCCCCATATCCATCCGTCACATCATCATCGACTGTCCAAAATTCCAAACATGAAACACTTGAATCCTTACTTTCTGACAAGATACTAAAAATCTCAAACTGTTCTCCTTTTTAAAGGCAACTAAACTTTATCCTCTAATCTGATCTAATCCTAAAAGTTATTTACGCCTCTAGCCAATGGCTGTACACGGCGTTATTATACAAAAAAAATAAATAAATAAATAAAAATCAAAAATTTAAAAAACGACGTTCCAAAAAAAATCGAAAATTGTTTTCAGAAAATTTTCAAAAACGAAAGAACTGTTCTTGAAAAAAAAATGCATTTTGGAGAATTGGTTTTCAAAAAATTAAAAAACAAAAATACTTTTTTATAAAAATTTTAAAAACGGTTTTTAAAAAAATGAATCAACTTTTCTAGAATGATTTGAACATTGTTACTCAAGAAAGGAATTGCGTTTTTGGAAAATTAAAAAAATTGTTTTTCAGAAAACTTTCAAAAAACAGTTTTAAAAAATATATAATTAATCTATGTAATTATAAACCTAGCTAAGTTTACAGATGGATTGAAAACCAACAATTAAATGACGTCTCCGCTTACAATCAAACTTACTAGGTTTCAGACTCGCGAATACCTATTATTTTACTCGCTACTAAATTATATCACGCTAAAAATATAATTAATTTTCATCGATTTAAATTTATCGCAAGATGTTGTAACGCGCGCGAGTTGATAAAATTTGAGGGACGCTTTTATCATAATAAGAACCCACTCGAGTGACACATTTCGTTATATTACTCGAGTATCATCTGCCACATAAGAGAGATTATCGATGAATGCGGAAATTCGCCAATTTATTAAAAAAAATAACCATAAATTATCTTTGCGACCGGTGGGTGCATTTCCCACAAACTATAATTGCCTGAAGAGAATTTCGGGCAACGTTCGGAAATTACCTTATGGCTCATTATACGTATCATCATCGAGCAACGACCTTTTATTAAAATGAAACGCCTAAATACCTTCTTAGAACGTGAAAAAATCATCGCACAGCTTTAAGAAAATTTCTTCGGGGTTTATATTGAAGTTTGAAGATTAATCGACGATATGTCTTCGCTTTGGGTGTTTGGGTGGTGCCTCCGAAATTCGGCCGATTGTCGTGGGACGAAATAAGACGTGTTCGCACTTCTCAGACGGTGAATAATTTTTTGACCCGAGTTTATAGTAAATATTTACATCTTTTCATTTATTTTGGTTAAATCTTTTTTAAATTAAAATTGACATTTAGGTCGATGATTGTCGAGTTAGATTTATTCGACACGCTTTAGAAAACATAACGTAGACGGCTCTGAGTGGAAAATTTTTTCATGTAATAAAATAACGTCTGGACGAGGTTTTTTCGCGCCGAAAATTTTACTTTTCCCGAATTCCAGAGTAAAAATTTCGTAAACAGTGAGACAAACACTGAAAACACTCGAAAACATGGAGAAAAATTCGCTGAAAAAAATGCGCCTCGTTATCTGTCAATTTTTTTTATATTAAAATGTACGAGTATAAACAAAAAACATCATAATTTCGAGAATGCTTCGCTTCACTCACTCGTGATAGGTAATTTAAAAATGGCGTAGAAAAAAAACACTAAGTTACTGCAAGAAACACTAATAAATTTTTTGCTTTAATTGCTTCGATTTGGTCGCTTAAAATTTCCTAGGGGCGGAAAAAGACGAAAAAAAATCCAAAATAGATAAAAACAATGTATGTGATAGGAAATTGTGCCAAAAACTTTATTTTAATCAAGGTCAACTTGAAAGAGAAATTTTACGTGCCTATTCCTTCGTATATTCGCATTACTCGGAAGTGTAATTTGGTGCTCTTTTTTGATCTTCAAGACCACCTCGGAGAGACGGTGCATTTCGTAATTAAAATTACATATTGTCCTTCCTCGATGACCACTTGGGATCTTGGTTTATTACAAAGTTATTTCAGTTATCAAAAGTATAGGGAGGTATGTTTATTCAATTTGTTGACATGGACGTGTGGATCTTTGTTGTTGAAGTTTATCAAATCCAATACTAAGTACATATACTTCATATAGCCTACAAATTATTTTTCTACAGCATTTTTGTACCGAATAAAAAAAATGTTGAAGGTTTTTGAAAATTTTTGTGAAAAAAAATACGTTGAAATTTTTTGATTTTTTTTTCCAGAATAGGTAGGTACCTAAATATTTTTAAAACGTTTAGTTTTTTCCTAGAGAGTTTTTGTAATGAAAATGATTTTAAAATTTTTTTTGAAAAGGGTCGGTTCAATTTTTAATAGATTTTTTCCCATGGAATTTTCTACCTATCAAAAAAAGACAAGTTTCAAATTTTTCAGTCCTATTGTACATTTTTTTGGAAAAATTGAAATGATTTCCTTTCTACGAATTTATTTCCATTTTTTTTTTTTTGTAATAAGTACTCAATTTTTGATTTTTTTTTCAATTTTTTGATAAAATTTGTGATTTTTTTCAAGATAAATAAAATTTTTTACAACAAAATTTGAATTCATTTTTCATGAAAAATTTTTAAATATTTATTTTTTGCGAATTTCATGATGTAGAATTTTGGTACTAAGTATACAAAATAATGTTTTTTTTTTCAATTTTGAAAGAATTTTTTATTTTTTTTTTATTTTTTTTTTTTAATGGTTATATTACCTACCTTCGGCAAATTTTTTTACAAGAAAGTTTTTTGGAAGTATTTTTTTTTTCATACTTATTTTGAACAGAATTTTTCTCAATTTCGGAATGGATTTATGAGTTTATTTCCGAAGAATTTTCAATTTTTTGCAAATAGGTACCTATCTTGTCTATCGTCTATCTCTGGTTTTTTCTATTATTATTTTCAAAGAATACTTACTTACAATTCTTTAAAAAATCAATCAGCATATTTTGCCCAAAAATTGCCTTCTTAAAAAAAATTTGCTTGAAAAAACAAAATATTATTTGAAAAAGAAAATTGTTAAAATTGGACAGGAGGGAGGTGTTCAATCGAAATTTTTGTAATAAACAAAATTATTTCTAAGCTTTCATGCTACAACTTTTGTTTGAAAAATTTTTCAATTGGACCCCTCCCTCCACACTTATTTTGCATAACATTCCGAAGATGTAAATCAAAAATTGGAGGTAGTAGGAAAGGTGGGGTCAATTGAAAAATTTTTCAAATAAAAGTTGTCGATTAAGATCATTGATTGGATACCTCCCTCTCCACCAATTTCACATAATATCAGGTAGAGGGTCCAATTGAAAAAATTTTCAGACAAAAGTTGTAGATTGGGATCTTGGAAATAATTTTTGTTTTATTATAAAATTTTCAGTTAGACCCTTCCCTCCCCTGAATTTTGATAATATAACTTAGATACTTATTCATGTATAATATACTTAGGTAATTTAAAATTGGTGGAGGTAGAGGTCAAATTGAAAAAATTTTCAAACAAAAGTTGTAGCTTGAAGTCTTGAAAATAATTTTGGTTATTACAAAAATTTCGATTGGACCTCTCCCTCCTCTCCAATTTTGAATATCAAGTATCTATGTAGTACTGGACTCGGTAGAATTCAACGCTCCACGTCCATGTAAACAAATTGAGTAAACTAGACACAAGTTATCCAAGATCGAGAGAATAAATACTCTTATATGAATGAATCATCTTGAAGTACGAAGCTTTTAAAAATTAAATGAAAAAAATATTAACCTACATTTTTTATAAAATAAATATCGAAATAAAAACTAACCTTCAAAAAGAGATTTCCCGACGTCTTGGGTTGTTAATAAGCACTCGGAAGGCGTCCGATGGTTTTTTTGAGTTCCTATTTAAAATAGGGTGCTTTCATCAAAGATAATTCATAATTCTTATATGTATATAATAAATCATCGAGTCATTTAAAAAAAAAAAAAATAAGGAAGTCTGTATCTGTGAGCAGCGAAGTAAAGAGGCGAAGACGTTTCATGTCCAAAATAACTTTTTCCTTTTTTATGCGTGTAATAAAGTTAAAATATTTTTATAGTTGATACCAAGGTAATAGAAATTTTTTATAAATTGTGATTTACTTACACGATATTAAAAAGTTTTCATTTCAACGATAGATAGGTAGATAAGTACCATGTTATCGTTTTTCCTTTTATTTGGGAAACTCGATGGCCTTGTTCTTCTTAGGACTATCCTTGACCTACTGATGAAAATTATATTTGTCGTAGATGTAGGTTTAGGTATAAGCTCAATCGAGCAGGCGAAAAAGAACATCGAGGATAGCAACAGGATTATATTTCATCGAGTGACCACAAAAATACTCGTATTAAATTTTTGCATTAATTAAAACTGCATTAGATTCAACCTTTATCACGTACTTCGTCGGATACGAAATACAATATTTTATTTAAATTTCCAAAGCGCATATTATAATTATGTATTAAAAAAATAGCTTGTAAATATCGTAGCTAACACCAGAATCCATAATTTAATAGCCCCTCTCCCATCATCAACCTACAGTTACACCGTTTGGCATCAAATTCTACAACGCAGTTGGTAATGGATGCAATGTCAAAAAAAATGTTTTTCTTTGGTTTACATCGAGATTTAAATTTTTTCTGCTTCTTCGTTTTGTTTTTGTCGCGACGAGAAAAATCCTGATACTATCTGTCCGATCATAATCTCATATAAGCGCTATCATAGAGCACTCAACTCTCGAAGTAAGAGTATTTCCCACACAAAGGTGTACTGGTTGTCCGATCATAATCTCATATAAGCGCTATCATAGAGCACTCAACTCTCGAAGTAAGAGTATTTCCCACACAAAGGTGTACTGGTCTAGGGCCAAATCGATAAATTTCTAAACATCGTTGGAATTTTTTCGCAGCTTGCAATTTGAAAAAAATTTAAAACGTGTCATAACCGCACGAAATATTCGCCGGTAGAAATTAAAACGTCTTGTGAAAATTCATTTGTTTCATCGGTTTAATTAATTTAAGAAATCCTACAAGTAGAGACCTAGAGAGGTGAAGTACTATAGATGAAAAAAATTAGGTTGAAAGCAATAACAGAGCAATTCGTATGTATAAACCCGATTGTTCAATAGTAGAGGGTGTAAGGATAATTACTTGCAGAAAATTTTCCAGCTCGAAACAGTTGTTAGAAACGAAAGCTACGCGTAGGTATGTAAATTATAACTAATTAACGAAATTCCATATGGAATTGAAAAGGCCAAAATGAAAGAAAATCGGTTTTACGTAAAATTGCGAATTCTCAAGAAACTGCCACAACTTCCTCTTGAATTGCGAAATCAAAATCACCAATGCTGCATTTGCGTTAGAACAGCTGATTGTCATTTAATTAGATACACCTACATTTCAAAATTCATTTTCTAAATGGTAAATTTTTTTAATTCGTAAAAATCTAAAATTTTTGTAAAAATAAAAAATTGAAAATTTTATACAATTTTTACAATGTTTGAAATTTTGGTAAAAATTCGGAATTCGGGAAATTTCCAAAATTTTGTAGGATTTTGAAATTTGTCGATTTCTCAATTTTAATATCTTTTAAAAAATGGACAAATTTTACAATTTTTTAAATTTTAGTAGATAGGTACCTAATTCAAAATTTGGAAAAATTTCAAAATTTTATAGAAATTTGAAATTTGACGATTTCCAATTTTAATAAATAGCCTATAATTTTGAAAACTGGACAGATTGAAATTTTCAAAATTTTAGTAGGTAATTCAAAATTTGGAAAAATTCCAAAATTTTATAGAAATTTGAAATTTGACGATTTTCCAATTTTTATAATTTTGAAAATTGGACAAACTTTTAAAATTTTCAAAATGTTTACGATTTTAAAAATTTGAAATATTTTTAAATTTTAATTAATTTTTGAAATTAGAACAAATTTTTTAATGTATTTTACAATTTTCAATTTTCACGAAATCTGCCCATTTTTAAATTTTAATTAATTTCTGAAATTGAATCTATTTTTTTAAATGTTCAAAATTTATACAATTTTGATTTTAAAAAACTGTAGGTACCAATTTAAAAATTTAATCTACTTTTAAATCTTTAAAATTGTGTGAGTAAATATTAAATTTCGAAGTTGAAATTTATTTATTTTGAAATTTTAATAACAATTTAAAACCTTGAATACCTATTATATCAAAATTCAAAAATTGATCCAAAAAATAAGTAATTAAATTCAAAAAAATTTCTCAACTTCCAATTTAGGTAGTGTATCTTCAAAATAATAAAAATTTTAAACTTGAAAAGAAAATCTAAAACTTACTTCTACAGCTCGAATTTTAATAAATTTTTGAAATTGAAACCATTATATTTTCAAAATTTGGTAAAAATTTGAAATTCAGTTATTTTGAAATAAATTTTTAAAACTAAAACATTTTTTGAAATTTTGCAAAATTTTTTGAGAATTAAAAAATGGTAAATTTTTTGGATGTGAGGAATTCTTTGATTTTCCAAGTTCTATAAAATTTGGAAATTCTGTAAGTTACTTTTGAAATTAGATCAGTAATTTTTGATGTTTGGCAAATTTTTACAATTTTCAAAATTTGATAAAAATTCAAAAGTCGAAACAAATTAAATACCTAGGTAAATTTTTAAAGTTTGGGCGATTTCTGAAATTCGGTCACGTATTTCCTAAAAAATTTAAAATATCCACGTTTCAAACGTAAAGACTTTTTACAATTTCAAAAAATTTTTAGAACTTTGAAATTTTGCAATTTTTTGAATGAATTTTTGAAATTGGATCAATTTTTGAAGTTGAGTAAATGTTTACAATTAAATTGATATAATTATAAAAAATTTCAAATTCGGCCTGATTTTTTGAAATTTTCAAGATTTTTTAAAGGGGATAAATTTTTTGATTTTCAAAATTTTATTGAACTTGCGTAATTTTAAATTTTTGAAACTTCAATCAATTTTTGAAGTTTGAAAAATTTTTACATTTTCGAAAATTTCGTAAAATAGGTATTCAAAATTGTAAAAATTTAAAAATCGAGAAAAGTTTGAAATTTAGTTATTTATAAATTTGTAATAATTGTTTCAAAAATTAGTGTACTTACTTATTACATAAAAATTCTCAGTGTGGCGTCGTGCCTGGATAAATTTACTAGAGATTTAAAAAAATGACGAATACCCAGATAGAGCTACCATTTTTGTCTAATCTTCTCTCCTCCTTGTTCGGAGAAACATTTTTGGAATAAACCAAGAATGTTAAATTTTAATGAAAACCTACCACTGTGCTTCTAATTAGGTAGGTATTAAGTTTTCGATGAAATCTCTTCTTTTAAGAAATTCATTAAACAAATTCTAAACTCCTCCGTTACCTACTCAGAATATAGCAGCACTTTTATAAACATTTACCTTCGGTTCTACCTGCAGCTAAATTTGCACAAAAATTTTTTCTCTCAAAATTTTCTGTTCCACTTCAATAAATTTTTCGACCAACAAATTCTCAACCGAAGAGATAAAATTTCAGCATTCAAAAGGATTTCGTTTGAAAAATTTTGATTGACCTTGCCAAACTTGTAAATTTTTATAAGAAACACGAGAGAAAATTTTCATGATTAAATAAAATTCGTCTTTAATGATAGAAAAATAATTCTTTGAATATTTGAAAACTTTATGCAAATTAAACAAAAGCTACTTTAATAATTTTATCTTATTGGCTTTGTGCTTTTAATGCGAATACGTACTTATAACTTGGGATATTTACAAACTTCGTCGTCCAATATATCTATCTCCCAATTACCTACCTAAAAGAAAATTTGCAATTTGATTAAATAAACGCTGGTAACAAAATGGATTTTACCTATACCAGTAATTAGCACACACCGTATGACTTTTCCGTCTACGTTATCGTAGTTTCCTTGTAATAAGATACCGGCCAATACAAAATTTAATCTACTTAATTTACGATTTTTTTAAACAACATTAATAGCTTTACTATACGAGTAATTTGTTATGTAATCCGTCAAATGCACGCAATGTGTATTTACGTGGTACATTTTGCTGGTTAAATATTCATTATGCGAGTCCTTTTTCATTACTTTTTTCTAAGAAATAATAAATGGCGTGGGGACCTGGGGACAAAGAAATCAATTAAGTTGCATTTCCGATAACGTAACGTTCGAATACAAACCAGATGTTTAAAAAATGGGCCAGTTTCCCAACGTGTGGTAGTATTAAAGGTCATCAATTACTATCGCACGCGTACGAGTGCCATCTCATGAAAAAAAAAAAAAAAAAAATTATACCGAAAACTTGACCGAGGAAATACGTCAGGCTGAAATTTTACTGAGGTGTTTAAAGTATGCTCTAAAATTAGTCTAATTAATAATTCATTTAAAAAGCTGTATAATATGTACTACAAACCACAACGTGCGTAATGAAAACAAAAATATTCTTCAAAGAGCCGTTTAATTTCTAACCGCACAAAACTCTCAGGAGCTATAAATAGGTGTGCAATTACGTAAATAAAAACTATTTCGGGGGAAAGAACTATTTTCGGGTGACACTTACTTACCAGTAGAAATTTACGTTCTTTGACACAAAGTATGCCAAGATACCATACGCGAAATTTGAAAAAAAAATTTCGCTCGTCGAATCGCGAGTGCTGGAAAGTGAAAAAATTGGCACATCCTGTTCGCGTATATTTTTAAAACCATTATACGTATGATTGGAGACAAATGAATGAAAAACGTGTCGTATCGAAAGACACGCTTCCAAAGGCGATGGGCAGCGGGACTACGTTTCTGACTGATAACACACGCTCAAAATGTAGATATTAAATTTAGTCATAGTAAATCTCCGTAGGGGTTGTTTATCCACAATGTGAACAGCGTGGACACGAGTACCTACTCCATTTACATTAATCAACGATGCATAAGCGAGCAATTTTTCGCAAGTTTTTACCAATAAAAATCTAGGCAACAAGGTTACCCCTTCCGAGGGAACATTACTCGAGTAATCCTGATTTGTAATCCTCACGTATTCGAATAAATCCCTTAAAAAAAAAAACCTTTATCGGTTATTTTTAAATATAAAGGCACGTGGAGTCGGGTGTCTTTTTTAAAACGTGCCGTGTTGCGTCGCAGCGGATGCTGATGAAGCAGAATTTTCATAACAAAATTTTGGTAAGAGGGAGTTTTTCTTTTAAATGATACAGTATTTGACTTGTATGTTAGACAAGGTCAGAAAGAGCAGGAGAGATGGATTTTCCTTCTAGTTGTGCCAGTCGTTTGGAAAAAAAATGATATGAGGGAGCAGAAAGGCCTGAACTCTTAAAAAGTGAATCTAGGACCACCAGTACATTCACATGCCAAAGCATGACCTTCTAAATGATTATGGGTGGGCTGTAATCCAGGCACAAAATTAAAAACAGCGAAAAAGACACTAAAATCAAATACTTTACATGTAATAATACTGGAAACTCCAATGGGGACAAGTGACTCCCAACAAAAGCGCTCTCTTAGCGGCTCGGCATGAAACTATTCTCAGACTTTCGACCGATCGTCATGTCTTCGACCAATCAGAGGGCGAATCACGCGACGATTAGTCGAAAACCTGGAATTAGTTTCATGCCGAGCCGCTTAGAGGGCGCTTTTCTTGGGAGTCAAATCAAAAGCACAGAGTTTCCAGTATTATTATGTAGAGTATTTGCTAAAATTGACTTTTCTGAAGATGGAAGGAAGTGGGAAGAGCATCGTGGGTTCAAATTTATTTTACCTATTTATAACGAATAAATCTGGTCAAAAATGTCAAAATCGGAGAAGTAAGACCTACAAACTAGCAGAAGGGTAATTATATTAAATTCGCCAAATTCCAACCTCGCCATTGATGACGCTGGCACGCTGAATAATATGGCGTCGACCAAAAGGCGCCGAAACGTGTACTTAAAATTTTCATTAATAAAAAGATCCGCCAGTGACAACAACTTATGTCTAATTCTTCATACTTGTAGCATATTACATACATATAAATGTATCGGTAGCATGTGTTACACTGACGTCTGTGGCAAATTTTAATACATCGTCGTCGCCCGTAAGTACGTATCTTGGCTTCGTATAAAATTTGTCTCGCCATCAACCAACTTCGTCGCTTTACTTGGTTTAAGAATGTCATTCGTGCAAGGAATCGGGGGTACATACAAATTTTATTTATAAGTATAATTTCCAGGAAATAAAATTATATTATTTGCCATACTTTATAATTAGATCGTAAACAACGTGAAAGTTTGTCAACATGGATTTCTTTGATAAATACAACTTGTACCTATCGGATAAGAATTGGGTAATGAATTTATCGAGTCCGATCCAATTCGGTCACTGTGTAGGGTAATTTGTTATATCGCATCGCGAGGGAAAAAATTAATCGTTGTTTCGATCTAGGAAACCAGCAAACATGCCACCAAAGCGACAGTTTTTAAAAAGCCTGTTGTGAAACAAATTCAATCGAACGAGGAGCCTTTAATAATTTATCGTACGTTCGAAGGACGTTTCACTGCCGCAAGGGAATGTGACACAGTTTCAGGAAAAACCATAACCTACCTTTAAACGACGTCAAAGTCTAAATAATGAAAACACCGGCGTGAAATTCATTTTAAATTCGAATCAACTCGATTAAATTTTTTTCTTTGTGCATGCAACACGATTTCATCCTGGCCTAGAAAAATTAGATCGATAGTAATTATTTTCAACTCGAGAAATATCAGGTATTGGAAAAACAGCCCAAGTAAAAAGTTGTTCCCCTTGGGATTTTTCTGTGGAATGATGTCATAAATTGGTTCTCACCACAAGACAAAAGGCCACAAAAGGGATGTGGACCTAAAAACAAAATCTAAATTGATTTTTTTTTTTTGGTAAAAAAATTTGAGCAAAGTTGAAAGACCCCCAGGTCCGGCGGTCCGCAAACGTGGTGGTTTTGACGTGGAATGGCCCACCTCATCCTATAATTGGAAATCACAACACTGTCACGTGTCAATCTGAAATTTACTTCAAAGAATTAGCGGCACAGGTTAATATTATATTTGAATTTTGATTGGGCTAAAAGTTGATAAAAATTAATTTTTCATAGCTATAAAAAAATATAAATCTTAAAATTTGGATTTCCATACCAAGGAAAATTCTAGAAAATTTTTAATAATTTCCATGAATGACCGACCATTGATGGCCTGATGAGTCCGTTATCCTTTCCAGTTTGAAAAAAAATCGGTTGAGAATTGTGGTATAAAATGAAAATTCGTTATGAAAGAACATTTGAATGAACTCACCCAAGGAGGTGAGGGACGGGGATGACGTAGAGTGTCCAAAAAAAATTTATTGTCAAATTTTCACATCCTAATAAGGACCACGTTTCACTACTACATTTCAAAACCCCAGCCAAGGGCTGATTCACCATTCTTATTTGGCTTTACTCTGTATAAAAAAATCAGGTAGGTACCTATTTGAAATTGCGTCGTAGAAACCGAGTCAATTTACTTCGATATCAAAGAGCAATTGAGAGTCACTTTTGGTAAAATTTGATTGTAATACCTATTTTGCTCGTAAGTAAAAGCTTTACTGTACCAACAGCAATTTAATCAACAGAGAACAGAGTGCTGTAAGTTGAAGAATATTGAATTAAAGAGAAAAGCTCTATACATGGAATAGGGGGTGAGAATTACGAAGCCTTTGGTATCGACGTATATCGCTTAAAATGACATAATTTTATCAACTTTCCATCGTATGACCTTCGTTTTTCACTATTTACGTACATGGAATGCGGCTTTAGAGACCTTGATATTGCTGTACGTAGCGCAGGTTAGGTAGGTACTTTTAGGTAATGCATTATACGCGTAGAAACTTCTATGTACACACATCGTAAACCGCATGGGTTGTGCATTGCATGAATTTTATCGTAAATGTCGGGTAATAAATTTAAGCAAATTGAAAATTTCTCTTCTAAGAACACCTATCACAAAGGCTGAGAGAATTGCGCGTTCATTTTACTGAGAATAAAGTGATGTAAACAATACCTAGTATACGTAGGTACATTGTTTTGCTCGTAGAAAAAGATGTGAAGATGATGCGTAGTTTGGGCGCCATTCGATCGCTAAATTTGTCTGAGCCATAAAATATTGAACATAGGTACCTACTTAGATAATATAATATTTTACTATTTTGTAGTACACACATAATTATTTTACAAAAATACAATACCAACCCATGAAAAATATCTGAATATCCACTCTTTTAGGTGATTGGAATTAAAAACAAATTTATACCAACATCAAAATTCCCACCAAAGCGCAATTTTTATTAGTGTAGTTGACTTGGATATTTTTATAAAAACTTATCCTGTTTCATTTCTTAGACGTTACTGTTAGTTCACAAACAAAGCTCGAAGGGATAAGGGAATACACTGAACACAATGCTATCAATTCTTTATTATGAAATGTAAATTTTACCTATTTAGTCAGGGAATGCAAGTCTCGTGACACTTATTTAACGCACAATCAACATAATTTGATCGAAAGTTTTATTAGGCAGCCAATAAAAGTTCAAGTTCATTTCGATGTTTTCATCATGTGTAGACAATTATAGACATCTAATACTTTTTTACTGTCACACACGTGTTTAACTACGACACAAAACGAAAAATCAAACTGTAATTTTGCAACAAAAAAAAATTCAAATAGGTCTACCTTGTATTGCGTATTTCTACGACAATTGAAATAATACATGATGTATTCTCTTTTTATGGTTTCAGATCTCTTATACAGACAAACTGTCACTATCAATAATACTCCTGTCGAAGTTGAAATAATCGATGTGTCCGGAGAAACGGTAAGTTTCCTATTCGGAAAAATTACTTAATCATACCTATCAAAATCTTAAAAATCAAGTATCTAAATGATTATGTTATTTTGTTACAGAGAGACTGTATCTTACCTGAGGAACAAGTTCAATGGTCAGATGGCTGTATTATAGTATATTCTATTACTGACAGAGAATCCTTCAACTATGCACTAGACACGTTAGAAAATTTACACAAAATGCGATCATCGATACAAATCCCAATAACGTTACTAGGAAATAAAGCAGATCTCGAACACTTACGAGAGGTCAGTAATTTCACTTGAGTACACGAAATATGATAATAAGGTAGAATAGGTAGATAAAATAAGAAAAAAAAAAAAAAGAAAAAAAAGGTATTTATATAAATCAAAGTTTTTGCCAACCTTCCAAAAATTCAAAAAAAAAAAAAAAAAAAAATGATAAACTGAAATAAAAAATTACGGATTCTGGTTGAACTGATAATAATTGATATGGTCCAATTTTGAATTTGTATGGAAAAAATACAAGACAAACGTGATCTATACTTAGTTTGTTATGTCCAAAGGCTAAAAAGTTCTCTAGAAATCGAACTTTGGTTGGCATTTTTGCTGCACAAAAGTCAGTTCATTTTTCGTATGTTGGAGTTCAACATTCTAGAAAATGGGCAGGGTTGTGAAACGTAATGAACAGAGCCGCTCTTAAAGGGGGAGCAGTAGGTAGCTTGCCCCCCAATATTTGAAAATTTTGTGTTTGAGTTGGAAAATTTTGGTTTTGCCCATGTTGGGTAAAAAATTCGTTCGCTAAAAAAAAAAGTTAAACGAAAAAATGAAGTTAGAGTTTTTGAAAACGAGTTGGAAAATTTCAAAAAAATGAAACGAAACGAAAAAAAGAAATCCTGAAATGAGCGAAAAACGAAACGAAATTGAAAACGAAAATATGAAAAACGAAACGAATCTTCAAATTTTGAAAATAACGAAACATAACGGGGAAAAAACGTTTTTTGTTTAGTTTCAGGTTTTAAAAAAATCAAATACCTTATTAACTTTGTATAAAAAAAAGAAAAATGACAACAACAACATTGAAAATATATTTTAAAGTTTTTTGTAGAGAATTTCAGCAAAACTTTTCGGTGTAAATTCAAAAAAATATTTTATAAAAAGAATTTGATTTTCTTTTGTCCTTTCAAACTTTTTGCAAATAAATTTTTATAGCAAAAAAATTATTTGAAAATTGTTTAAAAGAAATTTTGCTTATAGGACCAGGGTAGAGTTATTTTTTTTGAATACCTAATTGAAAAAATAATATTTTGTGAAAATGAAAAAATTATTTTAATTTTTCAAAAAAAAAAAAAACATAGGTAGGTAACATTAATGATAACGTTGAAAATTTATTTGCCTATACTAACCTAACCTAATTTACTGCATTAAAAAACACTCTTTTACAAATCATTTTTTACATTTTTTTAGAAGGGTTTCTTCAGAATTATTGGTTGGATTTAAAATAAAAACTTGCTCAAAATTTTAAAAGCTCAAAAAAATGATTACCCGAAAATCAAAAAATATCATTACATAATTGAATTCTGGACAAAATTTCCAATATTTTGAATGCCCACATGAGCATTTCTGAAATAACGAAATAATTTTGTTTAACGTAACGAAAACTGAAAAAACGAAATTATTAAATTAAATTGACAGGATAAGGAAAAATGAAACAAAAAACTGAGCTGGACAAAATAATGGAACGAAACAAAAAAGTTTTGTTTCACAACCTTTAAAATTGGTACCTACCTACCTATTTAGAATTTTAGCTCATTTTTGGAAGTTGCTCGGGGACAAAAATTCGGTTTACAGTTTGGTAGCGGACACTTTCCCCACACCAAAGAGTAATTCCAAGACTCAGAATTTCCGAAAAATACTCAAAAAGAATTGATTCCATTTTTGATTTCCTCGTTAAATTTGATCGCATTTTGACAGATCAACTGATGAGTATTTTTTGAAAATATTCAAAAATCAACTCGATACGAAGACTAAAATTTTTTTAAATGTATTATAGTCCAAAAAATTTTATTGCGAGTTTTGATTTTCTCGTTAAATTTGATCGCATTTTGACAGATCAACTGATGAGTATTTTTTGAAAATATTCAAAAATCAACTCTATACGAAGACTAAAAATTTTTTAAATGTATTATAGTCCAAAAAAATTTATTGCGAGTTTTGATTTTCTCGTTAAATTTCAACTCATTTTGATAGGTTACGTGATAATCTTTTTATGAAAACATTCAAAAACCAACTCAAAATTAAGTTCAAATTCTCAAAAAAAATGCTCAAAAAATATTTGATCTGATTTTTGATTTCTTCGTGACATTTAAACACATTTGAATAGATCGCGTGATACCAATTCTTAGGAAAATACTTATTTAAGAATTGAATCATTGTCATTCTCAAAATTCTCAAAAAATGTTCAAAAAAATTTGTCTCACAATTTTTGATTTTTTCATGAACTTTTTAACCCATTTTTATCACCTACGTGATTTTTATTGAAAATATTCAAAAATTGACTCAATGTCAGGCTCAAAACTGTTAAAAAATGCTCAAAAAAATTTACATAACAATTTTTGATTTTTCGTGAAATTTTAACCCATTTTGATAGGTTGAAAGATCAAAGGTCGCTATCGAAAATAATGTGTAGCTCATCAATTGAGCGCAATAGGTAGGCCTACTTTGGTCTCCTGATATGAACTGAATCAAAAATTTGAAATTTCGTGAACTAAAAAAGAATCAAAAAAGCTCCTACCTAATTCGTTCTAAAAATTAATTTTGATTTTTAATAGATATAAAAATCATCTATAAGGTTACTTACCTAGCATATAATAAGTACCTATTATAATATTTCAAACGATTGGGTATTAACGAATCAGTATATTCACAGGTCGGTGTCAAAGAAGGTAAAAATATCGCTGCACAATACGGCTGTCAATTTTACGAAGCTTCAGTGGCTGAAAACAGCAATGAACTCTATCAAGCTTTCGAGGCTATTATGAACGAATTAAAATGTACCAATAATAACAACAACGGCATCAGTCGACTGAGGAAATTTTCTGTAACAAAAATGATCGGCACGTTGATCGGAAAAGAGCCAAGTAAAAATCATCAACATATGCAAGGTGGCACCGTGATGGTGATACAGAAATCCGATCTGTATAAAAATCGAGAGATCAAATAAGTACATAGAAAACAAACTGAATGAATTTTTGGTCTGAAAAATTTACTTATTTGATAAAAGATCATCCTTGAATGTGGAAAAAAGAAGCAGCAAAGGTTTTACGAGGAAGAAGATTTTTGTGATCATAATGACTGAATATGTTATCGATTACTTCAACTATTCCATGGTACCTTTTGTGTATTTCCTATTTCCATTATTTGTATGTAAACATACCTACTATTTTTTATCATTTCTCCCACCAACGAAAAATCCGAAGTGAATAGAAAATTAGCGAATGAAATGAGAAACCAAAATGTATACGAGTACGAGTGTTCGAGTTGGTAGGTAATTCTATCTATAAAATGAAACCGCGAGCGAAGGATAATGATGCGTTTCATTTGTAAAAGTGCGTTATTTTTAACTTGCGTCTTTAATGTGTTTTCAAACAGTAGGCGTTTCGTTTGAGTGTTTTACGCCAAAAACTTTTGTATATCGAATTTTGTTTAAGTTTTCTCGCATGAACGAGTATTCAAAAGTAAACGCTGTAAAACGGAATGCGAATCTTCAAAAGTACTCATTCTTATGTACTATACTTTGCTTTCATCGTTGTAAAATAGTCTTTGTTTTGGCTGTGATTATATTTTTTTTTTGAACATTCTTCGTGTAATTAGTTTTAATGTTTAATTTTCAAGTGTGTATTTTATTATATTTTGTACAACCGATATTTGATGTAAGTTTTATGTTAAATACAAAAATTGATCAATTATTTTTTCACTTAATTAGACACACATTTTAGGCGAATTCACCAGTGAATCAAAGTACCAGGAGGACGATTAAAATGTAACAGAATTTAGCATGCAGTACCTACTACCTAGCTAAAGAGCAGAGTCATATCAGTGCCATATTACATACCTATCTTCATAATACAACCTTCATAATTATTGCAACTGCAAAGTATATGATTGCATTTGATAATGAAAATAATGATTAAAGCATAAATAAGTGTGACTTGACGTACCTATTCATTAAATTGCACCAGTTTCAAGTGTACCTACCTAGTACGGGTTTAGTTAAAAATTTTGATTTTGATTTTCCAAAAAAAACTAGAGAATTTTTCATGCCTAAGAAACTCTGAGAGGCTCTTCCATCAAAAAATTGAAACGTTTTTTACTTTTTAAAACAATGAGAAATTTTTTCACTCAGACCAAAATAAGTAGGTTACAAATATAATTTTTATCAAGAAAATTCTGAATTTTTATATGCTAAAATTTTTTTTGAAAAATTTACTAACAAACTTGAAAGACTTGATCTCACAAAAATTTGACATATTTTTAATGTGAAAAAATGAGAAATTTTTTCACTCAAACCCCTAAAAAATTGTGATGGTTGGTATTTTTTGCTCCAAAACATCGAAAAAAATCTATTTATTTTTTTGAGTGAAACTAGAAATTTTATTGTAATTTCTCTTTTCTCCTGAAGATATTTAGGGATTTTCTTTTCGTAAAATAGGTAAAGACTTTTTTCTCTGAAGAATTGAAAGGACTTCCTTCCCAAAGTTGAAATATATCTATTTCAAAAAAATGAGAATTTTTCACTCAGACTCCCCTCCCCCTCCCCCGTATACAGGTATTTTACTCCAAAAAATAAGAAAAAAAAATTCAACTTTTTTTTGAATGAGACTAAAAATTTGGATTTTGTCTCAAAAAAGTAAAGGGATTTTCTTCCAAAAAAAATAAGAGAAATTCTTCTTTTAAATCTCCAAAAAATTGAGATGCTATTTTTTTATTTCAAAAAATTATAATTTTTTCTACCTACCTACTAAAAAAAAATTAAAAACTTTATTACGATAAGTTACGTATCTCGAAAATTGAAGGCGCAATAAAGCTTTGAAAATTTGGTATTTTTAAGCAAAATTCGTTGGCAACATTGCATTCAAAAAAAATCGACCCCATCATTGACCCCACCAATACACAGCACTTCTAAAACACGAGAAAAATTGTAATCACGTTGGGATGCCTATCTTTGAAATTGAAGGAGTTATGAAGACAAGAAATTTTTGTATAAAGTATTGCCTACCTCAATTATACGGTGCAGTTTCGTTGACTTCGAGACATAAAAATTGAAAAATTCTACCAAAACAATGCATGAGAAAGATTCAACTTTTTGAGAGGAACAAAAAAAGTCATGTGAAGAATTTTGCTGTCTTTGAAAATGAAGGCGCTACAGAACATTGGAAAATTTTCAAAATAACTGGTTTTACTCCTCTCGAAGAGTTACATTTGTTTCATGAATATGACGAAATTTCGAATATTTTGAAACTACTTGCCCCTTGATATTCGAGATAGGCAACTTATCATAAGAATGTTTTTTGTTTGCCTACCCGAGTTGCATCTGTGTAGGTGTACAGTTGAATTTTTACGGACGCTTCATGGAAACCCTGTATAATTATATTGGTACCTATTACTTTTACTTACCTATGAAATCAAGACTTTTGGAGAAAACAGTCTCTTTTTTTTTGGAAGAAAAATATGATTTTTTTAAAATTTTCTGGTGAAAAACACTTCTGAAGTAAAAATATTTTTTGAATTTTAGATGTAAGAACTTGAGTATCACAAAGTAAGTAATGAGTATTCCTTCAGATAGAATTTGAAAATTGGTCAATTCTTTCATTAGGTATTATTTGAATATTGGTACATGTACCTTACCTATACACTTGAAATTCAGTTTGAGGAGAAATAAAAATTAGGGAATTATTATCATATTTTCTCATGAAGAGAAGCTGCAGCTTTGGGGACGTTGCAAAAAAATTGAAAGACCAAAATAAGGGCCACCTCAAATCCTCAATGTAAAATGTAAATAGTTCTTTATGAATTTGGAAAAAATTTTAGTGAACTTTTAAGTTAAAATTGACAAGTGGGCATATTTTCTCTATCGCAATTTTTCATTTTTTACCAATTTTGTTCAATTCCTTCCTCCCTGTGTAATGTACCTGAAAACCTGAATGCAATTCTCTTGAGGAAGTTTGTTGTCAAAATATATTAATTTCTCAACAAACGAAAAAACGATGTCAAAAATGGTTTAATCTGCTGTAGGTACGTCAAGTAGGTCTAACTAGGTACTTGAAAAATCAAGTGAACAAAGGGATTCGGATTCGACTGTGACGGATTCGGATTTTGGATCTTTAATTGAACCGACTGACGTGAGTAACGTGAGAACTAGTCTTTTCAAGGCCACGTCGCTTTTTTCAAGATACAGAATGTTCATCAACAACTCAACTTCCAGTTCGAACTTCGAAGAAGCCTTGAAGCAGATGCAGACGCCGTTTTCTTGTGAATTTCTTCAGTTGTTACTTGTTAATTCTTTGTAATCGTTGTTGTCTTATGCTGTGTCTGTGTGTGATTTCGATGTTAGATTTAATAGATGATAAGTGTATGCGTTTTTAAAGATTGTTGAGAATCGAGACTACGTCGAAACAATCACTTTCTCGGAACTTCACGAGTCCGATACATTTATCATATCACACTCAGAGACCGTTTGCAGTTTCTCATTTCATTGTGTACTTCAACCAATCAGTAAGTATCAAATTGAGTGTAAAACTGTAAAATCAAGTATAAACCGTGGACACAATAATGTTCAATTCGAATCCGTTGATTTTTATTTCTGTCAGTAGTTTATGAATTTGTTTTCTTTGTTAGTTTTATTGTACTTTTTTCCTAGAGACCTAATGGGAAGTCCGGCAATCGGTATCGATTTGGGTACTACGTACTCTTGCGTTGGAGTACTCCAACACGGTAAAGTCGAAATCATATCTAACAATCAAGGTAATAAAACAACGCCAAGTTACGTGGCTTTTTGTGATGGAGAAATATTGATTGGAGATCCTGCGAGGGAACAAGCCACGAGGAATCTTAACAGCACCATTTTTGGTGAGTTATTATGAAATATTTTTCAAACACACGCATATTTCGGTTGATATATTTCCACCTGTTATAATGTGCATAGATGCCAAAAGATTAATAGGGCGAAGGTTTAACGACTCTACCGTTCAGGCTGACATGAAGCATTGGCCATTCGAAATCATCAACGTGAAGAATAATCCTAAAATTAGGGTTGTAGTTGATGGAAATACAAAAACGTTCTTTCCCGAGGAAGTAAGTTTTGAATTAGGTACCATGGGTGCCTATAGTATTTAGCTATTTACTTATGCACATTGCAGCTCCTTGAAGTTTTCGATGTGATAACATGAATTATGATTGCCTTTCGTTTGTCGGTTTATAGATTTCCTCGATGGTATTGGTTAAAATGAAAGAAACTGCCGAAGCTTATTTAGGTATGCCTGTAACTAAAGCAGTAATCACTGTACCAGCTTACTTCAACGATTCTCAAAGACAAGCAACCAAAGATGCCGCAAACATTGCCAAGCTAGATGTTCTACGTATAATTAACGAACCTACCGCTGCTGCTCTCGCTTATGGCCTACAAAAAAAAGTGAGCTGAAAAAGTTCTTATGGGGCGGTCAATCAATTGGCCAAGCAAGTACCTAATTCGTTTATATTGCTTCAGGTTATCAGTGAACGTAACGTTATGATTTTCGATCTCGGCGGTGGAACCTTTGATGTTTCGATTTTGAACATCGCTGAAGATGTTTTCGAAGTAATATCAACTGCTGGTGATACTCATTTGGGAGGCGAAGATTTCGACAACAGAATGGTAAAGCACTTCGTAGAGGAATTCAAACGTAAACACAAGAAAGATCTCACCCACAACAAGAAAGCTATTCACCGCTTGAAAAATGCCTGCGAACGAGCTAAAAGAACTTTATCATCGTCCACAATAGCAAGTGTGGATCTCGATTCTCTTCATGACGGAATTGACTTCTTTACCAAGATCACTCGTGCTCGTTTCGACGAATTGAACGCCGACTTGTTTCAGAAGACCTTAGAACCGGTTGAAAAATCGATTCGAGATGCTGGAATGGATAAGAAGCAAATTCAAGATGTCGTTTTGGTCGGTGGCTCAACACGAATCCCAAAAGTGCAAAAACTGTTGCAAGATTTCTTCGACGGTAAAGAACTGTCAAAGTCAATCAACCCTGATGAAGCTGTAGCATATGGAGCTGCGATTCAAGCCTCCGTTTTGAATGGCGACTCGTCGGATTTAGTTTTACTGGATGTCACGCCGTTATCTTTAGGTATTGAATCAAGAAAGGATGATATGACTGTGGTCGTCAAACGCAACACTACCATTCCCACCAAACAGACGGGCATTTTCTTCACGCTATATGACAATCAAACTTCTATCAGCTTCCCAGTTTACGAAGGGGAACACCCTAAGACCAAGTTCAACAACTTTCTTGGTACATTCAGTATCGACGGTCTTATTCCGGAACCCAAAGGAACTACTCCTTTCGAAGTTACTTTTGATATCGACGCTGATTGTATTTTGAACGTGACCGCCGTCGATAAAAAAACCGGCAATACGAATGGAATCACTCTCACATACAACAAAACTCGTTTCAGTAAAAATGAAATCAAACGTATGACAAACGATGCTGAAATGTTTAAAAGAAAACTAAAAAAACAGAAATCCACATTCGCTGCCAGAAACTCTTTAGAATCTCTTTGTGTCGAATTGAAAAGTTCCGTTCAAGATGTAAATTTGAAAGATTTCATCATCGAATCCGACAAAGACGTGATTTTTCAAAAATGCAACGATATAATGGACTGGTTGCAGTATAATCAATCAGCCGAAATGAGTGAAATCCTATCGACGCATAATGAGTTGGAGGGCATTTTTAATACAATTGTCACAATCGCTAAAGATCCTGCCAGAAAAAAGGAAATATACTGTGAAATGTTGGATATCGGAATGGAAGCTACTGAGCGAGAAATTCATGAGGGTTTTAGGTAAGCTTCGTAATATTCGTAATCTTCTTTTAGGTCCCTTGCATTTCCTAAAGCTGCTTCTGAAAAAGTGAAACCAGTGTCTATTGTTAATATTTATAATTAATAATGTGATTTGTCTTTCCTTTTTTTTTTACAGAAAAGCGGTTAAAAAATACCATCCTGATAAGTTCAACGGAGATAGGGACATTGGCCATATAATGTTCAGAGTAATCGTTAGTGCAAAAGACTATCTCATCGCTTCAGGTATGCTCAGGAGGGGAAATGAATAAATAATAATTTATTAATAGGTACCTACTTCAACCATTACACTCGCATTGTATATGTTTAATTTTTTCAGTCAAAGGGATGACACCGTAAAACGACACTTGAAAATACTCCATGTGCTACGTTTTAAATCCAGTACAAGTTATTCGATTATTTTTATTTAAAACATCTTTTCATTGCCCTTTTTTCAAGCTTACGTCTCTCATTATTATTTTGCTGAGTTGAAAAATTCTATAATTTCTTATTTTGCTTATTCCACAGTAGCTTTGAAGTTTTTAAATCCGCTGATATATTTTTTATCGAAATGTTGATCATTAAAAAAATGGGTTAAAAATCCTCTGAGCAAGCAACATGTATCATTAGTATCATCACTCACCTGTTAAAGTGTTACATATTGCAGTTCTTTTTATACTTTATATTTTTATTTTCGTTTAGATTTTTTATAAGGTGTATGTTGCTGTTGCTGTTATTTTGTAATTATTTTTTTCAACGTGTCATTTTTTTTATTACAATCATACATTTTTGGAAGAAGACATTGATTGATCATTCATGATGTTACTAAAATTCTGTTTGGTGAACGAAATACATTTAATTGCACATAAAATGAAATGATATGAATTCGAAATCGAACGGTAATTTTTCAAATTGAAGCAGTATTTCAAAGTTGAATGTTAGACTTAGAATTCTGCAGCAATTGAATTTGAGATTGAGAAGAAACATGTATCCTACTACATATTAATTTATCCTTATTTAATAACACCTATCATCACCCCCCCCCCCCCCCCATTTTTGTTAATTGTGATGAATTTCGTAGTGAATCCTGGGTATTCAGATTCAGATAATGAATTTATGTCTACTAAAGATGAATAAATTCTCTCTTTCTTTCTGTAAAGTACTAAAGTAAAGGTTTTATTCTACTTTTAAAAAATTGAAGATTAATTGTTTACAAGTTCAGCTTGACTACAAAAAATCAAGATAAGTAGGTAGGTGGATTAGGTATTATTTTGTATCCGAAAAAAATCAAAAATTATTTTCTTCCAAAAAATAAAAAATAAAATTTCACTCCAAGAAAATGAAAATACTTATTTTCTACTCCTAAAAATTGAAAAATTTTCTTTTCAATAAAAATGTTTTTTTTTTTCTTAAAAAATTGAAGTTTTTAAAAAAAATTCTCACGAAATTTTAAAGATTTATTTTGATTTTCAAACATACAGATGCTGGTTTTTTTTTTATTTTTCAAAATGTACCTACCACATATTTTTTCTTAATTTCCCTATTTCCTCCATTTTACCCGAATTCTTTTTCTTGGATTAATTTTTGAAGACTTAAAAATTTAACTATTCTGCAATTTTAAACTTTCATTTTTGATGATTTTGATCAATTTATAATCATTTTAAATTTATATTTGCAAAATCTCAGAAAATCTCCATCTTGTTTTGAATTAAGTACTCTTAATTTTCTATATTATATTATTGGTCCATTGGAGGTACAGTATGGTAAAATAATAAAAGGTGAAATAATAACAACGCGCAAATTGAGCATGAATTGAGCAAATAAACAGACAGACATTAGTACTTTAGTAGGCAAAAGACGCAAGCAGTACAGAAAGAAAGGAGGAGAACGCGGGAGAACGTTGTCCGACCTCGGGCATGCGCAATTACAAACATATGTTCTGGAGTTTCGAAGTAGGGTGCGCTAGCAGTCCATAACCATCTCCTAAAGTCAATGATATTTTGTATTGTTTATTTTTATAACACTTTTCGAAAATAGAAATGAAAAATTTTATAATTATTACGTAAATTTATACCCTTTAAATTAAATCGTGAAGGATCTGAAGGATACAATGAAATACGTATTCAGTGATTCAAGTTTGAAGTGAAGTGTCAAAATCCTCGAACTCGGAATACCATTCAATACTCCATGTGTAATCACTGAAAATAAATTCAGTTACGGAATCAAAACAAACTTCACTTTTGTTTCATTTCTTCAAGTAAGATTTCAGTTCTTAATATATTAATTACCATTTTGATTAATAGATGTCCTTTTCTTGAAAACTGCAGCAGAAATCCCTGCTTCAGTTTCATTTACAACTTGAGTTTTTTCAGTTGCTCATTGCCAAACAAATTGATCATGTGTTTTTCCAGTACACCAATGTCAATGTGTGTTATCATTTTAGGTTAGAGCTATCGCCAGTTCGTCATGGCGGATCACTTCTGTTTACGATGGAACAATTATCAAAGCAATATGGTTTCCGAATTGGATAGTTTAAGATCGGACGAAGACTTGGTGGATGTTACATTGAGCTGTGAAGGCCATTTACTGAAAGCACATAAAGTTATTCTTTCAGCTTGTAGTTCCTATTTCAGAAATGTATTCAAAGTATGTTCAACTTTAACGCACAAGTTCACATAATGTAAAATTGATTTACACTTAGGCTATTTTTGTAAATACTACATTTCTTCGTTTTAGGATAATCCATGTAAACATCCAGTTGTAATATTGAAAGATGTAAATCACGAAGATGTCGAGGCCTTGTTAAGTTTTGTCTATCAAGGTGTAGTGTACATTTCGGAAAAGAAATTAGCATCTTTTTTGCAAACCGCCGAGCTTTTACAAATAAGAGGCCTGACTGGAGCTGCAACTATCAAAGAGACTGCCTTCAATAATGATTCGACGACGGTATAAGCATTTTCTTCAGGCTAGGTATTGAAAAAAATACGAGAATATTTTATTGATAATGTTTGCTCGTGTTTGTTATAGAATCAGAACAAATCAAACGATAAAAACAGTAGTGTTCCCCCTCCTCCGCAATTACTAACAGCAAGCGTGATTAATTCGTGGAAACAGAATACTCAACAAACATCGTGTTCGTCTTCGAAATCATCTTTAAGTAATCCGCCAAGTCCTACGCTTCCTTCGGTTAAACGTAAAAAAAGCAACCCGAGTAGAATACCACAGAAAGAAAATTTCGATTCAGCTGACACCAACAGTAACCAAGTTCGTGATTCGTAAATAACTATTTTACCTTTTTCCGGAAGAAAACATCAATATTTTTGCTTTCTGTTTCGTAGGAGTATTCCGAAACTGAAAGTGATACAGCTCCAGTCAAAAGAGAAACCCCTGCTGATACTGAGATGTCAGAAGATTACAAGTATTTAGATGATGGCTCTAGAGAAGAGAATAGTCGCGATAATTCGGCATTTTACGATAACGTCGAATCCGACGAAACCGAGGAAGAGAATGGCGATCCGAGTAAACCTAAATTACCGAATTTAAGTGCCGATAAACTTATAGGTACTGTTTACTTTTCCCTAGTCAACATGCCAATCTGTACGTACGTATCTAATGTGTTCTTATTTGTAGGTCTTTCAAATTCAACAAATTCAAATTTCATGAACATGATGGCTAACTATGCTTCATCTCAGTCGACATCAGATCAAAATTCCTCTCTGACTGGTAAGTTCTTGCACTCAGTGAGATTTAGTTGAAGCGTTTAGTATTTGATTTTTTTACCAATTATGCGTTGAGTTTCCTTCTTATTCTTTCCTCTTTGTTTGTTTATTTTTTTATGTTTTTTCGATCGTGATTTTTGCCTAATTCGCATGATTTCTATGCCTATTTTTTGTAGTTAGTAGATTATTTTTTTTTAATTCGTGCCAAAATACTAAATTGACTCGCATATTTTGGGATATTTTTTCAATTTTTCTCCTCTATGTGTATGCGAACCCGATTGTTGCATTTTGAATGTATTTCCCCTTTGAATATTCGATTGAAAGGTACTTTTTAATTCGTATTACCTACTCGTATTGTAATAAGTTACGAGTACGTGAGTTTATCCAGTGATATTTTTCGATTGTTGTGTCAACGAGGTAGTTTCTGTGCATGTTCATTTGGATAAAATTATTTTTAAGATTTATTTTTGGTTCGGGATGGTTGTTTGTTGATTTTCAACATTTTGCATCCATGTGTAATGTCATGTGTGTATGTTTTGGTTTGTGTAACAGATGTCGTAGTAAGTTACTTGAAAATAGGTCGAGAAAAATTACAATTTAAAAAAAAAATGTATCTACCATCAAAATAAATTTTTAAATGACATTTTTTTGAAATCAAAATTTCTTTTGATAATTTTGTTTTAAAAAAAATCTCTTTTCAGAAGAAATCTTCGATTTGTTGTAACTATTATTTTGTTTGAAAAAATTGTAATTTTTTGGAGAAAAAAATATCTATTATTTTATCATTTCTGTTTTTTTTTTTTTTTTTTTTTTTTTTTTAATCAATGAAAACTGAACTATAATTTGGATTCTCTATTGAATTTATTATTGAGGGTAAAGCTGGGTAAATTTTATAATCAGTTTATTTAAAAAGTGAATTTTGACTGTCACCCAAAAAAAAAAAATTGGAATTAATGTGATTATTTGTGAGACTGTTTCCTTTTTCAACTTATCTAAGACGTCTGTTGCAACAACGATTTAATTATTTTATTTTTAATTGGTAATGGATATTTCCTTCTTCTTTCGTATTGTATTTGTACACGATACGTATGCGTAACGATCGTAAAATGTACTGTACCAACAAATGGCCTGTTTGAAAAATTGGCCTGTACTAATTTGTAAATTATTTGTATTTAAATTACGTGGATAGTGGTAAACTGGTTACAAGTTCTAGTTCTTATTTATCTATTGCCTGCTAAAAGCTAATTTCGACAATGTATTTATTTCGATGTTCGTGCATCTGGCTGGATACAGTGACCGAATATGTCATGTGCATTTGAAGGCAACATTGTGAAATCTTTGTGTTGGGTAATTGCCTGTGAAAGTCTTAACTAGACGATGATCGCACGTTGTATGCTGATACGAGGCGATATGATTGTGATCTATAATGCGAAACTATATTAATCCAGTGTTGATAAATGATGATTTGCAGAAGCCAAGTGGAAATGTATGTTACCCCAGGAATGTAAAATTTGTCATAAAATGTTTTCGAACGCTGGAAACTTACGTCAGCACGTGACAAACGTTCATACTCCCGGACAACCAGTTCAATGCGAAGTGTGTAAAAAAGAATTTAAAAATAAGGAGTATCTAAGGAAGCACAAAGTTATTATTCATAAAGCTCCTCTACGTAAACAAAAAATGATCTCTGCGGCGTCCTTCCCCATTAATCGTGCTCTTCCTCTTCCTCTCCCTTGGAACCTGAACATATGGGAGCAAAGTTTTCAACAGTAATTTCCAGCTGCATCTCTTACTCCGTAGTATAGCCGCCTTACAACGATCTACGTAATCGATTGTTCCTATTTATTTTGCTAGTTTTGTTTTTACGATGTACGTTTGCCATATTTTGTATTTTTTTTTTCCTTATCTCAGTGATTTATTATTTATTTATTAGCTACAATTTTCTATGGCTTAGAAAAAGACTGCGGTTATTTGTTATTACTCAAACATGTTACTTAGTTTATTAACGAATCGTCTTATTTATGTTGTATCGGATATCAACTCTGATATATTTTTTATATCGATTAATTCGATAATACTGTAGGATTAATTTTTTGCGATACGATTAGATATAATAGTCTTGAAAAAAATTTATTTATTTTTCAAGTTGTACCTATTTTTGTGATTGTATGGTGATAATTTTCTTTTGTAAGAGAAGATAGTTCGTTGATTTTTTAAAATTATTTGTTCATTATTGTGATTTTTTTCGTATAATTAATTTTTTTAATTACAAAAAGGATAATTTTTATACCTAGTAGGTAATTTCTTTTCGTATATCGTGTGTTATGTAGTCAAATCGTACTAATAGACTAGTCTGGAAGTGTTATTTTATTCCGGAGAATGCCTGAAACATTATGCTCTGCGAAATCGGCAGGTATTATTTTATTTAATTAAGTATTCTTATAATAAAACAAAAAACTGATTTTCACGTACAGACTGAGGTAATTTGTGATAATTATAATTAAAGACTGTGTTCTAATTATCGTAAATTTTACCTATTTAGAATATAATTTTATAGTAATTTAAAAAAAATAGATTTATAACGAAAACAGAACGCGTTCTTGATGTTGACTATTTTATTTTTTATAAGGTCGTTTGTATAGAAAAATTATCTATCTTTAAGTACCTAGTTGAAAAAAATCTTATACCAGTAAGGTTTTTATTGTAATTAAATATACTGGTTTATCGAATGTTGTTTGTGTATGAGTTCAGAAGCAGCTCGTCTTGTGAAGTGATCTAACGAAAAATTGACATTATTGTCATCTCGTATGTGTAGAAAATGGTATTTTCTCTGATTTTTAATTTCATAAAATTTTATTTCTGGAAAAATTTTATTGTTATTGTTACCTTTTTTTTTTTAGTCATTTTCTGTTAACGTTTAGAATAGATAATTTTAATTATTTTTATCTCTTCGCAAATGAAAATTTCAAAAGGCTAAACGCGATTTTACGATTGATTCGTATTTTTGAAAAAATTAGCTGTGGTTTTAACTTTTTCTTTCCAAAAATCTCCCTATCTTTGTATCTGAGGCTCCAATTGAAAATGTTTTCAAACAAAAAGCATGGATTGAGATACGTGGAATAATTTTGGTTCTTAGAAAATTTTTGATTGGATCTTCCCTACCCCTCAATTTCGCACAATATGTACAGAAATCGCCGTTAAAATTTAATTGTGCAGTAGCTTTCGTTTTGTTTGTCTTAACCTCAAAATTATTTTTTTAATGAGAAAATAATTCCCTATTTTTTATTTTCTCCATAACTGAATTTCAAGGCGACCCTAGTCGCCCCCTCCATTTTTTAGAAAATTGAAAAAATTTATGAATTTTTGAAATCTTGCCTTTTTTTGGTTCAAAGTTGTTATTTTTCATGAGAATAATTACTTGATTATTCCCCACCCAAATTAATTTTAAAATGATACCTTGGGGCTCCTTGAATTTAAAAAAAAACAAAATTTTTCAACTTGGAATTTAAAGTGTACTTTTCATCTTTTCTATTGAAAAGTAATTCCCCATTTATTATTATTCCTTCAAGTGAATTCATTTTCCCCTCCTATTTGAAATAAAAAAAAAAAAAAAAAAAAAAACAATTTTTCAACCTTATGCTTTTTTTAGTTTTAACCTATCAAAGTTGTTCCTGTTCATGAGATATAATTTCCAAATTTTCATTTTTCCTCTCACTGAATTTCAAGTGGCACTTACATAATAATTATCCTATAATTTTAAAAAAAGGGAAAATTAAACATTTTCAAACTTTTCTTTTTTTATTTTTATTTTTAAATTTTTTTTTCAACTCATCAACTTGTTTCTTTTTATGAGAACTGCTTTCCAATTTCTTATTTTTCCTTCGAATTGATTTCAAGTGGTGCTTTGAGAGGTGCTCTCAATTAAAAAAAAAAAAAAAAAAAAAAAAAAAAACGAAAGAATGAGCTAATTTTTTCAACTTGGAATGTAAAGTTGCTCGTTTTTTGAGAAAATGATTCCCAATTTTTTTATTTTTTTTTCTAACTGAATTCTACCGGGGCGCCTAGACACTTCCAATAAAAAAAAATCAATTTTTTAAGTCTTGAATTTTTTTAGTTTTCAACTATGAAAGTTGCTTCTTTTCATAAAGAATAATTATTTTTTCATAAAAAAGAAAAAGAACTTTGAATTCTAAGCTGCAAAACTTTGGTAATTTTTTTGATTTTTGATTTCTTTTGTCTCGGGTCTAGGTCTCAGGGTAGGTACCACTTGAAATTAAGTAAAAGAAAGAAGAAACAACTTAATGAAGTTTTTATGAAAATGAGGAGGGGGACTAGGATTCACTTGAAATACAGTTGGAGGAAAAATTGAAAATAAGGAATTATTTATCCCACTATAAAGAACCAACTTTGTTGAGTGAGGTTACCATTTTTTAAGGCTTCCTTTTTCGTAGTTTTATCTCCTCTCCTAGATAGCCTCTTATATCGATTTCTAAGGCTCCAATCGAAAAAATGTTCAAACAAAAGTTGTAGATTGAGATCTTAGGAATAATTTTTGTCATCACAAAAATTTCGATTGGACTAATCCCTCCCCTCCAATTTCGCATAATACACACGAAGATGGTGATTTTCGTACGTATTATGTGAAATTGGAGGGGAGAGAGCGGTCCAATCAAAATTTTTATCATAACCAAAATTATTCCCAAGATCTCAATCTACAATTTTTGTTTGAAAATTTTTTCAGTTAGGGCCTTGCGTATAGAGATAGGGAGGGGAATGGGCGCTCAAAAAAGTGATACTTAAAAAAATTAGACCCGAAATCAATTTAAAAAAAAAAAAAATTGCTAGATAACGTATCACTCATAAGATCTACTTTAACTTTGACTTTTTTTTTTCATTTGCAACTGTACTAATTGAAGTAAAAATTCCAACTCCTTCGAAACGCTGGAAACTTGCCTTCTTTCGCCCCAATCATTGTCCAAGTGTCTAAGCGCATAATTTTAAACATGCTGAAATTGTGATTTTGATAAAAATCTAATCCAAGTATCCTCCCATTTAAAAAAAACGCAAAACACGCGTGTATTTTTTAATTATTTTATTTCTATGTGTATACCTATGTTCCTTTTACTTACCTACCTAAATCTACTACATACCTATCTTAGTGTGTATTTTAATGCAAAAATGATTGTACCTATCGGTAAACTTTCAGGTTCGCACTTAGCTCAGTGCGGAAATTGCCCCCATTGCGGAAAAACTTATTCGAATCAGTCTGCGTTAAAGTATCACGTTCGTCTGATGCATTGCGATTTGACAAACCAATTCAGTTGTTACCTCTGTCCGATGTCTTTTGCGCATCGGGATGATTATAAGGCCCATATGTGGGAAATACATAAAGTGAGAAGTTAGCGCGCGAATTCGCTCAACTTCTGTGTACTGCCATCTTCCAATCCGTAAGTGCGACATATTTGTTAACGAGTCAGCATATTTTTCGTCACCGCAGCATGTTATGTGATGGGGGCATTTCTATGGCACTAAGATCGCGTTCTATATGTTGGTAATGTGTATTCGAAAATGCTATACAGGGTCGGCTGAAGTTGAAGTTCATACTCATACATACTAATATTGTACTTTATGCTTTGCTTATATACGATGGTAACATGGTGCAAAAATTTTCATAAACATAATGTAGTTCATTAACTTTTAATTACCTACGTACCTATTTTTATATTGAATGTGGAATCGGTCGTATTTAACTTTGTTACTTTGGGTATTCCATTAATCTGCGGTGATTGAGCTGGAATAAAAGACTACGTACAAATAATTAACTTCTATTTGCGATGTAATAACGTTCTATTATGTAATTAAATCGCGAAATTACGTATGATTTTGAAAGAACGATTATTGTTGGAATAAACGTTTACTCAGTTGTGAGATTGGAAAGCCTCTCAAGCGTTTGGACTCTTTTGATGTTTTATAGTTTCATTCGCGTGGATTTTATTTATCAAATTTAGAAATATCGATATAAAAATTATCATTATTTCCTGTAATAAATTTCCTATCCATCACTTGAAGGGTATCATTATTGTATCTACATAAATTTTGTTCGTTTTTAAAAAAAATATATTTAAAGCTAGTTTCTGTGCTTTGTAGATTTTCCTTTTTGTAGGTGTTTTAAAAATACTGTGGTGTGGCATACCTATTCTAAGGTGTAACAAGCAGGGATGAGACAACTAGGTATCAGAGCCAAGGAGGAAGGAAGGGTAGATATTTAGCAAATGCAAAGAGGTTGAGCAAAAAAAATTACACAATTTGAAGAGTATTTGCTACCAAAAATATTTGCAAATGAGTGTGATCCTGTCCCTGTGATCATGATTGTGTTTTGTACTCTCTCGGCGGACAGACTATTTTTATCTATTTTTCAGTAATTTTGTTGTTTTTTCAAAAATTTCTGAACATTCTTAATTTTGAATTTTTCCAAATTTCCTAATTGTCTAAATTTTTACTGTCGTTCTGAATCTTCTAATTCTAAAATTGCTCAATTAGTTTTCAGCGTTTCAATTTTTTATCGATTGCATATTTTTCATTTCTCTGCGATACCTATTATTTTTCTATGTAAACAAAATTTTCTGAAACTTTTTTTTTTTTTTGATTTTGTCAAATTTTAAAAAAAATTTATGACGGAGTTTTAGAAAATCATAAAAAATGGAATAATTTTAAATATCTACTCAAATAAAACATTTACAATAAACATAAAAGTAGAATGTCTTTTAAAAAGGAAAAAAATTGGAAAGAACTTGAATAATTCCTAAAAACTGAGAAACTACAAAAAAGAGAAAATTTTGAAAGTAATAGTAATAACTAAATAAATTGTAGAACCCCAAAAAAATAGAAAAATGAAAATTAATTGAGCAATCTTAAAAGTTTTAAATTTTGATAGGAATTTTAAATATGTAAATAAAAAATTCAAAAAAATCCAAAAAATTTAAATTACGATATTATGAAATTTTAAAAATTAAAAATGTTCAGAAATTACATACAAAAATGATAAAAATTCAAAGATATCAAAAAAATTTAAAAAAAAAACAATCAACATTGAAAATTAATCGAGCATTTTTGGAAATATTAAAAATTGAAAAACATTGGAACCTAAAAATTTACTTGAAAAATCGGAAAATTTATTAATATTTAAAATGTTTTGAAAATGTTGAAAAAATTAATAAAAAGTGGGAAATTTGAAGGTACCTACGTAATTAAAAAAAAAAAAAAATACAAGATTCAAAAAAATAAAAATTCAAAAATATTTTAGTAATTTCGGAAATATATACCTATTAAATTAGGAAATCGTAAAAAAAAATTGGAAACGTGAAAATTACACTGGTCAACAGCAAATTTGTGTGGTGGCTCGAACGGGGAGGGGGGAGTTTACACCTAAATACACAATTGGAATTGTTTTTGTGTATTAGGTAAGTATAGGTAATTATAAGTACATGGGACATGTCAGAAATGCCAAATTCAGATTGAATTGGATACATGCTTAAAATGCAGTATTATAAAATGTAAGTTAATGAACCATAATATTACAGGTGCCTGTTTCCATTTGAAATTTTTTTGTGAATTTTTGAAATTCTGAATTATGAGAAAATCAAAAAATTCAAAAAAGAAATGAAAATTCAAAAAACAACTTTACTATTAGAAATTGTTTTTTTAGAATACCATCTTATATGTAGAACTCGGAAAAAACACAAAAAAATTATTATTGTATAAATTTTGTCTATCTCTAAAATTGAAGGGGCTAGAAAAAACCCGCAAATAAATTCAATTTTTTTTGTAAAATTTAATAATTTTAAAAAATTGATTAAAATAGCAATTGCTTTTCTAGTTTTTTCATTTTGGAAGTAGGCAAAAATATGTCACAATAAATTTTGTTAATTTTTTCGAGTTATATAAGATGGTATGCAAAAAACAATTTTTAATGGTTTTTTGAATTTTAATATTTTTTTTTGTTTTTTTTTAATTTTTCTATTTTCTCAAAATTTTGAATTTGAAAATTCAAAAAAAAAAATCTAATGGAAACGGGCACCTGTGACTATGATTCCTTTACTTGGATTCATAATACTAAATTTTAAGCATAAAAAAAATCAGCGGGAAATACCTACTTGGTAGATAATTTGCTTTTGCGCATCTCTCTGCTTGGAAATTTCGCCCTTATTGCGCTTTCGCCTTAAAATAAACATGCAATCAAAATGTAGATAAGCTTTTGACACGGATCAAGGTGGGTAAAATATCTTGCATGTAAATGTTATTTAACGATGTGATTGTTTTTGTAGAAACGAGGCTAGGAAGACGTCCGTGTCCGTTGTGTCAGAAAATCATATCGAATAAATCAAATTTACTAAAACACATGAGAATTCGACACAGTGACGAGTACAACCCTGCTGGGTGTAATTTATGCGGTAAAGTTTTTAAGAACAAGTATAGTCTTCGAGCTCATGTCAATATTTACCATAAAGAAACAAACACGAATAATTATCCATTTTCGTCGTATCCTCAAACCAGCTCAGATTGTGGGCATATGTCGAATAATTCTAGTCTATGTCAATCAAATTCTTCTCCTGTTTCGATGTTTTCGTCCAGTTTAATGGATAGTAATTATGTAGTACCTGCTGGTAATGATATTAATCCTTTATCGTTGATGTGATGTGAGTGAGAGATTGGTGAATAAATAGGTAGAGGTAGGTACTGGGTTCTTAGAGAGACTTCTGCCTTTTACCTACTTGAAATGAAAAGTTTTCTTTTACCAAAAATGGACTTGTAATTTTTTAAATCAATATTTTACCTATCTACGGGAGTCTGTGTGGCAGTGATTTTTTATTTTTTTCAATCCCAGTAATGACATTTAAAAGGCATGAAATTCCCTTTATTAATTGACCAAAAAAATATCATTTTACAGAATTGAGGATTCGATGAAAATGCGAAATTATTTATTCGTGTTGAATGAGACTGTTGATTAAAATTATAACGTAAGTAACCATAATCAAAAATACTTACCAATGCCCATTTTCAGATACGATAAATCACAATAATATTAGTATTTTAATGAATTCTCTTATTATCAGATGTACTTATAAGCCAAGATGTTCGTTCTTTATACAAAAATCTCACAAAAAAATCGATCTATTGACGTAAGTAACTTGTATATATTTTTATATTTTTTTTTTCTTACGCGGGCTATCCTGCTTGAAAATGTGTTCGTATGGTTTTTTTTCTTTTTTTGGTGTCTTAATTACAAAACTATTTAATTTAAGTTTATGTTCTAAGTCTGTACTCGTATCTATGTACTTGTGTGTTCGAAGATGGAAAACCGATTTAGAGGAAAATGAGGCGATTGTTTTCCTATTTATACCAAAGTGATAAAATGGAACTTACTAAAATTTGTATTGTTTAGGTACTTATTCGTATTTTTTTCTTTTTTTTTCTTCTATTATTATGTACTGTATTTTATAAAGTTTTGAGTACTTATTCTGGTTACTTAAGTTGGAAATGTGGAAGAAATGCTCAATCAAGATTTATCTAACCTTTAATTACCTATTTTTTGGAACGAGTTTGGAAAATGTTTGATTATAGATTAGAATGTACGACTAATATGTCTCTATTTACGTAAAAATGTAACGAAATAGATAACTCACTATCGATGTAACAAAAAAAATGGCGACTTAAGTGCCTTACGTTTTAGTGATTCACTTTTTCCAATAAAGATTTTTTTGTAAAGATTATTGATTTTCATTAGGTACAGTATCGATTGTGTTGTCTTACTCCAAGTTCTTTCTTTTCATAAGAAAATTCCTGTTTTTAGTTTTCTTCTAACTAATTTTTTTTTTTAGAAAAATGAAAAAATTGGCTAATTTTCAAAATCCTTTTGTTTTGGTCATAATGACTTTACTTCTCCAAAAAATTGAGATTTTTTCAAATTCTAAAAAAAAGAGAAATTTTTAATGCGAAAAAATGAAGGATAAAATTACCAAAATAGGAGATTTTTTCTCCCATTAAATAGGAGATAGTTTTCATTTTTTTCTAAAAAAAATAAAAGATTTTTCTACTCCAAAAAATTGAAAAAAAAATCTTACCAAAAAATTGAGAAAAGTTGAGAGATATTTTTCTTTATAAATAGGATTTTTTTCCTAAAAAATAAAGAACATTTTTACGTAATAGACTCAAAAAAATTAATTTTATTTCGAAAGAATTGATATATTTTTTATTCCAAAAAACTGAAAGATATTTTACCTCAAAAATTGAAAAATTGCAGACTCCAGAAGTAAGAATTATTTTTTATTCCAAGGCAATTCAGATTGAAATTTTTCAATCCTCAAAGAGCTGAAGATTTAAAAAAAAAAAAAATTGTGACAAAAAATTAAGATCACCCGCTTTCGACCAAAAAAATCTCCAAAAATTGATTTTTTTTTGTTGCAAAAACGTAGGTAATTCATATTCTAAAAAATATAGAAAATTTTTTCTTCAACGGTTTTTTACCCACTTTTTTATTTTACAAAACAGAAATATTTTTTATTCCAAGAGAATTCAGCTTAAACAACAAAAAAAAAAGAGTTAAGCCAACTGCCAAAACGCATTTTGGCAAAATCATTAAAAACCTGAAAAAATGTTTTTATCAAACTTTTTTTCTATTTCAACTCTAAATTTAACGATAAAATTAACCTCTTTTTAGAAAACAATTTAGGTAACAACTTTTGATGAGATAAAATTTAAAAAAAGTGAAATTTTGAAAATTTTGAATTTTTTTCAACCCATTAAAGTTGTCTATTTCATGAAAATGAATTCCCAATTTTTTGTTCTCTTCTTAGTACTTTGGGTCGCTCCCAAATTTTCAAAAAAAAAAAAAAAAAAAAAAAAAAAATCTTACAGGTGTCGTAAAAAATTTAATGAAGGGAAAATGAAAAATTGGGAACGATTTTTTATGAAAATGAACAATTTTAATAGATTCTTCTTCTTCGTCGTCGCTGTCGTCGTATTAGAACCAAAAAAAAAAAAAAAAAAAAAATGAAAAGGTCAAAAATTTGAGAATTTAAATTTAAAATGCAGTCAGAAGAAAAATAAAAAATAAGAGAATTATTTTCTCTTAAAATTTAAGGAAATCAAAGTCCAAAATAAGGACACAATACAGAGTTTTAAAAAATAGAAAAAAAAAAGATCAAGCGCCATTTAAGATAAAATATTTTATATAATTCATAACAGAAAAATGAAGGATACATTGAGAGTATTGCACAACTTTGATAAAAAAGAAGAAATTAACCGCATTAACGGGAAAAGAAAAATAAATAAAATGAGTATAAAAAGTGAACGAATAACAAAATTGTATAAAAATTAACAACGTTTTACTACCTAAGAAAAGAAAAAATTATAAAAATAGTAAAGAGAAATTTCCACATAGGTGCTTTAGAAATGACTTACTACAAACTACGATAAATTTATGTTAAAAGGGGTAAAAAAAAGTATAAGTATAAAATATTAATTTGAAGATAAAAGATCACGAAATTTTTAGATTATGTTTTTGTACGTATCAACCATCGTGTTTTTAAAATCGTTTGAAATTATTAGAACGGAAAAAATCGTCGTTATTTCTATCTTCTCTACGGTTACTGGAATTATTATTTTCGTTATCTGCGTGAAGTACGTTTGTGAATGGAGCTTGACCTGGATTTGGAAGAACATCTTCGGCGAAAAATTCACCTTGTCTCATTGCCTCCAGATCTGAACGTTCCAAAGTTCTCATACGACGATTACGTAGCACATCCGACAAACTGTATGTACCTGGTTCGAAAACTGGAGGGTATTCTAGTCCGGGATATTCGGGTGCGTTTGGTAGTGATGTTTCTAACGAATGCGATGTCGCTGCAATTGGCTAAATGAAAAAAAAAAATGTATTAACAAACGGTAAAAAAATAAATGAAAGATGACTCGAAGTGAAAATTTTCAAGTACCACATCGGTGGAGGTGTGCTCCAGTAAAGAACTCGCATCTGAGGTTACGGCGGTATTAGGCACGAAAGGAGTGAGCGTTTTTTTATCTCGGAATAAGACTCTACGAAGACGCGGCGAGCCTAGAAAAAAAATTCAAAAATTCAAATTCTGTGCCAGTGAAAAAAATAGTTTTTTAAATTACTTTGTAGGACAAATTCTTACTCAGCAAATTGGTCTTTTGTCCGTCGCTTTTGCTACTTCCGAATAAACTCTTAAAACGAAGAGTCGAACTAGACGTTTCTTCAGTTTTCTTTGATTTCACATTGACGGTATTAGTGGTAGGACGATTACGATCCAAGGTCATTTCGAATGCTGGTTGTAGACGAGAAGATTCATCATTGTGATCTATCAATAAACAAGTATACATGAATTTCGAGGACGAAAAAATAGCTAAAATTTGGGGTACATGAACATACTATTATTGGAGGTTTCCCACGGAGGTGGTTGATACTGAGCCGGTTTTTTTAGAAGTTTAGAACGCAGATCAGCCGAAGATGGATTCTCAGAAGATTTATTATAGTGACTAGAAAAATCAGTTCTTAATCGAGAGGTAGAAGAATGAGGTAAAAGTGGATGATCATGACCTATGGAATAAAAAATTTTCATTAGTTTCGAAGGATAAAACTCGAATAATTTTTTCAAGCTCATTTACCAGTAGCAACAGCAGCACTGTGGCTGGCTATGGGTGTGGGAGGTGGGGGAGCATGGCACTGGGGTACCCGTAATGTGTTCGTTGCATGAGGATGTTGTTGTTGTTGCTGTTGTTGTTGCTGTCTCCTCTCTTCTTCCTGTCGACTCAACATGAAGGATTCCAGAGTCATAGAGCCACCAGGCTGAGAAGCCTCTGGTGTTCTGTAGGGAAAAAACAAACAATTTAAATTTCACACGTATACAAAAATCATAAATAAATACCAATTCCTTCGTTTCTACTTTTTTCACAATTTCCTACATCACTTACCTTATTATTATTATTCAGAGATATATCCCTGAGGAGAGCGTGCAAAAGAAAACAAATATTTCGAGAATTTCCGATCTTAAAACTAAAATATGTTGAATAACTTTCCTTAAATTACTCAACCTTACCTTTGATTATTAGCATTACACTTGGCTAACGAAGCCAATCTATAATCAGCCATATCAGGTGGTCTTGTTGGGCTGGCAGTTGGCACAGGAGCGGTACAAGTCAACGATTCTGATCGACTAAGGAATGAAAATAAACGAGTAAGCACATGACTTTTTATGCTTTTGAGGGTTAAATCAAGCATATATGATCATCTTACTTGGAATCCAAAGATAAACTAGGTTCGGGTAATTGAGCAGGAGGCTTCTCCATCGGAGGTACTCTACGATAACTTCTAAATTGAGCTGTTGGCACTGCGACTATGCTTTGTTTACTTCCGACGGGGAATAATTTTCGGTATTTACGATCCAAGCTTGCAACATGATTGCTTTCGTGGCTCTCTTCTTTGACCAGTTTACGAGACGGTTTTTTCAACGAATTGTATTTTTTATCCCTGAAAATAAATTAAAATGTGTTGTAAAGTAAGACAAGGTTGACAAAGTGGTATTTTTTAAGCTGTAGCTAATTTTTTGCGAAATGTCTGTGGGTTGTTGAATGTGAGAATGACCTCATACTTCAAACTCAAAAAAATCGAATTTTTTTTCGTAAGATCTTTCCACTTCAAAAAAATTGAAAATTATTTCCAAAAAATCAAAACAAAAAAGCAGGATTCCCCCCCCAAAAAAAAATCGAAAAAAAATGGAAAGTTTTTTTTCCAAAAAAAGTAAGGAGATCTTTCTCCGAAAACAAGAAAAAAAATAGACCCCCCCAAAAAAATCAAAGATTTCTCTTCTGAAAAGGTTGTTTTTATTTTTAAAAATTGAGAAATATTTTCAAACTAACTCCAAAAATACAACTAAAATAAATATTTTTTTTCTTCCAAACAGATTTTAAAAATTTTGCCATAAAAAATGAGCAATTTTTTTCTCCAAAAATATCAGAAACTTTTTTGAGCCGAATCCAGAAGAAATGAGATTTTTTTTTTTTTATTTCAAGAAAATTCCGAATTTTTTCCAAAAAATGACTTTTTCTCAAAATGAATTAATTTTTTTCAAAAATATTGAAAGATTTTTTTTTTTTTTAATTGAGAATTTTTTACCAATTTTTTTTACTTAAAAAAAATGAGGTATTTTTTTTTAAATAATTCTAAAAATTTGGGAAAATTTTTTTCAAAAAATATTTTAAAAATTTTCTCTTGAAAAAATTGAGAAATTTTTTCAAGCTGACTCTGAAAAAATTTTAAGATATTTTTCCATTCAAGGAGTTTTGAAATTTTTTTCTCTATTTTTTTTATTAAAAATTATGATTTTTCTCTCCAAAAATTTCTAAAACTGTTGCACCTCAAAAAAATTTCAATTTTTTAAAATCATTTTCGAAAAAATTCAGATATTTTTCATTCTACGAAAATTCAGGATTTTTTCCAAAAAAATGACTTTTGCTCAAAAAGGAATATTTTATTTCTTCAAAAATATTGAAAGATTTTTTTTTCAAAAAAATTTAGAATTTTTTACCAATTCTTTTACTTGAAAACAATGAGAAATTTTTTCAAACTAATTCCAAAACTTTAAGAGAATTTTTTTCAAAAAAGATTGAAAAAATTTATAAATTTTCTCAAACAGGCTCCAAAAAATTTCTTTCAATGAGTTTTAGATTTTTTTTCTTGAATAAACAAATTGTGATTTTTTTTTCTCCAAAAATTTCTAAAACTGCTTCACCCCAAAAAAATTTTAATTTTTTTTATCCGTCTCCGAAAGAATTAAGATATTTTTCATTCCAAAAAAATTCAGAATTTTTTCTCAAAAAGGTTAAAATTTTTAATCTTCAAAACCTTTGAAGATTTTTTTTTGAAAAAAATTTAGAATATTTCAATGAAAATTTTTTTCAAACTGACTTCAAAAAAATTTTGAGATATTTTTTCTTTCAAGTAGTTTCAGAGATATTTTTTATTTCCAGAGAAGTAAGATAATTATTTTTTTTTCTCCAAAAAAATGAAGATTTTTTTCACATCAAAATTGAGACAAAAATGCAGATTTCTTTTTATAAAAAATTGTTGTTTTTTTTTCAATAACACTTGGAAGCTTTTTCTTGCAAAAAATTAAATGAATTTTTATTTCAAGAAAATTCAGGATTTCGCTCTTTAAAAATAGAGAAATTATATTTATTTTTTACTCCAAAAAATCAAGAAAATTTTTTCAAAACTTGATGCTTACCCTTTGCTGTTATCTTGAGTATGAGTCAAGTGACTGGAAATAAGACCGGTAAGTTTCTTCATAGCAGCGTGAGGACCGTGATCATGGCTTCCTTTATCTTTCTTGGTCGTGGTTGCTGGACTTTCATCTTCTTCACCGTCAGTTTCACTCATGACGATGGCTGTACAAAATCAGAAATAATTAGCATGACTGAATTGAAACTGTTTTTAAAAATTTAGAAATCCGGGAAGGTATCAACATCTTTTGCTAAACAAATGAGAAAAAATTAATGAAAATTCTGAAAGAAGTAATTTCGTAATCTTACTTTGTTCCTCTTCAGATACGGTAACTTTGGAAAAAGAGTCCACCCATCCAGCAAGATCTTCGCCAGATTCGGCAGCAAAATAAAAAGTAGTTCCGGTGTGATATACTTTAAAGGAAAAGTTTTTGGATTTAACTTCTTCGGCAGGTGAAACGGTAAATCCCGGAAGAGAAATCATCAATCTGGCGTGAGAAGCCTGTAAAAATTACCCATATTTTTGGTTTATGTTCCTTACATAATGAGAATGCTAAAATTGCTAAAAAAAACAAAATGTATAATGTTTGGCACTTACGTCACGTGAATTGAATCCGTAAAAAATAGTTCCTTTTATAATGAACCATCCTTTGATCCAATTTGGTGATTCTCGAGAGTTCTTACGACACCTATGATATAACCATCCTTCATGGTCACAAACACCTAGCTCTTTAACGCTGACGTTGCGCCTTTCTAAAATATACAATAAAAGAATCGATTAAAACTCCAGTCTCCATAATCAAAGTGGTCAAAAGGAGTGAAAAAAATCGACAACTTACTCGCCAAAAGGGGATTTTTCTTTCTTGGCACCTTTGGACTCTTATGAGAAATATTTCTCGATGCAGATTTGGTAACGTTGACTGCTTTTGGATTAGGTTTCGAATGGTTGGCGGGATTTTTCAATGGTCTCGGAGGCGGCTCAGGAGGAGAAATAGGTTTTTTGTCGATTTTATGACGAGGAAACGTCGTCGGTATTGGAACGTCGATCGTGGTATGAATAACTAATTTCTCCGTAGGAGATATGGGGCTGGTGATTATTTGTTTGGGAATTCCTTCGTGAGGTATATCATTTAGTTCGATTTTAGACTCTCTGTCCAAATTGTTCGGTTCTGGGCGTATTTCCTGTACGGGGGTACTCCTTTCCAGGGGAGGACGCGATTTGGGAGATTCTTCGCTCAACGAATTAGCTTCAGATTCGCTATCCATATTCAACAGCGAGGAACTAATCGTATCCAATATTTTATTTTTATTCGACGACGATTCTTGTTCCGAAGCTAATGAAGGAGAGCACTCGACAGATTCTGGTTCGACAACGCCATCGCTTTTAATTTCCAAATACTCGTTTTGTTCGGGTTTCATTTCGGGGGCTTCTTGATGTTTAATTAATTTAGAGAACGGTTTCATCTCTAGCGATTTTTTGAACTCTGTCAACGAATCGGATTCCGACGTTATGTTATCCGGTGCCGATTTCACTTTTTCTTCTGGTAACTTCATATTGAACGTCAATGGTTCTTTAGAATCGGCTGAATAATCGTAAGAAGGTGTACTGTAACTTTTATCTAATTTGCCACGTTCGCGTCTCGGACTACGGTCGGCTTTTTTCAGCATATTCGTTCGTAGAGGAGATGAAGGCTTGCTTGAGCTTTCCACTTTTGTTATATTATTCTGCGCATTGGCTAGAATTGGTTTGGGCAATATTTTGGGTTTTTTAGCATTTTGGCTGGTTTGCTCGACAGCTTTGTTCAAGGAGTCGATACGATGTTTAAGAGGTATGAAGCTATTGTTGTCGATATTTTCTTTTTCGGATTTTAAATTTTTCTCCGAGGTAGATGTTGCGCTGATGGAAGAGGAAGGATCCATTTGTTCGCATAGTCGCGCTGACCAAGTTAACGAACAGTGAGCAGCAGGAGGAGATCGTCTCAAGTGAGTTTCGCTATTTGCTTTCTCGCAAGCTTTTTCGTCGCTGTTGCTACGCCATTCTTTTTCCAATTTTAATTCGTGCCAAAACTGAAAGTAAACGTAGTAAAAAATCAGTACAAGGCAAAAAATCAAATTATTATAAAATTAAAACGTACCTGTTCTAAACTAAGAGGGGCTTGTTTACTGACTGGACTAGCTCCAGTAATGGTAGCTCGACGCTGAACAGGTATACGTGGTTTTGGTAGATATAAGCGTACGCTGTTTGGCGACGAAGGTCCGATTATCAATTCACTTTCACTTTGACTGCTACTGCTAGATACTGTGCTCGGTGTAGGAGATGGAGGCGAAACTCGATCTGCTACTTGAGTTTCAACGGTAGTTGTAATTGGCTTGGGGTTCAGAATTCGGTTACTAAAAAAAAAATACATTAAGCTTATTGAAAAAACTGCAAATTACGCCATATTCGCGTGAAAAAACACTCACTTGAATGGCATTCCAAAACGAGATGGCACAGTTAATAGTTCAGGCCTAGAAGGCGACAAGAGGTCGTTCCATTTGGTCGAATAGGTCATTTGTTTTCTACATGGCAAACGATACGGTTTTATGTATATTTGACCAAAGACTTTACTATGACGAGGTCTTTTCTTCAACGTCATTAAAATCTCTGTCGACGTCTCTTCGAACAACAAATTCATAACTTCTTTTACTTCCCAGCCAACCTAAAATAAAATAAAATTATATAAAAACCAGAAGGAACCCAATACTTTACAGCTTATTACTCAACGTACCACAGTTTGATAATTGATTTGTACGATTTCGTCTCCGGTTTCTATTTTGCCACTTTGATGAGCGGCGCTGTTGCATTTCAATTCTCCAACTTGTAAAATTCTGTGGAAAGATGGCACAATGTAGAATCCCAAATGGTCACCGGGTCGTTTTTTCAGCGTAGCTAGGTCTAAGGAAGCTGGTTGAAGGAGTAAAGAGTCGTCGATTTCTTGAATGATTGTATCTACCAATTCGGCGAGTTGTTTACAACTTTGACGAATGTATTCAACAGGTTTATCAACAAACCGATCCCTCATGCCACTCATGGCCATTTCCAAGCTCAATTTCAATAATTCATTTTTCGTATCCACGTATGAAGATTGTTCGCAAAATGGTGATCTGAAATTTACAAAGACTAATTAGTGAAATGGCAGAGTACAACATAATCTTTCAAAATAAACACTGCGTTTTTTAATATCCTGCTAATTTCAGCATCAAACGTGAATTATGATATCGAATTTTTTTTTCAGTTTAACAATGAAAGCGAAAATTAGAACAAATAGTGTACTAATTCTAGAGAACCACAAGGTAGATGATGTGCACACGAATTTTTTCCACGAATAACCCCAATCTACCAGAAAATAGTAACTATACAGGTCCATATTGCAGTGCTATGTACAATTTATAACAGGATGATTTTCCATGAAAATTCAATTTCTGAGCACTTCCCAATTTATCAATATACATAATATATTATATGTACGTACTCAAAGAACTATAAATATAAATTTGTAGAATAAATGAAACTTGAATATGGCAATGAAACAGCGTACCTATCAAGCCAACAAACAAGCGGTTTTACAGCGGAAACTACATTAGCTACATCAGCAAGTACTTGTGTCGATACAACACTACAGTTGATATGATTTCTCCAAAGCTCATTGTGAAGACTATGAGCTAGACAGGATAACCGAAGAGCCATTAACTGTAGATTCTCTCGATCCAAATCATAATACTAAGAACATATCGATGAATTATTAGGTTTTCAGGTTCATACATAATGCACATCTAGTGAAGATACGCAGCATCATAAAAACATAAAAATCTTACGAAATTTTTCAACGAATCTATCGCCTCTAAGATTATTTCTTGATGACCAATTTTATACACTCCGATTGTTTCCAAATCATTGGGCTGCAAGTCGAGTAACTGTTGCCCGTTGATGTTTTTATCCACGAATAATCGTATGTATTGTAGGACTGCATTGTCTAAACCTATCAAAAGGAAATAAAGTATCGAGTAAGTATACGAGTAGGTATACATGCAACTTCGGTATTTAGATTCAACCAACCTTTTAGCCACTCAGCAACCTGTTCTGGTTTCCAGTCGGCGACATTTACATAGGCCATCTTCAACTACTGAGTGGTGGTATTGAACATAAGCAGTGAATTTGAGTTTGGTTCATTAAAATTCTAGTCACACTGCTTACAGGCATCTATGAAACAGCATAATTACTTTAGGAACTGTGTTTTAACAGAGCTACTGGAAGTAAATTATCTAGAGGCATTATCTAGTAAATAATTAATGGTGTTACTCACAAGATATGATTAATGCATTAGAAATGATGTCAAGCGTAGAAGCGCGCAGCTGAAGTTTTAATCTGCTAAATACGACAAAAATAGCAAGTAATCTACATTATATTTTACTATTTCCTATTGTTTTTTCATTTCATTAATTTTTTTTCTAATCTGCTAATACTATGATGTGATGATTGATAAACATACTGGATCAAATCGTCATGGATATCATGGATGCCAAAGGAACGTCATGCTCATGTGATGAAATAAAAACGTGAACCGTTGATCCTGTTTATGATCCTACATCTATAGCGCCGGTATTGATGATAAAAAGTTGATAAAAATTTAAATTTGAAAAATTTTCAACTCGATTAATAAAAAGTTTTATTTATAAACGACAAATACAAATTTATTTAAAATTACCAATGCCTAAAAGAAAGCTTGAAGACTGCGATGAAGAATCCGAAGAAGCTCAAACCTTTACCAATCTCTCAGAAAAAGATGTGTTCATCACCGAGTACATCAACACAACATGTTCATTCAGCGGTATTATTAAACAGAGGTAATTTTTTATTTGAAATTCTTCATCGGTAAATAATTTCAATTACATTAATCTACGTCGTATCGTTAGATTTTCTGACTTCCAGGTCAATGAAATTGATGTCGATGGTAGGATCGCAGAGTTGACGGATATGAGCTTCGGTACAGATGTAAATGCGGCTGATAAAAAAGATGAAAATGGTCAATGCTCAGATGTTGAAGAAGAAATCGATATTGAAGGTATAAATTGAGAATAAATCTATTCTAATTCGAAATGTGTTTCAACGATGAAATATTTTGTTTCAGTTGAACCAGTAAAAGAATTGACGTATCCGATTACTACCAGCGATCAATGGAGACAGCTTACATTGTTATTGAAACGAGGAAAGAAAGAAGAATCAATAAAGATAGATGTACGTATATATTGATGGACAGGTCTTATGAAATTAAAATAGTATCGCAAGTTACACATTACGCAATTATTTTCCATAAATTTTTTCACAGGTTACAAACGTCGATAAAGAAGGTCGGAAAGAAGTACACAATGAAATTGAGAAAAAATATAAAAAGAAATTGTTCACTTCTACTGTATCTGGAAGTGAGAATAAAAAGTACATATTGATTGGGATCCATTCGACCGATAGTAAGTTTTTGTTTACTAGTGTTTTAAATGAATGTACAAAATAATCACTGCTATGTGTGTTTTTATACTATAGAGAGAAATAATTCGCAGCGGTGGCCGAATAATTTGCCTCAGTATTTATACGCAGTAGCATTTAAAGAAAATATTGATACGATATCTGTTGCCCAAAAAATTTCCAAGAAATTAAGGTCGGTATTACAATTCTTCATAATATGTACGTAATGTTTTTAATAATTATTAAATTTATTTTACAATTATTATTCAGAATAAATCCAAAACTGGTTACGTATGCCGGAACTAAAGATCGTCGCGGTGTTACATCACAATGGATAAGCGTACGTTGTGTGGAAGCTCGCAAATTAGCATCATTGAGTTACAAAGATAAGCTGTGTTTTGGTAACTTTGAATACAGAAAAGAACCCCTTCAATTAGGCGACCTCCAAGGAAACAGATTCCGATTAGCTTTGCGGTATTGAAAACTTCGAAAAAATGATTATGGTCTGATCACGAATTTTAATATTATATTTTTTAACCTTTAGTAACGTCGAATCAACTGCCGAAGAAATCGAAAAAACAATGAAACATTTTGAAGCGTTCGGATTCATCAATTACTTCGGCCTGCAAAGATTCGGTTCCTATTCTACAGCTCCAACTTACGAAATTGGTAAACATTTACTAACGCAGCAGTGGAAAGAAGTAAGTGTTAATAACGCTGCATTCGTATCTTGTAACTCTTTGATCAAACACGTTTACAATTTCAGGCAGTGAATTTAATCCTGAAACCCAGACCGAAAAATGACGATGTAAACAACGCTTGCAAAGTCTGGACTGAAACAGGCAATGCCAAGGAAGCATTCAATGAATTGAGGAGGAACCGTGATCATTCTATCGAAGGCTGTATTTTGAAAACTCTTTCCACTCAAGGAAATACAGCTTTTGTGAACGCTTTACAAAGGGTACATAATTATACGAAAGTATAAAATTTTAAATGTAGAAGAAATTGAGTCATTTTATTAATTTACTGACATTTTCCAGTTACCTAGAAATATGAGGCTACTGTATTTGCATTCATTTCAAAGTTTAATATGGAATCAAGTGGTTTCAAGAAGGATTAAAGAATTTGGCTTGAAACCACTTCAGGGAGATTTGGTTTACGATGAGACAACAATTGATACAAATGGTAAATTTCTTCGATATGAAGTTTTTAAATCAGTGTTCGGTACAATTATTAATTTATGATTTTTTTTTTTAGACGAAAATAAAGAAAAATCGATTAAAACATTATCTGCTGACGAATTGAAAGATATTAAAATCGAAGACATCGTTTATCCTTTACCCGGATCCGCTGTCAAATATCCAGATAATATTATTGGCGAATGGTACAAAGAAATTTTAAAATCACATGGTTTGGACTTCGATCAATCTGATGATCATAACAAGTAATTTTTTTTTGAAGCTATGGATTTAATATTATACCAAATGATAATTTCACTCGACGTAAATTTCAATTGTTTGTCAATTTTTTCAGAGCTTTTAGTCTGTCTGGAGATTATCGAAAGATGATAATAGTTGCTAAAAACGTTCAATGGAAAAGTGTCTATTACGATGATATTTCTGCTGATTTAATAGCTACAGATTATCAAAAAATGATGGGTGCAATTTCAGTAAAAAATCTAGACGGTACATAGTAAAATTTTAAGTTCAGTATTCCACTTCATTTGCATACTTAATTCAATATCTTCGAAATTAATTTATAGATGGAAAATATAAGGCTGTGATATTGGAATTTTCTTTGCCTCCGTCCACCTACGCAACCATGGCTTTGCGAGAAATCACTAAAACAGATACTTCTGCTAGTTTCCAAGCATCTTTAACATTTTCTCATATCAAAGAAAGTTCTCCAAAACGGACAGAAAAATCGTGAATTTTTTGCATACCTTTCTTCGTAATTATACGATTGTTTTTTGAAACTTTTTTAATGAGTAAAACAATATTGACTAATTTTTATTTTATTTTGTGTGAATTTACGTGGTTTTTCAGATTGACATGTTTTGAAAACATTCTGTTGCATAAGCTGCATTTGTACGGCGACGATCCTTCGTGAGAATATTTATGCGATCTTAGATTTCCAGGCGTCGGAAAAGATTTTCCACATATATCACATTTATGAGGTTTTTCCTAAAAAAAAAATATATAGTATTTTTTAGGTCACTGAAAATAATTTATGATGAGATATTGGAATAATATTAATTACTCACCGCAGAATGAGTCAGTCTGTGGTAATACAAATTTGAACTAGCAGTAAAACGTTTCCCACAAATTTTGCATTGGTGAGGTCTTTCTCCGCTGTGAATTCTCTTATGAGTATTTAAGGAACTGGAAGTTGAAAACCCTTTTCCGCATATTTCACATACGTGTGGTCTTTCACCTATGAATTGGATAAAATCATCAGTTAAAATGCGTGAACAAATTAAAAATAAAAAAAAAATTGATGAAATTGACCTGTATGGGTCCTAATATGTCTTTTCAGTAACGAAGGTCGATCGAATTCTTTACCGCAAATTTCGCAAGGTAGCATGGTTTTTGACCTTCCATTGGGTTTCTTCAAAGGCAAATAACGATTTTTTGATGCAAAATTGACGGATAGATCTAGAGGTTTAATGATATCTAGCGACAATTCAGATCATCAAGTTTTTGAATTTCCATCAAGGGAGGGGGAGGAAGTTGGGGTAAACTTACTCGTGGTAAAATCTGCATTATTATTTTCGGTAACTGATAAAATATCTTTCAGTGAAATATTGTGGAATAAAGCTTTGATTACAGATCCGTATTGTACTTGATGTACAATTTCTAAAATCAGGTGGGTATTTTCTTTAAATACCAGTGCATTCGAGGACTCGGTGATATGTAAGCTGTTTTGAGATACTTCGCTATACAAGTATAAAATATGGAACCAGTGTATTTGTTGAGAATTTGAGTGACCGAAGCAATTCTAATTAAATCAGAAAAAAAATTAATAAGAAAATCTAATGCGAGGTACCTACTTAATTATCAAAGATACGATAGCTTACTTCGGAAAATACCCATCTTCCTTGATTGGAAAAAAATCTAATTCCTTTGGTGAAATAGGTTTCTGCAAAAATATTTAAATCACCTTTATTTAATAATTTTTGTACATTAAACTGCTCCGGTATAAAAACATACATATTTAGTGCTGGTAATAGACACGTACCAGAAAATATACTGATATTTTCCCCTTACTCAACCATCAATAAAGCACTAAGGAAATTTTGCCTATATTGAGCGTCGGTTATAGTATAATTTGAAAACAAAATAGACATGATAAATGATTTTGGTGTAATGTTTCGTATGTAGGTTCTTTATAAGCACCAATTTCTCGTAATAAGTCATTCTAACACCGCACATTTGATTTTTATCGACCACTCAAGCTACATGTATTACTATATGATTAATGTATGTTATGATTTGTAATTTATTAGACGCTTTGAATGGTATTGTATGAGTTACCGTTTTCTCAACAGAGAGGTCAAATGTATTCGTATTGTAAGGGATATCTCTTCGTCGTTTTATCATATAGTCTAATAGTGTTGCTATTAAGGTGAAGAGGTTGCATACGTTTCGCCTATATTTTTGTAGTATACCTATAATCATTTTTCCATCGTAATAAATAACACTTGATTTGAATACTTTCAAGTAAAAATAATGAAAAAGGATTTCTGATGGGGATAGAACATCGTACCACTTATATTTCCGATGAACTTATTTAAATGAACAATACTTAACCCCTTTATTGACCTACCTATCTTCTTGAAAACTCATATTTTCAAATCTGTCTTCTGGATTTGGGTACCAGCTCAGCGTCACTATTTCGTTATGCTGGTAGGTAATGTTATTTTCAACTTGCATAGCAATCGTTCACGGCACTCCCTCGAGCAACGTATCTCTGTAGAGGTATTTTTTCAAAATGCAATTATTCTGCGTAAAAAAATGTAAAAATGAAGTCTTCGAAGCCTCAAATCAAATTATCCGATCGAGAATTAGAAATTTTGCGAAATCACATACGCCTAGTCCACGGTTTAGATGTGCCGCAGAAAAAAATTAAAAACGTAACCGTAAGAGAACCTCGGCCGAAATTGAATTCTGCTCATACCTTCCGAATGGAATGTATAAAAAAACGACGCCAGGTATTCAATAAAGTGGTCGTGGATGAAGAAAAACAACGCGTCAAGATGAAAGATCATATTAGCAAGAGAAGAAGAAGTATTCAATTCACTTTGAATAAAGCATTTCATATGAGATGGAAAAAAGTTCGAAGACTTCCAGTTTTATCTTCTCATGATAGGGAAGTTTTCAACGATACGGGAAAATTGCCATTTGTTGTTCCTGCTTTTTATAAACCGTTCCATCCTTATACAATGGATCTGTCGAATCAAGAGTTTATATTTTTAGATGAAAATGAAGAGAAAAAGAAGAAAGAAGTGTCTTCAACGACACTTCAGCCTACTCCTCAGTCGAGCACATCGTCGTCGTCGATCTCAGACATAACTTCAACACCGCAAGTTATTCCAACTGCAACTACCGTGGCGATTTAACCAGAGGAAATAAAAGTAGTTTTTTTAAATTGAGAAGTGTGAATTGATTGTCGTGAAATGAATAATAAAAAATTGAATAAATTGCTTTAATTGATGAGTAAAATATATTATTACCATTCACCATTGGGCATAATTTTTTCACATTTTCATTCAGTTATTTTACCAATATCCACTACAACCTTCATTCAGTCCATTCGCTCACACACTCAGTAAAAAAAGTAAAAATAAAAAAAAGTAAAAAAGAAAATTAAACTAATCCTTTGGATGGGACCGGTGGGAGGGTTGATTCTTATATCGGGCTTTAGAGTCGCTGCTTGTAAGCTTGTTCGTGCACGTAGAGCTAATCATCGGCCAAGCGTTACGTTTTCTGTCTCATTTGTCATTTTTCATTTATCAATAATTTGCTGTTTTATCATGGTTTTATCGCAAACGCGCGCACGCATGTTTTTGTTTTGTTGTTTGTTGAATTTTTGATTTTTTCGAAGTCCAAAACGTCGCTGTATTGAACTTGGAAAAATATTTAGTATTGGATGTGCATACTTAACATCCGAAATTGGATGGGAAGGAAGGGTTCAATCGAAATTTTTGTAGTAACAAAAAACATTCCTGGACTATTACTTTACAACTTTTGTTTGAAATTTTTTTCAATTTGGTCCTCTCTTCCCTTCGGATTTCGCATATTACTGTTAAAAATAGAAAATAAGGGAGGAGAGAGGGATCCAATTGAAAAAATTTTCAAACAAAAGTTGTAGACTAAAATATAATGAATTTTTTATGTAATTACAAAAATTTAGATTGGACACCACCCTTCTCCGTTATTTTACATAATACTACAATGTATCATTGTAGACAACGACAATACATAAAAATTGAGAGGAGGGAGGTGACCAATCGAAATTTTCCATAAAATACTCCTTATATTTTAGTCTACAACTTTTGTTTGAAAATTTTTTCAATTGGACCCCACTCTCCTCTCTTATTTTCCATTTTTAACAGTAATATGCGAAATCGTAACTTCCGAAGGGAAGAGAGGATCAAATTGAAAAAAATTTCAAACGAAAGTTCTAAACTAATACTCTAGGAATAATTTTGGTTATTATAAAAATTTCGATTGGACCCCTCCCACGTCCCTCCCCTCCAATTTTAATAAAATCTAAAATGAATCGAAACGAAACGACAATTGAAAAAAATATTACATGTCCCGAGATTTGTGACGTCACACATGACAAATGAAAAATGACAAATGAGATGAGACACGACGGCCGATGATTAGCCCTACGCCCTACGTTACTCGACGTTACTCTTATCATTCCCGCGGAAATAATCATTCTCGTTTCAACAATTTCATGCAAATTTCGCCGATAGAATTTCACATTCAATTTTACTTTCTTTAAAAATACTGTATTTATGATCTTTTTCTGAAGTAAGTAATTGATAATTATACCATCTATTCTTTATGTAATTGCAGAAGGAATTGATAGTACTTCGATAGTTAATTCAGGATTTCAAATTCCAGGTATTGAAAAACACATTTTACATTCTGCACGTGAGCAACCTTACAAAATGTGAATGGTAGCTCCTTCATTCATACAAATCAGTAGCAAACGTTTTCTATTGTTTCTTGAGTTAATCAAGCATATCCATTCAAGATGTCTTCAATTGATCGATTACTCATACAAGGAATCCGTAGCTTTGGCCCGGATGATAAAGACAAGCAAGCTATCAAATTCGCCACTCCTTTAACTTTAATTTTGGGTCAAAATGGATGTGGAAAAACGACAATAATAGAAGCTTTGAAGTACGCCACGTGCGGTGAAGTACCCGGCGGCACAGACAGCGGAAGTGGTTTTCTACACGATCCGAAATTATGCGGTTGCATCGATGTAAGTTAATTCAGCGTCTGCAAAGTAATTTCATCCTTTTAAAATATCATTTCATTCTTAGGTTAAGGGTCATGTGAAATTGAAATTTACTGATGTAAAAGGCGATGAAAGAGTAGTCTCTCGTAATGCTCAGGTTACTCAAAAACCAAAAAAACTGGAATATAAAACACTGGATTCAACTCTTACCAATAAAACTGGAGTAAGTTATACTTATTCTAATAAGTTTAAAAAAAGTAAAAAATATTAAAACACTACGTGTTTTTTGGTAATCAGGATAGTGTTAGTGGTCGACATGTTGACATTGATGCTGTGATGTATAACGCTCTTGGAGTTTCTAAAGCGGTTCTTACTAACGTGATATTTTCCCACCAAGAAGATTCTAGCTGGTACGTATAACGAAGTAGTATAGTATTGTAGTTATATTGTGTTTTCAATCTTACCTAACTTGAAACTATCATTAAAGGCCCTTGGAAAAAGGTAAAAAAATGAAGGAAAGATTCGACGCAATTTTTGGAATAACAGAGTACAACAAGTGTCTCGATTATTTGCGGAAGATGGCCAAAGAATACGATGATGGTATGTAAAGGTGTAAATAAAACGAAGTAAATTTTACCAAAATAACTGAATTTTTTATTCATTGCAGAAAAGAAATTGGTGAAAAAGGACGTGGACTATAACGAATTGATATGGACAGACACGAAAGAAAAAACGACCAAGCTGGAAAATATCAAAGCTAGCTTATCAGCTAGTTGCGATGAAGTTGCTCGTTTTGATAATCAACTGGCTCCGTTGAGAAGTAAATTCAACGAAATACTCGATAAAGAAATGAACTTGGTTACTCATTTTACAAAAATTCAAACTGTCAAGAGTAAACGAGATATGTTGAAAGAAAATCAAAGAGAATTGCAGAAAAAAATCAAAGTCGAGTTTCTCGGAAGCACTCAAGAATTAAAGGATAAAATTCTCAATTTCGAGCAGGATTCAAGGTAAATATAACGAGTTCGAAGAAATCCTGAAAAATTACGATTCCAGGTATCTACTAATTGAATAATAAAATGAAAAATTCGTAGGAGTGAAAAAGCCAAATTGCAGAAATTAGAAGAGGATAAAGATTTGGTGCTTAAAGAAGAAGTTCGTCATCAAAAAAGTATCAGTTCCAAACAAATGCAATTGGGAACGTTTCAAAATGAAAAGGATCAAAACGATGAAAGAGTTGGATCTAGGAACCTGAGTATGAATAAACTTGCTGATGAGCTGAAGCTAACGGGTGAGTGAAATATTTTCAATTATGAACAAATGTTTATTGATTTTATTTCAACATTTTCATAATTTTTGTAGTTGTATCGAGCTGCGATATCGATCAAGACAGAGCAACGCAACTGTTGAATTCAATCGAACAAAAATTAAGGGAAGAAAATCGAGCTCTAGAAAAGACACAGGAAGAAGGCGAACAAGAAGAAAAGAAAGTTCAAAATGAAATTGATTCAGTTCGAGAAAAGAAAGTTGGCATGGAGCATGAAATCAAAGTGAAGCGAAAAAATATCCAAGATAATAAAAATGAAATCGAGAAGACAAAGAAGAGAATTGAAGATGTAAATAAATTATTTCTTTAAATTTCGAATTCATCTCAGTTTCGAATTTGCTCATCTTCTGGGTGTACTTTTAACTTTTTTTCAGGTTGATAAATCTGCTCAAACTTTGGCGAATTTGGAAAAAGAGTTTACCAAAGTCGATAAAGAATTGGAGGAAGTGATGAAATCATTGGACGCAAATGAATGCACCTCTCGTATCAGTGAGAAAACTTCAGAAAGAAATAGGTTTGCATTGGTTATTTAATTAACAAAAAAAAATGAACGTGGACATTATTGTGCTTCTATTAATTAATTTTTTCTCTTATCAGATTGGAATCCAAATTATCTGAACTTAGCGAAGAAATCAAAACGTTGCAAAAGTACAGCATTCAAAAAGCTAATCTGGATCAATTATTGGGCAGAAAACGTAAAGTGGAAACGGAATTTAATGCATTGTGAGTGATGTTTAAAATAAATAAATAGAATTATCATTTTAAGGAAAGAAACGAGATATCAGCAATCTTAATTATTATTTCAGAAAAGAAAAAAATATCAATTCATTGAGACATGTACTTAACGAAGTTCCACAAAATGATTTCAAAAAGAAAGTCCAATCGTGTCTTGATAAACTTGTAAGTGTTTCTGATCCTGAAAAGCGTATCACGATCCGATCCTACTAATTTCTGTAATTATTCCAGAACAATGAAATAAAAACGAAAGAAAAGCTCATCACCGAAAAAGAAAAACAACTCACGGTATTACTTGAAAAGAAACGTAACTTGGACGATCAACTTTTATCGAAAAAAAGGAAATTGGCCGATGATGAAGATCGTATTGTGGAATGTTGCGGTGCTACCGACTTCATGCAATATTTGAAAAAACTTGAGGACAAAGTCAACGCAGCTCAAGTAATTAACATACATTTTCTTTCTTCTTTTTTTTTTGTTTATTTTTAAACAACGTGTAATATTCTTCAATTTTTTAGGAAGCGAAAGGAAGCGTAAGTGCGTCTCAATTTATGTTCAAAAGATACGTTGATAAGCTCAGCTCGGAAAATCCTCTCTGTCCTTTGTGTCGTCGAGATTTTAACAATCAGGAAGAAATTGATGCGGTTCTTGGAGACGTAAGTAATCTTGATAAATTGGCAATTCTATCGTGGAATAAACTGTTGATGTTTTTTTTTCCATCAAATTTTCAGTTAACCAAACGATTGGAAACGCTACCTAATCAAATAACCCAATCAATTAAGGAGGTGGAAGACTGTATAAAAGAACAGAACGAGGCTATAAAATTACAACCAGTTTATGAAAATCTATCCCGTATTAAAGACGTAGAATTACCTAAATTGAGGTAAAATTTTAATTTTAACAAAAATGTGGTTTGACATGAACATGATTTAAATTCAGTTTTTTTTTTTTTTTTAATAGAAAAGACGTCAACGAGATGAAGGAAAAAATCGAAAAATTGGAGTCGGAAATTCAAACATTGAAAGAGGAATTAACAGCGCCATTAACTGATCGATCAATGGCCACTACCCTTCTTTTGGATTGTACAACGTTAGATCATCTTAATCAAGAACTTCAAAAACTCCAACAAGAAATTGAAAATCAGGAGAAGAAAATTCCAGCTTCTGGTTAACAAAATATTCTAAAAAATTCATTTCACGTCTTGAATTTGAATTAATTTTTGTTTTCAATTTTCAGGAGCTGGTAGAACAATGCAGGAAGCCCATGACGAAGAGGATAGTGTTAAAGCTGAACTTATCGCTTGTCGAAAAGAACTGGAGAGTACTCAAAATGCATTGTCCAGTTATCATCAAAAATTGAATAAGCTTAGAGAACGAAGAAATGTTATTACTACCGATCAAATGAAGGTATAATTACTTTTTTTATGTGTTCGAAATCCATTTTTGTAATTTTTGATTTGCTTTGCAAAATTTATAAAAACTGGCATGTTTATTAAATTTTTTTACTTCCCAGACGAAAGGAAATGTCCAACAAAGAAAGGAGCTCGCTGATAAATTAGAAGATCTACAATTAACAACGAGTGTACTAGAAAGTGAATTAAGTAATTCGGAAAAGGAGCTCAATCCGATGTCCGAAAAACTGAACAAACTTCTCCAGGATTTACGAAAAATGAAAATCGATCACAAATTGAAAATAGACGAAAGAAAGAAAAAGGTATATAATGAGACCAGTCTAATCATCGTATTTAATTTTAGAATTGACAAAATCTATTTTTTTGATTTTGTACATTTTTTTAGTTGAACGAATTCGATAAAAAATACCATGAAATTTTGGGTCTTCATCGAGCTATTGAGCAATACGAAGCAAAAGGCGGTTCTAGCAGATTGGATAAAATTCGCCAAGACTTGGCTGAAATGCAGTTAACGAAAGAAGAAAATAATCGTGAACGGGATCGTATCGAAAAAGAAATCCAGTCTATTAAACAATTGCTCCAAGCCGGAGAGGTAAATTTATTCTAATTTATTTATTATTTTTTAAGAGTAAAAAAATATAAATCTATGTACCTATGATTAAAATTGCAGATTAAAAAAATGGATTTCGAGAATAATTTACACTTCCGAGAAAAACGAGACGAAATTTCTAAATTAGAGGAACAAATCACCGAGTTGGAAGGTCAAGTTGGTGAATTAACCGTAGACACATTGAAACGTCAAAAAATCAAATTTAAAGAGGAAATAGACAAGCTGGAGAAACTGGTAAAAATTATTTCTGTACGAACTTATTGAATTTTTGCTTTTGGATTAATACGAATTATGTTTCTTAGAAATCTGTCGCCGAAGGTAGGCAATTCGAATTACGAAAAACCATTAGAGAATCGGAGTTCGAATTGAATTCGGAAAAACATAAAAACGCTGAACAAAATTACCGAAAAAGTGTTATCACTTTGAAAGTAAGTATTCCGATTTAAAGTCGATTTTGATCGTTTATAAAAAGAGACTCGAACTGATGGAAAGATTTAATTTAGGTTTTGGGAATGGCGATCGAAGATTTGAAGCAATATGAAAAGGCCATGGACTGGGCTATGATATACTTCCACAAAGAACGAATGAAAATGATCAATGCTATTGTACGTGAATTATGGAGACAGATTTATCGTGGAAATGATATAGATACGATAGAAATTGCAACCGATGAAACGCAGCCTACCGCTTCAGGTATTAAACGAATTAGTATTTTTGGATTATAAAATTTTCATAATATTGACGAAACGGTTTTCACGTAGGAAGGAGAAGTTACAACTATCGAGTGGTTCAAGTTAAAAATGGCACGGAATTGGATATGCCAGGAAGGTGCAGTGCAGGACAAAAGGTATCGATTTCGTATGGAATATTTTATAGTCAATTAACTTCAAAATATTAAATTCTCCATTTTTTTCCTTCTAGGTTTTGGCTTGTTTGATCATACGAATGGCGCTGGCGGAGACGTTCAGTAAAAATTGCGGCATCTTGGCTCTAGATGAACCGACCACCAATTTGGATCGTGATAATATCGAAAGCTTGAGTATAGCTTTATCCGAGTTAGTTAAAAATTTATTCTTCTCATTTGCGAAAACGTATGTAAAATAATATTAACAATTATTCTTGTATTCTGCAGCATTGTAAGAAGGAGAATGTCGCAGAAGAATTTTCAACTTATCGTCATCACTCACGATAAAGAATTTTTGGATGTCTTAACTCGGGTCGATAAAGTTGATTATTACTTGGAGGTTATTCGTAACAATCGGTACGATATAGGTTCTCATATGAATTAATGTGAATCTAGTTCGTAATATTTCTACTTTTCAAATTTATTGTTTTCCTTTTTTTCAGTGGGAGATCCGAGGTACATAAAAAGAAAGTGTGATAGAAGAAAATGGATTTATTTGAATTCGTGATTCGTGAATCGTCGGCATTTTTTCCCTTTTAATTTTAGTGTTTCTATTTTTGTAATACTTGCATGTTTAACTTAAACGTTCCTGAAATACGAGTACAATAATTATTATTGAATTCTGTTATTTTAATAATACCTAATATGCTATCGATATATATTTTTTACTCATTGTTTCTTTTTTTAAAAACCTGAGTTCGATTATTTTTAAAATGCAGTCTGTGCAGCCTGTGACTATTTTAATTAAATGATATGAAATCAGTGATGTGGTTTTTTATTGAATAGTTATTTTTGAGAAATTGCAAGCGATTGAAAAAAATTAGACTCTATCATTATTAGTCATTTTATTGAGAAGGTACAACATAAAAATATCGGTAAAATAACAATAACAAAAGTACGCGCAACAAATTGTAGTACTTCAAAACAATTCGTGAATTTATCTTGAAATGAAAAACACGAACTGCTTAAAATGTCAAAATGCCTGCTGTGACACTGTGACTTACTAGGTATAATTAAGAAATAGGTAATTCTACAAAGGTATACAAAGGTTTTTTAAATATAAAATTTTTACCTACAATCTACATGAGAATATACGAAAGTAGGTAGCTAGGTACCTGCGGTATATGCGCCGATAACCTAGCATGAGCATGGGTGCTCGAGGTAGACTCAAAATTTCATAATTAAAATTAGCTACATTTTAAAAAACTTCAAAAATGAACAAATTAAATAGTCACATAATAACATATCAAAATCTAAGTTTTTTAAAAGAGGAAAAAAATCGGAGAAGAGAAGCTTTTGATTTGTTTGAGGAAATAATTCTAAATTTTTTGTTGGAATAATAAAAAACATTTTAATACCTACTCATATTTTAAAGTGAAAAAATTTCTCAATTTTCTCGAAAAAGAAATATATTTTTGATTTTTTAAGTGAATCCTTTTTTTTTGTTGAAAAAATAAACCTTGATTTTTTTTGTTTTAGTCGCAATTTAAAAAAAAAAAAACTTCCACTTTTTTCAATTTTAAAAAATAATAAAATATTAAAATTTTATATGATTTTTTTGAGAAGTGGAAATAATTCATTATATTTGATGTAAAAAAATGTATACTTATCAAACTTTTGAAAAAATCTCTATTTTTTTTTAAGTAGGTACGTAATTTAAATTTTTTCAAATTCTCAAAATTTTTGAAATATTTTTAATTTTCTATTTTTCTTAGAACAAAAAATACTTGAAACAATTTTTTGGGGTTTACATAAAAAAAATTCTCAATTTATTAGGATAAAAAAATGGAACGAAATCTATCATTTTTTAATTAGTATAATGGAAAAAAATCTATCATGATTTGTAGAGTTGAAAATATTTCTTACATTTTTGCAGGAAAAACTTAGTTTTTGTTTTTATTTTTTAAAATAAAAAAATTGTTCAATTTTATTTTTTAGAAAAAAACAGTTCAATTTTTTGAAAGAAAAACGGTTTTCATGTTTTTGAGAGTAAAAGATCTGCCATCTTTCAAGAAAAAAATCTCATTTAAAAAAAATTGTACCTAAGAGAAAAAAAACTTGGAATAAAAATATTTCTCATTTTTAAAAAATATGTGGATGAAAAAATTCCTCATAATTATTTTAAAAACTATTTTCAATTTTTTTGAAATGAATAAATTTTTCTGTTTTTTTGAGAAAAAAAATTTAAGCAAAAAATTTCTCATTTAAGTATATTTTGGAGAGAAAAAATTCTCAACTTTTTGGAGTAAAAAAATTTCTATTTTGAAAATAAAAAATTTCTCATTATTTTTCTTGAAATAGGCATAAGAGTAGGTACATTAGGTGAAAAAATTCCTCATTATTTTTGGGTAAAAATTTTCTTCAATGTTTTGAAGCAAAAAATCTTTTAATTTTTTCGAAGATTTTTTTGAAAATTTTTCATTGTAGAAAAAAAATCATCAAGCATTTCTTCGAAGAAAATAATGTTGACTATAATTTTTAGAGGAATAAAATCTCTATTTTTTGTAGTTGAAAAAAATTCAATTGATTGGAAGTAAAGAAATCTAATCATTTTTTTTGAAATGAAAAAACTTTCTTTGCAGAAAAAAAAACCTCAATGTTATTGTGAGGAAAATATTTTAATTTTTTGGAGTAAAGAAATTTCTCATTTTTTTGAAATGAAAATTTTTAGAGCGAAGAGATTTAATTAAATTAGGAATAAAAAAATATATCGATTTTTTGGGAGTAAAAAATGTCTTAGATATTATATTTTGGAGAAGAAATCAAGATCTTTTTTTTTTTGGGGGGGGGGGGAGGGGGGGGGGTAATTTATTGGAGAAAAACCCAAATTTTTCAACATAAAAATTTGTAAAATTTTTCTGAAGAAATTTTTTCAATTTTTTCGGAGAGTTTTTTCAATTTTTTGGAATAAAGAAACTAATTTTTTTAAATTTTTGTGGAGAAAAATCTTTCAATTTTTTCAAATAACAAATTTTTCCAATTTTACAAAGAAAAACTGATTAATTTTTCTATGGAAAAATCGTTCAATTTCTTTGCAGAAAAGAAATAATTTCGACATTCAACATTTAAAATAAATTATAACCTCTCACCCTTTCGGAAAAAATTGAGCTACACCTTGGAAAATTCCAAGTTGCCGAGCCTGCACCGAACCATAATGTTTAAAAAACATCACTATAGGCACTCAATCGATCATAAATCTTTAATCAGACACATATCACCATTACTCGAAGGTACCCACGAAGGCGTTGATTTCACCTCAACGGTATTGCTATTCTTTGGGAACAGACGTTGTTCGATATTACATTCATAAGCATTATGTTCTTCGCGATTAGACGTTGAAGATAGAGTATTCTTCTGCATCATATCCGAATTTATATATTCGGATTGCGATTGAGGTATCGGTAAAGGAACATATTCCAAAGGTTGGTAATGATGATGATGATGATGAGGATGGTGTAACTGATACGACTGATCAGATAAAGGATACCAACTCATAAACGTATTGTGTGGTGCGTTGGTAGTGTTGACATTTGATGACGGTGGTATTGAGAGATGAGTTGGTGAGGGCGAAGATGTGATTTGGGACTGGATAGGTGTCAGGGTGGCCGGGGAATCCATGGGTTCGGTAGGCCACGAGTGATTGTGATTTGACGAGAATATGACAGCGTTCGAAGTTGATTGTTGCATATCACCGTCTTCTGATTCGGAGGTACAAATGCCTTCGAAATAAGAACGATTTGGTTTTTGGTTATGAATGAATTGAAAAAAAAAAATAGAAAAAGGTAGATAGAACTGATAGAAGGGTTATTTACCTGCAGGTGAATTCGCCGGCGACAAAGATCTCTGATAGCATAATTGACCACTGGGTCGATAAAATGGTGAAAATCTGTATTTATGTTTGTCGTGACGATCTTCTTTCGTATGAATGGAATGTTCGGGAGCTGGTGGTAAATTCGCTGTTGAGGATGACTGAGGGAAAATCCATACGTTGTTTGCAGATTCTGCAAATTTTATTGTCAAGTGTCATAAATGTGGTATTCGAATGATATTAGGCGAAATGTGAAAAAAGTTACCGTGAGTGTGGTTAGACAGTGTACGACGCATTGATCTTTCATCGCCTGAAATTTATTAAAATACTTAAGTCGTAAAAATTGTCCTTACTTTTTATAAGTAAATTGAACAGGTAGTTTTATAAATTATTAATACTCACAATCAGAATAGGAAGACTGTTCTTGATTCGAATCTCTATGACATGTTCCAGGGGTTTCTGTCCTTTCTTTGGCGTCTAAGAAGGCTTTTGCAAATGGATTATATTTTATTTTCAAAGACGTCACCTAAAACAAAGATGATTTCAAATTAAAGTTGGGTAAATTTAAGTAGATAAATCCAAGATTCCAAGACTGGCAAATTATTTGTAGAATTTTCCAAAGGTGTAGCAATAAATTTTATTCCGAAAGGTTGGCGGGTTGCAAAATTTTCAATAGGTATTGAATGTCAGATTTGATTTTTTTTCTATAAAAAAATTAGGAGATGTTTTTATTGTAAAAAATATATATATATTCCCAAGAAATTTTTTGCTCCAAAATATGAGACTTTAAAAAAAAAAAAAAAAAAAAACTAAACATTTTTTTTCTCCCGAAAAATTGAGAAATTTTTTATGTTGGCCCCAGAAAATTTGAGACAAAAAAAATGTGAGATGAATTTAAAAATTTCACTCCAAAAAGATAGAAGATTGAGATTTTGAGATTTTCTTGTAAAAAATGTGAGTTTTTTCTTATAAAAAATTGAGCCATTTTTCTCCCAAAAAATCGCAATTTTAAAAAAAAAATTCAAAACTGCTTTTACGGTGACTCTAAAAAGTGTTAGGTGTATTTTTTATTCCAAGAACATTTTGTAATATTTTTCTGTAGATTTTTTTCTCCAAAAAATTTATTTTATACCTACTTAATTTTTTTTTGTTCGAAAAATTAGAGATTTAAATGAAAAATGTTTACTTAAAAAAAAAAAAAAACTAAGGCTTTTTTTTCTATAAAAATTGAACGATCACACATTTTTTCAAAAAAAAAAGGGAAACAAAAAATGCAAGGTTTTCTCTCTCAAAAAATTGAAAGATTTTTTTGGACGTGATCCGATTTTTCGTAAAAAAAATGGAGAGTAACTTGAAAATTTTCCCTTTAAAAAAATTGAAAGATTTTTTTTTATTAAAAATATTTTTATGCTGACAGCAAAAAAAAAATGTTAATTTTTTGGATTTTCCCCCTAAAAATTGAGGGATTTTTTCACATTTAAGAAAAATTAATTCAGAAATTTTTTTACGCTGACTACACTGACTCAAAAAAGTGTAATATTTTTTATTCCAATAAAATTTTGATGGGTATTTTCCCCCAAAAACTGAAAAAAGAACTTCGTTGAAAAAATTTGCCATTTTTTTCTTCAAAAAAAAAAAAAATTAAAAACGATTTTTTTTTTCAAAAAACTATGATATTTCCTCCCAAAAATTAAAAGAATGATTTCTTTTATTTGAATCAAGAGATTTTTTTACGCTTACTTCAAAAACATTGTAATATACCTACCTATATTTTTATTCCAAGAAAATTTTTAAAAAAATTTCAGTATCTACCTATGATTTTTTTCTCCGAACGAATTTGATAATTTTCTTCCAATTTTTTTTTGGTGATTTAATTTAAAAATGTTTCCATAAAAATAATAGACGATTTTTTTCTCCCAAAAATTTAAAAGATTTTTTTTTAACGAAGACATTTTTTACGCACACTACAAAAGGTTGTATTTCTTATTCCAAGAAAATTTTGAAATTTTTTCATCAAAAAAATGTTGACAGAAAATTAATATTATTTTAAAAAAAATACCTAGTGATTTTTTTTTCTTTCAAATAAGTAAAACTTTTTCTTTAAAAAAAAAACAAAAACATTTTTTCAAAATAAAAGTGAAATTTTTTGATCTTTTTTTACATTGAAAAAATGAGAAACATGTTTATAATTCATGTGTTTAAAAAAATGTTATCTATAAATTTTATTCAAAAGGGATTTTGAACTTTTTTCCGTAGAAAAATCCAGAGAATAAGAAAAAAAACTCTACCGCAGCATCTGCGGTAGACAAGCTGATTTTTTCGTTTCGCGAATGACCGATTCATTTGAACGAATCGTTCGCAAACGACTGATTCATTCGAACGAATCATTCACAAACTACTCATTCATTCAAACGAATCGTTCGCAAACGACTGATTCATTTGAACAAATAGTTTGCGAACGACTGATTCATTAGAACAAATCATTCACCAACAACTGATTCATTCGATTTCGAACAAATCGTTCGCGAACGACTGATTGATTTAAACAAAACGTTCGCGAACGACTGATTCATTCGAACGAATCATTTGCGAACAACTGATTCATTTCAACGAATTGTTCGCGGACGATTGATTCAATTGAACGAATCATCCTCGAACGCTGATTTATTTGATTTGTAACGTTAAAATACCGTTATCGTAACGTTACATAAAACAGGTGATGTGCAAAAATCGCATATCTAATACCTTATTCGCGGAGTTACAGAGTTTTAAAAATTTCGATCGCGGATATCTCACGAACCCGCGAACCGATTTCGCTCAAATTTGGTACTCCGATAGATCTTGAAGAGTACTATAAATAAACGGTGATGCAAGCATCACAAACTTTCCGAGCATTAGTCCCTAATAAAATAAATAGTTCGTAAATTTTTTTCTACTTAACGTAAAGGCCCCAAATTCTTGCGTAGCCTTCGTTTATATAAACCACTACTCATCTCCGAATTTCAACGAGATATCTCAATTAGGGCGGTTTAACAAATTTTTCGCATAAATCGCTCGTAAATTTTTTTCTATTCAACGTAAAGGCCCCAAATTCTTGCGTAGCCTTCGCTTATATAAACCACTACTCATCGCCGAATTTCAACGAGATATCTCAATTAGGGCGGTTGGAATCGTGTTAACAAATTTTTCGCATAAATCGCTCGTAAAATTTTTTCTATTCAACGTAAAGGCCCCAAATTCTTGCGTAGCCTTCGTTTATATAAACCACTTCTCATCGCCGAATTTCAACGAGATATCTCAATTAGGGCGATTGGAATCGTGTTAACAAATTTTTCTGCACACACATACACACATACACACACACATACACACATACACACATACATACGGAACATCATCTGGAAATTGTTGAAAACAAATTTGTACGAAGTCAAAATTTGTCTAAGTGCAATATTCGTGAAAACGCATTTCGCACCGAAAACAATACTTTCCTTACAACGCTACGCGCTGTTCGGAAAGTAAAAAGGGTTATGTGCAAAAATCACGTATCCAGCTTATTTGCGGAGTTATACAGTTTTGAAAATTTCAATCGCGGATATCTTGCGAATTCAATAGGCTTCGATTCCCAATGATCATCTACCACTGATATAAATTTCAACCAATTCCATCAATCGTAACTCGAGTTATCACACCGACAAATTTCAGTACATACATACATACATACATACGGCACCACCTAATTGAATGTTCTTGTGGCACCAGTACCATGTGAGAAGTACTTCATCATTTTCTCAGAAATTTTTCCCTTGACCAGTTTATTGGTAGGAGAAAAACGACTGGTGCCACTAAGTTATATAAGTATGGAGTGAGAATCGAACCTATTACCTACAGCACTCTCTGTTTATAAAAATTTTAACGAATTTTTAAAAGTGATATTCCACTTGAAGACATGAGACTTGAAATGGTGCCTCAACGTGTTTTCAGTATATATTTTTTGATATTTGTATAATCGTATAAAAATATATAATAAGTGTCGTTGTGGCACCAGTACAAAAGTTTGCCTATCGACTCCTGGTAACCTTACGATACCACCCCACATGATTTTAGACTTGAAACGTTGTGGCACCATTTCGTGATGCCACAACGAAAATTTTGGTGGCTGAACGTACAACAAGTATGTAAAATGGTGCCACATCTACATTGAATAAAAGCATACATACATACATATATATACATAGATTTATCTATGGATAAAGTGGCTTCATTTTTAGATGTCTAACGGTATAATCATGCTTCGTTTTGGTAAAGTGGCTTCATTTTACTGAAGTCAGATTACCAACTTTTGCCAGTCAACTCAGCAAGGTGCCAGGATGCTAGAAATGTGGTTATTTTGGTGATGCCACTTTACCACTTATACAAGTGTAGAATAAAATTTCGGTCCAAGGTCGTACTGGCATCGTTTTTTAGATGTTTACGGATAAACTTGCATCGTTTTGTAGAATAGCTTTTTGATGTCTAAAATTGAATAATAAGTCATGGGAATCATAATACTTTCGATAATTTCAAGTTTGAAGCCATTTTACCGAACATACAAATTGAAGTAACTTTGACCTTAGATCGATATATATAAAGAAATACCAAATCGCGAAATTGGTGCCAATCGTCATATTTTGTCATAAAACGTCGAGAAATATCACTCTCACCCCCCACTTTTACCAACGGGTCAAATTTAATAGCTGATTTTTTCATAAATGAAAAATCAGCTAAAAACAAGAGATTTGCTGAAAAAAATTTTCTTAAATAAAATAAAAATTATACCTACCTATTTTTTTTTTTTTTTTTAAAGACAAAAAATCGAAATGTTTTTCCCTGAAAAGAAAAGTGATATTTTTTCTCCGAAAAAAGTAAAATCTTCAAAATTCTCCAAAAAAAGTTCAAGTTCTTTTTCAACAAATAGAAAGATTTTTTAAACTAGGTACCTACCTACATAAATAAACAATTTAAAATTTTGAAAATGAAAATTTCAAAAAAATTGGAAGATTTTTTAAAATTAAGAAGGGTTTTTTATACTGACTCCAAAATATTTAGATATCTATGAATTTTTTCAGCGTGATTTTTTTCCTCCAAAAAAATAGGTAAACTGTATGAAATTTTGTTCAATTTTTTTTTTTTTTAATCTGACAATTGGTAGGTATTTTTTCGATTTGAAAACAATTGAAAAAATTCTTTCCACTCGCCCCAAAAAAATTTGAATATATTTTTTTGAAGAAAATTTTGATTTTTTCTTTCAAAATAATTGAAATATTTTTCTCGTTCAAAAATGAATTAGGTGAGAAGCTCAAAAATTTTTTTAAATTTTTTCTCAGGAAAACAAAAACAAAAATGGAAATTACCTCTTCATTTTGATAAGCTGTCACAGCGATGAATTGAGTCTCAGGAAAATTAAACGTAAACGCCCTCTGTTGCTCACTGCTTACTCGAACGATGTGTACTCGGGGTTCGTATTTATGTAACGAATTTAACATAACCTGTAAAATAATCAACAATGTTTCAAAATTTATATTCACAGTAGTGTTAGGTACCTAATGAAATTTAATTGCTTTTTACTTGTCCATTAGAAGTTTGCTTATTGTTTAGTTTAACTTTGGCAAACGATACAGATTCTTTCATCCAGTGAGCTCCAAAATTTGGTGATTCTGGATGAACGTATACCGCATGCTGAGGGGGTGGTTCGGCTTTACCACCTGGGACCCAGTCACCGTTCACGTATTTCCATCTGAAAATTTTCACATACAAATGGGTACCTATATTAATTGAAAGGAATCCAAATAATCTAGATAACTGGGTAGGTAGGGGCTATATGGATACTTGGATAGGTAGGCTATACTATGTTGGTTAATTTACCTATGTTGTTCGATTTGAATAAACTCCAAGAGTAAAGTATACATTGCTGCTGGATCTAAACCGTTTACAGTGACTTTGACTACAGGAAACATTCTCCTAGAAATTTACAACAAAAAAAATTAGAAAAATCAACACCAAGTCATTCATGTTGTACCTTTCATCAGGTAATAGGTACCAAACATTCGGTCGGTGTAGATCTAGGTGCATTCTAAACGAAGAAAAAGGGAAAGTTTATCGATAGATACCTTGACGAAAAAAAATAAACGAATCTCTCTTTACAAAAATGGGCCCAATATCGGTACGAATTTTGGTATTATTTATTTATGACATAATATGTGCTTGGAAAGAATCCACCTAACAGGACTCAATATTTAATATCCATTGTTTTAGAAGAATTAAACGATGGTAAAAATTTTCACCACCGTGCTAAGTATTCATTTAAACTTACCAACGCCAAACGGTAGATAAAGTACACATTCTCTAACAAGTAATTTACACCTACTTAGTAACTGGTAAAATATATGATTTCATTATTCCCTTCGCGATCTACCAATCATATTTAACTATACGCTTGTATGAACATTCCATCATATATTTTGCTTCAATTAGCACGATGTGGAGAAACTGAATATTTCATTTTTAAATGGTTTACAACGTACTAGAAATTCGCCAAAAAAATAGCTAAATAGGTAATTTATGGCGATGTTGAATTGAGAATGAGGCAACTAAAATTTTCATCGATTATTCAAGAAATTATCTTTGCATAAGTTATATAAAAAAAAAAACGTAAAAATTCGACAAATAAATGAATTAGGTAACGAATGATAAGATATTACCTACCTATTTTGTGTACAAGAAGACTTTTACGAAGTACAATTTATTAAATTCTAGAAAACCAACGAAATTACCACAAGTTCTCAATTACGAAGGTAGGTAGGTACAAGGTACTCAATACTCATTTAAAAAAGTAGGCATGAGATACCAAAATTATTTTGGAAATTTAGGTAGGTATAAGAAAATATTCGTATTTATAATATTTTTTATATCTCTGTGAGCTGTAAATTTATCATCTTTGTATTTGTATCAATTAAGTAGGCATCTTTTTTTATATCAATAAGCTTTTCTAGTGATTTGTGGGTAGATTTACCTACTTTCGATCACCAATTTCGAAAAATTAAAAGATCAGGTGTAAAAACAATAGGTAAATAATAAAAATGACTAAAATTACCTGCCAGTTTTTGTGACTATCATTTCATTTGTCAATGCTCGGAATTTCTCCCATAATTCTTTATCGTCTAATGTGATTCTTACATCGTTTTCAAATGGATCGCCTTTCATTTTTCCTGCTATCACTCCTGCTTCCATCATCGTCAATATATGTGACTGAGACATTCTTGGAATTTAAAATTGAAATGTCAATAATAAGAAAAATACCTAAGAAGGTCAGGTTTTCGTATATTTAAAAAATGTACCTAGTCCTGATCTATTTTCATCTGGAATCTTACTTGAAATTTAAATCAATACTCGAGGTAAAAAATTGAATAATATGTATTATCTCATTTTATTTCAAATAGAAAATGTTGGGAAAATTTTATGAATTTCTTACGTGGAAAAAAATTACGTTGAGTAAATGATTCTCATTGAACAAATAATTCCCTATTGCTGATTCATATTTTTACCGGGAAAACAAATAGAACCTGCTTAAAATATTAAAAATTTCATCCGAATGGAAATTTTAAAAAATGAAAATAAAAAATTGAACAATTTCGAAGTTTCCATTGTTATTAATTTTTTTTTAAATATAAAAAAACGCCAACTGCAGGTAGGCTATACATACATGCAGTGGAAAAAGGAATTGCAATTCGACGTATAATATGCAAACACTGGATAGAAAAATTGTAAATATTAAAGCAGAAAATATGGCATTAAATTATTAACGGGCAATTAATAAGAAAAAAATTTGAAATATCTCAATTTTACCTGATTTACACAGAAACACCTGTGTGTGAAAAATGATCCCTTCGTTGTGTATAACAAATTACATCAATAAACAAGATAGTGTTGGCAGATTTTCACACCGAGCTGTCGAAACTACTATAAGCAAGTTGTTACTAACTGAACTGGATACCAGATCGCGGATGGCATTATTTTTTTCAGTGTGTGTGTGTATAACAAGATGTCTACCTGAAGAAGATCTCGTGTCAGCAATGGCACACCTTTAAAGTAGGCAGAACCATAGATTGTGGTGTGGTATTTTTACCATAACTGGTCTTACTATTGGATAGTATTTGGATTTTTCAGCTTACCATTGGTTATATTTTATTTGAGAGTTCCGGTGCGCCGATGAATTTCAAGTTGGAAATTAGTCGTGGTGATTTTTATTAAAATTTAAAATTAATTTTGTTACTAATTCTGTCCAAGGAATTACTTGTTGATTTTTTTTTTTTTTTTTGGTGCTTTGTGACATGGTGCAAAGTGACGAATGTATAATTAACTGGTATTGTTTTTATCAAAAATTATATTTCAATTTTTATTAAACACCTACCTACTTCTGTTTTTATTTTTGTATTAGCTTCGTAAATAAATAAAAAAATGCATTACCTATAATATTTTTTGCAATGTGTACCTACCTACTTATTACGTATACTTATTGATTATTTTTTAAAATCTGGTAAATAAAACTATTACCTTATCAACTTAAAGTGTTCCTTATTTCGAACTTTTAATTTTTTTTGTGCAGCACCTAAAGTTATTTTCTTTTTATATGAGAAAAAAATATTAATTTTTTAATTTTTTCCTTGACTGAATTTTAAGTTGCCCCCTCATATCTACATATTATTTTTAGAAAAATGAAGAAATTGATCGATTTGTAATGCTCCTTTCATATAAGGATTAATTTCAAATTTTTTTATTTTCTCAAATTTAATTTCAAGTGTCCCTAATTACCTCTGAGCACCCCATAATTTTTCAAAAAAAAAAAAAAAAAATTCATGCAGCATTTAAAGGTGTTTTTCTATTAGAAAATTACTCCCAATTTTTCATTTTCCCCCTAATTGAATTATAATTGTTGCCACTTGCCTCCCTCACTACTTTAAAAAAAAGAAAAATTGTGGAATTTTCGAACTTTTGAATTTTTTGTTCTAACCCAATCAAAATGGTTCCTCTTCATGAAAAATAACTGCCAATTTTTCATTTTCCTGCTTACTGAATTTCAAGTGGTGCTATTAGGCACTAACCCCCACCAATGAAAAAAAAATGAAAGAATACTAAACTTGTTAAATTTTCAAACTGTTGCATTTTTTAATTCTATCACCCATCAAAATTGTTCGTTTTCACGAGGAATGCACCTACCTAATTCCTATAACTTATTATTTTTACTCTTATTGAATTTCAAAAGGCACCAATCAGCCCCCTCACCAATTCAAAAAAAGGGGAAATTGTTTTTTTCATTCCAACTCATTAATGTTGTTCCCTTTTATGAGAATTAATTTCCAATTTCTTATTTTCCCCTCAACTTAGTTTTAAGTGATACCTTAAGGTGCCTCCCATTTTTCAAAAAAAATGAGCAAAATATTTGACGTAGAATTTGAAGTTGATTTTTTTTTATCGGAACATACACATTGCATATTCCCTATTTTAATTATTTTTTTATGTGAATTTCAAGTAGTGCCACTTTGACGAGTGACAACTTGAAACAAATAAAAAAAAAATTCAATATACCTTTGAAAATTTTTAATTTCATATAGTTACCTACCTAGATTTATATATTTTTTGAAATTGAAGGACTTGCAGTTGAGGGGTTGGCACTTAAAATTCATACCTAATGAGAAATAAAAAATTGGAAATTATATCTCACGGAAAGAAACAACTTTGTTCATTAAAAAAAAAAAAATTGGAGTGGCTATAAAACGCCACTTATAATTCAGTGGGGAATATTTTTTTTTTTTTAAAAACTTTAAATTCTGTGTCAAAAAATGTTGCCCTTTTTTTGATTTTGAAAAATTGGGAGCATTTCAAGAACCAAGGTAATAGCACTTAACTAACAGTAAGTTGGGGAAAAATAGGAAATTGGGAAGTTTTCATAAAGATGAACTACTTTAATGAGCTGAAAAAAAGGGAAAGTTTTAAAAATTTGGATTCCGTTGAAATTCAGCGAGGGAAATAATAAAAAATTGGGAATTATTTTTCATGGAAAAGAACAACTCTAATAGGTATATGTAGAATCAACAAAATTCTAAAATTTGAAAATTCGATCATTTTTCATTTTTTTTTCTCTTCAAAATAAGGGTTAAAGGCAACACTTAAAATTCAATTGAGGAAAAATAAAAAAATAAGAAGTAGGTATTTTTTCTATTTTTTTTTTTGAAAAATGGGCGGTGCCCAGAGGTATTACCTAAAATAAAATTAGAAGGAAAATAAAAACTTGAGAATTGATTTTCCAGGAAAAAAAACTTTAATGATATTTTTTCCAAAAATGAACAGTTTTTTATTTTCTCAAATAAATATTTTTCCTTCAGAAAAATCTAAATCACTTGTCTCGTGAAAAATTGAAATGTTTTCCTCCAAATTCCAAAAATTGGAAATCCCCCCACAAAAATTAAATATTGAAAAAAATATGCTTAACTAAACATTTTTTTTTCTCCAAAAAAATTGTAATGAAATATTGAAATTTTTTCACCAAAAAATTACATTTTTTCCTTACAAACATTTGGAAAAAAAATTCTCAACTAGGTACTATAGAAAAGACAAAAAAATTGAGAAGAATTAATATTTTTTAATTACAAAGAAATTTGGAAATTGTTGTCTCTTGAAAAAATTTCAAGTTTTTTTCCCAAAAATTTCAACTTTTTTCTAAAAAATTACTTGAATTTTTTTTCTCCAATTTTTTTTCTCAAAAACAAATTAGGCAAAAAATTGATGTTTTTTAAAAAAAAACAGAAGTGAAGATTTTCCCCTTTGAAAATGAGACTTTTTCCCCTCAAAAAAATGAAGATCTTTTTTGAAAAAATAAATAAGAGAAATTTCTACCCTAAAAAATTTAAATTATTGTTTTCTCCAAAAATTATATTTCTATGAAAAATATTTTTATACCAAAAAATGAATAGCTTTTTCGAGGAAAAAAAATGACCGAACAGCGAATATTTAATTTCCGCATTTCCGGAGTTGTCTAGGCTGTGGCTCATTATTAGTCATTACACTTTTGAAATTTCGGGTGTAGCTCGAGCTCCCTAGTTACTGCCAAGACATCGACCATTTTAGCGGTCGTAAACTGATAACTTTTTCATTATATCTCAAATCAAATATTGAATACGCTGAAAAAATAAGCCTGGAGAAGAAACATTGAAAAAAAAAATCAGCATTCATCATCAACGAAATGATTTACAATACCTACTTACCTACCGAACCTATCAATGAAATACCCATAGGTATCTACAAGGTATAGAAAAACCGAAAATGTGCTTTTAGATTTTTTTTCTTACGTGAATCGCCTTCAACACTTTGAAACCGAAAAAAGGTTTCTTTTGTTCAAAGAGGTAAATAAATGGATTTCGTTGGGTGGTCAATATCGAAAACATATACCTACCCTCGACATGGTAAAAAATTTCTATAACTCGTTCTACTGATTTTTTTTAACGATTCTGAGGTAAAACCTGTATGATTTCTTCATGACCAAGAATGGTCCATCATGTTGAAATATTCGATTTAAACTTATTTTCGTCGAGTAAGACTTATTTAAAAATACAAACGTCGAATAATCTTCGAAATATTTTTATTTTTATGAACGAAGACTTGAAACCGAGCATACATATTCATTTACATATTCGGTACAGAAAGGTTAAATCACCTTGAACAGACGCTAATTGACTAAATAAACAGTGTACAAAGAGTTTCTATATTGCTAAAGTACAACAAGCTGATAGTCTTTTCTCTTTATTTTAGAGTTGATTTTTTCAAAGCACTGATTTCGAGTAAAAAATTTCCTCATCGAGCTCATATGAAACAGGTTATCAACCATCTTATCAAAATACACTTGGAAGTTGAAACAAAAGGATTCGGTTTTACCTCTAAAATTCACTTTAATTACCCAATCTACTCAAAACCCTACATGTAATCACTCCGGTATTACTGCGCTATTGCATTTAAAAACACGTATATATCGAGTTAAATCGGAAAATACGTCATTTAGCTTTATTACCAGTGTACACACGTATATGCTTAGCGAGATTTCAAAGAAGGTAAAGATCCTCATCCAATCTAATGCAGGCAATAAAGATTTATTGCTTTATTGGGGCGGTACAATTTAGCTTTGTCGGGTTGAAAATTCCAGTATAAAGAGATCTTTCACTCAGGCTACCTAAGAAATCTATAAACAGGAAGCATATTATTGTATCGAAGTAGGTATACGGCGCTCAGCTCAGGTTTTTTCACCGGTTAATGGAGCCTCCATATTCGAGACTTTATAAAAGTGAAAGGAATCTGCTAAACTTCGGGTTATTTTCGTAGGTAGGTATATGTAAGTTGTTATATGATGAACTAGTATTTTATTTTATCTATTTTTAAACATCATTTTTATTCGAATGCAAACCACTTACTTACTGAAGGAAGTGAGAAACAGTGCAATTTGAGTTCTTTATACATTCATAGGTAGGTAGATGAATGTCTAATGTAGTAGGCAGAATGAAATTGAATAAGCTTTGTCTTCAAGCTTCAACCATGCTGCTATTATTTTTTAGCAGAAGCCAGAATCACAATTTTAATTTTAAAAATAAGCCTACCAAGCTTGCATTTTTGCTTTAGAATTTTACTGATAAATAAGTAAAACTTTACACAATGGGAAATTTTATTTCCAGATTTAAAATTTTAAAAAGAAATGAGGATTTTTTTTTCTTTTAATTGAATGCCTACGACAGACAAATACGGCAACTATTTTAACTTTTGCGAAAAAAACGAAAGAATCATTTTGCCCGTTCAATAAAAATCGTTGCAGAGAAAAGAAAACACGACCAAAATACCAAATGATTGTAAAAATAGCCAAACTTTTTTTTTTGTAAACTTTGCGCCAAAATTCTTATCAATTTATCAAAACCACTTTCCAAATTGCAAAACACATTTTTCATTCATTTTCTGCTTTGTCTCATCAAGTGACTTATATATTTCATAATTACAATATTTCGGGTGATTTGACAAGTTATGGCCGACGATAATGTAAGAAACTTCATTATTCAATCTTCTCTTTACTTTTTCATATAAAATTATTGCTATATTTTCTATATTTCTAGGGCCTCGAAATACTTCTGCCGAAAAGGACTTCCAAAAAAAATGTATCTGCAGCTCACTTCGACGTAATAGATTCACTACAATGGTACAAAGACTATGCAGACGTAAGTGGCATTTTGACTGATCAGCTGATGGTAAGTTCTATAATTTAATACGTACATTTAGGACAAAGAAAAAAGAAAGTGTGTACGTGGTATTAAAGAATAATTTCTGCTTATTTTAGAGTATCCAAGACAATCTTCGCGAAAGTGTGGTACAAGATGTCGTCCGGTTTGTTAGCACATATCAATACACAACTGAACGTATTCCAGTTATTTCATTATTCACAGGTCAGTTGCACTGAACAATTAAATGAGAAACTAGTTTAGTTGATATTAAACAATGTACAAAATTCGCAGGCTTCGGTTTACCGGATCACAATTCTATGATATCAACGGTCGCAGAAAGTATCAAGTACGATGAAAAAACGAACTGTCGTGTGGTGTATTTGAATCGTGCGAAGACATCGTCGTTGAAAACCTTCATCGAAACCATCGTATATGACTTTGTGAACTATAGAGACGATAAAGTAAATACCTATTTTTCATTACAAAATCAAATTTACACCGTATGTAATCTAAAAATCCACATCTTTTAGGATGACGATTCTTTTGGAAGTGAAGAAGATATTAACGTGCCGGCCAAGTCTAAATTTTCTTTGCTCCGTTTAACTGATTGGTATTCGAGTAGTTACGGATCATTAGATGAATTAAACCGAATCGATAACGACGAAGAAATAACCCAATTAGTTGTAGTGATTCCTGATATTGGAGTGATTTGTAAACAAATTTTAAATGATTTCTTAAGAACAATAAGGTCAGTATCTGATGCACTTAATAGTACCTATGAATCAGCTCATATTGATCGAGTGTTTGATTACAGCTCTTTTAGAAACCGTCTCCCATTTATGTTCCTGATTGGAGTACCTTATTCGTTGAATACACTCGAAAAAAGATTCTCAGCCGATGTGTACTCGAAAATAGCTATTTATCCGTTCCAATCTCGACCATCTGTTGCTTTCTTGGATAAAGTTTTGGAAGAAGTAAGTTCTTGCTGCGAAATTACTCGAAAAACATCTAACTCGGCGTGATTTATTTACAGGTGTTTCTGAGTAAGAATTGCATATTCCATATAGAATCTGATGTGTTCAAAATGCTCGCAACTGCTTACACGAATTATAATTTTTCTGTGAAAGAATTCATCAGCGGTGTCAAGGTACAGTTTGGGAGTAATTTATTGTGATTTTTCTCCTTTATTTTTTATTAATTATTATTTTTATAGCTCAGCGTCTTGGAACATTTCTCTCAATCACCTGCTCATGCAACGTTTTGCTGCAATCCTGAAAATAACAACATATCTGATCGCATCGATGCACTCACCGATGATGATATCGCCTTAATTTTAAATCTTCCTTCTATGCAGAAGTATAATACTAAACGTAAAATGAAGAATGAAGACATGTTGACTGTTTCATCTCCTACTGTCAAAGTAAATATTATTCAGTTTTTTTTTTTTTTTTTTTTTTTTTTTTTTAAATTGATCTGCATTGCATTTAATTGCTATTATTTTACAGGATATTTTAAAAAACTTGTACAATGAATTCAAAATTGGTATGACTCGATTCAACGTCGCTATCCGGTGTCTTAACTTGTTGATGAAATCTTTGAAACAGAATGCATTAGAAACATCGGTAAGTCACGTGATTCTTTCTCGTTTCCTTGGGCATAATTTCAATTCTTAGATATTATTCTTCATTACGTTGTAGATTGGAGATATTTTCTCAAACGTGATGGATCCTGACAACAGAAAACAATGGTTGGATTCGAAGTTGATGTTTGTCGCTATAGCGTCAAAACACTCCCTTCCTCTAGCTTTAAAAAAGGTAAAACTGAATTTTTTTTTTTTATGTAAAAAGTGGTACTTAATTTGATTCTTTGTAATGCCTTGTTTTTTGCCACAGGTTGAAAAAATGTTGAAAGAATACAAGGAACGAGAGATATCATGGATACGTTCTAAAATATCAAGTTTCATAAAACGCCTAGATGAAAGTCAATTTGCGGCTAATAAGAGTCCTGTTTGCAGTCCTATCGATTCTGTGACTCCTACCAGAGGAACCAGGAGTCCTGTTAAACTAACCAGAAGTCCTGCGAAATTAACTCGAAGCCCTATGAAAACTAGAAGTCCTATTAAAGTGACTAAGAGCCCTATGAAAATGCCAAATACTCCTTCCAGTGCTAGAAGCCCTATGAAATTGACCAAGAGCCCTATGAAAATGCCCAATACTCCTTTGAGTGCAATCAGAAGTCCTCTCGTAGCAACTAACATTACTCCTAATAGAGGTAGCCCATTATCACGCAGAGCGCTGTTTGCTGATGTAATTTTCGAACCATTTCTTCATTTCGTTTAATCTCAGTTTTCTTTACTTATCTAAATGGTTTTTTTATTTTTTTTTTTTTAGGGATTGAAAACGAGTGCGTGTAAAGATAAGCAGCAAAGTGAATTCGTAGAAGTGCGAAACGAAATTTTGATTTTTCTAAAACAAGATTTCTTCAAATCGTATCTGAAGTCACTGGATGACATTCCGTTGGGAGAATTATTTATTTACAAAGACGCTGATAGAATTTCAAGCGCCATGGGAAATTTCTTTTTATCAGCTCTGAACAATGCTTTAGAAACTCCAGTGTCTTACTTAGAAGTAATATCACTTTCGTATTATCTTATTGTAAATTTACACTGGAATTTTTTCTAATCCCGAGTGTTGACTTGTTTACAGTGTAAATGTTGTGTACCAGATGAACCGGGTGAAATCTTAAAAACGATGCCAGATCTAGCTATTGTGTTCAAGTTACACAGGGAATGTGGCAGCACTATCAATTTATACGATTGGTTTCAAGTAAGCCGATCTTGAAAATTTATACCCTTTGTTCATCAATCTCTTCTTGATTAATAAATTGATGTCGTGTTTTTGTTGCAGCAATTTAGAAGTATTGTGGATAAGAAAAAAATCACCGACAATTACATCGATCCTGATATATTGTAAGTGTTCTTTTTTTTCGTTGGTAGTTTTAGAAATGTTTTAGCCAATAGGTACGTGCGTATTTATCGACTGTTTAATTTTTTCAGTCGTCGATTTCATCTTGCTGCGCAAGAACTACATCTTTTAGGATACCTGTCACATGCCAAAAAGAAATCCAACGGCGTGGAGTATGTGTCTAAATTAGTGGATTTTTAAGTATTTTCATCAGATTAGCATACGTATGTAGTAAAGTAAGCATAAATGTGATATTCAAGCGGATTTTTTTTTGTTCAAAATTACTGATTTTAAACTTTATGATCATTAGGTAATTTTTAGTATTTATTCAAATTGCATATTTTAGTTTTGTTTGGAGATTGATAAATCGTCTCTAAGGATTTTTCGTAACGGATGACTTTAAAAAAAAAAGATTTATGTAACGTTTATACTGATCTTGATTATTTTTGTATAATTAAAATTGAGAATTATTAATGTCTCGCGAATATTTTTTGTGATTTTTTCGAGTTTTTATGTCATTTATGAAATTTGAAATGAGAATAGGCTGCGTTTCGCAGTCATGTTTTATATTTTAAAAAAAGGCATACTCTAGATTTTAATTTAAAATTTTGTGTTTCTTACTGGATCGGGAATTATGGAATTTTTCAAGGTGTGACTTGATTTTTGGATCAACATTTTTTAATGTTAAACGCAACAACGAGTTTTTACTCCAAAAAAAAAATTGAGAGATTTTTCCACCGAAAATTTGAGAAATAGATATTCTTGAACCAAGAAAGTTGAGGGAAGTATTGGAGAGAAAATTGATACAGAAAATTAGAATTTTCTTTCCAAAATTTGAAAACAATTTTACTTTAGAAAAATTGAACAATTTTTCTCTCAAAAAGAAAAAATTAAAAAAAAAACAATTTTTTTCATTAAAAAAATGAAAATTTAAATATTTCCTCGTTTAAAAAAATTGAGAGATTTTTTTCTCAAAAAAAAAAGTTAAAAGATTGTTTTTCTCTCAAAGGTAGAGAAAGATGATGTTTTTCTTCCAAAAAATTGAAAGATTGAAAAATTGTACGATCTTCTCAAAAAAAAACTAAAATTCATTTCCTCAAAAAAAAAAAAAAAAAAAATTTCTCCAAAACAAAAATAAATAAAAAATTTCATCGTTAAAAAAAATTGAAAGGTATTTTTCTCTTTAAATTTTAGGTATAATATTTTTTATATAAAAAAAATTAACACAAAAAATAAGGTGTTTTCCAAAAAAATTGAAACATTGAATAATTGTAAAAAAAAATCTTCCAAAAAAACAAAGATTTTTCCTCCAAAAAAATGTATCGATTGAAAATGTGTAAGATTTTTTTCATCCAAAAAAATGAAAAATTCAATAATTACAAGATTTCTTCTAAAAAAAAAAAAAAAAAAAAAATATAGGTAATTCATTTCCTCCAAAACAATTGAATGCTTATTTTCTCCAAAACAAAAATTAAATAAAACATTTCTTCCGTGAAAAAAAGTTGAAATATTTTTTTTCTTTAAAAAAATTGTAAGGTATTTTTTCTGAAAATCGTAAGAATATTTTTTTTTTAGAAAAAAAAATTAACACTAAAAATTTTTTTTTTTTTCAAAAAAACTGAAAGGACTTTCTCTTGAAAAAAATGAAAAATTGAATAAAGTTCTTTCATTATAAAAAAAATTCGGATCTTTTTCTAAAAACAAATTGAGGAACATTTTCCCTTTACTGTAAAAAAATGAGAAATTTTTGATTAAGTATGGGTTCTTATGCACCATGGGGTTCTAATTTTTCTAGTTTGAGGTGCGTTATTTGAATAAAATATTATTTACTAACGAATGGTTTATTTTACATGAACAAGGTAAGCAGTTATCTATCATTTGTTTTCCGTTCATTTTACCAGGAATAAAAAATGCCTTCATGAAATGCACCTGGGACAAACTTACGTTATCAGAAAACGTTTCCAGGAATTGTTTTTAATTTCAGTGCTCTAAACATTAAAATTTTTTGTTATTAAAAATTTTTAAATATCAATTTTTTCCTCCTCACTTATGACATCGTTGCTTTTATTTTGCACTTTTTTCAATAAGGATTACTTACGATGACCATGAAGTTTTATATAATGTTTTTCTTTCTTTTGGCATTAACTTTGATGCTGATAGAAAATTCCAGCGCATGTATTAAACTTGGGGACAGCTGCACTCCTTCTACTTATTGTTGTGGTGGTAAAGGTAATACATGTAGAAATGGCGTCTGTGTCGGACTTAATACTTGACATTTGATAAATTACACTTATGTACTTGTAAATAAATTGGATACGTGTTTGTTTGTCTGGCTACCTTCTAATATCCATTCTTTGTAATAAAGTCATTGAATATTATTCTCCCAGAAACATCAATTTATTTGTTTTTCTCATGGATCAGCTGTTAACTTTTCGATGAAACGAACTGCGTAAGCCTGATGGTGAATTTATGATCATTGTATGAAGAAAAAAGTATTTCCAATTTTTTCTTCAAATTTATTGTTGCTATAATTTCCTTTGATTTCAAAGATAGGCACCCCAATGTGATTACAACTTTTTTGCCTCATTTAACTAGAATCCATTGGCAAGAAGAAAATCTTTTTAAATGCAGCTTTGCCAATTGATTTTAAAAAGAAAATTCCAATCTTCAAACCTTTCTTGCGCTTTCATTTACAAAGATAGGCACTATGTGATTTATATAATTTTCCAAAAGTGTCCATCATTCCTGGACTACTATCCTCAGATATCAAATTACCTACTACCTCTCATTAGTCATTACTTTTCGAAGTAGGCATTCTTATCAGAGATATCGTGATTTTCTTAGAACCAATTTTCGCTTGCTACTTCTTTGTAAACAATAGCTGTTGTTTTCACTTAAATTAATGATCATTTTTCAGTTGATAGTGTTTCGTGGTGTTTCGCCTTAATTACAAGTTTTGTTCATGTGGATACGTAGCAAGGTACCTATCTATTTACTTGTTATTTATTTACCTTAAAAGTTTTTTATTTGATAGTGTTTCACCTTATTCACAAATTTTGTTCAATTTTTAACGAAGGTATAAAATACGATTTTATCGCTGAACACTTTATATTTTACATTTATTCACTTAGTTAGTCACAACCTGGCTGTTGGTACCTAATTGACTATATTGATGTGGATCAACTATTGTTTTATTAAGTAATCGCTCAACAACTCACGATGAAGTTTCACATAATATTATTCATCCTCACTGCAGTTGTTTCCATGTTGATACAGTATTCGAGCCAATGTAAGTATATTGGAGATCCATGTGTCCGCTACCCAAAGGATGATTGTTGCAGCAATACGGTGTGCGCGGGGGGTAAATGTAGTCCTATAATAATCTAAGTAGGTAGGTACGACTATGTACATATAGTAAATTACCTCGTACTTCAAAAGTTTTCATTTACTTTATGTAACAAGTTGGATAATTTTTTTTCAAATATACGATATCAAAAAAATGTTTGAGCTTTAAATTGAATGCGTAGCTACATAGCTACAAATAAGTACATTGGTATGAATTATATGAAGTGAAAAAGTTATTGTAATTTTTCATCCGAAGTCCAACTTGCCAATGTGAAAAATGCCAATTTTGAAATTTTGAGTCCCAAGATAAGTTTTGGACCCTTTAAAAAAACTCTTGTTTGAAATTTGCCTGCGAGGTGGACACTGGACACCACAGATTTTTTTTGTGCCACGTCTGAAAAATTTTCACATTTTAAATTTTTCAATCGATTTTCGAAGATTTTTAATTTTCTTAGAATAAAACATTACTACCACAATTTTTTGAAGAAAATCTTTCTTGCGTTTTTGAGAAAAAAATCTCAAATTTTTAAAGGAAATTTCAATGTTGTGATGGAAAAGGGGGTTATCTGTAGAGAAAATCATTTCTAAATTTCGTGTCTCAATTTTTTTTTGAAAAAATCACTTTTTCATTATTCATTTTTTTGGAAAAAAAATTCTTATTTTTTTATAGATAAAACCAAATTTTAATTCTTCGTGAAAAAATCTCAGATTTTGTCTCAATTAAAAAGAAGAAAAAAAACTATCCATTTTCTTCGAACAAAAAAGTTTTCTCTTGTATTGCAATAAAAATATTCCTTGAATTTTTGAAGAGAAAAAATTCTTCAAATTTTTTAGAGCAGAAAGTTTTTTAGCTTTAAGTTTTTAAAAGATTATTCGTTTTGAACTAATTTCTTCATTCTTTTTTAAAAAATAAAATCTTTCAAAAGTTTTGTAAAGAAAATCGCTAGGTACATTTAATTACTTTGAAGTTTATTTATGTGCAGATCAGATTTTTTTTTTTTTGAAAAGAGGTGTTTTACTTTTAAATAGTGAAGAATCTCATATTTTTGAAAAAGAAAATGTCTTATTTTTTTGAGTCAAAATTACTTTATTTTAATGCAGATTTAAAAAAAATTTGATTTCAGAAATAATCTTTGTACTTTTAGAGAGAAAAAAAGTCTTGATTTATTTTTGTAAAAAAATGCCTAAATTTTTTAGGAATAAATTTTTTTTCAACTTTTTTGACGTAAGACTTATTTTTTTTTAATTTAAAAAATAAGTAGATATGTTTTAGTTTTTTTAAAACCTTCAATTTTTTGAGAAAAAAAATCTCTTTTTTGTAGTAAAAAATGATTAAACTGTTGAGTTTATTTTTAAAAAAAGTTTCTTTTCACTTTTTTTGAGGGATAAATATTTTACTTTTATAGAGATGATAATCTATTTTTATGAAGAAAACCTCATTTTTTTCTGAATAAAAAACCTTTTTAACTTCTTGCAGTAAAAAGATTAGGTAGATACCTAGCTACCCACCTATTTATTTGCTAAAAATTTTTTTGTCTTTGTTTTGTTTGTTGTTTTTGTTGTTGTTGTTGTTGTTGTTGTTGTTGTTGTTGTTGTTTTTTGAAGAGAAAAAAATCTCAATTTTTTGAAGTAAATTTTTTCTAAATTGTTAGGCACGGAGTAAATTCTGAAGAAAAGTAATTTCTCAATTTTTTGAAAAAAAAAACATCATTTTTTTTTAATTTTTGAACTTTGGGGCCTCCTCTACAGCCCATAAAAATCATTCTTTTTTCACCCGTAAAATGTCCCTGAAACGGTCGTTTTTGATCGAAAATTTTTTACCTCGCAATATCTATATCAACAAAGACACCTAAATGCATCAATAACTTGAATTTGGGAATTTTTTTAAAATTACAAAGCCAAAATTGTGAATACTTGATGGCATATTTTTTTTTTTTAAAAAGAACAAAATTGGATAATGAATTAATGAGTATATATTATGCAATAAGTACCTATAATGGACTTGGTAAAATAAAATTCAACAACAACGATCCACGTCCTTTTTAGGATCATAATCTACAACTTTTATTATTTCAATTGTCCCCTTCCTCCCTCACTCCTCTAATTTTTAAGTAGTATCTTCAGAGTGTTATGCAAAATCAGTGGGGAGGGAGATGTCCGATTAAAAAAAATGTAAAACAAAAACTGTAGCTTGAAGTCCTAGAAATACGTAATATTGGTTATTACAAAAATTTCAATAGGACTCCCCTCATTTACCTAATTACTTACCAACTCCCATTACTTTTCGAGGTAGGTATTTTTACCAGAGACATTGTGATTTTCTTAGAATCAATCAATTTTCGATTGCTCCTTTTTTTTGAATAGCTATTGTTTTCACATAAATGATAATTTTTTAGTTGATAGTGTTTTGCCTTAATCGCAAGTTTTGTTCATGTGGATACGTAGCAAGGTACCTTACCTACTAGTACTACCTATCCATTTAGTTAAAACATTTTATTCAACTTTCAACAAAGGTAAATTATACGATTCTACCATCGAACAATTTATATTTTACGTTATTCACTTATCTAGTCACAACTTAGCTGAACGATTGGTAGGTGATTTATTAATTGATGTGGATCATCTTATTGTTTCATTAAGTAATCGCTTAATAACTCACGATGAAGTTTTACAAAATATTGTTCATCCTCACTGCAGTGGTTTCCACGCTGATACAGTATTCGAGCCAATGTAAATATGTTGGAGATCCATGTTTCCCTGGCGCGGGCGCGGGCAGAAACTAATTAGGTTCGACTATGCAGTATCTACTTGTACTTGAAAAGTTTTAATTTACTTTATGCAACAAGTTAGATATATTTTTTTTCAAATACACGATATCTAAAAACAGTTGAACAAATTTTAATTCTTCGAGAAAAAATCTCAAATTTTGTCTCAATAAAATAAAAAAGCTTTCTATTTTCTTGAAGCAAAATTTTTTCTCTGAGGTACATTGCATAAAAAATTTCCTTGAATAAATTCTTGAAAAGAAAAAATTATTAAAAATATTTAGAGTAAAAAAGTTTTTTAACTTTAAGTTTTTAAAAGACTTTCGTTTTGAATTCATTTTTTTTTTTTTAATGGAATCTTTGATCAATTTTTAAAATAAAATCGCTACATATTTCACCTATAGGTATCTTGAAGTAAAAACTTTTATTTTTGTGCATATTTGAAAAATAAAACCTCTTATATTTTTTTGGAATTCAAAATCACGTTATTATTTTAATGCAGATTTTTTGCTTTTGATTTCAAAAATAAACTTTTTACTTAAAAAAAAATCTTGATTATTTTGGAGAAAAATTCCTAAATGTTTTTGAAATGAAATTTTTTCAACTTTATAGACGTGACTTTACATTTTTTTTTTTTTGAAAAAATTTTTAAATTTTTTTTTGTCTAAAATTTTAAAAACCTTCAATTTTTGAGGAAAAAAATCTCATTTTTTTATTAAAAAATTGTTTTAATTGTTGAGATTGAGTATTTAAAAAAAGAAGAAAAATATCTCAATTTTTTTGGAGTAAAAATTTTAAAAATTGTTACGGAGTAAATTTTGGGGAAGAGTGATTTCTCAATTTTTTGAAAAAAAAAACCTTCAAAATATTTAAAGTACCCACCTAGGGTAAATGTAAAACACTCCAAATAACATCCCATCACTTTTTCGACGCGTCCCCACAAATGTACCATCCTGGACAGTGATTCAAAGTTTTCAAGGTCACTTTCAAGGTCATTTTTATAATCGCCTGAAAAAAACACATCGCTCTCATGTGAAGAGTTTCAAATTGACCACAAAAATTCGACGTCAATTTCATGTCATGAATGAGTCGAAAGATGATCGAAATGGGAGGAACTAAATCGGCGATACATCGACATCAATTTGACGTGTGTTTTGACGTAATTTCCACGGACGATTTTTGGTTTTTCGGTTAATCAGGAATACTTTTAAAACTGTATAATTTGTTGTTCCACGAAGCTATCATTTTACTTTTATCATAAAATATACCTACTTACTTTCGTATGCTTTTAAGTTTTAAACATGACGTAGGTAGGTAATCTTGCTCGCACTTTCCTTGAACACAAAATAAAAATAAGAGTGTATCTATAATCAATTTAAAGTTGAACGTTGTGTTATTCATTTTGTGCAAAAATCGTATTAAAAATTTAAATAAGTAAATTGTTTTTTAAACACAACTAAGTATTACAAGAATACAAGATGCGATTTTATACTGTATGTTTATTCGTTTTTGCAATAATTTTTTTATTAGTCAAGGATTCGGATTCGATAAGTAAGCGGTGTGTTCCACAAGCACAGCACTGTGTGCCTACTGATACATGTTGTAACAGTGGTGATTGTATTGAAGGACTATGTTATCTTCGCTTTGATGGGTAAAATTTTTTTCAAATTCGCATATAGAGACTAGTTCGTAGGTAATGTTTACCTTTCTAATGTCTAATTCGTCATCAAGCTTTAGATTCATCTTCTCTGGATAAATGTAACCAATTACAATTTTTTTTTTGCCTGAGTCATAAAACTTTATTGATTAATATAATAAATTTATAGTAGGTATAAGTACCCAATGATAAATAATCTACTTTACAAAATTTTGGAAGTTTGTTTTTACGAGTTATACCTACTGTTGTTTTCATTTATTTTTCATTGATAAATTTTTTCCCAAAATTTACCTACCCATTCCTTATCTTTTAAGTAACTTAATGCATATCATTCCTGGTATTCTTACATGTCACTACACCTTATTTCTTTCACATTCAACAACTGAATTGTTATACCGAAGTACATATTATATGTTCAATTTGTAATAAAAAAATCACATTCGTAGATACTTGAATTTTTTGTCGTGAAATAAATCGAATTTGAATTAACGTAAGTATTCGTAAGTCGTGAGTCGTCATATACGATGAAGTTTTATACAATCTTATTACTCATATTCGCTTTAATATTTATGCTGATAAAAGATTCGAGCGAATGTTCTGGAATTGGAGGGCCATGTTCCACTAGGGTGGCCCTTATTTTTCGAATTTTGGAAATGTTGTCGGGACGGGGGTCAATTAGTGACATATTGGTAGAAAATAATTCCCTATTTTTTATTTTTCCTCTAACTGAATTTTAAGCCGTTTCTCAGGGGCCTCCAAATTTGAAAAAATCAAAAAAAAAAAGAAAAAATAGAACATTTTGAAAATTTTTGAAAATTTTTAGCAAAATGGTCATAGGGATGGTATTTCTATAAGACAAGACCATTTTCGATGATTTCTTATCTTTACCCCCCTTTTCATGGGACATAAAAAAAACGTAATTTTTTACGTTTTTTAAAAAATTTGAAAAAAATGACTAAAAATTAAAGAAACATTTTTTTTTGAATAAAATGTTTTTAGCATACATGTTATCACCCAAAAAGGTCATTTACGGCGATTTTTCATCCTTACCTTCATTTTTGGGAACCTCATTTTTTTCAATTTTTGATAGTTTTTGAAAAATTCTCACTGATACGGCAGTGGTGAAAAATCACCGTAAATGACCTTTTTGGGTGATAACATGTATGTTGAAACCATTTTATTAAATTTTTTTTTTTTTAAATTTGTAGCCATTTTTCAAATTTTTTAAAAAACGTAAAAAATGACGTTTTTTCATGTCCCATGAAAAGGGGGGTAAAGATAAGAAATCATCGAAAATGGTCTTGTCTTATAGAAATACCATCCCTATGACCATTTTGCTAAAAATTTTCAAAAATTTTCAAAATGTTCTATTTTTTCTATTTTTTTGATTTTTTCAAATTTGGGGGCCCCTGAGAAACGGCTTAAAACTCAGTTAGAGGAAAAGTAAAAAATAGGGAATTATTTTCTACCAATATGTCACCAATTGACCTCCCCGTCCCGACAACATTTCCAAAATTCGAAAAATAAGGGCCACCCTAAATTGTTCCACACATGAAGATTGCTGTAATCATCTTCCCTGCGGAGGAAAAAATGGTTGTTTACATCTTCAATAAAATACAGCGAACAGAATCAGTTTCATCTGAAATTGAGAACTTTTTTTAAAGGTTTATTTTAATTGGCGACGATCACAGTGATAATTTTGCAGCAACTAACCTAGCAATGTTGTAGCACAAAATACATCTTCAATTTTTGTAAGTTTTTTCTTTTTCTCTACCTGTATTAGGAAAAACCTGCACAAATAAAGTAAGGTGAAACTTTTCATCTTGAATAAAACCCGTCGATAAAATAAAAAAAAATGTCGGAATTCAAACACGATGCGATGTGACGTTGTGATTTTAGGCAGGAGTGCATTTCTCGACGTATACTTAGGTAAATTAAAAATATCGCACTAACCCCCCCCCCCCCCCCCCAACCAAAAAAATTAAGTTTATCTAATTTCAAACATTTATAAAAATTAAAAAAATATATCAATACTGAAATTTTTACCAAACCAAAATCTTTAAATAGAGAAAATTGAACAAAAAATAATCTACCTACTTTTTTTTTTTAGTTTAGCTGAATTCTAAAAATTGATCTAATTTAGAAATTATTAAAATTTAAAAACTCACGCTTAAAACTTTGTGAAAATTCAGTTAAATTTTGCAAATTGAACTAATTTCAAAACGTTATTAAAGTAGGTATAAAAATTTACCAAAATTCAAATTTTTAACCAATTTCAAAAATTTACAACACTTATAAAATTCATCTATTTTTTCAAAAATGGCGATTTATTGGACTTTGAAAAATCAACCGCTTAAATTATTTTGAAAATTTAGCTGAAGTTTTAAAATTGACCGCATTTTTCCAAAATCGAAGTAATTTCAAAAATGTAATTTTATTTAGCGATTCAGAATTGTTCACGAGGTAACCTCGTCAACTCGTCGAATTCGATTGAGCTATTAAAAAAAAAAACTTTCAATTTTAATGGAGTGAAAATTTTCCCAAAACCTTTGGAGGTAAAAAATATCTCATTTTTTGGAGAACGTTTTTTTTGTCTTTTTTTAAAAATAAAATTTTTAATTTTTCGGGAAAAAATGTAAAATATTTTAATTTTATGTGAGAAGAATTCACCTAACTTTTTTCAAAATCAAATTTTTTTCAATAAATACGTTTTTCAATTTTTTTTAGAGAGAATTTCAATTTTTTGAGAAAAAGTCACTTATCCAAAGAAATCTCAATTTTTGTCTCGCTTTTTTTTGAAAAAATCTTACCTATAATTTTTTAGAGATTTAAAATTTTTTTTTTGTAAAATACTAATTACCTACTTAGTTATCGGAATGCAAGCACATCAATCATAACTCCAACTTTAATTTTAAACAGGATAACTTTCGTTTATCAAAAGTACGCGAATTGTTTTTTATGATAGGTAGCAAAATTCATTTGCTTGCCATTTATTTTATAGCGCGATTTTCAGTTAGACGCTCGTTATTTTACTTTCAAGTTTGCTTTTAAAATTTTCATTCAACATCTTTATAAAAGAAGCAGCATGAAATTCTTTATTATAACTGTGTTTGTTTTGAGTTTGATGTATTTGCTGGCGCAAGTTTCGGGTCGCTGTACGAGTAATGGAGGGTTTTGCACCTCTCCTCCTGCATGTTGTTCTAAAATTTGCGATACAATTTCATCCGTATGCACCCGTCGTTAGGTAGGTATTGCATAGACCTACTTTTAGCGTATGCCTAATGGAAAATAGTGGATATAAAATAAATTTCAATATTAAAAATATTACTGTAATGATGATTCTTATGTATTTTAAATTTCAATAAATTCAGCAAAAAATTCGCATCGTGAGTTTTTTTTTCTTAAATAGGTATTCGTATTTATTTTCCCACCTTAAACATAGGTACATATTTTCTCAATCGATTTTTTTTTGGATAGAAATCTCGACTTATTCTGAATTTCCTTTGAATAAAAGATAATATCACAATTACTTATTGCTAAAAAATTCGAAATTATGATTTTTTTTAAATCTTTCAATTTTTTGTGAGAAGAATTCGCCTAATTCTGTCAAAGAATTTTTTTCGATGAAAAAACAACCAATTTTTTGAGAGATACATTTTTCAATTTTTTTGAGAAAAAAGTCTCTTACACTGGAGAAAGAAATCTAAATTTTTGTCTAGATTTTTTTTTTTTTTTGGAAAAATCTTACATTATTGGGTAATTCAATGTTAAGACGGTCACGTTTTGACCTTAGGTCCTCCGATTTCGTTCAAAATTTTTTTACGAGTCTTTCTAATCCCAAAAGTGAGAAAACCACCGTTTTTTTCTCCATGACCCCCCCCCCGAGGGGGCTTTCTGGAGGGGGTGTTTGTTTTTGCACTTATGAGATTTCTTGTTATAATACCCAACTTTGGTGGGCTGTATCTCATGATTGGTGCTAGGTATCGAAAATCGGTAAACGGGGTTTTGAAGAGCATTGAACGGAGATTCAGAATCATTTATGAAAAGTTCAAAATTTGAAAGTTGAAGAACTTCAGAGCCCTCATCAAAAAATCTACAAAAATTTGTGTCATAATTTTCGTGATGGACATCCTAAACCCCTGGGGGGCACGGCGCCCCAAAATTTTGACCCAAATTCAAAAATATTTTTAAAAATGTGTGACATATCGTTTGTAATGTTTTCGATAGCGCTGAGTTCGCATATGGTCACAGTTTTATGATAGGACCCTTTCCAAGCCCCCCACAGCGCCCCCAAATTTGAAAAAAAAATTGGTGAAATCAAATAAATCGAGTGGCATATTGTTTTCTATGTTTTTGACAATGCTGAGTTCGAATATGGCCACAGATTTTGGGTAGGACCCTCCACTACCCCTTACCACCCCCAAATTTGGCGAAAATTTGGTGTAATCAAGACATAAAATTGTGTGACATATTGTTTTCTATGTTTTTGACAACGCTGAGTTCGAATATGGACACAGTTTTTATGTAGGATCCTCCACAAGCCATCTGCTACTCACAAATTCAGAGATTGGGGGTGGTAGGGGGCTTGTGGAGGGTCCTACTGGTCCTACATAGCTTTCTAAGCTGATACAGCGACATTAAATAAACCATTTTAAAAAAATAATAAAAAATAATATTTTAATTTTTCGGGAAAAAATGTCTAAACTTTTCGGATTAAAAAAAAAAAATTAATTATTTCTTTGAAGTAAAAAATCTTTGAATTTTCATATTTTTTTAAAAAAAAGAGCACTTAAAGGAAAAATGCATGATAAAATAAAATATACGTACGTACTACGTACATACAATTCCTGAAATTACTTTCGTTATTCATTTGTTCGCATCTCGATTGATAAAAGTTATACTGACAAAGTTATACTGACATTTTTCTCAGAATTTACTACATTTTATTTTACCATTATCGTAAATTTTTAAGTTAATTATGTGCATATATATTTTCGATATACCTACATACATTATTCTGATATATACCTAACTTGATTGTTGAAAGTTTATTTCTTTTGCTTGTTCATATTTTCATCCATCTGGTTTTCTTTAAAATAATTCCTATACATTAAATATTTACTTGCACACATACAACATAATGAATTTGCATATCATGTTATTATTAGTTCTGAGTTTAATTTTGATGTTGGTGCAGAATTCAAATCAAAATTGCGTTGGAAAAGGAGTTGAATGCGGTATCTTTCCGACTCCATGCTGCGCAGGTTTAACATGCAAACAGGGTAAATGTGTGTAGGTCTAGGTATACTTTTTAAAAAAATATCTGATGATCTCGGATTTTTTTTTTTCAAAAACTTAAGGCTACTTGCCACAATTATGTTGTCAAGTTGTACTAATTTTCAATATATTTTCGCAAATATCTAAGTTATTTTTCTTCAATTTTTATTCTCATATCTCTTCAGTACCTACTCGCATAAACTATCTACGAGTATGACGAAGGAAATTTGTAGTATCACATTCACAATTGCTAAAAAATTTGAAATTATTGAAAATCTCTGTTTTCAAAAAAAGAAACCCGAGCGGCACACTCGATCGATAATATCGGAAGATGTAACGTATCGATAAAAAATCGTTTGAAAATCTATAGATGTTCTCACGATATTATAAAGATTTATCGGTACAACTTCATAGGCAAAAAATCTAAAAACTATCGAATTCGATAATATTAAGATTTTATGACGATATTCGTCAACGATACTATCGACAAAGAATATTAAATTTATCGATTCCGATTTTCCACCGATTTTGTGCAGATATTTGAAACTACATTATCGACAAAGAATATTAAATTTATCGAATTTGATTTTTTAACGATTTTGTAAAGATATTTAAAACTATATTATCGACAGATTATATGAAATTTCTCGACTTCGATATTTTACCGATTTTTTGACGACATTTGAAACTATATTATCGACAGATTATATTAAATTTATCGAATCCGATTTTTTACCGATTTTGTAAAGATATTTGAAACTATATTATCGACACATAATATGCAATTTCTCGAATTCGATTTTCTAACGATTGCGTGAAGATATTTGAAACTATATTATCGACACGTAATATGAAATTTCTCGATTTCGATTTTTTAACGATTTTGTGAAGATATTTAAAACTTTATTATCGACACGTAATCTGAAATTTCTCGAATTCGATTTTTCAACGATTTTATGACGATATTTGAAACTATATTATCGACACGTAATATAAAATTCCTGGAATTCGATTTTTCAACGATTTTGTGGCGATATTTGAAACTACATTATCGACAAATAATCTGAAATTTGTCGAACGATTTTTCAACGATTTTGTGACGATATTTGAAATTATTTCCAAATTGGTGAAAATTTTTCTAAGTCCAACACGTCTGGAAGTACTAAACTGTCTATTATAAGCGTTTTATTGCTAATTCCTCAACGATAAGGTATGGTATAGTGGTTAAGGAAGAGGATTACCATGCAGGAGGTAGATGGTTCAAGCCCCACGGGTGGCAGATTTTTTATAATTTTTTTTTGACTTTTTCTGAAATGATCCTCTTACCGTAACATGAATAATGTGTTTAGGCATAGTTTAATGTATTAATTATGCTAATTAATGATTTTTAATTATAGAAAAAAGCTAGTAAAAGACAAAAAATCGGAATAAAAAATCGATAAAAAATCGACAGAATATCGAATTCGATAAAGTGTCGCGAAAGTTCCGCCTAAATCGTGAAATTATCTTTCGATATTATAGATAGATTATCGATAAAATATCTTACTATAATCTCGAAATTTTTATTAACTATAATTCGTCGATAATCTATCTATATATCGAAAGATAATTTCACGATTTATGCGGAACTAACGCGACACTTTATCGAATTCGATATTCTGTCGATTTTTTATTTCGATAATTTGTCGAGTGTGCTGCTCGGGAATCTCTCATTTTTACTACAAAAACAAATCTCAATTTCTTAAGAAAAATTTTTGGTTTCAACTAAAAAAAAAAAAAAAAAAAAAACTTTCAATTTTCTTGGAGTAATTTTTTTTTCAAATCTTTGGAGATAAAAAAATCTCATTTTTGGAGGAATTTTTTAGCTGATTTTTTTTGTATTTAAAAAAGAATAAAATAGGTACCTAGGTATTTCAATGTTTCAGGAAAAAACCTTTCAATTTTCTTGGAACAAAAAAATTTTCCAAACCTTTGAAGGTAAAAAAATCTCATTTTTTGGAGATAATTTTTTTTGCATTTTTAAAAAAATAAAATATTTTAATTTTTCAAGAAAAAATTACTAGAAATTTTTCGTATTAAAAAAATTGAATTTCTTTGAAGTAACAAATCTTTGAATTTTTGTTTTCGTGTAAAAAAAAAGCACTTAAAGGAAAAATGCATGATAAAATATAATATACGTACGTACTACGTACATACAATTCCTGAAATTACTTTCGTTATTCATTTGTTCGTATCTCGATTGATAAAAGTTATACTGACAAAGTTATACTGACATTTTTCTCAGAATTTACTACATTTATTTTGCCATTATCGTAAATTTTCAAGTTGATTACGTGCATACATGTTCAATTGTTCAAGTACTAAGTATGCAGATGCATATATTTTCTATCCGTAGAATACACTATTCAGATACATGTTGAACGTTTATTTCTTTTGTTTGTTCATATTTTCATCTATCTGATTTTCTTTAAAATAATTTCGACATAACTTACTTACAGTACTTAAACACATACAAAAAAATGAAGTTGTGTATTATGCTAGTATTAGTTTTGAGTTTAATTTTGATGCTGGTGCGGAATTCAAGTCAATGCGTTAGAGGTGGAGTCGAATGCGGTCTCTTTCCGCCGCCATGCTGCGAAGGTTTCACATGCGATAAACATCAGGGCCAATGTGTGGCAAATTTTTAAAATAAAAATATCCGATAATCTCGGATTTTTTTCTTCAAAAACGTAAGGCTACTTGTTACAAAAATATTTTGTCTCGTTGTACTAATTTTCAATAATACGTATTAAAGCAAATATTCAAGTTTTTTTTCTTTAATTTTTATTCCCATATCTCTCCAGTGATATTCGGATTGCGAATGGGTGGTACGCGTGCTATCTGTACTCTCATAAACCATCAGGAAATACAGTATTGACTGATAAAGAAAGATGACTCAGAAAGAGTAGACATTCTTTCATGTAAAAAATTCTCATTGGAAAAGATTTCAATTTAAAAATTCCATCAAAAAATTCAAAAATTCTGAAAAATTGTTTCTAATATTTTTTGGTGCAAAAAATTCGTTTGAAAATCAAGATCATTCTGAATAAAAATTCAAAAATTCAACCATTTATAATTTTTTTTAAATGTTCGAGAAATTCTCTTGAACAGAAAAAATGATTTTGAAAAAATGTCTTGAAAGTTTCTTTTGAAAGAAAATTCTTTGACAAAAAATTTGTAAGAAATTTTGTGGAAGGAAATTATTATTTCCAAAAAAAGTTCTTCAAAAATTTCTGATCGCAGAATAGAAATTTTCTCAATAAAAAATTCTTCCGGAATAATTTCAATTCAAAGTAAAATTATTGTGGTAAAAAAATTGTCAACATTTTTTTGGTATAAAATTCATTTAAAAAAACTAGTAAAAAACATTTTTGACAAATCTTTTTTTTAAATCTTTTTTTAAACAACAAAAAAATTTGTTGAAGTAATTTTTTTATATACTTAGGTATTATAAATCCCTCATTTTTTCTAAATTTTCATTTAAAAATTTCCCTATAAAAAGTTTTGGGAATATTACTTTTATAATACCTAGTTAGTTTCCTACTTCAGGTATACTTCTCAATCGAATTTTGGGGATAGAAATCTCTTGGGTACCTATTTCTTAATTTCCTTGGAATTATGATTTTTTTTATCTTTGAATTTTTTGTGAGAAGAATTTACCTGATTTTTTTGAAGAAGAAACCACTTTTTTTTCCTTTTTTTTTTACGAAAAAACCTCCAATTTTTCGAGACATTTTCAATTTTGTTGAGAGGGAATTTCAATTTTTTTTATAAAGAAGTCATCTATCTCTCAATTTTAACATAGGTAGTATATGTTTTTACGATATGGACAAAATGGAAAAAAACGACAGGAAAATCCGACCGACACGAAAATGTTTTTTTTTTTTTTTTTGAATAAGTCTTACCTACAATTTTTTTAGAGCGATTTTTTTTTTTTTTGAAGAAAAACAAATCTCAATTTCTTGAGAAAAGCATCTCAATTTTTGATCTCAACTAAAAAATGGAGATATAAAAAAATCGGATTTTTTGGAGATTAAAAAAAAACTCTTAGTTTTTCAGGAAAAAATGTCTAAATTTCTCGTATTAAAAAATTGAGCGACGTAAAATAAACATAGGTACCTATTTAAAAAAAAACAATTTCTTTGAAGTAAAAAATTTTTAAATTTTTATCTTCATGTAAAAAAAACATTTAAAGAAAAAATTTATGGTAAATTTTCAACTATTATTTATGGATATATACTTACACACAATTCCTGAAATTACTTTCGTTATTCATTTGTTCACATCTCGATTGATAAAAGTTATAGGTACTGACATTTTTCTCAGAATTTATTACTTTTATTTTACCATTATCGTAAATTTTCAAGTTGATTACGTGCATATACATGTTCTAGTACGTATGCACTTATTTTCTATCCATAGAATACTCATACTATTCTGATACTTACACTTACCTGTTTGTTTCTTTCGCTTGTTCATATTTTCATCCATCTGATTTTCTTTAAAATAATTCGTGCATTATCTACTTACACAATATATATAAGTATACAACATAATGAAATTGTATATTATTTTATCATTAGTTCTGAGTTTAATTTTGATGTTGGTGCAGAATTCAAGTCAATATCGATGCGTTGGAAAAGGAGTTGAATGCGGTTCCTTTACGGTGATATGCTGCAAAGGTTTAACATGCGATCCAAGACAGGGTAAATGTGTGGAAACTTCTTAAAATACAAATAAACGATGATCTCGGATTATTTTTCTCCTTCAAAAACTTGAGGTTACTTGTCACAAGTGTGTTGTCATGTTGTACTAAATTTCAATATATTTTCGCAAATTTACAAGTTCTTTTTCTTAAATTTTTTTTAATATCTCTTCAGGGGTATTCTGATAGTGAATGTGTTAACGTGCTATCTAAACTCTTATAAACTATCTGTGGCGAAGGAAATACAATATTGACTGATAAAGAAAGATTACTCAGAAATAGTAGACATTCTTTCATGTAAAAATTCTCATAGGAAAAAATTTAAAAATAATCTGAAAAATTTGTTTCCATTCTAAAATATTTTTTGGTGCAAGAAAGTTGTTTGAAAATCAAGATCTTTCTGAATAAAAATTCAAAAATACAATCAATAAATTTTTTATAAAATTTACGAGAAATTTTCTTGAAAAGAAAAAATGATTTTGAAGAAAAATCAGAGATCCTATTCAAAAATTTTATTAATTCTAAGAGATACCTTGGGACGCCCCCAATTATTCAAAAAAAGCAACAAGTTGTTGCATTTATTTTGAAATAATTCCTTATTTTCCATTTTTCCCTCAACTCAATTTTTAGTTGCTCTTATCATGAGAAATGATTCCAAATTTTTTATTTTCACCCCAACTGGATTTCAAGTGCTATTTAGTCGTCCCCTCCCAATTTTTCAAAATGAAAGTTGGTAAGTACATACCAGTTGCAATTTGATAAGAGAAAATAAAAAATTGAGAATGTTTTTTTTCACGAAAAGGAACAACTTCAATGCATTATAATCAAAAAAAAAAAAAACAAGAATTAGAAAATCTGTTAATTATTTTAATTATCTAAAAATGGGGAGGGCGACTAGGTGCCACATGAAATTCAGCTGGGGAAAAAATGAAAAATTAAAAACTATTTCTCAAGAAAAGATCAATTTTGAGAGGTTAGAACAAAAAAAAAATCAAAAACTTGATAATTTCCATACTTTTCCAAATGGGGGGGGGGGAGGGAGGAAGGCTAGCTGCATCACTAAAGATTAAGTTAGGAAGAAAATGAAAAACGAGGAATTTTTTCAGTTGTCGAAAATAAAAAATTGGGAATTCATTCTCATGACAAGGAAAAGTTTTGATGGGTTAAAACCAAAAAAAGGCAAGAGTTTGAGAATCGGTGATTTTTTTCATTTTTCTAAGGAACTGGGGGAAACCAACCTCCACTTAAAATTCAGTTCGGGGTAAATAAAAATTTGGTAATCATTTCTCACCAAAAGAAACAATTTTGATAGGTTGAAACCAAAAAATTGCAAAAATTTAAATTAAGTATTTGGAATTTTTTCATAATGATTTGTAAAAAAAAGCGGGGCTCGTGAGCCTGCTTAAAATTTAGTTAGGGGGAAAATAAAAAAATCTGGAATGATTATTTTATGAAATGCAACAACTTGAGATGCTGGGTGAAAATTTTTTACCATTTTGCTCATTTTTTACGTTTTTACTTTTTTTGAAAAATTGGGCACGCCCTGAAATATCACTTAAAATTAAGTAGGCGAAAAAATAAAAAATTGGTAATTCATTCCCATGACAAAGTAACAACTTTGATGGTTTGTTACAAAAAAAGGGCAAGATTTTAAAAATCGCTGAATTTTTTCATTTTTCCAAAAAAAAGGTGACTTGGCACCACTTAAAATTCAGTTAGGATAAAAACAAAAAATAATGAATTATTTTCTCATAAAATGAAAAAAAATTGCGGTTTAAGAAATTTAAATGGGCTACCCTAGGGCACATGATTAATTTTTTTAATTTGACTTGAGCATTCATTGCAATTTTACAAACAATAAAATCGAGATGATTTTGTAAAAAAAAAAAAAAAAAAAAAAAAAAAAAGACATGAAGTGTGCCCAATAGAGATGCGTATGTAGAATTGTAGATGCTTAGCTCTTCTTCAGTAAAATAAATGACAACATTTTTGACTACCTATACTTAGGTACAAACAATAACCAATCACTAACCAGTAACAATGAAAAGTCGAGACTTCTAACACCGAAAAAAATTCCTTCTTGTATCCACCTTACTTTCATCCTTTCTTCAATACTACGTTTTTACATCTAAAAAAAAACTGAAAAGGCTTCTACGTTTGGGACGATGTTCAGTTGTGACATTTTAGTAAAAAAAAATCGACAAAAAATCTATACAAATTTCGCTTAAAAAATTACCATCTCCAATGTACCGTTGATCAATTGTTATATTTACATGTAAACATTTCCTTTTTCAAATAAAAGAGAACGAAACCCTTCGCCAAAAAACACATTCTCTTAAAAAGTAAAAAAATCCACCGTATCCTTTTATATTATGTGATTTTTTATTCAGGGTGCATTTTTTCCCCTATTTCATGTCCTTGTGTTTTTCAATACCTACTAACGGTATTAAGCTTATACGCTCCGGCTTAATATACTTAGATACTCCTTTCGATGAGCACAACCAGAGATAAGTACCGCTTAGCGGTATAATAGTGTAAATAGGAAGTGTAAAACTAAAGATAGTCGAAAGTGGTTTCATTACATTACAAGCCATAGTGCGTACGAAGGTATTGAAATGCAAAGGCAAAGAATCGGTCTGATTTATCGATACCGTTAGGTTGTTCATTTAAAGTCGCGGCCTTGGATCAAGGGTTGGTTTTTTATTAAGCTCGAGGGTTGCGTGGGCTAAACGACGGAAACACAACACGTTAGTTTTTCGATTCGATTGTCGTCCTTACACACAAAATCATCGTATCCTTCCTTATTTTCTTACCTAACGGCATGTGAAGGGTATTTTTGCTAAAGAGTTTTATTTCCATGTTATCTTATCGGTGGGTCTAGGTACTGTACCATATTATCGTAAGTAAACATCCGCATCTTAATTTTATGCCAATCTTCATCTCGCAAGTTCTTCGATAAAGGTTTGTCGCAGGTGTAACTACATATTGATAATTTTTTTCAATACGGTTGCCAAAGTCTGCTCGCAGTTTAAGGAAGTGATAAATGATAGTCGATTGTATATTAAAGAATATTGAATAAAATTTGTATTTTCAATGGGGTTGAGTTTTTATTGAAATTGCACGAATACCTACATACGTAGGTCTGGGTATATTTTTTTCTTCGGGATGTACTCGTTCAAAGAGTAGGAAAAATGGCGAAGGAGGATGTCAGAAATTGTATTTTGTGATTAGTTAGGCCTATAAATAATTCAAGTTTTTTTTAGCATAGAATACCTAAGTACATAGTTATACATACCGATTTATTGGACTTTTCTCCATCATTTTTCAGTACCTACATTGTACCTCCCTCCTTATACTTACTTCAAGTATTATAGTCATACCTCTCCCCCTTCCCTCTTGAGAGGACGTAAAATCAAATTGAACATAACATACTAAATTGATTTTTGAAAAAAAATCAAAAATCGATTTTCTCAGAAAAATATAGGTAAATATTAAATTTTTTCATCAAGAAACCAAAACATTGATTTTGAAAAATTAAATTATCTACTACCTACTACCTAGGTATTTAATATTTAAAGAAATCAAGTCATGGAATTTTTAAATAATAAATTAATATCAGCCTAGAAGGTTCATAGTCAACTTTCTAGGTACGTATATAAATAAACCTTTTTTTTTTCTTCAAAAAATGGAATAGGTATAGTTAATCACCAATTCTATTTTTTTGAAAAATCAAATTTTTGAAAATTCAAAATAACTATCGACTTTAAGACTAAGTACGTACCTAATAAAAACATTAATTTTTCTAGATAAAATATCATTAAATTTTTTTTGAAAGTCGATTTTGAAAAAACAAAACAAATAAGTAGGTAGGTGAGTAGGTATAAATTTTTTGAAAAATCAAAATAATTATTGATTTTGGAAAATTAAACGATCGATTTTTCAAGAAACCAAATTATTGACAATGCTTTTCTGCCTTTTTGTCACTTTTTCGTCATTATTATAATTTTTTTTTCAAATCAAATAATGGTTCAAAAAAAGCTATTTCACGAAAAAATTTCACAGAACAAAAGCAGAAAAATTACCCTCGAATCACCATATAAAAAATAAATATAAAAAAAATCATTTAATAGTTGCATGATAGGTAATATATGTACTAATTTACTTATAAAAATAGTAGGTATAGTTTTTTTTTTTTTTTTTTTTTTTAATTTTAGGTATAGAAAATTTGCCAATTCAAAAAAAAATTAAGTTATTAAAAATTTGCCTGAACGTACAATTTTTTTGTAATGGGAAGCTAGGAAATTTTATTGGATCACCTAATAAAGAAGAAAGTTATAAAAAAATTATCTCAAACATTTTCTGAAGAAAAAATTGTGTCAAAAAAATGTGTAAGAAATAAATACCTACCCAGAAAAAATTCTTCCAAAAGAAATTGTAAAAAAAATTCATAGAAAATTTTTGGAGAACAAAATTTTCTAGAAAAAAATTGGAAAAACTCAAGTAGGTAAGCAGAAATTTTTTGAAAAATCAAAATAGTGATTTTTTTTAATGAATCAATATTGATTAAAAATCACGAATTTTTCAAAAAAATCAAGCCATAAAATTCAGTATTTCATGATAATTCTTTCCCAAAGCCTGTATAGATAATTACTAATTGGGTATGTTTTGTACGTTTGGATGGGTCTTGTTGAAACTTTTTTTTTATTCAAATAAAGTATAGAGCTGCATTAGGGTTAATCCTTATTAATATCTATTAGATAAGTAATTATTTTTTGTTTATTTCAATTTTTCAAATTTTCGTATTTTTTGGTTCAATTTATCAAAGTTGTCCTTTTTCGTGAGAATTATTTCTCAATTGTTTGAAAAAAGAATCTGAATTATTTCTATGAAAAAAAAACGCTAAATTTTTTGAGGAAAAAATACAGCTAATTTTGAAGAAGAAAAATTCTCTTAATTTTTTGGGGAAAAAATTTTTAATGTTCATGGGATAAGAAAGTCTCAAATTTCTGCTGTCAGCTTAAAAAAAATCTCAATTTTTTCAAAAGTGAAAATTACCTGTAAAATTTCTTTAAAAATTTTTCGGAGAAAAAATCTCAATTTTTGAAAAATATTTTTGAAATTTCTCGAAGGATAAAATCTTACTTTTTTAGAGTAAAAAAAAGCAGTTCATTTTGGAGAAAAAATATTCTCGATTTTTTAAAGTAAAAAAATTTCTCAATTTTTTGAAACAAAAATTAAAAATTCCGCATTTTTTAGAGTTGGTAAAATATTTTAAAAAAAATTTTTTTGCAGTAAAATTATTTTAATAAAGAAAAAAGTTCTGTTTTTTTGAGAAAGGAATAGTTCCTCGTTTTTAGAGAAAAAAATGTTCAATAAGAATTACTGGGGTTTCTTGGAATAAAAAATATTTATAATGAGTATGTAAGCGTAACAAAATTTTCAATATTTTTAGATTAAATTTTTTTCAAATTCTTTTTGAAGAAAATGTATATAAAAATTCGTATGCAGAAAAACTTGTTTTTTAAGTGGGAGGGGAGGGAGGAAATTCTTTATGTTTAGAGAAAAAAAAACAAATTCTGATGCATTATTTAATGTTTACGAAAACTTGACATTTCAACTTGCTTCCCCCTCAAAAAAAAACTTGCTCAAAAAATTACTTTTACCAACATTTTGTGTGTTTTTGTTTTGTGGCTCTCAAAATCGAGAGCCTTCCAACTTCTCTGAGTAAAATATCAAAAAGAAGCAAAAATTTGGAAATTTATTTATTTTTTTTTGAATTTTGAGGAAAAACTTAAAATTCAGTCAGAGGAAAAAACTTAAAAAATACTATAGAATTATTTTCTAAGAAAAATGAAGATTTTTTGGCGAGGGTTGGGGAGGAAGGATCAAAGGAAAGAAAATACAGTCGGAAACAAGGACCAGATCAAACTGCATAGGTAGGTTTATCATTTTTTTTGTGATTTTTATTTCAATAAAAATAAAGAATTTTTTCAACAAAAAAAAAATTAGTTGCAATATTAGCCTAATTTTTAGTAAAAATTCCACTAAGAAAATGAATACTTAAATGGCCAGTCTAGACTCCAGACATTATACTGTTGAGCTGATACTTACGCTTCAATAAAGTGTAACCTCATTGGCTCATTCAATAAATAACTTATACTCCAATATCACCTTGAGATGAAAAAAAAAATGCTCGTAAGTAGTTAAGGCGGAAAGCATTTGAAGAAAAAAATATATCTAGATACGCTTAACTGTACTTTTCCGGTAGTCACTATTACCGGATTGTTATCTAAAGTTTAACGCGTGTTCCAGATGTGTTTTTTTATTTATTTTGAATTTCGATGCTCTCGTACTAACATCTGTTGCTCTTCCACAGATTTTTTACCTACATTTATACGAACACGAAGGCGTGCAGCGTAGTATATTGTCTGAGTATAACGGGTGCCATTCATTAAAAGGTTAACTACTTTTGTTATGTTAGGATAAATGTAACGGGATCGGGTAAACACTAGGAAATAAACACAATATGTAGGTAAAAAACAAATGCTATATACCTATATTCCGTGATAATTACTTTGAACCAGATATGTCGGGCTTGGGGTTTTTTTCTTCCATTATAAAATCTATTGATTATAGTCTGATGACGAACAAAAGTCCAAGGTGGTGGAATTCAAAGCATCGGAATTACCAGCATGTGGAACTCGTTGAATGAGATTATATCTAAGTATTAGAATTGGGTCGTGTTTCTAAAAAAAAAAAAAAAAAAAAGAAACAGGTACCTGTAATGGTTTTATTTCTATTAATTTTTTATTATTTTTCCAAAGTACAAATGGAAGTGTTATGGTTGATCATCGATGAATCATAAATCGTGATTCAAAGTTACGTTTTTAGGAGGTGGGTATTTCAAATCATAATGAATTTGATGAGTAAGCTTAATATTGTAGCACTTATCGTAACGCCTTAAAATAATTACTCGAGCAATACATCCAACATTACGTACTTCGGTCGTATTTCATTTTTTACGGCGTTGGATATGCAACTATATTAACATGATGGAAATACGACGCCTGGTCAAGAAAGATCATAACATTAATGTCAACGAAACGTAGCAAGTAATTTAAAAAAATATTCTGGATACGTGAAAATGCATAATATATTGATTAAATATTTATTTATTTAAAAAAAAAAAAAAAAAAAAAAAAAAACATAACAAATGAATAAAAATTAGCAAATCACTGACTTTCCTCAATATTCGAATTCAAATTCAAAAGAAGCTTTCCAATTTTTCGAATCGAATCGATAATGTGAAATGTGAGCTAGAAAATAAGCACAGAATTGAAAATAGAGTTCCATTTTGAAAGGTACATCACACCTACCTATCTATCTACTCATACTTAGTTACATTGACAAAAACCAATGAAAGATACAAGTACCTACCATACTCTTATCAACGAGTCAAACGAAATCAATACACTCGCGAAGCTGTCGCTTTTAATCGTAATACACACAATGCAGATTGATGTACAGTAACATACTGACACACATTGTCGACAAGGTACACAGACCGAGGGTAAAGAGAGGCAGTATCAATAAAGTAGCAGATAAGTATTACTATGCAAGTGCATATGCCAACCTGTGCAGTATGCATTTTCAAATATGTACTTTCATCGACTGTAAGTATAAGAAACTGCATTCTCGACAATAATGCTCTAAATGTGACGTTTTCACTACTCGACTCGATTTTAAACATTTTTCGAATTCGTTAGATTCATTAATTGCCGCGTTGCGAAGATAAACAATACGATGAAATTTTTGCAATTACTGCAATATTATTTTTCTAATAGGTAGGATGGCTTTGAATTATAATAGGCCGACAATTTCTTCGCTAGATTGCTAATGAGGTGATGAAAGAGATGCAGTGAGACTGTCAAAGTGTTTTAAAACAAGATTCCCTAAAAAAAAATTCATAAAAACTCATTTTTTTTAGAAAAGTTCTTTCCTGTTATTTAAAAATATTATTTTGAGAAGAATTTCCTCCAAAACAATTTTCATAAAATTTCTTGCAAAAAAATTAACATTTTTTCATTAAAAATTTCCATGGAAAAAATCTTAGAAAAACCTGTTGAAAAAAAATCAGTCAATTTTTTTTAAATCTCATATTTTTCCTCAGTTTTTTTTTTTTAAATTTTTTTTATTAGGTACTATTTTAAATATTGGAAAAAAATCTCCCATAAAAATTTTTTCTCAAAAAGTCCCTCATAAACATTTCTGATGATAAATGAAAATATGTTCTCATTAAAAAATTCTCTATGAAAAATCTCATTGTAGAATAAAATAATTTTGAAAAAGAAATTTGTGAAAAAATTTGTCTAAAATTGTTTTTGAAAATTCCCCCTCAAAAAAAAGAGAACTTCTCTTTCATTGAAGATGATTTTTAAAAATTTGTAGAAACAAGTTTTTGCAAAAACTCTTACTTTTGAATTTCTTTTCAAAATTCCCCCTTTTATAATTTTTGGAAAATTTAATAAGTAGGTGGATATCTCGAAAAAATTTTTGGAAGGTTCCTTCAATATTTTTTTCAATTTCTTCCAAAAAAAAAAAAAATGATGGAAAAAATTATTTTGAAAACATAATTCTGTACGAAATTATCCGTGAAACTCTCTGTCTTTTATTTTATTTTTAATTTTTAATTTTATTTATTTTTTTTACAAAAATTAGTTTAATCAAAATTTATCAATTTTTGAATTTAGGTATTTGATTTTTTATTATCAACTTGATACTGAGAGCAATTTTTAAAAGAAATAAAAATTATTCAAAAACCAAAAAAATAATTTAAAAAAATTTAAAAATGTTGATGTTCAAAGTTTGACAATTTTTACAAAGTATTGAAAAATTTTGACAAAAATACTTGATTTTAGAAATTTTGATAAAACTCATCTAAATTTCGGTAGTTGAAAAAGTTTGCATAGTTTTCAAAATTCGATCTTTTTTTTTAAGTTCTGTCTACTCGAGTAAAAAATTTCAAAAAAAAAACAACAAACTCAAAAAATTAAAACGTTAAGCGAAATTTTAAAAAAATAAAAAAATTAAAAAAAAACACATAAATGAAAATTTAAAGAATCTTTGCATTTTATTTCTCCTACAGGTGTAACATTTTTTTTCTTCAAATTTTCCATCTCTATTTCAATTGTTTTTTCCCTCAAAATTTGTCGTGCGAAAAATTTCCAATTTGGAGATAAATTTTTGGCAGGTGTTCGAAAAATAGAGAATTGAAAAAATTCAAGTAGACATTTTTCAAAAGTCGCCTTGATTTAGAAAAAAAAACAACTTTTGATATAGCACCAAAAATTTTAATTTGGATACCAAAATTTTGGCAGGGGTTTGAAAAATGTGAAAATTTTCAAAAATGAATACTTACACTTCCCTAAATTTATTTGTCAACCATAATATTCTTACTATTTTTTCAATCTATTTCAAATTAAAAATTGAATTGTCGAAGGAATGGTGAAAAAAATGAATTGTTTTCATGCTTTTCATGAAAAAAAAATCCACAAGTAAGATTATTTTTACCAAAATTTGATTTATGATTTTTTTAAATTTCATTTTTTTTTTTTTTGAAGATAAGCGACCTCAAAAAAATTTTAAGGTGAAAGAGTCAAAAAGTACAAAAGTTTTCAAAATGCAAAAAAATTAAAAAAATTATTCGATATTTTTCAAACCCCTGCCAAAATACAATATTCTACTTGAAACTTTTTTGCGTGACAACGTTTGATAAAAAAAGTTTAAAAACATTATAAGGAAAAATTTGTGGAAAAAGTTATACCTACCTAATTATTAATATAAAAATTTCGTATTTTTCAAACCCCTGCCAATTTTTTTTTTCAAAATTGGAGCGTCTCAAGATACTACTTATAATAAAAAAAGGGAGGAGGAATTGGAAAGTAGTTCTCATGAAAACGAACAACTCTTCAGATGGATAAAAAAAAAAATTAATGCAGAAGTTTGAAAATTTTTGTTTTTTCCTTTTTTGAAATTTGGAGATTGGTTAGGTACCAATTAGAACTTGGTGAGGGGATAAATAAAAAAAAGAAGGTTATTTCTCTTGAAAAGGAACAACTTTGATTGGTTTGAACAAAAAAGGACAAAAGGTTGAAAATTTGATCATTCATTATTTTTTTTTTCAAAACTGGAGTCATTGACAGCACCTAAAATTCAGTTAGGTAAAAAATAAAAAAATTAAAAGCTGAGTCAAAATTTTTTCTTATTTTCTTAGTTACTTACCTATTGTTTTTTTTTGTGTTTTTTTTTTGGAAAATTGAGAGTACACTTAAGGTTTAGTTGAGGAAAAAGTAATGAATTGGAAATTATTCTAAATCAATAGGAACCATTTAAAGGGTTAATTTTTTCATTTTTTTAAAACATAGGTGACGAATAGGGTCTCCATTTTACAACATAGTTATAAAAAAAAATACTCGAGCACTGAAATCAAAGTTTCAAATTCACACGAATTTTTCCTTTCAAAAAAATCAACCTTCACTGGAATGATCCTAATAAAGTCAACCCTACCAGAGTTAAACAAGAATTTATAACCATATTAAAATTTTTCCACTCCACTTTTTTTTCAAAATGACTCTCAGAGAGTAAAAAAATCAAATTTTTAATCTCGCAGTAAATCACCGCAACAAACAACAAATCCTCTAGCATGGAGTATGGAAAAGCCCATAAAGCATCCAGTTTTTATACACGATAACGGTACATTCTATTATAATTTGAATATATAATGTAGCTGCTATTCTAGAAATGTATTTTTTCAATAGTCGTAGCTGTAGTCGAGAATATATTACGTTAGGCAGGCGCTGCGGTTACACAAAAGTATTACAATGTTACAAGGATTTAACCTGTCACGTGTTCGTGCTGTTAGTACCTAGACCTCTACGTAGGTGACTCGACTACACCTACATTTTCAGGGTAAAAAAAATCCAGCATATTAACGAGATATGCGAACGAAACAATGCTAGCAAATGGGTCAATTGTATCATGTACAATTTATCCACACAAATAGCCAGCCAGGTACTCCAAAAAAAAACCACAAAAAAAAACAAGCTATATTAGCGATTAGTTTATTATCGTGTTTCGTGACGTGATACATTCGCACCTCTTTGATTGAAAACGCCACAAATCCGAGGAGAATTGAACGCCGGTGAAGAACAATTTGAAAACAAACCTATCTTTGTTCGACTGTAATATGTAAACCTATTGATCACGATTTTAACCTAATACTTGGCTATAGCAATATAGACGCCGATGAAGCACTACCGGGTCTACTGTTTTTTTTTTGTTTTTTTTTTTACCAACGTCGCGGTTGTTAATTGTTACCGATCATAGATCTCACATGTACGATGCACTATGTTTTAAAACCTGTATCTATGTGGAAGAGGTTTTCACATATTTGAATATATTCGTATAAATGTAGCATCTTTGCTTCGTTTCGTATCTTCGGCACATTATAATTCCCGAAGAGAAAGGTTACTGCCGGTCGTTGTAACAGTTTCCTTATTTTTGTTGCCAGTGTACCTCGGTTTCATGTAGCGGTACATCCAATGACGTAACTCTTACAACGGTACTTACTCCAGCTCCGAATCAAATGGATTCTTTCTCTTGTAAGCGTCACGACGCTGACATCTTTACATTTATAACATACATTTTCGCTCTTTTTTTCCTCTTCTTCTTCGTCTCTTTTTCGTCTCGTGCTACTTTTTTTATTATTTCATATACGAGTAATTAATGTTAGTAGCCTTATTTGGGGAAAAATAACAAAAACACCAGATTTAGGCCCAAAAAGAACGCAAACCCCATGTGGAGAAGTTTTTTCCAGCATTGACAAAGACCTAGGTCGTTTTCAATGGAATTCTGTAAGAAGATGGCCGTTGAAAATTGCCCTCTTTTTGTTTATAAAAGGATGAGCTGTTTTTAAGCTGGAAATGAGGAAGTTTTGGGTATTTTTACGTATTGTAAGCGTAACTGTAACCCTTGCAAAAAGGACTTTTTTCTGTATCGGAAACAATGATACGACCTCGGAAATTGAGTCGTTACCGTATCCGTGAATGATTTCCTGGAGTGAAGGTACTATCGAGATCGTTGGTGTTATTTTGTCAAGGTTCCAAATTGTGGATTAGGGAGTTTTAGGAACCTATATAAAAAAACTAAAAATTGAAGGAAAAAAATTACTTTAGAACGATGAAAACGAATGAAATTGAAAAAATAAAATAAAAATTAGATTTGTTTCCGGACTTTTTTTTTTTTTTTTTTTTTTTGGAATAAATATTTAAAATTAATCAATTTTTTAATTAAAATATTCTAAAACGGATTTGTTTTTTGCCTTGGGATTCCTTCCAAAATTCATTCAATTTTTTTCAGATTTCTGAATTTGGAAATTGTTTTCTATTAATTTTTTCCATTTTTGAAAATTTTACAATTTTTTTAGTTAGGTACTTTACTTAGACTAACACTTCTAAAATTGGAAAATTTTCCAATTTTCCAATATTGGAATGTTTTAAATTTCTATTTTTTTTGTTTTGTTTTTTCAATTTTCAACTTCATTTCTTAATATTTTGTTTCATTGATTTCTGGTTTTTTGGCATTCAATTTTTCTTTATCATTTCGCGTTTAGTTTTAATTTTATGTATTCATTAATTTTTTTCACTTTCAGAAATTTTGATAAATTTTTCCTCATTTTTAAGTTTTTATAATTTTTGACTTTTTCAATTTTCCTTCAGTTTTTTCATTTTTAACATTTTAATTATAATTTTCTTTCGTCATTTATTTTTTTCAGTTTAAAATCTTTTCAGATTTTATATTTGAATTTTGAATGTTTTTAGACTTCTGCCATTTTTGAATTTTTTCAATTTTTGACATAGGTAAGCAGCATTTCAAGCGATATTTTTTTCTATTTGTTACTTCCTTTCCAAATTTTGAATTCTTTACATTTTTGTAACATTTAATTACTTTAAATTTGATTTTTTTACGTTTTTTAAATTTTGCATGTTGCATTTTTTGGGTTTTCAATATTCATTTTTTTATTGTCAAAATTTTCCAATTTTACCTATTTGACTTCATAAAAGTTTTTAAATATACCTAATAATAATTATTATTTTAATTTTGTTTTTCATTGATTTTTTTTTAAATTTCTGACTTCTTGATGGTATTTTTTTTTTTTTTTGAAATTATGCTTTTTTCATTTTAAAACTTTTTCTAAATTTTAGTTTTGTTTAGGAAGGTAATTAATCAGTAACCAATGATTTCTTCAATTTTTTTTTTAAGATTTTCGACAGTTTTCAAGTTTGAAATTTTTCATTTTGTATTTCTGATATTTGCCAATTTTTCTATAATTTTTAACTTACTTATTTTGAACAAAATTTTTTTCAGTTTTCAAATTTAATTTTTAAATTTTTTTTCATTTGAAACTTTTGTAATATTTACCTACCTACCTACCTACCTACCCACTTACTTACTTCATTTTTTTCGATTTTTATTCATTTCAATTTTTGACTTTTCATTTTTTTCAATCAATGATTTTTTCGACTTCTGTTTTTTTGATATTAAGTTTCCTTCATTTTGATAATTTTTTACTTTAAAATTTTTTTAAATTCCAGTCTGCTCAATCCTCATTTTTTTTTTAATTCTATTTTTTTTAATTTTAAACTTTTTCTAAATTTCAAATTGACCAGAGTTCGACTTGAGTGGTTTTTGAAAAGATACGCCTTTGACTTTTGGCTTTTTATTTGTCTATCTTTGACTTTTTCGATTTCTGTTCTTTTGATATTTATTTATTTTTATTTTTATAGGTAATTTCATTTTTTAAATTTTTAAACTTTTTGCCCTCTCAATTTTCAATTTTTTAAATCATAAGCCTACATTTTTTTAGATTTTAAACTTTTTTTGGTTCAATTTTTTTACCTACATATTCTTGATTTTAATTTTGTTAATCATAGGTTTTTTTTTCAATTCCTGACTTCTTGATACTTGTATGCTTTTTTTTTTCATTTTTCACATTTTTAAATTTTCATGAGTTTAGAATTTTTAGAATGTTTCACTTTAATTTAGCTAATTATTCTTTAAATTTTAATTCAAGTTGATTTTTGACATAGGTATTTAATTTTTTATTTTTTTAGACTTATTTTACTTAATTTGTCTGATTTTTTACTTGATTTTACTTGTAAATGTCTTCAGTTTTCGACTAGTTAATTTTTTTAATTTTCAACATTGATTTTTTAAAATCTTAAAAAAAATATAAAAATCAATTTCAATTAAAAATTGAAAGTTTGGTTCAGTAAAATGAAATAAGAATTAATAAGGTACCGTAAGCGCAAAGCAGAATGAAACTGCCTGATGATGGAGTGATGGGTGGGAGGGGAATCGAACTAGTTCACTTGCGTTAAAAGATTTGCATAACGATTCGCCTGATTTATTCAGTTCATTAAGAGCAGAAAAATACGCATATCTGACGATTGTAGTCGATCACTGATACTGAGCTTACAAAGATAATCTTGTAACCACGACAAGAGCAAACGAAAGTCCATCAATTCCATAATCCATGGGTGACTTACAATCCCGATCTGAGCGACTCGCACGATACAAATTACAAACATCACATCACTAGGTATAAAAAAAAAGTCAATCAAAAATTCCGCTGTCTATTTAAAAGTATTCGTGACCAAGGTTGATTACCCATTCACATGTATGTGTCACAAACTGTTATCTTATTTACCTACTTTTACAGTTTTACACAATCGCGTTAGATGTAGACGTCACCGGGAGGATTGTTTTGGTAGCCTTTTTTTTTCTTCTTCTTCTTCCAAACACAGCCGTCGATGTGGCAGGCTCGCAGGCCTATTTAATGTAGTTTAATAGAACAAAGGGTGAATATTCACTTGGTCAGTTGAGGTAACCTTATTCCGGTTATTTTCTATTTGGCAGTCTTTTGTGAAAAAATCTAGCACGTCGCACGCTGCTGGATCCTTTTGACGTGGGGTCGACCTTTATTTGATCGTAGATATTCTTCCTTATAATTCGTATATCGAGAAAACAAGGAAATGAAAACTGTTTCCAAAAGAATGACGCAACAAAAAACTCTCTTTAGGGCAAATCTTCGTGAGAATTACGCGTTTTCTTCCTATTTCTAAATGAAGTCGATTTCGAAAAAAAAGCGTGAAGTGTTTTTTAACGGGTATCGGGGTTTTGTTCTCTCGAAGACGCTGGTCTATTTGAAATCGATGCTGACTTTTACCAAAATAATTTCGTCGTGTGAAATTTCTTCCTAGATTCACCCGTGGTGGGTTTTGTCCTACTAGTGAAAGACAAATACTCGGAAATCTGTGTGGCATTTTATTTTCTATTTTTACTCAAAATGTACGTGCGAAATTGTGAACTGAACGTATGTTCATGGTAATGTAAGTTATATTTGGTTTATCGATATAATGATAATTTGTTTACGTTATCAATTCAGAATTTTCGTGTAGTAAAAAATCTATTTTTCGAAGAAAATAAAAATATTCTCAATTTTAAAAAAAAATTTCAATTTTTTGTAAGAAGAAATTTTTATACTCATGTACTTTTTTCAGAGAATGTTTTTTTACAAAAAAATCACTACATATTTTGTTGAAAAGAAAACTTTTAATTTTTACGGAGAAAAAAAACAAATTTTATTTTTTTGGAGTGAAAATATTTCTCTATTTTTTGGGGGAAAAGACTCCAGTTTTTTGCAGAAAAAAATATATAAATTTTTTGAGAAAAACTCTTCATTTTTTTGTCTCAAGTTTTCAGGAAAATATTCATGTTTCCAATTTTTTTGAAGAAGAAAAACAACTTTCAATTTTTCTAATGTAAAAATACTTTTCATGGCCTCATGAGTTTTAATATTTTTAGGAAAAAAAAAATCAATTGATCAATTTTTTAGACTAAGAATATTTCTTAAATTTTCAGAGAACCCACTCAATTATTTGAGAAAAACATACAATGTTTATCTTGTTTTTTTAAAAATATTCTTTAAAGAGTTTTGGAGAAAATATTTTCTTTTTGGTCTTTGGTGAAAAAATCTGTTTATTTGTTTGTTGTTTTTTAAGAAATAGAGGAAAATCTAATTTTATGAAAAAAAGGTTTCAATTTATTGGCTCAGATTTTTGAGGGGGAAAAACTTCGATTTTTTCCATTTTTTTTTTTTTTTTTTTTTTTACCCTTTCGCTCCCGACGCCCAATTCATGGGTTTTACCCACAGCCCACACCAATTTTTGACAATCCACGGAAAAATTTAAAAAAAATTGAAAGCAGATCACACTGAACGCGCCCAAGCGCTAAGCAAGAGAAAAATAACCTCAATTTTTCTGGAGTTGAAATCGTTTTTCAAATTTTTGAGAAAAAAATCTCTCAATGTGTCGAGGAAAAATTTCCAATTTGTTGAAAAAAATTTTCTATTAAAAAATCAATTCATTTGGGGGGGGGGGGGGGTGTAAAAATATTTCAAAAATAATTGAATAAAAATCTCAATTTTTTGAATTTAATTATTGAAGTATAATCATTCAAAATTTTTGAAGAAAAAGAATTCAAAAAATCAGTTTTTTTAGAAAGAAATAGATGAAAAATATAATTTTTTGAGAAAAAGACCTTAATTTATAATAATTGTTTCAAACTTTGAAAAAAAAATCCATTTTTTCCAGTTTTTTTTTAGAAAAAAAATCTCTTAATCTGTTGTGAAAAAATCAATGCTTTTTTAGAGTAAAAATAATTCTCAAATTTTTTGAGAAGAATCTCATTTTTTGGGGAAAAATTTCTAATTTCTTGTTTTATTTTTTTTAAATCATTCAAAATTTTTGAAGAAAAACAACACGTTTTTTGGTGAAACCCCCGTTTGCTTTTAGAAAGAATAGAGAAAAAATCTAATTTTTTGAGAAAAATACATTATTTTTTGTCTCAAGTTTTTGTAAAGAAAAATCTCTTAATTTTTCTGAAGTACATAAATAGGTAGCTAAAAATATTTCTGAAATTTTCGAGAAAAAACACAATTCTTTGCAGAAAGAACGTTTTAATTTGTTGAGAGAAAATTTTCAATTTTTTTCATTCATTATTTTATTATTTTTTATTTTTTTTTTAGAGAAAGGTCACTTTTCAAGAAATTTTTATTTTTTTAGGAAGTTTGGAGTGTAAAATTTTTTCTTCAATTTTTGGGGAAAAAATAATTTAATTTGATGTTTTAGAGTCAAAATTATTTTCAAATTTTCAGAGAAAAAATCTGCTTCTTTAGAAAGAATTGCAGGAAAAAACTCTCAATTTTTTTCTCAAAATGTTTTGGAAAAAAACTTTTTTTTATTTGAGGGAGGTGAGATCGCCTATTGTCTCTAGAGCAAAACTATTTGACAAATTTTCGGGGGAAATTCGAGCTTTTTTGAAAACAAAATTTGGGAAAGTTGAAGTTTTTTGGAGAAAGAGAATATTTTTTTCTTCGATTTTTTGTTCAAAAAATTTCTCAACATGTTTGGAGTAAAAATATTTTTTTAAATTTTGGAGAGAAAATCATTCAATTTTTTGGTAAAAATCTTACAATTTTTTTGAAATGTCTCAGCCTTTCTGGATAAAATTTTTAAACAACTTTTTCGTAGAAAAAATCTCGTTTTGAAATAAAGAAATTTTTTAATTTTTTGAAGAAAAAAATAATTCTTACATTTAACATAAAAATTTTAATCAGTCACCCCTTCCTGAAAAAACCAAGCAACAACTCAGAAAATTCCTCCTTGGCATGCCTCCCAACCTAATATGAACCGAAAGATTTCCCTCGTTGTTTTTTACTTATAAATCTTCAAATACATATGTCTTTAAAAAAAAATCTTACAACAATATTCGCTTCTATTAATTTTTTTCGAAAAATGAACGGGTGGGGAAAAAATACGCAAAATATACAGTAGGATGAAAATGAAATATTTTTCGACATTATCTTGTACCTTGAAGATGTTTTACAATTGTTATTTCTATTCTTGGAATAGCGATAATTTTTGATAGTGTTATCTTCACATATTTTTGTATGTTTCAAATATTTTTATTTTTTCATTGTGATAAGTCTTTGCAAAGATACCTATATCTATTCAATAATATCGTACCAAATTCCGTACCTACGACGAAAACTAAATTAAATTAAAAATAAAAACAATTTTAAAAAAGGGAAGTGTTTGGAAGAAACGAGAAGTAATAAAAGTAGCTAATGGAAGACCATAGATAGCGTCATAGAAAAGAAACACTATAGTACCTATATGAACCGAGATATTATCTGCTCACGGTCATAGACGTTTAAATATTTAAACTGATCCGGTTAACCGGTCGATACCTTGTCTTACTTTCGATTGGTTGTCATTAATCAACAAGACGGTAATAAACTTCCACAAGAATAACAAAAAATCACGCCTAGCTTGTACGACATATCTGCCATTAGCGAGCTTCAACACTCTACGTAAAGATAACCGAATTTTGCTCAAATACGTTTGACGGGACACCCTTGACAAATAAAAATCCTTATCAAATTACCAACTCGCCATTTCAAATAAGTATATAAATTTCAACTATAAGGTTTATCGACCTAAAGCTAACATAAATCTTTACCTATTCGACATCGCCTCTCGATCACGATTCGATTCAAGCTGCGATTATAATTTTTTTCTCATTTCTAGGTAAATGCACTTTTAATTACTTTCTAATCAAATTATATAAAACGTTGCTGGCAATGGAGCAATTTTATGTGAACCTTGTAGCGTGCTTACCTTAAACGCATACACACGTTTGAACGTTTACCTGCATGTGACGTATACGTTATCACCGCTATACTTGCCGGCCATCTTAGTTCATTCACCTTCCTCGACTCAGAGTTCTTTTCGAAATTTTCGTTTAATTTATCAATTATCATCATTTTAAGGATAATACTTTTTCTCGGAATTAATCCGATAGAGGTACCAAAATATGATGTTAAATTGCCATATATCGAGATATTTTTCGTACTAGGCATAGTAGTTGATCTGGTCGTATTTTGCACTTGGGCCTATGGTATCTATTCCTGGAATGCGATAATTGTAGTACTTATATTAGTCATATGAGCAATAGTAGCTAATGAAGGATGTACGTTAATGCATTTCCACTAAAAATTATCTATATCTTCAACAATTACGCATACGAGTACTTAACAAGTTGCAAAAATCGTTTCGGTTCATCGAAAGTAAACTGAACAGTGAACACAGGAAGGATCTCCTAATAAGCCCCCCCCCCCCCCAAGGAAATGGAAACATCTCGAAAAATCCATCTGTACGATACATCAGCCAAAATAAATTACCTACGGCCTATTAATTAATCCTCGTGGAAATGAATTATGATCACGAGGGGAAAAAATCTCGATAGATTGGCTCAGTAGGCATCGAACTAGGAAAGGAAATCCGATATTAATTATTGTTAAATCGAAACACTTCTAAAACCATCTGACGAATCCAACGATGTGGTTAAGTGAATTTTCAAAAAAAAAAAAAAAAAAAAACAGGTAATATCTCAAACACATCGATATTTGGCAACATCACCAATAAATCAATCAGGTATACAAAAGAATGGCAAAAGGCTGTAAAAATTCTTTTTGTTTGTCAAGTATTCACTTTCTTGTCCATCGCGGTTTATACTTTTACTGGAATTTTCAGCAGTAAAAGTATCTATAATAAAATGGGCATAAAAGTAAAATAAGTTTCAGGTACCTTACCTATTTTCATTTTACTTTTGTTAAAATATACTTTCATCTTTTGGAATCTACGTATACCTAGTGAATTTGTAGCTACACATTAGGTTCATTCGAGTAGGTAGGTATACCTAATGATGATCTTTTTTCGAGTACGCACGCATGTAACGGCGGCATCCACTCATCCAGGCATTTTCGTGTACGATTATTTATACCTGCGATTCCTACAGACGGTACTCGTTTACTTTGGAACTCGCTTAACAACCACGATCCACGAAATATACAGTTAAACCTGTTCGGCCTAACTGTATCAATCATAGAGAACGCTTGTACCGTTATATTTGTACCACTTTGGTACAAAATGTAATCTTCCTTCTGTCCATAAATCACAGCCTACTCCTTTTCCAACCAATTGAAAAAGGGCGAGCATTTTTTTGTCTACGTGGTCGGGTACTTACGTTTTTGCTTACTTCATTCTCAACTTTTTTCCTTTCCTGCTTCTGAAACGTAATGATGTAATCTGCGAAGTCACCGTAGTATTCGGCGCAGTGTTATTCTAACTTGAAACGGAACAGCGATGAACGAGCTATAAAATGTAATATTATGAATTAATTTTTCTATCGTGATAAGTCGTAAGAATGCTTCTGTTTACACAGTACATAATATACCTACGTCGATCAACTTGTAAAGAAAAAGGAGCAGCACAAAACTAACATTAAAAATGAAAGATTCTCCTTAAAAAATTATACTCTTTCATTAAAAATTCTCTTGAAAGAAATCTCCTCACAGAACAAAATTATTTTGGAGTAGAAATCACCTGAAAAAAGTTCATGAATTATTTTCAAAAACCCTAAAAACACTTTTGAAAATTCTTTTTTTGAGTGAAAGATGTTTACAATCAAAGTGGTATTTAAAAAAATATCATTACACCCGAAAAATTGAAAAAAAAAATCACCAAAAAATTAAATAATTTTATCTGAAAAAAATTGATTTTTTTTATAAATAAAAAATGTTTTCTTCCAAAAAAAAAAAAAAAAAAAAAAAAATAGAAAATAGAAAATTTCATGGTGCAAAAAATTAGGGAGAAAAATTCTAGAAGTAGTTGAAAACTTGTCTTATTCCAAAAAAATCAAACGATCCAAGAAATTACAGGATTTTTCACTCCAAAAAAATGAAAAAAAATGATTAAAAAAACACAAGAAATTCAAAAAAATAAAAACATTACTGATTCAAAAAAAAATTCAAAAAAGAAAGCGAAAATTTTTTTAACAAAAATTTTTTCCACTAAAAAAATTGAAAAAATTTTGATTTGAAAGAAAAACTCAAGAAATTTCCATTTTCATTTAAAAAAAAACTGAAAATTTTTATCTTCACTGACATTGGGAACATTTTTTTTTTCAATAAAATTGAAAGATTTTTAATTTTTTGAAAAATAGGAAAATTGCATTAATTTGGTATTCCATTTTTTAATAGTGTTCCAAAAAAATTAAAAGGTCTCTCCTTCCAAAAAAGAAATCGAGAATTATTTTAATGAAAAATTTTTGCATCTAAAAAAACTCGAGAATTTTTATTTTACTTAATTTTTAAAAAACTGAAAACTTATTTTCATAAAAATTGAGATTTTTTTTTGCAATAAAATTGAAAGACTTTTTATTGGGAAAAAATGGAAAATTGCATGAATTAGGTACCTCCAAAAAACGAGAATTTTTTTAAGTGTTCCAAAAAATTAAAAGATTTCTCCTTCCCAAAAATAAATTGAGAAATTTTTTCTCAAAAAAAAAAAAAAAATGAAGAAACCCTAGGTACTTACATTCACCCCAGAAAAATTGAAAATTGAGAAATCTCCCTTCCCTTCCCTTCCCTTCCCTCTTCCACAGGAGAACTTAAATGTTTTTAGGTGCCTACCTACTTATTCAAAAAAATTGAAAACATTCATTTCAAAAAATTAAAAAATTGTTATTAAAAAAAAAAAAAATTGAGAAAAATAAGTTTTTCAAAAAAAATAAAATAAAAATATTGTTACTCTCGAATCAAGAGGGCCCTTACTGCAGCCGCAATACTGCTACATGTCTCTGGGCGCCTCTGATGGATCAAAAAAGTTTCAAAGGTGGAAATCCACAAAAATCACATCTAGGGCATGAAGTGAACCAACCAACCATGCAATTTTTGAACTCTTAAACCAATTTGGAGGCCTGTAGCCTGATCAACATGAAAGAATGACCTCAAAATTCACTTTTTTTGAGGCCTTCAAAAAGGTAGGGATGATCATAGGAAGCTGTCGAAATTCACATATGTTGGAGATAATAATATGAGTCCCCAACGTGGTATACATTTTTAAAGAAATTTCATTACTTTGAACTTTTGCTACATCCCCCCCCCCCTCCAAAAAAAATAGCTCGCCCCAATTTTGGGCTCCACAGATCAAAATACCCAAAAAACAGATCAGTGAGCTTCAGCAACTCTACATATCAAATTTTTACCCCTACGTAATTTAGTTTGGTCTGTAGGATGATCAACACATCAAAAAAACGCAGCAAAAATATTGTGTAAATTTTTTGATTTGGTCCAAAAATAGAATCCCAAAAAAAGCACATATGGGGCATGAAGTGGATCAACAATGAAATCTTGGGGATCAGACCAATTTGAAGTGGTTGTAGCCAAATAAATGGGGAAAATGGCTTCAAAATTACCTATTTAAGGCTTTTAAAACAAGGTCAAGCATTGTGCCAACTTTTGCTATAAGTTTCAGATTGCTTCTAAAATGATCGTAAACGTTTCGAGGGGTCGACTTTAGAGTAGAAACCGATTTTAAGAATTTTATCTCAAAATTTACTATTTTTGTAAAAAAATAATTCGGCCATATTTTCAAAAATTCGCCAAAAATCCAAAAATCAACTTTGGCAGCTGAAAATTTGGTTCCGAGATCAGCGTGACATGCTCTTTCAATGAGTCAAATTTCATCTCAATCGAAGTTGAAGAGTTGACAAGGTTTACTTGTTAGAAAAGTAGAAAGAGCATTGAAAGAGCATTGAAAGCATGTTATGAAAAACAAACATTTCAGAACATCTAAAAAAATTGTATAGAGTAATTGTTGAAAAATCCTCAAGGTAATTAAAAAAATGATCGAATTAATTTAATTTAACCAAAGAATCTAATTTCAGTTAAAAATAATATGGTATGAAATTTTTATACTCGTGTATTATTCATTCTTCGATAATGAAAATTACATAAATGGCAATTTTTTGATTTACTTCTTTAACCAGAAAGACGTGGAAACAAAAGAAAATGATATCATCGTCTCATAATTCATGACACACCTCTTTAATAATTATGTAGGTATAATTAAGTAGGTACTCATGAGGACGGTTTTAAATAGGACCCAAATCATTTATAGGTGCTTATTTTACTAAAGCCCTAATTTTACTTGTGATTAAAAGGTCCTTTGAATTACAGAAAATTAGTTCATTTTGAATTGCTCAGTCCAAAAATAAAATTGTATTCCTGTTTCATTTTTAAGATTAGGTAACATCAAAATTTCGATACCTAAATCAACATTTTTAATCGAATACCCTCCAATTCTAAAGCAAAATAGATCTTTCACATTTGTTTCTTCTAGTTTATTCTAAAATACCTATAATGCCCAAGCACATTCCACAAATCACAATCAAACTTCAACGTTCCCAGAGGCCGGAAAATCTTGATGCCTCTGGCGCCACCGCGCACGTTTTGCTTTCGTTGATCGAAAGTTGAAAAGCGAAAATTCGGCATGAAGTATTTTTGAAAATGAAATAAAAGTTGATTCATAAATATTTATACCGGCGTTATGTGTTGTTTGCTTTTAGGTGTTTTGCTTATACGTAGATGTCTGCAATAGCTGTACTGTGTGCCTTGTATCAGGTTACTCTTGGTCATTGTCCTACTTCCGTGAACTTCTGTACAGCATTCTCATTTCTTGTTCGTTAGTTTTGGGTGGGATGAGCAACTAGGTGAGGTTTATGTAGTGATAAAATGTCCGACAGTATAACCATACGATTATATCGTCAGTTGATTGACCAAAACTAAAGCGTACCTTCCAGAGAGTCTGGTTTTTTTCAAGAAATATTTCTTATACCTACCTAATGTTATGTTGGTTAGATTATTATTTTTTATTTCGAAGGTTGAAATAAGTAGATATTTGTCGTCCAGGATTTTGCTTATTTATTGCTTTAAAGAAGGTTGGAACTTGGAAGGTTTCATAGGTAGATATACATTGAAAAGTGAGGTTGAATTATGTAGAAGTGGTACTTAATCTGAAAAAAAAATCAACATTACTTTTTTTTGAAAAAACTAATAATCATGGGTACCTATTCTTATAATACTCGTAATTATCCATGTCACCAACAAAGTCAAGATACCAATTTTTGTTCTATCAAGTCTGCCAAAGATCAAATAAAAATAATAAGTTTTCAAAGAAATTGTTTTAAAAATGCGTATGTAGAATTCACCACTAAAACTATATTCTCATCAACACAAAGGAAGAGTTCCAGAGACATGTATCCCTATTCCCTAGTTTTAGGAGTAACAGATGCTTCAACTATATTTTTCATTATTTGGTGGAAGGGGAGGGGTTGGTGTGCAAAAGTTATTCTAATAAATTTCAGGAACCACCTAAACCAAAATTATTACAATAATTCCGAGATTTACGGTAATATTACTTACTGGTAATTTACCCGTCAATTACTAATTCGATTACTTATTATCTTCACATTTTGTATACTTGCATGCTTCAAAGATTTTTTTAAAAACAAAATTCTCTAAAAAAAAATTAAAACTAAAAAAATATATTTACCTACCTATTGAAAAATTCTTTTCAAAAATTTCGATTTAAAAAAATGATTTTGAGCAGAATTTTCTTCATAAAATTTATTGCTAAAAATTAACATTTTTTCTCATTAAAAATTTTCTTTAAAAAAAATCCTCATGACATTTTTTTTTTTTAAATCTCAATTTTTTTAATATTCACCTTCAAGTGGAGAAAAAAATTCTCGAATATCTTAAAAAGTTTCCTGGGAAGAAAAATGATGCTCAGATCAATGAAATGGAAATTATTCTGAGCTCTCAAGATCTAATATTTTTAGATATGATCTGGATCGAATTCTCTGATTTTCAAAACATATCTGAACTGGAACTTAAAATAAGGTACCTACACCAATTTTCGAAAAAAATCCATCCTCCAAATTTTCAAAATTCTGAATTTTTCTCTTTGAATTTTTCATCTGTGCGAAGGTAATTGTGAAATTTGTAATTTTCATTTGTTTTATGAAATATCATAAGCATAACTAGATCTTTTTATTATAGTGTACCAGTTTCAGGGTCAGCCATAATGTTTTCGCTTCAAAAAAAATTGAGACAAAGAATTGGTATTTTCTCCAGAAAATCAATAAATTTATTTATTGCAAAAAAATTTCAATTCCAAAAAATGATTTTTGTATTTAAAAAAAAAAAAATGAAAAAAAAATTAATTCAAAAAAAGAAAGATTTTTTTTTCAAAAAATAAATTAAAGACAAAAAATAAGGATTCCCCAAAAAATAATGAAAAATTTCTCTCTTCTGAAAAATAAGTATTTCTTTCTAAAAAAACTTTCTCTTGAAAAAATGGAAGGGCTTTTTACTACAGAAAAACTGAAATCATTGGTGAATATATAAAATTGTGAATTTTGAGATAAATTTCTAGAAATTGGTTCGTATACCAGAGTCGACCCTCCGAGTCGATTGCGACCATTTTTGAAGCGATCTGGAAGCACCAGCAAAAGTTGATCTTTCAATGTTTCCTAGTTATAAATACCTAAATGCTTTTGTCAACGATTCTCCTGAGATCACAGGCAGATCGCTTCAAAAATGGCCATAATCCACTCGGAGAGTCAACTTTAGTTTAAAAACTGATTTCCAGAAATTTATCTCAAAATTTACAATTATTTTATTAAAAATTTATTTAGTATTAATGAACTATTTTCTCCATTTTCGAAAATTCTTCAAAAATCGAAAAATTAACTTAAGCAGCTCAAAATTTAGTTTTGAGGTCAACATGACATAGGTACTCTTTCCACGAGCCAAATTTCACGCCAATCGGAGTTGATGATGAGTTGCTAAAGTTCTCTTGTAAAGAAATTTCGAAATTTTTATGGAGCTCCAAATTAACTGAAAGATTTTTTTTCAGATTTTTTTTTTGAGATTTTTCTCCAAAATAAAAATGAGATAAAAATTTAAGATTGTCTTTAAAAAAATAAGATTTTTTTTCTACCTATATTATTTTTTTTGTTGCGAAAATTTTTTGTTACAAAATAAAATATAATATTTTGACCTCCAAAAAATTGAAAAAAAAATTTCTTAAAAAAAGTAAAAGGCTTTTTTCTTTTAAAGGATTGAAATTTTTTTTTCAAAAAAATTGAGATAGTTTTTATTGCAAGAATGTTCAAAGTATTTTAGATAATTCAAAAGGTTCAGCCAAATCTGAATTTTTTCATATTCGCTCATTAGGAAAATCTGAATCCTTTGAAGATTGGATCTACCCGTATCCGCAGCATTGGGGAGAGAGGGGTGCAAAAAGTGCATTTGCATCGGGCTCGGTGTTTCCCAAAGAGCCCGAGACAATGATTTTTACTTTAGGTACTTACTTCAAATAATTTGAAGTTTTTTTTTGTTTTTTTTTAAATTGAGAAATTAATTCCTCTACAATGATTTTTAAAATTTTTTACTTCAAAAAATTGATATTATTTCTAAAAAAAATGGCCATTTTTATTCCAAAAAAATCCAGGAATTTTTCTTCATAAAAATAGATTTTCATCTCTAAAGTTAAAGGTTTTTCCTAGAAAAAACAAAGGAAAAAGAACTTTTTCAAAAAATAAACTCAACCGTTCAAAACAATTTTTTACTAAAAAGAAATTGAGATTTTTTTCCTCAAAAAATTGAAAGTTTTTGAAAATGTATTTTTTTTACTAAATAAATTTTTATTGGATTTCAGTTCTATATCAATTTAAAAACTTTTGAAAAAGTTACATCTTCATCTAACTTTGCCACTTTTTGACTGCTTTTATGAAATTTCTAGGGAAAAAAAGTTCAACTTTTTGTGTAGTTAAAACATCTGCCAATCACAATCCTAAATATACCTAATACATCCACGATGAGAAGCCTACCTACCTACTTGCCTACATTTCAGACAAAAGTAATTTCCTTTTTGAAATAGATGAACGTAATATTGAAAGTGTTTACAATATCCAAAAGCCTTTTACGATTTAAGCGAAAGCAACTGTTCTTTTCATTGCTCATTAACTAATGATTCCAAGAAGCAGGTAAAATGTCAGATTTACATACGTTCAGCTCTGCTCAATTTCAAGAACTTCGAACAACGTATGGATTTTTCAACTCTTCAGCAGTTTAGCACATCACAAGATATACCTAGAAATCTGTTTCATTTGCATTTCCGCTGCGTTGATATTAATGCAAAAATTTGACAATTAATTTCATAAATTACTCTTTTCTTCGTGAGCTGGAGATTTGAAGCCAGGCAGAATTTTACAGTCGTATAAACCGAGGAGGTTGTAAAGCACATGGCAAATAAAATCTCGACATTTTTCGACCTCATTTATACGCGAAGAAACCCGCAGCACGGCTGCGGCTGCAGAATTTATGAAAAAAGAAAAGGAAAAAATTCTAAGAAAAGAAAATATTGAACACTTTGTACAGCGCGAGCCGAGCCGAGCCGGGTGAAGTTCGAGCGTAGAAAAGAGAACATGGTTAAATTCTGGTTATTCCTATGTTTGGGAAGTTGAAAACGACGTATTTGCGCTGTCTGACGAGAATAATTGAATATATGCAATGTGTGTGAGAGTGAATATCTATCATAATGTGCATTTACACACACTGTGAACTTTGTAAACGGAGCTGCCGCGCGCGCGACGCACCGCGCCGCGCCGCGAGAAGAAGGCCTATGTCAAGCCAAGTAGTCAAGCTGGGTAAAAGTTGAACGAACTCTGGGGCTTACATAATATCATCCTTCCGTCGCCATCGCAGGTTCCAACTTTCATTCACTATACTTAAGAGAACCGAGGCCGAGGCACCGACGACCAGCCGTTTTCAACCGAGTAGAAATGCAGAAGCTATATTCGAGTTTGTAATGAGTAGGGCATTCTGTAGTTTTAAAATGTGTATCCTGGTTCGTACACTACTTATCCCCATAGTATTCCCTATTCCGATTCGATTTATAATCCAATGAGTATATTATTAATTCGTCGCCTCGGTATCGATACGACTGCGAGCAAATATTGTTATAAAACGACTTTTGTTTTTCAATTCTCTCGCGTATTATATTTTTTTTAATATCGTAGCAATATCTCTATCTTTGAGATGGCTTTCGGTATCGAAAATTAACTGAATTTGTGTTGTATGAATTGCGAAGAGGAAGTCAAGGAAAGTAACTTTATGTTCCTGCATAGGTCATTTAGAGCAGTCTTAGAAACTACCCAAAGTTATAATGGAAAAAAATGACCCCAAAATCCGAGACCAAAATCCGACAGTTGGGTTAGGTTTGGTTATATTCGGTTAGGTTTGGATGACATAAAAAAACTTAGAAAATTTTTAATAAATTCGAGTTTTTAGACATTATGTCAGACATTTTGAAACTTGTAATTTTTTTTGAAATTTTATGACTTTTAGACATTTTTTAGACATTTTGTCAGACATTCTGAAACTTGGAAATTTTTTATAAAAGTGACTTTCAGACATTTTGTCAGATATTTTGAAACTTGGATTTTTTTTTTTTAAAATAGAAAGATGACTTTCAGACATTTTGAAACTTGGAATTTTTTTATAATTTTTATTTTTATTATACTTTTTAGATTTTTAAATTTCCATGGAAATTAATATTCGTGACTTTTAGGCATTTTGTCACAGGGGTCCAGGAGGCGAAGCCCCTCCTGGCGATGTGCGAAGCGCCGAGTTTTTGAAACCCTAAACCAAAACCTGAACTTGAATCCATATGAATCGGGTATACAGCTCTGAATGTCGATGATGATGAGGTCGATGACGTCGATGATGATGATGATGATGATGTCGATGATGATGTCGATGGATGATGATGATGACGACAACGACGACGATGATGATGATGATGTCGATGATGATGTTGATGATGATGATGATGATGATGACAGCTTGGTCAAAGAATAAATTGTTGAGTCATCACAGAAAAATGAGAAAAATTGCCACTTTTTTACATGTTGTTTTTTCAAATATTTTGCTTGGTATATATAGACTTTCTTGTTTGGTTATAAAAATTACCAGCCTCATGAAAAAATTCTAGACAAAATTTGCCATTTGATGCCGCGAAGTGCAACTTTCTGACTATTACAGTTGATTTTTCAATATTCTACAGAATTTCATGAAATTGATTAAAAATGTCGTTCTAAAAAAATTTCAATTTCTTCCATAGGATAATTCAGTTTACATTATTCTTCTTCTGGAGATTTTTTTCTCATGGTATTCGTGTAGGTACTACAATTAAATTTTTAGTGCAAATTTTATCATTTTTACGTTTTTTTTACCTCTTTTTCACACTTTTACACCATTTTCAACTGTTTTACACAATTTTAACGATGTTTTCCCAATAATTTTTTTCATTTCACACTATTTTTTACAGTATTCAATGATTTTAACGCAGTTTTAGTTATTTTCACATCATTTTATTCAAATGACGATGATGATGTCGATGATGCCAATTTTGGTGTCGGTTTTTTCCACTTTGGTCTCCGTAAAAGCATATACTATGCCAAAATTTCCAAATTATTCTCCTTTCACAACTTTTTTCCAAAAAAAATTAAATGTGCATTTCTTTGAATATATTTTTTATTTTTATTTTTCAAAAATTGAAAATATTTTTATTAAAAAAATCTTTAAAAATTTTTGAACGATTTTTTTGATTTTTTCAGAATAAAAGTTTTCCTGCGAGTTTTTTGAAAAAAATACGTATTTCTTTTTAATTCGATTTTTTAATATTCAATTCTAAAAATTCTATGACTTTTGTAACTGTTTTGCATATTATTTTTACTTTTTTCAATTATTTCCTATTTTCTTAATTCACGTATTTATTTTTCATAAATTTTAATCTAATTAAAATTGGAATGTTGTAAAATTTTTGATTCAATTTTGGTTTCATTTTTTTCAATTTTGTTCTCATCTGTTTTTAATTTTTTTAGAATACCTACCTAATTTTTTTAAATTTTAGAATAAATTTTATTTTTATTTCCTTTAATTTCTTGGAATAAAACTTGATAACATTTTTTGACTTAGGTAAATAAATTCTCAATACTTCTAAAATGAAGTTATGCAATTTTTTTTTTGGGAACTGAAAAATTTATCAACAGTTTTGAGGTAAAAATTTTTCTCATTTTTTAAAAATAAATAGGTATTTTTTGATTTTTTTTTTAAAACAGTAATTTTTTGGATTTTTTGGAAAATGGACTTTCAGCATTTTTTTAGAATAAAAAGTTGGATTTCTCAAATTTGTAGGGGAAAAAATCATTTTGATATTTTTGAAATCTACTTTCAAAAATATTTTTTTCAACAAAAAATATCATTGAAAAAGTAGTCATCTTTAAAAATTGTTTTTTGCAAGAAATGTCATCTTGAAAAAAAAATCGTTAAAAATCATATTTTCTCTCAAAAAAAAAGTTTGGAGGAGGAAAAATTTCTCTAGGTACACTTGATTTGGATTTTTTTTTGAAAAGAAATTCTTTTGGTCCAAAAAATTCTTCGGAAAACAAATTATCTCAAAAATTTTTAGTCAATATCACCGAATTTTCTTCATTACGAGGTTCACTAAATTTTTTGTTTTTTTACGTCTGCAATAAAATCATTTCCACGTATTATTTTATCTTATTTTTATATTATAGGTGTGTAATTCAAGTTAGAACTTAAAACAATGGAAAATTCATTGACAAAGTTATTATTTCAATTTTGCCAAAGAATTGCATTTTAATCAACGCCTATAAATTATTTGCCCGCTTCGGACTGGTTTTTATTTAAATCGCACCTGTTCTTAAAAGGCAAAGGTGCAGAAGTCGATTACCACATACTCGTACGTAATTCGATGCATGGAATAGAAAAAAAAAAAGGATGACGGTAAATATTTTGGATGTATTAACATACAGGTTCAACAACCTTCTACTAAAAAGTTACAACACCAGCACGGTGCATCCCGAGAGACGATACAGCAAAATATCATTCCAGGCCAGGCAAATCATTCGATAAATTTATTCGTATTTCGCATTCAAAACTTAGATAGGTTCGCCAACATCGATGGTAGGTTTTCTCTAGTGAAATGACCATTCGATACAGAGGGATGGCTCTTACTCTTATTACGACACAATCGTGCCCCTCGATCTAGTTATAGTAGTTAGACCAATGGACAACGACGAAGACGATTCATTTTTCATTTCTACCACGTTGAATGCAGTGAAACCTGCGGCGAAAACTTTTATTTTTATACAAAACATTTGGCGAAGACAAATTGCGCAACGAGGGTGTGGCGAGGGGGTGTTTGCTTTCTTCAGAATGCATTATTGGAAATTCGCTAGCAATAAAATTGTCAAAATGTTTACAAAAGCGAAAAACTTACACTTTCGAATTCACAGGCTCGCTGGCTTATTCTAATTCGCGTATGGTTTGGTAACCGCGGGGCTACGAGTGAATTTCATTGTAACAGTGTCACTTGCATTTGTACAAAGACGGCGTGAAAAATACGTTTTTTGAACCTATACGCGAACTACTGACCTTTTAACGAGCTCAGCATTTGCAATGTGAAAAAAACCATGGCGTACACCAACGCGTCGCGAACTATGCTTCCACAGTTCCACACAGCGATTTTTAGTTGGATATTTCAATGCAAATGCGGCGGGTGTCTTTTTTTTTTAAACGTCTTTAAACAAAATAAGCAGACAAAAGGTATGGTCGTGAGAAACTTCCGTGTCTGAGTCGTGTCGTAAATTATCATCTGTTATCTTCTGTAACGTATTATTCGCGTCAGCGATTGAATTTTTGTTCAAAAAACAAATACGTACCTACTTAGTATGAATTTATTTGCAAATTCGGCAGGAGGTTTTTTCGAATCGTAAATCTCGATGTGTCGCTACCGATTTCTACTATCTTTGAAACAATATACGTATAGTAAAAAAAAATGTTTTATTGCCAAAGCAACCATTGAGTGAGTTCCAGAAGCAATGGACATTGAAAGCAGATGTATTATTACGGCTTTTTTTTCGGATGAGAGACAATAAGTCTAAATCTGTACATCAAAAAGTCATTAAGTAAGATTTGATTCAATAAAACATTTTTGTTGATAATGAATTAATGGCAGTGTTAGGTAGGTACATAATTAATGCAAAGGTTATTCTACAAATTTAATGTGCAGTTCTAATTTTTTTGGGTTATTTCAAAGTGGCAGGTAATTGATAGTTCCAAAAGTACTTAAGTTTTACGTTTTAGATGTGTTGATTTTTTTTTTTTTTTTTTTTTTGTATGTCCTGTGAATGTGATTTACAGAGGAATTTCGATTATATCGGAGTGAATTGGGGCGAAAGAAGATCGGATGTCGTGAAATTTTGAATATTTTATTTTTTGTTTCCTTTTTTTTTTAATTCCACAAAAAACTTCGTATTGCAAAAATTTTATAGAAATGACTGAACAAACAGAAAACAACGAAAAAAGTACACAATGAATCATCTTCGGATTAATTTAATTCTAATAAAAATACATACCTAAATGATGAAAAAATTTTCAATTTATTGGGACCTTTTAAAAAATTTTGGATACGTTTCATTTTTATTTTTTTGAAGTGAAAAATAGATAAATTTCTTGTAATAGAAAAATTTCACATTTTTTTAGAATAGAAGAAATTCCTATTCTGATTTTTTGGTATAAAAATTTTTAATTTTTTAAAATAAAATTTTGGTTTTTTTCGTTATTTGGAACCTTTGAAAAAAAATTCATTTCATTTTGATTTTTTTTTTTAAGTTAAAAAAAAACTCTTTTTTTAGAATAGAATTTTCAACAAAAAATTCCAACATGGAAAAATTTGATATTTTTTTTCTCATTTTTTTCGAAATAGGTAATGTTTCCTCATTTTTTCAATAATTTTTCGAAATAAGAAAATTTTTTGGGACCGTTTTGGAAAAAAATTTGGGATATCTACCTACCTAAGTTTCATTTTTATTTTTTTGAAGTAAAAAATAAATCAATTTTTTGGAATAGAAAAATTTTCCATTTTTTTAAAATAAAAGAAATATTCTGATTTTAGCTGATTTTTTTTAAAATAAAAATTCTTAATTTTTTTAAATAAAATTTAGATTTTTTTTTGTGATTTGGGACTTTAAAAAAAATTCATTTTACCTATTTTGATTTTTTTTTAAGTAAAAAAAATCCTCATTTTTTTAGAATAGAATTCTCGAAAAAAATTTCTGACATGGAAACATTTGATTTTTTTGTTGTAAATAGGTGCCTATAGCTACCTACTCAATTTTTCATTTTTTTGGAAATGATTTTTCCCCATTTTTTCAACATTATTTTTTTCGAAATAAGAAAATTAATATGTACCTATTTCTCAATTTTTTTAGAAAAAAATCTCAGTGTAGCAAATTAATTGTAATGTTATCGTAAATATAAAAATTAACGTAGGTAATAATTTTTGCTTTGGTATAGTAGCAAAAATTTCTTAGAAGTTAGAATTGCATTGAGACGACTATGATATTACAGTACCTATACCTATGTAGATGTGATAATTTCAAATTATAGCCTGCAAAAAAAATCACCAAAATTACTGAAAAATGAAAAAAAAAATCTCAGTCATTTAAAATTCCATTTTCTTTTAATACAACGATCATTCTTTCTCAATTAAAATTCTAAAATTTTACCTATTTTTCATTAAAAAAAAAAAAAATGTCAAATTTGTCGTAGCTTTTTCATTTTTTATTTTTCAAGATTTCTTTCATCAATTTTTAATTCCTTTCGAAATTTAATTTTTTTTCTGCATTTATTTATTTTTAGAAATATTTTTTGCCTATCAAATCTTTAGTCATCAATTTTCTTTACTTTTCTTCTAATTTTTGAAATTTTGATTCTTCTCCTTTTTGATCCACTCCTTTTCAAATTTAGGTTCATAAAATTTCAATTTTTTCTCAATTTTCATAAGTGAATTGGAAATTTTTCTTTTATTTTTTAAAAATTGTTGATCATTTTAAAAATGTTTTTTAATCGCCACATTTCTCTAAGGATCTAAAATTTTTATAAATTCTCAACCCGATTTTCCATATATTATAGAGTTTAGATTCAGAGTGGTTCTCTGGTCCATTCGAACTATACAAGTCCACTTTTCCACTTTTTTTTTTTTTAGGAATGATACCTATTTCTTCAGAGAGAATTTTTGAATGAGAAAATTTCAAAGATTTTTTGGTGTGTATCTGTTTTAAATTTGATTCGTTTTTTTTCTTTTTAAATTTAAATTTCTTTTCAATATTAAAAAAAAATGATGTAATTTTTCTTAATCGTCGATTTTTTCAGCTTTTTATGATTTTCTATCAATTTTTAAATTTAATTTTCAAATTTTTATTCGTACTCAATTCAAATTTAATTTTTCCTGTGTATAATTTTTTTATTTAGGTAAGTATTTTAAATTTTCTCTCAATTTTTTTCAGTAATCTTTAATTTTTTTAAATTTAAAATTTTATCATTTTAAAATTATTTCCGGTAAATTTAAATCGATTATTTTTTGTTCAATTTCAGTTATTTTTGGCGTAGCTTTAATATTTTTAAATTTTGATTTCCCTCAATTCCCAGCCATTCCCAAGTTTTTTTTACCTTTATAGTTTTCAATGTTTTCAATTTTTTGCTTTTTCAAATTTCATTTATTTTTCAAAATTATCAGTCATTTTTTTCTTTTTTTAAATTTTTAATTCGCCAGTTTTTATTCATTTATGATTATAATGCATTTTTCCTCTATCATTTTTTTTTTCTTCAATTTTTATTCAATTTCTCTTTATTTCCAGTTATTCTAAATTTTCCTCAAATTTATTCCTAATTTCTTCTTTTCAAATTTTTGAAAAAATTCCACTTCAGTCAAATTTAGTTTTGTTCAATTTTAAATTTATATTATTAATCCAAACTTTTTAAAGCATATTTTCGTAACTATATGATTTTCATGTTTTTTTGCCTGTTAAAAAAAATCATGATTTCAAGAATTTTTGAAATGACTTCGGGATTTTAATTTAAGGTTATTTAAGAAATGATTTTGTCTATCCCTAATATAAAAATAAATATAAATTTGGAAAGGAGTCGAGATTTTTTCATTACAAGAGGATTTTACTGTCAATAGTTTTTTTTCAACGTGAATTTTTTTGAGATGCATTTATACAAGTTGACAAATTAATTTTTAATCAAATTCGTTGAATACCAAATCTACCTCTTCAATATCTATCTACTACGATAATGTTTTTCTTTTCTTTAATATATTCGCTCAAAGATCACATCGATGTCGACACATCGTCGACAGAAGCTTCCAGTTGACAAATAAATCCCATCCACGTGCTAATCCGAAAAATGACAAACTACTTATCCGACACAAGCCAACAATTCGTCGCTTCATTTTTCTTATTTTTTCTACACAGACTACAGACTCTGCAGAAGACTTACTACATAATGAAAACAATTGTTATGCAGTTTGGCTACACTTGTCTAGCCCAATTAGGCGATCTTGACAGGAAAATACTTCCTGGTTCGAACAAAACGTATGCTAATAAAATGAAAAGGAGGCTTTTAAACGCTTGGCAGCACTTTAAGTGAGAGGGAGAGAGAGAAAAAAACAAAAAAACCCAGCACGATCAAAGACTACTTGTTATAATTTTCATGGCTGGACGTATGAATAATGTTTCGTGTCGATAGTGTAACAAAGGTCGCTACGAGTAAAAGAAAAAAAACCAATCGTATCTCGTCTGTTGGCTTTTTTTTCGCAAATCCAGTACAATGCTGTTTTGTAGCAGTGCACTTTTGAATATTGCACGATTTCTTAGAACAGACTACTGTGTTTTATGTAATAATGAAAAGAATAAAAGAAATTACGATTTATTGGTGTCTTCGAAGGTGGTAGTTTTATGACCTTTTGTCGAAAGAGGATTTTTTTCTGCGATAAAGACGACATCTTCGTGAGCGACCATGGAGATTGGTGAAATGGCGGGTGTTTCTCTCAGTGGTGGGCCTAGGGTCTTTTTTCTTCCGCTTTGCTATGTACGAATACGAAAGAGAACAGCATCTCGTATTACAGCATTCGCTTTTGATACAAATACGAACGCGAGCAAATAATTAGATCGTCTATTTTTAAGACGATGAAAACCATCGTGACATTAGTCTAAATTCGGAGCCAATAGCAGACCGTCGAATAACAGAAAATGATCGATAACGTTATTTTAATTTGAATAATGGTAAATCGGCGTGCAAAAACAAACGTTATAACCTAATTCGGCGCCGCGAATCTGAGTCGAGCTAAAACAGGAAGAAGTTTTCTCTGTTGATTTTCACGAATAAGAAGACGAATCCGAAGACGACACCTGACGCTCCCGAGGCGTTAATTTTTTTTATTAAACTCACAAAAGACCCGTTGTGTAACTGTTCGACGACCGCTGTGCTCGCTGATCCACGAACGTCGACGTCGTTCTTATTCGCTTCGCAATATTTATTAAGACCGGGCACACGAGCAGAGTCTGGGTCTTCTCGACATAGTCGAGTCGTCGATTCGCCGACGTCGACGCGGGCTTGGGCTTTTGCTTCTTCTTTGCCTCCATTACACAAACCATACGCGCTATTATTCTCGTAGGATGGTGGAAATTACGCCTCCGTCTCTGTATCATATCACCGACGCGATCGTCGCGGCCAGCGCCGCGTGCAGCGTGCGGCCGTGGCGTCGTCGTCATCGCCATCGCGAAATCTAGATCACTGGAGCGAACTCGCGCTGCAAGGTAACGTTGCTGACGTCATTAAATAACAGTTCGTTCACCTTTTGTTCTTCTCAGTCTCAGCAAAAGTTGATTTTTTTTCCTTTCTCGATCCGTCGACGGCGTCGTCGCGATTACTACGACCAGAGCTTCAAGAGTGAAAATGAAGCTTGAGCCGGCCTCTATTCATGAGAGTATTTTCTGTTATGGAATTTCTTAATGTGGTATGTTGCGTATAGCGTTCGTGTTCGATGTATCGTTTCTTCGTAGATTTCTTCGTTGAACGAATTTTTTCATTTTTTCCCCTTCAATTTATCGTATTTTTCATTTGAAGCCAAACTAAAAAATTTCCTTGATTGATATAGGAGAAGCGCTCATAGACATGTTGCAGTATTGCGGCCGCAAAAAGGGCCCTAAATCCAAGTCGGAGCTCCAAATTTGATCATTTCAAAATATTCTAAAGAGTAACCATATTTTTTATTCATTGTTTTTAAAATAACAAATCTTTCAGTTTTTTTTCTCCAAATAAATTATGTTTTCAATTTTTTTTTTTAAAACGCTAATTTTTTTGAATAAGTACCTAGGAGGCGGAGAGATTTTGCAATTTTTTGGAGTATAAAAGTATTCCTCACTTTTTTAGAAGAAAATTTCTCAATTTTTTTTTTGGATTGATAAATCTTTCAATTTTTTGATGCATTATAAAAAATTCAATTTACAAAAAAAAAATATTTTTAAATTAAAAGTCTTTTTATTGTATTGAAGGGAAAATTTTTAATTTTTAATTTTTTTTTTTTTTGGAAATGAAAAGTAAAAATTTCTTGAATTTTTTTGAATGAAAAAAAATTTTTGTTTATTTTTTTTAAATTCTGGATTTTTTTCTCGTGTTTTTTGAAAAAATCTCATTTTACTTTTTTGGAATTGGAAATCCTTTAATTTTTTGGATCCCTTGAAAAAAATTCTGGATTTTTTTCAATTTTTTTGCATCATGAATAGTTAAATTTCCTATTTTTTAAATGAAAAAAAAAATATATATATATATAATAGGTTTGTATAGGTAGGTATTTAATTTTTTTTGTTAGTATCTCGTTTTTTGTTTTTTTTCAGATAGGTAAGAAGATTACCGAAAGTGTTTAATTTTTTTTTATTACGACAGGTTTAAAAAAAAGAATTTTATGCAAGAAAATTTTTAATAAAAAAATTTTCAGACACCTACATGCTTAATTTTTTCTCCAAAATAGAGGAGATTTTTTCAGGAGAATTTTTAATGACTGAGAAAGTAGTAATTTGTAGATTTTTTCTCAAGGGAGGAAAAAATTTTGGGTTCTGTTAATGAAGATGTGGAGATCCTTAATAACTTCTGTAGTAGTATTTTTCAAACTTCTAGGCGCCACTGGCCATTGGTTAATAAAACAGTAAAAAAAATCAAATTACCTGGATCAAACGATAAAAAAAAAATTTTAAAAAACAGATTTCAAGAATTGGATAAAATTTTTATTTAAAAAATAGAATTAAAAATCAATTAATTTCAAAAAAAAAAAAAAAACTTGAATTGTAAAAATTTTCTAATTTTAAATTGAAAAAAAAAATCAAAAATGATGAAGGTGAAAAAATTCAAATAGTTTTGGATTAGGTATTTTGAAAAATTTACTACCTACCATAACCTTCAAATTTTAAAAAATTGAAGAAAAAAACTAAAAAATTCAAAAAATACAGATAAAAAAAATTAAACAAAAAAATTCCAAGTTTTTGATTTGAAAAATTTTCAAATAATAAAATTAAAAAATGAAGTTGGGATAAAAAATAGAAATTAAAAAAAAAATAGGAAAAGAATTTTCAATTTCCAATTGAAATAATAATTAAGAAATAAAAAGCTTAAGAAATCAGATAACTTTAATATGAAATTCAAAAAATAAAGAAAAAGTGGCTGAAAAAAAAAAATGATTTTCATATTATACTTTTATTATACCTAGGCCTTAAAAAACTTCGAATTTTTAAAATTTTATAGATACCTAAACAAGATTAAAATTGAAATTATGGAAAACTGAAAACTAAAAAAAAAAAAACCAAAACGTTAATAGGTAATGTAAAATTTCCCGTTAAAAATGATTTTTATACATTGAAAAATTCCAAATGTTTGAAATTTTGATTAAAAGATGGACCAAATTAAAATTGTACGTACATTTCCTTAGTTTTTAATTCAAGAGTAAATTAAAATTGGAAAAAATTTAATTAAAAAAGCCAACAATTTTCAAAATAAAAAAAAATAGGTACCTAGAATAATAAAAACAATAATATCTAATGAAAAAATCAAATAATTTTTGAACTGAAATACCTAATTTTTAAGCTTTTTAAAAAAATGGTTCGAAAAATAAAAAAAATAATATAATATCAATTCTAAGAAATTGAAATTGTAAAATTTTCAAGTTTCGTATTGAAAAAAATGTAATAAAATTTAAATTAAAAAAATAAGAAAAAACAACAGTTTAAATTAAAAAATGTTGACGTTTCAAGTATGAAAATATGAAAATAATTAAAACTAAAACTAAGAAAATGAAAACAAAAAAATAATAATTTTCGTACCTGTTAAAAAAAAATAATAAAAAATATAGAATATAATAAAAAAAAAAGTAAATGAAAAAATCAAATAATTATTGAACTGAAATATTCCCAAAAAAATTTAAATTGCGAAATTTCCAAGCTGCGAATTGAAAAAAAAATGAATTGAAATAGAAAAAAAAAATCACGTGCGATAAAGTTTAGATGTTTCAATAATTCGAGATTTAAGGGGTGGAATTTAGAATTGAAATTAAGAACATAAAAAAACGAATAAAATCAAAAATAGAATTTATATTTTGAACTGAAATTTTTTAAAAATATACCTATGATTGAGAAATTTCCTGGTTTTAAATTTGAAAAATTAAAACTAAAGAAGCTAAAAAAAAATATTAGAAAATTTTTTTTAAGTGAAAAAATCAAACTAGAAATTTTTAATCTGAAAACATTTCCAAGACGAAAAAAAACTAATAAATTGATAAAAAAAAATCAGAGTAATTTTCAAAGTTAAAAGCAGACAAATTAAAAATATATATATATAAATTAAAAATGGAAGGTTCAAAACTTAAAATTTTCAACTTATAAAACTTCAAATGAAAAAAAGTTTGAAATTTGAAAATGAAGAAACGAAAAAAAAAATTTAGAATATTGACCTTATAAAATCAAAATACCCAATGAGAATTATTATCTTACAAAATCCATAATCATCGAAAAAGAAACTGATCGATTGAATAAATCAATCGATTAATCGAAATCCACACTCAAAATTTTACTAGACTCGTCTATTCTTTTTTTTCATATGGTTACTTGATTAAGTGAATTCTCATCGAGATAAGTACCTTAAAAATACAACACAATGAAAAACCTTCATCAGATATATCTCCTTTCCCCTGGAGCCCGAATTCCTATACCTCCTTAGGGTCAACGATTCGTCAAAAAAAAAAAAAAAATTCACCAACGTAGCGTATAATCGTGTAACTCTAATTACAAAAGATTAGTTGTAATCGTGCCTCATCCCAACTCTTACCGCTATAGGTAGGTATGGTATCTTCACGTCATCGTCGCATCGCAGCACCCATAAACGCGACAAAGCAACGACCAAACTACAAGTATTTTCATTTTACCTCTCCATCTCCTTTTACACGAACGCTCACTTCCTATATTGCACAATCTCCGTCTTATAGGCTGGAGACGCGAAGAGAGCCAAAGAAGGTGCAATCACCGAACTTGATGCTGTATACACGCTCTTGACCGCAAACAATCTTAGTTAAATAACGGGCCGGTTTTCTTGTTGGAAAAAATTTAATTAAAATGCATTCCTATTGTTTATTTTAGGAAACGGTGTTTTTTTTTTCGTTCGAGCTCGTTCTGTTATTTAGATGAAGATGTTTTATTTAACGTCAGTTCGACTATAACGTAAATAACACCGTTATACCATCAGTACCACCTATATCAAAAGTACGAGTAATCGAAACGAATTTGTCATTTTTTAAATTATCACCCGCATTCGTGTCAATACGAGCTCGGGTTAATGCCATTTCTCCCTTCAGGAAAGTAAAACGTACGGTACAAATTTTGAATGTATCTACGTAACACATAAAGACAAAAAGACAAAAAAATTAAACAGGGTTATTCGATTTAAAAACACCATAATATAAATGACGAAGGGTAAAAACACAGAACCCCTCTCCCTCCCAGAAACGGTTTGAGCAAATTTTTTTGGGGGGGTGTAGATCGAAAATGCCGAATGATAATTAATAAGTACAACAGTGGAAAGTAGACCCCTGCGCTGAATTTTTTGAAAAAAGTGAGTTTTCGAAAGAAGAACTTCTCACTATCCTCATAGAAAAAATTTCAAGAACTTATGGTAGCATTAGGATTTGAATCAAAACGACTGTTGCTGCCCGAGCGAAGCGAGGGCGAACATTTTTGAAAAAATTGCACTTCTAAAAGAAAAGATGGACTTTTTTTTGCAGAAATTTTGAAAACATACAATAATTTCTGGTTTTTTAAAAGATGAAAAAGTGATACGTTGCCCGAGCGAAGCGAGGGCGAAAATTTTGAAAAAATTGGAATTTTTAATTAAAAATAATGCACTTTAAACATAATTTTTAATATTTTCAAAAAGATCATGTTCATTTTTTTACGTTATAAGTTATAACAATTCAAATGCGCTGATTTTTGATTCCTATTCTGATTCTGAGAGAAAGATGAAGTAATAGAAGTACATTGCCCGAGCGAAGCGAGGGCGAAAATTTTTTTCAGAAATTTACCGAATTTGTGAGTCGGAATTTCTCTAAAATTCATCGAATTTATGATTCGGAATTTCTCAAAAATTTGCCGAATTTGTGATTTAGAATTTCTAAAAAATTTACATATTTGAAATTCAAAACTTTACCAAATTTTGTAAACATACCTAATTTAATTTGTCGAAAGTTTGCCGAATTTGTCGAAAATTTTTCAAAAATTTGCCGAATGGAAAATCCCCCCCCCCCCTCGCACCGGCTCTGCTCCCTCCACTCGCGACAACTTTCACCGATACTTTATTTACTAAATTGGGAATTATTTTATATATATATTTTTTCAAATAGAAGAAAAAAATACGACGTGTTCCCCAATTAAAAAATATTTTCAACCCATGCAACGTCGCAATAAGAAATACAGAGATACTTATTATTAAATCAACCAAACCGGTACAGTGCTCCATTTCGAAATCAACCAATCTATATTTACATTGGTCAACCTTGACTCCGTAGGTACGATACATACAACATTATAATTAGTTAACAGATGAGAAAGCGGAAAATATAAGACATATTTAAATTCCCAACCAACAGTTACCAAACCACATTTTAAAGATTCTATTGACTCATTTGTATCTACTCGTATAATACCACCTATTCGTGATATAATTGTGACGTAGGTCAACGTATGGTATGTTCGAGACCGAGGGTTAGTTTGGAGAAATTTTCACTTGTTGAATGTCAACGTGTTGGTGTTTTGGGTGCTACTGCTAGTGCAACTACTTATGGTATCGCGGTATGGGGTAGGTCATTTTTTAAATATTTTTAAGAGCGTTAACGTGTTTTTTCTCTTCCTCGTGGGATAGGCGACGAAAGCAGGTGGAGGGATGGAGAAGGGGGTTGATTGAGAGTTCGATAAATTACTGAAGATGTCAATTTAAATAAATTGCCACGAAGCATTATTCATTTTTTAAACTGTAATTTTCTGAAAATTTAAAATTGAATTTCATCACACAGGCGGCTGCGTCGAAATCATGAGAATTGAGAACCCCTTATTTTCCCTAGAGAGGTATAACTTATTATTAAAAGGTTTGATACCTACTTACTTCAAAAAAAAATTTAAAAAAATGAAAAACTTACACTGCAAAAAGAATTACCACACAATTGTTTCTAGCCAAAAAATTATTTTTGAGATGTTAATCAAAAAATTCTTTAATAAAACTTTTTAAAAACTTTGAGAAGAATTTTCAAAAAAATTGTAAAGAATTTTTATAGAGTTGTAGGGAGTTTTCAAAAAATGACAAATTGCATTTAATCAATGAAAAAAGCCACCCTAAGATCCAATGCAAGATCCTCCTCTGGCTGAATTTGAGAAAATACGAATAATTTTCAGAAAATTTCAAGAAATGCTAGTTTTTGCAAAATTGCCCTAAATAATTTTTAAAAAATTGTTAAGATTTTTTTCTCATTTTCCGTAATAAAAAACTTCAAAAATTTATCCAGTAGAAAATTGTGACGAATTTTTAAGTAATTTTTTGTGAAGAAATTAATTTTTTAAAATTTTACCACCTACTTGAACAATTTTTTAATTAAAAAAAAAGGAAATGTAAAGAATTAAAATAAAATAGTTTGTGAAGAATGTTTTGAATTCTTCAAAAAAAAAAAAAAAAAAAAATCAACTCCGAGAATTTAAAAAGAAATTTACAACAAAAAAAAACAACAAAAAACGAGAAATTCTCAAAAAAAATATCTCATGAAAAATATTTTTTAAAAAATCTAATTTTTTGCGAAAAGTTTCTTCAACCTTTTTAGCGAATAATTTAAAAAAATTTATACCTATAAAGAATTTATAGAATATATTTTGTAATTTTTTTAAAAATTAATTTGTTATATAAAAATTTAAAAAATCACTCCAAAAATTTTTCCATGGAAATTTTTAAAACTTTACATAGGTACCTATATATAATTATTCAAAAGTTTTGTGAAAAATTGAATTTTTTTCTCAAAAAATTGGAAAAATTCGAGAGAATTTCTTCGATTTAAAAAAAAAAACAATCAATAATCTACTTCACGTCTTCAGTTGATGAATTTTTGAAAAACGTACCTAGAGTGGTTTTTTTGTTTTTTTCAAACAAATTAAAATAATGAATGTACCTAGTTGAAAATTACAACAAAAATTTAGCATAATTTTTTGCCAATATATGAATTTTTAAATTTTACGTGGAATTAAAAAAACTGGCAATAAATTTTTAAAATACCTACAATAAAGAAATTTTTCAAAAAAAAAAAATCAAAAGTCCAATTGAAATTTATCAAAAAAAAGTAACATTAGGTACATTCTCTTGCAAAGAAATTATTCAAAAAATTTTGTTGATAACATTTTTCAAATTTTGTGAAGAATTGAACAAATCTCGCGATGAATTGAAGAAGACTGTAAATAATTTTTCCAAAAAAGAATTTAAAACTTAATTGAAATTCACCATAAAAAATCGTGGGCTCAAGTTTTTCGTGGAGAAATTTTTAATGATTTTTTCGTGAAAAATCTTCATAAAATTTTGCAAAAAATTTAAAAAAATTATAAAATAATTTTTTTTCAGTTTTCAACAAGAAAATTCAAAAATTAATGAACGTAGTTAGTTAAAAATTATCCCAAAAACATTCAAGTTGTTAGTAAGTAGCTAGGTACCCTATCGTCCCTATCATCCATTTTGAAGATTCTTCTATCAATTTCTTGTGAAGATTTTATTTCCAATTTTTTGCAAAAAAATTATTCAATTTTTTTTTTTTGTTTAAGAAGAAATAAAAACAAATCTTGTAAATAATTTTTTTTTAATTTTTGTGAAGAATTTTTTTAATCCTTTAAAAAAAAGTCAAAAATTTAATTGAAATTTATTTATCATAAAAAATTGTACTAAAATATTTTTAAACACAAAGAATAAATTATGTTGATTTTTCGAAAGTCACCTATTCAATTCACCCGTCAAAATACAATTTTTTAAATTTTTATAAAATTTGAGCATAAGAAATTTTTTAAAAATTTTCACCTTTCAAAATATTTTTACGATATTTCTATTTTCGAGTTCATAATCATTTTTATGGTAATAATAATTTTTTTAATGCTTAGACTAGATATCTATAATTTTATTGGTGGATTACCCAACCAGATTTTAAATAAAAAAATATTGAAAGAAAAATATGTTGAACGTTCTTTTTTAAAAAATTTTTATCAATTTTTTTTTAAATTTGACTAGAAAAATTTTGTAGGTAAGTATGACACCAATTAGTGTTTTTTGTTGTTTTCGCTTTAGAACGTTTTGTAATGTTATTGTGATGTTTAGTTGTTGTTGGATTTTTATTACTTTTTTAATTTACCAATTTATTTTATATTTTTGACCAGAGTGCGATCCAAATTTTGGAAATTTTGGAAACAATTTAGGGAAAACCAGTCAATTGGTGACACAAGTGGAGAAAATAGTCTCTGATTTTTATTTTCCCCTCAACTGAATTCTGAGCCATGCCTGGGGCTTACAATTTTTAAAAAATTACAAAAAATTAAAAATTTTCATAATTTTTATTTTTTGAAAAAAATGAAAAAAATAATTGAAAATCACAATTTAAAAAAAAGATTTTTTTAATGAAATAGTTTCATTGTTCAAATCAAACAAACTCTAGAAAATCTGTTTTTTGACAATTTTTCTGAATTACTTAATTCATTTTCAACAAATTTAAAAAAAATTCAAGTTCGAGTAAAGTTTTAAATAAAAATGAATATAAAAATGCCAAAAATTATAATTTAAAGAAAAATGTTCTGACAGAAAAAATTGGGAAAATTTTAAATTTTGAAAATGTAATTTTGAGGTAAATCATTAAATTGATCAATTATTTCGAAAATTGTAGCAATTACAAATCTCTATTAATTACGTAGGTATATACCCATCTCACAAGAGAGGAGAGGGATGGAGACCAATTGAAAATGAATTTAAGGCGCCTTCGAAACAACCCGCTAAACGCTCGCTACTTGAAAAAAATTACCTATATAAAATTAATTACCGGTACTGGCGGCGTATGAAAGTGGTATAAAAACGAAATACCACGTCGGTGTCAACGCCCTTTCGGCAAAATTTCATTCACAGGTCTCTCGGTCTCGAATTAGTCCGCATGTTCGAACGTTTATTACACAATAATATGCTAATGAAAAAATCGAAATAAGAAAAATAAAAACGTGTTATTGTTTCGGAACTTGCGAATGCTTAGACTTATAGGCCGATTGAAACATATAGATCATATATGTACTCTTAGAATTGGTAAATTTCTCGAACAATTCGATGTATAATTTTAGGTCATTGTAATCATTTTACCGTTGCATGAGAAAAGAAAATTTTTCAACCAATAAACTTAATGATTAAAAATTATTAAGTAGATCACCGTATCTCCCACCGCGCCTCATTTGGAAGGAAGAGAAGCAAAAAAAAGCAGAAGAAGAAAAAAAGGTAAATACGCGTAAGTACATAACGGAAAAGTGTATGGGACACTTACCACTTTTTATTTCGAATACACACAGACAAAGGGGATAACGTTTCGATACTGGCCTACCACAAACACTCATGTACAAGAAAAAGAGTGAATTTACCTTCGCTTATGTGGTAGTTCACTAACCTCCAGATACCGTTGTTCGATGTTTCAGGTACTCGCTAGAGTTCTCTTCGATCTGAAGGTTAAGTTGAAGGAAGCGTTTCTTCGGTACACCTTCAGCGCTTGCTTAGTGTCAGTGTCATCACATTTCCATGTAACCTGTTCGAGTGGCGCGCGTGTTGACTGTGTCGGGCATGTACGTTGTACACGAAAATACGATATTTTTCGCAGTTTGTTTTGAATTTTTTCGCTGATTTTCGGATTATGTAAAGTGTACTTATTGATCTGTGTTTCGAGTTCTGTGTTTTTTTTGTACAAATAAACCAACCAGTGTGGAACATTTGATTTATACTTTGAGGATTAATCCGGAGATATTGTTTTAGGTGAGTTTTTATTATGTTCTTTGGATCGATTATGTTTAAATCGTGTGAATTAGTGTTTCGAAAGCTTTTCCTAGCTAATTAATTCGTGTTAAATTGTGCCAGTTGACCCTGTGATTATTTTTTTGGAGGGAAATCGAATAAAATCAGATTTTAACCGCTTCTGACATCTATCAAATCTAAAAATACAGTGAATTGAAGTTTTTTCAAATTTTAATATTTTTAAAGAAATTTTTTTAATCGGGCAAAAACTCCCTCGAAGGGTTGAAAATAATGCTACAGGGATTCCACGAATATTTTCCAAACGATGGAGTGGGGAAGGGCAGGGTAGGTACAGTTATGACATAAATTAAGCCATGATTCAAAACCTTCATTAATTAACAGTCATCAATATAGAAAGAAAATTTTAAAAATTTTGATTGGAATATTAATGAAACTCCAAATGCTGTCTGGGTTCTCATTTTGGGAACTTGTGATTTTAATAATTTTCATAGATAATTTTTATTAACCTTGACCTTTAAAAAAAAAAAAAAAATGAATGTAGAACGATTTTCAATCATTTGCATTCCACTTGAAAAATTGGTGCCAATTTCCAAACTTTTGACTGGGTATTACTTTGAAAATCTATGGAAAATTTTTGTCTGTTTAACCTTCCCTTATTTTTACTTTTTTTTTTTTTTTTTTTTTTTTTTTTTTTGAAGAATTAAGTATATTGATAAGAGAGGGTGTGAACTGTGAAATCGTTCCAATATAAGATTAGAAATCGGTTCCAAACTTCTGATAACCTTTGAACTTCATTAGCTTTCAAACTTCCCCAATTATCGATACTATTATGTAGACCCCGTTATTTTTTTAATTGCTTCCCCGAAGTGATTTTTCGAATAAAGAGATGAAATAATTTAGATTTAGATGACTTTTGGTCCTCTTCAATATTGTTTAGAATTTTGAAATGATTTTAAAATGATAGCGAATAGTTGGATAAGAAAATCAAGGACGACACACACATTTTTTACCAACAAAGATCGACAATACGATTGCCATATTATTTGGAGGATCTTATTCATTTCGAAATAAATTCCACCCCTAAACTGGAGGTCTTATCAAGAATACATCTGTAAATAACCTGTACCTATTAACAATAACATTGCTATGTAATTACTCAATATTTCAGTGATTCCTTCTTCTCCAACTTCCACAGCATCTTATAGTATATGTACTTAGATGATTTCAACCTTCCAGCAGCGTTTATCCCTCTCCAACTCATTCGAGCAGAAGTAATGAAATTCAACCCTTAACGGTACACAACTTTCCTTTTCCACCTGTCACTTGTAAAACGCCTCATTTAAATTTCCTGGGACCTGATAAGAGCTGGGAATTGAACTGCAAACAAAAGCCAGTGGAAAATTTGAAAGGGTTTGACAAAGTAAAAGAGTAAAAGCATCGGTAATTAGGCGTTCAAAGAAATATACGCTACTTTGTAAGGTTTATTTGGGGCAAAAAATGACAAACGAGTTGAACTATAACGGAATGAAGTGTACCAGTGTAGTATTTTTAAAGTCAAATAACCCGAGTCTCGGAGTCTGCGGTTACCACCAACGGTGCCACTTAATCTTTGAAGATCAGTAAGATCACACATATTGGAAATAAAAATGCAAAATTGTCACCTCAACCGGGACTTTGGTTCGTCTTGTGAGGTTTTTAGATTCAATCCTTTCCGATGGGGTAGAAGAAGGTTGATTAGAAAGTGCTTGAAGGGGTGTGAGAATTTTTCAAAAATGTTAATTTTCCCTGGGGAGGATTTTTACAATGGTATTGTATCAATTTTGGAGTAACTATGTTTAGACGATTTTTTTAAAATTAAAAATCTTGTCTATGGTACTAGATCAACCCTGATATAACTTTTGGGGCTCACGCACCTTGTCTAATCGATCAAATGAGATCAAATCTGCTATGTGGGTTGCCAAAGAAATAGATGATGCACCCTGAAAGTTTTGGTCACCCAAATTGAAATTGGCCAGGAGGCCCTTTCTTGTGGATAGTCCTACAAAACCCCAAAGGGACGATTTTTTTTGACATTTGTTCCAGCGATGGATACCTTTATTGCCCCCAATATATCAAAATTTCAGCTTCCTAAGTCATCCCTATCATGTTTAGTGTTCAGTTCCCAAAAAGTAGATTTTGATGGTGACATTTTTTCAAGTTGATCAGGCCACTGATGCTCAGAATTGGTTTTGAGGTCCTAAAATTTAATCGTAGATTCAGCTCATGCTCCTGATCTGCCTTTTGTGAGTTTCATCCTTTGGACCTCTTTTGACCTTTGTGTAGGGTCAAAAATCAAATATTTTCATGATTTAGCTCGTTTCCTGATAACATTATTGATCAGTTCACAGCCCAAACCAAATGATCTAGGAGGACAATATTTGGCAAGTGAACTCGAAGTCAGTAGAGAACTGGAAATCACTAATTTTTTTCCATTTGGGGATGAAAATTGGGGGTTAGTCCCATTCTTATGAGAATGTTGGTACGAAAAACGAAAGAAGTCCCCTTGCAAATTGATAGTGAAGAACCAACCAACCCAGCTATTCGACGTGCCGTCAAACCAAAATTCAGGGTTCCGTTAAGACATCTCCACTCCAGAGGACTTATTTCGTTTTTCGTACTATAGCAGAAACCCAAATTTATAAAATTCCTTGAAATGTTTACTAATGAGGAGCAGTAACATTACCTGCAATATATCTTCAAAACTAAGCTTCTTAGGATATCCCCACCACTTATTAGGCCCATTTTTAAAGCATTTTTTCATTATTTGAGGTAGTCTCATCATAGTTGATGCGATCATTTCACTTATCGATGATTTTTTTGCAGAATTAAAATAATGGTAAGCATCTCGGATGCAATTCTGACCTCTACACACGGGTTCAAAATCCTCGTCAGCGCCAATGCTACTGGTACCTTTTCAACCACCTATACGATCAATGAATTTGTCCAATTCGCAGCCCACGATAAAAATCAAACACCTCTCCAAATTTTGGCCAGCTTACGCTCATCCCACAGTTTCGGTTCTGCCCTGCGAATCGCGATCGGTTGCAAATTCACGAGAGTACAAACGGGTGTACCGCTTATAGGGCACTGAACTGCGGATCATTGTCTTGTATAAACGCTCACCTTCACCTAGATAATTATTGCCACAAGTATCTGGCGTGTATGGATGTTGGCTTCGGACGGGCTTGCCAAGTATCGCAACTAACCAGAGCTCGCTGCTTGCCAACGCTTCTAGAACGTTGCTGTCGGCAACGGCGTTCTGCGTTCATCTTGCTGGCTGCGAGTCGAAGTGGAAGGAGCATTTGATCGCGCAATTTTCGACTCGTCGTGGCATTGACCTTAACTCTTATTCTGCCATACAACTACCGCTTCCTGTGCGGATGGCGTGCTCGTTGTTTCTTCAGGGGCTTCTTTCTTTCTTTATTTTATTCGCGAGTCTCTCAACGTTCAATATAATCCGTCTGCTGCCGAATTATAGATCAATTTGCAAATTTTCTTCCGAGAAATAGGCGTGTGTTGTTCTGAGAATGCAAATAAACCGATGATCTATGTATTTAAAGATAATACTAGCGTTTATCAGCGTGTTTTTTTTCGAGTGACGATAGGGAAATTGATGGATTCTTGAACGATAGACTGGTTTCCGAGAACTGTCGTTCTACGGAGGGTATTTTCGCCTTCATAAACCGATAATATCATTATCTGACAAGAGGACTAATGAAACTAAAAGTGAATACCCAATTCATAAAACATTATCCCCGTAGACTAGAAAGAATACATTGGCGAGACATTCATTAGTATTCAATACGCAAGTAAAGAAGAAAAAAAATATTCAACCGAAACCTACATCTACATGAAACGAATAGTGGCGACTTCTTGGAGTATTTTTCTACAAATTTCGTCTTTCGTCATCGCCCGCCAACATCACAGATGAAACATTTTTAAAAATGATTTTTATGGGAACGACAAAAATATCTCATAAGCTGATTGATAATAAAACTAGCAAAAATGAAAATATCCGAATAAGAGAAGAAGAATGCTCTGTTGAGATGGCAGCCAGGTCCTAAGTGTCCATTGCCCTCAGACGCTGTATCGTTTGCGTTCGGTTTCACGCCCAAAACTACTGGAAAGAAGGCGGTAGCGAAATGCATTTCTACTACCTTGTTTTACCTTGGCTTGTCCGGTCGTTGAACCGAGGCCTTACGTTCTGCCTTGCCTGTGCCTAGCAAGATCTTGTACGTACGACCAGTGCCGGCATCACTAATCTGTCTTCGTTTTTATTGTTTTCTCGGTTCGGTTTTTTTCTTCCTCGCGCCTCTCCTCGACTTCGCGGCTCTGTCTCTCAACTCCGACTCTCGTTCCGTCTATCTTGTCCTTCTCTTTTTCTCTCCCATAGGCTCGGGTTAGATACCTACTCGCTTCTTCTTCTTCTTCTCTGCGTCCATCTGCTTCGTTATTTTACTCGATTTTCCAAGCTCGCGTGAGATCGCATTGATGTAATACGATTGTGAAAAATGCAATCGATTCTGCGTTCGATGACCAAGAACGTAGGGAATTCGCGTTTACTCTCCGGACTCTGCGCTCGCGCGGTCATTACCTTGAATTTTAAAGCTTTTCAATAATAGCGGAAAGAATAGTTCTGAGAAATTCAACAGTTGGAGTATGATTTGAAATATCGATGTTTTCAACGTTGATTTTGCCATTGGATTTGGTGAAGATCAACGAGGTATTTGAATATGATTGATGAGTTCGTGCTTCACTTGGGGTCAATGCTTTTTTAGAGCTTTTGAAAAAATATAGTAAATTTTTAAAAAATGGTAAAAAAAAATCACAAAAAATATTCTAGGTTGGAATGAGATTCCAAGTGAAAAAATTTATTCATTAGAATTGTTTTTTCAAGTTTGCCAAAATTAGTAGAATACATAAACTGCATTAAAATTTAATTTTTTTTTCACTCCAAAAATTGAGTAGGTAGGTGAAAAAGAAAAAAAAGAAAAACTAGGTGATAAAAATTGGAAAATATTGATACGTAATTCTTTCTGTTCCACCAATTTTTCTCGGTAAAAAAAGCACAAAAATTAAGTACTTAGAAGTTAGTTGGAAAAATTGAAAAAACATTGAGAATTTTTTCATTCTAAAATGACTTTAGAAAATCTAAAAATTAAGAAATATTTATCTACAATAACTTAATTTTATTTTTTCTTTCAGTTTTTTTTTTTTTTTGAAAATAAATAATTTTTAAACTCCAAAATACCTATCGAAAACTGAATAAAAAAAATTGAAAGCAAAATAGGAAAATACCAAAATATTGAGAGTTCAAATTCTTTTCATTTTGTTCTATCCAATTTTTTGTGTGTGAAAAAAATACAAAAATGAGTACCTGGAATGAAATTTAAAAAAAAAACAAGATTTCTTTGCCCTCAAATGAATCTACAAGACCGAATAGTGAATTTAAGAAGAAATGAAAAATTGAATAATATTATTTGAACCATCCTTTTTTTTCTAAAAAAAAAAAACATAAAATGACCCCACATGATAGAAAAATGAGTTTAAAAAATTGAAAATTAAGAAGAAAAGATATTAATAACTCAGATCTTCCTTCTTCTATTGAAACCATTTTTTTTTTTTTTTTTTTTCAGTAAAGGCTCGTTCACAATGGAGCTTTACTTTTTGCTTTTGCTTAACCAGTACACTTACAAACGTGTAAATACACAAATTTCTGGCCACCAGATTGGTGCAGACAGTAGTGAGTGTTTAGCAAAAAGCAAAAGCAAAAAGTAAAGGTGCATTGTGAACGATCCTTAAGTAGGTATGAAAAAATATTTGTCAATTGAAAACTGAAAAATACCAAAATATTGATGGCTAGTTCAATTTCCTTCTTTTTTTTCATCAATTTTATTATTTTTTTTAAGCCTAGGTATAATTTTTTTTTTTTTTTTTGAAAATGGGAAACCACGAACGATCATCAACTTTAGTGCTTCCAAAACTCGGCAATTAATTTCCCAGTCGAAAGAAATGAAAAATAAACTTTGAAAACATTTTGTAAAAAAAAACCTATACGATTCACAGTAGGTACAAATAAGTACAAACTAAGGCTAAACGTAGGTATAGTACACGATCGAGGTAGATCTGTTGTAGTCTTTCAACATTATTACTATATACTCGTATATCTGATCCTAAGTAATTATTTAAACCGGTTATTTTAGTAAATCTCCATTGGTCATTCTTGGTTCGTGGTCAAACACCTCAACAACGTACGAGTAAATTATTTAACGAGCTACATACATATACGTATAGCTCAGACGGAGGGTGGTACGAAAGAGAGAGGGATCTGATTATGTACCTTATGTAGAAACACGACTAAAGCGAAGAAGGCTGTAAAGCTAAAGTAAGACGGAAGAGAAAAATTAATACCAACGATGAACGAGATTATGAAAATGTGGGCCTTGTTTTCGGTAACAATCGAATGGATAAATACGACGATGGAATTATTTCATAAAAAAGTGATACGTACGAGTAAATAAGGAAACTAAACAATCGGTGAAAATTTTCAAAACATGGTCGGCGATTCGCAAAACAATTTTGTGTTACTTTTGGTAAGCAAATCGGGGAAAAAAATCAGTTATAATCATGTTTCCCATATTACGTAATTTTTCGAACGGAATGTTGTGACTGTGGAAATACATGCTTGCTCGTACATAAGTACGATGTCCGTAAATATACGAAATATTCATGGAAATAAAAATATCGCCTTAGCTAAGAACGTTTGCTAACGTAAACATTTTTCATAACGGTAAATGTCCGCCAGCGCCTTGTCCGGCCATATAGTCTCCTTAATTATGGTTTTAGAATAGACATTGTTAACTAAACTAATCGCATTGTGGACTAGTGGACTGTGCATAAAATAATGGTGTAGTTTGAATACCCGTTATACTCGTATCTGCATTAGATTAAGCCAAGCCGAAGCCAAGTTCACTTACACTCGATAAAGCATTATTTTTAAATCACTGCAGACGCAAGTACCGAGAGGTGACGAATCCAAAAAAAAAAAAACACGATTAAATTCGGCTCATACACCGAGGGCCGAAGTCCCGTTAGGAACAGGTAAAGAACAGGTAAAGAACAGGTGTGAAACATACAGCAACGTTTAACTCCTACAGAAAGAACAAGTTGATAGCATATTTCCATTCTTCGCGTTGTAACGGGGTTTTTATCAAATACACTCTTTGTCTGCTTTATCGGTTTATTCGGCGATCCCGTTATTCTTAAAGGGGCAACATTCGGATTCTGTAGAGGTTGAGGTACCGAATAGAGAAATACGAGAACTTAAGATACGTCTGTGTCTGGGTGCTCGGCCTGGGCCTGTACCGTATTATGTACGTAGTGGCAATATTTGACCTTCGGTTTCCTTTCACATGCATTTTACAGGTATTTTGATCGATATGAAATGAAATGTTACCCTATTTGAAATATGGTTTCTTAAAGATGAGATGATTGAGAGATTTTCTTACATTGTTGTGTATAGCTTGTGATGCGAGATGCACTAAGAGTGGTTCTTTTTAGAATATTTTATTTTATTATTTAATAGCAAAATCATTTTTGAAATGTTTGATCGAGCATTAAAATTTTTTAGTGAAGCGAAATTTTTCTCAGTTTTTTTACTCGTCTTTGTCGATAATTAATCGAAAAAAATTATGAAATTTGAAAAAAAATATCATTAAATAATTTTTCAAGTTTAATTTTAAATGTTTATATATTTTTAATAATTATTTTTTTTTATTTATAGTCGTTTCTGGAAAAATTCCATAAAAAATATTTTCAAAAAATTTAATAAAATTGTAAAAAAAATACTATACAAACAAAACCAAAATTGAAAATCAACATCATCATTAATTTTCCAAAAAAATAAAAATAATTACCATTTAAAGGAAAATGTTCATTTTAAAATTTTAGAAAAATATTTATCCAAGTTTTTAATTTTTTTTAAAATTTGGTTGATAATGTTTTGCAAAAATAATTAAAATTATTTTCCAAAAAAAAAAAAAAATCATAAAAATATTTCAGTACAAAATTTTTAAACACTCAAAAAATAGATTCAAAATTTTGGTAAAAATTTGGTTGGACTACTTTTTCTAATTCTTTGAGAAAGATTTTAAATAGATACCGTAAAACTGCAGCGAGTCATCGGTAGTGTTACTAGGAGGGGGGGGGGGGGGGGGGGTCAAGCTCCAAAAAGAAAAATATGAGGTTTATGAGTTGCAACAATTTATTTTGGAACATTATTCGAAATTTTTTCCAAATTGAGTTTTTCTTCATTTTCATTTTTCAAAAAAGAAATGTGGTTTTTATTTTAATCTGTTTCAGAAAAAATCACTTCTAAAAATATTTTAAAATAATTTATCAAGAAGTTATTTCTGAATAAAATCACAAAAAGTGAACAAAATATTTCAAAAAAAAAGTTCCAAAATTTACAAATAAAAAAAAATCGAGTAATTTCTTCGCAAAAAATTAAAAATAATTACTTATTTAAATTTTTTTTAAATAATTCATCTAAAAACAATTTTTTAATACTATTTTTGAACACGAAATTTTAAAATTACTCGGAAAAAAACTAATAAAATTGTTACAGCACAAAACTTTGGTAAATCTTGAAAAAAATCAAATGAAAAATTTTGATAAAAAATTAGGTTGATTTTATTCAATTCCTTACGGATAATACTTTAATACCTGAATCCAAAATCAAAAATGTACAGCTCGTCATCAGTGCGGGCGTGGTCAAAAGAGCGGAGGGAGGAGTCGAGTCACTTATGAAGAAAAAAAAATTTAAAATTTAAAAATTACACAAATTAATTCAGGGATTTTATTTTAAAAATTTATAATTTTTTTTATCAGAAATGGCCTAATATTTTAATTCTGATTTTTATGAGAAATTGATTTATATTTTGAATATTTCTCCAAAAAATAAAAATAGGTACCTAATCTTGTGAAAAAAATTTTATGTCAATTTTTTTTTCTTTTTGGACAACCAAATTTTTCAGTAGGTAGTTTTCAAAACTATTTCATTACATTCGTAAAAAATTTTCTGAGATTTGTTTTGAAAAAAATTAATTGTTGATTATTATGTATTTTCCTAGTATTTTTTTTCAATTAGATAAAATATTTTTTCAAAAAAATATCATTTTTGGCGTATTCCAGAAAGGAGGTCGAGCCCTTACAAAAATGAGGTTTATGTGTATAGTGCACAATACTTGGTTTGAATTGTTGAAACAATTTATTCAGAAACATTTATTTGAAATTTTTTCCATTCTTTTTTAGGAAATTTGATTTTTATATTAGGTATACTTAGTGGTATACAAACTTCTTTTGTTTTTTTTGTTTTTTTGCAAGACTAAATTTTTCAGCAGTTTCCTGAAAATATTTAATTTAATATTTTTTTCTGAGACGAGTTTTTCAAAAAAAAAAAAAAATGATTGCTAATTTTTCTGCAATTTTTATTTTATATTTTTTCGCAAAATTTCTTTCAAAGAAAATAATTTTAAAAGGTAACTTCCTTTATTAATACTTATCCATTTTTCAGTATCTTTTGTTCATTTTTAAAACTACAATTAAACTTCTACCCCCTCCACCCCTCCACCAATGAGAAAACCTTAGCTGTGCTATACTGATCGTTAGATTACAATTCACGTTAAATTATGAAACTGCACAAGACTCGTTTTCAACATCTACCTACGAATTTCAAATAAAATAAACGCGATAAGCGAATTCGTAGATATAAAGGTACATCGACACTTGAACGATTCAGTGACAATTATGAACTCGTATCATCCGAAAGGAGCTCGTGCCTTTTTTCGGTATTCATACGAACATGAATAATGTGTGATCTCGAAACACGAGATTTTTGAATTTCAATCTTTTCTCGTTCTCACATCGTTTCAATTTTCCTTTTTTTTCACATTTTCAATGTACCTACACTAATCCAAATCGTAATCTACCCTTTCGGTTCAAGGCCAGAGAAAAAATCTATTCAACCAATTCGACTCGAACATATAACCAAAAACATATAACCGCGACAGAGGCACACACCCCTACATGTCCTCTCGTTTTCCATTAGGCTCGAAGTAAAAGTCTTTATTGCGAGATGGTACTAAATTTGACCATTTCGCATAGCATTTTTACAACACTACCTGAATTTCATCAAAAAAAAGAAGACCCTTTTATAGCCTCGCACTAGCATTAAAACCGTTATCAAAAGTGCGTACATAAGTTACTCGCTTTTGAAAAAAAAGAAGAAAAAAAAACACGAATATTTTGATGTTCCAGCGACAAACCGCCGAAAAAAAACTCAAACAGACAGTACCTAATACAATCAATCACACTGCAAACACAATACCAAAATTCTGCCAAACGTAGTCCACTCGTCCAGTTGGCGTTGTAAAAAGAGCAAAAAAACATTAATAGCTTTTGCTTTTGTTTTTTTTTGTCGTCGAGCCAGCCTTGAAAATAATTCATCAATAGAAAGGGAAAGGTACACAGACGTCGGTTGCCTTTGACCTTTGTTTGATGTCTTTTTCCACCCTCGTCTCTTCAAAGCAACATTATCAATCTTTTTACGCGACAGTTTTATGATGGCAGGACGTGTCGCGAAGAATATGTCTGAGGATTTCAGGAGACTGAGACGTCTCCGAAGATATATTAATTTCACTTTTTTTATAAACTTTGTATTGTAAAGTGCTAAAGTGCAAAAGAAACGAGAGAGTGTTCTTGGAGCGTTAGGTGATTCATTTTAAATGAAGTCATCATTACGCGTTCGAAGAACTCTGTCCAAGTTGCACTTGTTGCGAATATTTAAATTCAAACGGTCATTTTTCATTCCCAATGATTAATGCGCCTACTTTAAACCAGCTATTTAAATTTTTCACTCTTTAAGGCGTCTCATAACAAAAGAATGTGTTTTGTATTTCCAAAATATAAAAACACTTTTGGCTTAGTTTGTAATTTGTACCTACGTACTAGGAGTGTATTTGGATTACCACAGTGATTATTGAGTAACAAGCCGAGCTACTGTTTGATAATCGTCGTATTGTTGAATTCAACAATAATTTGGAAAACAATCGAGTTGTTTATGAAGTGTAAAAAAAACTAGGACATTTATTGATCGACGAGGTTTAGTTTTTTTTTCTCGTGAAAAAAAGAACGAGCGTGTTGGAACGGAAAAATGACTTATCGAATTATGTCTATACAGGAAGAGTGTATCTATATATACAAAGATGCCACGCGTATTCAAATCGGTTTCCAGCGTTAACGTGTCAAGTTCACGTTTTCTTTATGTAGGAAGTATATCACTTCGTCGATAGTTTACAGCACGTGAATGTGCTAGCAAATTATCTTATAAATTGGAATTTAATCGAAGCAACATAATTTCTAGGTTTTTTCATTAGAAAATTTTATCAAACTTCACAAACAGGAAGAGACTAGACTCTTTTCTCTCCAGCAAAAAAATATACGTACCTAATTTTTAATTCGAAAAAAAAAGGAATTATTTTTGCCGAATTTTTCAATTTTTATTCACTCGTATCGCACACACGTGACCATTGGCGAAGATTTCAAGTATAAGTGTAAGACAAGTTGCCTATCTCGACGTACAAGGTGCCGACAGAAATAAGTATTACGGAAAACGAACGCATCGCGCGCTAATATAAAGGTCATCGTTCGCTATGTTATTTCGCCATCTCTTTAATACCTGTTTCCATTTCACCAAGTACGCAAACAACATTTATTATCGTCATAATTTCTGCTCCGGCAACAATATGAAATTACTTTTCGTTTCCTGTCTTATTTTAAATGATTCCAGGGGAGGGCGGATACTTTTCACACATTGTTTCATTGTAAGGAGTTAGAAAAGATATAAAGAAGTCAATTTTCGAGTATTCATTGAATTTAATTCCAGCAGTTGAATGACTTATGGGATAAGGGGTTGTCTTTTATCATCCTATTTAGCCATAGTTAGCTACGTTGTTTTGAGATTTCAATTTTCAAACAAAAGTTGTAAGTACCTTGAGATCTTAGGAATGATTTTGTTCATTACAAAAATTTTGATTGAACCCCTCCTTCACCTCCAATTTCGCACAACAGGTACGAAAATTATTTCTGAACTTTACTTGTACAGCTCGCAGTCAACTGGGTGCACTTTTCGTGACTGAATTCTAATCTTGGGTCAATACGAGAAAAAATGAGCAAGAATGTCATTTCTCAAGGCTCTCCTTTTTCGAGGGTCTATCCCAGTTCCCTATCTCCATTTCTAAGGCCATTTTTGAAAATTGTTTCGAACAAAAGTTGTGGATCCAGATCTTAGGACCAATTTTGGTCATTACAAAATTTTCGATTAGATCCCTCCCTCCTCTGTAATTTTGAATAATATGTACGTATGAAAATCATCCGGTGGTTTCTATACGTTTTATGCTGAATTGGAGGGGAGGGAGGGGTCAAATCGAAATTTTTGTAATAACCGAAATTATTTTTAAAATCTCAATCTACAACTTTTGTTTGAAAATTTTTTCACTAGCAGCACCAGAAACGAAGATAGGAGACAAGAAACATTTCAAGAAAATGAGAATGGACTCTCTAAAATGGGAAGCCTTGAAAAAATGGTAACTGGCTCATGTTTTCCTCCTAGACACTAGATTAAGATTCAGTCTTAAAATTGCTGTTAACAATATAATCACAAGAAAGCCATTTCTTCCCTTCTTTATGACAATACTGTCAGAGAATGTGCCCAAGTCTAGACGTACAACTTTAAACTTTCATTTTCTTTCAAAAGCACCATAAAAAAAATACTTATTGAACCGAGTGATATTTTAAATTTTTGAAATTTTTTCTCATGCTCTTAGAGTCATCATCCTGTGATCATGAAAAAATAATTTTGAAAAAATTCTCCACAACATTTCCATCCTAAAACCTCCAAAAAACTTGATAAAAAAATCTCCAAAATTCTCCATCTCTCGTCACTCTTGATAAACAGGAAGCACTCTTGCTGCGCTCGAGAAAAAATAAAATGAAGCTTAAGGTCGCCGTAGGAAAGTTCCTCGTCGTGGAAGTACCCATACATACATGCGGTGGAAGAGAGACAGAACGAGAGAGAACGTCGCGATACCGAGTTCATTGACCGACATACTAAACAAACGGGAATAACGGTATAACCAATCCTCGCTCTTCGTCGCTGCTCTATCAACCATATAACACTTTACTTCCAATGCTTCGGTAACGGGTTAAGAATCTAAGACGGTGCTGAATCAGTGTTGCCGTATAGGCTGTTGTGTTGTTAACTGTGCGGTAGCGTCATAACGCCATGACATACATATTTCATTGCCAATGTTACCTACCCTGGAAGTGTTCGCGGTTTTCTGATTTACGCTATTACTGTAAGAGACTCGAGAGCCCGAGTTGACTATCGCATACTTTAATGATTCGCTATTTTTTCTTGCGTCTTTGATTATTAAAATGGTACTATTTTAATGTCGTGGAAATTAGCGTGCGTTTTACGCTTCCCATGCAATAAACGTTTACCTAGCTTGTGTTGTACTTGATCTAGGCATCATTACGATAATTTGATTTCTCATGGTTATAACAACAAATTCCACGCCAAAAAGGCCTATATTTTGTACGTGAATGGTAATTTTTCTCCTCTGCATATGGGAATACGTGTGTGTCGGTGATGGAAATAGAACGATGGAAAAAAATATCAGAGTGAGACTGGAAAACTCGAAGAAAACTCCGTTAGAGTGGTTTGATGCAGGAAGGGAGACATGCTGTTGGATTGTCAGACTTCGGAAGAACAACTTGGTCGAGTATAAAACAAGGCATTCCTAATTTCCTATTCTGGTTCATTTGCATTAAGTCCTTCTTTTGCTCTTTAAATGCTGTTAGAAATGAACGAAATTGTAAAAATCAACGTCACACCATCTCTAATTCCAAATTTTGAAAAAGATGAACTTCCCAGAATCCAAAATTGGCTATTATTCTTATTATGAGATTAATCGAAGGAGAAAAAATTTTGAGAAAAATTTCTTCACCCAAAAACTGAAATTTATATGATTTGAGCTGTCAAAATGGTGTTCAGATTTCCATCCAAAAATTAAAAGATACGAACTAGTCAATTTCCTCCTAATCCCAATAATCGAGGGTACAAAATCTAGAAAAAATGTCCAATCCCAGAACCAAAAAGAATTATATTTTAGCGCCAAAATGTGACCATCTCCTCCTTCAAAAACTCTAATGTATCGTAGCCTAGAAGTTGGTCAGGTAATTGAACTCGAGAGAAATACGATGCAGCGAATAGATGTAATTTTTTGTTAAGTGGCAACACTGCAAAGATCTGCTCTCGAATTCCTTCCTTGTTGATTTAGCCATCTAAGGAATTTACTTCTTCTGAAAGTGTCCTCATATTGATTTCTAATTGTGCTAGAAAATTTATTTGAGATTAAGATGGAATGAATGAATATCGTAATTGGTAAGTTGTGCACAACGTAATGCACGTGTCAGGTACAAAAGATAGAGCATCGTGCTCGAGTTGGAAAATTTTCAAAAAGAGCGAATATAAAAAGTTTTTGAATTTGGACTTCCTATTTTGAGCCTCCAGGAAGGGGTGTAAAATTTGAGACACCGCAATTTTGGAAAATTTCTTTTCTCATCTTCTGAAAGTGTTCTTATATTGATTTCTAATTGAGTTGAAAATTTATTTGAGATTAGGATGGAATGAATAAACATCATGATTGGTAAGTTGTGCACAACGTAACCATAACAATTTGTGCAGATCGTGCTCAATTTAATTTTTTTTTTAAAAATGCAATATGAAAATTTTTGGTTTTGGACTCCCTAAAATTCTCGAATTTTTGAAATAATCTTATCACATCCATAACACCGTATCAATGGTAAGACGAAGAGGTGTTGAACTGAGGGGGTGAGGGCGGTGATACTCAAATTTTCCCAACTAATTTTCCTAAATTTACTTCACTTTTTGCCGAAATTTCCGACTTTTTGCCAAAATTACTATCGCTTAGGGAGTGAGATACTTTCACAGTCCACACCTCCGATCATCACTCCTTTGCACCTTACATATCTATGTTATATACTATATGTATACACGAGAATTACTTGGGCCAACTTTGAACAATTTGAACTCCTATGGGAAGGTGAAACTTCGTGAAATTAAAAGTAGCCCCATGGTTTTTAGTGCAACAGTACTTCTTGAACAACACAAGCAAAATTTCCCATATCTTTGAATACTACAAAGTATTTTTGCGATGACAAATCAAGATCTACTTCTGCAGTCTGACTCATGGCTTTTTCAATAAAACCATTTGAACTCTGAGCCATCAGAAATTTCAAACTTTCAGTATCAGCCTCAATCTAAAAGAAGGTGTAGGCTTCCGGCAGTTCATGCCAAGAAATGACTCGAAGGCACTGAATGCATTGAAACAACATTATGAGGAAGATATCCTAGCACAGTGATTGGGAAAAAATAATCTCCAGAAAGAACCTAGGAACTCCATCGATACCTGCTAAGACCCTAACTACAAATTTATATTACCACCCAAACAGTGGAATAATTTCCTACACAATATAACTAACCCGATGACACACGAGGAATCTGCCCATCGACAAAAACAGAAAAAGGTACATCATAAGATATAACCCACACACGCACACGAGTCTAGCCGGGAAATACCATCTCAATGTCAGAATAAATTTACCCAATATAATGGTGGTATTTGGACGGTTACATCACCACGAAAACATTGTACTAGTACGAGGAGCGTGCACCAAACTGGATACTCATAGATGACGAACTTGTTACGCTGTCGTGAGATGAGAATGAGGACAGCAAAGAGAAAGGATCTCAGATGGAGCCAATCGAATTTTCGTTATTTCCTCGTAGTTGGTAATTGTTTTTAAATAACTCGAATGTATATATTTAGTTTGGTGGTGCACAGGCTCAGGCAGGCATACATATTACACACGGGCACCACACACCAGATTATCCGATTTCTTTTAAACTTCCTCGGGTGACCGAACGTCCTGAATCCGTTCGGAAGAGTCTTTGTACGACGTTGCCAACTCGTCGCGCGCACCGACACCGGTTCCACATTTCTACTCGCGGTAACAAAACGGAGCCTGACTGACCTAGTGAACTTCTGGTCCGATTCGCCGATTCTACGCACTCTTCCAACGTGTGTAAGCCGTATCGAGACACGCGCGCAAGCGCACGCCCGTGCGAATTGCACCCGCATGTATTAATTTAATACGTTCTCATTTTCGATTGTAATCAAATTATCAATTACCAAATAACGGTATGCGGTGTTTGACGACAACCAAAAAAAAATGCATTACCATTGTTTTCTTTTTCTAATTAACCGCCAGCCCATCATTCTTCATTATTTTTAGGCTTCTTCCGCGGTGCTCAGCAATGCGGTAGTTCCACTATCGTTCAATCGGCACTTTTTCGCATCACTTCATCGAATTGGCAACAGTCTCCAATAAATGCCTAACTGATCGCTGCGTATGCATCCGAGATATTCCGTTATGTTCGAAAAGTTGCCTATCTAGGTGCCGTCTAAACAAACGTAGTCTCAATGGACTACATTGTGAGTAAAAATATCCTGCTCTATGGGTAGCTTTTACTCCCATAGATGGATTTTTTTTTGCCATCAGGGAAAGTTGTGCTCCCTTTTTTTCCTCTATGATATTTTCGTCCACGTATTCTATATCGATTAATTACACAATCGCTTTTATTCTTATTCGAGCTGAAAGTTCTATAGTATTTACGTAAGTGCGGATGAAAAAAATAAGATAAACACGTCCGATTATACGATGTCCTACATTAGTGCATTACAGTAATGCATTGATAAGATAATAATTTTCATGGCCATCGTTGTATTTTTTCTTTTTTCAAATTAACTTTTTTCCTCGTCGACTGGCATAATTTATAAAAGCATTGCACCAGAGTAATTACAACGAATAAACAAAACTTAATTCGAATTTAACATCTTTCGTCAGTTTTCTTCTACGTGGATGCAAACAGCGAATTTATTTCAGTTCGGTTTATCTGCATGAACGATCCTTTCAAGGTTTTTTCCACTTTTCCAATCGAATTGATCGGACGAATTTTCACAGATGAAGGTACATATGTACACTGTTTTAGCCTTTGGGTTTCGATGTTTGGCGAGAAGTTCTCCCCTGTGTTTTCTCACTTTTTTTCCACATAAGACAGACTAGTAGACAGTATGCTAATTGATCGATATCGAAAGCTATTCGGCGGACAAAATTGACGAATAAATTTCGAAACAATCGAAGGTAAAAGAAGTGAGCTTGCCGCGGAGATCACGTCAATGAAAATTTTCTTCGTTAGGGGTCACCTTTAAAAAGCAATTTAACTCAGTACGATCAACACCCTGAAAATTAATTTCGCACAGAATATGCTTTAGCTGAGAGACTGATTAGAGAAATTTAATGGAAAATTCATGGGCACGAGTTGCACACTTTTGAATAAATTTTTTCGATCGAATGTTCCGAGACTCGAGTATTGGAAAGTCACTGTCCTTTCATCACAGGGACATTATCTTAGAGGGTTTTTAATCAGAGAAGATGAATGAGCCGCACTCTCACGAAAGTTTCGATCTATGGTAGATAAATTTTGTCCCAATTTTGTCCCCAAATTCCTGCTTTCGGGATAGGCACTCTCGCCCATATGTAAACATTTTATTGACAAAGTACACAATGCATTTTTTGACACTCTCCGCTCTCTTTCTGCCTGCAAATGCAACGCTCGCACTAAAACACGGTCACATATGCGTACGTACACGTCTAAAAACTAGACAAATTCTATTATTAAGTTTTGAAAGCGCAAATTTAAAAAACCTTGTCCATTCGGCCGCCTCGTATAGCATTTCCTTATTACGCGGTACGGTACGGTACATACGCGACGCCGACGACGACGATGATCGACGCGACCTATAGAGCGCGCATGCGGAAATGCATCTTCATGTCGTTTCAGTGCATTTAAGCAGAAGCGCATTCGTTCCCTTCGCCCTGCAGCCGTAATGCTTTTTACAACGTTACGCCACCGCGTGGAATAGAAAAACCGAAAGCGCTGTTGGGGTAGGTCGGAAAATGAAGCAGCGTTCAAAACAGTTTGCACGTTACTTTTCGAATTGTAAGGACGTTGAAAAAAATATATTTTCAAGTCGCTAAATTTTCTAGTGAATTTTTTCTCCTATTTTGAGTTTCGCCTCATTGCGAATTTAATCGGGTTTACGCAGTTTCACGTGGTGGTTTTAGCACTGGCATCCTGGTCGGATTTCAAGGTCGGGTTCTTAAAGGAGAAATTGCTTTTTACGACGAAAATATTATTACTGTAAGTATTTTTGCACGTTTTCCTAATTTTCTCCTTGGTATTTATTTTTTGTTTTCATTTCTCCTGTAATTTATGGTCGATTTTTTTTGCGGATTTTGATTGGATTTGGGTTTGTGATTAAAGTAGTATGACCTCCTCAATTTTTTCATTTTCAAAAAAAAATTGCGCTGTAAAATTCCAAAAACTAAAATCACTCTGACAATCAAATTTGATGAAAAACACTTTTAATTTGAGCAAAAAAATTGTTTATAGAAATTTTCATCTAAATTGAACCTCTGAATTTAATTTCATATTATTTTGCAAGTCAACTTTTCTATCCAAAAAAAAAAAAAAAAATGAGAGCTTTAATTTCAAGATTTTGAGAAAATGCCACAAAAATTCAATCTCTAACTAATTTGACCTTTTCCTTTCAAGTTTCAAGTTTTCATTTTCATTCAATGGCAATGGAACTACTAGTGGAAAAATTGAAACGATTAAGTACCATACCTCAATTAGCAATATAAGCGCTCAACTTAGAATATTGATTCCCTTCTCTCTTTCTCGGTCTATTCACCTTGGTGAAAATTTTATAATAAAACATAACAAAAACTTTCAATTTTTTTCAAACATGTGTTGTTTTCAAGTCAGTCACCAAAATATGACACTCGATTCCGAGAATTAGCAAAAGCAAAATTTAAATTAACATTCGCCCCAGTACACACTCTCTCCTTCGACGTCCCCGTTTAACCTTAATCAGCAATTCAATGATCCGCGTTAATGAAAATTTTTTTCCCATCAAAGTAAAATAGGAAAAACTAAATTGGCAGCCATGTTATTTTTTTTTTGTGCGTTTAAGCTTGCGCAGTTATATTTGAAATGTGCGCTCCATCGGTTAGCCAAGATTTTTAATCAGCTTTTGTTGCAATGCAGGTTGCATCCGAATGCTTTTGAATTTTCACTCAGCAGGTAATTTTCTAACAAAATGTACTTAATTTGAGGAAATTTTCTCGTTTTATGGGTATTCGACGAATATGCGTTTCAGATCGATTCGGATACCTATTTATATTTTAATTGCGACTCGCTTTTTTCCTAGTGAATGAGTAATGTAGGTTAATCGTTGAAAATATTAGCTTAGATTTTAATTAGAAAATTTTTTAAGTTGAATTTCATCGTTTACGATGGATTTTGTAGAATTACCAAACTCGTGAATTAATTTGCCGTGCGATGATTGGTTACTTAATTTTAATTAGTAACGAGAGTCGTTTTAGATTAATTTTTCGTTTCGTAAAATCCACTGTGCTTTTGTAGTTTTGCTGAATGTTCGATTAAAAAATATTAATTTGATTTTTATTAAGGCAATAATTTAATATTACGTTTTACCAATAAGGGGTAATCATGTTTTCCTTTTTTTTTTTTTTCAAAAAGCTTCATTAACGTTTGTAAATTGTTCCTAAATAATTTCTCAAATTGAAGATATTTGAAAAATAAAATTATCAAAATTCTAACCCTGGTGCTAAAAATTTTCAATAAATTGTCCCCAACCCTTTCTATTCATCCAACTAGGTACCCATCCATCTATTTGAAATCGAAAAAACCTTCTCAACTTTTTCAATCAATCCTGCAAAACTATTCCACGCTTTTTGAAGCATGAATAAATAATTAGATTTTTCCCAACTAGAAACTCGATCAGTCCTTATAACCATTGCTAGGGGGAGAAAAAAGTAAAAATCCTTTCAAGGACAAACAGCGAGGTCGTAAGTTGTGCTCGCGCATGTAGTAAAAGTGCACCCTGGATATTTTTGTTCGACGATGCTTTACAAACAATTGCAAGCAGTTTTTTTTTAAATCATTATTTTGAGAATTTGACCTAAATTTCGAGAAATTTCTCGACTACGCGGGAATATCCAGCTAAAAACAGTTCGTTGCGAATATGTCCTAAATTACGATAACGTGATTGGGCTTTTTTGAATTTGACTAGACCGATAAAGATGATTATTCCATTACCAGTTGTAACCTATCATGTTACGTTGGATTAGAAAAAAATTATAATACCTACCAACAAATCGCTCGTAAACGTGTTTCAAGTTTACCAATTAGCATAACCTGACATTATGCGAAAAATGCCCAATTTGTTAGGTAGATACAATGTCATTAAACGGAAATTTCAAATGGCCTTATGATCACTGACATCGGGACACGACGTTTGCTTAATAATACATGAAATAAATGCGTACACTTGTACACTGGCGCTCTTGAAAATCATATCTACCGCCAACGTATGACATTTCTTCGAGATATATGGTCGCTCGATCGCCATACGTTATAATTAAGTAATTTTAAATAACGCTTCTCCCGAGCCCTGGTCCACTGTTGGCTGTTTTATATTATTTATACGTGTAATATACGTCCGTGATGTCCTACGTCGTCTTCGTCGGACGCTCGTAAATTATAGACTCCTTTGCGAGTAAATGATTTCCATCAAAAATAATTTCACAAATATCATGCCGTACGGACATAATAATATACAGAGAGCGCATTTCCTCAACATCATCAATGTTCGTGATACTGACCTTGTTAAAAATTATATAATCAATGAAACCTCACTTTGTTGAACGAGTCATTACGATATTAAACTAACATGCGATTCTTAACTCGATCGACAATGGGATAGTCTTTGAAAAGGAAATTTTTTATAATCGAATTAAACCTAGCTTATGCCAGACTTTTTTTTTTAGCAAAAAAGGGTATGTTTGGGGTATGCTTTCTCTCTCTACATCCACTTAACATTATGTCTCAAGCTTCAATTTTTGATATAGACCCGAATGAGCTCAGATTAAACCCAACGTAGAAGCAAAAAACTTGAAAGCTTGAGTAAAAAGAAAAAACTTAAAAAGGATTAAGGGTAAATAGGTATAAAATAAGAAATTACTCATGTTCCTATCTTATTGTGAAATTTACCATGATCAGTTGGCATTCTTGAAGTTGAACTAGTTGAAAGAGATTTCAATGAAGTTTTATAATTGAATGCTTTTTAAACTGTGGCCGAGTCAAGTCGAATTGAGAAGAGTAAGAGCCAAGAGGGAAAAGGTTCACTCAATGAATCTAGAGAATGTCATTTTGTCATTTCTTCACTCGTTTGTCATTATTGTAATTTTTTTGCCATTTTGGTTAGAATATTGAACAAAATTCTTTCAGTCAAAAAGTATTTCTTTTTTCAAATTTTTGAAAAAATTGACAGTAAAAAAATTTTCTTAACAAATTACTTGAAAAGAATCACGAAAAAAATGGTATGAGTGAAAAAAATGAAGATGAAAAAATAATCTCGAAGAAATCCTCCAGAAAAAACGGTACAAATATGTTTTAAAAATATTTTTCTAACCCCCTCCCCCACCGCCCAAAAAAATGTTTAAAAAATCAATTTACTTATTAATTTAGTAAAAAAATATCTTTTTTGGCGAACCGTCTCAAAAAATATTTTAAAAAGAAATTCTCTCAATTTGATACCTATTTTAGTTTCTATTGCGGTACTTAGTCATTATTGTCATTAAAATCAGAGTAAAATCATTTCCAAGCCCTGAAAATCTTAAAAAGAGTCCAATAACATTTCAACATTTGAAGGACCCAATTCTATTGCAGTAGTCTTTATTGTCATTAAAATCTGAGTAAAATCATTTCCAAGCTCTGTAAATATTAAGAAGAGTCCAATAATATTTCAACAATTGAAGGGCCCAATTGTATTGCAGTAGTCATTATTGTCATAAAAATCAGAGTAAATAATTTCCAAACCTTGTAAATCTTTAAAAGATTCCAGTAACGTTTCAAAAACTAAAGGATCCATTTGTATTATGGCCCACCCAGTATAATTTACTTTATCGAAGTAATCCTTGGCTAAAAGCTTTCAAAACCTCAAAATACTCATAAAGGTCGTAATAATAATGGTAAAATTGAAACGTATTTCCAACACTTACCGCAATTCAGCCTGTTATTCTTCACCCATATTGACCCAATCTCCAAACTGGGACCAATTTCACGGAAGGAAATTCTAAAAAAAAAGAAGAGGAAAAATCAATAATTTTATTCGTAGAAATTTTCACCCAAATAATGGCTAATATTAACGCAGAGTAAAACAGATGCATTATGAATTTGAACGAAAGTCGACGAAAATAATTTTACTTTCGCCAAGCTCTACAAGGTTTCCAGAGCGAAATTTTTGTTTTGAAGCTATTACAGTACATGTTATCGTAGGTTTTCCGCGGATTTCATCGATTTTGAGGTAGAAAGTTGTGCACCGCTGAAACGAACCGCCTGCTTCGCTCGGTCCGCAAACGAAACGAGCCGCAGTTGCATTTTAGAATCGCGCCGTTGGATGCAGCGGGGCGGGAAGGGAGGTCGTTATTTTTTTCGCCAGCATCGAAGAGAAGCTCGCAAAATAAATTGAATTTTTACGTAATATCCTGGATATACTTTGTGACGATGTTTTGCTTTTTGATACAACACGAGAGTACGTATACGAAACATGTGCATTGTTACGTTACGTTACTCGACATGTCGATGTCGTTGTCGGAGCGTTTAAGGAAGATGAATACATCAACCTTGATCGAGTTGGCTAACGTGTAACAGCGACCTTTTGGCATCCAACCAATCCCTTCCTCTTGTGCATCGTCTGTGTGCACTGTGCATGGTGCTTATGCACATCAAACTCTCGATGTTGGATTTGAAATAATCACGATTGGATCACTTTTTGATTACCATCGCGTAATAATGCAATAAACTTATAATCGATATAATTAACAGAAATATTACCATTTCTCAAATAAATCGATTTATTGGTTTCTTAATCTCCTAACTCCTCGCGAATTACTTAATAAATGATTTTTATTTTTAAATAATCAACGAAAGAAAAAAAAATCCCTTAATTGAAAGAGGTCCCCAAAAGGGATACTCTCGATTGAATATGAAACTAACGAAATATTTTCTTCTCTTTTTACAGATTCTTATGCATCATTCGAATGATTTTTTATGCCCGTACTGACTCAGCAAAATACCATGAGACAGGTAAGACAGATGCTACTTTCTTATCATAGCGCGAGTAGGTAATTACGCTTTAACGAATTTTTTACTTATCTATAACGAGAAAAAATTTCTTCGCGATGCACCGGCACACTGCGTTTATGACGGAGAAAAAAAAACACGATATGCGAGCGTGTTACGTCTATCAGTAAGTAAATAAAAAAGAATGATCCTGACCTTCCTTCACTTGAAAAATATTAAGTTTCTATATTGCGTTCATTTCGCGCCACATTTATGTCAGTTGTTGCATCACGCACACAAATTCAAACCTACACGCACTCGATTTTAAGAACTTTATCAATGCTTTTTTTTACGTACTACGACGTTGCTACGAGTAGGCGATGCACTTTCGTCTGACGTCGTCGCGTCGGTCTCTTTAAAAGCCTCTAACACGCGCAAGTGTGCGAGCATCGCCCGGCTTCTAATTTAATTACTTTCCGATAGAGCGTTATTTATGTTGATTTTTATATCGGGCACGTAAGCCTTTTGATAACCAAGTAGGAGGGTTCGGAGGTAACCCGAAGGGTCACACTGTTTGGCTCAAGTGCATCAGAAGGCATTGCGTGCTTATGAAAGTTATTCGATTGCATCGTTTTCCCAACCCATACTTTCAGTATTCTATAGTTTAGGAGTGATCAAAAGTCAGATTAATTAACAATGAATATTTTTCAATGAAAGTCCACTATAAATAAAGTGCACACCAATTTTATGGTGAGGCTGAAATAAGGTTACCGTATCGAGCAAATGTATAACAGTGATTACGGTATAGAGCACTATGTCGACCTTCGGTAGGAAATTATGATAACGGTATGAAAGTCACTAGAACTCATACTTCTGATTATGAGGCATCTTACGTGATATAAATATTTCCTCATTGAATGATGGATGGCACAGTAAAACTCCAGCTAGTAAGAGAAGAAGGAAATCTGCGTGGAATGATTAGATTTGCTACAATCAGCAACTCCTGAGCCATTTTTTTTATGATGACTATTGTGTTAAGCCATCGCCCTGGTTAAGAAATAGGCAAGTAAGATGTCTTCAGAGATTTTTTTTTAGACTCCTAAACATCAAAGCCCATTCACAATTTCTATTAAGCCATCTACAGAAGATAATATTCCCATTACTTTTTTTTTTTGGGCCACTAGTGCTGAGTTTAATGGGTCTAATGAAGTCAAATTTGCTGTGCAAAATCCTTCAGATATAGGGAATATGCCCCTACATTTTTGGTACCAACCTGAAATTTGAGATGAGACTTTTTTTAGTAGGAACTCCAACAGATGCTCAAAAAAAATTTCGAAATTTGCACCAGCAATGTGGACTTTCACTTCCTCTAATATAGCCAGATTTTAGCTTCCTAAAGTATCCCCACGCATTTTTAGGTCCGAAAAAGTGAATTTTGGAGACATTTTGCCAACGTTGATCAGGCTACAGGCTCCTCAAATTGGCCTAATGGTCCTCAAACGTCATCATAGGTTTATTTCATGCCTGTGATGCTCTTTTTGTGGGTTACGACCTTTGAATTCATTTTATTTTGACCCTCAAGCAGAGTCAAAAACCAAAAATTTTCATAGTTTTTCTATTTCTCAGTATGTTAATCGGCATACAACCTTGAAAACCAGATGAAGGGTAGCAAGAATCGACGAAAGTTCAGATCACAATTGTTTCAAGTATGAACATCATAAGTCAAAATCAGCTGAGCTCTTGGAACAGAGAAACACTGCTTTTATATTGCCATTTCTTTGCTTGGCTTCCATCGCATGACTTATATGGTTTGTAGAAGGTTTCCACCAATAATAGAAGTCAAAAGAACGAAGCCAAAGGAAAAAATTACGAGACCAGAGCAATGTGTTTCATTGTGCAAAGAGACGAGCAAATTTTGCCTTATGCTGTTAAGACTTGAAAGCTAATCTTGACTTTTACCCTTAATTTCAGATGATCTAGAGGCAAGCCCTGCTTAATAGGGCGTTCAAGTGGGAAAAATTGTCCCTGAGTTTGGGAACGAAATTGTCAATAAATTAAACAAATTTTGGCTTTTAATAGCGAGCGGAAAATTTTCTGTCCCCTGAGCCATGAATTTAATGAGTAGAATAGAGCTGTGCGCCGATGAAAAATCGGCGGCGGCGGCGGCGCAAATTCAAAAATTGGTCGGCGGCGGCGGCGTAGATGGCGCGCCGCTGACAACTAAATCGGCGGCTGCTCGGCGGCATAGCCGACTGAGTGAGCAATTTTGGACATTTTTTCCTTTTTAGAGCTACAGCTTTCAAAGCTACCTCATTGTAAGCTGCTTAAACCTAAAGAACTTAGCTCTAAAGAGCTTGAGAGCTGCTCAGCAATGGTACCGAGTAGTGAGTGTACATTTTTACTTTATTTACAGCCGGTTTACTTTCGATGAACGAGACGGAGGGGTTAAATTAAGACACGCGTCGGTTCGAGCGGCCGACGATTCATCGGCGGCGGCGGCTCGACTCGGCGGCGCACAGCTCTAAGTAGAACCTGTCTAAGCCCTAGGGAACCAAAACTTGCTACACAGAGTCGGTAAAGGTCACTGATGTGCCTTTCATGGCTTTTGATTTTTGGAGCCAAAGTTTGACGCAAGACATGTTTTGTTGGTGACACCAGCAAAAGTCCAAAGAGATGAAATTTCTCGAAATTTGCATCAATGTTGGGATCTACTTCATCTCTAACATGTGCTAATTTCAATCTCCTAGGTCATCAACATCCCTTTTTAGACCCCACAAAGTGAACTTTGAGGGCATTTTTTCACGTTGATCAGCCTACAGATTCCCCACATTGGCCTATGGGTTCAAAAACTTCATAATGGGTTCATTTTATATCTCTGATGTTCCTTTTGTACGTTTTAAGTATAGGACCCCTATTGACCTCTATGCAGAGTCGAAAATTGAAGATTCCCATGTTTTGTCTATTACTAAGTGGTATGTTGATCAACATACAGCCCTGAAAATCAAATGACCAAGGGATCAAAATTTGCTATGTAGAGTTGGTATTGGTCACTGATTTGCCTTTTGGGGGTTTCGATCTTTGAAGCCCAAATTTGAAACAAGGTCATTTTTTGTGTGGACTCCAGCAGAAGTCGAAACTGATGAAATTTCAAATCTCTAAAAAATTGCACCAATGTTGGGGACCTGCTTTATCTCCAACATGTGTAAATTTCAATCTTCTGAGTCATTTCTACCCCCTTTGTAGGCCCAAAAACGTGGATTTGTGACCATTTTTTGCAATCTAACTGCTAAGTAATTTTTATTCTTTCAGTGGTATTTTTGTATTTTTTTTTTTCTTTAGAAATTGATACCTATTTTTTCTTCCGCTTGTAAAAATTCAAAATTAAGAACAAATGGCAAAATTCAGAATTACAAGGAATTTCTGCAGTAAAATTGTCCATAAACTGACTAGAACTAGATACCTGCGTATTTCAATAACTTCTAGAGAAAAAATTCAGGCACAAAGATAGACAATTTTTCTAACATAATTCGACCTTTACACGATTAACATGACGACGCTGCGCTGATTCGCTGGTATTATGTTTAGGCGCATACAGCGCATAATAGAACGCGAAATAAAAGGAACAGATGTGAAAAAAAAAACATCACTTCAAGCCATCGGTTTTAATTTGGCTTCCTCAATTAGAAAACAATAGCATAAAATACACTTGTTGTTGGTAGCACTGCTGAAGCTTCGTTATTGCCGAAAGGGAGAGGATATGTGTGAAGCGATACACAATAAGTTGCTGACTAAAGTCACCGAGAGTGAAAAATTTAGGTCACTAGAGCTACGAGAGAATAAGAATGTCGGCGGGGTCTGATGGGCGGGGGGCACATGGAAGGAGTACGGTTTGGTTATTGATTAAAGAGAGATAATGTCTATCTGGTTGCGAACAAAAATTTGAGTATCCCTCGCATGCCTAAGTTCTAGTGATAACATTTCGAACGCAACTATATGCATCGCTTCCGTCTTATGCTCGAATCCCTTCGTACCCTCTCGCGTCTTGAATCGATAAATTTGCGTCTCGACCAATATAATGTTTCTTGCGCGCCAGCGAATTTTCAGTGACGTAGATAGCTAGATACTATGTGCAGTGTACGGTCGAAAGTTTTAATGCGCAATTGAAAATTTTTAGCGTATGTGTGCAGCGTGCACCACCATCGTACATTTCGTAGCCCAGCCGAATTAACGATGGATATTTTTTTGTTTTTTGTTACAGGGAGTGATAATGCGCCTGAATCGAGGCGAGCCGGAAGGCGACGCTTTGAATATGACGAACGTGAAAGAAGAAGAATTTGAGAAATTAGTCAATTACATAGCTCCAGATTTACCAACCAATCCAAATTGTCCTAATAAAGCTGAAAACTCGTTACCTAGAAATTTAGAACTCAGACCTTCGAGAGCTATTACCGATGTACGTTTTACACTCAGTACCAACAAATTATTAATAGATGTTTTATTTCATTAACGTGGGATGCGTAAATAGTGTAAATACATAACATAACTTTCGCGTCAGTACCGCGAACACTTTAAATGCGTTTAAAAATCATAAAGCCAACGAAAAAAATACACCTCAAAGTATCGATTATTCCAAACGCTTTTATCTCGCCCAACCTACTTGTAAGTTGTGCACCGACAATTTTTCCGAAATTTTTTGCCGCTCCGGCGAGCGTGAAATCTGCTACGTTGGTATGTATTTAACGGGAATCGCTATCTTTTTTTCGCATTTCAAAAGAGCACCCAGTTCAACGAACACTTACGTCGAGCTCGAAAATGTTATACTCTCAAATATTCAGCCCTATCGTCCCGTTGGGGTGGATGAACTTTTATCAATACAGCGCTCGCTAATGGACGAAAAATCGCACAAACCGAGATGCTCCAACTCCGAGTTTGTGTAGCACTTTGGAATTTTTTTTCTTTTATCAACATCCTCGTAGAGAGATGCTTTTTCTCGCCAGAAGTGTTGAAAAGAGTGAAAATGCTAGTTGTTTCTTTCAATTAGTGCTCGGCTTTTTTCGCCGGAGCTTTTCAAGTGACTGGCAGTTTTTTAAATATTTACCAGGGTTTGGTATGAAAATCCAAATAAGTCTTCGTTTGTAAAACGAGTGCCAGCTTTTTGAAAATCTCAACTTTTTTAATTCGAATTATTTTTTGAGGCTCGAAACGTGTTTTTAATTTGGTAAATTTCATTTAAAATTTCATATTAAAAAGTTCCACAAAAATCAATTTTAAAGAGTAACTTGATGTTTTAGGTTAAATGAGCTACACTCTAGACAACTTCGAAAATGCAAAACACATAAAAAATACCAATTAAAAATTTTTGGTTTCTTTTCTTCGTTTTATATTATTATTTATTTATTTTTTTTAAGAAAATAATTTTCTGATTTTTTTTAAGAAAATAATTTTCTGATTTTTTTTGCAAAAATTTCTCAATTTTTTGTTTCAAAAAATTCTTATAATTCTTCGGGAGAAAAAAATTTATAATTTTTTTGTAGAGGAAAATTTCACATTTTTTTGGTAGTAAAAATATTTCTCGAATTTTTGCAGAAGAAATTTCTGAATTTTCTTGGTCCAAAAAATATTATAATAATAATTGTAAAAAGTTTCTAAATTTTCTTCAAACAAAAAATACTTCAAATTTTTTGAATAAAAATTTTGGGTCTCAATTTTTTTAGAAAAATCTTACAATTTTTCTGAAGAAAAATACCTTTCAATTTTTTTGGAGTAAAAATGTATCTCAACTTGTAAAAAAATTCTGAATTTTTTATAGCAGAAAATATCTTAATTCGTTAAAGAAACCAAATTCGAATAGAAATATTTTCTATATTTTTAAAGAAAAACCTTTTAACATTTTTTTTGGAGTTGACAAATGGCTTACTTAATAAGTTTCTCTGAATTTTCTTGAAGCAAAAAGTAACTCAATTTATTTGGAGAATGAAAAAGCTCAATTTTTGAAGCAATAACATTTTTCAAATTTTTGGTAAAAAAATTCTAAATTTTCTTGGAACGAAAAATGATCCAATTTTTTCAGGAATCAGTATAAAAAAATCTACCTAGGTATGTTTTTTCTGGTAAGATTGGTAAAAAAATCTTTTAAATTTTCCGTTTCTTCAAAAAAAACAAAAACAAAAAAAAATGAAATTCTTCAATTTAAAAAAATCGTTCAATTTTTCTGGAGAAAAATATTTCAAAACTTTTTTGGTACCTAATAAAAATCTCTTTATTTTATTTATTTATTTATTTTTTTTGAAGAAATTAAAAAAAAATGAGATTAGATCTCTGAATTTTCTTGGAAGAGATTTTTCGTACAAAAAAAATCATTCTCACATCGAGCTACACTCTAGAAAATATTAGGTTGCCATCTTGCCAGACTTGAGTCTCAGAAAGGTCAATCCTTCAAAAACTCTTTCCGTTGACATTGCAGCTCAGCCCCTTTTGAGATAACAGTTATCTGAAGTTCCTCATATCTACATTAAATTAAAAAAGATAATTCTGAATATAGTTCAACTTGACCTCGATTTCTTCCATTAATTACAGTACCTACTCAGACGGTAATTCAGAAAATAATTAGCTTTTCGTACCTTTTCTCAAAGGTTTCGTAATTTTCACAAAAATGAGAAATTATCAAAAATAAAATAAATAAATAAATAAAAGGGAAGCAGCTAAAATCTGGAAAATCTTGGACACTTTTTACTATGAACTAACATGCCTTCAAAGTCAATAAACTCTGGATGCACTAAAGTTGAAAAATATATACGTTGAACTTACTTTCAATAAAATCTGTGGTCATTTAATAGGCAATTCATCCCACGTTGACGATATTTTACGAGAAATGTTGCAAAGGTGGATTTTCCTCTATTTTATGTTTTCTTCTGTTTGACCAATTACACCTTAGGAGGTAGTAAACTCTCAAGAGGAATCTTGCCTGATTGCGATCTCCATAAAAATAAATTCACTACTGCAACGTTTCCTAAAAAATAAAAAATATATATTATTTATAAGTTATTTTAAATAATTAAATAATTTACTTAATAAAGAATTTTCTCAACAGGCTTTGGGCGTTTGGAGTACTGCGATCATCCCACGAGGTACTCGCTTTGGTCCTCTTGTAGGCGAACTACACTCAAAAGATGCCGTCCTAACCAACGTGAATAGGAAATATTTTTGGAGGGTAATATACCTTATTTATTTGCTTATCAGAACTTTGCGTGCTTTCATATTTTTCTTTGGTCATTGTGTGTATAGCATGACGTATGTAGATTTACTATCGTGTTATAATTTGCCAAATTCGCGAACGACGAAAAAAAGGAAAAAAAATTCTAACGTAGAAATTTCTCAATTTACCTATATCGCGGAATGCTTAATACACGGTGGAGGTAACATGTACTTCAGCCTGTCCTTTTAATTTATTAATATTCAATTTTGTTTGTTCTCATTGAAAATGGATTGTTCGTTGAAATCAACAATAGATTCAAATCAAAATGAATTCGTTTCTACGATCTAATCAGGTATAAAACGTCGACCGTACATTTATTTAACTATGTAATGTTTTAACATCCAACTGTATACCTATAATCTACTCGTACCTTTTTTATTGTTGACATTTCTAGACGAATGCGTCCTGAAATAATTTCCTCCTCTTTTCTTTTTCGCTTATTTCTTCTTCTTTTTCTGTTATGCGCACTGCTTCTTTATTGTTGTGTATTTCTTCGACGTAGTTACCTTCTCTAACTGGATGAAAATCTAAATTTGACATTTAAAAATACGTATGTACATTCTCGTTACCGTGAAATATTTTATTACATTATTGCTTATGGAAAGTATAGGACATAGGAGGGTCTATTCGTGTACTATTAATTATTGTAGGTACCCATCTAGTTCTCTTTTTTTCGTTCAAGTAAAATCAAGGACAAATTTTAATTTTTCAAGATTAAATTCCGAGCTTGCCTTTTGCATAATATATCTAGTCTACCTATAATAAACGCATACGATAGCTTGCATGATTATCTTTATGGTGAACCTGATACCAGCAGTGTATCTAGTAGGTATTTATTTCGTATTAGGAAAAAAAGGCAAATGAATCTATCTTCCATCTTTCTATTAAATATAAATTAGATACAAATATACTTACTTTTGATCAATGATGTATGTTCGTCGATTGCGTTGGAAAATACTTATAGCTTTGGGAATTACAACTTGCTCTCACGCCACAATTGCCAAAGACACCTAAAGAAAAATAAAAAACAATTGCGATTAATTATTACGATTAATTAACAAAGGAAATTTACTTTCGCAGGTGTATAAAGATAACGAATTGTACTATTATATTGATGGTTACGATGTATCAAAATCAAATTGGATGCGGTATGTGAATCCAGCCTACTCATCGGAGGCACAAAACTTGATAGCCTATCAATACGAGGTGAGAATTTGATGAAAATTTTCAAAACTGGTCCATTATTTGAAGGAGTTTGATTTTAATGGGTGTTTTTCTTCTCTGTTATAGTCGAATATTTATTTTTACACTGTTAGAACAATTCCTAAGGATGAAGAATTATTGGTATGGTATTGCAAAGAATTTGCCGAAAGACTGAAATATCCGTTGACCGGAGAACTGATGCTACAGCAAATAAGAAGTAAGTTCACATTATCAATGGTTAAAAAATTTCATCATCAATTGCTTTTGGTTTTCCAAAAAAAAGGGCAATCAAATTCGAATTGAAAATTAATTCAAAACTCGGTTACAGGGCAAACAATAAGTATGCAACCACAAACAATAGTCAGTCCACCAATACAAGTACCAGTACAGACGTGCAGATCACCTCGTGCCGAATACGTGCCTCAAGTTGTCCAAACAACGATAGAAGTGACCGAAGAAACCAAAGATATTGATAGGTTACCTGTGCAAAGCGGAGAATTAGTAACATCGAAAGATTGTCACAACGGATACGACCAACTCAACTCGGTTCGTTCGGACGAAGGTTACCACAGTCATGGATTCCATGACGAATCACTGACACCACCGTACGGATGCGTTGATTCAGACGACAGTGATAATTATATTTTAGATTTCAGGTGGGTATTTGCATAATTATGCGCTGGAATCTGGAATAACAAACGAAACAAAATTATACTAAATTCGTGCTTATTTTGTCCACAGTAAAAAACAAAGTCGACCTAGCGAAGCAGAAGATCACGACGGCACAGCCATGGAAACGGACGAACAGGTGCTAGATCGAAACGAATACAGAAAAGTGAAAATAAAAATGTCAAAAGCTTCGTCCTATTGTACGAACCGCACAACGACGCATTTAACTAAAGAAATCTCGCCGGAAAACAAAGAGAATAATTCTCCGCAAGTGATCACCGTCGTACCACTTCCTAAAAGCAGCGTCGAAGAAGAAATGACGAACCTACGACTGCAGTCGCAATCGCCACCATTGTCGCCTACCGAAAAAGCATACTCGTATAAGAAATCGCAAAGGTACGGATGTGCTCCGGTCAGTCCGGACTCGACAGCTCAGCCGGATTCACATTGTCCCTCGTTATCTCCAAATACGATAACGTTTGTTCCTCCACGATCTCCACCACCTTCGCCACCCTATCAACCTGAAGAATCTTCTTATCAGTCACATTCCCCTCATCAAGTTATTTACACTTCGTACCAAATAAACGTACAACAAAATGGCGTTCCACCACCGAGCCCTTATTCGCCACCGACGTCGTCTAATCTTCAATACCAATACCCACCGCCTTCGTTTGGTATCAATTTGTCGACACCGCTGCATCATATTTTAACTCCTGTACCACCAGTTCACCATCCGTTACCGTCTCACCATTCCTGTTCTTCGCCCGGATCCATGTCGCCGGATGAAGGACCTTGTCATAGTCCCACCAACTCGAGAGGCTACAAGTCGCTACCGTATCCGTTGAAGAAGAAAGACGGCAAGATTAACTATGAATGTAATATTTGTATGAAGACTTTTGGTCAGCTTTCCAATTTAAAGGTGCATTTAAGAACACATTCGGGTGAAAGGCCGTTCCAATGTAATACTTGCTCAAAAACCTTCACGCAGTTGGCTCATCTGCAGAAACATCATTTAGTTCATACGGGTAAGTTGAATTAGAGTACTAAAGTATGCACGTAGGTGGACAGTAGATAATTAAATTCGATTGTACTTACTTGCCTTCCATTCGAACTTCCGAAGCAAACAAATTATTCAGTTATTGTTTTGGAAAAAGTCTAATTATTACGCGTTCATTGATTGGACATCACTAATTGTCACTTTTCAATTTCCTTTACCAATAATTGACGATAGCAGAAAACTGCAACGTATCAATTTTCTGATTTTTTTTTTCATCATTACTCAAAATTTCATTCACTTATCAGTAGGAATCTCCGATTTTCGGCGAATCAAGCACGTGGTTGAATTTTTTATATTCAGTGTTGCCTCTTCAATAAAACAGTGTTGTGCTTACTGTCAACTTTTATTATCATTTTTTAAAAATTCAAAATTATTTTAAATTTTATTACGAAATTGACACAAAAATTTAAGGTACAAACGTTCTGTTTTCGACATAGGTATTTAAAACTCTTTATTTTTACAGGTGAGAAACCACATCAGTGTGATACTTGCCATAAACGATTCAGCTCTACGTCAAATTTAAAGACACACCGAAGACTTCACTCGGGACAAAAGCCATTCGCATGCGACTTATGTCACGCGAAATTCACTCAATTGGTTCATTTAAAATTGCATAAAAGGTTGCACACGAATGAAAGACCTTACATATGTCGTGCATGCGGGAAGAAATACATCAGTCATAGTGGACTAAGGTATTTTCTATTTTATTTAAAATAATTTGAGACATTTCATCAAAGTATGAGTAGACAAAAATTTTTCGAAGTTATAAACTTGAAATTTAAAAGAAATAGGTATGATCCTATTGCGTTGAAAGACCTTTAAAAAATGTGAAAATTATTAGCTATCATACCTAGTCTATTGTTCTTCTTGTTTAAAGTCTCAAATTATTTAGAATTCTATACTAATGCGATTACTTAGATACTTACCTATCGATATAACAAGTACTAACATATTGTATTTTTTTAATCACAGAACTCATTGGAAGACCACGTCTTGTCGACCTACAAGTGACCAACAGCAACAAGAAGTTCCATTTTAAAGTTTCAACGAGATATTGATAAGTTTACGAAAGATCTCACTTTAGCTGTGAGAATGCGATAAGTTTCCTGAAATAATTTTTTATTTGGTTGAGTTTTCCCCTTTTAAATCGACATTTTACGCTCAAAGGTGTCAAGACTTTCGTCTTGACTGCATGCGAAGATTGAAAACATGTTAAGTTTTAATTTACTAAGTATGTATGACGCTTTTATTTATGCTAAAAATTATTGTTGATAACGTGTAACTTTTTGTTTGTTTGTTTCTTTTCCTTAGAGCCACTACTTTTCGTTTTTCCTTTTTATTTTGTTAATATTGTAACATAGTAGGATTTTCTCTTGATTATTTATTTTGCTGTATCCTGTAACGGTTATGGTTAAAATTTGCGATGTTCCTCTTATTGGTAATGATAATTTATAGAAAATTTTGATTTTGAAGTAGATAATCTACTGTATATAGTTTTAATTTATCTAAGTTATTTAACGTTTATGATCTCAATCAACGTTTGTTTTTCTTCCCATTTATGTTTAAAACAACAAAAAACGTCGTGTACGATAGAAGAAGGAATTACATAGCGAGTGTAAATTGTAAAGTATTTGTGTACAAAAGAATAGGGAAAAAATGTAAAAAAAAGAGAACAAAATTCACACCTCTTTATTTTCCACAACGTTGGATAATTTATAATGAAAAACATGTAAATAATACCTAGTAATATTATTACAAAAAGGTATCAAAGAAAAAATAAATAAACGCTAGCTGATTTTCATTTCAAGCGCTAGTTCATTTTGACTATTTTTATATAAATCAGCTTGCGTTTGAATTGAAATTTATTGCATAATTATTGTTCAAGTTTTTTGCGTGGTTTACACTTTTTATTATTACAGCGATAAAGTTAAAAAAAAAATAATCAAAACTAAATTAAAAAATTTCCCACGATGGCGTGTAAATGTTATCGTCTTTATTTGCTTTAACAAAATTTTAAGTGTATTCCATTTAAAAAATTCGTCAGCTTTGAACAATAAATGCTAGAGATATCCCCCCGGTTAATTCAACGATGCATTTTTAATTTATTTTTATTTATTAACGTACTACGTGTACTATAAAATTGAAAATTACAAACTTTCTAGTTATTAAAAATTGAATGTTCTTTTAAAGGCTGATGTAATTTAATGTTGATGCAATAAAGAAGTAGTTATCAAATTACGGTGTTTTTACTCGCGAAATTAATCGCTGGAAGATTCGGAACTCGAGTGTTTCCTGTGTTTTTTATGTTTCTTTTTTTTCTTCTTGTGTTTTTCTTTTTTCCTTTTTTTCTTCGAATGTTTTTCTTTTTCGTCCCTTTCGTCGTCCGATTTCTTTCGTTTTTCTCCTTTCTTTTCCTGCGTTTTTAACTTCTCTTTCAGTTCTTGTTCTCGAAGTTGAATCAGAGGTGTTATATATTCTTCATCTTCGCTACTTGTGCTGCTGACGTCTAAAACAATATCCTTATTCGGATCTACCTTTATGAAATTTCTGCATTGATATGTCAGATGTCCAGGATAACCACATTTTTTACAGGCAGCTCGAGGATCTTTGTTTTGAGGTATAAGCCGGTTTACTAGTTCTGGATCCATACCTGATAACGAAATAGTGAAGGGTTTCAGTGTCTGGGGAAAGCGTATAATGTATCAAAACTGAATTTTGAATGAAAGTTAACTTTAAAAGTTGCTATCATCATCTTTAGAACAAAATATTCAATGAAATACTCAACTCAAACTCACCTTATTAGATAGTTTCTGGGTCAAGCTGCCAACAGTTTCAAGTGCCACTGGCTGTTCTCAGAATACTCATTTCATGATTTGAAGCTCCGTTTCTCAATGGTATTCAAATACAGGATAAAATAAAATAGGGATTACTGTATAAAAACTCACTATAACTCGATAATTACGAAAATATTTCCTTTTCGTTTTCTCAAAAATTTTCTAAACTTTCTTTTCTTTTTTGAAAAAAAGTTGTTTACATTTTTTATCAAAATTTTTTGACTTTCGTAACAGCTTTCAGATTTTGAAGCAACATTTATTTTGAAATTTCACTAGCGCTTCCTAGTATCCAAAAAATTAACGACAATTTTATTTCTCACTGTTCATCTATCCAGTTGCATGTATCTTTGACTTTGATCTTTGAAAATTATTTTGTAATCAACTGTCATTATTTTGGAAAAACAAAGCGCGAAAATGTGAAATTAGTTCGTGAATTAACCCTTTTAAATTATTGTTTTGTATGAGTGATAATTCATAATTAATTTGCCACTTCAAATTATTTTTTGGTACTATGCCTTAATTCCTGAAGCTGTGCCCCGAATATGTTGCGTTTGAATACGAAAACACTTTACAAAATCAAAAACAATCCTTTCGGAAGAAATAAACAAGTATGAAAACGATCAATTAAATAAGAATTTCCTCATTAAATGTATATTAATAGTTATCTTTAATGATGAGTTACGATAACCATCTTATGTAACTTACTGCGGAATACTTGTATCGACCTTATCAAACTTTCAGGAATATGATATTTACTATGGAGATGTACTCGGAACCGGCGGATTTTCTACAGTCTATCGCGCCAAATGTAGAAGAACTGGCGAAGCTGTTGCAGTTAAAGAGGTATGATTCAAAATTTTCACCTTTGCTTTACTTTATGTATATTTTGTTTACATTTTTCAATTGTTCATATTAGATAAAAAAAGATATCATAATCAAAGAAGGTTTACTGGAAAGAGTCACTCAAGAGATTAATATCCAAGCTGAATTAGATCATCCGGCAATATTAAAGTTATACACTGCGTTCGAAGATGCAGATCACATATATATCGTTTTGGAATTATGTTCAAAAGGCGAGCTGCGGAATTATGTACCAGTGTTTTCCGAAAAAGAAGGTAGATATTATTATCACTTTACAAGCAGAAATGAAACGTCCAAATATTCGAATCTATTTTCATTTTCATTTTCATTTTCCAGTTCGAAAATTCATGAAACAGATCGTTGATGGATTGATTTATTTACACGGTAAAAACATCCTTCATCGAGACATAAAATTATCCAATGTTCTTCTAACGGAAGATATGGAAATCGTAAGTATACTTTTTAAAAATCCACTTGTTGCTTCTTATTCACGAAGACATTTAACATTATTTTTAATTGTATAGAAAATTGCTGATTTCGGACTAGCAACAAAATTATTACATCCTGATGAAAGGCATATGACGATGTGTGGCACTCCAAATTACATTTCTCCTGAAGTGAGTTTTATTATATATATTTTTTAATTTTGCACTTTGGAAAAACACTAAATTAAATTTTTAATTTTAGGTAGTATCTCGTCAAACCCATGGATTTGAAGTGGATTTATGGAGTCTTGGAATTCTTCTGTATACTTTGTTAGTCGGTCGACCACCGTTCGAAACCGATACGGTTAAGAGTACCTTGAATAAGGTGATTGCTGGGGATTACTTCGTAAGTGTTGCTTTGTTAGAAAGATGTGGTTGTTTAATTTTGACAAGTAAAAATTTAATGATCATGTACGATTTTCAGATGCCACCGAATTTATCTCTGCCAGCCAAGAATTTGATTAGTAGTCTGCTTCAGAAAAATCCATATAACAGGATGAATTTATTTGACGTTTTACAGCATCCTTTTTTCTCCGAAGATGACTCCCTTACTAGACAAGTATGTTATGTTCTCGATTCTATTCGTTTATTATAATTTGACTTGCATTTTAAATTTATTGTATTTATTCTACAGAAATGGATAAGTAGCGATAGCGGATTTGATACCGGCACAATATCTTCGTCGAATAGTGTGTCTTCAAAATTTCATTCGCTCGATCGCAAACAATACTCTCATAATTCGGACGGATATTATTCCTATGACACACCAAAGATTCCAAGACGTTGCAGGTACGAATAATTTTCATCTTTATAAGTCGACTTTCGATTAGAAAATTTAATTCGAATTTTAATTACAGATCTCAAGAGAGAAAAATTCCTGAATCTAGAGACGAAATGATCGATGTATGTATCGATAAAATGACTAATTTTGACAAACGCCTCTATCAAAACTACAATCACGATTTATATTCTAATGAAGAGGTTTCTAAAAAACAAACTGACAATATGAATAATTACAAAAACGAATATCATCCGGACTTCGTGACCCCGAACGGTAAACCGAACTGTAAAATGTTTTGCGAAAATGAAATACTAAACAGGCAAAACTGCGATTGTCTAGAATGTAAATATAAAATAGAGAAAACGCGAGATAATTCCAAATATTCAAATTCATGTCAGTATTCGACCAATAGTAATTGCCACAGTGATAAACCTCATTCCGACTACAATATCAGATCATCGGCATCGGATATAAGGAACGATGATATCAATCATAAACGGACATCTTCATCTGAATCGGTTTTTGCCGCTGAAACCATTAAAGTCACTCCGTTCAATACAGAAAGGCTCAGACCAGCCAGAGAATCGAACAAACACGTTATTTTATCGTTATTAAAAAACGGAGAAGTTTGTGTCGAATTCTTCAGCAGGAATAGCAAAAAAAAAGTTATCACTGAAATCTGTCGAATCTCGAAAAATGGTTTAAAAGTAAGGCCACGGTTTCTTTGAATCTTTCGATTTATTTTTCTTTTGCTAATTTTGAGTATTTTCTAGATGTCGGTGTATTATCCTAATGGTGGACGAGGTGTTCCGCCTTCAGATACTCCACCTCCAGTGCCAATAACCGGACCAAACGCTGTTTTCAATTGTGAAACATTAACTAAAGAAAACTTGAGAAAATATACATACGCTGCTCGATTTGTCGATATTCTTAAGACAAAGACTCCTAAAATAATTTTGTATACTGAAAAGGCCAGATGCTGTTTGATGGAAAACGTTCCTGATCCCAATTTTGAAGTTTCTTATTATGATGGTATGCGTTATTGCGTATACAATTCGTTTTTTTTTTCAAGTTTGTTTGAACCTATTAAATATTTATTTTATGTTTATTCTTCAGGTGTTCGAATTACAAAATCAAGAAACGGTATAAAATTTACCGATAATAATGGTGTAATATGTTTAATCGACGATACAGGCCAAGAAAATACCATGAACCCTCGTCAAAATGAGTATTATTCGTATTTCAAGCAGGTACCTACTAAACTTTCTTTAGAAAATTCGATTAGAATCAGTGAACTAATCCCCCTGTATTTTTTTAGTGCTTCAATCATTGTCGTTTAATCGAAGAGAAGCTCGCATCAACGTGTTCAGTAGTGGATCCTCATTTCAAAGTTTTTCCAGCCATTTTAGGTAAAAGGCCGACTTTCAAAGAGAAAGATTCTACTTGGGATGGATATACCGAATCTCCTAATTTATTTCATAGCACGAAGTATACGACGTGAAGTGTGAATTTGAATTTTTAAGTATTATTGTTTCATTTACTCGTATTATACTTAAGTTTTTTTTCTTTATTCGAAAGTATTCAGCTCAGTATTCAAAACTCGGGTTACCAAAGAATTATGTTGTATATGTTGTATATGCAGTTGTATGTTACAAATGAAATTTGTCCCAACATTTTTGTATTAAATGTGCTTGTGAATTTGAATTTTTAATTCGTGTTTTACTCAAATTTTGGGGTAGGACATCCTCTCATCTCGTACGTAATTTGAAAATTTGAATGAACCAATCAAAAGTTGCGTTGGCAGCGCTCGCGGTGAAAAGCGAAGAAATTAACATTGATTGATAACGCAATAACGTCATTATCATACTCATTCTGAAAAGTTCGTCAAGTTCTTTTAATTAATAGAGTGAAATGTTGAGAAATAATTTGTCATCTTTTGAATATTTAATGTGTACTTTCAATGGCAAACCTTCCACTACTTTGCCCAACATAATTCTTTAGTGAATGACCAAAAACTTTTTGATAAAATGATCTTCAATCCAATTTTTTCTGAGCTGTGTAAGTATGACATATTTTGGTTGTAACACTTCTATTTTAGGCGTATCCATCCTCTATAATAATTAAAATACTCTGATTTTAGGATATTTCAAACCGAACCGCAAGGAAAGTGAACATTGAAGAATAGATTACAGTATTGCATCAGAGCAATCAAAATGGAAGCCTTAATTCCCGTTATCAATAAACTCCAAGACGTATTTAACACCGTCGGCTCAGATTCCGTCCACTTACCTCAGATTGTCGTAGTTGGTTCTCAAAGCTCCGGTAAAAGTTCTGTTATCGAAAGCTTGGTGGGCAGATCATTCCTACCCAGAGGTACCGGAATCGTTACAAGAAGACCGTTAGTCTTGCAGCTGGTTTATTGTACGAAAGAAGATCGTGAAAAGAGATCTACAGAGAATGGAATCATCACCGCCGAAGAATGGGGTACATTTTTACATATGAAAAATAAAATATTCACCGATTTTGACGAAATTCGTAAAGAAATAGAAGCCGAAACTGATCGAATAGCTGGAGAGAATAAAGGAATCTCTTCGGAGCCTATAACGCTGAAAATATACTCCCCCAAAGTGTTGAACCTGACTCTAGTGGATTTACCAGGCTTGACCAAAGTTCCTGTCGGTGATCAACCGGAAGATATCGAAGCACAAATCAAATCATTAATTTTAAAGTATATCAGTAATCCGAATTCCATAATTTTGGCTGTTACTACCGCTAATACAGATATGGCCACGAGTGAGAGTTTGAAATTGGCCAAGGATGTAGATGTCGATGGCCGGAGAACGCTGGCGGTTATCACGAAGCTGGATTTAATGGATGCTGGCACAGATGCGGTGGAAATTTTATGCGGTAGAGTAATACCGGTTAAACTTGGCATCATCGGTGTAGTCAATAGATCTCAACAAGACATCATGAATAATAAATCGATAGAGGATTCTTTAAAAGACGAAGGCGCCTTTTTACAGCGTAAATATCCCACCTTGGCCAATCGCAACGGAACACTTTATCTGGCGAAAACGTTAAATAGACTATTGATGAGACATATTCGAGACTGTTTGCCAGATTTAAAAACCAGAGTCAACGTCATGGTTTCTCAATTCCAAACGTTATTGAATTCCTACGGAGATGACGTATCTGATAAAAGTCAAACCTTACTGCAAATCATTACGAAGTTTGCATCAGCCTATTGTGCGACGATCGAAGGTACTGCTAAAAATATAGAAACAACGGAGCTATGTGGCGGTGCTCGCATTTGTTACATTTTCCACGAAACTTTCGGCAAAGCCTTAAATTCCATTCATCCTTTGACTGGAATATCCAAAATGGATATTTTAACCGCCATAAGAAACGCCACCGGGCCTCGTCCAGCTCTGTTTGTACCCGAAGTATCATTCGAACTTTTGGTCAAGAGGCAAATTCGTCAATTGGAAGAACCATCACTTCGGTGCGTTGAATTGGTACATGAAGAAATGCAACGTATAATTCAACACTGTGGCATCGAATCTCAACAAGAAATGTTACGGTTTCCAAAATTGCACGAGAAAATCATCGACGTTGTTACGCAACTGCTTCGTAAGAGATTGCCTGCTACGAATTCGATGGTTGAAAACCTGGTTGCCATCGAGTTAGCCTACATTAATACTAAGCATCCTGATTTTCATAAAGAAGCTGCTATCGTTGCATCTATAGTGAATCCCGAAGAGAATACCTTTTCAGAATTTAATCAGCAAAATAATCGTAAATTATCCGAAAGGGAACAGCGAGATTGCGATGTGATCGAACGTTTAATCAAATCGTACTTTTACATTGTTCGAAAATCCATTCAAGACAGTATACCTAAAGCTGTAATGCATTTTTTGGTCAACTATATCAAAGATAATTTGCAATCTGAGCTGGTTACCCATCTTTATAAATCGGAGCAAGCTGAAGAACTACTTAACGAATCCGAGCACGTCGCTCAACGTCGTAAAGAAGCTGCAGATATGTTGAAAGCTTTGCAGAAAGCAAATGTGATTATTAGTGAAATTAGAGAAACGCACATGTGGTAATTTTTTATCAATATTTAACCTAAGGAACATTATAATTATAGTGGATTGTAGTTTTTATCTGAAATGTGACTGCCAATGTCGAGTTACGAATAGATGATAATTATTTCATAAGCTTCGAGAGCTTGTGTTATTTGTTACTTTGGTAGTGTAAATATAAGTATTCATTTATAGGTTTCTTCGAAGAAAGATAATTTAGATTTACCAATCAAAAGGTGCGCATCGTCTTCATCGATAAAATTTTTTATTTTAATGTATTTTCTATGTGATGAACTGATAGAGATTTTAATGCGTTTTCCACTACTTTGTTTTTACTTTATCGAAAAACATTTTTGAAAATTTTTGTTATCGTGGTTTTTAGAATTGTGATTTTATTTAATAATAAAAATTTTCATTCAAATTTACTCAGCCCTAGTTGTTTTTTCGGTTTTCGTTTTATTCTTATAAATATGAGTTATCGATTATTCATGTAAGAGATTGAAAAAATTGACAATTGAAAAAAAGTAGAATTGAAATTGAACTGAAGGTGACTGAAAATTAAAAAATGAGATGAAAATATAAATTAGGATTTTTCTTTTAAAAAATTCAGAATTTTTTCTCCAACACAAATATCTAATGAAAAAAATTACTCTTAAAAAAATCAGAAATTTTTCGTCCAAAAAAAGTTGAAAAAAAGATTATCTTGAAAAAAATGGACAAAAATTAGGGGGTTTCTTCAAAAAACTTGAGAGGTGTTCTTTTTCTATAATAAGAGATTTTTTATTTAAAAAAATATACCTAGTAAATTTTTTACGTTTGGACTTTTAAAAAATTAATTATTCTCCGAAAAAATTGAAATATTTTTTTTCTCTAAACATTTTTAAAAAATCACAAAAAAATTGAAAACATTTTTTAATTCCCAAAATTCCAAAATTTTCTTGTTTCAGAAAAGTTGGACTTTTTTTCAAAATTAAGGCAAAAAATCTGATACTATATTTTTTTTCAAGAAAAAAAAAAAATTGCGAAGTTTTTTCTCCCGAAAAATTTGAAATGTTTTTTACTTACTCATTTTTCTGCCTTCAAAAAAATTCTGAATTTTCTCATGCTGACTTCAAAGGCATCATTTTCATTTTTTCTTATTACAAAAAATATTAAATTTTTATGCAGTTTGAAATTTTCTACTCTGAAAAAGTTGAGAAATTTCTTTCCCAAAAAAATTGAAACAAAAAATCAAGAACAATTTCTCTACCCTCAAAAAAGTTTTTTCTTCTATGAAAATAAAACTTTTTTCCAAAAAATTGATTTTTTTCTTACATTTGACAAAATAGGTAGGTCTATTTATTTCTGCTTTATTATAATTATTCCAAATAATTGAGATTTTTTTCTCAAAATTTTTTCAATTTTTACTTAACAAAATAGCGAAACAGCAGAAGAGAGGGTAGGTGTTCAGACTTCACAGTGAAATTTTTATAAGAAAGAGGAAAGAACCAAAATTATTTCTATGGATCTCATCTACAAATTCTGCTGCTTGAAAATTTGAAATATGGGCATGGTTGCGAATTTTTCTTGCGATATTTGCATAGAAAACGAGTCAACAAGGGCCCAATATCGCATTATTGTCTTGACAATATTCATTAATTTCATTGGGTTCGCCCCTCCACCTTCAATTTCTTGTATCTCATCTTACGAAATATTAGGCTAAATTACTGGAGGGGGGGGGCTATCGAAATTTTTGTATTGACCAAAATTATTTCATTTCATTTCTAGAACCTCAATTTTCAATCTGGAATCTGCAAACTTCTGTTTGAAACTTTGAAAAAAATTTTGTAAAAATTTCACGATTTTCGGATTTTTATTTTTCAATTTTCATCTCGAATCAGTGAATCTGAATCATCTTAAAAGTTGAATTTTAATTTTGAAAAGCAAAAATGTTTTTCAATTTTTATTTTTTTGGGGAAAAAAAATGTTACTCCTCTTGCGACAATCTCAAAGTGCACGAATTGTTGATTGATGATGAAGAGTGGCAGGAGGGGACGGAGGAAGAAAGAAGATCATCCATTCAAAATCCATTGATCCAAACATCCAATAATTTGAAATGAGCTTGATGTGAAAAAGTGATAATAAATTAATTCTTTTTATTCATCAAACTGTTTTAAATCGAAGAAATGCGTTAATAAATGTAGTTTCTCTTTAACTTCACGATATTCGATTGTTTTATGAATTGCTTCGCATAGTCAATCAATATGTTAGATCTGAAATGCTTCTAGTTTGCTTCCTGTTATTGTAGTGTTTTCCATTTTATTTCATGTAAGTATTTCTTTAATTTTTTGAATATTTCACCATTCAATTATAAACAATTGTTTATTCATCTACGTTGGAAATATCATGACATTTCTAATCTAGATTTAAGGTGTTTTTGTGTTAGAGCTGATGTTAATTTAACCTTTGCACGTATCATTCAGTTTGAAAACAAACTAAATTATTTTCTCATTTTTGTTACAGATAATACGTTTCCATTGTAGTACGCTTGATAGTATCCATCTGTAAGAATGGAGGCTCTAATTCCAGTCATCAACAAATTGCAAGATGTATTCAACACCGTTGGTTCAGATGCCATACAATTACCTCAATGTGTGGTGGTTGGTACTCAGAGTTCTGGCAAAAGTTCAGTAATTGAAAGTCTCGTTGGTAGATCGTTCTTACCTCGAGGTACCGGAATCGTTACTCGAAGACCGTTAATATTACAACTGAACTATTGTCCTAAAGAAGATCGCGATAAAAGATCTGCGGAAACTGGCACTTTGAACGTAGACGAATGGGGAACATTTTTACATACTAAGAATAAAATCTACACAGATTTTAACGAAATTCGTAAAGAAATCGAAGCCGAAACTGATCGAATGGCCGGATCGAACAAAGGAATTTGCCCAGAACCGATAATTCTGAAGATATATTCGCCTTCTGTGTTGAATCTCACTTTAGTCGATTTACCAGGATTGACCAAAGTTCCAGTTGGTGACCAACCAGAAGATATCGAATCGCAAATTAAGTCTTTGCTTATCAAATACATCAGTAATCCGAATTCGATTATATTGGCCGTAGTGACAGCTAATACAGATATGGCGACTAGTGAAAGCTTGAAAATAGCCAAGGATGTAGATGTAGACGGTAGACGAACACTAGCTGTAGTTACTAAATTAGATCTTATGGATGCTGGTACAGATGCTATAGAAATACTTTGCGGTAGAGTTATCCCTGTCAAGTTGGGCATTATTGGCGTTGTGAATCGATCTCAGCAGGATATTATGAATAATAAATCGATCGCCGATGCGTTAAAAGACGAAGCTGCATTCCTGCAGAGGAAGTATCCTACTTTGGCTAATCGTAACGGTACACCTTACCTGGCGAAAAGTCTTAATCGATTATTAATGAGACATATTCGCGATTGTTTACCAGATCTCAAGACTAGAGTTAACGTTATGGTATCGCAGTTCCAAACTCTGCTCAGTTCGTACGGCGACGACGTCTCCGATAAGAGTCAAACCTTACTGCAAATCATTACGAAGTTTGCATCAGCCTATTGTTCGACCATCGAAGGTACCTCGAGAAACATCGAAACGACCGAATTATGCGGCGGAGCCAGAATCTGTTTTATATTTCACGAAACCTTCGGTCGAGCTTTAGATTCCATCGATCCTCTGGCCGGGCTTACCAAAATGGATATATTGACCGCCATCAGAAACGCTACCGGTCCTCGTCCGGCTCTTTTCGTACCCGAAGTATCCTTCGAGCTTCTGGTCAAACGTCAAATACGCCGATTAGAAGAACCATCGCTGAGATGCGTCGAACTGGTGCACGAAGAAATGCAGCGAATTATTCAGCACTGCGGAATCGAATCGCAGCAAGAAATGTTACGGTTTCCGAAACTTCACGAAAAAATAATCGACGTCGTTACTCACCAACTTCGTCGTAGATTACCACCGACTAATTCTATGGTTGAAAACTTGGTAGCTATCGAATTAGCTTATATTAACACTAAACATCCAGACTTTCATAAAGACGCCGCTGTAGTATCATCGATTATGAAATCAGCTTCGATCGACGATGATCATTATTCACGCCACAATGTCCATCGCCAAACCAACGGACTGCCTTCTGAGCAAGAGGCGATCGGTGATAAGAAAAACTGGCTCATGAGATCGAACAAAAGCGACACCGGCTCGGGCAATACCGATTCGTCGACTAATTCGCCTCAGATGACACCTCAGCACGTTACAAGTCCTCAGAAACCAATCAACCTTTTACCCGAGGTGCCTACTCAGACTAGTCGTAAATTATCCGATAAAGAACAACGAGATTGCGACGTCATAGAACGTTTAATCAAATCGTACTTTTATATCGTTCGCAAAGCAATCCAAGACAGTGTACCTAAGGCAGTTATGCATTTCTTAGTCAACTATATTAAAGATAATCTGCAATCCGAGTTGGTAACTCATCTTTATAAGTCTGATTCCGCCGAAGAGCTACTCAACGAATCAGAACATATAGCTCAGCGCCGTAAAGAAGCCGCAGATATGTTGAAAGCTTTGCAAAAGGCTAATTTAATCATTAGCGAAATCAGAGAAACTCATATGTGGTAGAATTTTAATTATGTATTCGCGTAGTCGATGAGTGATCGAGTTTTGTACAAAATTTTTACCTATGCTTAGGTGTTAGTTATATTTCAGTCGGGCTTCTCATACTATTTTGGGTTGCTTTTGAGAAAATTGCGCTTGAATTGATCGCTGAATAGCAAAGCTAGTCATTTGTTAAAATCGAATGCACTTTGTTCATCATAAATTCGTTTAAAGAGTTCAATTTATCGATGCATTTTTCACGATGAGATTTTCACTTTTATTTTTTAAATATCGTTTTATTCGTGTTTGAAAAAAAACCTCAATGTAGTATTATAAATGAAAATTTATTTTAAAATATACCTCGAATCATAGACATGTTTTTTTATTACCATTATTCGATTACATTCTTTTTCGATTTTATTTTATTTTTTAAAACTTTGATATTTCTTCTTTTATTCGTAGGAGAACTGGAAGAACTTCTTTTATGAATATTTCCAAACAAAAAATGACGCACTTTGTTGCTCGGAGGTTCCACACTGATGTTAATTTCAGTGCTGATGTTTTCTTCGTTGGATCTTTCAAACTCGTCAAAATTATCTCTGGATTGATTCTCTTCCGAATTGAAACTTCTCTCTGGTTTCAAGTTCGATGTTTTTACAAAAATACTATCGTTATGAATGATATTGAACGTACCTACATTATTTTTAATTAATTTCCCACTTCTTTCATCCGGACATGAGACTTTAAAAGCTATTTGTTTAGTTAGGCAGGGGTCAATGTTAACGTGGTTTAAATGACGTACTTCTAAATTAACACCCAATGAGTCAGTCTGGTCATCTGTTGGGTGATGAGTGTTAGGAACGAGAAGTTGATTTATTTTTGTCAAATTACAACATAGATTTTTTGGAATATGAATTCGAACTGTGTCGGTGTTCTTCGATTTAGGAGGTTTCGAAGTTTTGCAGCGATTTAGCCCAAAATTAATCAATTTGTTATGGCAAGTTGTCACCACTTCATTTGGAATTATGCTTTCTGGATCGCTATTAATATCCTCTTGATTATGTAATGTGGTGGTTTGAGGCTGAAATCAATGAAAATACAATTCGATTACTCAACAAAATTAGTACACGCGTATCTTACACCTATTGTTTCTTATTCTTGGAAAAATTTCTTATACCTATATTCTTTGAAATTTAGCAATAAAATATTAAAAAAATTACAACGATGACTTTTTGCAAAGGTAATGTCTTTTCGTGAGAAAATTATACCTATTGAAGAAGGATTCTCATTCTCAGGAAGAAGAAGGTACAGGTATGTTTGCGTCTAGCTTACTTGACAAAATTTACCTCGTAATATAAAGTTAAATGGTCGTTTATCTCTGATATAAGCTCGTTACATTTGATTTCGATGTCGTCAACGTTTTTATGAAATTTTTCTTCATTCATCATCATTCTCTTATACCTAAGTACTTGGAATGGTCGGCGGTCGTCTATGGATAGTTTAGCATACCTACACATAATTAAAATTATTAATTATGCTGATGCTGCGGAAATATGGCAGCCCATGTTCTCACGAAGGTGGAATATTAATTCTCATCTGAATTAAATCACTTGTGGATACTTAGGTAAGTCTAGGTACTAAATAATGCTTAGAAGGGTATCTTGGCAAGGAAACTCGCCTACTCCTATGTAGCTGAAATTTGGCTCACTGAGAGAGCATGTCACTCAGACCCTCCAGACCTAAAAACCAAATTTTGAACCGTTTCAGTTGATTTTTCGATTTTTGTCGAATTTCTGAAAATGGCAAATATAGTACATTGGTTATTCAATTTTTTTAAAAATTGTGAATAATTTCAAATATCGACTTGAGTTTACTTTTTCCTTTCAAGCATAAAAAATATAGGTACTTGAAACAATTTTACATTTTTTTTCAAGTTTTAATTTTTTGCTAAGGAGAAGAAATCAATTTTTGGAAAAAAAATATGCTTTATATTAACTACTAGATATTTAATAGGTACCTACCTACCTATGTATTGAGATTTTTTTTAAAAAGAAAAACATGTCTTCCAATTCTTTTGAAAAAAAATTTCTTGAGTATTCTTGGAATAAAAAAATACTTAATTTTGAAATAACACCTTTTTATGTAGATACCTTTAGAGGGGGGGGGGGGGGGAGGATTTTAGGAGGTTTTTTTTCAGGAAAAAATCACTAATTTTTCAAAGTAAGCAAATTTTTTAATTTTTTTATTTGGGAAAAAACTTGATTTTTTGGTAAAAAGAAATCTTCAATTTATTTGAATAAATTCTCTCTTCCTTTAAGAAAAAATTTTAAACATTTTTTCAACTCATCGAAATAAAAGAATTTCTCAATAATTATGTCCAAGAATGAAATCCCTACCTATTTCTAGAAAACATTTCTAAGGATACCTACCTAAACCTCAATTTTTTTTTTTAAATTCTCAATTACTTCGAAAAAATCACTTGTTAAAAAAAATCTCAATTTCTTTAAGAAAAATTCTCTATTTTCCTATTTTAAAAATCTTACCCATAGATAAGTATTGGTCCTTTAAAATTTTTAATTTTTTTGAAAAAATTATTTTTTTACAATTTTTTTTTTAAATTTAAAAATAAAATCTATACATGACTATCTACTTACCTAGTACCTAGACCTACCTACGTAGTCATGTCTTTTATTTTTTAAAAGAAAAATATCTCATTTTTTTGCAAAAAAAACCTAATTCTATCACTCACTTTTTTGAAGTAAAAAAAAATCCTTCATTTTCCTGGGAAAAAATCCCTATCACTTAATTCAGCTCGAATTTATTTTTAATGAAAAAACCCTTGAATTTTTCGAAAAAAATATCTCATATCTTTGAAGAAAGTAATTCTTCAATTTCTAAAGTATTTTTAAAAAATCCGAATTTATCGCTTCAATTTCTTCGAAAAAATGTTTTTTTTTTCTTGGGAAAATATCTCATCTCCACTTTTTAGAAAAATCTTTCTTTCTTTTTTTTCAAGAAGAAAAAATTATGTTCAAGTGCTTCAAGTTAAACTCGATTTTTTTTTAATGAAAAAATAAAATGTCATCTTTTAAGAAAAAAAAAATTCTATTTCATTTGAAAAAAAAAAATTCGCTTAAAAAATTTCAATTTTTTGAGGAAGAGGATTCGTGTGTAAATTCGGGAAAATGGGGAGCAGTCTTCATTTTTTTTAAATTCTGTATGTTATGAAGTTTTTTTTGGCGCCAACAGACACTTCTCAAAAAAATAAATACCTATACCTACGAACTTTTTTATTGAAAATTCTATAGTTATTATCTATCATTTTTTTCATTTGATTGCATCTTTGAAAAATTACAGGAAAAACAACAAAGTTTCTCTTTTTAGATTCACAATTAGGGGATTTCCCGAGAGGTGAAGTTTGGAAACTTTTTGGTGATTAGCTAATACAAAAAAAATGGGACCCATGCTCTATTTTTATACCTATAGTCTAGTATTATTAAGGGCTACTGTCATTTAGTCTGTCATTTTGTCAAAATCAAATATTTGTGCGAGCAAGAAAAAGCTACATAACCGAACATAAATAGCAGCACCTTCTTCAGCTTTTTGAACCATTCTTACCCTCATCAATCTCATCTATTTTGAAAAACACAACTCTCCCTACAGCTGATTATTGAATCGAAACAACGCTACTGTAAGATATTTTTAACCGGCGTTTGTCGAAAGCGATAAAACGTTAAATAATCGCAGCGCTTCGTGTATTTAAGATGAAAATAAATGAGCTGTATTTTTAGTTCCTATTTCTAGTGTACCTTCTCCATGTGACGTGAAATACATTTTTTGAAGCCAGATTACATCGTTGGTCATTTTTCCTCCCCTCGGTACTTGACATGGGCGCCGACTGAACCTATGCCAATAAAATATTCGTTTCGAGTTGCACATAATGACATAATAGTCGTCGATGGTGAAAGCACCCGAGACTTATGCAACAGTGTTCTTTTCTTTCTTTCTTTTTTGGTCAAAATTTATGCACTTGGGCAGAGTGTTTATTGCTTGAAAAACGACTGAAATACTGATTAGTTTAAGGCGTAGGTAATTTTAATGGTATTTGCACAAACCGCCTTTGTACGTGTATGTACATACAATACAGTAGATACATTAATCCATCATTCATACATTCAACGATACCTCCACTGCAAGTAGAAGACTTATCTAACTAGATTTGGACATGCAAAAAAAAAAAAAAAAAATACGAAAAACCTAATGAATTATTACCTACAGATGTTGATGATTTTTTTTCTCCTAGCGTTATCCCTACTATACAGGGTGTCCGGAGAGCACTGTACAAGACTTCAAATTTGGATACCTACATCCGGGTACCACTAAGAAAAAACTTTATATACACGTGGTGCGTACTTTAAAAATTGAAGGGGCAGCGAAAAAATGAAACAAAATTTTTTTTTGATCAAGCATATGAATAGTACTAAAAAAAAAATAAGCATTTTTTGCATAATTTCGAAAATGAAGACGCTACAGACCAATAAAAATTGAAATTTCATAAGTTTGAGGCTCCCTAGCGCCTTCATTTTTCAATTTAGGCAAAAAAATGTTCTCTCAATTTTATTTGTCAAATTTTCCCCTTCCCCTTCAATTTTTGAAATAGGCAAAAAATGTTGAGAATAAAAAATGTTTACTTTTTTAGTACACATTTATTCCTAACCAAAATTTTTCTTCTTTTAATTGTATTTGTCAAATTTTCCCATGTCCCTTCAATTTTTGAGATAGGCACTATGTGTATATGAAATTTTTTGTGAGTGGTACCCGGTTGTATTTAAATCTAAAATCTTGCACAGTGCTATGGAGATGGACACTCTGTAGATAGGTAGGTAAGGTACCTAACTAATGAATTTATTCGTATGTATACCTGAGCGAGCTATGTATTCTAGGAACCATACTATAGTTGTAGGTACTCGTTATTACTAATAATTCAAGTTAGATAAGAACAATTGTTACGGCTACCCGAGGTAGGTATAATAATTATTCTTCAGCGAACACCTGGCTCAGGCCTCCTGACTTGAAATGCGGCGTAAAAAAAAATGTAGGTACTTTTGATAGTCCGCTTATCAGTGAGTCAGAGTGAAAATTTTAAAACGACTGTGCAAGTGCATACACTCTGCGTAATTACAATATGTACCTGCCTTATGTAAACAAAAAGATCTATTTTGAGATACGTCAAGAGGTGGACGAGCCAGACAGATTTTGGAAAAACTCCCAATGGGCCGGAAGTCGGTGTCAAGAACCTTCGTACGAATGTTGTTTCGTTTGTTTATAATAACGCTGCAATTGCAATTTTAAAAGAAACAAAGTGATGCCCAGCATGTCCTTAGCTTGTGCAGTAAATAAAAATTTTATTAAAAGAGAAACTGAGGCGGGGATTCTACAGATTCAGAATCACGCGAGGTAGAGAAGAAGGCAAGGGGAAAACAATTCTCCACTTCGAGAAACGAAAAAATTTAATTTTGAGTTGAAAAAATTCACCAACAATTCAAGTTAAATGAATGACTGGACCAAAGTTGAAGGTTACAAAGCAAAAAACTGAATTTGAAATTTTCACCTATTTAACCCTTTCACTCGTCGCAAGTCTTCGGTAACTAGGAAGTTAGGTTTAGGTACGAGGACCCCTAAGAAAGTAAAATTGATAGAGAAATTACCTTACCCGAATGTATGTAATATAGCACCGGGGTCAGCCAACAAAACAGATCGATGAAGCTCCGATTTGACTGTACTACGTGTTCTATAAACCATCCGCCATCACTCACCACCACCCACTAAATAGTAAATACAACTCGGTTGCTAAGGGTTTAACGGTAATTTTCATTATTTTTTGTATCGTTAAAACCGTTAAAGTTTCAAGCCGGTAAAGGTAATAAATTCCAATTGAAAACGACTAGCGATTATCTCGGATAAGGAAGAAAAAAACATAGTCGGCCAAGTCTCGAGTGCTCTGCAGCCTAAGCCTGCATTTTAATTACCCTACGATTAAATTTCTTTTCTGAAAAAAAGCCAAGTGTCAAGATGTTCGACATGATTTGATATATTTCCGGTAATTCGTTGTGTTTAAAAAAAAAACACCATCTCTTCTCGAGGGTAACCCTGTATAAGATATGGAAAGAGAGAGGCATTTTTACACTCTTTTTATCAAGTTCAACATCCACTAGTGAAAATTTGCAATTATGTAAAATGGAAATCGCATCGTATAGTACCGAGGCATGAATCCAACAGAACCGTCGAGGTCAATGGCAGCTCCAAGTCGAGCTGAAAATAAGCGCGTATTTTGGATTGAAGCCTAATCTCTGACAAGCAAAGGTCGTAATACCGGCCAACTAAAGATTTATTTTCAGAACTTTTTTTTTTTTTTTTTTTTCAAAATGCTCCTTCCGACGCATTATTTTTCACATTTTTAACGCATGACGTTGTTGAAACTGTGCCAGACTTGTACAGTATTGGAGAAAAAACAAGATAGTCGCATAGAGGAGTAAATTTTATTTGACTAGTCGAGTAAAACACTAAACACTTCAACGTAAACATACCAAAATCGAAACCAATGTGAGATGGAATTATGAGAGTTACTAAATACTTATAGTGCAAATGCACTGGCCAATGAAGCTTTCATGCGATCGAAAGATAAAAAGTGATTTCGTGATTGATTTGGGCTTGATAGTTGATGGGCGTATTTTCAAAAAAATAAACTATGGTAGGCCCTTTTTTCACAGGGTTCAACTTTAACTCAACTTCTTTATAGGTAATCTCCCTATATCTCTGTACTTGAGGCTCCAATCCAAAAAATTTTCAAACAAAAGTTGTAGATTGAGGTTCTTAAAATAATTTCGGTTATTTGAAAAATTTCGACTGGGCCCCTCCCTCCCCTCCAATTTTGCATAATATGTACGGATGAAAATCACAAAAATTGTCCAATAATATTCATACGTACATATTATGCAAAATTGGTGGAGAGGGAAGACCCCAATCGAAATTTTTTTAAATAACCAAAATTATTCTAAAAACGTCAATCTACAACTTTTGTTTGAAAATTTTTTGGATTGAGGCGATAGGTACAGAGATAGGGAGTTTTTTTTTTTGGAAATGCGGGCCGTTAGAAAAATAGATCCTTAAAAAAGAAGGAAACCAGGCTCATTTTTATTAAACATGATTTCATGATTTATTTATCTCGATTCGTGCTTAATGTCGGATGAATTTTTTTAATGAGCTGGGGTTCCATTTCTCAAGGACTTTTTTCTGGGTTCAACTCACTGATAAAGAATCTCCTTATCTCTGTACCTAAGGATCCAATCAAAAAAAAATTTCAAACAAAAGTTGTAGATCGACATTCTTTGAATAATTTTGGTTATTACAAAAATTTCAATTGGACCCCTCCTTCCCCTTAAAAATGTCCAATAATACGTATGAAAATCAACGGATACGTTTTGCATGCATGTACCAATACGCAAAACTGGAGGGGAGGAAGGGCTCCCTTCAAATTTTTTGTAATTATTTACTGAATTTATTTGTGTATGATCCCAGACTACAATTTTTGTTTAAAAAATTTAGGAACACATGTAAGGAGCTTCCATAAAGAAATTTTGCACTTTTTTTAAAAATTGGAAGTGTTTTGAAGCACTTCTCAAAATTAAAAGGGATGGGGGATAAGGGGGTGAAAATTAAGAAATGGGAAGTAATTTTCATAAAAATGAACGACTTTGATGAGTTGAAAAAAAAAGCAAAAGCTTGGATTTTTTTTTTGGAAATCGTTAGAGGGAAAAAATAAAAAATGAAAATTACCTTATTTCTCATGAAAAGAATCGATTTTGATGGATTAGTACCAAAAAAATTCAATTTGTTGGGAATTTGATAATTTTTCAATTGGGTGGGGGGGGGGGGGAGGGGGGGCTAAATTGGCATTACTTAAATTCAGTTGGAGAAAAACAAAAATATTTAAAAAATTATTTTCTAATGAAAAAGAACAGCTTCAGATTCAAGTAAAAAAAAATATTGATTTTTTCTTTGAAAAATTGAGGGCGTACCAACTACCAAGATACCACTTAAAATGGAGTCTGAAGCTGGATTTATAATAGGAAATTCCTGAAGGAATTGAATGGAAGTGAAAAGTTGAACCAAAGCATTTCAATGGCAGTGTTCATAATAAGAAATGAATTTTTGTAAAAAAGAAATCTCAATTTTTTCAAGTTTTATGATGTAGAATGCGATTATTCTTGCATATTAGTGATAATTAGTGTTATATCTGGCATATATCACAAATTGATAAAAAAACAATTTCACAAAAATATCGTTTTCACATATCAGGAAATGAAAAGTAGAAAAAATCCTACTTTTCATTTCCAAATCACGCTTCAGGAATTTCCTATTATAAATCCAGCTGAATGAAGAAGAAAAAATTGAGAATTAATTTTCATGAAAAGGAATAACTTTGATGGGTTTTAAGTAGAGCCCTGCGCCGCCGCGCCGCCGATTTTTTCAGAATTTTTGACACCGCCGCCGCCAATCAAATAATGGCTCAGCCCCGTCGCCGCCGATAATTTTTGTCGGCTGAGCTCGGCTGACTAACGCTGAAATTACTAAAAATGGGTAAATTTCAAAGGTTTTGGTGCTATAGGAGGCCAATAATGCCACTGAATGTGAACAAAATTTCAAAAATATTAAGTTTTTAGACTATGTAATTGTGAAAGATCTCACCTCCGGGGCTGGTACCTTGAAATATGTAATTGTAAGTTTGAAAGATCCATCTAAACGAATTTTCTGCGGAACTTTACAAAACTTGGCATGAAGAAGTACATAGGTATTTTTTTCTCAATTTTTTAGGGAAAATCTCAACTTATTGGCGATTTTTTTTTTGAAAAAAGTCTAGGTTTTTCAGAAACGAAAAAAAACCCCCTAATTTTCTTGTGATAAGACAAAAAATTTCTCTGTTGTAGTACACAAAAAGAACTTTATTTTTTTAATGAAAGGAGAATATCTGTCTTTTATCCAGACTCCATGAGTGAAAACAATTTTCATTTTTTTTCAAATGAAGAAATGATGAAAATTTTTTCAATTTTTTTAACGATAAAATGAATGAATTTTTTTTTAATTTTTTGGTATGAAATTTTTAAATTTTTTTTTCTTCTTTCTTTACTTTCTTTTTTCTTTTACTTTTTTTTCAAGAAAAAAAATCTGTTTTTCACACTAAAAAAAAATCCACATTTTTTAGGGTATTTCTACTTGAAGCAAATTTTGTAAAGTTTGATTTATCGTTAAGCTAAAGCCAGGGATTAAATAAGAAAAAAATTATTACAAAAATTCATTAGGGAAAAAGCCGAATAATTGGTTTTCTGACATTTTAGGTAACCCTCCCAGTTTCCATAAAAATTTGGAAAAATTCTGAGCGTATAATTATATAGAACATTTTCGAAAACGTGAAGATCCCCCCCCCCCCAGCTTTAGATTGTACCCTGCTGAGCGATTTAAAAGCTACAAAATCGTTTTCAAGATCATTTTCAGGGTCTGAAATATCTGAAAAAACTTTACAACAGTACCTTGAATACCAAATTTTGGAAAAATCAGTAGAAAACTCGCGTAGATGAAATTTCTTAGTTTAAGATCACATACTTCGAGGAGCCACCCCCGAGGTCATAATTTATTAAGGAAAAAATAACGGGGACAAAAATATTGTGATCAATATCACTTTTTTCTTGTAGGCTGAAAAAATTGAGAGAAAATCGAAAAAAAAAGCTATGGGAATCTCTTGAAAAACACAGTTTTTGAAAAATTGACTAAATTAATATAATTTGCATTAAATTAGCGTAGTTTTGGTGTTTTGCAGCCGGCTGAGCCGCCGCCGCTAAAAAAAATTCAGCCGCCGAAAACATCGGCTGGAATCGGCTAGCCGCCGGCCGCCGATATATTTGGATTACCAGCCGCCGCCGCCTCCATTTTCATTGGCGCAGGGCTCTAGTTTTAAGTATTAAAAAAAAAGAGAACTTAAAAATTGATAATTTTTTTAATAGGGGTGAGCCAAAAAAAAAAAACTCGAATATTCAAAATGAGAACACCCTTCTGTGCTTATGAATAATGTTCAAAGGTGATTTCCATACGCATTATTGAAAATTTGAGGGGAAAGAAGGGCCCAATCAAAATTTTGCTAATGACCAAAATTATTCCAAAGATCTTCTTCTACAACTTTTGTTAAAGAATTTTTTCAATTAGAGCCCTAGGTACAGAGATATGGAGACATTTCGGGAGGTGATGGACTTTCCGAAAAATAAATTACCGAAGTCTGAAAAAATGAAACCCCAGCTTTTTACGAAAAAAAAAAAATCGTGAAATTAGGCCGACTTTTTCCCCATTTGCGACTGTACTCAATATTAAATTTCCCTAAAAAATCAATAACTTTTTGAGGAGGAATGATTTTTTCAAAGGAAATTTAGTATATCACAGAGAGATAAAATTTCCAATGAAACAATTCCAAGATTCAACAATTTCCGAACTTTGGCAATACAGGAATTTAAACTTTCCAACACATTTACGTACCACACGAACACACCATATAAATAAAAACTTCTCGATATAGATATGAACCTTTATTGTTTTTGATTTACCGTATAAACAATAAATAAAAATAAAAAGGAGATCTTGTTATTTTAGTTTTCCATTATTTTAAAATCAAGAGGGAGGAAAAAAAACAAATTACTTAAAAGCATGAAAACATTAGTTTAAAATATGCGCGTAGTAAAAAAAATAATATTTAAAAATCCTAATATACACTCGCGTTCTACATTTTGAAAAAGAAAAAAATTCTACAAGTTGGCTTATAATAATAGGAAAAAAAGGCCAAAGATAAATATCAGAATCCAGAAACTACATTGCGTATGGCATTTGTATCAACATTATCACAGTACATTAATAAAATGATAAATGCAAATATACTTAATAATTTTTGTACTTCGAAAATACCGTTATGATTCACTACCTAGTACAGCCCATTTAGCGAATATGCGCCGCGATCTAACGTTATTATACGTAAATTTTTCCATCCAAAATAAACAAAAATTATGTACTTAGCGCTACGTAAAAAGGTAAAAATCTCGCAATTTTAAAAATTACCTCGTAAAAAATACCTGTAAAGGTTTGTATCGTAATTTGGTCCTAAAGTGTTTTTTTCTTCGTTAATAATCGCGATACTAGAAACAGTTTACCGATCAAATTCAAGACATGAAGACGCCATCCACTGGTCTCGCTTTTCAACTTATACAAATAATTGGTGAAAATTTTCAATTTATTGTCGCAGCTTTGCGAACAATCTCCGAAAATGCATTCGAGTTTGGTAATTAAGTACAAGGAAATATTTTCCATCTAGTACTATAAAATATCCGCTAGGGCAGAGTTACCAATTTATAAAGAAAACATCACATCGCCAACTTACGAACCGTATCGTTTGAGTAGATAATTTTGTAAGTTTGAATTATCATTTTTTATTTTTACTTCAAATGGGTTCTTTATCGAGCTACTATGCGCATTGTAAAATGTACGTATACGTATATAATGCAGTGACACGTCTTATTCATGTTGAAATACCAACGCTACTTCTTTTCAAACAGGGAAAATGTACTAAAAAATATGGTAACAATGCCCAGAATAAAGTATAAATTAAAATTATATTTCTCATCCGGATACTCGTTGAATTTTTATATCGATGAAATTTACACCAAGCGTTGTGGCATTTCGAATCTATTCAAATTTCTAATAAAATTAATTCGAACGAAGCATTGCAGTTGCACTAGAATTTCTACCATAATTATTACTCGCGTATGATTGCTTCGTTTCACGTATATTTATAATCCTATGATTGTTTTATTAGTAATTTTGAAAAATACGCTTGTAAAAATTTTATCGCTTCGATCGTTATAATTACTTGGCAACACTGTATTATTTTTTTAATAATTTTTTTTGAGATGTAATTGCAAAAAATTCGAGAGTAGAAATATTAGAATCAATATCTCGAATTTTTTCACAACTATTTTCTCATTCCTATTTTTTTTTAAATCATAAAAAAAAATTTATTCAAGTTTTGGAGAATTTTTTTTTATAAAAAAATGTCGATTCAAGTTCTGGAGAATTTTGTTTTTCAATAAAAAATTTTCGATCTGGAGAATTTTTTTCATAAAAAATTTTCGATTCAAGTGCTGCAGTATTTTTTTCATAAAAAAATTCGTTTAAAAATCTGGAGAATTTTTTTCATAAAAAGTTTAATATTCAAGTTTTGGAGAATTTTTTTCATGAAAATTTTTGATTGAAGTTCTGGAGAATTTTTTTTCATAAAATTTCTTTGTTTTAAGTTCTGGAGAATTTTTTCATTAAAAATTTCGTTTCAAATACTGGAGAATTTGTTGAATGGAAATTTTCGATTAAAGTTCTGAAGAATTTTTTTCATGAAAAATTTTTGATTCGAGTTTTGGAGATTTTTTTCATGAAAAATTTCTGATTAAAGTTCTTGAGAATTTTTTTATAAAAAAAATTTTCGATCAAGTGCTGGAGAATTTTTTTATAAAAAAAATCGCTTCAAATTCTGGAGAATTTGTTGAATGAAAATTTTCGATTGAAGTTCTGGAGAATTTTTTTTATAAAAAATTTTTAGATTCAAGTTCTTGAGAATTTTTTCAAAAAAATTTTCAATTCGAATTCTGGAGAATTTTTTCATAAAAATTTTCAATTCAAATTCTGGAAAAAATTTTCCACAAAAAAAAAATAAATAACGAAGGTGTCGGTTTTTTCCAGAAATCGAACACTCCAATGTTGCCTAGTCATTACTTTCGCGAACCCCCCAAAAAAATTAAATTACGTCCTCAAACTCATCTCTTCGAATAAAAAAAAAACTCGAATAACGATTGCGATAACCACGTTAGCTTTTTTCTTTTTTTTTCTTTCTTTTTTGTAAAACAAAACAAAACAAAAATTATACCTAATAAGACATCGGACCGTGCTATGTTATACCAATACTGATCATTTTGATATCATATTTGGTAACAACATAATAATCGTATAAATACGCGTATTAAATACACACTATACAAAGAAAGAAGAGAGACAGACAGAGCGAGAAAGAGCGAGAGAAGAATGGGAATGGAGAATTAAAAATATCAAGCTTCGATTATCGTAAAAATACCATGATTGAGAGTAATTTAAAGAATATTCTATTTAAAAACGTCGATTTTTAAATACAAGGTACATGATAGGAAAGAAGGAAGGAGAGGAAGAGAACATTAAGAACCAAATTTACAAAACTACTTCGACATAAGGTGGCCATGGGAAGGTAGGAGGGGGGGGGGCGAAAAAAAGCGCATAAATTTACAGGTATTTACACATCGCTGAGATTAAAAATGACAATCGATTAGATCGAAAGGTTGAAGTACAGAAACACGGGGCAAAATTCATTAGCTACGGGCTGAAGTCCGATGTAGGTATAAGAGATCTTGGCTGAGACTTCGAATGGGCTCGCCTCCACACACAGCGCCATTTTTAGGCCGTTCCATGACACGGGAGACGATGCTACGCGACCGACGCTCGACTCGGTGGTAAAGAGGTGAAAAAAATGATAATATCGTACGACGATAAATTGCGAATACGCCTCGGACCACCTGTCTGGCGAACGTACGTGTGTGCAGAATATAACGTCTGCGGCACGTTGAGAGAACCTTGACGACAGGAAGACGTGTCTCATTGGTTAAAGTTTGCCATCCATTATGTATCTCGTTCCTTTTTAACTTTATTAAAATCTTCTCCTAAAATAGTAGCGATTTCTCCTTGCATGAACGCCCACGGCACGTTGCTATTAGCCAGAGGGCATTTTTCGCCGCTCGGACAATAAACCTGCAATGAAAAAAGATGCACGAGTTATAGCGCACGCGCGTTCACAACATTCGGTTAGCTCATTTAGACCGAAGAGAAGAAACATTACCTCCGAGCCGGCTCCTTGACGTTTGATACTTTCTCTCGAGCATGGGAAACAGAACTTATGCAGAGGTACAGAAGGACATTGAACGAAATGTGTGTCTTCGAGTCGTTCTTGGCAAAGGGTACATTTGAGAGTTGTAGCGGCGGCAGGGGCGGCGGCGGCCGCCGGTGGCGTTTGATTAGTATTTGACTCCGGACCAGAACCGTTGCCTATGCCAGGTTCTGGAACGCCGTTTGCTACACCTTCGCTGGAGCTGACCGTCGTTGAACTAACGTGTCTGCTTCCGGATGACCTTCGGCCGCTGGAAGAACCTACAATAAAAACAAAAGGTTATACTACGAGTTCTCAATACCACATACCAATGCGATCGTCTCGCTCGTCTCGACTTGGAAACATTTCCAATGTGAAAACAACCCGAGAATAGAGAGGGCAAAAAAAAAGGCCACCCTGGTTATTTTCCATTCGTCCGAAAAAAAAAAAAAAAAGAATCCTCGTATTTTAAAACATTCGAGTAGGTTACGAGGAAAATATAAATTATAAATATTTTTTCGCCATAAACTTGGTAACGCGATTAAGCACGAATTACTCGCCAAATAATTACCTAGACCTTGAAAATTTTCAACATTTCGTGCGCGAGGGAAGAGAGGAGACGACGAAGAAGAAGAAAAAAGAAACCAAGTCGGTACCAGCGACGCGAACGTCGTGACGCAACCACGAACGCACCACGTCGTTTTAAAAATAAACCCATCGATAATGCAAATTCGTCTTGCAGTTCGACTCGTATAGTAAAATGAACCATATCGTTGCAAAATCTCCTCACATCACATCACAACGCGACGTTAAGCTTCTCGTATTATGTTGGTCAGTTACCTGAAGAATTAGGAGAGTGCAGAGAGCCTCTAGATGCCGAACGAGGTATTGCAGAGCTGGGAGGGCTTCCACCGGTACTCCTAGGCGAGCCGGGCGGTATATTATCGGCGACAGATATCAAAGCAGCCATTGGACTCTGACTACTGCCTCCTTGTGGAATTTGCTGCGTAGTTTCTTGGGGCGAACTGGTTCTTGCGCCGAGAGGAGAGTTTGAACCCGTACCATTCGCGAGTGGTTGACCGGGATAACCTACACAGATCCACATAAAAAAATTCTTTACTCTCGCATGCGTATACCAAGCCTCTTATTATACGCGAATGTTCTATAAAACAACGATGTACCTATCGTGCATCTTACAGATTCCAGCGCCTCGATCGATACCAGAATAAAACTCGGTAAAATTTATTCTTTGTTCGATCCATTGTCATGCAAACAATCCCGAGAAATCGAAATTTACATTTTCAATAATTATTTTTGCATAGAAATGAGCTCACCGAGCAGACTACGTACGTGAATTTTGCATCGAGTTAACGATTCATTCATTTGGAGAATCAAAACCTAACCTAACCCAACCTCTAAAAATAGCTCGTTGAATGTTAGTCGATAATTCACCAAAAATAATAATTTAGATGGCATTGACAAAAAATTGGCATTAAAATGACACAGGACATATTTATTATAGTACAGTAGCAAATTGTTCACAACGATTTTATGGTTGATTCGTAATACCTACAGAATTTTCAAACAAATAGAGTGTGGTTCCATTTTACCCCCTACTTTTCCGAGAACACACTCCCTTTACACAAAAGCTCCCCACCTCTGTACCTAAAGCCACAATCAAGAAACTTTTCAAACAAAAGTTGAAGATCAAGACCCTTGGAATGAATTTACTCATCACAGAATTTTCGATTGGACCATTCTTCCTCTTGAATTTTGAATAATATGATTTTTCATACACATTATTCAAAATTGGAGAGGAAAGAGGGGTCGAATCGAAATTTTTGTAATAACAAAAATTATTCCAAGGAACAAGGATCTTAATCTACAACTTTTGCCAGAAAAAATTTCAATTAGGGTGTTAGAAAAGTTGTATTGAAGTGCAACTGCAAATTGAATAAATCCAAAGTGATTTTCATGACTATTATTCAAAATTAGAGGGGAGGGGAGGGAGGGGTTCAATCGAAATTTTCGTAATAAGCAAAATTATTCCAGAAAAGTTGTATTGAAGTGCAACTGCAAATTGAATAAATGCAAAGTGATTTTCATGACTATTATTCAAAATTAGAGGGGAGGGGAGGGAGAGGTTCAATCGAAATTTTCGTAATAAGCAAAATTATTCCAAAGATATAAATCTACAACTTTTGTTTGAAAAAATTTTCAATTGGCCCTTTGGATAGTTAAATTGATGTGCAACTGCAAACTGAATAATTCAAGGGTGATTTTAATGTGTATTAATCAAAACTGGAGGGGAGGGAGGCGTTCAATCGAAATTTTCGTAATAACCAAAATTATTCTAAGGGTGTATATCTACAACTTTTGTTTGAAAAATTTTTCAATTTGGGCCGCTGGGGAAGGTGTATCAAGATGGCTTCAAGCTGAAAAATTCAAGGGCGATTTTCTTACTAAAAGGTGGGGAGAGGGGGAGGGTTCAATCGATATTTTTGAAATAACCAAAATTATTCCAAAAATCGGAATCTTCGAGTTTCGTTTGAAAAATTTTCAATTGGGACCTTAGGAACAGAAATAAAAGGGGAGATGGACCTCGAAAAAGGGCCCCTTCAAAAAATTTTACAACTCTTTTTTCTTTTATCTAATCTATTTTTCCTTCTCGGCTGCACTGCAGTCTGCAACATCGAGATGACTGCAAGGAGATTCAGATTTCCAAATGCACCCTGCTAAACTGAGAGTGAGTGAGAAATCCAATCAAATTTTTGTGATTACCAAAATTATTCAGACTATCTTAACCTACAAATTTTAATTGGGGTATTAGGAACGGATATAACGGATTTTCAAGACCGGGAAGGACCCTCAAAAAAGAAGAGCCTTGAAAAATTGAAAACCCATCGATTAATTTATCGAATTATCTGGTAAAATTTTAATCGAATCTACTATTTTTACAGAACTTAATTTTTCCTTCTTGGCTTGGCTGCACTGCAAGCCAAAGTTACACCGACGTGGCTGCAAGCTGTACAGTCAAAGTTCAAGGGTGATTTTAATACATACGTATTTAGTGCACTAGAAATAGACAGCAAAATGACCCTATCTCAAAACAAATTTTTACAGAAATTTTTTTGGTTTATTTTGTAGGGAAGTGTTTATTTTACCACATGATAAAATCCCTTATCACATTCACAACACTCTTTACAGTGATTTTTCTGATGCCACATTCTCCTCAAAATACGTTTTTTCATTCATTTCTACCGTATTCAATTTTATGACAGGAAAGGAAATTATTCTACATTGAATTTCATACATCTTTGTTCCCACAAATTTTTCTGATGTGAGCAAATCTTAGGAGTGGAAATGTGGAGTCTTGAAGTTAATGAGATTTTGGGAGCTACCTACAAAAAACACTCACTATGATGTATTTTGATTGTTACGTGGATCTTTTCGGAACCATTCAACCCCACGATGAGAAAAATTTAGGGTCTCTAGCTCAATTATAAAGGGGTGGGGTAGATTGGGTATCTAAACTTGCTTTTTATGTAATGTAGTTTCATTTTTTTTTTTTTTTTTGCTTTTCATTAAATTCATATAGAAAATTTGGATCTCATTAATAAATTCTACCTACCTACAATTTGAGAGGAATCTATAGAATTTTTTAATTTTAAAGAAATTATTTTTCAGAGTTATTGCACTTTGAAAATTGTGTGAGATCTTACATGACTTCACATCCTTCCTCTCTCACATCTAGGACTTCACAGCTTCAAGGGGACATCAAACAAAGTCACTCAGGTGGGAAGGGGTGGGGGGTGGAGGGAACGGAATTTCAATGTGTGATCTGATATAATAGACCATCCCACACAAAAAAAACTTCTGTGGCAATTTGTTTGACCCTACGATGGGAGGGGAGGGAGGGGTCTAATCGCAATTTTCGTAATAACAAAAGTTATTCCAAGGACCATAATCTACAACTTTGATTTGAAAATTTTTTCAATTGGGGTCTTACATACGGATAGGAAGCTTTTTTGGAAAGGGGAATGGACTCACCGGAGAACAAAGCATTGAAGAAAAAAAAATGGAACCCCAGCTGATTTTCTTTGAAATACATCTCAAGTTACGAATCATTCATGAAATCGCACGGAATTTCCATTTGCGACTGTACTACTATCACAAAAATGGTCACAACAATCGATTTTATCGAACTGTGCAAAATTGCAAAAGGTAATAGGTAGAATTTGCAGAACTGGAATCAAGTGGACTCACGATACTTCATCGAACACGTTAAACGTTAATTTTATACATAATTAATATCTGGTTCTATGAAAAAAAAACACGTATCTATAGTAGGAGTACTTTATTGATGAATATGCGGATTTAATTCCCATTTGATATGATAATCAAGCTAATATGGTTATCGTCATTTCGACGTCGAGTGTTAATAATCGTTTAGGTGTACGTACATATACACGCATTTAGCATGCATTGAAAAATTAAAAGAAAAAAACATAATTCTAGATAGCATTCATTTTCCCATTTTAAAAAATTCTCGTGTAATAACTTGATAACTTACAAATTTTCAAAGTATCTTGCTAAATTTTGTTTGGTACGCGGGTGTTTTGTATGTAAACGTGTGAATATCTTGACTAGATTTTTGTATGCATGGTGAGCACGGGGTTAACTATCCTATAAAAATTATACGCAAAAATATTCTTGCTCATTTTCAACAATAACATAACTCAGTAGTAGGTCTACGTAGGTATATCAATACTAAAAAAGAAAAAAAAAACTATAAACATAATAAAATAATAAGGAATCTCGTTGAATAAAAATTCTCCTATTTTCATATAGGCAGGTAAACTATACCTGAAGGAAAGAAAAAAGCATCGAAGAAAACGCCGCCAAACGTAATGTAATGTGCATTTCACCATGCACAACAACATCGAACAGTTGGTAATTACGACAGGAGACTCGGTGGGGAAAGGGCGGAAATCACGAGTGTAAAAACCCGACTATGTTCACGCCGCCTCACGTCGTTGTAGTAGTAACCGCGACGACGACGACGAGCTACCGAGTGACGTCACTGTAAGACGTATACCTGTGCATGGCGGCAACGTCGCATAGTACGCGTGTGTGTGGGAACCCAACGGTGGAGCGGGGCGTGGCGGTATCGACGACGCTGGCGACACGCCATCGTATCTATTCAAGGCGGCAACGTTCCTTGTGACGTAGTTCAATACGCAGGCAGTCGGCATTCATTGGTGGGATCGCGAGTGTATAACGTAGTAGTACGTCTACGTACGTATACAAGCAAAATACAACTTTTTTTAATGGGTACAAGTTAACAAGAAGAGCAGGGGAGACCGAGTCGAGAGACGAGGTGCGGTGACGCGAGGTAAACGTTACATACAAACATAACCAGACTGCATTCCACTGATTCCACTCCTCTTATCAACATACAATAAAGAAAAAAAAACTGGAATAAAAAAACACCGCTAGGAAGGAGTGAAGAAGGGGTACTGAACAGACTGTGACGTCACGTCGTAAGAAACCGGAATACGAATCGATGGCGCGATTTTAAATTAGACATTATTAACAATACGCATTTAGACATTTTTAGACAATTAATGCACGTAACGTTGTATGCGGCGTTTCATGAATTATTTAATAATTATTTTAGCCGCGTACATGCGGCACGAAGTCGCGTCTCGGCGTCCATTATGCGACATCTAACGTACACGTAATCTGATCGATGTTTCTATTAACCCAAAAGACACACCGGCGTAATTAGTAATATCGATTAAATAATTTTTTCATCGAACGTTGTACCCTAGAAATTTTAATAAAAAAATACTTTCGTCAGTAGGGTAAATATTTTAGAGGCGAGTGGGCCCACTAACGTTGGAGGAGTGATACCTAGAAGGGTGTAGAATGCGTAAATGAAATTCAGGCGAAGTTTACGTAGGACGTAGGTGTTCTCTGTTCTGTGATATCGATTTGTATACGTCGGAAAGTAGATCGATGTTGAACGACCTTTTGGAAAAAACACATCGGCAGTGCGATGCATCGGTGTTATTTTTTTAATTGGATGCACTTTCTAAACGAGTTCTCATAAATCGATTGCTGTACCACTGTGTCACGCTACAGCATTTGAACCGGATCTTGAAAAAAATACGTCACGCCATTTATATTACTACCGAAACAATTATCATTTTTTACAGTCTATAAATTAGTCACAATAATGAGATTTTTTAGCAAAATTTTTTTTCCTTCTGTTTTAGTTATTTTTATAGGCACGAATGATGGTAGGGTAACTGCATTCACGATAATAAAACAAGCCACATGAGGAAAGGTAGGTAGATGTTTGATCAGACACATGACAAGACAAGTTCAACACACAAATAGAGCTTCCCCCTTACCTAATAGGTTATCAAATACTTACATACTTATTGATTTCTACGAAATATCTATACAACATACCATTATTTTTAAATGTAGCCGCAGTATCGAACGAAGACGTTCGCAGAGGATGTTTGGCTTCGGTTTTGAACGGCGGTCTTTCCGGAGTAAATGGTACAGCGATGCTGACGGCGGGCAAGGAATCTCCGCGATTTAGCGGTGGTCTGGCGGCGTTATTGGTATTGGAATGTTGAGCTTGATTTTGCGAATCATCGACGGCGGCTAACATTCGCTTGGTAGAGGGTGCATCGCCGTTATTATGCGAATGATGTTGAGGATGATGGGAATCTTCTTCTTCGATGGGCGCTGCTAAGCCTCGTTTAAGACTAATCGATTGTTGCGGCATAGGCGTAGTACGAACATTATGATTCTGAGGTACGTGATGAGGAACTACGGAGGTAGCGGTTAAATGCGCGTTACTCGGTAATCTGACCGATGTTCTTTGCATATTGGAAATAATCTCGTGTTCCGTTTCCGAAGAAGCTTGCAAATTACGCGATAATTGATTCTGAGACGTTCTACTTTGAGGCTGTTGCGTTGCCGAATAATCGCTCAATAAGTTACTGCGGGAATGATGCAAAGTGGCGTAGCTGGCGTGCATTGCCGAGCCCGGAGGAGGCGGCCCTGGCTGTTGATTTTGCCTGTTAGACACGTGGGCAGTCGGTGGCAGTCCGACTACTTCCAGGCTTTCGTTTTTTATGAAAGTTACTCCGTTTTGATGAGACGTCTCGTGGGCCACCGAAGAACGATGCAGGGCTGAGGATTTTGAAACGGAAGAATGATGATGAGCTCCGGCCGGCGTACCGTTATTTCCCGAATTCACCGAGGCGCTACGACTTTCTTGGAATCCATGAGCCCGTTTCATTTGTCTAGCCGTGTCTAATACGATATCTATACGATCGGCTCCTTCGTAATTAACACATCCGCGGCACACAGGTTCCGAAAAATCGTGTATCATTGCCCATGGCATTCGCGGTAAATCGCACAAATAACAATGTTGTCTTTTAGCTACTTGCATCGAAGACATGATGAATATAGTATAAAAAAAAATCCGAATAAAAAAACTTTAAAAAACAAATTAATTTAAATATACATCAATGTGTTTTTCACGTATCCGCACAACTCATCTCCCGGTATTTAACAAATTATCTCGCACATTCCACGAGACTTGAAGTCATTCATAACGTTATACCGAACCGAACAGCGACGAAACTTGTAATAAACTTAACCTCGTATCCCTCGTGGAAATAATACGGCAAAAACCTTGCTATTCACTGACAGCTGAATGCTGAATCCCGGCTACAAATGTGACCAGCGTTCATCTCCCACCACCCGGTGTACTTTCCTGCGCAAGAATGCTCCAGACTGGTGTGATGTGCGCATCCGTGTTTCTACCAGTCACGATTCCGAGTTTTTAATCATTCCGTTTGCATTTTACGATAACTCTTTTTATATAAGATGGCGCATAAATTATCGTCGATAATACTCTAATGTACGTATACATAGTATATGTGTATGTACATCGAGTACTGAAAGTACTCATTTCATTTTCCTAGGTGCAGTTTTACCATTTGGCCAGATTTTGAAAGTTGTGTATTGACTTGTCTTTGAACTGAACCAGCACTATCGGTGCACTACTTTCTTGTTCTGATAAATTTTGCTTGGAACAAATGGGGAAGTAATATTCTAGAGTTCGAACAGGTTCATGAATTTTTTGTCATCTGAAACATCAGAATAAAAAATAAATTTAAAAAAATAAAAGAATTTCTATAATGAAGTAATGTAGAATATTGATACGGCACAGATTTCTGAGATTCTCCTGATGATAGAGTCGCAAATGGAAAATAATCACCCACGCGATCGAAACATTTTTAGCACCAAATGAGTTCAAATTCGAGCATTAGGGTTCTTTTCATTGCACAATGTAGAGGTAGAAGAGGGGATGACCTTGGATTAAAATGCAGAAAAGTCAAAGCTCCCGATGTACTTTTTGAGGGTTCGACTTACCCACCTCCACCCCTTTTTTACCTAGAAAAAGAATCAATTTTAGGAGCTGTAAGCTGTATCAAATATTGAGTTCAAATTTGAGCTTGAGGATTTTTTGGTTGCACAATCTAGTGGTTAAAGTGCGGATGACCTTGAATTAAAAATAGGAAAATATGTGGAATTTTTATAAAGGTGGGGGGGGGGGGGGGGTTTGAAAATGTGTTAACAAACCCAATAAATAGAGGAGAAACCCGTTTACCATTTCTTACAGGTTATATTTTCCTATGGCCCTACTCTCCCTTCCAAAAATCTCCCTATCTCATTACTCAGAATCCCAATTGAAAAATTTTTCAAACAAAAGTTGTATATTGAGGTCTTCGAAATAATTTTGGTTATTACAAAAATTCCGATTGGACTCTTCCCTCCTCTCCAATTTTGCATAATACGTACTGAAATCGCCCTAAAATTTCATCGTAGTGATTTAGTGCCCAAATAAGCCACCTCAATTCAACTTTTGTAATGTCTCACCTGAAAAATTTTTCAAACAAAAGTTGTAGGTGGACACCCTTGGAATAATTTTGGATATTACGAAAATTTCGATTGAACCCCTCCCTCCACTCCAATTTTGATTATTACGCATGAAAATCACCCTTGAATTATTCAAGTCTGCAGTTGCACATCAATTTGATCAATTCAACTATCCAAAGGCTCCAATTGAAAATTTTTTCAAACAAAAGTTGTAGATGAAGATCTTTGAAATAATTCCGGTTATTATAGAAATTTCGATTGAACCTCTCCATCCCCTCCAATTTTGATTAATACGCATGAAAATCACTCTTGAATTATTCAAGTCTACAGTAATGCACATCAAATTCAACTATCCAAAGGCTCCAATTGAAAAAATTTTCAAACAAAAGTTGTAGATCAAGATACTTGAAATCATTTTGGTTATTACAAAAATTTCGATTACACCTGCCCCTCCCCTCCAATTCTATATGATACGCATGAAGAATCAATCTTGAGTTATCGCCAGGGTTCGGATTTTCATGCTCGAGCATGTTTTTTTGTTTAATACTAGATCGAGAATTTTCAAGTTATCTTTACGTTTCAGAAAATTCTAAGTAAAATTGACCCAACTTGTTTTTGCATGTTTGAGCATATTTCACCTTTCAGCGCATATAAACGCATATTTTGGGTATTTTTAGGGAATATTTTAGGTTTTTCGAGAATATTTCACGATTTTCGAGTTTTTTCGAGCATATTTTGACAAATTTGCAATTTCTCACCTAAAAATTTAGCAAAACTGATACCGCTATTTTTTTTCACCCGAATGTGCAACACTGGTGGTACTTTTTTGCATATGCCGGCTTGGCGAGTCGATTTAATTTTCAAACTTACCTACTTATTTTGATAAAATACAATTTCGTTATTTTCTCTGATTTAATTAGAATCAGTAGAATTACCAAATTAGAATTAGAATTAGAACGTTTTTTGCTTTTGAGTAAAAATAAAATTCATTTTTCGTTCTTTTTTGTGTAATTTCTCAATATGTGTTCTAAATACGTCCAATTATGAATCAAAATCATGTAGCTGGCGTTTTCCTCTTTAAATTGACACCCATATCGTTCGAGAATATTTTTAGGTTTTTCGCGCATATTTCGTGTTTTTTAAGGGAATTTTTATGCGCATATTTCCCGTTTTTTCGAGAAAGAATGTCCGAACCCTGGCTTATCGCTATAGCTTGCATGTTACACCTCGATGCAAATTTTCCAACACCCCAATTGAAAATTTTCTCAAACAAAAGTTGTACCTTGAAGTCCTAAGAATAATTTTTCTCATTACAAAAATTTCAATTGGGCCATTCTCTCTCCTCCAATTTCACGTAACAAGTAAGAAAATCAAGGAAATCGTCCGATTACATGATTTTCATGTGTATTAGGCAAAATTGAAGGGGAGGGAAGGGTCCAATAGAATTTTTAGTGATGAGCAAAATTAATTCCAAAGATGTTAATCTACAACTTTTGTTTGAAACTTTTTTCAATTGGGGTCATAGGTACGGAAATATGTATTTCGATTTGTCGAGAAAGGGCTGGTTCTTTGGAAAAGGGTAGCATTGAAAAAAAAATGTAACCCCAAACTGTTTTTTTAGAAAATACGATCTAGATTTTGTTCGAATCAATCATGAAATCGATTTTGACCTCTCGATTGCTCGCAATTCCCTGATCTGTTTATTTACGAATGAACGTTTCACATTGGCGATTTATGCACCACCTTATATACACGATGCGTTAGTTAATGAACGTGGCAGTCCGGGGCGAGGAAACGAGCCGTCGAAAGAGGAACGATATTTTACTGGTTTGAAACGTATTCGGCACGTAAACGTAAAAAAGGGTATCTTTTGTTGAGGCGCGAGGAGGAAGAAGTAAGGTCTGTAGAGCAGGCCATCTCTGACGTCATAACTACGCTACGTTCGCGACCTCAGCGTGTGCTGTAAAACCGCGTTGCCGCTTCTTTGGCATGATATGGAGAACAAATACGACTGTACCGTTAAATAATTCGCTGTTTCTGTTGGCGGCGGTGTTCTTTTGCCTCTCTTTCCTTTTAGCCAAATCCACGCAACATGTGCCAGCCTCTCTCTCTCTATTTCGTTGCCTCTGCATTAGATTAAATTGCCTGTTCCGGTTATTAATACTGTCACCAAACGTCCTTGTTCTAGGTGATTTTCTAAATTAATACATGTGCCTTACAGGTAGATAATAGGTACCACCGGTATAGCACAACAAAAGTAGTCGGCATTTTTAATAATACCTTACTCAACATTTTTATCGTTTATAATATTCCGCAACAGTCGTTATCTTTTTCTGTAATACGCGATATGCCGACTGCCGAGTCATCAAAAACGTGCCTAGTTCCGAGAACATACCAGCTCGAAGCTGATCTCAGCAATTCGATTAATCACGGAATAAAATCATGGCTCGGTTTGAATTAAAAAAGATTACCATTCATATTATCCTTGACCGTAGACTTCTAAATACAAATCTTCGTGTGACTGGAAACCAAGAGGAAGAGGCAGGCAGAGTCAGAGGAAGATACAAGTACATTTAGATCTAATGATTAAAAAAAAAAAAAAAAAACTCGTACACCGGTTGATAACCTTTTACCTATCTTCGAGATTTTTAATGTACATAACTCTGCTAGTTTGTAAGTTATCGTTCAAAAAGACTATCTAATTATAATTTCAATTATGGTATGTTCGAGTACTACTAGGTCATTTATTTATTATCAATATTATTTATGTTTTCATTTATCTTTTTTTTTTTAATGTGTATACGTATGGAAGTTTATCAAATTTTTCGTATTAGCATTTACGAGGAGCTTTTTAAATGCATAATTATTATGAACTTCTTGAAAGATTAAAAAAAAAACGAATGTGGGAAACTAGACATCGTTTTGCGCAATATTATACGCTTTGCAAATCGTATTTTACAAGAAAAAAAAGAGATAACAGAATGTTGGTATTGACTCGAATAACACTCTCGGTTCTTCATTCCTCCAAACACGACGATAACAATTTTTTTTAAGAACAAAAATTTTCCTCCCGAATGAAATCTCTCCGGAAGAACTAGGTACATGTTTTGGAAATTACTCCGGTATAGTTTCGAAAAGAGCATCGTGTTTGCGCAGGATACCTCGACTCGAACCTCGAAAACTTGGCGGTCGATTGCGTTTTACCATATTGATTATATAGTTGCGCTCTACATTTTTGGGGTGCTTCACTAGGAGTTTGTTATCGAGGGTGGAAAAGCACGTAAGAATGACCAATTGACGAATATTTCACGCTCGCCAGTAGCCACTCGGTAATGAAAAAAGACAACTGGCGAATTTATTTAAGCGACAAAATTGACGCCGAGTAGACTCCAAAGGTTAAGCTTGAGGGCATACGTGGTTGACGTAGTAGGTAGGTTTAGTCTAATCTATGTGTATTCTGCCACCATCGAGGGGAACTGGCGGCCAGCTCATTCGTGTACCTGCGAGTTCAATTAATCGATATACAATTTCGCCAATTTGTACTTTGTAAACGACAGTGTTTTTTTTTTCACGAATAGGTAATTTAATTAACCTGCCGTAAATCGAATTTAAAAGCCGGAGAAAATTTGTTCCTGAAGGGGTGACGAACGTCGGAATATAAATAGAGACGTGCCTAGTACCTACTGCAAAGGCTCCTCCATTTTAACTCGAATATTTATTGATTTTATAGTTGCACAATTATTATTATTATCATTCGATGCGATATCTCAGAAAATTGACCTTTGTTAGAGATGAATTTATCGAAACGATGACCGCGCGTATAATTTTCTCAGCAGGTACTTTGGATCGAGCACCAGATTCCTGAAAGTTCAAATTTCTAATTTTTTTCCACACAAAGTGGCCCAGTCCATGAATTTCTAAAATTACCAACACTGTTTTTATTTTTTATTTTTTTCAATTATTGGATAAGTATTTTGAACGACCTTATATAAGAGGAAAATGGACCCGTGAGGAGGGGGTGGGGGTGTTGCTCATAAAAATTTACGAGAATTTTATTTCCATCCTCAAAGAGCATCTAGACAGGTATTTTCTAATTTTCTACAATTTTCACCACATTTTTTTCAAACTTGCAGGGATAATGGACCTCACACAGGGTCATTCTTTGGAATTTTTTCAATTTTTTTTAGAATGTTCATTGGCATGAAAATCCGAGTTTTGAGATTTCAAAACGTAATATCTACACTTTTGAAATCGCACTTTATGACATATCAAGTTGGAATACGTCCAAATATGAATTTTAGGCCTTCAGAGCATTTGGAAACAGATTTGAGTTCCCAAAATGGCGTCATTACTCATTAGAATAAGTAGGTATTATTACTTTAAAAGAAAATTGGAAAAAATGGAGAAAATTAACAAATTTGATCCAAATTCAGGTTGATTGTGTATTTAGGTGTCATTTGTTAGTAAATTGCAAGAAAAAAAATTTCCATCAAAAACGACCATTTTTGGATGAGAAAATTTCGAAAAAAGTTTTTTTGATTTTTAACAATGTTCCATCACATCAAAAAATTTTATTCAATTTCTTCGTGATTTAAAATGACTTGGAAAATTGATAAAAATAATTCTTCTGAAAATAAAAATTTTTACCATTTCAACCTGAGGAGGATTTTTCATTTGACCTTGGTGTAGCTTTTTTGATTGATTAAATGGAATTTTGCAAAAATTCCCATTTCTTGTAAATTTTTGAAAATATAAATTTTTACCAATACAGCCAGAGGAGGATTTTGCATTAAATCTTATAGGATTGCTTTTTTCATTGAATAAATGCAATTTTGCAAGAATTCTCAATTTTTGTGAATTACTGAAAATAAATTTTTTTACAATTTTAGCCAGAGGAGGATTTTGCATTGAATCTTAGGGTAGCTTTTTTCATTAATTAAATGCAATTTTGCAAAAATTCCCATTTTTTGTGAATTTCTGAAAATAACATTTTTTACCAATACAGCCAGAGGAGGATTTCGCATTGGATCTCATAAGGTTGCTTTTTTAATTGATTAAATGCAATTTCTCATTTTATGAAAATTGTTGTAAAAAAAAATTTCACAAATACTTCATTCGAAAACTAGGTAAAAAAAATTGAAATTGCATTGTGATGTATTATGTATATTGAGCTAAAGCATATTATACAGGCACGAAGAGGAGGTTATGAGTTTCCAAAATGGCGTCATTCTGCTTCTGGTAAGTATTTCAAAATAAATTTTTTTAAAAATGGAAAAAATGAACAAAAGTTCAAATTTAAGTTGATGTATATAAGGTACCTTTGATAATATATTGGAATAGAATCACTTTTACTCGTAGATCTAAAATTGTATTTTACGTTTTTGGAAACTCGAGGAACATTCTAAAAAGACTGAAAAAATTTCTAAGATCGACATTTTGTGGGGTTCATTATCTTTGTAAGTTTGAAAAAATTTAATTAAGAATTGTTGAAAATTGAAATTTACAACAAAACAACGTATTTGGTCTCATTGGGGGAAATGGTCAGTTGAGTCCCAAAATCCAAAAGATGTACGAGTTGAGTCTCAACATTTTAGCAACATTTTTAGTGCAACGTGAGGACACAAGTCAATTGAGTCCCGAGCAAAATTGACGTATGTACGAGTTGAGTCCCGAATAAAATACCAGTACTGACAGTCTCTTAGCATTACCCAAGCGATAGCAATGGGAGATGGACTGTGTCATCCCCCAAAAATTTTGTACCTACTCAAGAGTTTTCTCGTTGTCATTATTACTTCAAATCTTCTGAAAAAAAATCCAAAAATTCGATGGAAATTTTTTTAAAACAAGTTTACAAAAAATCTTGCAAAATTTTTCTGGAAAAATCCTAAAATTCCGTTGAAAATATTTTTAAAAAATTTTCTTGTCTTTTTTTTTTTTTTAAGAAAATTACCTGTTCAAAATTTTTTATTCATTCTATATCAACGAAAATTACTGGTTTAAAACTTCATACTTAATTCATCTCTCACCTATCAATGTTAGAAACTGCATTATCCATCAATGAACTCACTGCAACCACGGGACTCAACTCGTACATGTGCATTTCTTATGTGGGACTCAACTCGTACATATCGTGAACTCTCGAAGAAAATTCCCTTCAACGCAAGGGACTCAATTGATCTGTGTCCGGTTTAGAAATTTTCTTCCGGGACTCAATTGACCTACAGCCCTCATTGGTTGGGGTTGGAGTTGGGGGGAAAAATTTTATCACATCGTTTTTAGACCAATTTTAAAATCTCAGCCATATAGGCTGATTCACCTTCCTTGCACAGCTAATTTCTTTTATAAATTAATTTTTAGTTTTTTGAAAATAAGGTAAGTAATTTTAAACCCTATACCCCTCAGTACCTAAAAAAATTGCAAAGTACATTAGGTACGATCCGAAGAAAAACACGATACCTAATTCCAATAATTCAACGTTTTAACACGAGCAATTTCAACGTACTTAATAGAGTTAATTGAAGAACTAGTTTATTCTAGAAATTCTAAATAAACAGAACATATTGTCATATTGATGACCAAATGTATTTCACAACAAGAACAATTATTTTTACTACAAAATAAGTATCGTTCATTTCTGCGAGCGTCCGCATTACCAAATTGGCCAAGTTCAAGTAAACCCTGAAGAAAAAAATTGGCCTAACAATGAAATAAATTCGATGCATTATTATCGATCGCCGCAGGTCGAACTATTTTTATAAAATATTTCGACACGACGATAAATTAAAGAATAATATGTAAAACAAACACTCGAAATATTCACTTATCTCGTATCCATAAGTTATCAAAATATTAAAAAATGATCGATTTTTCTCGTCAAACACGTGATTTTTTTTATCTTCGATTTAGATTACACTTATCGTAATATGTAATGAATAGCCGCCTTATGAGTGTAATTACGAATTTGTATTTCATTCGAGATCAGCATGCTACACTACACCCAAAATTGACAGTTCAAAGATAAAATTTACGTCACGAGATTTACCTTATCGCGGCGTACTCGCTTCTGAGGTACTCGTACTTTGATAGTCGATATCACGAGTACGAGTGTTTTGCACTTGTGATAAAAACTTGTGCAGGATGCGTGAATCGTTGGATTTCGATGTTTTCTCTGTGAACGCTTTCGATTGATAAGAATTGATTTTTAGAGAAAAATATAACACTCGAGACGGGATACGAGGTCGAGGTGGATAAAAAGTACGAGAATATGAGCGGTGTCCTCGTTGCCGTTGAATCATATTTCTCTTTTTTAAGATCGAGTGATATCTTGAGTAAAGGTTGCAAAAATGTAGATAACGATATGAGCTTTATTTCGTTGGTTCAAATAGCTTTTCAAAAATTATTTTCAAGAACTGGTTTAATTGGTACCTACCTATTTATATTAACGATAACGTATTTTTGAAAAAATTTTCATCTCCTACTTCAGTAACGATTAACGAGTAACCCGAATTTTATTCATTAGGTATCTAAAATCAGCAAAAATTTCCTAAAAAAATCATCAATTTTTACAGTTTTTAAAGATATTTAATTTTTTTTTAAATTTTCGAGAATTCAAAATTGAGTAGATTTTTAAAGTTCGAAAAATCATCAAAATTTAATAAAAACTCAGTTTTGGAAATTTTTGAAGAAATTCAAAATTTAATCGTTTTGATCAATAATTTTTTTAATTAAAATTTTTACAATTTACAAATTCCAAATCAAGAAGGTACTACAATTTTTTTATTTCAAAACTTTGGATAATTTTCCTTATTAAGATAAATTTTGAAATTATTTTGATGATTCAATTTATAAATATCAACATTTCTGAAATTGGGACAATTCTTACAAAATTTTACAAATTTTTTTCTGGTAAATTTTTGGAATTCGAAATTTTGTGATTTTAGAATTTTAAGTAAATTTTTGAAATTCGATCAATTAGGAAAATTTCATCAATTTTCTGGAAGTTTGAATTTATGAGTCAAAAAATTTTCTATAATCGATTTTTTTTTTCAATTCCAGCGGATTTGGCAATTTTTTTCAATTCCAGCGGATTTGGCAATTTTTTTCCAATTCTAGAAGTTTTGGTTGTTTTTTTGTTTTTTCACCTCTACAAACTGTAGGATTTTTCAAGTGATGATTTTGAGAAAAATTTCATCAATTTCGCAGAAATTTGAATTTACGAGTAAAAATATTTTTTTCAAAGAATTTTTTTTTTCAATTCCAACAGAATTGGTAATTTTTTCGTTTTTTCAACCCTACAATTGTAGAGGGTTTCTTGAGTAATGATTTTGAAAAAATTTCACCAACTTTCTGGAGTTTATATGATTTGAAAAATTTTCTATCGACTATTTTTCAATTTCAGTGAATTTGGCATTTTTTTTTTCAATTCCAACAAATTTTGCATTCTTCTCGTTTTTTAACCCTGTACAACTGTGGGGTTTCACGAGTAATAATTTTAAGAAAAATTTCATCAATTTTAATTTAATTTTCAACGTTTGATAAATTTGTAAATTTAAAAAAAAATTGAAAAAATTCAAAAATTTGGAAATTTTTAGAGATTTAACAATTGAAAGTGGGCTTTAGAATTTAGATGCATTCATTTTCCATATATGAGAAATTTTTACATTTCATAAAATTCTGCCAATATGTTATCATTTTAAAATTTTACCAATTTTTTTAAATTGAATAAATTTTTAAAATTTGGCCAATTACTATAATAATTCTACTAAATTTTATAAAATGATACATTTTTGAACTGAGACCAATTTGATAAATTTATAAAACTATTCCAAATTTTCCAACATTTTCAAAAAGTCAATTTCCAAAGTTTGACAAATTTTTACATTCTACAAAACTTGATAAAAATCCAAAATTTGAAAAATTGTGAAAATTTAGTAAAATTCAAGATGTTTTTGTAATTGAACCAATTTTTAAAATTTGGTCAATTATCATGAACTCGGCTTGTAAAAAAAAAGAATTGAAATGAGAACAATTTCTAAAATTCGACTTTTATTAAAATATTTGAAATTTAGCCAATTCTTAGAGTTCGGCTAAACTTTGTAATTTTTTTTTAAAACGTTAATTTTAACATTTTAAACAAATTCCTGAAATTGGACCAATTTTTAAAATTCAGTCAAGTTTTCAAAATTTACAAATCTTCAAGATTTCCACGAATTTGACGAATTTTTTATCTAGTTTTCTTTAAATCTTCCTGAAAAATTTTTAAAATTCGATTTTTTAAAAATTCGATCAATTCTCAAAAATTTGGTTGAATTTATAAAATTTTCAAGAGGTCAAATAAATGTTTGAAATTGGATAATTTTTATGAAACCAATTTCTGAAAATGAGCTAAATTTTGTAATAATTTTCAGAACATTTTTAACAGCTGATTTTCGATTTTCAAATCAGCTAAAAATAGCACACTCCGAATGAGTGATAATCGCGATATCGGTTTTCATACCTAATAAATGGGTCCCATCATTTTTTAAAACTTAAAAATTGAAAAAATTAAGTACGCTTCATCGAAGTGACCCATTTTACTTGCACGAGTGATCACTTGGGAAAACTCGTTTTATCATCGATGATCACGAAATCGGGAAATTTTCAACTCGTTATTCATACATTTGGAGCTTTTCTAAAGGTCACCTCCGTAATTTATTTTTCCAAATAACGGAAACAAAATAATCTTTATAAATACCTAATTACGTGTAAAAAAAAAATACAGTATATATTCGAAGGACGATAGTAGATCTGATTAGTTAATGATAATTGCAGTTTGTCATGTCACAAATAAAATTCTCTCGCTGAGTCGTATTCGTTCGTATAGCGATATAATGTGAAATTCGATGGAAAATAATAGCGTCGAAGTAGTCGCAGTAATGTATTGGACTAGGTATTTGTATACATCAATAGAATAGATATACCATAGATAAATTAAAACTGTACAATTTCGCGTATAAAATAGCTCAAGATACAGCTACGTACGTAGATGTTGGATGAAAAATGTTCACCTTGCGCATGAACGTGAGATCACTGACCGCTCGTATCGAGATGCACAAGCAATCGTAGATTTCGTCAGGGTTATTCACATTTCACGTTAAAAATTCAACTGTCGATACGTCTGCGACGATCCGTTATTATTATTATTATACATCGATAATTTGCACAACGACCAATAAATGGGTGGAAAAGCTCGTAAATGTAATTGGTATTGGATTTGTGCGGCGTATGGCGTTATAGGCATATGCCTCCTTAACGACGATGACCTATTTGTCGACTACGTGTACTATCAGCGACGACACGACCGCGTACTACGTACGTAGTACGTACGTACAGATCGTTATCAAAAAGGTAAACATCAACGTTACGTTGACTTCCGAGATACGTGTACGATTTGATTATCGGCTGCGAGGCATTTTTTTCTGCATCTCACTGCCTACCGCTACCGAACTCCTACCCACCCTCCCATCCACCTTCGTCACTTTACTCGTACACAAGTCATTTCTTAGAATTGCGTAAGGCAATAACTGTCTGGCATGTGACGTCACTTTTGTTCACAACCCACTTCGTGTCTCTCACGTGCTACGAAACGGTTTGATCTTTGCTCGATCCACTGCCAGCCATATCCAGTGTTCCACAAAAACATCAGACTTTCTATTTACAAGTGTTATGGTGGGTCTTCTGCAAGATGCAAGAGCCAGTCGTAACGAGTATGGTCTACTACCTCCTCGACCACTCTCGCAAGGTAGAAAAATTTCATCTCGCAGAGGAATGGTGAAGATAGGAAATATAAACAATTATTGTTTGGTTAATTCCAGCATCTCCAATTCTCCATATACATATGCAGGTACATATATGCATATTGTATACAGGGAAAGATTCCAAGTCGATGAGGAAGTATAATAGGTACACTTGAGCACGAGCGGCTAAGTTACTCCAAATCGAGTTGAACATTGAACACCGAGAATTGAACATTCATGAAATTTTGCCAAATCCAACACCACATAGATATCTACTTAATATTCAAAATTGGAGGAGAGGGAAGGGTCCAATAGAAATTTTTGTAATAATCAAAATCATTCTTAGGACTTCGAGCTATAACTTTTATTTGAAAAATTTTTCAATTGGACCTCTTCCGGCTCCCATCCAGTGACGACGAGAACCGAGTGGGGCCCCAGCCACCAATGCAATATTTTACTGGCCCTTTTCACTCAGTTTGAAGTTCCTCTAATGAGAGTCATTAGATTTTTTTTGACACCACTGAGAATTTTTCACAATTTTCAGTTCCACAATTTGCTAAAAAGTTCTCATTTTTCAAAAAAAAAAAATTAAAATCTTTGTTTAACCTTTATTTTTAGAGAAAAACAAACCTCAATTTTTTGTTTGAATTAAAATTACAATGAAGTGACAAATTTTTCTCTTGAGCAATTTGTAATAAAAAATACTACTTAATTCTTGTAGAAAAAATCTATTTTTTTCGGAGGAAGAAATCCGTAAATTTGAAAAAACTTCTCATGCAGAAAAAAACTTTTTTTGTCATATTTTAATCTTCCTAATATTGTTTTATTTTATTTTTAAAATTAGACCATTCAATTTTTTAGGGAAAAGGATCTCCATAATATAAATTTTTTGAGGAAAAAAAAACGGTTTTTTTTATAAGTAAAAATATATTGACTTTTATTTTTATTCATTTTTTTTTTTTGCTTTTTTCAATGGTACCTATTAAAAAAGATTTTTGTTCCCAATTTTCTTTAAAAAAGAGTGTTATAGATTTTTTTGTTTTGTGAAAGATTTTAAAGATCTTTTAATTTTTTGAGGGGGGGGGGGATCTTTCAACTTCATTAGAGAAAGAATCTTTCACTTATTTGGGAAAAAATTCCTAAATTTTTTTAGAGTAAAAATTTTTCAGCTTTTGGTGGTGAAAAAACTTCTCTTAGGTATAAGTATTCCTTTGAAGAATTTTTTTTTCCAATTTTTTGAAGTGGGTAAGAAATCTCTTGATTTTTACACAAAAAATGGATTAAAAAAAATTCTACAAGCAAACTGAAAAATTTCGTGTTTGGCGGGGAAAAAATCATGATTTTTGGTCATAAATATAGTATATATTTTTAATAAGAATCTTTAGGTACTTAGTTATTTTTTAATTAGTTTTTTTGGAAAAAAATTCCTAAATTTTTTAACTTTTTGTATTAAAAAAACTCATAAATTTTTTGAAGAAAAAACAATTATGTATTTTTCGTTTTTATGCATTTAAAAAAATAAAATGAAAGTTTTCAATTTTTTCGGAAAAAATCTGTTATTATAAATTTTATTATTTTTAGAGAAAAAATCCATCAATAAAAAAAAGTAAAAACTCTCCTAACTTTTTTGGGAGAAAAAAAAATCACAATTTTTAAGGTCTGCCTAACTTTAGAAATTGTTTTGTAATAAAAATATCTTAATTTTTATGCAAAAAACTTCTATTTTTTATGATAAAGAAATTGTTTTTGCTTCTAGAGAAAGAAATATTACGTTTTGGTCTCAATTTAGGATATAGAAATTTTTTTTTGAAATTTTGTTTCTTCAGAGTAATATAAAAATCTCTTGGTCGGGTTAGAGGGGGGGGGGGGGGGTAAATTTGGGCTCAGTGCAAGTGCACTTTTTGCAACCCTCCTCACCATCGCTACTCCCACCTTTCCGATCTCGCATAACACCCCGTAAACACTTTCAAAACAATTAGAGGGGGGAAGAAGGGACCAATTAAAGAATTCTCTCAACAAAAGTTGTAAATACAAATTCCAAAATTGGGGAGAGGACCAATTAAACAAATTTGCAAACAAAAGTTGTAAGATTGAGGTTCTAGAAATTATTTTTGTAATTATGAAATTTTCGATTACATACCTCCCTCCTCTCCAATTTCGAATAATACTACTTGGACTTTTATAATGCTATCATTATTAAAAACTAGGAAAACGAGGGGTCCAATTGAAAAAATTTTCAGACAAAAGTTATAGCTCGAAGTCCTATAAATAATTTTGGTTCTTACAAAAATTTCGATTGAACCGCTCCCTCCCCTCCAATTTTGAATATTAAGTATCTATATAGTGTTGGACTTGGTAAAATAGTAAAATTTCATGAATGTTCAATGTTCATACTGTTCGCTGTTCAATGTTCAGTGTTCAAAACTCGATTTGAGGTAATTAGCCACTCCGGCCACTCGTCACTTATGCAGCTCCTGGGTTATCAATAAATTTACCTAGATTCGATATCGATATTATAAATACCATTGGATTGGTATTTTAAAATTATTCCTACTCGTCGAATAACTTATACTCGGTTATCTTATCGAATCGATATCGAAATGCTTATTTTCGAATTAATTAAATTATACCCACGTACCAATACACTTACTTACACTCGAATGTTCGACTCAATTACATGAAAATTTAGCGTATTTGGATTTTGTACTCGTTCCACCATCTAACACCTACGGGTGTATGTAACTTTGTCTTCGCTTAATTAACATCGACCGGTAGTCGCGCACTGACTAAATCAATTAATAATTGTCGATTCGTATTTATTTTAGGGTTACGTATACATCAAAGGGTAAATGCTCGTCTCGTATACTCAGAAATAGTTTTTGAAGGGCACTAGGCCGACCATGAAATGGCTAAAGTTTCAAAAATTTGCTACTTCGAAAGTAGGTATTTGCGTAATACTTCATGGTAGTTCCCTTCCAAAATACATGGATGTATTTGTATGTACATATGTATGTATCTTTTTCGAATGAATAGTGAGTAGTGGATAAAACTACGTAGGTATTCATTTTTATCACAAGGAAATGAAAAAACCAGTACGCATTCGGTATCAAATTTGATAAAGATAAAGAGATCCGGCATGGAAGGAAGTATTACCCACACATGACTTGCACTGTCATTGTAGAGTAATCAACCAGCGATTTACTGATAAGAAATGAACAAAATTGTGGAATATTTTTTAAACGTGTCGAGTTGAATTGAATTTTTTTACCAACTTTCACGAAATTACACATTTTTCAAAATTTGGAACATTTTAAAAACTGCAAAATTTGATCATTTTCAAAAGTACAGCAATTTTTTTTCAATTTTTTTAATTTGAAAAAATTTAAAAAGTTGAAAATCTCAATAATTAGATTTTTTTGAATTTCAACATAAATTAATTTTTTGTATTTGGAAAATAAATAATACCTAATGTGGAAAACTTTGGGTAGAAATTTAGCAAATCCAGAATTTTAGAATTTTAATTAGTTTTGAAAATTTAGCTAAATAATCAAATTATTAAATTTTTGTAATTTTCAAAATTTTTGCAATAGGTAGGGTAGGTAAACAATTTTCAAATTTTTTAAATTCAAAGACTTGCATCTTTTTGAAATTTCAATAAATTTTTGAAATCAGATCAATTTTTAAAATTTGACTAATTCTCACAACTAGGGCAAATTTTGTAAAAAAAAAAAGGTCTAGGTATTTTTGAACATTAGTGATCTGTTTTAATGAAATTGATTTTTTAAATTTGGGAAAGTTTAGAAGATGAAACTCTAAAATTTAATCATTTTTGAATAATTTAATTAACTTTCAAAATAGAGCCATTTTAATTTTTTTTTCATTTTTTTCCATTTATCATGTAAAAAAAATAATTATAATAGGTAGATATTTGAATGAAAAAATTTTGATATATATTTCACCATAATGAATAATTTATTTCATTGAAAAATCTACTCAAAATTTCCCCAATTAAAAAAAAAAAAATCGATTGCACATTTTTGTTTGTTTAAATAACTACTTCCAATTTTTCCTCATACTCAGTAAGCTATTATTATCTCGTTCACTAAACATAAAATTTTTATATTCGTGGAGATTTTTTTTTTTACTTTTTGATACCTAAGGTTGACTCTCCTCCTCTTTGAATACGAGCCTGTAAACAGGCCTTGCAAAAAATGTATTTTCTGATTCCGCAAATACCTCGATATTCATTATTACGATAATTCTTCGCATTTCAAGGCGCCAAACTCATAATATTAAAACCATGTGTACCACATCTTGCAATCTTGCATAAAAACCTCGCTCTTCACCGACACAAATCCGGTTACATGTTGTAAAATGGGCCTTAAAGTCGTATTTTATTACTTTCAAAAATTTGCAGACAACATAACGGTACCATATGCGCGTCCTACATCGCGAATTCGTCGCATAAACGTATATGCTTGGTTGAATTTCAGCAAATTTTCTCGCTCAAGTTGAAATATTGCTTAGGGAAAGAGATAAAAATACAATTTTAAAAAAAATGATGAAATATCAGGCTACAATTTGTAAGTACAAATACCTTATTTTGTAGATGTATAAGAGTAGATGAGGTTTAAAAAATTTAAACCTATTTTAATATCTTCTTATTCATTTTATACGATACTGATACAGTGATATGAAGTGATAATTTTACCAATACTCGTACAAATGATTTATAAAACACACCCCTGTCCATTTCCTCATGCCTCATTGCCGATTACCCCTGATAACAGTTCATATCAATATATACGAGACTACCTACTACTTCCGCCATATTTTCTCAATTGATAAGTTACTCGTAATTATTTTCACTGATAAATGCGCCGATTAATTTTCATAGATACATACGTATTTCATAATTTATTCGGTGGTTCATTTCCCATTCCCATCATCCTAGTACATATTTGATTCAGGAGCAAAATATGAGGTAAAATTGTAAAAAAGAAGATAATACCCAAAATGTACAAGTGGATCGAGTACTGATTTTTTGTCACCTTCGAAAATTTGCCAAGTTCAATACTACATAGATTGGAAGGCAGGGAGGGGTCCAATTCCAATTTTTGTAATAATCAAAATTATTTCCAAGACTTCAAGCTACAACTTTTGTTTGAAATTTTTTTCATTTGGACCCCTCCCTCCCCACCAATTTTTAATAATTTATAAATTATAAGTATCTGTCATATTGTGCAAAATTGGAGGAGAGGGAAGGGTCTAATCGAAAATTTTATAATCTACAACTTTTGTCCGAAAATTTTTTCAATTGACCTCTACTCTAATTTTGAAAAAGTGTCTACCTGATGTTATGTGAAATCGGAGTAGAGGGAGGGATCCAATCGAAATGTTTGTATTCAATTAGCCCCTTCCTCTCTCACTCCTCCAATTTTTAATTATTATGCAAAATCGGTGGGAAGGGAGGGGTCCAATTAAAAAAATTTTCAAACAAAAGTTGTAGCTTGAAGTCCTAGAAATAATTTTGATTCGTACACAAATTTCGGTTGGGTCCCTCCCTCCCCTCCAATTTTGAATTACAACTATCAATATAGTATTGGACTTGGCAAATTTTCGATGGTGCCAAAGAATCAGTACTACGATTCACTCGTCATAAAGTAGGTAGTTAGGTAGATAGGTAGGTAGGTAGTCAGCACGTAGCCTTCTTGCACAAAACCCCCTATTGACGGCATTTTATACACGTAACCAAACAACCAAACCTATAAGCCGGTTATGATTCGACGACGACGAGTAAAACCAAATATAGAAACATGCAACCACGTATCCATATTGGAGATAGTGCAAAAAACCACCATCAGAACCAGTTCAACTCGTATTCGCATTTTCGATAGACACACTTATTAAAGTTGATTCACCTTTGAAAGAAGCCGATTTGAGAAATTAATGTATGCGTATGTTTTTCTACGCTGCGTCCAAAGTAAAAAAAAATTAAATGCCAACCGCCGCGCCGCGTAATTTCAACATTTACCTCACATTGTGTTTAAATTTTGATAAAAAAGTTTACCTTATATGTCTTGAGCAATATGTTTATTATGTACCGAAGATACGAGATAAAAACCGCAATCTAAACATTAACAACAAAATTAACAAATTGCACGTGAACAATTAATGCCATTAAGCAGGTACTTCTTATTCTCAAATAAAGATTAAGCAGTACCTACCTTTTTAAATTACACTGATAAGCCGAGTAATCAGCTAAATTTCAACCACGTACCTACGCGGTGCAGTTTTTTGTGGAAAATTCTACCTACGTGGTTGTAAAAGTAGGCACTTGTCGTCGTAGTTGATTCGAAATATTTCGAAATTTAATATACCTAGCGAAAGTTTGGATTACTTTGTCGAATAATTATAATTATACTATAGTGGAACAATTTGTAAAAACGAAGAAATTAATCGAGTCAAAATATAAATAATTTTCATCTCTGAAATGTTCAATAGAAGCTTCTGCAAATAAAACCAGACAAGATAAGACAAGTTAATTCATTACTTTTAACTCTAAGATACCTATAGTTCAAGTTAACGGTCTCCCTATCTACTCGTCTACCCAATAATGGGTTAGTTGGGAAAGAATTTCGCTCACATAAGTAATTCATTTGCGTCATTCATAAAAATCTCTTATACGTAAAAAGATGGCACTTTTTGAAACTTATTCGAGCTTAAATCCTACCTTTTGGAAAAATCCTTTACGTATCAGGATATGAATTACGCAACCAAAAGTAATTAGGTGAATTTCTATTTCAGTGGATCGAAAGGTGTTTTTTTTTTCAAGCAGAGAATTTTTCCATAAGTAGGTCATTTTCCCAGAGAAATTTCTCTTTCACAGAGGATTTGTTATTATTAGGGAGAGTTTTTCTGCGCAGAAGATTTTTTCATAAATAAATTTTCAAAATTGAAAATTCTCATAAATTCGTCATTTAAAAAAAAAAAAATGATTCTTATGAAAAAGCAAAAGTTTTTTGAAAAATGTCGATATAAGTAAGTCAAAAAAATTGATGATTTCAAATTTTCAAAATAAATCATGAAATTATTAATTTTTTAAAAATTGGAAATTCAATCATTTTTAAAAATTGATAAAAATAAATACAACTGGTAATATTACTAACGATTTTTCAATAATAATAAAATTAATAGTAAGTATTTCCCAAAAATAGCGAAGATTGATAATTTTTTCAAGTTGATTTTTTTTAATTGGTATTTTTCCAAAATTGATAATCTTTCAAAAATCGAGATGATTTTTTTTAGAAATGGACAATTTTTCAAAAATTGGTATTTTTCTAAAAAGGTATCAATATTGATTTCTCAAAAATTTATAACTTTTCTAAAAACTAAAATTTTTTAAAAAATTGACAAATTTTTTAAAAAGTTACATAATAAAATATATTAAGCCATAAAACAATGATACATAATTTTTGTAAAAACAGTAAAAACGAAAAAATTTCCAAAAACTGGCAATTTAAAAAAAAATTATACTTACTTAACTCTTTTTTTAAAAAATATGATTTTCATAGTTTTCAAAAAATTGATAAAATTAATAATTCTTCAAAAATTGCCATCTTTTTAAAAATTGACGAATTTGGCAGAATTGATTTTTTCTTAAAAATTGAATGAATTTATGATTTTTCAAAATAAAGAGGAGGATCTATTATTTTAAAAATTAAAAGTTTTTCAAAATCATTTTTTAGAACAAGTCAATTTTTCAAAAATTATTATTAAAATTGATATTTTTCTAAAAATTCATAATAAGGGTATAATTTTTGACAGCGCGGCGATTGATAATTTCTTTCAAAAATAACCTATTAATAATTTTTCAAAACAAAATATCTTTCTAAAAACTAGAGTTTCTTCAAAAATAATTGAAAATTCTTTAGAAATTGATATTTTCCAAAAAGTAAATATTTTTTCAAAAATTGATATCTTTTTTAAAAAAATTATAATTTTTCAAGGATTAGTTAACAGAGCCGTTCTTAAAGGGGGCAGGGGGCGGCTTTCCCCTTCCAATATTTGCAAATTTCATGTGCTAGTTGGAAATTTTCTGTTTGAGTTGGAAAATGTTGGTTTTGCCCATGTTGGGTAATACATATATTCGTTCGCTAAAAAAAAAGATCAAACGAAAAAATGAAGTTGGAATTTTTGAAAGTAGTTGGAAATTTTGAGATTTTGCCTATTTTCAAAAAGTTGATATTTTCCTACAAATTGATAATTTTTCAAAATTACAAGGTACATAAATATTTTTCTAATAATCGAAAGTTTTTCAAAACTTGATTAAAATCATTTTCTTAACATTTATACCTACCTATATTTTTATAATTGGTAATTCATCAATTACTTTTTTCTTTTTAACCTAAATTGATAATTTTATAAGAACTAAAAAATTTTCAAATATTCATAATTTTTCTGGAACTTTTAAAAACGACGTTTTCTAAAAACTGGTAATAAAATTGAACTGGTAATAAAATTAATAATTTTTCAAAAGTGATCAAATTGATACCTTTTTCTAAAATTGAAAAAAATGTAACATTTTTCAGAAATTTACGTCATCTCAAGAATCAATAATTTTTCAAAAATTGACAATCCCTCACGAATTAATTATTATTTTTTAAATTGATATTTTTCTAAGAAATTTATCAATTTTTTTCAAAAAGCGGTAAAATTTTTCATTTTTCATAATTTGGACAATTCAGCGGGAAATTATTTTTTTTTAAATAGAAAATTTTCTAAAAACTGATCATTTTTCAAAAACTGTCGAGAATCATAATTTTATAAAAATTGATTAATTTTTCAAAAAATTATGGAATAGCTAATTTTTTTAATCATTGATAAAAAATGATTTTTCAAAAAATAATCAAATTAATCATTTTTTAAAAACTTCATAAATTTATAATTTTTTTAAAATCAATAATTGTCTAAAAGTTGAAAGTTCTTCAAAAATTCTTAAAATTCGTAATTTTTTTAAAAATTGATAATTTCTTAGGAATCGATAGTGTTTTTAAAATAAATTTGAAAGATTTTTCCAACAACAAAAAAAAAATCCAAAGGGCAACACATACATCAGTCCTTCCAGATGGAATGGAAAAATATTTACATAATTCAGCCCTTGTCCATTAGAAAGGCGAATTAATAGTGAGATTTCCAATGATAATATTTTTCTCATGAGAGGACTTTATTTCGTCTGTATTGTTTATAATTAGGTTTACGTCTCGTGACGTGAAATCTCTGGTCAATAACTTCATAGGCAATGCATTTGATTATTTACATTCATACATTTATATTTACGTCTATGAAAAAAAAAAAAAAAATGAGAATATAGATCACTAATCAAGACGTATTACTCGAACGCATAAATTTAAAATTAGGTACCTATCAAAAAAAAAAAAAAAGTTACCATGACGTAAATTTCGAAGTAGATAAAGACAAGTACGTATATAAATTACAACGGGAGTGACTAAATCCACAACAAGTAATCACGAAAATGAACGAACGAGAATCATCGTGATTCATCTCATATTCTTGTTTGAAATTTTTGAATAATCGTTGTCGTGGTCGCGTTTGTCGTCATTGCAAGGCGGATTTCATCGAAATTGATTTTCACAACATTTTCATCGAGATTTTTCCACTACCTAAGTTTAATTTAATAAAATATTTAAAAATTTTCCAATTAGTTTTCTATTCTTCAAATTTTTCATTTTTTTTTTCATTTTCAATTTTCATTCGATTTTTGAAAAGAAATTCTTGAAGAAATTAATCATCATTCATCAAATACTTAATTATTTATTCCTATTTTTCCTCAAATTTTTCATCAATTTTTTTCTATTTGTCGTTTAAAAGTTGAAACTTTATTTTTAATTTTCCAATTTCTTCATTCAAACTTGCCAATAATTTTTACAATTTATTTTTAAAAAAATTTTAAATGAATATTGTTACCTAATTAAATTTATTTTTAAATTTTCATTTAGATTTTTAAAGATTTTTCATCAAATTTTCTCATCGAAATGCTTCGAAATCTCTACCATACTTTTCAAATTTTTCTTTTCAAATTTTTTTCAAGTAAATTTTTTATCAAGTTTATTTTTGAGGTTTCTATCTGAATTTTTCCCAACCTTTTTTATTTATTTTTTTTTCAAGAAAATAATTGTTCTTGTTCATCACCCCTCCCAATTTTCCAATAAAATTGTCAATTTGGAATTTGATTTCAAATGAAATTTGTCATCAAAATATTCCTATTTCATTTCCCAACTGGCAACTTAACTTCTCATTCGAATTTTTCCAATAATTTTCATCAACATTTTTCTTCTAATTGAGTGATTTTTAAATTTTTTCCAGTAAATTCCAATTTTCTTTCATGTCCTTGGTCCTTCAAAAAATATTTTCAATTTTTTTTTCTTCAAATTCACTAAAATTTTAATTTTTTCAAATTTCAAAATTGAGTAAGTACTCAACTACAATACATTAACTACTCAACACTCATTGACTTGTTGAAAAAAAAAATTAATAAAAAATTAAAAGTTAAAACATAAAAAAAATATAAATACAGCATCCTTGCATCCTACCCAAAATGAAAAACATATTTTTGCGTATTTTGTGAAAGAATAGATTCGTTTTAAATAAAACACCAAAGTTTTCAGAGGAAAACTTGCAAAAAATTTGGTTGAACTTTGAAAAAAAAAACTTGTACAAAAATAAAGAAGATGAATAAAAAAGAACGACATCGCTCTTACAATGTGATTACTTATTGTGGATTTAGCCACTCCCAATTACAACGAGTATATTCTGATAAGTTTAAAAGGGAAGATTGTTTTAAATTACATCATTTTTTTGATAACGTTAGGTAGTATTACTTTCAAATGATCCTACGATCGAGCTGGTTGATAAAACGAATGTTATCAGCTGTAATTTTGGAATAGGAAACGTAGGTAGGTCTAGGTATCAGATTCGCGAACACGCTTTGCATAAAAATCCATTGACACCATAGGTATGAGTCACCAGTTTACTCAGATGGTATTTGCAAATTTTTTTGTCGAGTTTATATTGTTGTGTAATCTCGATTCGTACACATACCCGCGTACGTGAATTTGTATTCATCGTGTCATCAGGCAGGCATCGTATCGTCGACGTATGGCTGCGGACAGAAAGCTTTACGTATGTACGTGTGTCGTGTACATATGTTATGTACATTGTACAGTACATTTATTTCCAGGTCATAATTACAATGACTGGTTGTAGCAACTAGCAGTGCGATGTGCGATGATGGATGGCTTACTTACAAATTTGTCAAATTAAAAACTCGTAATTCGTTCACAGCTCAGCGGGTAAAACAACAGCTACAATTTAGTGGTTGGTATGGTATGCATTCGATTAGTAAACTTTCTCATCTACGATACCGATTTGAATTCCAACTCCAACCCACACACAAAACACATATCAATGGGTCTCTTTAGTTTTTTATACAACTACACTTACGTAGATACTTATTAGAACTCCCCTAAAAAAAAATCCAAGGCAACAAGTAGATAGACGATAAATAAAATATCAAGTATTGATTTTCCTCTTTATAACTCCTACTCGATTTTTTGAAATCGTGAAACTTGGACAAAGCGACTCGCTTAGTTACCTACACCGGTAAATTCACAATATGCTGGAATTTATAGGCACAAAGACGTGAAGAAATAGATAGAAATAAACCCGTATAACGTCTGTTAGGTCAAAGCAACTGAGCTGCAGCGCAGAGCTGCAGACCAGACCAAAGAGCGTACACAGAAGTGACACCACGGCAATGTACAGCGATAAATAATCCAGTACTAGAGTTTAAACCATGTACTGGCGATGAGATTAGTACTTTACCTATGTCTATGGCCGAGGACCTTGAAAGCTATATGGTTGAAGCGTTTCTAACCACTAGGTAGTCGACTCAATGGTAGATACATTCGAACTCGAACAATAAAATATTTTCAAGCCGAGTGCTCATCCAATGGATGCACGAGAACACCTCTATAGTAATGTGTTGGTTGTTCTTTGTTATTTGTGAAATACCACCATGTCTGTCTTTGTATCGCACTGTAACTTCAAGATAACCGAAAGTTTCTCCTCTTTGTGGTACCTAATACCTACTACCTAGCTACCTACCTATATCTCGGTTCTTTGGCAAGAGTAGCCCAAGTTTTATCAAACAAGTATGACCATGCAGTGAGTAAATCTTCGATTTTCCAAACCATTTGTGTTATTTGTACTGTCTTTGGCTCTTTTGGAAACATAAACAGTTTTCTTCAATTTCAAAATGCCTACATCCTACAAATATCTCTCAAGTCGCCACGTCTAGGTCTTCATTTCACCAAATTTTAAATTGTAATTAACGATGATTGAATTTTCCTGCAAATCAACATACCTATAGTGCCGGATTAAGATATTTGTTGCTCTAGGCCAGGAAAATATGCCACCCTTCCTATTATTATGCCAGAAATTGTGATAGGCTCCACCCCGTTAAACAAGATTGTAGCAAAAATTTTTTAAATCCAACTTGAACAAAAAATTCCAACGTTTTTTAAATATCTACATATAAATTTCTCAAAGAACAAAAAAAAAAATCAAAAATGGTTTGAAAATTAAAAATTATTCTATCGACGCTTCAAAATAAAATAAATTTATAAAAAACAGTTTCAAATATAAAATCGAAAAAAAAGATAAAAAATATTCCTTCAAACGACATTTCAAAAAAAAAATTTTAATAATGATATTTAAACTAGGAACAATATTTTTTTCAATTTCCAAAATTGTTTTGTTTTTCAAAAAAAAAAAAAAAAAAAAAAAATTAGAAATGATTTTTTTAAAAATTATTTGAACAGAAATTTTCGATAAAATAAAAATATAGATAATAAATATTTTTTTTAAATTAAGGAGGTTGGTACAAAGTTTTGGTTTAAACAAGATTTTTTAAAATTGTAGTTTCAGAAAAAAATACGATATTTTATATTTTTTTAATTTAAAAAAATTTGTACCTATTTTTAAAAAATGAAAAATTATTTGAACACAAATTTTAATAATTTGGGAAATTAAAGTAAATTATAGATGTGTTTTCCACCAAGAATAAAAAAATTGATGTGAATTAGGTATATCTTGAAAATCAGGATTGAATAATAATTTTTTTTTAAACTTCCAATTGATTTTTTGATTTTTGGCGATTTTTTGAAAATGGCAAAAATAGTCCATTGATTGATAGGTAAATCAATTTTTTACAAAAATTGTAAATTCAGAGATAAAAATCTGAAAATTGGTTTATAAATACTAATTTTGGCCATTCAAGTCGATTACGACTATTTTCGAAACGATCTGGAGTCTTCAGAAAAAATTGACTTTTCTCCAGCGCACTGGAGCAGTGATGGGACCTATTTGGAATTTTCAATTAGAAATAGTCTATTTAAATAGAATACTTAAATATGCTCCAAGAGACACTATATTTAAATAGTGTATTTTTAAATACATTTTCCCTCATAAATTCTTAATTCAATTTGTAACATTTTTTTTAAATTTTAAAAATTTAATTTTTTCAATTCACATTTTTTAATTTTTATAAGTTTTGGAACATTTTCTGATTTAATAAATTTTGAAGAATTTTTCAGTTCATTAATTTTTTTTCAAATTTATAGGTACCTAATTTATTCATTTTTTTTTTACGAATTTCTGATTTATTGGATTTTTAATTAGGTATTTCGATTAAAAACTTTTCTTAGGTATTTATTTTGACTTGTTAATTTTTTATAAAAATGCATTATTTAAATTTTGGAACGATTTTTTAAGTTTATAAATAATTTGTGTAATACCTATACCTATCTACTACCTACCTACATACTTATTTTTGCATATTTTTTCACAAATGTCAATTTATTAAATTTTTGGAAAATTTTTCGAATTTTCGATTACGACACATTTTCATAAGTGCTTCTAAAAATTTGAAATTTATCATATTTTTATGACTTGAGGATTTTTTCTAAAAATTTAATTTTATTGAAATTTTTACTTATTTTCAATTCAATAAATTTTGAAAATTTTTTAGAGTTAGGTACTTCGACAAAATTCAAGAAATTCTTCAAAATTTATTTTTTTATATTTCTTAAAATAGAAATTTTTCAAAAGAAAAATTAGAAAAAAAATCTACATAACTAAATAAAAAAATTTGAATTTGTACAATTTTCGAAAAACGATGTTACACTCTAAGAAAAATGCAAAATAGTAAAATTTTCCGAAATTGTTTTCTAAAAAGCTTTTTTTTTATACTTATGCAAAACGAAATTCAAAAATTTAACCTAAAAAGTATAATTTTTATATGAACGACCTATTGGAGAAAAAAAGTTGAAAAATATATTTCTTAAACAACTTCACGCTGTGACATGACATAGTTGAGGCCTATAGAATAATTCAATTGAACAGAACATACGTATACCATTTTTTTCAAACCTTTAAAAAATTATCAGACAACCAAACTGAAAAGCTCAAAGTTTATTCTCTTCGCGCAGTCTGGAACAGACCGATAAACAATTTCATCTAATTTAGCAACGATAAAGCTCGACAGGAATTCTCGTACAGAAGAATGAGAACGTAAATTGAGATTTTAGTTTTTTCTTTTCGATTTTACAACCTTTTGAAATTAAATTAAGCATTTTCTTGGTAGCTTACAAACTTTTGAAAATTTCGATTTCTGTTGAAACGTATCATTATTTATATCTATACCTAAATTAAAATATATTTTCTGTTGATATTTCTTTAACAGTTAACACGATATGGGGCTTCTTTGCAGCCCAATTATCGTACAACTTATTTTACAAAATACGAGGTAATTTTTACGCTAAAGGGCAAACTCGTGGAAAAAGTTATAGAAAAGATAACCTAATTGTACAATGGCACTCTGAAGCTGTACGGTTGGGTTACGTATTTTGGTGAATTTGGTGTTCGGCAATACGATAGTTTATATTCTTTTGTAATATGGGATAAGCTAGAAGAAAGTTTGAAAATTTAAATTGCCAAATAGTTCATCGATAAATCAAGCGGTGACATTTAATTGGGTAAGAGAGCTCGTTGCCTCGTTCGAGGAGAATCGAGTGTCAAGTTGATAAGTTACCGGCGCTCAAAGGTTGCAAATAAAAAGTATGTACCTAACATTTTCACGAGTGATTTTCGAACGTGAGCTTGGTTGATATTATTTTTTTACTCGACTGGCATTACGTTATACGTGTATTTGAATAAGATGAGATAATTTTTTTACATCGGTCATGTCTGGTTTGTGTTCAAATCGATAGCGTGTATATAAAGAGTGTATATAGGTACGATAAAATGTTGTTTGAACTGTGTTTATTCGTTTTACCCAAATTTTTTCGAGCTATTTGTATACAATATAAGTTTATCGAGTCGATAAACCAGATTTTTATGTGCATTATGCCGCATCGCAGTACGTACCGACCGTGCGTAGGTTGATAAAGGAAACGAGAGGTGTAAGCGTTATAGATTACCCTATGGAATGGTAGTCTATCGTACCGATTTAGATTTTCAAATACGTGAAAAGACTAAAGAGCCCCCTTTCTAAATTCTAACCAGCGTCCTGGTCCTGGCATGGCCCACGCTCCTACAGCAGCTACGTAAGAAACAAAAATCAAAATCATTTCATTGTTTAGCCTATTCCAGCTGCACTCGCGTGGCTGGCTCCCGAATCTTATCACGTGGCCCAGGTGATCCTATTGAAAAGCGATTTTTTTCTATAAAAATGAAAGCGCTATATTAAAGGGGAGTGAAATGCATCGAACGGTGTATCTGTGTAAGTACTTTCGTACATTGAATTCTCGCACATTGCACCCCATAACACCCAAGCCCAGCCCCAGGTGAACGAACCATCTCTCCCGTTATACTCATACGTATGGTACATACAAGGTAGACGCTCTTCGTCGTCTACTGCTAGTCTTCTACTTATACTATACAGAATAGGTAGGTCTTGGACTTGGTAGGTGGGTAGTGTGGGTACTAAGGTGGGCCGAAAAAATGAAATTTTGGAATTTGAAAACGTAATAGGGGGCAAAAGACGGGTATTGTGATCAGGAGTAACAGAAAATTAAAAAAAAAAATTTTGACCTCGTCTTGAGGGTTCTACCTCACCTCAAAGGTTGGAACTCAAGCGCCCGAGCGCGCTACGCGCTTACCGCGTCAGCTACGTGTCGGTTAGTTTCGCAACGCTCGGGCCACTTTCCATTCGCCGTATTCTCGAATTACGCAACGAAAAAAAAATCGTAAAATTTTTTTGAATACACCAATGAAAAGAGCGTGAAATTTACTATAATATCCTTTAATAAAAAAATGGGATCATCGCGATGAATTTTGAAATATTTTATAAAATTGCTAATAGGTAATGAATTCACATTTTGAGAAAGATATAAGCTATTTTATGAGCTGAAATCTCATATTGCTCATTGAAAGTAAAATTTTAAGTATTAACATAAAGAAAAGAAGCTATCATCGCGATAATTTTGAATAAGTTCATAAAATAGCTTACCATTTTCGCCATTATCTTTGTCAAAATGTAAATTCATTGCCCATTAGTGATTTTAAAAATATTTCAAAATTCATCGCGATGACCCCCTTTTTTTATTAAAGTATATTGTAGTAAATTTCACGCTCTTTTCATTGGTGTATTTGAAAAAAATTTACGATTTTTTTTTCGTTGTGTAATTCGAGAATACGGTGTATAAAAAGTGGCCCGAGCGTTGCGAAACTAACCGATACGTAGATGACCCGGTAAGCGCTTAGCGCGCTCGGGCGCTTGAGTTCCAACCTTTGAGGCGAGGTAGAACCCTCAAGACGAGGTCGAAATTTTTTTCTTTTTTTTTCTGTTACTCCTGATCACAATACCCGTCTTTTGCCCTCTATTACGTTTTCAAATTCCAAAATTTCATTTTTTCGGCCCACCCTAGTGAGTACCCATGACATTTTACTTTATCACGATTCTTCGTCTGTATAAAATTGCAACGCAACACAAAATATTTCGCTGGTTATCCTGTCTCGTTGATTCATATAGTTCTTCTACGGTACACATAAAGTTCATTAACATCAATACCGCTTCTTCCATCGAGTATCATTAATCTTTATTAATCAAACGAGTTCCCTTCCAAAAATACGTACTTTACCACAAATGTTCCTTCAGCTCTTCCCTCTTACATACAGTTAATCACGATCTTCGCATATTTTAACCGTGTTTCTCAAATTCGAACCCATTTAGATCGAAAAATGTGTTCGGCAGATGTGCCACTCCAATTTAGAATTTTCATGAGAAATTTTTCAAAAAGTCTCGAAAACAAGCCAATTCACTAAAAGCACATAGCAGACAGCAGTACATTTTTATTTTATTTTTCAATTACGTAAGTGTAGGTAATTGAAAAAAAATTGAAAAATCAAAATTACTGAAAATGAGAAAAAAATTAAGGTTGAAAAAAAGTAAAAATTCTCAAAAAAATATAAATATTGGAAGAAATTTGTCAAGTTAAAATACAAATACTTAATTGGGATAAGTAATACAAAAATGGTTGAAAATTTAACAGAATTGATAGAAAAATTAAATTTAAATAAAAATAGCATAAAAATCCTAAAAATTGAACAAAATTTCAACGAAAAAAAAAAAAAAATAAGAATAAAAAAATGTAATAGGTACCTAACCTAAGTACTTAGTTCAGATAATTATTGAAAATCTAACAAAAATAGAAAAAATGGAAAAAAATCACACAAATGTTGCTACTCGTATAAAAAATTGGAAAAAAATTGAAATTGAAAAATAAAAATTGAAAAAAAAAGAATTTGAAAATATTTTATATTTCAAAAATGATTGTAAATTTAATAAAATTGAAGGAAAACTGAAATTTGTAAAAATTTCCGTAAAAAAATGATTAGGCAGGTATATAAATATTGGGCGAAAATCAAAAATCAAAATGGCTGAAAATTGAGCAAAACTACAGATTAAGCATTTAAAATTTTTAAAAATTCAAAATTGGAAAATAAATCCAATCGAAGAAGTTGATAATTACTGAAAACTCAAAAAATTGAAATAAACTAGAAAATACTGAAAATTAAACCAAGATAAAAGAAATGGAAAAGAGTAGAAGAATAGAACAAAAAATTTAAAAAATCACATTCAAAAGATATTAATGAAAAAAAAGTAGAATTTGTTCAACATTAATTAAAATTTTGAAAACTGAGCAAAATTACACGAAAAAAAATTCAAGAATCAAAATGGCTAAAAATTGAACAAAGTCAAAAATTGAAAATTTCTAAAATTGAAAGAAAAAATAATGGGGAAATTTTACAATTAGAGAAACTACAATCGTTGAAAATTCCAAAAAATATGTAAGTTCAAATTAAACTGAAAAGGACCGGAGATTAAACCCAGATCAACAGGAAATCGCATTGAACAATCTTGGAAAAAAAAATTAATAAAAATTCGAAGAAAAAAAAAATCAAAATGTCTAAAAACTAGCTAAAACCTTAAATTCAAAATTGGAAAATATGTTAGGCGCTCTGTGAAAAGGTACCTAAACTCGGAAAAGCAAATTTTTCAGGAGAGCAAAAAAATCGAAAAAATCGATTTTTCACTTTTTGATTGGATTCTCAAAAAAAATACTTATGGCGCAATTTCGGAGCGTTTTTCTCCAATCATCCGTTTTCCATGTGAGAACTTCAAAGTGGTACATCTCGGTCAATTTTCAAGCAATTTTCGATTTTTTTGTTTTATATTACGCAGGAAGAAATTCTCTTTCAGATAAGCTAAAAAAATCTATTTCGATTTTTCCGAGTTTAGGTAGGTACCTTTTCACAGAGCGCCTCGCATATTTGCAATTAAAGAAGGCAATACCTACTGTTAAGTAATACTTAATGACTGAAAACACAAAAAAATCGTCTGTAAGAATTACTGAAAATTGAACCACAAGATTTTTTTAAAAACGAAAATAATTAGAAATAAAATTTAAAAAAGGAAGAGCCTGAACATAAAAAAAAAATCAATGAAATATTAAAAGAAGTCTACTTCCAGTTCCAGTAACTAATTGTTTGCCAATGAATGCCAGATAGTTTGGGAATGATTACTAGCATTTCACAGGAATGATTACCGCGTTTTTCAGGAATGATTACCAGATTGTTTGTAATGATTAAAATTTTGAAGCAAAATAGCAACAGTTTTACTAGGTAAATATAGGATATTAGGAGGTCTACTCCACGAACTAACGGTTTACGAGTGAATACCAAATGGTTAATATGGTTTGGGAATCATTACTGAGTTTCACGGTAATGATTACTGTGTTTTGCAGGAATGATTACCTTGGTTCGCGAGAATGATTACCAGAGTTTTAGGGAATGATTATAACTTTGAAGCAAAATAACAGAAGTTTTACTAGGTAAATATGAAGTATTAGGAGGTCTACTCCCTGCTCCACCTAATTAGATGGTTTGGGAATGAGTACTGAATTTCATGGGACTGATTACTGTGTTTTGCAGGAATGATTACTGTAGTTTTCTAGAATGATTACCAGACTTTTAGGGAATGACTCTCAACTTTAGAGCAAAATAACAGAAGTTTTACTAGGTAAATATGAAGTATTAGAAGGTCTAATCCACCTAATTAATTGTTTGCGAATATCAGATGATTTGGGAATGAGTACTGAGTTTCACGGTAATGATTACTGTGTTTTGCAGGAATGATTACCTTGGTTCGCGAGAATGATTACCAGACTTTTAGGGAATGATTATAACTTTGAAGCAAAATAACAGAGATTTTACTAGGTAAATATGAAGTATTAGGAGGTATACTTCCTACTCCACCTAATTAATTGTTTGCGAATGAATATCAGATGATTTGGGAATGAGTACTGAGTTTCACAGGACTGATTACTGTGTTTCGCAGGAATGAGTACTGCGGTTCACTAGAATGATTACCAGACTTTTAGGGAATGATTATAACTTTAAAACAAAATAACAGAAGTTTTAGTAGGTAAATATGAAGTATTGGGAGGTCTACTCCATCTAACCAACTGTTGGCGAATGGTTACCAGACAGTTCAGGACTCATTACAGTAGTTTGCGGAAATGATTGATTATTGCAGTTCACGGGAATGATTACCGTGGTTTGCAGGAATGATTAAAACTTTGATGCAAGATGACAGCAGTCTTACTAGGCAATTATAAAATATTAGGAGGTAAAGGACAAAGGTACTCTTCATAATTATAGTCAATTCTTTGAGGATGGTTTTGGTAATCTTTTCATCAGACTCTTCAAAACAAAAGTAAATATCATTTTGAAACAAAAATAATGAAAGTTTTAGCATACGAAAAAATTCTGGAGAATCATGTATTTTCCAACAAGCCCAGAAAAAATCAATTTCCCCCATAATTTTAATTTTTTTTTTCTTTCTATTTCTCCCTTATTTTTCATTTGAATTTTTCCTATAATTTGTTTCAATTGGATATACCTAATTAAATTAATCTTGACATTTTTACAATTTTTTTATTCAAAGTTTTCATAAAATTTTTTCTAGTAGGTAATTTTAATCAACGTTTTTCTAATATATATTTCCAAATAGGTAGGTAGGTACATTCTGTTAGTTAGATTTTTCCCAACAAATTTTTTGTGAAACTTTGTTCCACATTTTTTATCTAGGTGTTCTCCAAATAAGTACGTAAATTTTCTATCAAAATGTTTCTAAATTGTTTAATGATTTTTTTTTCCAATTGACTAAGTATACCTACGTATTTCATTCGGATTTACCACCTACAATATTCGTCTATTGTTTCTGTATGAAGGCGATAACCTGCAACAGTTTGTATTTCTTTCGGAGCCCATGTCATGAGAGAAAATTATCCAAAAATCACGATACGTAGTACGTAAGCCAAAATACCCAATATTTACGCTCAACGTTTGAGTATAGTGTAACGTACGTATTTCGCATCTTTTCTTTCGTTTATATTTATATGCGGTTTCGTTCGGTCGTTAATATTTCATCTTTTTTAGTTATTTTTGGTTATTAAATTATTTTGTTTTGATATTTTTAAAATTCGGGATTTTTTTTGTAAATATTTATTTCTTTTCGAGACTTCGGATCGTCAAGTCATATTTTTTTTGAATTTTGTTCTTGATTTTTACTAACGTTTATTTTTTGATAAAATAAATATTGATTTTTATTTTCGCATGAATTTTATCGATGAGTAAAAGCATCGAATACGTTTTGTTACTTTTATGGTCAACAATCAAAAAGTCACATTACAATAGGTATTACCCGTGTAGCAACGTCGATACTAATTTCGATATAAATGTCGACACATCGAAATCGGTCACTTTTCGATGTGTCGACATTTATATCGACACCCACATCGACATTTGCAATGGTGAGATTTTGAAAAATATGCTAAGTTCAAATATTCAATATATGTATATATTAAAATTACACCAAAAATAGTGTTCAAGCCAACATTTTGACATTTTTTGTCAAATATGCGGCATTGAGGCCACCTTTGTAGCTGGACACATGCGAGTGTCCAACTAACATAGAGATGATTCTTAGACCTTATGTACTAATTCACAACACACTTTATCTGCGAGTATCACAATCACCCTCAAGACGTCGACAGTCAAGTCGATGCATTATTCGACCCTCGACAATTAGATCGACATTAACTCGACTTAAAATTCCTCTGGTCAACACTGTCGACAGTTAAGTCGATGCATTATTCGACCCTCGACAATCACATCGACACTATCTCGACTTAAAATTCCTCTGGTCGACACTGTCGACAGTGAAGTCGATGCATTATTCGACCATCGACAATTATGTCGACAATAACTCGACAAGTCGTTGTATTATTCAAAACTTTGAAAAATAAGAAAATTTTGTGATTCTTTCAAAAATTATTTATTCCTGAGCTTAAAATGTTCTTATTAATTGTTTTTAGTTCTTTTTAGATATAAAATTTGTAAATTTAATTGGCAGAAATTGTCGACATAAATGTCGATGCGTTTATCGAGTATCGATTTTTACATCGACTTGTCTATGTAGAAAAACAACGTTTTCTAAATTATAGGAAAATACTGAGAAAAATTCAAAAATTTTGATTGAACAGTTATGTTTAACATAGAACATTACTTTAAATCTCAAATATCATTTTTAATTCATCGTTAACCGAGAAAAAAATGTGTCTGAATTTTGTCGACATAAATGTCGATGTCGACAATTGCTACACGGGTAGGTATAATCAAATCACAAAATGTAACGTCTCAGGCATGTACATATCTATCTACGAGTATTAAACTGTCTGGAGTCTGGACTTTTCGCCTTGGACTCCTTAACCGTACCGATGTGACGATAATTATGGAGTATTTTTTCAACGTTTAATTACTTCTTTTTTTCCAGTCTCTTTTGCGATTAAATGACATGTTAGTGATTTTTTTTTCAAACCGAAGTCGAATCGCCTAACACGTGATTCTACTTTTGAGTAAACTTTCAGAATGCTAGGTATCGTATAGGTATATTTTTTATGAAAAGTAAACACAGGTGTAGATTGATCTCCTACATCGCGTTAATATGCTATAGGTAGATGAGGAGAGGGATTAGCAATGTATAAATTCGAACGACATACGTATGTTGCACAGAAAAATTGATGAGTAATACTTTAGAATTTTTTTTCGTTTTGTAATCGTCAGCGATAGTTGGATGATCGTTACTGATTACTAAGCGTAAAAAAATTAATTCTCAAAGAGATAGGGAATGTAGAGGTAGACAGGGAAAATTTCAACTTTTCGATTTAATTATTTTATAAGATTATACAGCTCAAGGCTCAATAAAAAAATATAAAAAATTCCAAAAAATTTTCAACGCATTAGCTCAGTGCGTAGGTAAGCGAGGAAACTCGTATCAGTAAATAATAGTCATTTTAGATTAAAAGGGAGAAAAAAAAAGGAGTTGACGCAGAAGTTTTCACAAAAATAAGATATTTTCCCATTCGAAGGGTAAAAGAAAAGACCAGCACGAAAATTACAACTTCTCAGCAACCCTTTCGTTCATTTAATCTCATCCATGACCAAACTTCACATCAAGTCCACTATCAATTCATTTGTACATTAAGATCAATATTCGCACATACCCTTTCGAATCAGAAACCCGTAAGTAATTTCTCAATTCAAAAAGAAAAAGGGTATAGTTCCAGAAGTAATTAACCATTTTATACTTTAGCCTGGAAAACTTGAGAAAACTTCATTCCATTAGAAAAATACAAAACCACTGTATACTTTCTGGCAAAGTGGCAAATCATTCTAACCATGCTTCGATTTTAATTCCTATTAAAACGTAATTTCGTATTACTCATACCCAAAACAAAATTTTGATCGATGATGTGAAAAATTTCCTTTGTTTATGTTCGAACAAAACATTGAAAAATTCGTAATGCGCTTACGTGGGTTAAAGTCGCGAAGTGCAGCGAACACAAATAAAATTTGACGTCAAACTACGATTGTTGTGTTTTTTTTTTCGAAAAAATTTTCAACGCTTCTTCGAATTTTCTACCTGATCTTTTTTCATAGAGAATACCCAAATAGTATAAGAATTAAATCCATCATATAGGAAAAATACGACCATAAGCCCAATTGGTTGAAAATTCAGGCGATGCGATTTGGCACAAAATGAAAATCGTCCTAACTTAACTGTACTTAAAGTTACAACACGCCAAACTGTATTCGACGACTTAATGGAAAATTTTTTCGAAGAAATAAATTCTCGTAATCCATGCAAATCATGTGTACATATTGCCAAACCATCTGTTCATTACCAAAACACAAGGTGACGTTTCTGCGTTCGCCACATGTTGAAAAAATTTTTCCCTATAAAATTTAGTATCTGTAATTACTATACGCGTAGTGTATAAAATGGAAATTTCAAACGTCAAAATTCATTGTATCGACAAGTACGTATAAGTACGTATACGTACGTAGACTATACGCTCAACTTGGCGTAGGTGCCCCGTGCCCGTCCTTGATAACGTGTACTGTACTTCTGTAGGGTACCACTACCGCAAACGTTTGCAAATATTCATAAAATTTCGTACTTTTCGAGGGCCCATATTCATACATCATACGTTTTATTGAACTTCATAAATTTTATGTAGGTCAACTTTGGTAGGTATCTACATTTTGTCGAGCTATATCGACGTGGACGTGTCAAAACCACGTATGTTGGAATATCAAAATTTTACAGGAGTGACAAAAAACGTCGCCAAAAATACACGCGTCTTACGTGATTTTTAAAAGTAAATAAGCCGATTGGAACGTTAGAATTCGACTACGACATACGAGGTGATCAAAATTAGATTTCTCCATTTTTTTCCTATAAGAAACCCCAAAAAAGTTGTTTTGCTGAAAAACCCGACATACGTGGTTTTGACACGTCCACGTCGATATATCAAAAAATCTACCGAAACTTGTTCTAATTCCGAGTAATTACCTAGATTTATAAATTTACTAACGTGAAATTTACGATCCTGTTCGCAAATGTAGGTTTCGCAATCTTTTTAAAAGTCCAAAGCTTGAAACTTTCATTGAGCAGAATATTGAATAAGGCTGTTTACTGTAGGTACTTATGTGTATGACGATCACTTTGAGTTTTTTTTTTTTTTGAATTTTTCAATTTTTTTATATACCTAAGGTGGAAAATATGAATTTTTGAAGGAAAAAAAATTTTTTTTCAACGAATTTAAAAAATACATATTTTAACGAATTTTTTAGATCGAGAATTATTTCAACGGAATTATAAAAATTGATTTCAACTAATTTTAGGAAAAAAAATTACAACGAAATAAAAACAGGCTTCAACGAATTCTTAGGAAAAATTGTTTCAATGAATCTTTGAAGAAAAAAAAATCCAGCGAAGTAAGTATTGAAATTTTTTTTCAATGACAACAGAAAAAAAATTATTTCAAAGAATTTTTTAAAAAAACGTTTACATGTTAGTGCGAATGAAAAAAAATGACTTATAGGTATACGTATTTTTTAGAAAAATTGTTTTCAACAAATTAAAAAAAATATTTTTTCAATAAATATTGTGTCTTTTTAAAGAATTTTTGAAATAAAATTTCAGCGAATTATTTTTTTTAAAATCTGTTTAACGTTGAAAAAAAATTATTTCAAAAAATTTTTGGAAAATATTTATTCCACGTATCATTTTTAATAAATCTTTGAGAAAAATCGTTTTCAAAGAATTTTTATGAAAAATGATTTTAAACATATACCTAAAAAAAAAAGTGACTAGAGAATTTTTGAGAAAATTGTTTCCAACGATTTATTGAAAGAAATTATTTTCAATGAACTTTTGGATAAAACTATTTCGACAAAATTTTGAAAAAAAAATTCTGTTTTCATTCAACGAGATTTAAAAAAAAATAATGATAATATTTTCCTCGAATTTTTTAAAACTATTTCTTCAACAAATTTTTGAGAAGAAATAGTTTTAAACGTTTTCAACGAACTTTCAAAAGAAATACTTTTCGATAAATTTCTGAAAAAATTTATTTTCATCGGATTTTTAAAAAATTCCATTTAAGATTATTTGAAAAAAATTACTATATCGGCGAACTTTCAAAAAAAAATTGCTTTCAACGAATTTTTCGAAAAATTCCATTCAAAGAATTTTTGAGTAAAATTATTTTCAACGAATTTTTGAAATAAATTGTTTTCAGCGAATGTTTGGAGAAAATTATTTTAAATGAATTTTTGAAAAAATTCCATTCAAAGAATTTTTAGAAAATGACAAGTTTTCAAAGAAAAAACAAAATTCCAAAAAAAATTACAAAATATTGTACCTATTCACTTAAAAAGAATAAGTTCAATAACAATTTTCCAAAATCAATGAAAAATCGTCAAGTTTTTGAAAAAATGGTCAATAAAATCATTCTTAAAATAATTACCTCAATATAATAAATCAAAATTTTAAATCAGGAAAATAAAATAACTAATAAGTACCTTAAGCTAAGTAATAGGTAAGTATTCAGTTTCTGATGTTTCCAAAATGTAAAAAATTTTGAAGTACCTATGGTTTTAAAAAAGTTGTAAAAAAATTATTTGATTTTTTGAAAATTAAAAAAAAAATAGTAACACCAAGTCCCCTATTTATGAACCTTAATTAACAAGGGTCTTAAGGGAAATTTCGTAATTCTGCGACTCCCAGCGAATCACACAAACGAGAAATTTTTCAAGGTCGAGGTGGCGGTTCTGAACCAGAATCGATGCCAGAATAAATTTACATGCGAAATTTAAATTTAATAATTAGGTCATTTTTTCAAAACTACTTCCTTGATTGTCAAAAAGTCAGCATTTTTCAAAATTTTAAATTTTTTTATTATATCTACGTATAAAAATAAGCAAGTAATTTTTATCGCTCAATTATTCATTTTTATTCGAAAATTGTGTGGAATTTTTTTAGTTTACCCAAAACATCGTAAATATCACGTCAAATTAAAAATTTTCTCAAGTACTCTAAAATTTTAAAAATCGTTATCCTTCAGATTTCAAAACAGATAAAAATGTTCATTCCAAGTACATTTCGTCATCTTACAAGTTCACGCTGAAATTCAAAATGACAGATGGAGATGTCAAGGGACACCCTCCGAACAACTTTTTTTAATCAGATTTCTTCGCGCACTGATTTTTACAAATTTTATCAAATTATACAATTTGTAAAAAATAAATTATCACGACTGAAACCTTCATTTATAAAACATTTTCTTCTGTCACTTGCTTTCTAAGTAAAATCCGTCACATAGACAAAGGTGACATTAAGAACTCAGATCGCTATCGACGTAAACATTCCAATAATGTATGAAAATTTAATGCATCGACGCTTTGACAAGTTGAGAATCGCACAGTGCTCATATAATCGATTTTAATTTAAAAATTCTTTTCTATCTGATGTTTTGAAAAAGACATTTGGTTCGCTGGTTAAAAGGTCAGTACACAAAATAGACTCGTTAAAAAAACGCTCGTTTAATTTGTTGGTGTAGGGGGGGAGGTGAGGTGAGAATGGTGAGATAACCTTTAGTGTGCTTTCGTTGATAAGCCCGTAGGATGGGCGGGGAAATGAGAAATGTAAACAAAAGGACAATGTCAGTATAATTCTTATCGAAGGTTTTACGAATTTTAAATCATTCACCCTTCGCCTTTGATAAGACAATTTGCTGAATTTTATACACCACTTCTCCCTTCCTTTGTCATTAGGATGGTCCTTATTTTTCGAATTTGCAATTTTTGGTCTCCCACCACTCAAAGTTGTAACTTCTTGTATGAAAATAATTCGCTATTTTTTGCTTTCACCTCTGTGAAAACCCCTCCCTACAGCTGCAGTGGGCCCCCTACTTTTCAAAATAATAAAAAATACAAGTTTTCATCAAAATTTTCTGAATTTAATTTTTTTTGTTCCAGTGCCTCAGTGTGACTTCCCACTGTATAAAAATGATTCAGAACGATTTTAGCCCCCCCCCCCCCCACTTCCCTCTCCTCAACTGAAAAAGGCTTTCTCAAAATAACATAAATTAGCTACTTTTCATTTGAAATCATATTTTGAGATATAATACGTATTCAATCGTGTGGTTTCTGTTTTTAAGAGATCAAGTAATTTATTTCCTTCCATAAAGAATTGATTGACAATCAATTTTTTCAAAAAAGTGGACCTTTTCTTTCAAATAAATGGTAATTATTCTTTTTATTTCACCGATCCCGAAAAATTACAATTTTTTTTCTCAAAAAATATCAACCCCCCCCCCCCCCTCCCAACACGTAAGTACCCAACTTTTGTTTTCTCCAAAAATTTCAAGAGATATTCTTAAGTGAATTTAATTAGGTACTTGAGTGATTTTCATTTTCAAACAATTTGGTAATTTTTTTTGTAGATTTACATTCTACACAACATTTTTTCCTAAAAAAAAGAAACAAAAAATTGAGATTTTTTTTCAAGCTGAATCAGAAAATACTGATAAGCATTATTTTTATCAGAAGAAGATTCAGATTTTTTCTTCCAAGTAGGTATTAACTAATTGAGAAATATTTTCATATTGAAAAAAAAATGTATTTTGCTCCAAATTCTGAGAAATGTTTTTCTTTTTAAAAAAATATAGAGGGAATCAGATATCTCGATTGATAATGTACCTATACTTAATTTTTGCACTTTTGGAGTTTCACAAGGTGTAGCTCATTTTCATTTTTAAAAATTTATAATGAGGAGGAGGGGGAGGGGTTATATCTTAATACAATACATGGTTTAGACAAATTAATAAGAATGTTTTTTGAAAATATGATTTTGAATAAAAATTACCTAGCTTTAGAATTATTTATGTTTTTTTGAGAAAGCTTTTTTCAGTTGAGAGGAGAAAGGTGGGGAGCTGAAATCGTTCTGAGAGTCATTTTCACACAATGAGGAGCCTCACTGAGGCACTGGAACTAAAAAAATTAAATTTTGAAAATTTTGGTTAAAATTTGGATTATTTCTTATTTTGAAAAATTGAGGGCCCACCGCAGGAGGGGTTTTCACAGAGGGGGAAAACAAAAAATAGTGAATTATTTACTCACAAGAGGTAATAACTTGACAGGAGGGGGGGGGGGGGGGGGTCGAAAAAAATCGCATAAGATTTTTTTCCAGTCATACAAGGATCACCCTATTTATCATTCATGGATCCACGAATTCAGAGCCGGTGCGAGAGGGGGTTTGGGGGGGGGGGGGGTTGGAACACCCCTCCAGTGAATTTCCATTCGGCAAATTTTCGAAAAATTTTCGACAAATTCGGCAAACTTTCGACAAATTAAATTAGGTATGTTTACAAAATTTGGTAAAGTTTTGAATTTCAAATATGTAAATTTTTTAGAAATTCTAAATCACAAATTCGGCAAATTTTTGAGAAATTCCGAATCATAAATTCGATAAATTTTAGAGAAATTCCGAATCACAAATTCGGTAAATTTCTGAAAAAAAATTTCGCCCTCCCTTCGCTCGGGCAATGTACTTCTACTACTTCATCTTTCTCTCAGAATCAGAATAGGAATCAAAAATCAGCGCATTTGAATTGTTATAACTTATAACGTAAAAAAATGAACATGATCTTTTTGAAAATATTAAAAATTATGCTTAAAGTGCATTATTTTAATTAAAAATTCCAATTTTTTCAAAATTTTCGCCCTCGCTTCGCTCGGGCAACGTATCACTTTTTCATTTTTTAAAAAACCAGAAATTATTGTACGTTTTCAAAATTTTTGCAAACAAAGCCCATCTTTTCTTTTAGAAGTGCAATTTTTTCAAAAATTTTCGCCCTCGCTTCGCTCGGGCAGCAAGAGTCGTTTTTATTCAAATCCTAATGCTACCATAAGTTCTTGAAATTTTTTCTATGAGGATAGTGAAAAGTTCTTCTTTAGAAAACTCACTTTTTTCAAAAAATTCATCGCAGGGGTCTACTTCCCACTGTTGTACCTATTAATTATCATTCGGCATTTTCGATCTACACCCCCCAAAAAAAATTTGCTCAAACCGTCTCTGTCCACGATACAATTCGGACACCTTCTTCGAGCCTCATTATACAGGTACCTTGGGTATATGCACAAGGAGTACGTATACCGGAAACGCAGCTGTTATTCGAATTCGAGAAGGAAAAGCCTATACAGGACAATCGGCCATGCAGAGTGTACATAAACATCGCGTGCTTGGTGCTCGGTACCCCCATTTACATAACCTTTTACTTTACGTCTGCTCGTATATACCGAAAAGGTAAATTTTCGAGGGTACTCGGACTACCTAGATATAGGAATAGGAGTATGTTGAAAAAGGCGAGAAAAACAAAAGTAACTTTCACTATTGGCCACCTGCTGCTTTGTTTTCTTGCATCGTCGTTCGAGTAGACTAGAGAACTGGTACCTTCTTTGTTTACCAAATGGTCTCTTCCTATCCTGCATTTACCTTTTGGCCTAATTTTTCAACTACTGCAGGTACCTATGGAACAACTTTTTTACTAGATCTTTTTCTTCTTTCGAATATAACGGAAGTTACCATACCACGCGATGAACTGGCTCGACTAGTGATGTAACAGGCCGGTTGAAGTTTTCAAAAATTATTACAAAAGGAGCCCTCATCAGTTCATCACCATTCCAAGATCCAAGATTAAGTAAAAAATTTTCAAGAATTCACGGCCGCGTCCAGTCCAGTCCATTCTACATCAAAACAAACATACGAAACAGAGTAGGTGGAAACTGAACCAATAACCACCTTTGCAAAAAAAAAGAAATTACACTGGTGACGTAAATTCGACAAAGGCACTGCGGGTAATGGGTTAGAAATAAAGTAAAACAAATATTGAGACCCTTTTTTTTTACAGTTTCTATACCCGAATAAGAAATTTCTCAGCATGCATTGACGTCATAGGCTTCTCGAGTTTGTATTTGAGTCATTACGTGGTTCGGTTTTTTATACAAGAGTAATGACTACCGATAAAATAGGTAAAATGTAAACGATGCCAAGTCACAAGCCAGCGATCGGCTATAGGCTTCTATAGCGAAATGAAAGTATACGCGTAGTGGGCTGAGGACGTGGTCGGTGGTACCTGCAGAACATGTTCCAATCCAACTCCAACATCAGTGTACCGAGCCAGAGCATAGACCAAGATGCGGAGAGGGTGAACATAAAATAATCGTAATCAACAGGTGACGGACGGGTTATGACGCAATTTTATGTATATACACTTGCCAGGTGAGTGAAGACCTTGAACTTCGTCGAAATGGCCGCAATATAATGAGGCATCCCCCCTTTCTATAGGTTCGGTCTTCGATGTTTAGTACGCCCTCACTAAGTGGGAATTAACTTTCCCGTGAGTGCTTCCTTTCCCATACGTAGACCGATTCTTCTTGCCGTTCTTCTCTCTTTTATAGTATAATCATCGGGCTAATGAATTGTTCTCGGGTCGTAGAAAATTTTATGTAACTTCTCGTACTCGTATAGAGGTACTCGTACTTACTGTACGACTAACGAGTCTAATGTACCTTTAAAAATTCACGCCTCGGTGAGGTTAATGATAATTATTGTGCCTTGGGTAGAATCCGTCTGTACTGATTATAAGGACTGAAATTATACTGCGTTGGCATTTATCATCGGAACTAATACTATACCTTCCTATGTGGATGTACATTATTGGAAACATTTTTCAAGTTCAGCCTTCGGAATTTTGATAAGAGATGAACTTGGAATTTAAGGTGCATATACAAGTACCTAGGACATACCTATCTACATATTAAATACCCGTACTCCTTCCGCAGCTTTATGGGAATTCTTATTCATTATTATCACGAGTAGATCTCTTTTTCAAATATTAAATTATCATGCAGAGAACGGAGAGACATTGAGTTATTCGAAACCATTTTTATTAAGAATTAGAATTTACCTACCTACTTCATTTTTATTTTCAAGTTCTTATTCTGTTCCAGGTTAAAAAAAATGAACAATTTTTCAATTTTTTTTCTTTCTTTAGGAAATATGCTTCTCACGTTTATCCTGAAAAATTGCATACCTAGGTATCCAAAAAATATAATGAGTAAATATTTCAAAATTCAATTTTAGACTACTTTTAAAACAGTGATTTTCAAACTTTTGACTAATGAAGTAATGACGTAGCTTTTAGCGAAAAAATATCGCGACCCACATTCCTAATGTACGTACGTGAGTGTATAGTTGATTACAACTGAATCGATCATAATATTTTACTAAACCGTCTAAAGAGTAAGTCCAATTTTGGACATTTTTGGGTTTTGATGGTTTATTACCGACTAATTTGACTACCCTTTACTAAATGAAATTGGAATCACATTTCTCTGGCTAATACGTATAGTAGCTTCAGAAATACAGTAATTTTTCCAATTTCAGAAGAGACAAAAAACATTTCACATATCTAAATATGAGATTTTTTCTTAAAAGTTGAATGTGCCGCAATATTTTGTCACACTATTTCAATCTCACCTAAGTAAGACGAAATTTTGGAACTACGGCCCATTTTGACTTCAGAAAAGACCCAATAAAATTTCAACCAAAAAAATTGAGCACAACAAATTTGTTGGGTCAACAGTTTGTTTTTGATTTCAAAATGTTCCTTTCGGTGTCCCGATTATAACCACCAAAATTTTCGCGAACCTCACCCCTCGAGAAGTACCCTTTATGTGGATTATTTTCCAAAATAAAATTAGTAGGGAAGTTTGAAAAATTATTTTAAGAACAGAATGAACATTAAGTACTTACTACGTATATTATACATATAAAAAAAAATTAAAAAATTAAAACGATAATAATTTAAAATATTGGTATTATTTTTCAACACTTTTTTTCCAAATTAAAAATTTGAAAAATACATACAAAATTTAAAAAAGTACCTCCCGAGCGGCACACTCGATCGATAATATCGGAAGATGTAACGTATCGATAAAAAATCGTTTGAAAATGTATAGATGTTCTCACGATATTATAAAGATTTATCGGTACAACTTCATAGGCAAAAAATCTAAAAACTATCGAATTCGATAATATTAAGATTTTATGACGATATTCGTCAACGATACTATCGACAAAGAATATTAAATTTATCGATTCCGATTTTCCACCGATTTTGTGCAGATATTTGAAACTACATTATCGACAATGAATATTAAATTTATCGAATTCAATTTTTTACCGATTTTGTAAAGATATTTGAAACTATATTATCGACACATAATATGCAATTTCTCGAATTCGATTTTCTAACGATTGCGTGAAGATATTTGAAACTATATTATCGACACGTAATATGAAATTTCTCGATTTCGATTTTTTAACGATTTTGTGAAGATATTTAAAACCTTATTATCGACACGTAATCTGAAATTTCTCGAATTCGATTTTTCAACGATTTTATGACGATATTTGAAACTATATTATCGACACGTAATATGAAATTCCTGGAATTCGATTTTTCAACGATTTTGTGGCGATATTTGAAATTACATTATCGACAAATAATCTGAAATTTGTCGAACGATTTTTCAACGATTTTGTTACGATATTTGAAATTATTTCCAAATTGGTGAAAATTTTTCTAAGTCCAACACGTCTGGAAGTACTAAACTGCCTATTATAAGCGTTTTATTGCTAATTCCTCAACGATAAGGTATGGCATAGTGGTTAAGGAAGAGGATTACCATGCAGGAGGTAGATGGTTCAAGCCCCACGGATGGCAGATTTTTTATAATTTTTTTTGACTTTTTCTGAAATGATCCTCTTACCGTAACATGAATAATGTGTTTAGGCATAGTTTAATGTATTAATTATGCTAATTAATGATTTTTAATTATAGAAAAAAGCTAGTAAAAGACAAAAAATCGGAATAAAAATCGATAAAAAATCGACAGAATATCGAATTCGATAAAGTGTCGCGAAAGTTCCGCCTAAATCGTGAAATTATCTTTCGATATTATAGATAGATTATCGATAAAATATCTTACTATAATCTCGAAATTTTTATTAACTATAATTCGTCGATAATCTATCTATATATCGAAAGATAATTTCACGATTTATGCGGAACTAACGCGACACTTTATCGAATTCGATATTCTGTCGATTTTTTATTTCGATAATTTGTCGAGTGTGCTGCTCGGGGCTACTTAAATTAAAACGAGGATTAATTTTAAATTTTAAAAATATGAAAATTTAAAAATTACTCCTCGTTCTAATTTAAAAAATCAAAAACAGAAATGAAAAAATGCAATGAAAAAAATTAGATGTACCCATTTTTTTAAAGTAAAAATAAATACTTACTTGAGGTATTTTTAAAAAAATTGAGAAAAATCAAAGAAATTCAAAATTTTAAAAATTAATTATTGAATAAATTACCAAAAAATTATTTTTATACAATTTCGAGGGTATATTTTTTTTAATTAATTTTTTTTTCAAGTATACATTTTTTCAATAAAATAAAAATGTGTACTTTTAAGAAATCCAAAAAATGTAGTGCTAATATTTTTCAATTAAAAAGTTGGAAAATTTATTTCAAACAAATTATTACCTATTATTATTAAGAACGGATTTTTTTAAGCATTGAAAAAAAAAAGAAAACTAAAAATTAAAAAAAAAATCTTTTCAAAATAAAAAAATTGAAAAAAAATGTAAGGCCACATTTTTTAATTTAAACAATTTTTTTCACGAAAAAATTGAAAAACGTATACCTACCTACCTACCTATTTCAAAAAAAAAAAAAAAATTAAAGAGCAACCATACCAAGTGGATTATTTTTAAAAGAAAATTTAATCGATAAAAAAATCCATTCAAAGGGAAAAAACTGTACTTATCTTCCTAGGTATTGTTTTTTCAAATTGAAAAATGCATTCTTAAAAAAATGAAAATATAGATAAGTGACACGTGAGAAGATCTATTTTTTCAAAGTAAAAATTAAAAAAAAATTAAGGCTCGTTTTTTTTAAAATTTAAAATTTTAAAAATTTATTACTCACTAAATAAGAGAATAGAATAAGTATTAGGGTGGGCAAATAACCAAAATTATTGATGACTGCATTTTTTTTCAATTTTTAATATATTTTTTCAATTTTTTTGAATTTTTAAACAAAAAAAAATTGAATAAAAAATAACTATGAATGCATTTCTTCAAAAACATCAAGGATGTAACTATTTCCTAATTTAAAAGATGTAGGTGCCTATACGTACCTAGCACTACCTACGTATATATCCTTTCTATTTCAAAAAATGTATTTTTAAATGCCAAAGACAATTTTTTTTAAATGCAAATATTTATTTTTTCGAGGAGTGAAAAAACGTAAAAAATTTAAAACTATACTTACCCATTTTTTAAATGAATAAAAGTACCTATTATTTTCATTTTTCATTTTAAAAAGATTGAAATTTATTTTCGTTCAAAAAAAAATTTAAAAAGTAGGTACCTATTCATTTTCTTCCTCGAAATAAATTCATATTCAAAAAAAATGTTAAAATTATTTTTAAAAGAAGCAAGTTACCCCCCCCCCCCCCTCCCTTCACAAATAAATAATCAAAACTGTTTGGAAAAAAGAAACATTCGCTCAAAGTATTTTTTTTCAATTGATAATAATTAGGTATTTAGAATTTTTTTTCAATTGATAATAATTAGGTATTTAGAATTTTTTTTCAATTTTAAAATTAGGTATAATTATTTCAATTTTTAATAAAATTGCGACCTTTTAATTTTTAAAATTGTTTTATTAACATGGAAAATTGTTGAACATTTCGCGACTTTTGGAGCATCAGGACGGCGCCCGGCACAGTTTGAAAACCACTGTCTTAAAATCTAAAATTTCAAATGTTTTTTTTCTCTTTACAAGAATTCTGAATAGAATTTTCACGAAAAAATCCAGCCAATTCACATAAAAATAAAATAATCGAGCAAATACTCGAAACCTTCCAATTCCGTCTTTTTTTTCCCACCCACAACCATAAAATACCCGATACGTTAGGTAGGTAGTCGTCGAATTTTCACGTTATTTCAGAATCAAAATTATTAATGACATTTTTGACATTTCGATACAGCGTCTTCGTCGTGAAGCCAAGAGAAGGTGAGACCTTTTCAAGGATACCAACTCCTACGCGATGAAATTCAACGTTCGGTTCTTTATGGTGTATCGCGTTTTTATCCTGGATTAATACACGTTTTTACTGGCACTGGCAGTTGGTTGGTGCAGTATTTAAATACAACTCGACATCGTATAGAATATACAATTAGTAAATTGGACACGTGTGCTGTGTACGAGACACGACGTAGGTAGGTAAGAGTATACGTAGCTATATAGGTATTTCGAGTGGTTTCTAAAATGGGTATAAAATTCACATTCTCGTAATAAGTTTTGTTTATTGTGATTAACCTTGAAATTTATCGAAAAAATGGATTTAAAAATTATGGCAATTCTTGAAGCAAAAGTAATGAATTAAGTTTTTTGATATAAATTCGCCTGCATTGTGCATATACATAGTATAATTATAATTATATAGAGCAGCTAGGTAGGCTGCAAAATGAACATATAATGGTAAAAATACGTAAACACCGTCGAATCTATACCAGACGTTGAAACACATTACCGATTACGCGAACGTGGCTGATTTAAAATTTCCTAATCAATGCTTTATACGTATAGTAGGTATACAGGTCGAACGATGATTAATTTTTTTTTATTATCGCAGCGAAAAGTGCAGCTAAAAATACGTTTTACCAAGTGAACCGGTACGGCGCGGTGGCTGCGACGACGGTCGTCGAATCGTAAACATTTCCAACTGGTTTAAAAATAAATACGCAATACGTGAAATTTCCTATATCACCGAAACGATCAAAGACTACCTTAATACGTTCGCAATTGAGTGTGCGTTTTAATTCGTTCAAGTTTACGCATTACGCAACTCGAAGAGAGAAAAAATTCCCTCTCAATTATACGTACCTACGCGACGAATAGAAATTTAGACGCGGCAAAATACGAGTACAAATGTACTGGTAATTTCGGTCGTTTGGAAAGAGAAAAGCCATAAGCGTACGTCTATGTACGTGTCGTCATTAAATATTCGTGTATACTGCCACTGCCAGTGCCTAGAACAACGAAATACGGCATACGCGTTCATCTTGGAAATTATTTACTTGTCGTACTTATAAAATTCGGCACCTTACGAACGCACTAAATTTGTTAAACGGTGCGCCCAAGTCCAATGTTGGACTCGACTGTAGGCTACGCCAGGCGCCTGGTACCCGCTTGCGTAGCCCGAGTTACGTCAATTCAAATGCAAATCTATTACAATCTTATAAGTCGAAGAAGTGGCCTGTAGGACGTATTTATTATATTCGTTATTGAACGCATAATAAACTGGTAAAAGGCGGTTAAAGTGGGACCCCGTTAATAAGACTTTATTAAAGTCAATAAAAACCTATCAAAATTAGCTTGCTCCCATCCACTTAGGAGAAAACCTGCAAATAGATACAAAATAAGGAAGTTCCTAATCAAAACTTAACCATTAGCTTACTAAAAGTTTGAATGTTGTGATTTCAGGATATCCTAATTGTATTTAGTAAATACTAAAAAGAAAAGTATGTATTTTCTTTTCAGAAAGAAAAAGACATTCGATAAGAAATCCATCTATTTAGCGTCAATCAAACGACTATTAGATTAGCATCTTATTCGAAGTATATCGATATTATGCTGATTAAAAGCTGGTCCTTAAGGTCTAAAAACTCGGTGATAAAATTTCTCGACTCCCACCCTCTCTACAGTACGGTCAAACTTCCTTTTTTCGTTATTTTTTTTTTAGAATTTTTTACAACGCGACGTGGAAAACTCTCAAACCACACCAACAAAATTTTCGTCAGCGACGGCGAGAGAGAGGTGCAAAAGGTGCACTTGGGGCCCGACCAAGAGATTTTTATACTACTTTTTCTGAGAAAAAAAAAATCTCCAATTTTTTTTTCACTCCACAAATTGAGACCAAAATTTGGTATTTTTTTTATCAAAAAAAAAAAAAAAAAAAAAAAACAGATTTTATTACTTTTTTCTAAATTTTTTTAAAAAATTACAGATTTTTTCCCCGCAAAATTGAAAAATTTAAGATTTTTATTTTCAAAAATAATTATGAACAAAAATCATTATTTTTTTTTTAAAAGTGAAAATATTTTTCTGAAAATGAAGAAAATAAAACATTGAGATTCTTTTTCGAGTAAAAATTGAGAAATTTTTTTTTTGAGTAAAAATCAATAGATTTTCCTCTTCAAAAAAATTTAGAGATATTTCCGCCAAATTGAAAGATTTTTTTTCTTCAAAGAAATAAGAGAAGTTTTTTCACTTCAAGCAGCTGGTAAAATTTTTACTGTAAAAAATACACCCCCCCCCCCCCCCAAAAAAAAAAACAACAACAACAACAAAACAAACGAAAAATCTTTTTTCTAAAAAAAAAGGAAGAAGAAGAAGAAGATGATGATTTTTTCACAACAAAACAAAATGCATAAACTCCCAAAAAAAAAAAAAAAAACGCGTAGCAGTCAAGATGCTCCGCGACAGCCGAATTTTTTTTTTCAAGTTAGTGTACCACTTTGAAAACGTTTTCATCCATGGTATTTCAGTTTCAATATCAGTTTTAACTTCAAATTCAGTTTAAAAATGTCAGGTTTTTGTCTTCAGTTTTAGTTCCTCTCTGCATTGAAGATTTCATCTTAAGATGGGGGCTCCGCCCCCATACCCCCGTTGAGGCTCCGACCCAACCCCCTCATCACTTTCGGCTCTTAGGATGGGGCTCCGCCCCCATACCCCCGCGTTGGGGGCTTCGCCCCCAACCACCTCGTCACTTCCGACTCTTCAGATGGGGGCTCCGCCCCCATGCCCCTATTGGGCGTCTTTACCCTCAATAGGGACATGGCAGGAGAGGATTGAGGGCTTCGCTCTCAATCCCCTTCACACTTTCAGCTCTTCAGACGAGGGCCAACACACCAAAAAAGAGGTTAAAACGTGAAAATTTCTGATTTTTGACCCTGTACGGGGGTCAAATGGTGCTCAAAAGTCGAAACCCCCAAAAGGCACATCAGTGACCTCTACTGACCCTACATCCCAAATTTCGATTGTTTAGGTCTTTTAGTTTGGGCTGTAGGCTGTTCAACGCGTCAGAAAAGACAGGTTAAAACTTGAAAAATATTGATTTTTGACCCTGTATCGAGGTCAAAAGGGGTTTAAAGGTCAAAACCTACAAAAGGCACATCAGGGGCATGAACTCGATCTATGATAAAAATTTAGGCCCCCCAGCTCCATTTGGGGGGTCTGTAGCCTGATCAACGTGAAAAAATGACCTCAAAATCCACTTTTTGGGCCCTAAAATGGGGTGGGGATGACTTGGGAATCTGAAATTTGGATACAGTGGAGACAATCAGAGTCACTGTTGTTGGTAAAAATTTCAAATCATTTTGTCAAATTGGGGCCTCTTTAGAGCCTCTCTCAAAAAAAGGGCGAGCCCCAATTTAGGAGCTCGAGGGTCAAAAACCCCAAAAGGCACCTCAGTGACCCTTACCTATCCTAAATACCAAATTTTAGCATCCAAGGTCATTTGGTTTGGGCTGCAGGCTGATCAACGTACCGGGAAGCGAGAAAAAACATGAAAAATTGTGAAAAATCTTGATTTTTGACCCTTGACAGGGGTCAAAGGGGGTCCAAATGTTGAAACCTACAAAAGACACATCAGGGGCACAAACTTGATTCATGATGAAAATTTTGGCCCTCCAGTCCCATTTGGGGGGTCTGTAGCCTGATCAACGTGAAAAAAATGACCCAAAATCCACTTTTTGGGCCCTAAAATGGGGTGGGGATGACTTAGGGGGCTGAAATTTGACTATGGTGTAGGTAATTAGGGTTCTCATCCCTGGGGCAAGTTTCAAAAAATTTCATGATATTGGGGCTCCCCCGCACCCCCTCAAAAAGGGGTAAAATATTCAATTTTGAGTTAGGGCCCCAAAATTTTTTTTGCATCATTCCTACACCGAGGGGACCCTACCTATCAAGTTTGACCTCATTTGACCTGTTAGGCTCGGCCCCAGAGTTCCAAAAGTGAGTGTAAAATTATAAATATATATATATATATATATATATATATATATAAATATGTGACATGTGACAGATCGTCATCTTTTGGTCCCAAACGTCGAGAAATGAGGTCAGAACTCTTCTACCCCCCCTCCTTCTAAATTAGGGTCGGACACAATAGCCTAAATTTTAAAAAAAAAAATTCGGCTAAAAATTTCAAAGAAAATTGGGAACAAGATCGTGATTTTTTTAGTTGTTTTTTTTTTCTCTGAAATAAATTTGTTTTTAATTTTAAAAATTTAAAAATTAAAGTCAATAGATTTTTACTTTTTTTAAAAATGAATTCTTTTACTCCAAAAATTTTTATAGAGATCCCTCCTCCCTCAAAAAAAATTAAAACGTCTAATTTTAAAAATAAAATATATTATAAGTATAAAAATATTACAAAAATTCAGTTTTTCCTCCAAAAATTGATGTTTTACTTTCAAATTTTAGGGATTCCTTCCTCTAAAGAGGTGAGATTTTTTACATTTCCGAGAATTTCAGGAGTATTTTTATTATAACAAGAAAAAAATTCTTCACTTCAAGAAAATTCCAATTTTAATTTAAACAAAAAAGTGTGGTTCGTTTTTCTCTAAAAATAAGGGCTATCATTTTTAAAAACAAAAATTTTTTACTCCAAAAAATTATTATTAAGTAATTCTTTTTAGAGAAATAGGTATACCTATTCCAATTTTTTGAGAGAAAATTGCAACACATTATTCTAAAAAAAAATTGTAATTTTTTGGAAAATGACAGCAAATTGTGGAACTAAAAAATTTAGGTTGCGAAAATTTTTCAGCGGCGTCACAAAAATTTTCGACGAAAAACTACTGTTTTAAGCACTTTGATGCAACTGGAAATCCCTTTATATCCATTCTTAAGGTTTCAATCGAAAACATTTTCAAACAAAATTTGTAGATTGAGATCTTTGAAATATATGTAGAGGGTGGAATGATTTTGACTTTTTTTTCGAAAATCGAAACAGCCTACGGCACAAAAGTTGTGTTTTGGTGTCAAAATAACGTGGTAAAAATTTGAGCCCCCTCGGTCAATATTAACCCATGCTTCAGGGGGTCCAAAGTTTTCAAATTTCAGTAAAATTTCTCATATAATAAATTTTTTTTTTTTTTAAATTAACAATTTTTCAGACGTCTAGTCGATGGTAGGGGTCCTCTTGGTGACCCAGAACCCGGTCATCCATCAAAAAATTGCATAAAAGTATAAACAGGGGTTTCCAAAATATCCAAATTTTTGCATAATTACACCAAAATCAAGAAATGCGCGAATATTTTTATTTTATCAGATATGTTGCATATTTTGAGGTTTACATATTTGAAAATATCTTCAAAATGAAAGGGAAGCCCCATCCCCACCACCCCTCCATAGAACATGAGACATTTTGCCATGAAAACTTTGTTTTTCCAAAACTGACCCCACTTTGAGGATCCCTAACGCTCTGCGCCTTTGAGGAAGGTGTCTAATATTTTGATGGGATGTTTTCAACACAAAATGAACCGCTCTCATGCATATAGTAATTAGAGTGATAATTTTTTCACTTTGCCCTAATACAAAGTAGGTAAAATAAGTAATTTCATTAAAAAACACAGGACAAAGTTTTCATAGCAAAATGTCCCATTTTCTATGGTGGGGTGGTGGTGATGGGACTTCCCTTTCATTTTGAAGATTTTTTCAAATATGTAAACCTCAAAATATGCAACATATCTCATAAAATAAAAATATTCGCGCATTTCTTGATTTTGGTGTAATTATGCAAAAATGTGGATATTTTGGAAACCCCTGTTTATACTTTTATGCAATTTTTTGATGGATGACCGGGTTCTGGGTCACCAAGAGGACCCCTACCATCGACTAGACGTCATTATTTTAATTTTTGAGTAATAGGTAGTTAGGTACCTATTTTTTGTTTTCTGCAATAGGTGCATACCTACCTACCTACTTAATGAAATTTTTATGACTAAAAAATTAAAAATCCTTTAAAATAATTTTTTCTAATTTTGAAACAATTTTGATAATTTTTGGATTATTTTCATTTTTGCAGGTTGGAAACAATACCTAGGTATATTATGTTGATATTACATTTTTAATTTTAAATCTTGAAATAATACTTATTTGATCATTTCTATTCTATATCAAGAAACATCGTTAAAAAAATTGAAAAATTTCCAGGAATGACCCTCACCCTCAGTTGGGACTACACGTATTATCCTTGCAAGGTTGAAAAAATTCGGTCGATAATTGTAGAAAATAAAAATTCATAACGAAAAAACACATTTGACCTGACTAGAGTAGGTGGAAGTGAGGTAGTAGACCAAAAATTTCAACACCCATAAATTCTTAAACCTTGAAGACCAACTTCCACCAATTTTTGAGGTATGATCATAAAAAATTCAACTCAAAATGAACCCCTTTCCTTGCTTAGGGTCAAAGTTCAAGATGTGGTTTTTTTCGATCCACAATAATGCTTACTCCTGTATTTCCCATCGTCTTTGACTTCGAGGCAAATGACCTTATATAATATGTGTACTCGTATGTAAAAATGTCACCACGTTATACCCTTAGCATAGTCAGCACTTTTACGTTTCCGTTCATTTCGTCTGCGTCAGCATTAGCGCACCGTCACGCCACTAAATCGATTAATCGAAATTGTTTTTCTTTTCCATTTTCCCTCACACTTTTCCGAAGGATAATCTCGCAAATGGATTTAAGGATAAAACATAGCCTATGCTATATATCGCCCAAGCCCAAGGTACGAGAGAAGAAACCTCGCTATGTTTATCCGTTTCCCTTCTTCCTTCTTTTTTCTCTTATTTTCACCGGCATGGCACAAGTCGCCTTCAATTCCCGCGCGACACAACAGCGCAAGTTCTTATCGACTGCTCTTCTATACTACGTGCTTACCACTTTTCAACCCTTTTTTTGCCCCCAACCTCGAGATCAAATATTTAAAAATCTTTGCGAAATTTTCGCCGCTGGGTACCCCATACTCTCTGTTCTGGTACCATCGCCATTCGCCAAAGTCGCAACGATTCGAGATGAAATTATTATACACTGTTGCAGATATTGCGAAATATTTTGTTGTAAAAGAAGGGGTTCCAGCGACCAATGCCGCTTCTTATTCCCTCTCAACTCGACAACCGAATACCTCTACGTGCGAATCGATTTTCGCGCTTTTTTGAGGCCTTACAAGGCAACTTGCGAAATATTGGTAACGAAATTTCATAAAACTTTTCTCTACAAGAGTGAGATTGCGTTGTTTTTTTCTCGAGGCGAAGTTTTCCACATTTTCGAATCGATATTTGGAATAATTTTCAAGGAATATACTTCAGCATTGGGGATGAAATTTCGAAGGTAATTTGCAACCTCAGCACTATCTTTCAATTATTTTAAATTCATCTAACGTATTTGAGGTTGACCAATAATAATTATAGATTAATTAGAAAACTATTTTCCTTTGACAATTTATATTCAACTACGTACACTCCAAACACAAAAAACAATGTTTTTCTCAATCACATTCAGCACCTACTAGGAAACAATTCTATTCTAGAAAAAGAAATGGAGAAAAAATTACATTTTTTTTTAATCAAAATAAATTTTTTCGGTTTTTTGAAATTCGGTTTTCAAAAGATTTTTTCCTCAAAGAATTATGCGTGAATATTCAATTTTAAAAAGTAATAATTTTCAATTTCATTCATATTTCATTTTACATTGGATAAAATCTTGAAAAATTAACTACAAGTCTTCAGCAAAATTAAAAAAAAAAAAGTTGAAAAAATACACAAGACCAAAAAACAAATAGGTATTACTTATTACTTACTCTTCAAAAAGATTTAAAAAAAATATGTTCAAACAAAATGAAAAAAATGCTTTTGGAAAAAAAAATAATAAAAAACATAATAGGTATTTTTTTTTTTTTTTTAAATACTCATTTTCAACTTTTAAAATTGAAAAAAGTACTCTTGATAAAAATGAAAAAAACCAACACCCAAAAAATATCTTGACAACATTTGAAAAAGACTACGAGCAGAACTATGCTTGAAAAAAAAATGAAAATTGATTCAAAATGAAGTTCAAAAATTTTGTCTGAAAAAATTCAAAGAAAACAATTTTTTTACTATTGGAAAAAATTGCACAAAATCAAAATATTAATGAAATTTTTAAAAATTCAAAAAATTATTTTGAATACATTTTTTTTTTAAATTCCCACCAAAATTCAAAAAGTTTCAAAAAAACCTCAGAAAAAAGGTGAAACCAGATTCAAAATGAAAGTTGACAAAATTACTTTTTTTCAAACTTTTAAAGGAAAAGAAATTGAATTAAAAATTTTAAAATAAACAGAACAGTAGATAAAATATTCCGATCAGATTTGAAAAAAATAAAACTGTTTTTGAATCTAATTCAAAGGTGTTTGAAAAAAAAAGAATGAAATTCAAAAAAAAAAAAATATATATATATATAACGAACAAAAGCTCAGAAATTCAATCTGAAAAAAAAAACTTTTTACAATTTTTTGTTTTTACTTTTGAAAAAAATTGGGGAAAAATAAAAAGAATGTCCAAAATCCGAAAAAATATCAAGTAAAATTTATAAAAATTGTTTTTAAATATTTAAAAAAAAAAAAAAAAACTTTTTGAGAAAATTTTTAAAATTTTATTTTGTAGGTACTCGTATTTACTAGGTATAAAATATAAAAATAAGAAAAATAACCTGCTTTTGAAAAAATAAAAAATGAGAAAAATATTTAGGTATAAGTATAATTTTTAACGAAATTAGAACAAATTTTTAACATAATACGAGCATGTAAGAGTAACTATAACTAAATGCTTTTACGATGCTCAAAATAGCGAAAAATGTTACGAAAATTCGACACGAAATTTTTGGAAGAACGACTTTTGAGTATTTTGTAGGATTGGAAGAACGACTTTTGAGTATTTTGTAGGACATTAACTTGAACTTTTTTTTCGAAATCGGATAACTTTTAAATATTTTGTCAGACATTTCAAAACTTGAAATTTTTTCCGAAGTTGGATAACTCTAGACATTTTGTCAAACATTCTAAAACATGAAAATTTTTCAATTTTTTTTGACTTTTTTTTTGACTTTTTTCCAGTTTTTTTTCTTTTTTTTCAAAATGGGATGACTTTCCTTCATTTTGTCTAACATTCTGTAATTTATGAATATTTCTCCCTTTTAAAAAAAATTGATTTTAAATTTCGACACGAATGATTTTTGGGTGTTTGGTCAGTTTTGAAGAAAATTTCGTATAAAATTCAAAGAAATTAAGGTATCTACGTACATACCTACTGAAAACAAAATCAAACAAAATCTCAGATAACATGGAAATCAAATTAAAAAAAAAAAAATTCAAATGTTTGAAATTATTCTTCCAATACCGTTGTAAAAAGGTTTTAAATGAAGTTCAAAAAAAAAAAAAAAACATTGATGAAATTCCAAATTTTTCGATTTTAAAGAAAATTTTTAAAATTAATTTGATTGGGAAAAGTGGATCTTAGTTTATAAAATAACAAAAAATAGGTAGAAAATAAATAATTTTTATATTATTTATTCAAGAAATGTTTTTTTCTAAAAAAATACTTTTTGAGAGTAAATCTTTTATCATTAGAAAAAAATTTACCCAAATTTTTCGCAAATTTTTTCGACAATTTATTTGAGGAAAATATTTTTTTGACAATTTTTTTTTTTTGGTTTGAAATTCATTTTTTACTCTTTTGTTAACTAAGTAAAATTTCACATAAAATGTCATCTAATTTTTTTTTTCAATCAAAAATTTAATTTCAAAAAGTCAAAAGGGCAATAAACTGGAAAGTAATATCAGCGTTGAGCAATTTTTCGAACATACCTACTTATTCAAAAAAAAATTCCTTCAGCAATTTTTGAGAAATTTGCATCGCCTTTTGAGCAAACTTGAAAATACTCATCCCACTCTATCAACATCACAAATCTCGAACATGATGCATATTCCATAATAACTTCGTTATAAATGAAAATCAATACTTATACTCAAAGAATCGCGCCTAGTGAGAGAAGCACCACTAATAAAACATAGTTACCCCAAACAGCATCCATATTATCTGTTTACTACTTTTTTTCTCTTGCAATGCCAATAAACCAATATTAATCGGTGAGTTTTACTATCAACTGGTTTACGTGTATGAAACTGGTTTTTTCTTTCAAAAGGTATGGTGGCATATACCTTTACCTATGATTACAGACGAGCCAAGTACTTGGCGGTTTATACTTTTTTTTTAATCATTCTTACACACGAGTAAGTACGTCTACTTACAGTACCCATAGTCGAGTCGTCGAACAGGTTTATTTTTAGTCGAGCATCGATTTATTTTTTGTGCAAAAAAAAAAAAAACTTCTTTCGTCTCACCTATGACCTGCCGAACAAGGCTGTGAAGAATTGTATCCTACTAACGAACGATTCCAGCGTGAAAGAAAAAAAAATCACGTTGGAGGGAGATAATGCTTTAGTTTATGGAAGACGAGGATTAATTCGAGCAAGCAAGTTCATAGAGTTTACGTTGAGCAGTTTTCTGTGTATGGAGTCGGCCAAGCACGAAGACATCAGTCGAGCTGAACGGTGACTTGTGAGAGTAAGTAGATGGAAGAGTGCATCGCATGTGCAATCGGATGAAGAATGCAGAACTGGCGCAGGCGATGGCGATGCTGGCAAGAGAAATGGGACGGTACAAGTTGTAGCGACGCGTCGTCCGCAGCGGTAACTATGGCGGGTTCCGTTCGAGTTACATCACGACTTATATAAACCGTCGAGGAGACAAGCGTGATTGAAGATTATAAAACATAGGTATTGTTTGTAACGAGGTGTTCATAGATATAACCGGATTCGATGGCTAAAAAGCCAGAAGAATATCTTTGAAAATCTAGTGTCTAGTTTATTCAATTTGTTTTTGTTAAATTTTACCAAGTCCAATACTACACAGATACTCAAAATTGGAGGTGAGGGGAGTCCTATCGAAATTTTTGTTATAACCAAAATTATTTCAAAGACTTCAAGCTACAACTTTTGTTTGGATTTTTTTTAAATTGGACCCCTACCTCTACTAAATTTTAATTATATAATAAAGTATCTAAGTCGTGTTATGCAAAATTATAGGGGAGGGGAGGGTCTAACCGAAAATTTTATGATAACAAAAATTCTTTCTAAGACATCGATCTACAACTTTTGTTTGAAAAAATATACAATTGGACCCCTCCCCCAATTTTGAAAAAGTATCTACGTGATATTATGTGAAATTGAAGGAGAGGAAGGTATTCAATCGAAATTTTTATAATGACCAAAATTATTTTTAGAATCTTAATCTACAACTTTTATTTGAAAAATTTTTCAATTTGCCCCTTTCTCATTCCCTCCACTAATTTTTAATTAATATTTTCGGAGTATTATGCAAAATAGGTGGTGAGGGAGGGGTCCAATTAAAAAAAATTTCAAACAAAAGTTGTAGATTGGGGCACTAAAAATAATTTTGGTCATAACAAAAATCGCGATTGGACCCCTCCCTCCCCTCCAATTATGAATAATACGATATAGATACTCATATTATTAAAAACTGGTGGGGAGTGAGGGGTCCAATTAAAAAAAATTTCAAACAACAATTGTAAATTGAAGTCTCAGAAATAATTTTGGTTATTACAAAAATTTTGATAGGACCTCTCCCTCCCTCGTAAACAAATTGAGTAAACTAGACACTAGTTTGGAAAATGGATAACCGCACACGCGACTGTGCAAGAAAAGCTAGGTACGCAGAGGGAGGCTGCAGGCAGGGTAAATCGAATTCTAAATCCGAAGCAGTAATGTAATGGAAATTTTCAAGAAGTTCTGCGGAAATTGCCGCCTATACTACGAAAACCACACCGTTTCTCCAATCTGTTTACACGTCGCTGATAATCAATACACGTAAACTCGACAGAGGGTTGTATGAAGGGTTTTTTCATAGCTTATCACTAAAACAGGAAGAAGCTTTAAGTTCACATTCGGTCATTGTACTCGCTACAGCTTCGTAAACGTGTACGAGCCACTAATCGATTCGCCGATACCTAATAAAAACATGCCATAAACACGCGAAAATTTTTCAAACACGAAAAAAAATTAACTCGGGATGAAAGACACGATTTAGCCAAACTAAACAGATAGCTAATCGTACTAATACACCTAATTGCGCCGTTTACTCCCAAACTTTGAAATACCAGCTAAAAACTTTCATGTTCCAAATGAAGAGTACCTAACCATATACTCTGTACAAGACGATCGATATGGAGAAATATTTTACAGAGTTTCATGACCTCAGGTATTTCTCTATGTACACGAAGATGTTACATCAGCACTTCGCCCTGTCTTTTACGCGTTTTCTAGTAATATCGATGTAATATTAATGCGTCATGAATTATGAAAATGGTCACCTATTGTTTATTTGTAAGATATTTGAATTATTTAAGGTGCCAGTTTAGCATTCGGGGGTCGATTTTAATTTTATAAGATGTGTTGATTTAGGACGATTCAAGTGTACCAGCAAAGAGGGCTTTTTAAAGCGAGTATTTGAATAGAGATTTCCTAACAGGGTGATCGTGTTTACAATTCGAATTCGTCAACCCTTAAAGATGACGACGAAATTGTGCCAAGTCTACAGTTTCACGGTTTAATAGGTCGTCCCAGGTCAGATCACCTTTTGCCAAAATTATACATTGAAAGCGAATGCTTGAAGGGGATTGAAAGCGATCATTTCAAAAGTAAGAACCCTCGAGTATCATTCGTCAAGTGCCTATTGAGCAACAGGCAACCAAGGAATTGGTAGAGTTGGTGAAACATTTTTTCCGAATATGGAATGTGGATAATCATATTTGATCAAATAGTTGTATAGAGTCCGTCTAAATAAACGTATGGATGAAAATAGGCAAGATCAAAACATTTTAACTAAGTACTTATTAAAAAAAACAAAAAAAAAAAATGGATGGAAGAATTTTTTTGAAAAAGTATTCATCAATTTTTTTGAGAAACAATTTTCCTTTTGGGGGGGGGGGGGGTGGTCAATTTTTGGGGGGACGAATGTTTTCCAAATTTTTTTTGAGAAAATTGGATTCAATTTCTAGAGAGAATAAGTGGAAGAGTGAAAAGTTTTTAATTTTTTAGTGGCCAAAATCTTTCATTTCTTTTGAATTTTTTAGCTTTTTGGGAAAAGAAAATACTCAATTTTTTGGTGATTGAAAACTTTTATTTTTATAAAAAAAATTTCCACTTTTTTGTGAGAAAAAAAAATCATTATTTAAAGGAGAAAACTAATGAATATATTTTTTTTTATTTTTCAAAATGAAGAGTTTTCCAATTATTATTATTATTTTTTTTAGAGGAAGGAGAAAATTTTTCACTTTTTCAAGGAATGAATTTGAAAATACCAAAATTTTGAAAATTGATTATTTTTTTTTTAATTACGAAAAAATATATAAAACTTTTAAAATTACTCTTATTTTGAAAAATTGTTGATAATTAAAAGTTACAAAATTCCAGTTTTTAGCAAATTTTTAAAATATTTTTTAAAAGAAAAAAATCTCAATTCTGAAGGGAAAAATATAATTTTATCACAAAAATTATGAAGATTTTTAAAAAAAATAATTTTTCGATTGTTTTTGAGAAAGAAACTTTCCCAATTTTTTGTAGAAAAAATTATGGCTTTTAAATTTTTTTAGAAGAAAATTTGAAGTTCTTAGTACTGACCCTGACTTGCACCCTAATAAACGAGAAAAATGGAATGAGAAAAAATTTCAATATCATAAAAATTACTCGCTCTGTAAAAAAAATCGAAGAAATTAATTTCCAATAATTGCTATTTTACAATTTCCTTCCGTTCATCCCAAACTCAAAATACAGCAAAAAACTGTCATTCTCGACTGGAAAAAAGTCGAATAAATAAATCATTCCTTCTGTAACCCAGCAACTCCCTTTTTATTTGATTTGCAAGTAAAAAAAAAAATACAGTTTTTATTCGCATATAAGAAGCTCGTAAATGGCGACAATATAAATACGTGGAAATGTGCGATTTGAAAAAAAGAGGGAAAATCACAATATTGATAGTTTGCAGGGGCAAAATAGGGATATAAATTCTGCTTCCAAATATTAGAGTATATCTCGTTTATTTCAAATAAAAAAAGACGATTCGTACGCTACACGTACTTAATGAAAATAAGCGAGCTTATCGATCAGTATCCACTTGCTTTTACACATACGTACACGTAGTGTACTATATGCTGATTTATGACTTTAAGTAAGTTGCTATGTGTAGGTAAATTTCTCAATTTTTTTGAGAAAAAAATCAGTTTACTGGGTTGGGAAAAAATTCGTTGATTTTTTTGAAATAAAAAGTATGTAGGTAGGTACCATATTATTTTTTTAGAGCCAGCGTTACAGCGTAAAGAGTAAAAAAAATGTATTTTTTTTTGAAAACATTTTATCTGCGTTCTCTTGAGAAAAAAATTTCTTATGTTTATTAGAGAAATAAATAAAATTTCTTTTTTTTGAGTAAAATATTCCTTAAATTTTTGGAAGAAAAGATTTCATCAATTTATTGGAGTGAAAAGTATTTTTCAAATTTTTGGCGCGAAAATCCTTCAATTTATTCAAGAAATATAATTTTTTATTTACCTATTTATTTTTAAAAAAACTCAATATTTTTAGAGTTTTCATAAAAAAATTAAGATACTTTTCAGAAAAAAATCCCTTAGTTTCTTTTGAAGTACAAAACCTTCAATCAAGTCTCTCGATTTTTCATTTTATGGAGAAAACAATCACCATTTTTTTTGAAATGAAAAATAACAACATTAATTTTTTGGAGTGACGTGAAAAATTTTTCAATTTTTTTGAAAAAAGAAATCTCTATTTTTGAAAAAGAAATCATTAATTAATTATTAGAGGATTTTTTTTTTTTTGGAATAGGTAGATATTGAATAAAAAATCTCAATTTTTTGAGAAATATAATTCTTGAATTTTCGTGAAATAAAAAAATAATTTTTATACTAATTTTTTTTGGAGTGGGGATAAAAAATTGTCCACTTTTTTGGGGAAAAAGTGTGCAACTTTTTTTTTAAAATAAAAAATAAATAAAAAATATAAACTAGCTACCAAATATTTTGAGAAAAAACAAAAAGGTCATAATAATTCTTTTTTGGAAAAAAGTTCTCAAATTTTTCAGAGTAAAAAATTTTAATTTTTCGCAAAAAAATCTAGGGACAAAAAATACTTAATATTATATCAAATTTTTAGAATACCTAATAAAATGACTAAAAAAAAATGTATACTTTTTTGAAAAACAAAATCTTTCTATATTTTTGGAGAAAAAGTCAACCCCTTACTATACTTTTGATTATGAAACACTTCCGATTTCTGGTAGGTACGTCTACGTACGTAGACTACGTACCTAGGTACTGGATACATAGATAGTAGGTAGGTACTGTAGGCAGACTCATCTCGCAATTACACGGCCAATGTATACAAAATACACCGTATCTAAAAAGCGTTCGAATTTCGTAACAAGACGATCAATTCGACGACTGGAATAGAAAAACAGCAGTCTGTATATAGAAATAAACACCTCCTTTTCATTGGAAGTACCTACTCTACGATAATGGGAAAACAACGTATAGCTAACTCGATAATCATACTGATAAGCTTGTTAACGAAAATTAATTCGAGAATCGAGCTGCAAACGTATTATTTTATTCTATCAATATAATAAAAACACCCTCACTCAGTGTAATAGAAATTGAGTCAAGGGGATCAGCGAATAACCGCAAACTTTTTCAGACCGTCACCGTAACGTAATGAGTCATATCGCTAAAATCGAACTCGAACCGACTAAAAGGCTCAATCAATAAATGCTTAAACCAATCAGCTCCATTTGAATTTCCGCGCGCAACTTGCAGTCGACTGTCGACAGTTGTTGTGCAATTGCACACAAATACGAGTAGGAAACGGAAATTTCCATTCAAATACCAAGCACCATGGCCTTCTCATAAGAAATGTAAAAAAAGAATTAAAAAAAATCATGAAACGAGATACCGGTATCGTCAAGCTGCTAAATATTTGTACTCGACATGCGCTTTGAACAGTGATACATAAACCGTATCGTATGATTATTTCAATTACGCCTCGTAAGTAAATCATACGTAAGTAAAATTATCCATCTTTTTAATCGTAATACGTATCGAAATAGGACACAAAGACATGCCGGAAAAATATTCTAATTCGAAAAAATACACAATTTGTAATAGGAGTGGATCGTCGCAGTACCTAGCTACTGTTTTTTTGGCACCATCGAAATTTTACAAGTCCAATAATAGGTATATAATTATACATAGATACTTGATATTCAAAATTGAAGGGGAGGGAGGGGTCCAATCGAAATTTTTGTAATAACCAAAATTATTTCCAAGGCTTCAAACTACAACTTTTGTTTGAAAATTTTTTCAATCAGACCCCTCCCTTCCCACCAGTTTTTAATAATGTAAGTATCTATGTCATATTATGTATAATTGGAGGGAAGAGAGGGGTCCAATCAAAATTTTAGTAATTACCAAAATTATTTCCAAGACTTCAAACTACAACTTTTGTTTGAAAAAATTTTCAATTGGTCCCTTTTTTTCCTCATCCTTCCAATTTTTATTGGCATAATTAGTATCTTCGGAGTGTTGTGCAAAATCGGTGGAGAGGGAGGGGTCAAACTGAAAAAAATTTTCAAACAAAAGTTGTAGCTTGAAGTCTTGGAAATCATTTTAGTTATTACAAAAATTTCAATTGGACCCCTCCCTCCCCTCCAATTTTTAATATCAAGTATCTACATAAAAACAGACTGCTGTGAACTACTTCTTACGAACTGGTCTAAGTGTCTAGGTAGTAGGTACCTACCTTACACGTAATTGTAGTTCAAAAAAAAATTCTTCATTAAAAAATAAATTCTCATTCTCCATCAAAAAGGAATCTCAGATCGTACGTTGATAAGAATTCTAGTTCAAATCGATATTATCCAGATTTGTACCGAGCACAGATCTGCAAATTGCGGTTGAACCAGGGAAAATAATTTAATTGAAGTGTTTTCACCCTGGGTTTCAATCAATTCCGTACACAAGGGTCGAATTGAACATCTGCTTTGAAGAAATTTCGAGAAAAGGTCATGAAGATCGATGAAACCGCAAATGCGCGCATTGTTTTTACGAACCCCTAGCAATTATTTTTTTCCACGCAACTTGGCCGTCTCCTCCGTCCGGTCATTATCCAAGTGAAAATGCATCGCGACAAGGTGAAGCAGTTAGTTGCATCTAGGTCAACGAATATGCGTTTGAAGTCACAAACACAACGACGTAATGTATTACGAATCATACCGCGGAGTTCATGACTCAAAAAAATAGGTAGGTAGGTACGTAGAGATCGTTTTGTTTGTATACGTGTAAAGTAGGTAAGGTACTGTACATAAACACATCATCGTATCGTAAACAGATTACAACGCCGCATTATCATCAAAAGGAAATATCATTTCCTCGTATTTGAAGTATCGTTTGTCATTTTCATGGAAACGAGACACATAAATTATCGCTTCGGTAATTTTATACGAAAATATAAACATACGTTATGAAATTGTTTCGATTTTAAATTTTGGCTCAATGCATGTCTCATGTTTTGTTTTTCATGCTAACAACGCTATCTATCACTTCATTAATTTACTAAGTATAAAAATTTAGTCACAAGTTGAATCAGAAGACGGGATTTGAATGTTAGTCATAGATTTTTTGATTTATTAATGGAAAAAAAAATCGTGCCTATGGAAATTTATCATTCGGGAAAAATAATTAGATGAAAAATAACATAAAATGTCCAAATTCACGATGTAAATAGAGATTACACAAGAGCCAGCGTGTATATAGTCGAAAACTGCCTACTTTTCCTGAAGCCTCTTTAGCTCAGTGGCAGAGCACTGGTCTCGTAAACCAGGGGTCGTGAGTTCAAACCTCACAGGAGGCACTGATTTTTTCTCCTTGCAATTTTTCCGATTCTGATTTTTTGCAAAATATATCACTTTTAAGCCAATTTCGAAAGGTTTTTATTTTCTAGACGAATTAACCGAAAGAAGAAATTAATTCTGACAACGATTCTACTTTATACTTATCATAATGGGTTTTAATTCTTCCTTTCCTGTGCAACCATAAATAAATACTTCTTGGTTTTATGGTTTCAACTTTTACTCGTATATCAGTGAAAAAAGGGATTCTTTTCGAGTATTTATTTTATTGAACTTTAAACTGAATAAAAGGATTAGGTAGTTGGCACTGTGAATTTTTTTAAACGGAAACAGCTCTCTTACAGAAACGTAAGATGTACGTACGAGTAATTTAATAGGTTGAGACACTATTGCATTTTCGGAGCAATGGATGATTTAAAATTTTCAGTTTACATTATTTTATTGATGCGTCAAATTGATATTTTTATTAGAACTTTCACAAAAAATTGAATTTTTTATCCAAAAAAAACTTGAGAAATGAAAAAAAAAGTTTGTTCTTTTCACAAGGGAACCTGGCCAACTCGCCGCCTCCGATTTATCTGAAATTTGGCTCACTGAAAGAGCATGCCACCCACACCTCACAACCAAATTTTTAGCTGCCCAAGTTAATTTTTCGATTTTTGGCGAATTTTTGAAAATGGCAAAAATCACCCCCAAAAAACAATTTTTGGAATACAAATCGCAAATTTTGAGATAGAATCCTGAAAATCGGTTTGTACACTAAAGTCGACCCCCCGAGTCGATTGACACCATTTGCGAAGCGATCTGGAGCCTCCAGAAAAAGTTGACTTTTATCCAGCACACTGGAATGGCTAAAGACGGCGGTGTAATTAAATTGGGCAGCTGAAAATTTAATCCTAGCGTTAGTGTGATTTCATCTATCGATTGGCATAGTTGAATCTAAAATCCGAGGCGGCAAGTTTGCACGTGTTTTTTCATGACATGTTGAAAATTTCGCATTTTTTAAAAATTTCCAAAAAATCCATTTCTCCAGCATATCGTCCGAAACTTCGCCTACCCCCTAAAATCGACCCCCCGAATCGATTGGAACCATTTTCGAAGCGATCTGAAGCCTACAGAAAAAGTTGACTTTTGCTGTCTGGAGAGATTCCAGTATGCTGGAGAAAAGTCAACTTTTTCTGGAGCCTCCTGATCGCTTCGCAAATGATGCCAATCGACTCGGGGGGTCGACTTTAGTGTACAAACCGATTTTCAGGATTCTATCTCAATTATTGCGATTTTTATTCCAAAAATTGGTTTTTGGGGGTGATTTTAGCCATTTTCAAAAATTCGCCAAAAATCGAAAAATCAACTTGGGCAGCTAAAAATTTGGTTATGAGGTGTGGGTAGCATGCTCTTTCAGTGAGCCAAATTTCAGCGAAATCGGAGGCGGCGAGTTGGCGAGGTTCCCTTGTCAATAAAATATGAAATTTCATTCTGCCTAAAGTTGAAAAAAAATCCAAAAAATCCGAAAATTGTTTTACCTTCCCCTTCCCCCAAAAAAATTAATAAATAAAAGATTGCTTCATTCTCAAAGAAATAAAATATTTTTTTTATTTCAAAAATTGAAAAAAAATTTCACCAAAAAAAAAACGCAAAAAATTTTTATTTCTAAAAAAAAAACTCCAAAAAATTGAGAAATTTTTTCTCCAACTTAATTGAAAAAATTATTTTTCTTTCCAACAAATTTTGAAAGACTTTTTATTCAAAAAATTCTTGAATACCTAAATAAATCATACTTGGCTTTATCTAGGTACTCAAAAAAACGAGATTAAACAAAAATTGAAAATCTATTCGAAAAAAAAATTCAAAATGGCTCTACCTAGGTAAGTATTCTAAAAATAGCAAGATTTTTTCAAGTGTTCAAAGGAATTGATGAAAATTGTAGACAATTTCAATTTTTTATTGTTTAAAGAGGTGACCAAAGGTGACTTCTGACTCAAAATTCAGTGTAGGGAAAAACAAAAAAATCAGGAATAATTTCCCACGAAACGAAAAGAAACAATTTTCATAGGTTAGAACAAGAAAAAAATGCAAAAGTTCGAAAATTCGGTAATTTTTTGTTTTTTTCTTCAAAATGAGGTGGGCAATGGCACTGCACTCAAAATTTAGTCAGGGAAAGCACAAAAAATAAAAAACAATTTTAAAATAAAATGAAAAAACTTTGAATGCCAAGTCAACAGTTTTTTTTTTGAAATGGCATTTCAAAGTACCTAGTCTTACCACTTGAAATTAAATTATATGAAGGAAATGAAGAATTTGAAATTGATTCTCGTGAAAGAGCACAACGTTAATAGGTTTAACTTACCCAAAAAAAAGGCAAGGATTTGAAAATTGGACAATTTTTCAATTAAAAAAAAAGCAACTTGAAATTTAGTGTGGAGAAAAAAATGGGAATCATTTCTTATAAAAAAGAACAATTTGGATAGGTTAGAACGAAAAAAAAAAAAAAAATCGAAAATTCTGTATTTTTTATTTTATTAAAATGAGGGGGCAGTGGCATCACTTGGAATAATTAGTTAGGCAACCTATGAAAAAAGGAAATTATTTTATTCTAAAATAAATTTGAACAACTTTAATAATGCTTGATCAAACAAGTTTGCTCATTTAGTCATTTTTTTCGTTTTTTGAGGAGGAATTGGGGAGACACAGATACCACTTGAAATGAAGTTGATGGGAAAATAAAAAATTAGGAATTGATTCTCATAAAAAAGAACAACTTTGATGGGTTTGCAACCAAAAAAGCAAGAGTTTGGATATTCGGCAATTTTTTCAAAAAATGAGAGAGGGGAGTTAGTTACTTGAAATTATTCAGTTTAGGAGAAATAAAAAATAGGGAATTATTTCCTCATAAAAAGAAACAAATTTAGGGGTGATGCGAAAAAAAAAACTTTGGATCTAAACATCCTTTTCAGACTTTTAGGATCCGGATCTGCCCATCGGTACACAGTACACAGGCATCTGGAGCTTTGTGATTTGGAAGGCTAGACAAGTTTACCAACAACAAAGATATAGACAATTATTGGAAAATTTCCATAAAACACGGGTTACGGGTTAACAACATCAACGAATGAATATACATAATATAATTATTCTCGATAACGATTGACAAATTTTAAACGCTTCCGAGCCAAACTCGAGCGGTGTCGTCAAACGCCAGTTTATGGAATTGAATTATTGGGAAGCTGACGTGAAATGTTATCATCATCTGATATCCAAAAAAATAGTCTATTTATAAGTACCTATTACGAAACAACGTCGAGAGAATAAGGGCATCAATTTTAATACTTTGCGATTGTTTGTAACCTTGAAGGTTCATTGATGCGTCGTAGCTTCATATTATGATCTAGTACATTCATCAAAACTAGAAAATTTCGCGCTTCATTTATCGCCTTGGTAATGTACCTACGAGTATCTATGATCTTTTTTACATCATACTAGCAACAAAAGAAGCGTACCGAATCTTCAAGGTTAGTTGGAACGCGGGGAAAAAATACAAGCAGGTATCTAATAGCCTAGACCTAGACCTATGTCATGGTGTCTCCACTCTAAAATTATCGATAAAGTATGGCTTATTTTTACGCTTATGGTTTCATACGTTCAATTGATAGTTAACCAGATGAAAATTTTCACCACGCTGTTTCATCCTGTATACAATTTTGAACCTATTTATAAATACTAAATTGAATTATTTCAGAACTACCACTCGTTACACAACGACAATTTTTATATTTGATATGATTCGATTCATACCAGACTCCGGTCACACATCAGCAAAGTGGTGTGGAGAAAATATGAAAATAACAAAAGATCATTACCTATGTTGCAATCTTTCCTCATGGCGATTGCGAAATGCGCCAGAAAGCAGATGTTTTTTTTTCTCATTTTCAATGAAAAGATTTCCTTGTCTGGAGTAAGCCCCGTTAAACCTTTCAAAAGAAATGTATTTACATGTAAAGAGGGTTCCTTGGTACCTTTTGTCTGGCCAGCAAGGATATTTGAAGAAAGTTTCAAAAGAATTAGGTTCTAAAAGGTGACTAAAATAAGAGCTTTTTGGTCATTTCCTCGTACCTGCGATGACAATAGTTACAACCAACAGGTTAACTGTTTACGTGATTGTTTGGAAACATTCTTAAAAAGAATGAAATAGGCACTTAACAGGAGAAGAGCATCGAATCGTTGCTGATGACAATAGGAGTTTTTTGTACAATCTACCTACACATCTTTTGAACCAAATTTCGAAATCTAGTATTAATGGAACAAATTCCTAATAAAAGAGTTAGTCTAACCTCTAACAAGAGACGTAAATCATCAGAATTGAATCGAACATTCTACCAAATGTCTGGCTATAGGCACGACGACGGAATTTCGTACGGAACTCCGTCGTCGAGGACGCAATAGGTAGGTGTAACACGTGTCCTTCTTTTATTTTATTTTTTTAAAAAGGGGGATTTTTTGTTAAGAAAATACCCGTATAGGTAGACGTAAAGGTTCGTATATTACATCACATGAACCCAACAGATGAACCAAGAGCAAGATGGGTTTAATCCAAGGTTGAATCAAAAACGACATATGATATTAAGGGAAAATATATCAAAGCAGAAGATTGGTGTTATGGCACAATTTTGATAACGGTGAAATTAAGTCGCATAGATTATACGTTTGAGTGAAGCAGCTTCATGCTACACATGTGATATACTGATACCATTGTTATATTTATTCATCAGATCAGTACAGTTTACTGATACCGCTAGAAATTTCCTCTAAAAGGATTCCGATTGACAATGTTTTTTTACAGATTTTTCTTTGCATAAGCGTAACTTGAAGGAAATACTGGGGGGGGGGGGGCAAAAAACATTTTTCTTCATTTTTTTTTTTTACAAAAAAAGTAACTTTTTTCTATATTTTGCTGTAAATATCTATCAAAAAAAAAATATTGGGGGGCAAATGCCCCCCCTTGCCCCCCCCCAAGTTACGCCTATGTTTCTTTGGTTTATGAATGCACTAATTGGTAGTAAGAAAGTAAGTTATAATGAATAGATAGGTGTGATCTGGGGAAATGGTCTTTAACAACATAAGTACCTACATAAGTATTTTACAGAAATGTCAAACTTACTTACCTTTTCATAGTCAGAATCATATCACATCTAAAAAAATGCCTTGTTAAGTATGAATTACGAATACCTAAAACTGATATAATTATTCAAAACCTTCGCGTATATCGCACAAAAATATTCAAAATAAATAGATTTTCAAAATCTAATCTTATCCTAAACTCAGATGTAAACGTAGCATTGACAATTTGAATGAACACATGTTTTTTTATCAACTGATAACAATAATTATTTACGCTTAGTAAATTCATGACATGACAGCAAAAATAATTTCCTTCTAAAATTTTGACTTTTTGAATTTTGAGAGACCAATATTTTATTATTGCCATGATAGAAATAGTATAATCATTATTATTCTTTTGTAGAGATAAGGACCTTTATTAATGCTCATCTAATCATCTTTCCAACACGCCTTTTCGTTGACGACTGACGTGCAGAATTTTGAATTTTTTTTATTAAAAGATTAATAATAATACTGCTATTTATCCTTGGGTGTATCGGTAATGCAAGTAAGTAAATTATTGAAATTATGAAATTAAATCAATAAAAATTACTTGTGCATTCAAAGCACTACTAAGAGTCCAAGACAAAGGACAAAAAATTGAGAAATGGTGTTTTTCCAAGTTTCCAGTTTCCTCGTCTTTCTTTCAGAGTTGGGTTTAAAACAGTTTTTTTTTAAAAACAATAAAAAACGTGTTTAAAACATATTTAAAACACGTTTAAAACACATTTAAAACAGTTTTTTTTCGAAATTTTCTACGTTTCGACAGTATAAAAATCTCAAAGCTGAAAAAAATTGACTTCCATAGGGTACAGGAAGCGGTATTGTTGAAATTTTTATAGCGCAAGAGCTAGCGCAATCACACACTATCCAAAATTTTCAATTTCTTTTTTTTTTGCATTGTGCTTTGGTTTTGACACTAATAACGATTTATAGAGATCCATAGACACTGGTCCGGGACCAGTGTCTATGGTTCTCTATCGTTCACTATCGATGACTATGAAAAAATAACAATTTAGTAACCCGGATAATTCGGATAGCGCTAACGTGTTGTTTTTCGTTTTTCTTTTCATGAAAAAATTTCAACAATACCGCTTCAGAAGTTACAGAAGACGTTTAAAACACGTTTAAAACATGTTTAAAACACTGTTTAAAACAAAATCTGTTTTAAACAGCCAACCCTGCTTTCATTTTGTTAACTTCTTAACTTCACTTGAATAAATTATTAAAATTTATTATAATTATTTATGGATATATAAAATTATGCTTTACGGTTAGCTGATGGAATGATGATTATTATTTGTAACTTTTCAACTTCTTGGTACTAACTTGCTATGCTTTTACAAATTTTAAAAAGATTTTTTCTTGATTTTCTCATTTTCAATTTTCATTAAAAAATAAAAATTTTTAAATTAAAAAAAAAATTAATTTCATAAAATCTGCATGCAACGCACTCTTTGACAAATTTTTTGAAACAAGATAAAAATTAAAATACCATGCCACCATTCTAAGCTACTGTGCTTTATCCGGCATTGTTGTTGTTGTTAGTGATAGCGGCATTGTAATTTCGCCGAAATAAATTGTGTTTTATTCTTGTTAGTAATTTAAAATTTAATAATTATTCATTAATACTTTATAATGGCGACGAAACCTAAATCAGAGATGACGCCGGAAGAACTGGCAAAGATGGAAGAAGAAGAATTTCAAACCGGACCTCTCTTACTATTGACAGAATCGGTACGTGGAAACACACAGGTATTGATACAATGCCGAAATAACCGAAAGCTTTTAGCCAGAGTTAAAGCTTTCGATCGCCACTTTAACATGGTATTAGAGAACGTCAAAGAAATGTACGTAGAAAAACCCAGGACCGGAAAAGGTAAAAAGAAAGCAAAACCTGTGAATGTGGATCGCTTCATCTCCAAAATGTTTCTGCGAGGTGATTCAGTCATATTAATCATTAAGAATCCGTTGTTGCATTGTAGTAATTAATAAAGTATTTTCAAGTGTATTTCGCGTTACTTTTTCCATCTTTTTATAATTGAAGTGATCTGTGTTTTATTCACTCGCAAGTCTTGTTTTTTGAGTGATGAAAGCTATATGTAAGTTAATTATGTTGTCATACGATACAGAATTATGAAATTCTCATCAAGAGCAATCCGTACGCGATGAACTGCGATTTGATAAGTCCGTTTTATATTCGGTAACAAAAGATCATTTTTGAGAAATATTGTAATTTTTGTACTGAAATAATAAAAACGTTTTAAACATAATTCATTCATTTTAATTTATCAAAAATCATAAATACATAATAAATATATACAGTAAATACAGATAGAAAATATAAACTTTTAAAACAATGCGTCACTCCATTATATCATTCACTACTTGAATATCATTAACCATGGTATTTAATTCCTTGGTTAAAACGTTCAATCGGTTTTTCATTGCTTCCTTGCGATTTCTCGAATGAAGCACTTTATTTTTCAGCTCAGCAACTTTATTTTCCTTCTGAGAAACCACTGATTTAAACTGATCTCGGAATTTGATTTTTTCTTCCATAACAATCGATCTTATATTATCGTCAACATTATGCGAGGGACGCCTGTTGAACAAATCAATATAATGATATGAAGAATTATTCTTCCTTAAAATGAATTGATAGTCAAGTATAATCTTACCAAGCAGTTTCTTCAGAAGGACATTTTTTACATAACTCTTGCAATTTAGCAAAGCTGTTATGAAGATCATTAGTTTCGTTTTGCTTCTCAACACAAGAATCGATCTTTTTGGATACTTTTTCAGCGAGCCGAGCATACAGACGTCTAATAAAGTCTGGGTTTTTCCTTATCACTGACAGATCTTTGTATTCGTTGAAATGGATTTCTTCTCTGTAATAATATGGTATTACTTCAAACTACTACTTTTCAATGAATATATCGTAATAGAAAATAAATTACCCTTCAACGTTGAAAAAGTGCTGTAAAGCTTCCTGAACGATGCTATGTAACAACTGAATTTTATCCGCTTCACTGTCGTCGCAGTTGGAAAACGAAGAGGAATTACGATTTCCGAAGAATGTGTCTTCTGCCGAATTACCACTCATTTTGAAAACCAAGTAATCTATTCTGTAATATTCATTGATTTAATTAATTTTAATTTAAAGATAACCAGTTAACAACCGTTATACCGCGAAATCAAAAAGTTGGTGACTTTTTTTTAAAGAAAAAAATGCGGATGGCGGCGAATATCACAGGATTTCTTCCCCATGAAAAATAGGTTTTTTTTTTGACATTTAGTCGTCGCCGTTTTGAACGGAACCGTTTTATTTTTTTTGATTTTTCGTTGTCGCCGATTGGAAGAAAAACATTTTTTTGGGGCAAAAGAGTAGGACAAATTGGTAGGAATTCCTTTTTTTTTTTTTGCTGTCGTCGATTGGAACAAAATTTTTCAATTTTTTTTAGGGCAAAACAGTAGGACAACAATAATCATTTTTTATTTTAATAAAACTCGCACCTAAAACACAGGTAGAAACACATGTTAGACTTTACACTGCATTATTTTTTCGAAGTAGAATCTTTGTAAAGAAAAAGAAAAAAACACTGTATTTCTGTTTATTTATTTTAAAAAAAATTTTTTAATTAAAAAAATGTATAAAGATTCGGTCTTACGATAGCATGCGTTAAAATTTTACCGATAGACGAAGTTCAAAATACAATGATAAATTAATTACGTAAAATCGAGAGTTTAATCAGATCACCAAAAGGAATTTTTTTTAATACGTAGTAGAAAAAACCTTCAAATTTCATTTTTTTTTTTAAATTTTTTTTTTTAGATTATTTTATGCGAATTTCTTTGAATTTTTTTTTGTTGATAATTTTGTACCCCATGGGTAGTCGGGTCATCCACTGGTCCAGTGGGTTCTAGCTAAAATCCAAGCTACTCGGAAATAAAGCTCAGTGAACATTTTCTAATCGTGTTTTTTCCATCAGTTTTCCGTGATTTTTCATTGTTTTTTTCTATTTTTAAACCTGTTGAATTTTGTCATTGAAAAATTTTAACGTTCTTTTTTCAAAATTCATTTTTTTTTACATTTATGAATTTTTTTTAGAAATTAGTTTTTTTTAATGAGGTTTTTGAAATATTTCATCATTTTTTTAAATTATTATTTTTTTTGAACCTTTTGATTTGAATTTTTTCTTTAAAAAATTTCAACAAATTTTTTTCCCAGATAATAAAATTATATAAAAAGAAAAACTTTCTCATGCACATATTTTTTCATTTTTCATGTTATTTTTGAAATTTATTTTTTCTCCTTTTTTCAAGGATCCAGTATTGTTTCCACGAGTCCACTAGTTAACATATAATTAATCATATTATATACTACGATGAAAAAAATTGTTAACGGTATTTCTTCTTAGTGCACCACCTCGATAATTTCAAGAATAGCCGCCCTGGTATTTCGTCGTAATTACAGCACAATGCTCGAATTTCAACAAAATTCAAATTATTTCCAATTTTCACTCTCATCAATGTCCATGAAATCATTTTGAAAAATGAAATGGATCAAAATTTAAAATCAAAAATCACTGTACAGAGTCGTCAAAAAGCTAGTTGAATAATGCAATAACAATAAACGGAAAAAATAGTTGTATTAAAGTATAAGGTAAAAAAGAAACAAGTAAATTATATTAATTTATGCATGAAATATACACAAAATGAAAAACTTTTAGTAAGTAATTAAATAAAATTTTAACTACAGCAAAAAGCTCATTTTTATTTAGAAAAACAGAAGAAAAAAACAAACAATATCTTCAGAGCATTAGAAAAACTCTCGATTCGCTTCCAAGTTCCAAGCTTTTCTTATCAATTTAGGAGAAAAAAATTGAATCAATAATAAATATATCACGCTTTGATTTCAGAATTGGCATTACTCGCATTTTCAATCGGCGTTTCCAATTCCGTATTTTCAACAACACTTTCTGGTACCACCTGTAAGTTGGAAAAAAGAAGAAAGAAATTTTACGCCTTATTATGAAATGAAGAATAATCATACGCATATAAATCGTTATCAACTGATAGGTACTTCTTCGTCACCAACAGAATTTTCTGGTTTGTTAACTACATCTTTCGGTGGCGATTCTTCGATTTGAGCTGGGCATTCGAAATGTACCAAATGAAAAACCTGAAGCAAATATGAAAATAATTAATCTAGTCAGTGTTTTAGGAGCAAACTTTAAATACTATTAGTCTATTAACCTCGTTTGCAGTGTTCTGTGTGCCAGTGATACGTATGAAAACAATAGGCCTTCTCTCAAAGTGTAAGGTTTGCCAAGAGGTACATTTTTCGTTAGTTTTGTCTATGAGCAACTCCCAATCCCACATATTAACAGAAACTTCGATAAAGTAGCTGTACAAGCGATCGTCGCAGTCCCATAATAGTAATCTGTATTAACAAAATTTAAAATATTAAAATATGTACTTATTTTCAATGTTAGAATGTACATATTATGGTTTTGTAATCACCTCATGGAATCAATCAAGTATGGTTGACCTAGCTGAATTAAAATACATCCACTACCCAACTGATGACACGTGTATCCAGAGTCCCAGTCATATAACTGAACATTTCCATCTAGAAGCGAGTTTCTTGTCCTACTTACTCCTTCTATGACGCTAGCACCAAGAGCGCAAGTGGCAACATTATGCTTAGGAACTAAAAACAAAAATGTTCATCGACATTTTAGACTCGAAATTCAAATGTATATTTTAATGTTCCAATTTTTATAACTCACCAACTAATCCTTTTTCAAGAGGCAATGCTTTGGTAGTGTACATGATCTCGAAATGAACAACATGGAACACTTTGCTCACTGTATTATTTGTTCCGACAATTCTAACATACTTAACTACAGTAGCTGGGAAGTACAAATACTGCCACGATCGACAGAAATACTGCGTATGATCGATAATCCTAGTCCAATCTTTTTGGTCCATCGAGATTTCAACATAATACGAATACGACCTGAAATGCAGGAATATTTTGAGTAAAACCTAGAGAGTGTCTCCGCTGGAAATATATTTTTTATTTTAACCTCAAATCATTATCCCAGAGCAAAATTTTGATGTGATTTACGATACACTGAGTGCCTAACTGAACTAGGATTCCAGGATCACCAGAAGTATCTCCTATAGCATGACGAGTAAATCCTCTATCCGCGTCGTAATTGGAAACATTTCCATCCAAAAGAGCTGACGTGAATTGCCCTTGTAATACGACTGAACCCTGTTTTGATGACGCCATATTCTGTTCCATTTCTATTTAAAAAATAATGACGCAATTACTATAATACATTGCTAATTGAATGAATTCAAAGAATTATTAATAATAAATCATTTGTAATAAGTACTCACGCAAAAGACCTCTGTGTTTAATTTTATTTTTTGAGTGCTGTGACGTTTGCATTTCGATGGCATCTAAAATGGTATCCGGTGATATTAATCCGGTTGGTCTAACAACTGACATTAAATTTTTGATATCAATTAATGGTAAACGGATAACATTCAATATTTCAGCTTGGCTTTCTGGAGTTATATCACTATTAGCTTGAATCCAACGGTAAACTGCTTTAAATATTTCAACTTCAGAAGCGAAAAATGCGTCTCTACTGATCAAATGTTTCAAAGAATCCTGAAAAGAAGAAATTCTCTCATCAGTATCAATCCAATTCGAATTTAAAAATTGACTCATTAGTCATTACCATTGAAAGTTGAAGAAACGAATCTTGAACGAGAATTTGAGAAACACGCTTATCGATAAACGAAGCTGACACCTGCATTAGAAATTTCAAATTATACAGTCTAGCTGAATCATAAATTAAGCAACAATTTTGAATTGTCAATGCTTGTTTCAGGTAATCCGAGATGGCACTTTCTAAATCCGTGAAACCATACTGGTGAGAAAGACCCAGTACCTCCAGGATGAAATCTTCCTGTAAACATATCGATACGTTTATTGGTTTTATTCATTCGATTTCAATATTTTATCAGATACTAACTTTCAAATTATTCAATGATATCAATCCAGTGTATATATATTTTAGTAGAATTTTAAACGCCTCCACGCTACTTTCAGTGATAACGATTTCATCTTGCGAAGATTCCCGCATTCCACCGTACAGCAAGGCTCTATAACAATCCACGAATATGTTATCAATTTCTTAGCAAAATTATGTGAAAACGAAAGCTTGAAAGTGATTAATGCCAAATGATCACTAAATACAACTGTATCACTCTAAGGATAGCAAATTATGTTATTTTTACGACTTATTTACCTGAAGTATTCACTTCGAGCCGCGAGTATTACTTTATGAGCATAGAACTTTTCATTTTCAACTTTCAGCAACAAATCGCTGTAGTTATTATTCAGGTACAATGCACCGATATGCTCGGACAGATAACTCGTATGCTTGATTTCTCCAGCGGGAATTCCGCACGTCTTATTCAATGTCTTCAGAGTGTGATGATTATTGCTCATTTCTAACGTTTACAAATCACAAACTTAATTCATTTTCTGCAAAACAACACATAAAAACGTATCAAAAATTTGGCATCGTTACGGATTTCATCACAAGCTCAATAACAAAACAATACTAAGAGAACTAAATAAGGAAGAAACCGAAATTGAAATTAGGGCAATAGGAAATCGCTAAGTGAGCAGCTATATTTATGTAAATGATAATGTAAATTAAATTTATTCGTTGATTGCTTTCACGCACACTAGGTTATTAACCTGATAACACAGTATGTAAAAATCGTTCAGCATGTAAATTCTTCATTTTTATACCCAAATCATCGAGCAGGAATTCTGAACTTCGGCGCAAGCTTGGCAAAAATTTCAATTTACCTTGACCTCTGAATTACATTTTTGTTTGCAACTTTTTAAAAAGCATACTTACTAGGTTTGATAGTGAAGCGATTAAGTCCTAGTTTTTCCATATTTATTCGATATTCCCATTGAAATTAGAATAATTTTCGAAATTTTCAACCAACTTTGATTCTTATCAATTGAATCCATACGAATTTTTGCGAAGTGAAAAAAATAACAACAAAATCAGTAAAGAAGATTTTACACTGAAGAAGTGGCGACCATTCATTAAGTGACTCGAATTACCGGTAAATTACCAAGTAATTACGATTATAAGGTTTACTTCGTGTTCACACGCATTTTTGATTTGTCATGAACGCGAAGCGAAATGCGAACTTTTTTTCATAAATTTTTTGCTGAGTCTTATCACTTGCAAATTTTCACTCAAATTTTAAGTTTTAAACTATCAAATTTCCCAATCTCTGCTAAGCTAAAATTAACTGAAATTAATATGAAAGACAGAAAATATCGAAATGAAGGCACGAAGGCAGAAAACTACTGATGAAATTGAAAAATTTAGTAGGTAAGTGGTGAACTGGTGACATTTTAATTTTTAGTTTGATCTCATTGCACTTTGTCCATTGTTTTTATCATTTATGTATTTTCTAATGATTTTCTCTACGTATGTACATTGTACATAGGTTAAGGTTATCATAATTATCATCTCATCTCATCAATTATTAATTTATTATTATTTTACCTGGTATATTTTATTCGAATATTTGCAATCAGATTTGTATAGAAAATCCCAATTTAAAGCTAACACTAGAATCCGGACCACGTTGCACCGTACTCGATCATTTTATCACGCAATTTTCACTTTTATATTATTATTTATTATCAAAATTGATGAACTTGTATGTACATACACTTATTTCGTAATTCGTAGTACTTACTTACTATTTTCATGTAGTTGGAGGAATTAGTATCATACCACGTTCTAATAATTAATATTCATCATTGAACATTCATTACAAAAATTCACACAATATTTTTCTATAGAAGGACGCTTTATTATTCATTACGAATTTAATCGAATACTAATTTGAATATTTAGTGACTAGATATTTAATAGTCAAGAGTATAAGTATTACTTCGATGGTATTTTTTCGATAATTTTATACTAATTCTTGGAAATGGTAGTGCGGTTGTTGTGATATAACCATATTATGAAAGTTTTCTGATCATAATCGATGTAAATAACTTTCTGTAAAATTTCCTCTGTAATTTTATTTTTATCAGTGTAATTTATGTTATTCCACTAAATCGATAAAAATAATCATATTTTATCAACATTTTAATCATTGGTAATTGCAAATGTAAGCATGTGAACACACCTACCTACCTACTTTTTATTTAATATTGATGTGTTGGTATTATGGTAATAACTAATGATCTAATGACATTATTGACATTAGGTATCTGTTTTTCAGAGCGTCAGACAATAATCGTGGCGAAGAGAGTAATGCAGTAGGCTAATTTCTTCAAGGTCTTACTTTCCCAAGTTGACATAGATTCTTCACTTCGAAATGAAATCAGTACATCAGTGTCAACGTAGGTAAGTAACTATCTATAATTCGACTGAGAAACTTCTCAAACCGTGTTTTAGGTATAATACTCATCTCACGTGTGGTAATTTTCAATTTTCAAGATTCATTTTGTCGGTGTGGAATTGAAGAAAATAATATTAAAATTAGTTATCCGCCTAAATAAGCGTTGGTTGGTAACAGAATGTTGCAACTGAGCACGTGACAAATTACTTCAAAAGCACCGAAATGGCTCATTAGTAAGCGGTTATTTTTCATTCGCGTTTCATTGTAAATAGATGGAAAAGTTGAAAAGAGAAATATATCTCGGCGCAGATAACAATAAAAGTATCGGACCAGTAAAGGCTTATTCAAAAGCACCTATATAAATATCTTTACAGATACAAATTGCGGGTACGCGAGTATTTGTAATAGTCGTTAATAATAATTCAAGTCGTTATCTTAATTTAGGAGGCTTCCTGCTTTCGTCCGTTGTTCGGCTTGTAGTTTTCCACCGCTCCCTGCGGATATTATGTAAAATAGAGTAGGACCATCTCCGGCTTCCAGCTTTAGCCCCGCTTAGTTTTCTGTAAGATAGGAAATGAATTGAATGCCCTCCGGGGATTTCATCAGCAAAGCTAACCGCCTCCTACCCTGAACTTTAACTTCCTCTTCTTGTATCTTTTCCTCGTTTTTCCCGCTTTACTCTCGTGTCATATTCCTTTTCACTTCCTTTTCCCTTTTCTTATCGTTTTTGAGTTCTAAGCTTTGGAGAATTCCTTTGGCTTAAAATTACATTACCTACCCTTACTTGGTAATTAACCGCGTCCTCTTTCTTTTTACTGCGCTGAAAGAAAAAAAAAAGGAAAAAAAAGGTTCAAACTTCTGAAAATTTAAGACAGCAAATTTTGAAAACTTTTCGTTTGTTGCTTCGAATAAAATCGCGTTTATTTAGTTTTTTCCCTAAATGAAAACCATATAAAGACATAAACACTTTTACGATAATTTATTTTTTACACCTTCATGTGCTATATGTTACACACTTAGAGTAGGGTAAAAATTATTGTTTTTTTTCCCCTTCTGGATATTCAGAAAAAAATCGAAATGTATTTATATATTAGTTGCATAAGAAACATTTTTGTGTAATCAGGTCAATCAGGTGAAGATTTTTTTTTTTTTTAGATAACAGCTCTTCAAATTTGTAATCAATTATTATTTAGTGAAGACAGTAAATTTCAAAATTTCATTGCAAGATGACTGGAATAGGTATTTACCTAAAAAACAGGAATTAAAAGGCCTACTGTAAATCTTTGCATTCATTACGGTGTTTTGATGAAATAGTAGGTCTAGGTATACCCAATTTGAAAATCTATTTTTTTCAGTAGATAATTTTTCTTTTACTCGTAAGTCGTAATTGAAGGTTAAATTAAATTATTCTCTTTAAATTACTCTTAGGAAATTATTTTTCTTCTTTTCGAAGCAAATTTTTCTTTCGTTCGGTAACATGGCATAATATTGATACATTCGCATTGAACGGTATACAATTCCATGTACGATATAGTGGGATTTTTATAGGTAAATTGGAAATTTAGATATGAGTGGGTGGTATACAAAATGGCCGGTTGCCAGTTGCGTTGCTATGCGATAAAAGAAACGACCAATGGTTCTTTCCCTTTATTATGATAAAGGTTTAGTTTAGGCACCTCTAATACACATTCGCTTTTTCTTTTCATCCCTCTGTGTTCCATCGAAGGGTATTTTCTTCTGCGGCACACATAAGCTTATCTAAAGCGCTACACGTTCGTTATATCGCGTAGGCAGCAGAGAGCTTGCTTTAACTTCAAACTAAAGTTAAAGCACGTTAAGTCTTTTTAAGCTGACAGATGATTTAACTCGCTTTGTTTTGTACTTTTCCTTCATTATAATATATTCGTCTATTAGTTTTACCTCTTCTATGTTAGTTTCGAAATTAAAACTGGCGGCACCTTACTGTATGAAAATTTTCTCGTGTATGGTAATAATAAGGTATGCTCGAACACCGATGAACGAAGAAGCATTTTCAATTTTTAATTTTTTACGTAGGTAGTGGGTGAAGAGTTAAATGAAATCATACGAGAAGGGTTGTACGTATTTACGAAGGTGTGAAGTAATCTCATTTTTTCTTTCCTTGCCATTTGCAGCAGCGTTATCTCGAAGGAGAATATTTCACGCTCGTTAAAAATGATGTAATTGGCGCGCTCCCTTCATTTTTTAAATTCTGCTAATCGTCGTGTTTTCAAGTTATTTGGGTCACGTTTGTGCGATTTTTTTTTCGGGTCCATTTCGCTGCCCCCCCCCCCCCTAAGTGGAATTCGAGGTTGGAAGTGGGGCAAAATTTTGTGTACCATTTGTGTACTTTGTTTATCCATGTCCCACAATTTGTGTACGTACCCCTCTCCCCCTATATAAAAAATTTTTGGGGGGCTGGCGACATGCAGCCCCCCCAAAGTGAGCTACAAGTTTTGGAATAGGGGCAAAATTTTGTGTACCATTTGTGTACTTTGTGTATCCATGTCTCACAATTTGTGTACCACCCCCTCCCCGCCATGTAACAAACAATTTGGAGGGGCCAGCGAAATGGTGCCCCCCACACGCTGGTTGGAGGTCGGAAATGGGGGCAAAATTTTGTGTACAATTTGTGTACTTTGTGTATCTATGTCCCATCATTTGTGTACCCTCCCTTCCACCCTAATTTTGGAATTCGATTTTCGTGGGACTTGAAACTGATATGTTAGGTTTTAAGTATGGTGGTTTGGCCTAAGAAACCAGTTTCGGCCGCTTGCGTGTCAAAACGTCAACAATAATGATGAAAAAATTTTACAAAAATTTTAGACCCCCCAGCGCAAGTATTTTCGAGGGGGGAGAGGCCAAAATATTTTTCAAGTCATATTTTTTTTCTGTTAATGAAGATGAAAATTTTACGTTTTTTCTAATAGATTATAAGAGGTTTCAAAATTTTTGGTAAATTTTTGGCCGAATTTTAAGAGGTGCCTCCATAGTAAAAAAAAGACCAAATTCTTCAAATTTACGATTTTTTTGTTTTACCGTCCAGATGTTCCTCTTCATGTTAAAACGATTTCATGAAAATCTAGATGGATTTCTTCTGAATCATAATTATTTTTGTTGTACTGAAAATTTATTTTTCTGAGAGATTTTCCGTGGGTAAAAATTTAGGTTATTTATTTCACTCGAAATATTTTTTCAATATACATTTCTGTGATATTTCAAAATAGGTAATGATTTAATAAATTATTTCTATCTATTTTTATTTTCTATTTTTTTTTTCTATTTTTTTTCAAGCCCGCGACTGGTAGTTTTTTAAGCATTTTTTTTTTCATCTTGCCAAATAGAAATTAAAAAAAAATATTTTAAAATAAATTAATTGAATTTATTTTTGCAGACGAATTTTTCATGAGCACATTGCTTTTAGAATTTATTTTATTTTACTGGAGAAAGTTTGTTTCCAAAAATGATCGGAAGAAAATTTTTTTCAGTATTTCAAGGAGAACATTTTAGAATTTTTTTAAGGGAATAGGTATAGTTACATATTTTTTTAGCCTATTAAGTAGTAAGTAAGTACTAAAGCAGTCCTAATTATTTTTAAGTTTCTTGAAAAAAAAACCGGTGAGGTTGGTTTCACCACTTACAATTATTAAGATATGGCAAAAGTACTTAAAAATAGTGAATAAAATTACTTTCTACATAATAAAGCGCAAGTATTTCATATAGAATTTTTGAAAAATGAAAGGTCCTCAAAGTACCGCTTAAAATAAATTTGAAAGAAGAACAGAAAATATTTGGGAATTCATTCTTATGAAAAGGAACTACGTTGATGGGTGAACCAAAAAATGGCAGCAGTATTTTTAAATAATTAAATTATTTCATTTCAATAAAAAGAAAAGGTGACCGGGATTCACTGAAAATTCAGTTGCGCCAAAAATGAAGAAATGAAATCACTTTAACATGAAGAGGAACATCTGGACGGTAAAACAAAAAAATCGTAAATTTGAAGAATTTGGTCTTTTTTTTACTATGGAGGCACCTCTTAAAATTTAGTTTTGGGAAAAGTAAATTTCAGGGAATTATTTTTTGAGTACAACAAAGCAAATGCCAGATAAGTATGTGAAAAAAATTTGCTCATTTTTTTCGTTTTGTCTTTGCTTTTTCCAGGGGGGGGGGCAACAAGATACCACATGAAAAAGTAATTTTGCCCCCACTTCCAACCTTTAATTCCACTTTGGGGGAGCCAGCGAAATAGACCCTTTTTTTTCGTAGATTGGGCTTTTCTTCTTTAATTTTGGAAATTACCTGAATTGATATTAAAATGATTCCAATATTTTTGCCATGATTTTTCGGAAAGTAGGTATTTATTTACTCACTTGGTAAATTAATTTCGAATTTCATTTCAAATTAAATTTCCGAAGTAAGGTTCTGGTGTGTTAAATTGGTCCGGTTTAATTTCAAAATTTATTTTATAGTTTCCAAATTTTTTATAGTGAAAAAATATTTTAGAGCCCATCAACGATTTCTACCTCAGCCCTGGGGGCTGGAGCCTTTAAAAAAATCAGTTTTTTTAGGGAAAAAAATTTCTTAATTTTTCGAGAGTACCTAAAGTAAAAATACGAGTATTTCTTACTTTTTGAAAATACATATTTTTCTCCTGTATTTTTTTTGGAATAAAAATCATTTTATAGTTTTTTAAAATAAAAATGTTTTCAATTTTTTTGAAAAAAATCTCAAGTTTTTTTGAATAGGTAGGTACCTAGAATTTTTTTTAGATAAGATTTCTAATTTTTCTGGAGTTGGTATAAGCGTGTAATCCTCTTTTTGAATTAAGAAAATATATTTTCTTAATTTTTTTGGTTTAAAAAATCTTTCAATTTTTTGGAACATTTTTTTTTGAAATGCTTAGGTAAAGCTATTTTTTATTTTTATTTTTCAGGAAAAAAATTCAAATTTGTAAATGAGAACGAGGGGGTCTATGGGGCGTAGCCCTCTGGTCATCTGGTGAGGCATGAAGCGCCGAATTTTTTTTTATACAAAAAAAAAAGTTTATTTGTTTAATTTCTTGTTTTTTTTTTGTTTTTTGAGTAAGAAATTTTATAGTTTTTTGGACGACTTAAAAAAAATTCCGGATTTTATCCCATTTTTTTCGGCATGAAATTTTTTATATTTTTTGGAAGAATTTTTTTTAAATGCCTACCTATAGGTATGAATTATTGGATTTAAAAATTGAATTTTTTTGGTGAAAAAATTTCTCAATTTTTCGGATGTAATGTTTTTTTTTGGGGGGGGGGGGGGTTAAAAATAATTTTATACAAGAAAATTTTTCAGGTGATTTTTTCTCAAAAAATAATTTTATTCAATGAGGATATTTTTTCAGGAGAATTTTTAATGAGAAAATAATTTTCAAGGAGAATTTACAGGCTATTTCTCAAGAAAGGAAAAAAAATTGGATCCCTTTATTGAAAGAAGATTTGGGAGCCCTTTATAACTTCTACGATAGTATTTTTTAAATCTATGGATGCTAATGCAGATACTCAAGGGTTGTGTTGGGAAATTTTTCAGATTTTTCTGGCTCATAAAATGAACTTGAAAGTGACTTTGAAAATTTTAGAGCTGTCAAGATGGAACATTCTTTTTTCGTTTTCCAAACTATATTTTATATTACTCATAATTTTCGAAGTTTTTCTCAGATGTTTGTTGCGGGAGGGAGGGAGGGAGGGAGGGGGGAGAGAACCTATACCTAATATTCGTACTGGGGTTTCCAATATCACTGAATATTAATTTTTGATCTAAAAATTTTCCCCTCGAGGTACATTACTAGTTCACTACTTCTTTAGGTAGGTATTCATTTGTGCCTGTTGCCAGAGTTTCACCTCAATTCATTCATTTTTCACGAATTCGAGTTCTCCATTAATTGAACGTGATTAAAATTCCAGTTATTATATAAAATGATCGAATAAGAAAATTGATCGCGGATTCGAGTTCTACAGGTTCAACTACCCAGATTTAGATCTTTTTAAAGATTATTTTGCCTGGAATTGAAAAATGTCATTTTCAAAAGTATACACCCCCCCCCCCCTTGAGTTAGATTTTTAGTACCTAGACCTACCTATCCAGTTTCTAAAATGGCATCATTCACTAGGGTATTTCAAAAGAAAATTGTAAAAAATGAATAGCTTCAATCAATCACTCTCGAGTGGTCCTTATTTTGATCATTTTTGAAATTTTTTAGGGACCCCTGGTCAATAAGTTACAGATATGGAGAGAATAATAATTAACAATTTTTTTTATTTTTTCATCGACTGAATTTTACTGGTATCGCAGAGCTCCCTCTTTTTGAAAAAATTGAGGAAAAAAAATGAAAAATGAAAATTTTAAATGAAAAAAAAAATATGAGCAAAAATGGTCATTACGGAACTACTTTCACCATCTTTCGGCAATTTTTCAACTTTACCTTAATTTTTAGAGACTGTAATTTTCCATAAAAATAGAAGTCTATAAAAATTAAGGTAAAGTTGAAAAATCGCCAGAAAAGTTTTTTTTTATTTTTTCTGGTGAAAATGTGCAAGTATGTTGAGACCATTTGAGTCTAAAAAAGGGGTATTTTTTATGTCCTCTTATAAAAAAGGGGTGAAGAAGAAAAGTCATTGAAAATTTTTTGTTGGGTAAACAGTATCTCCACAGTGACCATTTTCTTTAATTATTTTTTTAAAAATATCCAATTTTAAGTTTTAATGGAAACTTTTCAAAATTACCAAAATTCAGTTGAAGAAAATTAAAAAATATGTAATTATTTTCTCTAAATCTATAACTTTCGGTAATGTTGAAAATAAATAACATCCTAGGTATTTATTTTTCCATTTAAAACTTGAACTAGATTTAATTGTTGTTTTGAAGAAGGAGTTCTGATGGATCGGAAAATGGTAGAAAATCGTATTGGGTTGGTTTCTATTGAAATATAGATAGGTATGGTAGGTATATTCTAAACTAGTTGGAAGTTGAAAACTCTTTGGTTACGAGCTTTTATATAAAGATACTTTTAAGAACATGGCGCGGCGGTCTATATATAGTTTCCATTTCGCCACAGCCTACACGAAAATTTTCAATTAACGTAGGTATAAATTTTAAAGTGCTTATAAATCAATGGTTTCGTATGGCGAACTTTGGATTATTCGACGTAAGCAATTTATTTAGTATTATTGAAATAGCTCGCAACGATAGAGAGACAAATTTTACGCAAAGTTCGGCGGCACTAATTGCTTCATAAGCGCAATTCTACTTGAATATAGCGAAACTACGTCTCATACAGAGTTCTTAGAGAGAAGCTGCTTTTGTTCGAGGCATTTCTACCTTGCTCTTCGCCTTTTCTTTACATCTGTTTGAAGTCCTACTTTAACTTTTCAACCATAGACGATATGTACTTAACTTTACTCGAGTGAATTTTCTATTGAATTTTATTTCGTTACAGAACATCGCTGAAGCAGTCCTCTCTCGATTCAGAGAATATGGTCGAATCGTCAACTTCGAGAAGAATTAATTCGATTTTCGCAATCCGGAAGTTATTCTGTTGTTAGAATTTTAACCGAGTAAGTAGGTACGTGAATAGCGCATGCGTCGCACGTGTAAAATATCTATCCAGGTACCTATTCAAAAGAAACGAAAAATAGTAAAATTGAAAAAAAAAAATCATCGTTGGTGGCAGCTTTTAACAAATGATCGAACGTTACCGCACGAACATCATAACATTGCGCTAGAATTTATAATTTATGGCCAGTATACTCGAAAAGGTCACCTCAGGTAGAAAAAGGCCAAAGGACAGTCGGTTGTTTATTTCCTTGTTAATTCTTCGAGGGGCACGTTCGTACCCTTTACTCAACCCTTTTTTGTCGTCCTCGTGTTGTTGACCGAACGCGTACCTATATGACCATTTGTACTGGTCAGTGCCTAACTCAATGGTATCCCGCCTGCTTTATAGGCCATTGTTACAAATAGAGGTCGTCCTTTGCAGATGTTCCTGCTTTTCTAAGCTCGCCCTCGGCCACCAAGCCGAACGCGGACTTATACACTATTTTTTATGCATTTTAAATCAATTTATGTAGCCAGAAGGATACCATTGAAGGGGATTTTTTTAAAAGTACCTATTTTCATTATGTTTGCAGATGTGTTGTCGCGTGTACTGTCCATGCATCGAGTTGAATTATGTGGCGAAAATCAAGCGAAAAAAGGAAACTTTGTTGGGAAATGGAAATCGAAAAAAATTTGGTAGGTATACTAGATATCTATTCAATTCACGACCGGAAACTTGTCAGTATATGCCTTGGGTTCTCGAGCTATATTCATAATTCCAAAAGTGAAATGAGCTATACCTTGGTAAATCATTTTTTAAAAGGAAAAACACATTTATAATTTTTTTTTGGAGAAAAAAATCTGAATCATTTTTTGATTAAATTTTTTTTGGAAATTTGTTGATACAAAAATTAATTTACCTGTTTGTTTTCAATTAGAAAAATCTTTTTCCAGGGGAAAAATCATTTAATTGCGTTATGAAAAAATATTACAATTTTTTTTATGAAAAATTTTTCAGTCATTTTGAAATAAAAAAGTATTATAATTTTATTGAAGCCAGCATGAAAAACTTCTCAAGTGTTTTGCAGCAAAAAAAGGTAGGTAGACCAAAGCCTTGAAAAAATTCTCAACATTTGAAGAAAAAAATCTTGATTTTCTGTCTCTTTTTTTTGGGAGAAAAAATATGAATTATCTTGAAATGAAAATATTTCAGTTTTATTGGAAACATCATGAAAACATTTCTCAATATTTTAGAGTACCTAGGTAAAAAAGAAGTTTATAGTTTTTTTTTTGTTGTTTTTTTTTAAATCCCAATTTATTTGGAGGAAAAAAATTTTCAACTCAACTTTTTGAAATCAGAAAAAACGTTTAATTGAATTTCTCAATTTTTCTGGAGGGGGAGGGGGATAAATCTCCATTTTTGATTTATTTGAAGAGGAAATAGCATAGATTTTTTTTAATTCTTAATTTTTTGTGAGTATTTTTTGATTTTTTTTTTTGAAAGAAAATAAGTAGGTAGGTAGGTATATTTTATTTTTAAGGGAATGAAATCTCAGTTTGTCTCAATTTTTTGAAACAAATCTCACATTTTTTTGAAAAAGAAAATCTTTCATTTTTTTAGAATTTTTTTTCTGAAGTAAGTACAAATTTTTTTCAGAATTTTTGCAGAAGAAAATCTCTCATTTTCATTGAGATTTTTTTTTAGAGTTGAAATTAGTTATTTCAATTGCTTTAGAGTCAATAAAATATAAAATTTCTCAATTTAAAAAAAAAGAGTAAGGTATGGCTGCCTTGAAAATTTTTTCGATTTTTTTGGAAGGAAAAAATATACTGAAGGAGACATTTGTTAGTTTCTGTGGAGAAAAAAAAAATATTTCAGTTTTTCCTAAGAACCCGGTAAACACACTGTATGCGAATCGCGTACTAATAGAGCGCTAGATTCGCATTTATCGTATACGAATAGCATGCGAAAATAGCATACTATTAGCATATCAAAAATGTCCGCTTTTTTAGCGGCTAATTTCTAACGCTAATAGTACGCGAAATTAGCAGCGAATGTAGCGTTCTATTCGCTGTTAATTCGCTTGAGATTAGCGTTCGAAATTCGCCTCTAAAAAGCAGGCAAATGATTTTTGACGATTTCCACTTAGCAGTAAATTAATTATTCGAAAATATATCATATTTGTGATCGCAGATCTGTGAAAAATGAAATTATGCCGAATCGTAAAGGCATTTGATAAAGTAATTTTTAGGAAAATCAAAATTACTTCCCAGATTTCAATCTACAACTTTTATTTGAAAAATTTCTCAATTTGAGGCCCCCCCCCTCCAATTATGCCCAATACTACGGAGATAGATAGATAGATTAGATAGGTATAAGTATCTACGTATATTTATTACTCTAAATTGTGAGAGGGAAGAAGGGCTGTCCCGCTGTCCCAAATGAAAATTTTTTCAAACAAAAGTTGTAGATTGAAATCTTAGAAATAATTTCGATTATTACAAAAATTTCGATTTGACTCCTCCTTTCCTTATAATTTCGCATAATACTGCGTTCAAATTGGAGAAGGTAGAGGAACAATTGAAAAATTTTATAGCACTGATAAGACGTCTAAAATTTTTACGATTTGATAAAATTTAATTTCACACAGATTCACGCGATCACAAATAAGATATAAATTCAAAATAATTAACTTACTGTGAGTGGAAATCGTCCAAGAAATTCTGCCTTCGTCTCCATTCTCATCACTTTGAAATCAAATCATTGGTGTTTTTACTTAAAAAGAAGAAAAAATATCAAACAAAACACAAAATCCCCCAACAAAATCAAAAAACCCAGAAAAACCTTTATTTTATTGTTTAAATGTCACTGCAATATTTTCAAGTACACGTTCATGTTTGAAACTGACTTCTCTCATTTGTAAAACGTATTGAAAGAAGTTGTAGTGAAAATCGCATGCGATTCGCTAGCGAATATTGTGCTAGTATCGTAAGAAATATTTGCACGTTTTCCACTGCGATTTTAGCATAAGATTCGTATGCGAATATTGCGCTAATATCGTACGAACTTTTTGCCTGTTTTCGATGTGATTTCTGGCATGCGATACGCAAGCGAATATCGCACGAAACATCTACAGGTTTTTAAATACGATTTTAGCATGATATTCGCTCACGAATAGTATACGAGTTTATCTGAGAAAATTTTCTTCGATTTTTGCTTTGATTTTGCATTCTATTCGTATGCGAATAGACCGCGATTTTCTTCTCTGTGATTTTAGCATACGAATAGCAGACGGTGTGTTTACCGGGAAGTAAATCACTATTTGTTGGAGGTTTTTTTTTTTTTAGGAAGAAATCTCTCATTTGTGAGGGGTATTGATCTATCTCATTTAAAAATATATACCTATATATATCTTGCATTGTATTTTTTCGGGAAAAATATTTTTGTTTTTTTGGAGTAAAAATCTCTCATTTTCATAGAACAAAAAAATCTTTTTTTCTTCTTTTTTTTGGAGGAAAAATTTCCGAATTTTCTTGGGTCAAAAATTACTTGTCTCAATATTTTGTACTCAGTATACCTATACCTAAGTACCTAATAAATTTTCTCCAATTTTTTTTTTCTTTTTTTCTTTTTGAAATCAGTAAAAAATTACTTAATTTTTTTTGGTCAAAATCACTCATTTTCATAGAGTGAGTAATAGTCATTTTTCTGGAGAGGGAAATTCAGAATTTTCTTGTAATAATTATACTCATCTCAATTATGTTGAAGTCATCAGCGCTCAATTTCTCAATTTTTTGAAAAAATGTAAAAAATAGGTTCCTAAAAAATTGCTCAATTCTTAGGGGGGAAAAATTACGAAAAAATCATGATTTTTTCGGGGAATTTCTGGAGGAAAAAAAACTTTATTTTTTTTAGGAAAAAATCTCTTACTTTCCATAGAGAAAAAATGAAGAAATTAATTCAGAATTTTTCTTGGAATAAAAATGACTCATTTCAAGTATTTTGGAACTATCAGTGCTCTAAAATCTCTTAGTTAATTTTTTTGAAATATCCAAGTAATGAATTGGGTATCAAGAAACGTTTCACTATTTTTTTGGAGAAAAAAAATTATGATTTTTTTTATAGGAAGAGCTCTCCTGTTTATAGATTAAAAAACTTTTGATTTGCCTTAATTTTTTGAAAAAAAATCTGGCATGGTTCTTAGAGTAAAAATATAAATTTCTGAAGAAAAAACTCAACTTTTGTCTCTAATTATTTTCATAGAAAAAAAAAAACATCTTTTTGGAGAAAAATTCAGAATTTAAAAAAAAATAAAAATTACTCATTTCAATGATTTTGGAGCCATCATGTGCTCTAAAATCTCTTATTTTTAAAAAAAATGAGTTAAGAAATATTTGCTAAGAGACGTTTCACAATTTTTTGGGAGAAAAAAAATCTTTTAATGTTTTTGAAGAAGAATACCTAAATTTTTTGGAGTAAAAATATGTAGGTAGGTATTGTTCACTTGTTTACATCTTTGTAGAAAAAACTTCATTTTTTTCTGAGTAAAAAAATTCTCTATTTTTAGGTATTGTAAATTTTTTTGAGGAAAAAACTTTTGTTTGGAGAGCAAAAACCCTTTTTTTTTTTTTTTTTTTTTTTTTGAGAAAAACATTGATTCTTACATTTAATTACGAAAAGTTTTCAACATCGAGCAACATCCTAGAAAATTCCAAGTTGCCGGCCTGCATAAATTTTAAGTTGTTGAACTACGTAGGAGTTACATATTCATAAATTTCTCGAGTTGATGTTAATAGATAGGCAAGTACCTACCTATACTACCTACTCATTTATCCCCCAAGAAACGGGTCGTTGATTATTTTAGAATTAATCCTTAAAAAATGTCATCGGTTAATCAAACCGTTGGAAAATTTTAATAAGAGTTTATTTAATTGGAGCATAGATAATTAAAATGACAAAACGGCATCGGCATCGACGAATTAACCAAATAATTCGGAATTTGGGAGAAACTAATGAAACAAGGAAAACAGTAGTATGCCATAACCGTATCTACACGACGTAGGTAATATTGAAACAAGCGAAGGAAAATTTTCATTTGTGTCAGATTTATTGTAAAATAACACCTGAGCTCGTTTTGTTTGTTGATTGGTTCCCCCTCGTAGGAGATTTCGGTTTCGGAAAGTTGTGCGTGCTCGATAATTCTCGCCATTTTTACATACTGATTTTTTTTCTCTTCTTCTACGTTCGCCTTACGATAGGTTTTTATTCTTGGTTATACCTACCGTTCGTTTATCCTACGTGCCGGTGCTAGCTCCGATACCGTCGTCGTATTCTGCTTAATCTCATCCGAACGAACCTTTAGTCCTTTGTCGCGTACAAATCCTCGTATATTTCTTTGTTTTATAAAATTACCTTTTCAGTGGGCTCAAAAATACCGCACGAGGAATCGACTGCGACGTTGCAAAAGCCTCGCCTCAGCACCTGTATCGCAGCCTGCAGACCTGCAGGGTGCAGACTGCGGTGTTTCCTGTTTTCGTGTGTTGCTAAGTTGTCCGAATTCGTTAATCCGACCAGCAGAATTGACCCATTCAGTTTGTTGATGAAACATCCTTATTATAAACCAGTTGGCCGCGTACGTACCCTCTTTTGTTGACTACATTCGTGTTACTTTTAATCTGCCTTGTTCAGGAAGTATTCCGGTTCCATTCTAAACTGGTATAATCCTCTTAAGGTGCACATATTGAGTTATTAATTTTTCTTCCTGGTCTATTTGTTGCACCACATCGAGAAAATACTCACTCGTAAGCTAGGCCTAGATCTAGGCTATATCTACGAGTAGTATTATTTTATTTACTCGTTTCTTTCGCCTTATATTCTACCTTCATTTATAGAAAGAACTTGCCTATGGTTGCAATGTCGAATGTTTATAACCAGATTGTCGGAACTTGCAAAAAAGAATCTCTCGTAACATTAAATTTTTACCTAACGGTAATAAAGTTATAAATTATGTTCAGCGAGCATAGCTTCGGTAGCGTTAATAGAATTTTCCTGCCGACAAGTACGTCTTTTACTGAATATAAAACGAAGGGAGAATATGAAAAGCAGAAAAGAAACCTATAAGATGTTCATAAATGTCTCGAATCGTGTAATTACCCCATTAACGCGATATCCAATTCGACTATTTTGAATTCTAATTTTATTTTATTCCTCTCGTAGAGGTTTTTATTTCAAACGAATAACTTTTTCTTTCATCGTGATTTTTTTTTTATACAGCTAAAGAATCGAGCTCGACGATTATACCAGAGCGAATAATATTCGGATGGTTTTGAAATTTTTGTTTTTTCTTACAAGAATACGAGAAGACGAAGAATACGAGAATTATGAACGCCAACAGACTGGTAAGCTGGGGTAGGCAACAGTTGATTCGATGAAAAACATAAACATGAAATAATTTTATAGTAGTAGCAAAGTAACTATAACTTTTACGGACGTCTTATAGCTAGGTGAATCTTTAAAGAATGAGGTTTAAGATTCTAGAACAGAGAAGATGGAATATAAGGTTCGGTAAAAGGTAAGGGTGTGGTGTAGGTTTTCACGTAGTAATAACATTAAGAACAAAGGGTCTCTTTAGACTCGGTAAGTAAAAGCTTCGTCATTAGAATGAGCTTTAAAGCTCCGGGTGGTTCTCGCGGTTTTTGCCATCATCTTGCAGCTTTTGTAGTAACCCGCGTTAATTTCCTTCGAGTGAGGAAGAAGAACCTTTTCTTCTCTCGTGCACGTCCTACGCGAAGCGAGAAACAGACAGAGAGAGAATTTCACTCTTCCATATAAAACTGACATCTTCCACGTACCCGGTATACCCTGCTTTGCCTATGTCGGGCTAATTAATATAGATTTTACATCGCCTCACGGTATGCTACAAAAACAAAAGCTCGAACCGTTGCGTTCCCGCAACGAATATTCTTCGAATAAAAGATAATGATGAAAGGAATCTCGGAAAATTTCACTCATTAAAGATGCGTACTGCAAACGAAACTGAAAAACGAGTAAAACGGTTTTATGTGTTTGGCGCATTTCAAACGAGATTATTTTTCTTGTTAAACTACTTTGTTATTTCGGTTATATAATTAATGTACGATACGTAGTTTATGGTGTGCTCGACGCAACGCATCGCGCCCCCCCCCCACCCACGCCTGCCACCCCTAAGTATTTCTTCGGGCTTTTCCAAGGTTTTCTTTCGCCCCGTAAGCGGTAATTTGCACAGGTTTGGTGGTTAATATTGGCACATTTTTTCGGTAACTAATTTTATTTTATTTTTTTTAATTTTTGTATAAAAAGCAGACGTTTTAGGACGGATAAGAGTTGAAGAATTGAAGGAAAATAGGTTTATTATGGGTTAATTTGTAAAACATAGGTATATCATTATTTTGAGAAAATATGTATTAGCCAAACTAAATTTCAATTTCTAGAGCAAAGCTCGATTTTTTCTAGAATGAATGGATGTTTGAAAATTTTTTATTATGTTGAATGTAAGAATGATTTATTTTTCAAAAAAATTGAGATTTTTCTCTCCAAAAATTAGAAAAAAATTTTTACTTCCGAAGAAATGACCAATTTTTTCTTCAAAAAATTTGGAAAATATTTCCGTCTCAAGAAATTAAAAAAAAAAATTTCCTCCAAATAATCAAGCAATGTTTTCCTCTAAAAAACATTGAGAACATAAATTGGAATTTTTTCTTTACATAATTTTGAAATTTTTTAAATCCACTTTTTTACTTTAAAAAATTGAGATTTTTTGTGGGCTCCAAAAAATTGATAGTTATAATTTCTCAAAAAATATGAGAAGCTTTAAAAAAAATAGATTTTTCCTTCACTCAATTTTTTCTCCAAAAATTCAAGAAAACAATTAAAAGATTTTCTTCCCCACAAACATTGAAAACTTTTTTAAAATGAATCAATTAATCCATATTTTCTTCCCTCTTTTTCATTTTGAGGAAATTCATATTTTTTCTCAAAAAATTGAAAGATTTTTCCTAGAAATGAGAGGTTTAAAAAATAGATTTTTTTCCTCTAAAAATTCAAGAAAAAATTCAAATATTTTCTTCCCCGCAAAGATTTGAAAGATTTTTAAAAAAATGAAACAAATCAAGATTTCTTCACAATCCTCTTCATTTCAAGGAAATTCAGATTTTTTTCTCTCAAAAAATTGGTAGTTTTTTCATAGAAAAGAGAGGTTGAAAAAATAGTTTTTTTTTTCAATTTTTTTTTTCAAAATCTCAACCACAACAAGAAATATCCAGAGTGTGAAAATAATCAAGCCCCCCACCAAAAAATAAAATCAATGGCGTTGGTTTTTTTTTAATCCTCTCATTTCTTTTTGAAAAAAAAATCTGAATATCCTGGAAATGAAAAAGAAGGGAGAAAATCTTGATTTGTTTCATTTCTAAATCCAAAAAATTGAAAATAAAATCACGATATTTCTCTCTCAAAAAATGAAATAAGTTTTTCAGGAAAATATTTTTTATCAACTTACTTAATGAAATTTTAGAAATTTCATCATACTGACTCCAAAAAAATGGAGACAAATAATTTTTATTTTGAAAAAATTCAACTTTTTTCCTCTATGAAATTTAGAGATTTTTTCACCAATAACATGATAAAATTTTTAAAAATTCTTACGACTAGTCCAGTTTTTTCTCTCTCTCTAAAAACTAGAAATTTTCATCAAAGAAGTTGTTTTTAAAAAAAAATAAAATTGCGATTTTTTTACTCTGGAAAAATTTTCATTTTTTTCTCCCCAAAACTTAGATGCGTTATCAAAAAAAAAATTGAAAAACTTAATTTTCTTCAAAAAAAAAATTTTAATCATTTTTCTTCAAAACACTGACAATTTTTTTCGCCAAAAACTTTAGCAATATATTTTCTACTTTTCAAAAGTTGAGATTTAAAAAAAAAAATTTTAAATGTGTCAACTTCAGAAAAAATATTTATTTTTTCTTCGAAAATTTGAGATACTTACTTTTTTCCTACGAAAACATTGCAAGATTTTTTTTCTCAAAAAAATCGAGACTAATTAATATTTTTTCTACCCATACAATATACATTCCTATTAAAAACAAGATTATTCCTTTATTTAAAAAAATTATATTTTTTATTCCAAAAAATTGAGGACAAAAATTATTAATATTTGTTCTAAAAATAATTGTGATTTTTTAATATACCTAAAGGTTTAATTTTTTAATAGGTACCTATTATCATTTCAAAAAAAAAAATATATATATATATATATATACAAAGTAGGTACTTTAGTACTTACCTATGCTTGACCTAAAAAAAAAAATTCTGAAAAGAATTGAGAGGGATTTTCTACAGGAAATTCATATTTTTTTTTCTCTGAAAAAGGTGAAGGTTTTTTCGGAGAAAAAGATAAAAATTTTCGTTTTCAAAAATGCGTTAAGAAATATTTTAATAAATTTTTTTCTTCAAAACACTTGGGAATTTTTTCAATTTTTTTTTTAAATACGACACCCTCTCCTCTCTGCAAAAAATAAATGTTTTTCTGTCATCTAAACGATTTCTTTTCAAAAAAAAAAAATAATAAATAAATATAGGAATAAGCGCATAATATATTTTTTTTTACTTTGACACTTAAAAAAACTTGAGAATATTTTTTCTAATGAAAACATATTTTTACTTGCTTTAAAAAAATAAGTGTTTTTTTCTCAAGGAAATAGAGATTTTAGGTAATGGACAGTGTATGTATAATTATTTCTTTTTCGTATTTTCGGAATTTTTCATTAATCAGAGTAGGTACATAGTTCATTTCACTTTTTAAATTTCGGGTAATCCGAGTTGCTGGCCATGTTTAATTCTTTTCCTTTCCTCCAAGTTACGCTCACGAGTTCAACTCAAATGGTTTAATAATTTTAATTTTTTTATAATTCGCGAAAAAATAAATTCATTTGATATAAATTTTCTAGAGACAAAAATAAGAAATTTTGAGAAAAACGAAATAGAGAACAAGCATATTACCTAAGTTGGATATTTTATTTTAAAAATAGCTAGACATTGCATCGTAACAAAAAAAAAAAAAAAAAAAAAAAAAAAAAATGTCAGCTTTTAGAAACCACCCTAAAAATATCGAACGATATAGATTATTTTGGCAAAAAGAAGGGAAAGTATCTTTTTTACCTCCCTAACGCGCGAGTTATATTTCGAGAGCCATTTTGAATTCGTCGTATAAATAGCCACTAGGAAACTAACGCAGTCCACCCTTCGAATCGATATAATTATGAAGGTCCGCTCGCCCAGCTTCTACCACCCTCTTGAACGAAACACCAATACAATCGTCCACTCCATCAACCACCAATTATTCGCACTTCCTTTTTGGAGTCATTTCGCTCGACCGTTTTCCAAAGAGGGAATTCTTTCTATCACGCATGTAACAGCTAGAAATATGCACTATGGGTCTACAATCTAACAGCCTCCTTATAGTAGGTTCCTATTCTATTTTTTCATTTCATCTTTAGGCTAATTTTCTCGATACGTTTAGGCCTACGTGCCTTTGAGTAGGACCTACGTATACCTATAAGCTTTATTTTGTTCCTGTATGAAAGATTTTCATTTAAATGAATCAAATTAATCGTAAAGTCTTGATAAATCCGGATGAAACGTCTTTAAAGAAGATTAATTTAAAATAAATTTACGTCTTGTATCAATACAATTACGTTAAGGAGCTTTGCGAAATAATTTTTCGTTACTAGATGAACGTATGACGATAATAGGCCCTGGGCGGAGGAGGTGGGGCGAGGAAAGAATATGTGAAAGATTTACTCTCTAAAAGCAGTACTCGCTAGCTAGCGAAGGAAAATTTAAAAAAAATAATAATTGAACCCTTTTGAACTTGAGTTTATTTTTTCTTTAAATTTTTTTTTATTATTATTTCGCTATAATATTCTTTGTTTGTTTGACTCGTCAACGTCGTCGTTTTATTTTTTTCAACGTTGGAGGGTTACTCGATGAATATTGGAAGATTTTTTTCGGATACAATTTTTTGCACGGTTTTCCCTTCTTTTTTTAAATGAAAAATTAACGAAGGTTAAATTGAAAAATGAGAAAAAAAATCTCGAAAATGTAAATAAATAATCGTCGAGTTGGACCTGCAAAATGGAGACGAAGAAAAAAAAGCACGAAGAAAGTTTTTCAAAAAAAGAAACACCTATGTTGATTGTGGTTTACTATAAATTGCTAACAAGCTGGAAAATACGAAAGGGCGTGGTTGTGATAAAATGAACTTCACATGTGCCCCGGAGTGACTCGTACTCTTAAGATAGTAGCTTGTGACAAGAAAATTGTCTGCTGCCTTCAACTTCTTACGTTCACGTCACATTAAAGAATACTCCGAACTGCGCTACGTCACAAAATGTACTTGACGTAAGCTTCCTCTTGTTTAAGAGCAGCTCTTTGCTCGCCTCTAATATATCACGCTGTAATCTCATTATTTTTGGCAGATCCTAATGCATAGTGTAGCTTCTGTCTTCCTTTTTATCGACGTTCAACAAAGTTCGGTAGAATGTCAAGAAACGGGAAATCTATCATTGTGAGCCTTCATTTAACAGTTTTGGGTTTTATTTATTTTTCATTATTTGTTTTCTACGTTTTTTCTCTCTCTCTCTCTCTCTCTCTCTCTCTCTACTCTCTCTCCGTCTTCGTATATTTCGCATTCGCTTTTAAGAGCTCGGTTTTCTTATATATTTTTTTGTTCGATGCAAACTACGTATAGGTACTTGATGTGGGTGTGTAAAATAGCGAAGAAATTTCCGCAGAGATGTGTGCTTCTTTTCGCAAATCAAAGAGTTATCGCGAGTTTGCATGGAGGTTTAATTTTTTTTTAAAGAATTGATTTTTCTTTTCTTTTCTTTTCTTCTTCGTAGACCTACTTTTATACTTCCTTGTTTGTATAACAACTACATGTATACTTACGCATATGTTCTTATATGAAAAGAAAAGATATCTACCTAAATCACCTTATATAAGTAATATTATATAGGTTATAGGTATATTTATAAATACTTGGCCTATTTAATTTCGCCAACACCCTCACTAAGTATAAGGTCTGATTACAAAAATGTCAATTGCTTCCTGCTGATATTCCAAACACTTGGTACAAATTAAGAAATATTATATAAAACCGTTATGAGCAGCACCTATAGCATTAGGTATAGCTGATACCTTACCTACGTAAAGGTATAAAAACGCAAGAAAAAAGTTAACCCTTTCGCCATCTGCTACAATCAGAGCAACCCTTCCGACTGTTACAATTTTTATGAATAAAATAACGTATGCAGATTTAGACAAAATTGTGTACGATTGTCGTCCTATAGGTATATATACCTACGAGTTATGCGTATCCCTTTTCCTTCTTGTGTACTTTTTTAAACGTAGCCCAGGTAAAAAAATGAGTCGAATGATTGGCAGATCGCTGTGTGCATTTGCGTGTATTATCTAATTTGAATACTATTATGTGCATAAACCCTTTACCATACGTCGAATTGTCGTTTGACAGTATTTAAATGTGTCACTGCTATAAGAGTTGCTATTTTTCTTGACTATGCGAGGTTTAATTTGATTTTGTATTTTTTAGGTATAGGTATACCTAACGATTGTATGGGTTGTTGGTTGATGCAGTTTTGGTGAACTTGAAGTTCGGGTCTATCGTTGGGCTTTCAAATCAGGAATATTCGAGGAAATTGGGTAAGTTTGTATTTAATGCTAGTAGTACCCAAAATATAATTTTATAAATTCATATAGGTTTAAGTGGATGAGCTTGAATAACTTTACGTATAAAATGATAGTTTTCAAATTTAGGGGTATACTTTGGTCTAAACGTAGACCCACCAAGAAAAGATCGAAACTTTTTATGGAAATTTTTACTCATTTTTTCTCAAAGACAATATGAAAATATTTTGCAAAAATTTCATTTCAAACATTTTTAAAGGACAAAATTGCGAATATTTTGCCAAAATATTTACAAAGTCTAAAATTGTTAGGCCTAATACCTATTTCACAAAAAATTTGATTTTCAAAATTTTTTGCCAGGGAAATTCTGAGAATAGTGCACAAATTCTATTTCATTTCTTTAAAAGGCCAAAATTTATGATATTTTTCAAAAATAAGTTTTCTTTGAATTTTCGAAAAAAAATTTGCACGACCAAAATTAGAAATAGGTATGCAATGTACCAGTACCTATTACAAAAAATTATCATTTTCACAACTTTTTGCAAGGACATTTTCAAAAATATTTTTCAAAACTTTCATTTCAAAGAATTTCTTGAAAAATATATACAAAATTGCAAAAATCTAGTAAGAAATTTTTTAAAAAAGATTTTTGCAATTCTAAAATTGTGAATATTCTACAGAAAAATTTGATTTTCAAAATTCTTTGTGAAAGTAATTTTCAAAAAAATTTTAGAACAAAAAGTTGTAAATATTTTGAAAGCATTTTTTTTTAATTTTTTTTTTTTTTTTAACAATCCATGCAGCAAAGGCTATAGAGGCACAATATTACCAGTATGAGTTATATTTTTTTTGTTCTCTTTGAATTTTTACAAAAAGTTTTACTAGGTTTAAAATTTTCAATATTTTGAAAATTCTAATTTTTCTCATTTTTTTAAACGAAAATTTTGATGATTTTTCACAAGAATTTTATTTCAAAAGTTTTTCCAAAAAGATAAAATTGCGAATACCTAGTTCTCATTTTTTTTTTCATTTCTGTAAAACTAGAACTTTATGAGGATTAAAAAAATTTGCTCTTCAAAATTTTTTGCAAGATCAATTTTGAAAATTTTTTACAAAAATTAACTTTTAAAATTTATTTTTTATTTTAAATGGCAAAATTTAAATTTTTTTTGCAAAAACATTCTCTTTAAATTTTTTCAAAACTTTTGGCACTGTTAAAATTTTGAACATTTCACAAAAAAAATCCGATTTTTACAATTTTTTGCAAGGACTATTTCGAGAAAATACTTGACCAAATTTTAATTTGAAAAAGATTTTTTTTTTTAGATGAAAACTGCGAATAAATTAAATTTTTCAGAATCCTTTGTAGGCTCGAAGTAGTAAATATTTCTAGTTCATTTTTAGAATAATTTCAATCAGTTTTTTTTTAAATGTTTCAATTTGCCATCTTATCAGTTATCAACTTGTTAAAACAATCAATTTTTAGGAAACTTCAAAAGAAATTTACTTACGTATCATTTAAAAAATTTTTGATCCTAAAAAAATCCGGGGTTGGTAAAGTTGTACCCAATTTCACTCCCTCCAAGCGATCATTTTTCTCTAAAAATTTGAGTAGGTAATAAACTTCAAAAAAAAAAAATACCTACTGAATGTATTTTTTGAAAATCTTGGAAAAATTTTCACAAATAAATAATAAAATTGATATTTTTTTCAAAAATTTGAAAAATATTTTATTGAGAAGCTTTTTTAGCAGAAAAATGAAGATTTTTTTTATTCGAAGAAAAATTAGTTTTTTTTTGCAAAAAAAATCATGTTATTTTGCTGCCAAAATTGATTGAGAAATAGATAAAACTTTTATTCCAAAAAATTGAGATTTTTTTTCTTCAAACATATTCCTCAATGAAAAAATTTGAGAGATTTTCTCTCCAAAAAGAAAACAGTGATTTTTTTCTCTAAAAAAAATTGTAAAATTTTCTTAGTCGTCTTTTTTCCTATTCAAAAAAATATAGTTTCATTTACGCTTATTTGGAAAAAAATGGAATATTTTTTTATTCCAAGAGAAATCAGATTTTTTGAAAAAATTGAGCTGTTTTTCCACCCAAAATTAATTTAAAAATGAACTTCACTTTAGTAAATTGTTAAATTTTTTTCCTAAAAAAAATTGATCGATTTCGTTTTGGAAAATTTCTGGCATTATATATTTTTTTAAATAATTCTAAATCTATACCTAGATAATTAAAATGAATTATTTCTCTATAATTTTTTTCATCCTGTTTTATTTTCATCCATAAAAGATTTTTTTATCATATAATTTTTTTCAAAAAAAAAGATCAAAACAATTTCTTAATTAAAAACGAATGCGTTTTCAGTTTTTTTTTAAAACTTCTATCAACCCCCCCCCCCCCCCCCCTCACGATAAAACTGCAACTAACCAATTATTTTCATTTTTAATTCTGCAAACCTTTGACCTCTCACCTCTCTTTGAGAAAACTACATCTATGCCATTCATGCCACGGAATTTCATATCCCCATACAGAAATGAACAAATTACTCTTTAAATATAATAACTTCATTATTTCTACGTTTCAAATACGTAAACAAGGCGATCCGCGTAAATAACCAATCATATTGATGTTTACTCATCCGCTCAGGTGACTAAACAGAAAAGGCCAGATCAAAGCCAGTCGCCAGTCTCCCCACACACATATACAACTCGAACACCGAATACGTACGCGTACCAAAGGGTTGTGATGACCTTTGGTCATCGTCACGCCCTGTACTTGAGTGAAAAAAAGGGGTGTAACTCGTGCTCTGTTGCTCGCTGACCCAACGTAAACCAAATGTCCACAATACTCGTGCTAACTTATCTAATTCACTATTAACCCGACAACATCCATTTATCATTTTTCTTTTCAATATTCTTCGGTGATTTATGGTTATGTACGTGTTTTCATCGGGCTTTTTATTCTTCAAATGCTAAATGCGGTTTCTTTCTTCCATTAACATTTAACCTTTAGCTTGTACCTCACAGTCTACATTTATATACATAGGAGTACGTGTCCAGATAATTCGTTAGTTATTAAACCTAGGTACCTCTGAGGTTGTTTTATTTTTCCTTCTTTCAAAACTTATTCAGGAAGGAAATTTTTCATAGAGATGTACTTTCATCCACTCACGGACTGACTTTTTGTGGCGCACCTGGAAATTGAGAATTGAAAGGGCTCTTGCAGTTACTTGAAGGGCGGCGTGCAGATTTTTCCATCGCAATTTCTTTGATGGTATTTTGTTGCAGCAGAGGCACGCCACTTCACTCTTTTTTAGACATTTTTTAATATTTTTGGAAGATAAAAATTCCTAGGTAGGTATAGGTAGGTAGGTAGGTAAAAAATATTTCACAAATTTTTGAGAAAAAAAAACTTTTGTTTCTGTTTGAAAAAAATCCCAAATACATATTTAAAAAATTATTTTAATTTTTTGTTTCAATTTTTTTGGAAAGAAATCTGTTGATTTTTTTAGAGTAAAATATTTCTCCAACATTTGCAAAAAAAGATCTAATTTTTTTTTTGAATAAAAAAAATACTGCTTTTACATAATTTTTATAGTCGGCATGAAAAAATTTGTCATATTTTTAAGTAGGTAAAAATAATTGATGAAATTTTAAATTTTTTTAAGAGGAAGTAGGTACCTACCTATTTTATTGCTTGATTGCCTTATTAAATTATTTTTTTAATTCATCAATTTTATTTTTGGAGTGAAAAATATTTTAAAATTTTTTATAATGAAAAACCTTTCAATTTTTCAGAAATAATTCTGAATTTTTATGAAATAGAAATATGTACCTATAATGCTTACCTACCTTGAGTATTTATTTATTTATTTATTTATTTGGAGTCAGTGTGGTCACTGGTCAGCGTGAAACCAGTTACTAATTGTTTTGAAGCAACGAAATGGTTTTGTTTTTTTGGAAAGAAATGTCTTATTTATGGGCACAGCATCAGAAAAACCCTATCTTTTGTCTCATTTTTTTTGGAAAAAAATTTCGATTTTCAAAGTAAAAAAATATTCCAATTCTCTGGTAGACGAAATAATTATCTAAATTTTCTGGAAAAATTCTCAATTTCACTGCATTTTTTTTTTCATTTTTTAAATTGATTTTTTTTTATTTCTTTGCAATAAAAAATCTTTCATTTTTTTGAAAAACAAGTCTCAATCTTTCGAAAAAAAATACCGAATTTCTTTGGAGAAGAAAATTTTGTGTTATTCTTCTTCTTCTTCTTTTTTTTTTTTTTTTTTTTTTTTTTTGAGAGAGAGAGAAAATTGAACTCATTTTTAGGGAGAAATCTCTTATTTTTTGACCTTTTTTTAAAGAAAGAAATTATCAATTTTTTGGATTGGAACGATTTTCCATTTTTTTTTAAATAAAAAAAATCTTGAAAAATCTCTCAATTTTTTGAAAAAAATATGATTGAATTTGCTTGTAGAAAAAAATCTATCATTCTGGTTTGTTTTTTTTTGAAGAAAAAAATCTCATTTAGGAATCTCTTCGATTTTTTTTGTGATGAAAATCCTAATTTAAAAAAAAATATCACTGTATTTGTTTAGAAGAATGTCAGTTTTTTGGAAGAAGAGAAAATCTTTAAATTTCATTGAGACTAAAAAATTTTCTCAATTTTTTTGGAATGTAATTTTTTTTCTAATTTCTCAATATTTTTTTGTATTTTTTGGAGAAAAAAAATCATTTTTACATTCAACATTAAAAAAAAATTAACTGGGCACTCCTTTGAAAAAAATTGAGGGGCATGTGTAATTCAAACTTGGAGCACAAAATCGTTTGTGGCGCTAGAATTCAGACAAATTTGGGGCACCGGTCCGTGAGTGCTTTTATCTACAATAATATGGTCTCTGCAGACTTTCGAATAAATCTGGCTGCATCGTCTACCTGCGTATTGCACAGGTATAGGTATATGCCATTCCCACGTAGATATGTTATATTTCAATATTTAAAGAAGACAAACCGTCGGTATTTTACGAGCACCCTACAAATAAAAGAAATTACCTCTTTTTATTAGCAATTTATTCCATTGAAAACTCGCTATACATTGCTGAATTTTAAACAGAATTTCGCGAAAGAGGCGAGAATAGACAGCGAAAATTATTTTATGAATGAAGATGAGCGCGATTGCGAATTTACTACACAGAAAGTGGAATATTTTTCTTTTCCCTTTTTTTTTACTACTTTTTATACAAAGTTGGTAGCAAACGTTCATGACCTACCCTTACTACAGAGCAAATGGCGCTATTAAAACACGCCTTATAATTTATAGCGACGGCAAAAAATTTTAAATGAAGCTTGTTGGCGGAAAACTTTTAAGTACTTGGAAATTACTATTAAACTGTTGTCGTTTTTTTTTCTCTTCTGTTGCGAATTTTTTTTCCCTTCTTTTTTACAATTATTCGCTGTTATTCGGTTTCTTTTTTCATCGAGAGATGGTGAATTTTTTAACTCTATTAATCGACATAGGTTTTCTTTCGATATTGAGATGTGGATTTATTCGATATCGGTGGCGTTTTTTTTTTAGCGCTTTTTATTCCCTCGATGGAATATTCCAACGGTGTATTCGCGTTTATCGTGTGCGATGAAATTAGGTTAGAACATGGCCAGGGAATTTGCCGAATTGGCCCTTACGTTGCGGGTTGCCTAGCTGGCAGCTAGGTAGGTTGGTTGGGTAGGTTGGCGATGGTGGCATTCGCGTCGTATACATACTCCTACATATACGCATTGACATGAAAAATCAACGATGCGTGTATTTGTAAAATTAGCGTTGTGTTTACCGTGCTGCTGGCGAAATTAGATTTACCAAGTTTACATTTAAAATTTTCCCATCGAGAAGGGCGTATACCTATATATGGAGATGGCGTAGGTATTTTTTTCTTTCGCTTCTCGCTCAGTCGCTTTCTCGTCCTTCTTGTGCTCAGCTCGTGTGGTTTATACGTAATATGGAGAGTTGGAGCGGGCTGCAGAAGGGTTCGCCGAGCGTTCAGCCCTCGCAGCCCTCAGCCCAGCCAAACGAAGCAGCAGCTTGGGCGTCGTCGAAGCCGCCACCACCACCACCGCCGCCGCCGCCGCTGCCGCGTACCTACACAAGAATTTTAACGATTTATCGGCAAAGAGCAGACGACAGTGTAGGTGATATATGTAAAGTGTACGGCGTTGTTTGCGAAATGACAGGGATAAAATATACTTTGGTCTAATTCCATTAATTAGCGTCTTCTATTGTGGCACTTTCGCTTTCGTTCGAGCTATGTGTTCACCCAAGTTCGGTGTATAGATTGGGTTGAAGGTGGGCGCGCTTCTGACGTGCCTTAAATTGAGCATCAGCATCAGCTTCGTACTCGTACCCTCATACGCCAAGGCTAGGCGCACATTCGGCGCTTCGGCGCTTCGGCGAAGATTTATTAGACACGCAAGGTATTTAAGACAGCCAACTAGATGGCATATCACGTACGTATATATATATGGAAACAAGCAATGCCCTGGAAATTCGTCGGATAAATTTTGATAGGTAATTTAATATGTTTAATGATGAAAACGGGCTCCGTGGGAATGGCAGTGGCAGCAAAGCCTCCTCCCCTCCGCCTGCCTCCTCGTGACAAGTGCCGGTGTAGGAAGCTAGGTACCTATATCATCTATGCATGTGTATACGAAACGAGTTAAAAGCCGAACTAAATACTAGTACACTCCGCCATCTCATAAACGTATAAAATGAAATCCGATTGGAACACAATGAGACGGACTGGAGGGCTCCCTGAAGAAAAGCTTTAGCTTATATAGTATATTCCAAAGGGGAAAATTCCATTATGGCGTTAAAGCTGTATATGTTATCTTGTCATTTTATTTTGGGCCTTCTAATTTAATTAATCCGTCTTTATCATTATAAACGAACAGATTATATTTTCATCTAACAAGATTTCCTCTCTCTTAACGTAAACTTTTATCGTCTTACACTTACTCTGCTGTTCGTAAAGCGCGTAATTTAAATCCCACCATACACCAGCGAAAGTATATTCCTACGTATGTAATGTGCATATGAGTATACCGTATGTAGGTACCCTGAACCTAACTGGATTTCAAATGCCTATGAATCTATTTTTAATGCCCGTATCAATCCGTTTTTACATTTTTTTACTTTTCATTTCCACTTGGTCTAGTTTTATAGCCTTAGGAAGTTGGGAAGTGGGAACAGATTTTTATCTTATTTTTGTACCTGCTCGAGTTTAATATAACTTGCTGATTTTTTCGTTTTTTTTTTTTGCAGATTGAACTGGAAAATATTCAGGAATTGTTGGGAATGGATTCGCAAGTGAAATAGCCTAAATTTAATATCATTTTCAATACGTACATTTTTAAGGGTCTTTCCTATTAAGAAGGCGAATGACGTCGAAATTGACCCAAAATGTTACTCTTGACGTAAAAAGAAATTTTGATCCTTTCACAACACCAATTTCAGAAGTATTGAGCCTGAATTGCTGAAAAATGAAAATGAGGTAATTCATATGTGATAAATTTTGAGGGGGTACGTGCTTAAAGAGTCCAAAATTTTTTAAATTTTTGTGCAAGGTCCTATTTAAACGTACAACTCCACACATTTAATGCACCCTTCAAAAAAAATGTGTGCAATTAAAAATTACGTACTTTGTGCAGCTCCAAAAATTCAAGTAATTTTTAATTGTTTTTTAGTTAGTGAAAAATTTAACATACTTCGAACAAGAGCAAAAATGAAGACGAATATCTAAACTACTTTCAACTTTTAAGTAAGTAAATAAAAGTTACAGAAATCAACCATACTTTTTTAATTAAAAAGCTCTAAAATATATTTATTTGGCAATGCCTAAATCCTGAAAAAATATTTTTTTGACAAAAAACTTCTTAAAAGATGTATTTATTTTTTTTTTAAATTGAATTTTTTTTTCGGTTAATAATTTATGTTTAGATTTTGTCAAGAAAAAAAAAAACATTTTTTCAAGATATTAACTAGGTACTTATCTTGAATTTTTTTTACAAATCTAGAAAAAAAAATTGAACTAAGAAATCATAAAAAAGTATTTTTTGAATGAAAAATCTATGAAAAAATATTTTTTTGAACAAAACACACACCAAAATAAAAATTGATTTTTGACAAAAAAACGCCAAAAAATAGTTTTTTTTTTTTTTTTTTTACAAAAGATCTTGAATTTTTTTAAAACTGAAAAATCTTTTCTTAAAAAAATTTTGAAAATAATTTTACCTATTTTGTCAAAAAAAATCTTCTAATAAAAACATACCTATATTGGCAAAAATCATTTAATGAAAATTTGTTATGACAAGAAAGCACGAATTTTCTTTTTTGAAATTCGATAAACCAACCCGGGAAAAAATCTGTTGGATCTAACCATATATGAAGTGGTCAGATCTAACCATATATGAATTTTATACCTATCAAATTTGATCTAATCATATTTAATTTGATCAAATCATATATAATTTGATCAAACTATACACAATTTGATCCAATGATGTATGATGAGATAAAATTAAATATGATTGGATCATATTTGATAGGTACATTTCCCATTTATTATGGTTAGATCTGACCATACCCATCCCAAATTTTTCTCAACGGTCACCCATCCAAGTAGTAACCAAACCCGAAGCTGCTTAACTTTTCCAATCAGATCAATGATGGTGCACTCAACTTGGTACGAACCATTTCATATATAATAAGACAGTTTAATTGTATTTATGTGACACACAATCAAAGATATAATCTGAAAATTTGCATATCGTGATTTGTTATAAATTACATGATCTTCTAGGTAATAACATAAGCTATTTGCTGAAAATGTGGAGAATTGAATCACTCACTGCAAATTTATAGGTGGGCTCCTTTTGATATAAATTTAATATGAATGGTACAGTGCTGATTACCGAGTACCATACCGATACAAATACCGGTATGGTATCGGTATTTTTGCTCTGATATTTATACCAATACCGATACCGATACCGCAAAAATACCGCAATCGATACCAATACCAATACCGATACCGCAAAAATACCGCAATCGATACCAATACCGATACCGATACCGCAAAAATACCGCAATCGATACCAATACCGATGCCGATACCGCAAAAATACTGAAATCGATACCAATACCGATACCGCAAAAATAACAAAAGCTATACCAGTACCAATACCGATACCGCAAAAATACCGAAATCGATACCAATACCGATACCGATACCGATACCGATACCGACACCGATACCGCAAAAATACCGCAATCGATACCAATACCAGTACCGATACCGCGAAACTATTGATATTTGTACCAATACCAGTACCGATACCGACAAAATACCGGTATGTATACCGGTATCGATACCAATGCCGAAAAAATTACCAAAATTGATAGCGGTATCGGTACCGAAACTGGAAAAATACCGAAATTTATACTGGTACCAATACCGATACCGGAAAAATACCGGTAATCAACCCTGGAATGGTATATGAGAAACTCTATAATTGGATGTGTTTTGATACAGTTTGATATAAGTAGATTCTCATTGATATAAATTATTACAGTTTGATCAGTTTGTACACTTGAAGATCCAGTTGGATCTGATTTGATCTACTGTGATATAAATGTTTTGATGTAATTTGACTGTTCTTTTGATATAACTCAATACAATTGGATCAAAGTATATCTGTAGAGATCTAGTTTAACCGAACTTGATCTACTTTGATATAAATATCTTTCATACAACTGGATTCTTCTTGATATAACTTGATACAGTTTGATCAATTATATATGAAGGAATCAAGTTGGATCTAATTTTATTCATTTTGATATGATCTATTTGTATACAATCGGATTCTCACTGATATAACTTGATCTGATCATATCAAATTAAATATGAGAAATCTACTGGTGTATGATTTTATCCATTTTGATCAAAACATTTTGTAAGAGAGTGGATTATCTCTGATATAACTGGATACGATTTGATCCAATCGGATTAACCTTTTTGACGAAATTTAATGATATTTGATCAAAATTGATCAAATCTGATCTAGATTGATAAGATTTGATCCGCGAGATTTTTTCCCGGGAACTGAACATATTAAAAATTTTCATTTTGAAAAATAAATTTTATTTATTTCTTTTGAGATTTTTTTCTTTTTTATTGCGATAATTTTAACGTGTTTGTCGGAAGTTGCTGAAAAACCATCAAAATTTTACATGTTGCGGGATTACCCCCTCCCTCTCCAAAAAATGAACATATTTTTCCTAACTTTTTTTGTAGATATTGAAAATTTAAAAAATTTTGTCAAATTTTTTTATACCTACATGATAGGTTCATTTTTTTTCAACTTTTTCATACCCTCGAATACAAATTCATTTTTTTTTGTATGGCAAAACTGAGTGAAACAATGATTTTAAAAATTAAAACAAAAGAAACACCTTTTTCATCATTAAAGATTTCCAAAATTGAAACTTTTTTCCATTTTATCTCTCTCAATTTCGAAAAAATTTTTATAGGTACCTACATTCTACAAAATTTTTCACAATTTCAGAACTTATAAATTTCACAAAATTTCATATCTTGAAAAAAAATTGTATGATGCAAAATTTTTCAATTTTACAAAAAAAATTATTTTTCAAAATTGGTAGTTATTTTTATAAAAAAATTTAATTTCACAAAATGTTTGTTCTACAACTACATATTTTTTAATTTTACCCACGATATTTTCTATTTTGCTAAATTTTTCAACTTAATAAAAATTTTTAAATTTTCAGAATTTTTTAGTTTCAAAATGTTTCCGGTTTTTTGAATTTATATGTAATTTCACATATTTCTCAGTTTCACAATATTTTTCTATTTCAAAATTTTTTCATTTTTTAGTGATTTTTTCTACTTCACAATATTTTTCTAACTGTACAAAACAAGTTTCATTTTCAGAATTTAACATTTCACAAAATTTTCATTTTTATCAAATTTTTAATCTACAATTTTTTTCAATTTCACTGAACTTTTTAGTTACAAAATTTTTAATTTCTGTAGGTAGGTACAGTGTTTCTTTTTATTTTTCCACTTTGTAGGTACAATTTTCAACTTTACATTCGGTAGGTATTCTAATAATATGTATTTTTGAAGTCTTTCTTTTTTGTACTTTTTAAATTATTATTAGTAGTTTTGTTGTGTTCTAATTTTTTTGTTAGGTAGGTCCTTATGAATTTTACGTTCGAAGGGAGGTCCATCAATCGGTAACAATTTTGAAATACATCCTATTAAGTTAAAAAAAAAAACAAAAAAAAAAACTGACTAATATTCAACATCAAAATTGTTTTATTGCGTTCGCATTAATGGACCATTATATTACGGAAAAGGAAGTAAGTACTGAATTAATTAGTTATACTTACCTAAGCACTTACATACTAGAATTTTTGAAAAACTGTTTTTCACAGGAAAATTAAATGTTGAAATTGGGCATTTGACTTCTATGTTGTTCGTGTATAATCTGATCTCGAAGAAAATACTCTGTTAATAATTGAATTGGCTCAGGTAGGTAGATCAGTAATGAATTTTCATTGAATAACATTTTTTAAAATGAAATTAACCACAATCGCATTTTTGAAAAAATAAATTAATATTTTATTTTCCAAGTATAGAAATTAATGGTAACTGGATAGGTAAATTATTTTTTCAACAGCTCAAAATTTGAACTGAAACGACGATGGATTGGGAGTGACTAAATCCACAACAAGTAATCACCAAATTGAACGAACGAGAATTCATTCCATATTCTTGTTTGAAAACTCGTTGTCGTGGTACTGTTTGTAATTTGCAAAGTGGACTTTGTCGAAATTAATTTTTATTTTAATCAAATTTTAATTTTTCATAAACGATTTTCTCAAATTTTGCATCGAGATTTTTCCACTAAATAAAAAGTAAAAATTTAAAAAAATTTTCCAAGTGTTCTATTCTTCAAATTTTTCACTTATTTTCATTTTCAATTTTCATAAATTTCTTGAAGAAATTATTCATCATTCATCAAATAATTTAGGTATTCCTATTTTTTCCTCAAATTAAATTCTTCATTATTTTTTTTCTGTTTGTCGTTTAAAAGTTGAAATTCATTTTTTTTTAAAATATTTTCCAATTTTATTTTTCATTCAAACTTGCCAATAATTTTTTCATCGAAATGCAACTAAATCTTCATCATATTTTTTCAAATTCATTTTTTGAAATTTTTTTAATGAATATTGTTAATAATTAATAATTGAGTTTTAAATTTTCATTTAGATTTTTAAACATTTTTCATAAAATTTTCTCATCAAAAAATACTTCTAAATCTCTACCATACTTTTTCAAATTTTTCTTTTGAAATTTCTTTCAAGTAAATTTTTTATCAAGTTTATTTTTGAGCTTTCTACCGAAATTTTTTCTGACATTTTTATTTTTTCAAAAAAATTGTTCATCATCCCCCTATTTTCCAATAAAATTGTCAATTTATTTCATTCTCAAATTATTGGTCATCAAAATCAAAATGTTCCTATTTCATCTCCCAACTGACAACTTGACTTCTCATTCGAATTTTTCCAATAATTTTCATCAAGATTATTGTCTTGTCCTCTAATTGAGTAATTATTTCTATTTTTTTTTTCAAGTAAATTCCAATTTTTATTTTTTCTTCAAAAATTTCTTTCATTTTTTTCCTTCAAATTCACTGAAATTTTAATAATCAAAATTGAGTAAGTAGCTAAGTATTCAACTATTTACTGACTTGTTGAGAAAAAAAAATTTGAAAAATCAAAACATAAAAAATACCTAGAATGAAAAAATATTTTGAGTATTTTGTGAAAAAAAATTTAAAAAACTTTACGAAAAAAGAAACGTGTACTTGTACAAAAATAAAAGATGAATAAAAAAGAACGACATCGCCCTTACAATGTGATTACTTATTGTGGATTTAGCCACTCCCCGATGGATTAGTGTCATCTCAAAAATATCTTATCATATTTCGATTTTTCTGGAAAATATTGATAAGATCTCAGTTAAATTGATCTTCATCCTTTGCTGTGAGGCCGCATCATTATTCAACCATCTGAAAAAATAGAAAGAAATAGTTGATGAGTAAGAGTAGCTGTATGGTTAATACATTTTTGTTTTTTGATTGAAAGAAAAAAAAATTAGGTTACCAATATGGTGGGTGTATTTGTATTTATCCCTAATTTAACAACAAGAAACATCACATTTGAAATACGTTACATTTCTTTTTATCCCAACAACAATTCGAAATTTGTGACGCGAAAAAATTATTACGTTTTATAATAACGTTGGTACTTTTCTTACTTTTTCCTTTTTTTTAATATTACACGTATTTTGGGAAATATTATTTTAAAATACGAAAATACAGGCTTACACAAATTGTAAATATTATTTTAACATTGGAATTTCAAATTATGTCAAATAATAAAAGTAAGGCGCTGTCTTTCTGACATCTTAAGCGTGTTACATTCGGTTAATGGGACTTTCAAACAATAATATACAACGAACGTATATCAAATGTCAAGTATTTGCGCAATTTGAACTTTTATTCAGGACAAAGCAGAAGGACGATTCGACTTGAAGTTGTAATTTAAGTTAAAAGACAGGTGCCACGTTTCGCTGAGTTCGCCACAATAGTGACAAATCGTTCACGAATGAATCACGTCGAAATGTTCTTCCCACTACGTAGAGAAGTAGAAATTTTCGCGCCCTGATTAGAAGGTAATTTTCTAAAAATTTCGAGTTTTTTTAATCAAGCCGAAGAATTTCAAAAGTTGATAAAAAATAAAGCGTCGAAAAATATGCGAGAAATGTCGAGTTTGGTAAAATTAAACGAGAAAATCTATCGCGATGAAAAAGATTAGCATTGTTTTTATTCTAGATAATCTAACAAGTGGTGAGAATTTTTTCCTTCATTTAACTTTTCCGTCGTCGTCGGATTATTTCCCTTTTTTGAAATAATTTCCAGCGATAAATTAACCCAGTTGAATTTCATATAATTATTTCGACGGTTGAATTTTTTTTTCAGGTGCTTGATCCGAGACAACGCGACGACCTAGAAGTCTGAAGATGAAGAAAAGTTTAAATTTCATTTTTATAATTACGTTTTATAAATGAAAGAAGGAGAAGAAAAAACAAGGGTGAAATAAGCGGTGGTGGTGAAAAAGAAAGTAGTTACACGTAAACAAGTGTAGGAATATAAAGATGGAACGTATAAGGGTATAAGGTATATGGAGAGTAAGGTAGCTGGAGTTACGAGAAAGGAATCGGTATTTCCATGCGAATTTTCACATCAAGTTTGATATGGCGAACGAGATAGACAAGAGAAAGGAAAATAGGCTTAGCCGCATTTCTATTCCCTTTGGAACGTGACATAATGGCATCGGTGAGAATAGGGGGGCGGGAGAAAGCGGGCGAGAGGTGTCCGGGTTCGGAAAGCGTAAAGGGTGAGTTTGTGAGAAAGTTTGAATTCTATCAGTAAACGAAGGGTGACTAACGTTAGCGTTAGCGTTAGCGGTATGGGGACGTAGAATCCAATGGACCAATAGGAATGCTTATTGATGATGCAAAAAGCTCTTCCATGTATGTTGTATGATGTATAACCTCTCCAACTCCTCCAGTCCGCCTACAGTATCCACTTTATACCCTATACACGGCTAGCTCGCAGAATCTCTTTTGAAACCATGGTATTATTGATTTTCGTATCCAAGTCCGTTCGTTGGTCTCATTACCTCTTTTCCCGTATTCTGCGAAAGCTAAACCCCGAAGAAGCCGTACTCGCACTCGCCCTTGCCCTTACCCTTACTCTTACCCTTACCCGCTTCGTGCTTTTACCTCTTTCTCGCTTTCTCGTTCGTGCTACATCAACCTAACGTTACACCCTCTCTGCTCTACGCTGCTTCTGCTAACCGTTTTCCTTTTTCTTTATACATTAGCATTCAACTATCGCTTTCTACAGCAACATTGCTTCGTCTTTTAATATATGCTCATATGCGATTCCGAAACGTGATCTGTACTTTTCTTTAATAAAATCAACGTACCATCGTTAAGTGTACCGCTCGTATTCGTTAAAATTAATAACATCCCTTTTATGAAATAAATTAAAAGTTTCTTTTACCTACGTTTGTCTTTTCCTCTTTTCTTTATGCCTTCTTTTTTGTTACCACTGTGCATTTATAAGGTATCGTTGTGGCGTAGGTAGCTAGGTACTACATATTTTTATTTTGTATAGCCGCAGAATGATTATACCTACGACTACCACTCGCAAAGTTTACTTTTTTTTTTCAATTTTTTTTTATATGACTTCTTAGGCTACGTAAATGTTACGCAAAATGCCGTCAACAAAATACTACCTATTAGGCTATTTTGTACCTGTTATTATTTTTTTTAAATTGTATTTTCTCGTAACAAATTTTATTCGAATGAGTGTTTGTTTGTAATTTATTTGTATTTTTATCGATTGTCTCAACTTTCGATTTTGTTGCTGAAAGTGTGGATTTGGACTTGGTATTAGAACTGAACTAGAATGTACCTACTTTAATTGGGTTTTCTCAAAATAAATACATAATTATTCTGAATCTGACCATTTGTTGCTTATAATTTTTTTGCATTTGTTTTGAAAGTTTTCTGAAAAAGAAATCTTCATAAGTTTTTTTTTTTTCTAAACAAAATAAAAAATAATTTAAAAAAATAAAAAATGTTTGAAATCAAGATTTCTTTTTCAAAAAGAAAAGAATTTTTTGAAATTTTGACAGGTGTTTTTACATAAATAAAATTATATAGGTATCTATTTCTAAGTACATCTGACGTATATTGTCTAATTCTTAAAAATTTTCAAATAGACATTTTTCTAAAATTTCGTTTTTTTTTTATTTACCTACCTAGGTATATGAAACTTGAAAAAATTTAAGACTTTTTTTCAAAATGAATTTTTTTTGACGTTTTCAGGTGCCCGAACTCTGACGTTTCGAATGATTTTTCATGCTTTTATTTTCGCCTCCTTGAGCAATCAATACAATCAATATAGTTACATTTTTTTGTGAGATTTTGACAAATATAATACTGGATTTATGCAAAAAAAAAAAAAATTTTTTTTTTTTTTTTTTTTTTTTTTTTTTTTTTAATAAAAAAATTTCTCTAATTTTTTGGAGTGAAAACAATCTTCAAATTTTTAAATATAAAAAAAATCTCTTTTTTTGAAGCAAACAAGTATCTACGAGTACTTGGGTAAAAAAATATTCTCAGATCATTTGGGGATAAAATCTTGATTTCATCTAGATTAGAATATCAATCTCAATTTTTTTGAAAAAAAAACTTTCATTTTTTTGGGGGTAGAATTTTTTTTTCTCAAGTTTATAGGAGTAAAAAGATTATTAATAATTATTTTGAAATTTTTCAAATTTTTATACAAAGAAGAATTAATTTTCCATTTTTTTTTTTGAGGAAGAAAAAAACATACCTACCTAACCTACCCATTTTTAAGATTTTTTTTTCATTTTTTTAGAGAGAGAGAAAAGATTTCTCAATATGCTTTGACGTAAAAATATTTTGTAAAATTATTGGAGAAACAAAATTATTCAGTATTTTTTAGAGTAAAAATCTTTCTTGAATTTTTGGACAGAAGGCAAAAATCATTCAATCTTTTTCAAGAAAATAATTTTTCATTTGTTTTTTTTTGTTTTTTTAGAGTAAAATTATTTCTCAAATTTTTGTAGAAAAAATCCCAATTTCTTCTGCACTAAAAAATATTTTTCATTATTTTGAAGAAAGAACAAAGATTCAAATTTTTAGAGTGAAAATAATTTTTGATTCCTTAGAGAAAAAATTTCTCAATATTTTGTAGAAAGAAACTTATCATTGTTTTTAGAGTTAAAAGTTCTCAATTTTTTTAGAATAAAAATATTTCTTAATTTTTTTGAGAAAAAATTTTCATTTCTTTTTTTAGAGGTATAAAAAATCTCAGATTCTTAAAGTAAAAAATACTTGTCAATTTTTAGAAGAAAAAAAAAAATGTAAATTTTCTGGAGTACAGATTTAAAACTATTTTTTTTTGTTAGAAAATTTATCAATAATTGCTTCGTAGTAACATATTATTTCTCAATATTTTAGAATAAAAAAATATTCAATTTTTTTAGAATGAAAATATTTCTCGATTTCTTAATAGAAAAAAATTCTTATTTTTTTAGAGAGAAAATTCGTCGTCTTTTTGGAGAGAAAAAAATTCTCAATTTTTTGAGGATAAAAATATTTCTCAGTTTCTTATTTTTTTGTACCTCTTAGGTACTAAAAAGTATCAAAATTTCCAAGTCCTCGTTAATATAATCTCATGTTCTACGTAAAGTAGGTAAATAAATAAGTTTTATTTCATTTTTTTTTTGCAGAAAAACTTTTCCGATATTTTGGAGAAAACGGGCTCTTTTCCCCCAATTTTTTGAATTAAACATTTTTCTCAAATTTCTGGAAGGAAATCTCTCAATTTTTTGTAGGTAGCTAGTAAAAATATTTTTCAAATTGAAATAAACAAAAAACCTTTTTCACATTGAACATTTAAAAAATTCAACTTCCTCGTTATTGCGGGAAAAATGGAGTTCACATACCTACACCATAGAAAATTCCAAGTCAAGGCCTAAGGGCCCTTTCATTTCTAAGTTCTTAAAATTATTGTTTGAAAAGCAGTTTTAATAATATTGTCAGAACTTCAGAAGACATAATTTGTTGCTAAATAAATAAATTGTACTTCTTCAATAATTACTTTTCAATTTCAAAATGCGAGTAGATTTATTTTGTAAAATTAATGCAAATGGATAAAAAAAATAAATAAAAGAAAAAAAAAGAAAATGAAAATCGTTTGCGAAGAAATTTAAATTTTAATCCATAATAATGCAGCGCTGTTCTTTTTTAGTTTTTTCTTCTGAGAAAAAAGTCTGAACAAAATAAATTTTCATTTTAATTATTTCATGATTTTTTTTTCATTCGAAGAAATTAAAAAAAAAAAGTAAAAAGTAATCCAAGATTTTATTTCATGATTTGAGCAACACTGTATCGAAAGCACTGCGCAATTTTTTATTTTCATGTAAATATTACATCACTGATTTTAATCACAAATTTCAAGATTGTCAAAAGAGTAGAAAAATGGCGGAAAATCACTGAAATAGTGAAAAAGTGATACTTTCTGTAATTCTGTTCTTAATTTGAATTATTTTCGTGTTAAATTGATTGTGAATTGTGTTGTGATTGATTTATCACCAGTGGTGTGTTAATTTTTTCTATTTTCCAAAGTGTATTTGGTATGTGATCGCGTTGGTTCGCAGTTTGCATTACAGCTTCAGCCAGTTTTAAATCATCTTTCCATTCTACATCTTCTACAGCTTCTACTAAAAAGGTAAGAACGAACAAGAACCGTCTGAGCTTCTGTGCAGATTGTTGAATGCGCTGCCGGTGAAATGTAACCCGAAAACCGAGCACTAGCAAGAGTTTCCTAAGAGATTACAGTTAAATTGAAAGTTTAACTTTGGTACAAAAAATAGCTCGTAATTAAACTTCCTTTCTTGAACGAGCTCCAGCTACACACAAATTTTAATTTCCTTTTGATGCTTTTCATAATGTGGTTACGTTGCTGCCCTAAAGCGATGTTGAATTCGTCATACATGTTTTAACTTCACACAAGCCTATGGCAAATTCCACTTTAATTTTATCCTCTAACGTGATTTACTAATGAACGAAAAATTACCTCGAGTAGAATATTTTCACCGTGGCGGTTTTTTTATTACGTTTAATTTGTGTTTGAGAAAGAATTTTTTCCACATATTTTGCACCGGAGTGTAATAAATTTAGAAAATTAGATTCCCATTCTGCTTTTGATATTGCTCATCTCAAGGGGTTGTAAAGTTTACGTAGGGCGTTCTATAAAAGATTTTGTTAACGTGAAAATACATCGCCGGAGATGCTGAATTCGTATTTTTAAGTCAGAACGATAAATTTCGTGCTGTATTTAGACCGAAAATGAAAATTTTTCGACTTGTTCCATTCGATTAAAACTTTGTACGGTGTAAGGTGAACTCCTGAACACTGAATCTAAGTAATAGTTATAAATAGTTCAGATTTGTCCCATTGTTGATCGAAATACAAACAAAAACAATTGCCAAAAATTGCCAATGCCAATACACGTAATCATATCCCATCCATACATCCGTATCTAGTACTTATAAAAGGTGTCGCCAAAGTACCTGGTTCGATTACACGGACATTGTGGCAGCTGCTGAGCCGCGTTTAGTTCGGGTTATCAGATCGAAAACATAAAGAACGTTATATCGTAAAAGTGCTTTTGAAAATGTGTCGCAAGATTGTGATAGATAAATCGAGTACCTTTATATCTAGATAACCCATTTATCATTGAAAAGAACGGATAAGCACTTTGTGGGATGTTGAATGGATTCTTTAGAGAAGATACATCGGATTATTCAGTCGTACATAAAACGATTACCTTTAACAAATATTCAGCCTTATATTCTCTCTATGCCGCAGAATCTTCATCGAATAAACAATATCTTCGTTAGGGTGAAATTATTATGCAGTTTGATTGCTTTTTAATTAACATCGCCATTCGCCACCGTGCTCTTTATTGGTATGTAATAGGTCTACTCGCGAGTCAAAGTGGTTCCAAGCGTTAGTGTTAAATTATTAGACAGACTTTGGGGTTTTAAAGCTGCATGAGCATGAATTTTCTGTGATTGTTAGACTAGAAGTACAAACATTAGGATGAATTTTGTGTGGAATTTGAAAATATGTATTTTGAAATTCTTGAATATTTGTTTCATTTTTCGACTATCCAGATCCACCTACTTACTTATTTTTCTTTTTATTCTACTAAAAGTATTTCTAGCGCGAATTTTTTTCGTCGGTAGAATCACATTTTAATGAAAAGAAATTCCTGCGATGTTGGTATATCAAGAAATTCTTTAAGTATTGAAGAATATTTCAATGTTAAGAAAGTCTCAAAAACTGGGTTTGAAATTTAAATTTTACCTATAATATAATTATTTTTTGTGAAAAAAATTCGTCAAAGCCAAAAGAATGATTAAATTTTGTAAATTTTATAAATTCAAAATGAATTGTACGATTCGTAAATCGAAAAAAATCGTCCATGGAACGTAAAGTTTGAAAGAAGTTTAATCTTTTTCTTTTAATACTCCATCCAGGTCTCAAAAATGAAAATGAAAAAATTGATATTGTTTCTGAACTACTGCTGTTTGTTACAAATAATTTGCCATCAATCATTGTCTGTGGTTGCTTCTTAAATCGAATTTAGGTGTAGGTAATAGGTATAATGAAAGAAATGACTTTTTGTTGAAAAATAGTCAAGATATAATTTTTTCATCTCAGAAAAATTGACACCCCCCCCCCCCCCCCATCAAAAATGTTTGTACTAAAAAATAGAAAAAAAAATACGATAAATGTTTCGTTTTTTTTTTAAATCAAAAATACCTAATTATGAAAACTATTTATCCCAAAAAATTGAAGATTTCCTCCCAAAAAATTTGAAATTTCGCCCAAAAAATTGAGAATTTTTTCCTCAAAAAAATTGTTGATTCATCGCGAAATTGAGAACTTCCCCGCGTCCCCAAGTGAGAATTCTCTCAAAAAAATTGAAAATTTTTTCTTTCATTGAAATTTATAATTATGTATTTTCTTCACCAATAGTATTTTTGCTATAAAAATAGATTTATACCTACTTACTTATCACAAAATTGAGAAATTGTTTTACCATAAGAATTGAGGATTTCTCCCCAAAAATTTGGGAATTCCTCCAGAATTAAGATTCCTCCAAAATTGAGAATTTTTCTTCAAAAAATTAAGAAATTCCCAAAAAAATGAGAATTTTTCAAAAAAAATTAGAAATTCCCAAAAAAATGAGAATTTTTCAAAAAAAATTAGAATTTCTTTGTAAAAAGAGAATTATTCCATCAAAAAGTTGAAAAAGTTTTCCTTGAAAAATTGAGAACCCTCCCCCCCCCCCCCCCAAGTTAAGAATCCTCCTATTTTTTCATAGGAATTTAAATTTTTTTGCCAAAAATTTGTCATTACCATAAAAATTAAGAATTTTCTCCTAAAACATTGAGACCCGAGCAGCACACTCGACAAATTATCGAAATAAAAAATCGACAGAATATCGAATTCGATAAAGTGTCACGTTAGTTCCGCATAAATCGTGAAATTATCTTTCGATATATAGATAGATTATCGACGAATTATAGTTAGCAAAAATTTCGAGATTATAGTAAGATATTTTATCGATAATATATCTATAATATCGAAAGATAATTTCACGATTTAGGCGGAACTTTTGCAACATTTTATCAAATTCGATATTCTGTCGATTTTTTTATCGATTTTTTATTCCGATTTTTCGTCTTTTACTAGCTTTTTTCTATAATTAAAAATCATTAATTAGCATAATTAAAACATTAAACTATGCCTAAACACATTATTCATGTTACGGTAAGAGGATCATTTCAGAAAAAGTCAAAAAAAAATATAAAAAAATATAAAAAATCTGCCACCTGTGGGGCTTGAACCATCTACCTCCTGCATGGTAATCCTCTTCCTTAACCACTATACCATACCTTATCGTTGAGGAATTAGCAATAAAACGCTTATAATAGACAGTTTAGTACTTCCAGACGTGTTGGACTTAGAAAAATTTTCACCAATTTGGAAATAATTTCAAATATCGTCACAAAATCGTTGAAAAATCGTTCGACAAATTTCAGATTATTTGTCGATAATGTAGTTTCAAATATCGCCACAAAATCGTTGAAAAATCGAATTCGAGGAATTTCATATTACGTGTCGATAATATAGTTTCAAATATTGTCATAAAATCGTTGAAAAATCGAATTCGAGAAATTTCAGATTACGTGTCGATAATAAAGTTTTAAATATCTTCACAAAATCGTTAAAAAATCGAATTCGAGAAATTTCAGATTATTTGTCGATAATATAGTTTCAAATATCGTCACAAAATCGTTAAAAAATCGAAATCGAGAAATTTCATATAATCTGTCGATAATATAGTTTCAAATATCTGCACAAAATCGGTGGAAAATCGGAATCGATAAATTTAATATTCTTTGTCGATAGTATCGTTGACGAATATCGTCATAAAATCTTAATAATATCGAATTCGATAGTTTTTAGATTTTTTGCCTATGAAGTTGTACCGATAAATCTTTATAATATCGTGAGAACATCTATAGATTTTCAAACGATTTTTTATCGATACGTTACATCCTCCGATATTATCGATCGAGTGTGCCGCTCGGGGAACTCACCGCCAGATTGAAGACTTGTCTTCCCCCTCCCCAATTGAGAATCGTCCCCAAAAAATAAAAAAAATTGAAAATTTTTTCCTTCATATTTTTTTTTACCTATAAATACCTACTAATAATGTTTTTTCTTCAAAAAAGTTTATACTTACTCAACGAAAAATTGAGAAATTGTTTTACCCCAAAAATTAAGAATTCCTTCAGAATTGAGAATCTTCCAAAAATTGGGAATTTTTCCTCAAAATATAAAGAAATAGTTTTACACCAAAAATTAAGGATACACCCCCCTCCCCCAAAAAAAAATTTAAAAATTAAGAACTTTTTTTGTAAAGAGAATTGAACCCCTCAAAATTAAGAACTCTCCCCTAATAAATTGAGAATTATTTCATTAAGAATTTGAGAATGTTTTTCTTGAAAAATTGAGAATCCTACCTCCGATTAAGAATCCTTCTATAAAAAAAATCATAAGAATTTAGATTTTTTTCTCCCAAAAATTATCAAAAATATTTTTGCTTCTAAAAAATTTACACCAAAAAATTTAAAAATTGTTTTACCGCCCCCAAAAATTCATGATTCTTCACCCCCCTCAAATTGAAAATTTTCTTTCAAAGTATTGAAATTTTTTTTCTCCATAATAATTTATATTTTTTCGCCAAAAATTATCAGAAATATTTTTGCTTCAAAAAAATGTACCTACACCAAAAAAGTGAGAAATTTTACTTCAAATAAATTCAGAAATTTTTCTGTTCCAAAAACATTAAAAATTATTCTATGTACTCAAAAAAGGTTCAGAAAATTTTTAATCACAATAATTTGAAAATTTTAAAACAATAATTGTAAATTGAGAACCTTATGGAATAATTTTTGTTATTAAACTAATTTCCATTGAACCCCTCCCGCTGCTTCAATTTTGCATAATATGAAAACCAGAGAATGATTTTCATAGTATTTATTACGCAAAATTTGAGGTAGGGGGGATCTGATGAAAATTTTTGTAATACCTAACAAATATTATTCCAGGGATCTCAATCTAAAACTTTTGTTTGAAATTTTTTCGATTGAAGTCTCGAGTAGAGAGGTAAGCAGATTTTTTGGAAACAGGATTGACCCTCAGAACAAATTGAGTTTAAAAAAAAGGGATTATTGCTCTTATTATAAAATCGCTAACAACCTCTCGATCGGACGTAACTTTGATTTGCGACTACAATGGCCTAAAGGCGACTAGATCCCCTTGACAACTAAAAAGTTGGAAAAAATGATAAAATTTTAGCTTTTTGAACAATTTTTGCTTTCGCTTCGGTCAAATGCAATGTTTTTTTTTTTGCTTATTTTGGCCAAATGATGGATTTCTTTTCCATTTTTCATGAATTTTATTTTCGCGAGCCCCCACCTTGCACGGCTGGCAGGTCTACTAAAACTATTTAGGTTGTGAAGCAAGATGATTCACATCAGGAGCTTTTTAAAATTTTTATTTTTAATTATCTAGACCTCAGTTTTGAAAGTTTCTAACGACCCCTCTTCCTCTAATAGATCATTCGGAATATTTTAATATCATTTTTGTCACTAGATTGTTGAAAAATCACATCGAAGTGATAATTTGAGTTACAATAGTGTTTTTTCTTTGTTATTCATTCGAGCATTGTCATTTTGATATGTATTTTCAAGTTATACGCGGTATGTAGTAGGTATTATTAGAAAACAGCGCATACGAGTTGGAAATTTTCATTTAAAATTATGAACACACGCAGGTTGTGTTAAAAGGGCGGCAAATTACTCGCGTACAATTCATTTGGCGTATAGGAAGGTTGCGGGTGAAATGGTACATAGGGTATAGTCGTATAGTACTATACGGTTTTCAACTTGAATGCAAAACAGTACTTGTCATTTTGGAAAATTGTCTGCGATTTAAAGACGAGCGTGAAACAGCGAACACTGCCGTTGATGTTGACGATGGCGTTGGCGGTGGTGGGTCTGGGTAGCGCTAGTATAGCTGAAGCAGCAAGCAGCTGTAGCAGGCGAGAAGAGTGCTCTGTGTGTGTAGAAGTTGGCGGCGTGGCGAAATGAAGAATTATAGAAAATTCGTCGGTTGGTGGAAAATCGGAAAAGAGGTTCATCTTTAGTGTTGCGTAACGGAGTAAAATTTCGCGATAAAGAAGGAATTTTGGTTTGGGGATGACATGTAGTGAAAAGAAAAAGGGCAGGGAAGAAGGCAACATACGGCGAAGCGGTAACATGGCTTTCTTCCTTTACAGTTTCTTCTTTACACTTAGTTGAGTGGAATTAAAACGCGTATCTACGACAAACTTTATCTAAAAAGCTCTTCGACTCGAAGATGTCCTCTCCCTTCGCCCAATGGGCTCGGCCTATATCGTCGTGCTGCTCAGGCAGTCGCAGCACCAGCCCCCAGCCCAGCATAGGCAACCAATTTCGGAACGTGTGACGACTTTAACTTCGTCGCTATGTAGCATTTTAAACGTCACGCCAAAATTGGTAAACCGATCTTTCTAGCTGGAGTTGCTAAAAAGTTTTTACCCTGCTTCGGAAGAATACAGCGATGCGATGCGATGCGATGCGATGCTACTATACGGCAACGCAAGTTTTTGTTCTTACTCTCTTAAACTGATAACTTTGTTTCAATTAAAACTTTAAATTTCGAATTGGTTCCTCTGGATTTAGTTGCGTTTCTACGTTCGTCGTTCGTACAGAACTCGTTACTTTGTAAACTTCCATGCCCTTTTAAACTTATTATTACTTTCGTATAGTTTTTAAACTGATGTAAAAATGAAAACCCTCGGATTTATGAGCATTAAAATGTTAACGGCGAAGTGTGATGTGCTTTCGAGAAATTAATAAAGCAAACAGGATTAACGTTGAATTACCTTATTGTGTAAAAGCAAAAACGTGTGCGACTTAATGAAATTTATTTCCTTTCTCAATACGTATCTAATATTATACGCCTCTATATGTAATTATTACCCTATACTCGTATGCCTCTTATGTATTACCAACTCTATACTATACATCATATATTCTCTATTGGTAACTCGTATACCTTGCTATACTTCCAGCAGCTATTCCAGTCGCGTATTCGCGTAATTGACGCATGCGAAGGTATTTTTCTCCTGCGTGCATGTGCCTTCTCTTTGAAATTCATCCATATCGTGTTCCGATCCGCCTTCGCAATTTCATCGCGCACATACTAGTTTCCGGTTCAGTTTGAACTTTATATCGAAAAACGTCTGATTGACGCGGAAACGATACATCTTTATGTCTTTTGCAAGCAGCCATCTTATAGCGTTAAATTATTTCTAGTTTCAGGTTTCCTGAGGCGTCGTGTCGTGTCGTTTCCTATCATCGCTGCATGATTCACCTGTCCTTGTAGCCTGCATACGTGCAACCCATTCGTACCTTTCCTTTTGTGATTTTTTGAGGTATGAGAAAGGATTTGTGAGAGTTTCGATGAACCTAATGGTAAGCTACCTACGTAACTTCATCAAAACCAAGTTTTACAACGATTGGGTATTCCAAGGTGTTTCAGAATATTGACAAAAAAAAAAAAAAAAAAAAAAAAAATGGCACGACAAAAAAAATTGACATAAATAATGACAATATCGTTATTTTAGCCAGTGCAATAATTTTTGGACCTTTTAAAAAAACCTCCTGTTTGGAATTTGCCTGTGGTGGACTGGACAAAGAGAAGCTTTTTTTATAAAAAGGAACAACTTGTGGGGAGTGATACGAGTAGGTACAAAAAAAAAATCGAAATCCCAAAATAAGGACTATCCTTCTGTAATGGGCATGTTTTACCTCGATGTTCTCGATATACGTCTTCACTTATCGAAATTTCAACAAAACCGAGTTTAGCTTTTATTTACTCATTTTCATGAATTACTAAAGAATTTTTAAATTTGAAAAATTATTATGCAAGATCTCCATTTTGCTGAATTGCAATACATGAAAAACATTGAGTTAAATTATGCACAGAAAATAATCTCAAGTCCCTTGGCCATTGGGGAGGGGATGGTTAAGTATGAGTTTCCAAAATAGCGTCATTCGGATATTTCAGGAGAAAATTGAAAAAGATGAACGAATTTGGTTCAAATTCAGGTTTGATAAATTTTCAAACATACGTTTTTCAATAGAATCGAGAAAAAATTCTTCAAATGGTTCTTTAGATAATTATGGTTTCAGTTTTGTTTTTTAAGATTTGCGTTTTAACAAAATTTTACAAAATTCAAGGTTGAACAAAATTTTAAATATTCTTCCACAATAATATTTTTTCAAATTGTAAATTATAGCTCACAAGGGAACCTCGACAACTCGTCACCTCCGATTGAGCTAAAATTTGGCTCACTGAAAGAGCATGCCATCCAGTCCTCACAACCAAATTTTTAGCTGCCGAAGTTGATTTTTCGATTTTTGGCGAATCTTTGAAAATGGCCAAAACCGCCTCCAAAAAACCATATTTTTTTGAAGAAAAAAATTGTAAATTTCGAGAGAGAATCCTGAAAATTGGTTTGTGGGTAATTCTCCGAAAATCGGCAAATTTGAGTAACAGGCTGATTTCTCAACTCCTGTACTATGCCCAACTTTCATTTTTTGGTTATTTGTACATTATAACGTCCTTAATCCATCATGCCCAATTTGATGAATACCACCCCCCTCCCCTTGAGTACAAGTTAGTCTAAACTTCAAAATGTCCATCGTCGTGGCCTGTAGCACAACATGTTCTTGAAAACAAATTTCAAAAATTATGGAAATCACCATGTTTTTCTGAAAAAAAAAGTAAGTACACGTCATTAGGAAGTTCAGGGTATAGGCTAGTGTGAATGATGATCACAAAAAGTGTTTAGTACAACTACACCTGATCATTGAAAACTGTAGCAAAGATTTATGTCCATCGTCGTGGCTAATTTTTAAAAATTTGTCTCAGCTCGCTGAGTGAATATTTTTTTCTGCTGAATGGCTACACTGATTTGTTACTTTTATAATAATACTATCCGCATTTGAAATTTCGAATGGCAATGCACAGAGCGATTTTTTACGTAATCATCTGTAAAAATTTCAATTTTTACAAAAATAGTGTCCATCGTCGTGGCTTATCATTCCTCCGGTATAAAATGTCCCACCTTCCTGAAAACTGAGAAAATTTATTCTAATTAGTAAGTATCCTATTATAGCTTATTAATAATTAATAAAATATCAGTATTATAGCTTATAGAATAACTAATTGTCGAATTGTCCATCGTCGTGGATCACAAGTGTTTGTCTTTCGTCGTGGCAATGATGAATTTTTACAGCCACGACGATGGACAATTCGACAATTAGTTATTCTATAAGCTATAATACTGATATTTTATTAATTATTAATAAGCTATAATAAGATACTCACTAATACCTAACATCTACCCGAGTTTGAAAAAATTTGGTTAAAAACTGTCAAAATCAAAAATTATAATCGAAAAATCACATTTTTCGCTCTAGGAGGGGGTGGGGGTGAGGTAGCGACCTAAAAATTTGGTCACGGGGGTTTTAGACCATAAGGACCAACTTCCACTAGTTGGTTTAAAAATTCGCTCTGGGGGCCAAATCACCCTATTTTACCCGGCTATACCCCTTTTTGAATCGTCCTCCCCCCTCCCTTTTGGGAAATGAATTGACCCCAACACCATAAAAGTACTCGGGGGCATATATATTTTCAATTACCTAAAAAATTTTTTTTTAAAAACCTGTCAAATTTCCAGGCCCAGATTTAGGGGGGGGGGCAGCGGGGCCATGGCCCTGGGGCCCATCATCAAAAGGGGCCCTTCACTGAAAAGGGGCTACCGGCAGATCACTTAAAAATTGAAAATTACAGTTATTACGCGGGTATGCAAAGTACGGACGCTCAGATGGTGAAAAGATATTTCATACTGATTTTCATAACTCTCGTTCAAATTAAACGACACGCATCAAACGCAGTCAGCTGTTTTCGCCGGTTTTATCGGAGTGGCGCCAGACGTGTATACGAATATCTACCCATGCGCACTTTTCGTCGCATAAGTTACGTGATTTTTAACACAACTCAAAATTATCACTCAAGAAACCCTAAAGTTGTACAGGTAAAAAAAACAAAAAAATGCAAATTCCGCAAAAATTAAAAAAAAGTGCAAAATTAGCTCGAATTGGACGAAAATTGATAAAATAAAATGTTTTCACTCATAAATTCAAATTTCCACAAAATTGCTATTTTTCACAAAATTAATACTCGAGAAACCTTAGAGTTGCAGGGTTTTAAAAAAATGCAAAGTCAGCAAGAATTGAAAAAAATTGCAAAATTAGCTTGAAATGAACAAAAATTAATTGAATAAAATTTTTCCACTGATAAAATTTTGATTTCAACAAATTGACGACATTTTTCTCAAAATTATGACTCTAGAAACCTTATATCGGGTTGAAAAAACGAAAAAAATTCAAAATCAGTATGAATCCCTATTTTCAATTTTTTCAAACTTGTATAAAAAGTTTTCCATGTAAATTGTGAAATTCTACCTAATTGAATTAATTTTCAGATTTTTCATCGAAATTGTTCTGATTTTTTTTTTCAATTTTTTATTTAAACTTTCCTAATAATTTTCATCGATTTCATTTCTATGCCTAGATTTTCCAAGTGAATCGCGGATTAGATTTTTTTCAAATCGTTCATCTTGATTTTCTCCCAAATTTTTTCAAAACTTTTCATTGAAATTTTTTCTAAAAAAATGGTTGATGAACACTTTCCCAAATAGAATGACACTTAACGTAAGTAAAACAAATATGATGTGTTTTGGATCAGGGGTGCAAAATTTAGATATACAAGTACCAGTCAAAAAAGTAAATTGCTTGAAATTTTTAGGGGTTCACATAGAGTCTCAATTAGGCTAGAACACTCATGTGGACCAACTTTCTGGAAAACTTTCTTCAATAAATTTCCTCTTATGGCAACTAAAAAATTTGGTAAATTTACAAACACTGAAGCTAGCATATTACGGATTATTCCAGTCCAACATGGCGTATGGATTAATATTCTGGGGAGGGAATACAAAATTTGGTGATGTTGAGTTCCGAAAACGACATACTTCGCGAATTAAACTTTGACGATCTAATTGAAAGTTTCGCTATTAAAAAATCTCGACGCGTGTCTTTAATTTAGAATTAATTATTAAGTTTGATTTTATTAATATTTACCTAAGAAATAAAATGAAAACGTGTACTTCAATTACTGCGATGGGGGGGAGGGGATTAAAGAGGCAAGAGGGCCTTCAGTAATTATATGGTCCTGGGGCATTTTTTTCCTAAATCCGGCCCTGCAAATTTCTGAACTTTTACAGTAGTGAAATTTGCCGATTTTCTGAGAATTACCCTTGTACACTAAAGTCGACCTCCCGAGTCGATTGGCACCATTTTCAAAGCGATCTGGATCCTCCAGAAAAAGTTGACTTTTTTCCAGCGCACAATAGCTCCAGACGGCGCTGTATAATTAACTTCGGCAGCTGAAAATTTAATCGTAGCGTTAATATGATGCTATTTATCGATTGACGTAGTTGAATCCAAAATCCGAAGTAACGAGTTCGCACGTGTTTTTTTAACAACTTGAAAATTCTGCATTTTTTAAAAATTTCCAAAAAATCAACTTCTCTAGCATATCATCCGAAACTTCGTCTATCCCCTAAAGTCAACACCCCGAGTCTATTGGCACCATTTTCGAAGCGATCTAGACTAGAGCCTCCAAAAATTTATTTGACTTATGTCGTCTGGAAAGATTTCAGTGTGCTGGAGAAAAGTGAACTTTTCCTGGAGGCTCCAGATCGCTTCGAAAATGGTTCCAATCGACTCGGGAGGTTGACTTTGGTGTACTAAACCAATTTTCAGGATTCTATCTTGAAATTTACAAAAAAAATTTCAAAAAATGTTTTTTAAGGAGGTTTTAGGCATTTTTAAAAATTCGCCAAAAATCGAAAAATCATTTTCGGCAGCTAAAAATTTAGTTGTGAGGTCTGGGTGGCATGCTCTTTCAGTGAGCCGAATTTCAGCTCAATCGGAGGTGACGAGTTGGCGAGGTTCCCTTGTAAGTAAATTTTCAAAATTATTTTCTTGAAAGATATTTTATGAATTTATTTTGAAATGGTGACTAAATAAAAATAAAATTAAAAAAAAAATCAACCTCAAAATCTGCCACTGTGCTCTTTGAAGTACTTGGCTTGAAAGGTAATCCGGCACTGCGGAGTCGCAGACTAGAGTATCAGCGGTAGACACCCCTTTCTTTTTTAATGAATATTGTTTATTGCCGAATAATACCTACCCTTCTATACATAAAAACGAGAATGCCGTTAGGTGTATAGGTAAAAGGTTGAAACCTAGGTTATTGTCGCTTATTTTTTAACAAGGTCGCAGAACCAACCCTCTGGTCTTTAGCGACTTAAACAAACCATGAAAAAGAAGGACAGCTAGATCAAAGTTACATATAGAAAATATTGCGATGTATGTTCATAATTCTTATGTAGGTAATAGGTATTACCTTTGAAGTTTCGCATGAAAGAAAATGCTTGGGGAGGTTTGAATAAAGTATATATAATATAGGAGACAGATTCGAGATTCGTGAAATTATATCACCGTGTCCTTTCATTTCACTAAAAATACACGATGTTTGAAAAATTGCCTACGTATAAGAATTTTTTTCCTTGCTCGATGCCAGGTCGAGACTTTTTTTCGAACGATGTTTTAGGGGCGGATTATTGACACTCGTTAGGGTTGTAAATTTCTCATTAATCGTGTCGCGCCTAGCGCCCCTTGTATGGTGAAAAAAAAATAAAAGAAGAATAATAAGAGTACAGGTTGCTGGGTGTGGTACTGGTGTTTTTTTTTAATGCTGTTTTTATTGAATCGGGATGTATAGCTATAGGTAACATAAACAGGTAGATTAACGAAAGGTTGGATATTTTTTACGCGTGTAAGGAAAACACTCGCGGTGGGATATCGAATTTGTATGGATTGTTGGCAAAATACCGCATACCAAGAGTAAACTCTCGCCCTTTTTCCTCGTATACCTAAACCAAAGTATAAACGTTCTATCAAAATTATCGCATTGCCGAAAAAAAAAAACCTTATGCAAATTTTCTCACTACACCTCTTCGTCATAGGGTACGTACAATTTATGCCCACTGATAAAAATCCTTACATTTCTAAAGTACTCTTTACGTTGTTAGGGCTTATAGTGTTTAACACCCTCGTCACCCTCATGCTTGTAATATAGATCTTGAGAATACTTGAATTACGCTTCATTGGATACCAGCCCTTTTTGGCAACTTTCCCCATGAATTGTTAAATGAACACGTCAAGAGACTATCAGTTGGAAAAAATTTCGCGTCGCCTTGTATACCATGTCGAATTGTTGTTTGTTTTTATCAACATTTTAACCGGCTAAATGATCTATTGGCCATAGAACGTAAGTGACTACTTCGAAGAGCTATAGCAGATGAGCTGCGAGCGATTTTCTGAAATGCAAATCGCATTCCTTTAGAGATGGGGAGTTTCATTTGATTTGAGGAGGGCGTTGAGGAATGTGTTAAGAATAGTGATACGATATGGTATAGGCAGGGATGGGTGAGAGTTTTTTTTAAACTCTAACTCGCGAGTTAACTCTTTTGCAAAAAAGACTTGAAAAAGAGTTGAGGGTTACAACTCTTTCTCAAATTTTTAGTTATGCAAATTGATATAGAGTGCGGTTGACATAACTACATAGCCACATAGAGAAGCGTAAGCCCCTTAAAATTTTGTTTAAAATTTAAAAAATGAAAATAAAATTGAACGAAAACAAAAATATTTTAGAAGAAAATTATTCTGAAATGAAAATTCCTTCGTGCAATAATAATAATAATGGCTAGTAAACTGCAAAGCACTGCTTTTCTAACATTGCACATTGTCAATTCGATATTTTTGGAAAAAGAGTTAAAAAAAAAAAAAAAAGAGTACTCATTTTTTTTAAAGAAGAGTTAGAGTTGTAAGTGAAACTCATTTTTTTTTAAAAAGAGTTAGAGTTGTAAGTGAGTTAACTCATTTTGAAAAAAGAGTGTGCCCATCCTTGGGTATAGGGATGGTGTTTTTTTAAAATAATTTTATCTTGATTACTCTGAATGAATATTTTTCTGTTTTCAACTACAAGTTACTTATTTAAAATTGTTTTTCAACTCTAGCATAATTTTCCAAATTTAAAAATTCTTAATTCATGAAAATGAGTAAAAAAAAAACTAAACTCGGTTTTGTTGAAATTTCGATATGTGACGTATATCGAGGGAATTCCAATTTTTTTATATCATTCTCCAAGTTGTTCCTTTTTATGAAAAAAACTTTTTTAAATTATTTTTTCCCTAACTGAATTTCAAGTTGCCCCTCCCAACCTTCTTTTTTAAAGGGAAATGAAGAAGTTGTCAATTTTCAAAACCTTGCCTATTTTGATTCACAATTTTTTGATTTCTTCTAACTTGATTTCAATGTGGTGCCTTATTAGGACGCCCCCAATTTTCAAAAAAAAAAAAAAAAATTAAGCAAAATTTTTTGACGCAGCATTTAGGCTTATTATTATCTATTGCTTTTTATTAGAAAATAATTCCTAATTTTTTATTTTTCTCTTAACTGAATTTTGAGTGGTGTCATTTGTCCCCATTTCGAAAAAAAATTACCAAATTTTGAACTTTTGCAATTTTTGGTATTAACCTAGGTAGTTGTTTCTTTTTATGAGAATGTAATTTTTTTTCTTCCTACTTAATTTTAGGTGGTGCCACTACCGCCCCCTCGTTTTGAAAAAATGTAATGAAAAATTACCAAACTTTCGAAGGTGAAGGTTTGCATTTTTATTTTATTCTTGCCAACCAAAGTTGTTTCTTTTCATGGGAAATCATTCCCATTTCCTTATTTTACCCCTCATTGAATTTTAAGTGAATCATAGCCAACCCACTCATCTTTTATGGAATAGAAAAAAATGATCCTATTTTCAAACTCTTACCTTTTTTCGATTATACATAACACATCAAAGTTGTATTCCTTATCATGAAACTTGACTCCCAATTTTCCATTTTCCCCACCTTAATTTTAAGTGGTACTTGAGGAGTTTTTAAACAAAAACAAAAAAATATTCAAAATTGTTGCTTTTTAATAGAAAATAATTCCGAAATTTGAATTTTTCCACCAACAGAATTTTAAGCTGTGCCACTATTTTCAAAACAGGAAGCTGGTGTATAGCACTGCTTAAAAATTTAATTAGAGTAAAAATAAAAGAAAATGATTTTTTTATGTGATCTAATTAGAATTAGGTACCATTCAACCTCCCTCCAATCTTGAAGATTACTTATTTACTTAATATTAGGAAATAAGCATAGCCAGCGGATAATTATTTTCTCAAGTGGTGCTCACATTGTGGGGGCAGAGGGAGTGAAAAATGTTGTAAATTTTTTCACAAAAAAAGACTTCATAATACACTATAAAGTAGAACCTCGATTACCAGATCCCCAAAAATCCGTTAATTTTTTGTTACCTGATTTCTCTTCAATTTTGCCCTACGACCACCTCATATTGATGTTACAAATTTTCTAGAAAAATTTGAGAAATCATTCATTTATTTATTTTAAAAAAAATAATATTGAAAAAATGTGGAAAAATTATTTTTTTAAATGAGAAATTATTTCGGTACCTATTTAAAAAAAAAAAAAAAAAAAAAAAAATAGGAACTTGAAAATTTTTTATTACAAACAATTAGATTTTTTTCATCCTAAAAATTGAAAATTTTTATTTCATTCTAAAAAATTGAAAAAAAATCATTCAAAAAAATTGCAAAAATATTTATTCTAAAAAATTGCAAAAAATATTCATTCTAAAAAATTGAAAGAAAATTCGTTCAAAAAAAAAATGTAAAAAATTTTTATTCTAAAAAATTTAATAAGGGCCCCAAATCTCGAAAAAATTATAATTTTTTTTATTGGGTGAAATTCTTTACACATTGAGTTCAAATTTTTGCGCAGTTTGGGATTTCTCACGTGCAGCTCCGCACCACGTGAAAAATCTCATGTGGTGCTCGAGCACGAGAGCAACTGAGCTAACGCCGGCCATGGAAATAAGTATTAGAGGGGTGAAAGGGGTTCTCAATCGTTTTTTTTTTTGATAATCTAAATTAGTATTTCTGGGACCTCAATCTACAACTTCTGTTAAAAAAATTTTCAATTAGACTGTTGTCCCCGAGCAGCACACTCGACAAATTATCGAAATACAAAATCGACAGAATATCGAATTCGATAAAGTGTCGCGTTAGTTCCGCATAAATCGTGAAATTATCTTTCGATATATAGATAGATTATCGACGAATTATAGTTAGCAAATATTTCGAGATTATAGTAAGATATTTTATCGATAATATATCTATAATATCGAAAGATAATTTCACGATTTAGGCGGAACTTTATCGAATTCGATATTCTGTCGATTTTTTATCGATTTTTTATTCCGATTTTTCGTCTTTTACTAGCTTTTTTCTATAATTAAAACTCATTAATTAGCATAATTAATACATTAAACTATGCCTAAACACATTATTCATGTTACGGTAAGAGGATCATTTCAGAAAAAGTCAAAAAAAATTATAAAAAATCTGCCACCCGTGGGGCTAGAACCTTCTACCTCCTGCATGGTAATCCTCTTCCTTAACCACTATGCCATACCTTATCGTTGAGGAATTAGCAATAAAACGCTTATAATAGGCAGTTTAGTACTTCCAGACGTGTTGGACTTAGAAAAATTTTCACCAATTTGGAAATAATTTCAAATATCGTCACAAAATCGTTGAAAAATCGTTCGACAAATTTCAGATTATTTGTCGATAATGTAGTTTCAAATATCGCCACAAAATCGTTGAAAAATCGAATTCGAGGAATTTCATATCACGTGTCGATAATATAGTTTCAAATATCGTCATAAAATCGTTGAAAAATCGAATTCGAGAAATTTCAGATTACTTGTCGATAATAAAGTTTTAAATATCTTCACAAAATCGTTAAAAAATCGAATTCGAGAAATTTCAGATTATTTGTCGATAATATAGTTGTAAATATCTGCACAAAATCGGTGGAAAATCGGATTCGAGAAATTTCAGATTATTTGTCGATAATATAGTTGTAAATATCTGCACAAAATCGGTGGAAAATCGGATTCGAGAAATTTCAGATTATTTGTCGATAATATAGTTGTAAATATCTTCACAAAATCGTTAAAAAATCGAATTCGAGAAATTTCAGATTATTTGTCGATAATATAGTTGTAAATATCTTCACAAAATCGTTGAAAAATCGAATTCGAGAAATTTCAGATTACGTGTCGATAATATAGTTTCAAATATCTGCACAAAATCGTTGAAAAATCGAATTCGAGAAATTTCAGATTACGTGTCGATAATATAGTTTCAAATATCTTCACAAAATCGTTAAAAAATCGAATTCGAGAAATTTAATATTCTTTGTCGATAGTATCGTTGACGAATATCGTCCTAAAATCGTAATACTATCGAATTCGATAGTTTTTAGATTTTTTGCCTATAAAATCGTACAGCTAAATCTGTATCATATCGTGAGAACATCTTTAGATTTTTAAACGATTTTTTATCGATACGTTTCAACTTTCGATATTATCGATCGAGTGTGCTGCTCGGGTCCTTCATGTTTACAATTACCCCAACATGGTATGCTTTATATTCGATCAAAAACGACTTTTATAGCTTATTTTGGGAATGAGGTATTCGCTCTGTTCACAATAATTATCCCCTGTTTACAATTACCCTAAACCCCTTTATATACTTCATTTTTTTTGAAAAATTAAAAAATATATAAATATAATTATTTTAGTTATTCAAATTTTCTAAAAAATTTTGCTTAAACCAAAAATGACATTTTTTTCTTCTCTTGGGAATATTTGGAGATTTTCATAATATCAGACCTAAGAATAATTATGAATGCTACGAAAAGTGGCATATTTCCCTGGCTCACAGCATCAAATATCATGCACATCTGTCATTGGGCCTACTCATAACAAATTTAATTTCGCTTCCGAAAATTCATACGATCACGTGAAATACCTTTGACTAAAAAAAAGGCACCGATCGTCGAACATCTTGAGAAGAACTCCTTTCGCTGGTATAAAAATTTTCTCAGTGGTATATTTAATAAAAGGGTTGCGCCTGTGCTTTTTCGTACGAGACGATAACACTGCCACTACCACCGTCTCCGCCTCCGTCACCTTGGAAAAATACTACAACACACAGAGGTGTAAAATTTAAGCCTGGCAGCGAATTTCGGCAGAAAGGAATTTTAAAATCTTAAGATGAAAAGGGTGTACCGGGCCCGGTGATGTATCGCTTTTCAGCTTAGCTATATAAACAGTTCAAATTTGAAAGCTGTTTTGAAAAACACTTAGTGGTTGCTAAAGTATTCGAAAAGTTTTCTACACACCGCAGCTATAATCCAGCATGGCTTAAGTAATGAAAAAAATTTCCATATTCGTGTTTACGACGACTTCGCGTCGTATCTCGAGCCAAATACCGCGCTACACTTTGATTTCACTCGGCTACCGCACGCCACACCACGCCACGCCACGCCACGCCACGCGCTTCTAAGAGTACGCTTACGCTTACGTACGTAAGAATTTTGGAGAGAGCAAAAAATTCCCCATGTTTGTCGCGACATTCCCCAAAAACTGCGAAGATTCATCGCGCGTTACCGGCTGGTGTAATCTTATTTAAATTATATATATTCGAATATCGCTCCGCGGAGCTCGTACTCGTATAGTCGTTTCGATAATCCTAATCTGATAGCGATTCCATGTAGGAGAATATTCTATACGGTTTGGTCGTTATCGTGGTTTCGGTTTCGGCTTCGACTTGGAATTTTCCTTTTAAATGACCGATTGCATGAGATGCAAGTTACGCCCCTTCTTAGTAGTCAACTCCTACTGCTGTTTCATGGTACCCTGTTTTTGTATGTTCATGTCGAACTATTACCGCCATAATGTGCATTAATTATTTTAATGTGCATCTTTGCTTTCTCCGCCATTCTAAAATGATAATAAAAGACATACAGTGTTTCCTTTCCTTCTCCTATCTCTCTAGGCACCCAGCGTGTGTCGCGTCGAGGTTCGTGATGCTGCTATCATATTCCTTATAATGTATGTGGTGTATGAGTATCCCCTTCTGTGTAATAGATGGAGAAATGTAATTGATTTTTAGCTTAAGTTTCTTTGATATGCATCTAGATGGATTTTTATAGTTTTTGGAAAACCATATTTTCTATTTCTATGAAAATTGAAAATTATCGAGATTATCCTAAAAATGAAATTCTAAATATCGAAAAATTTGCTATTAGGGTAGGTATCAGTTTGAAAAAAATGTTCAAATTTTTATAAAAGTTTTTCAATAACTTAATTAGTATTTCACAACTTCTCCTTGAGGAAAGAACTGCCCAGTTTGACACTTGCCAATTTAAAATTAAATACCTATGCATAATTATGCAATTTTGCCAAAACTCACGTTTTTTGAAATTATTATTTACTGAAAATAAAAATTTCGACAAATTCAGCCAGAGGAGGATTTTGCATAAGAACTTAGGGTAGCTTTTTTCATTGAATAAATGCAATTTCGCAAAAACTCACATTTTTTGAAATTTACTGAAAATAAAATTTTTGACAAATTCGCCTAGGGTAGGATTTTGCATTGGATCTAATGGTAGCCTTTGTCATTAATTAAATGCAAATTACAATTTTTTAAAATTTACTGGAAATAATTTTTTTTACAAATTCAGCTAGAGGAGGAGAGGAGGATTTTGTGTGGTAAATTTAGGGTAGCTTTTTTCATTGAATAAATGCAATTTTGCCAAAACTCACATTTTTTGAAATTTACTGAAAATGGAAATCACAAAGTCATACATAGGAGGATTTTGCATGGGAACTTAGGGTAGCTTTTTTCATGGAATAAATAAAATTTGGCAAAAACTCACATTTTTTGAAATTTACTGAAAATAAAATTTTTGACAAATTCGCCTAGGGTAGGATTTTGCATTGGATCTAATGGTAGCCTTTGTCATTAATTAAATGCAAATTACAATTTTTTTAAATTTACTGGAAATAATTTTTTTTACAAATTCAGCTAGAGGAGGAGAGGAGGATTTTGTGTGGGAAATTTAGGGTAGCTTTTTTCATTGAATAAATGCAATTTTGCCAAAACTCACATTTTTTGAAATTTACTGAAAATGGAAATCACAAAGTCATACATAGGAGGATTTTGCATGGGAACTTAGGGTAGCTTTTTTCATGGAATAAATAAAATTTGGCAAAAACTCACATTTTTTGAAATTTACTGAAAATAAAATTTTTGACAAATTCGCCTAGGGTAGGATTTTGCTTTGGATCAAATGGTAGCCTTTGTCATTAATTATGTAAATGCAAATTGTCATTTTTTGAAATTTACTGAAAATTTAATTTTTTACAAATTCAGCCAGAGGAGGATTTTGCATTGGATCTTGGAGTAGCTTTTTCATTGATTAAATGCAATTTCTCCGAAAGAAATACCTATTGGGGGAATTTTTTTCTCATTTCTTAAAAAAAAAACTCAATTTTTTCCTAGGTATATTTTTCTGTAAATGTCTATCAAAAAAAAAATTATTGGGAGGGCATATGCCCCCTTGCCCCACAAGTTACGCCTATGCCTATATGCTTTCAAAATATGAAATGTTTGTAAAAATTCTCGAAAAAAACTGTGAGCATCACAAAATTTTTTTAAAAACATTTTGAAATTTTGACCTTAAAAAAATTTAAGTAAAAATTTTAATAAAACAAAAAAAATTGAATTGCGGAAGTGGGTTTAATTCTTCCAAGCATCATTTCTTTTTAAAAGGGTCTAGATTTTTAAGATTTATTAAACAATATTGTAAAACATTTTTGAAGTAAATTTGGATTTTTTCTAAATTATTAATCAAGCGATAAAAAACGTATGGGTAGGTAGGTATTAAAAAAATTCGGAAATTCGTTTGAAATCAATTTTTCTCAAAAATTTAAAAATAACGAATAGAAAAGTTTTGGCAGAAGATCGTTGATTTTGACATTTCTTTCTAAAATAAAATTTTTGTAAAATATTCTCGAAAATGTCTTTGCAAAAAAACTGTAAAAAGCACAAAATTTTCCTGTGAATCATTTGAAATGCTGTCCTTGAATTTTTTTTGTTGAAAAAATTCAAATAGAACAAAATGAATATTTTGCAAAATATTTTTAAAATTGTAAAAAAATATAGACATCAGTTTTGAGGTCGATTTTGTATTTATCTATCTGCAGTTCTGCACTTTATATGAAATCCAGCAAAAATTGCTGATTCTTATCTAAACATTTTAAAAATTTTTCTCCTAATTTTATTGCAAAAAACTTCTAAAAATTTACATCCAGTTGATGTGTCGAAAAAAATGATGAGAAAATATTTTTTTTCAAATTAAAATTTCCGATTCCTTTTTTTCTGATTTTCTTACAAAGCACTTTTATAAAAACGTCTTATTCCTGGCTGAAGAGTCCAGGAAATTTTGAAATTTTAGCTCCAAATTCTTTGATTTGAAAAAAAAAACGTAAAAAAAATAATAATTGAAACAACAAATACCTACTTTACATATTTTTTATTTTTTTTGTTTTTTGTTTTTGAAAAAAATACCAAATTTTTCAAGAATTTTTGTGCAATTTTAGGGGAGGAGAAAAATTTGATGAATGAGCAGCACTTAAATAAGAGTTCAAAGCGACAAAAATGTAAGTCTGACTGATTTGTTCACAATATGTTGTCTGACGGTGTCCTCGTTACAAATTTCAAAATTTTGCCCAGTTTGGTATACCTAGTTACCTTGCCTATTTGGTCCTTTGCGATATTTAAATCAAAATGGAGTTAGAATTTTTTTATTTTCAAAGAAGACCTCTATCGCGCATGAGAGGGGGTAGGATTGTTAAATGTTTCATGCGTCTTTATCAATCTTTACCATCACTGAAAAAAAATGGATTTTCAAAAACCGTAATGATTCTGGGTAAAACACAGTAAATTTAGGATACGTCGCCAATTTTAGAATCATTCCGGTGAAAAACAGAAAAGATTCTGTTGAACTCCAGAATAATTACGGAGTTCAACTGAATCTTTTCTGTTTTTCATCGGAATGATTCTAAAATTGGCGACGTATCCTAAATTTACTGTGTTTTACCCAGAATCATTACGGTTTTTGAAAATACATTTTTTTCAGTGATATATGAATCATTATATCACTTTGCTCATGACTGTCCACCTTATTTCCAAAAGAAATGTCTTCAAGTGTAGGTAGTTTAGATAGTTACCCATATTCCTATGTTAGGTCTCAGTAAGAAAATCCAGTTTCTTCCTAGGTACAAAAGGGTCGATGCTCACAAAATTTTCAAAATTTAAATTAATTTTTTAGAATTTGATAAAATTGAAAAATTTTTAGAATAAAATGTTGACGAGTCTTTTTCATATTTAAATTTTTCTTAAGAAAAGAACTCGCCGAAACATCTCTGACAGAGTTGAAAATAATTAGGATAGGTAGTTACACTTTTTCGAAAAATTAAATGTAAATTTTGAAATTTAGTCATTAAGGCCCATAACATATTAGATTTCTTAAATTTTGTCTTCAAAAAAGATTGATATTTCTTTTAAAAAATCATGAAGTAGGCATTGCAGATTTGCATGAAAATTAATAGGTACCTGATTGAAGTACACATAACACTGACGCTTAAAAACGAATAAAAACGAACGAAAAAAGAAAATACTTACTTTCGATTGTGATGGAAGAACAAGATGGCGCTATTTAGACGTCAGATACGCCTTCGAAGATGACATGGAAATTCGAAAAAAAAAAACGCGTTCTGCAGCCGAAAAAGAGTCGAGAAAAAAATACATTAATACTTTTCCGTTACATAAGAGTGTAAAAATTTCAACTTGTTCGACACATTTGAACGAAGCATTTCACACTTATCAATTTACGCTTATCTCGCTGTTATTGTGAATAATCATATGCTTGACTCGTACATGTGAAGAATGTAGGTACGCGGATTTAGTATATATCTATAATGAGAATCTGCGATGTTCTCGTGACGTTTAGTTTGTCAGAAATCATGCAAAACATTCGCCTATTGAGAGAGCGTAAAAGTCGCCCTTATAAAAAAACCGATTTTTTGCATATACAAAGAAACTGCAGCGGCGTTTCCTAGGGTACAGCTCAGTAGCAATATACATCCCTAGGCATTCTTTATAATATTTTGTATCCGATTCCATCCTTTAGAATAATATCCTAGTTAACGGGTTTAGATCCTAACAAACCCTTAATTTCCACCTCTATTTAAATTCGTTTTAACCCTTTTACACACCTTTATGTATATTTTTTGGGAAGTTTTTTTCGCCACCCTTAGAGAACTGACACTACTTTTTTTCTCACCCAGGCCGCGGGAAGAGACAGGTCCTTTTTTTCATCGTTCTATAGACCCTATACACGTATAAAAAAAACTACTGGGTTTCATATTTTGCATTTTCCGTCTTCGTTTCAAACCACCAGATGTAATACCCTCAGTTGGTTTTTTTTTCATAACCCTTTGCCTTTGCCTGTCGGTCGTCGGTATATTTTATGTTTTTTTTTTTTTATACGGATGTTGCATGTACATAAAAAACAACATCCTTTGAATATACATCAGTTTATTAACGATATTCAAAAATGTCCCATTAACCTCATCGAACCCTAGCGATTTTTTTTTTATATTGGCCTTCTGTCAATACAACACCGAATTCATCCTTTTATCATTAAAATCAGTCACGTTTGACGTCCAAATGATTAGTGGCGTTATTTTATAAAATCCTAGTCGCGGTGAAACTTCTAGCACCTTTTTCATTTTCCGGTTTGTTAAATGTTGCGAATAAATCGAACCGCGAAGCCCGATGATTCAAAGTATCCTATTGCTGGCGAACTGCTCGAAATGTAAAGTTTTTATCATTTGGGTTGTGACGATTGATTCGGTCGTATTTTTTTTGTTGTTAAATTTACCCACCTTTTTTTTTGGAGAGTTTTTCAATGGCGAGATATGAAGTGGTATGGGCGGTTTGTGATTTTTTTTGAGAGAGAATTTCAATGATTTAATGATTTAATGATTTAATTTATTTAACGTCGCAATCAGCACTAATCAGGCTATTATGCGACAGATTAAAATTAAAAATTATAATAGTAAAAAAAATTAAAATTAAAATAGTAAGCGCATATTCTTATAGGTAATTATATAAATTACTTAATTTAATAAACTCGATAATTTTGTCAGGATATTTGGAAAAAAGTGTAATCTTATTTTTAGTTGAAAATAATTTTTGTCTAATCGGTTGAAAAAGGATACATTCAAACAAAAGGTGATCTACGGTTAATTTCGACGAACATTTACTACATGTTGGTGGAATTTTAGGCGATTTGTATAAATATTCATGTCGCCTAAAATTCCACCAACATGTAGTAAATGTTCGTCGAAATTAACCGTAGATCACCTTTTGTTTGAATGTATCCTTTTTCAACCGATTAGACAAAAATTATTTTCAACTAAAAATAAGATTACACTTTTTTCCAAATATCCTGACAAAATTATCGAGTTTATTAAATTAAGTAATTTATATAATTACCTATAAGAATATGCGCTTACTATTTTAATTTTAATTTTTTTTACTATTATAATTTTTAATTTTAATCTGTCGCATAATAGCCTGATTAGTGCTGATTGCGACGTTAAATAAATTAAATCATTAAATCATTAAATCATTGAAATTCTCTCTCAAAAAAAAAAAATCATTTCGATTATGCTGATTTTTAGGGAGGAACATATGGAGGGGGAAGAGCAGGGATAAAGTAATTTCGAATAGAAAGAATTTTTATATCAGTTTTCAGTGATGACTGAACTATTAAATTTTTTTGGAAAAGCTAGGTAAGAAGAATGAATCGACTCTTGGCTTGTCGGTGTTAAAATTTTTAGCCTCCTGTCTCACTCCCACAACCTACAATGAGGTCAAATTCATTTTTTAGTTTAAAATTTTCATTTTCTACAGTATTCTCAAACGAATTTTTTCAAACTTAAGGAAATGATGGACTCCACTAAGGGTCATTTCTGGAGATTTTTCAATTTTTTTTTAATCTTTTTGGTATGGAAATAAGATGTTCTTTTTCTTGAGAATTAATTTCTAATTTTTTATTTTTTCCCCAACTTAATTTCACTTCCAATTTTTAAAAAAAAATCAGTTATTTTTTTACCTAGCATTTGAAGTTGTTGCATTTTATTAGAAAATAATTTCATACCTATTTTTTATTTTTCTCCTAACTAAAATTTTAAGCGGTGCCACTTGCCTCAGTTTTGAAAAAAATTGAAAAAATTAGCCATTTTTAAATCGAGAGGCTAGTGGCACCGCTTAAAGTTCAGTTGGGTGAAAAATAAAAAGGGGGAATTATTTTCTAATAAAATGGGGCAACTTCAAAATGCTAGGTAAAAAAAATTTGCCTATTTTTTCGTTTTTTATTTTTTTTTTATTTTTTGAAAAATGAAACGTCTCAAGGTACCACTTGAAATTAAGTTGGAAAGAAAATAAAAATTTAGGAATTCAATTTCATGAAAAGGGACAACTTTGATGGATTATAACCAAAAATGGGCAACATTTTAAAAATCGATCAATTTTTTCATTTTTCTAAAAAAAGAGGATGAGCATTGAGCAGGGACCACTCAAAAATTAAGTTAGAGAAAAAAATGAAATATAGGGAATTATTTTCTAATGAAATGAAAAAACTTTGGGAGTAAGACAAAAAGACGATATCATCTAAAGGTCCAAAATAAAGGTTATCCTAGTGGCACTGCCTTTGAAAAATGTTGAAAAATTAACAAATTTTCGAACTTCTGTAATAAAAAAAAATTCTAACCTCTCAAAATTGTTTCTTTTCATGAGAAACCATTCCCAATTTTTTATTTTTCCCCTCTCTGCATTTTGAGTGGACCATAATCACCCATTTTTTTTATGAAAATGAAATTATTGCCTGATTTTTAAACTCTTGCTTTTTTCGGTTGTAACTATCATCAGTCATCATTCGTCAAAGTTTCCTTTCGTTCGAGTTAATTGTGAATTTTTATTACAATTTTTAAAAAAAAATGCAAAAGCAAAATACTCAAAAATCAAAAATTGAATGACATTATTTTCTGATAAAAAGCAGCAACTTCGAATGCTAATAAAAAAAAGTTGACTCATTTTTTTAGAAATTGTTTTTTTTGGACCCTTATATGTATCATCATGAGAGGAGGTTGTGGGTTCTTAAAATAATTTTGATATTCTAATAGAATATTGGCAAATATGGGAAAAAAGAAAAAATTTGGTTTGAATCCATTTGATAGTTTATTCACTTGTTTTTGATAAAGTAAAAAGAAAAGTTTACCCCTAAAGTGACCGATTTAAGGGCTTAAAATGGTGATAACTCGGGTGTTTGCATTTTTAAACGTCATCTGCCAATAAAGAAAATTCTGAAAAAATATATGATAGATCTAAGACCCCCATTCCAAAAAAATAAACAAATATTTCATAAAAAATTTACAGCTTCTTTCTCAAAAAAGTTGAAAAATTTTCTACTCCAAAAAAGAAAAAATGTCTCATTTTCAAATAGTTTAGGAATCCTTTTTCCTCCAAAAAATAAGATTTTTTGTTCAAGAATTTGAGAAATATTTTTATTCCGAAAAAATTAGAATGTTTTTTCTCCAAAGAAATGGATACAATTTTTTTCGCCAAAAGTAAAGTAACTGTTTTTCTTCAAAAATATTGCGAAATTGATGTTTAAAAAAATGAAATATGTAGGTAGGTAGGTATATACCTAATTTTTCCAAAAGAAAGGGGAAAGAATTTTTTTTTTTTGAAAAATAGTTTTCTTGGAAAAATTAATTTAATAATTTTTTTAAACCTTTCAGAAATGTATGTTGGTGGGATTCATCATCTTTACAATTTCAGAAGAATTTTTTGGGAATTAATTGTGAAAAATGCAAATGATAACGAAAAAAGACATTTTACTTCATTGGAGGGACGTGAGTGAGTTAGGAACCAAAAATTTTATTCGCGAATATTTAGACCCTAAGAATCACCTTCTACTATTCAATTTCAAAATCCCAACTAGGGGCTAATGCACCTTACTCAGCTATACTCTTCATTTTAATCAGACTTCCTAAAATTATTTCAAAGGTATAGGCCAATAAAGGCATCCACATTCGTATCTATTTCGGTGAAATTTTTTCAAACGTGTCTAAAATTCTCAAACACTCTATACCATTTTAGATCCTAAAAAAAGAAGAAAAAACCACCCTACAATAATACTTAGCCTACATATTTCAATAAAATTCATGCTTAACCTTTTCCATTGTCTGAGCATGTACTCGCGACGAAACGATACCTCGTTAGTATTCAAAGATCGTCATATCAGTCGAAGTGATATTCGCGTATCAAAGTTGAAGCTATAGAAAGGATATATACCGCTGAATAAGGTACGAATACGATATAAGCATTCTGAAAATATTTTAAAACGAAGAGAATTGTTAACGCAAAGAAAAATCGGTGGTTACCGGTGAATGGCGAAGATGCTATGTAATTTTAATAGCATGCATTATCAAGGGACGTAAGTTTTCGTTGAATTGCCGCATCATCCATCTTACTCAATCTTATATATGCTCAAGCTGCGCTCCGAGTTCTCGTATGCTCTGCTATACGTAGCTTGCCACGACGAAATACATAAATGAAAATAATACTTATGGAAATGTATTCGCATTTACTCACCTTATACGCAAGTATCTATAAGAAAAAGAAAAAACTGAAGCAAAAAAATTGCGAGGAATTTTTTTTCTTTCAATTCTATGTGCCATTTTAATGTTTGATTTATTCTTGTAGGCGGATTCCAGATTGAAAGGATCGTTCCCGAACGCGGATTCCCTCGCAAGGCAATATAATAAATCAGCACCACATCCGAATGTTGAGCTCCCGTAAACATCGTCAATGAGGCAGCATTAACGCGCCGTAGAAACGAAACAAAAGTACGTAAAAAAAACAACAAGAAGAAAAACGTTGCACAGAACACATAGATCAAGCTGTACATCAACAATGAATCCGCAGGGAACACAGTACAAGTATAAAATCTTCAAAGCTATCGTTCGCTCTCAAATAAAAAGCGTATAAATTTGTTTTACGTTTTTAAAATGTAAATACGCGGCATTAAATTTTCATAAGTCAAAAAATTAGCACGCCGAGCGTTGCCATTATATTTAATTTGAATAAGATTTAGTCGAAAATTTCGCTCACTTTGTAATATTCATTTATTTTATAGCCGAAAACGCAACAAGTTCGAAAAGAAAGAGATTTAGAAAAAAAATTATGTTTTCGAGTAAATTTGCGGTATTTTAAAAGTTGACATATTTCGTTAAACTTTACATTATTTGCTCGCTCTCAAAGTCGAATACTTCTTACATAAACAAAACAATAATGCTTTTTAACTTTCATTAAGATTTCATCGCTTACGAATAATTTTTTCACGAGAGGAATTTCAACAACGTTTGGAAAAAAGAACCCTCGATTGTATCGCACCGCTTTGCGCCAGGAAGATGTGCCACTCCTTATATTTTTTTGTCCGGAATTACGAGCATCCATAATTTTCCTCAGGGAATGAAAATTTTTCATTTGTGAGTTGAACGAGATTTTTAAAAGAGACGTTTTAACAAAATTGTGAAAAATTCAAATTTGAGTAAAATTTAAAAATCTTCAAAGTTTGTTTTCTACAGAAAAATACATTTGATGAAATTAATTTTTTTCAGTTCCTAAAATTATTATTTTTTAAACACTGTTTAAACTGAAATTTTCAAAAAATAATTTGAGTTTTAACATTCTTAATATTTGAGGTTTTTTCAGTATTTCAATCACTTTTGATTTTTTACAATGTTTAACAGGTGCTGAAAGTGTTGAAAGAAATTTAAATTTGGGGGGGGGGGTGGCGGTAGCTTGTAAAACACTTCCTGAAGTTGTTATAAGATACTTAAAATTGCTGCAATAAGGTGTTGAAAAAACGCTAATTTTTGATTTGGAAATTCTGTTTACATTTTGTTTTAGCAATTTTTTTGTCGCTTCAATTGGAAATGAATTTTTTTTTAAAAAGTATTTTAAAATATAACTATAATCAGTAAAAAAAATCAATAAAAATAAAAAATTGAATTTTTGTACAGAAATGAATTTTCAAAAAAGTGTTTTCCAAAAAAAAAAATCTCAATTTTTTAATTTTTTTTTTTTTTTTAAATGAAATATTGGTTTGAAATTTGAAAAAGATTTCAAAGAATTCAAAATTAAATAAAATGTAAATAACAATCTCACTTTTTTAAAATTTTATTAGCTGATTTTTTAAACATGAAATTTAAAAACTGTTTTGTAAATAAAAGTTTTTCAAAAAATTTATGTTTTTTATTTTTTTTAAAATTTATTTATTTTTTTTAATTGGACAGAAATTTTTGAAAAATTTGTGTTTCTACATAAGCTTTTTTCAAAAGTCCATTAATTTTTGTGAATGGGCGTTTCAGTGATTTTCTCCGGATTTCAATTATTGGAAATAAATTCAAAGAAAAGACAGTGTTTTCCTGAGAAATAAAAAAATAAGTTTGCAGTTTTTTTTTTTTTTGAAAATGATGATTAGAAGGATATTTAAAACACAGGTGTAAGAATTTGATTGTTTTTTTTTTCAATTTTTAAAATTATTGAGTATTGAAATGTTTTTAAAATTTTGAATAGAAAACGATTTTTAATAAATTTTCAATTTTTTCCCAAAAACAGTGAGAATCAGAAAACAGATTTTAAAATTTGTTTTATAACTACTATTATTATTACTTAGATCCCTAAGATTATCTTTTTTTTTTTTCTTTTTTTTTGGAAATTTGTGATAAGTACAGTGTTTTAAAAATTCAACTTTGGAAAAAATTAAATACCTATGTGTACAGGTACACTTATAGCTCACGAAATTTTCTTTGAATACCTGTCTATGTTTTCGATTTCGTTTTGAATTTTTCAGCTTTTTTTCATTTTAAAGTTGTTTGGACAGGAATTTTTGAAAAATATGATTTTATATAATTATGCTTAATTAGAAACGAGTTTCAGCATTTTCCAAAGAAATCAGAAAATAATTTAAGAATGATAAAAAAGTGCATAGTTAAGAATGTTAGTTTAAACAAAATTTAAGGAATAATTTCAGAAATGTTTTTAATTTTTTTTTTTTTTTTTTCAATTATTGTTTAAGCAGAAAATGGATTTTTTGAAGCTTTGGCTGAAGATGAATTTTTAAAAACGTGTTTTCCAAAAATAATCGAAAAAAATCTTCATTTCTTTTTGTAAGAAATTTTAGCTTGAACAAGATTTAAAAAAAAAAATCAATTTTAAGAAAAATTGAAATACCTACCTAATTATTTTGCAATAATTTTTTCAATTTTTTTAGATAAGTTAAGATTTTATTTTATTTTTTAATTTTACATTTTTTTCACTGAATTTTAAAATTGTAAAGAAATCTTTGAATAATTTATATTTCAACTCTCATTTACAGTATTTTCAACATTCCAACGTGGTTTTTTTTGCGCAAAATTGTGGCATTTTTTATGATATTTTAATGATTTTTTCGACGCTTTAGCTGATAATAAATTTCAAAAGAAATGTTTTCCCATGAAATAAAAAATGAATCCGTCAGTAATTGTTGCTTAGAAAGTTATGATTTGAAGGATTTATTTCAAATAGGTACCTATTGTGTGTCTTCACAGAATTTTTGTATGTAATTAACTAATTATGGCTCTTTTTCGATATTTTCGGATGATAGTACAATTATTTAGAGAAGAATTGCGTTTGGAAAAAGAAACTTATGTGATTTTGGCATTGCAAAAAGTAAAAATTGGACCTGGGTATCTTCTACAGATTGAAAGGTATGTACCTAATGATAGTTAATTGTACCTAACTGCAAAGTTTTTTTTGTTGAAAATTTAGTGTTCATCATTAGAAATGAAGAGTGTGTAAATTGTTGTCAATGTTTTGAAATTGAGGAAAATTTTAATAATTTGAGAAAGGTGCTAGGTACCTTATGTACCTACAATAAATTCAAATGAAGAGTTATACTTAACCTACAAATATCTACCTATTTTATTTCCTTTGGAGGTACTTCCATTCTAGTCTCATCATTACCACTTCTTTCTCAACTGACTCCGGATTGATATGATTCATTTGGAATTTGAACAGCCTTAAAAGGATCTGTTGGAAAAATCAAATTCAATTGAATAAGTAAAATAATGAAAAGTACCTACTAAAGTACTAGATACAATTTCTAAAAAATGCAAATTAAAAATTGGAAAAAATTTTGTAAAAGAGTAAAATTTTATAAATTGATTTTTTTTGTCACTCAGCGAACTTCTTTACTTCATTATACCGTGTACAATTTAAATCGACTTAATAAATGGAAAATTCTCGACAACACATACACGTAGGGCAAAATAAACTCCTCGTGAGCTGAAGGGTAACGACATTGAAATAGAACGGTATACGTTACAAAATCTAATCAAGATGATTTCACCTACAGCATAAGCTCTGACGACTGTCAATCTATAATCGGATAGGTGCCACACGAACGAATGATTTTTCAAATAGAAATGACTCGAAATGATAAGATATGTTTTTTTATTAGTTGTATATATTTTGGTATACATACGACTACGTACCCCCAAAACAGAAAAAAAGTGATCGGAGGGTAAAGAGAGTAACGATATCAGGGTTCTAAGGATATATATTTAAAATAGAGAAAATAATAGGATTTCTTTATTTCGTATGTGTCGGAATACCTATTCACGTTGATAAAAAGTATACCTACATATATTGCAAGTCAAAGAAGAAACGTGTAACGGAATATTTTATGTAGCGAGCGAATCTCGTAGTATGTTGGAGTGACGTAGAGTTTGGTACGAGAAAAGAAAAAGTACCTACGTAGTACGCGAAAAAAAGAGGAGTTTCGAGCAAGAGAAATTCCATTCTTCGAATATTACATCTGAAAAGCAGCTTATTATTTTCATTTATAATTTAAAGGTAAAGGTAAATACCGATGCGCGTTTAAGTAAAAGCTCCGACATCATTAGAGCTTACGGCATGTCGTAGAGAGACTTTGAGGTTAGTAATTATTCGATACTAAAACGAATATCTAGCGACAAAATCCCTTCACTGGAATTTGCGTAAAGGTACAGCGACGGCGGGGCGGGGAGCGGTTAAAGAGAATTTGAAAAGTTTAAAGAATGAACCAGCTTCGGAGCTACCAAAATACTAGCTAACACTGTAAAGGAAGTTTACCCTTCGCTGAATCGCTATAAATATACATCCACCTTGGTATTCGTTACTATGGTTACAGAAAGCACACTTGAACGATGGACCAACTTACTATGTAAAGTTTATTTCGCCTTTACGTTCGCACACAGGCTCCTTTTTAGATAGAATATAAGGTTTCACGTGGCGTTCAATTGAGAAATGTTCAAATGTTTACGGGAATTAATCGAAAATGCCGTTGAAAATGGTTTGGAACTTTTACAAAAGGAATAGAGGCCTACCGAATGGATTCTTTCTCTCGATTTCTCTCTCTCTCTCTCTCTGTCTCTCATTTTCTCTCGTTCTCGACGTATTACAAAAAAAAAAAGCTGAAACTTTCCGGGGCTTCCAACAGCTCAGCCACGAATGACATTTTCAATAAAATACTTTCCAGTTGACGCACAATTTACCATGTTTCGAGTGCTTCAACCATTGATTAACGAATCGCGTAAATGATAACAAAAAGTCAAATTAACTTTACTTCACATTCACATCGTATAGATCAATCGTCGCAATTTACGTATGTTGAAATTTCGCCGCCGTTGACCTTGTCAGAGGACAGCCTCGTTCTCATATGTGGCACGTGTAACGTTTTTTGCTTTATTGAAATCGAGCAATCGTTTTCATTAAATTTATTTTACTATAAGGGTTCCCCATATCCGAACGCATGAAAGGTTCATAGAAGGTATTCTGAGGTTAAGCATAAAATTTGAACAAGAGCAATTTGCTTGACAAAGCAGAGAAAAAAGTAAATACGTATTCGATGGGGGTACAAATACGTACTTTTATATTTATCCTATTTCGAGTATTTATTTTTTAAACAGATTTATTCGATGTTTTCTACCTCGCCAAAATAAGCATATAAAAACTCTAAGGTAGCAACTGCGTTAGGTAAACTCAATTTTGCATTTGAAGACGACTTCTATATTCACATTTAGATGAAAATAAAATTTAAATAAATCATGAGAGAAATTTTGAATTTAAAAGATTTTGAAAAATTGGAAGAAAGTGCATCGAACCAAAGTAAAATTAGATTGAAGATGGTCACAATTTGAAAATTGTAAACGATTTTATTTTAAAATAAAAATGGTTGAAAATTATTATTTTTTTTTTAAATAGTAATAATTTAAAAAATCCAAAATTTAAAGAAATGAGAAAAACAAAAATTAAAAAATTGGAAAAAATCAAATTTTAATTTAAAATAATTTAAAGTTGAAGAAATTGAAAATTCTAATACGAGTAAAATTAGAAACTAAAAAAAAAATTATGAACAATGGGAAAAATTTGGAACTAAACTAAAATTTTAAAAATTGAAACAAAATGAATTTAAATTAAAAATGACTGCAATTTTTAAAAAAAATAGCAAATAATTGAAAAATCCAAAATTTAAAGGCTTAAATATGTAGGTACTTAGTTACTTACTCAAAGAAAAACGAAAATAGGTAAAATTGTAAAAAATTTAAATTCATTTTAAAATTATTGAAAGTTGAAGAAAAAGAAAATTCATAAATAAAATTAGAAATTGGCAACGGAAAAAACTGAAATTAAAGTTGAGGTGACCAAAAATTTTGATGAATTTAAACTAAAAATGACTGAAAATTAATAAATTAAAGAATAATTGAAGAAACTAAAAATTTAAAGAATGAGAAAAATTTGAAAAAAATAATAAAAAATGGGAATTGATTGAAATAAAACGTGAAGCAAATGAAAATTCGAATAAATTGTTTAAAAATAACGACGAAAAAAAATTAGTTTAATTAAATAAAATACCCAAAAATTTTAAAAATGAAATTTGAAAAAACACTGAATTTAAAAGATTGAGAAAAATCAGGAACAGAAATAAATAGTGGGGGAATGTAAATTTAAATAAAATTACTTAAACTGAAGGTGGCCAAAAATATTAATTTAAAAAATTGAGAAAAAAATTGAAATAAATTATTGGAAAATTTTCACATTTAAAAGAATGAAAAAAACCAAAGTTTTAAAAAAATGGAAAAAATTAAAATCCAATTCAAAACAATTTAAAGTTGATGAAAATGAAAATTCAAATATGTACAATATTGAAAAAATTGATTTCAAATAAACGACAATATTCCAAAAAAATTAATAAACAAAAAATTGAAAATACTGAATTTAAAAGCTTATAGTACAGTACCTACAATTGATGTTGAAAAATAGAAGTCACTAGCATAACTGACTGTGGATTATGCCTAGTGTGATTTGGCACAACCTAATTTTTCCTAAAAATTCTGAATCCTCTTGGAATAAAAAATATCTAAATTTTTGTAAAATAAAAAAATGGAATTAAAAATTTCTCAACTTTTTCGAAAAAAAGAGTAGCTCAGTTTTTTGACATGAAATATTTTTAAAATTTTTGCAAAAGAAAATCAAAATATTTTGAAGAAATGAGAAAAAATTTTCAACCGGTTTGAGAAATAATCTTATGTGTATTGAAGAAATCTCTTTAACTTTGTTAGAGTAAAAATATGTATTTCTCAAATTTTTGGAGCAAAAAATTTTCTAAATTTTCTTGGAATAAAAAATAGATTATCTTAATTGTTTTGGAGTCAGGGTGAGAAAATTTCTCTTCTTCTTTTTTTTTTTTTTTTGAATTGATAAATAAATAAAAAAAATTATACCTTGGTACATATTAATTTGTTGAAAAAATCTTTTAGTTTTTTGGAACAAAACACTTTCTTGATTTCTTTGACGTGAATATAATTTTTTTTTTTTGATTGAAAATTTGGAGAAAAAAAGCTAATTTTTTGAGGATTTTTCTCAATTTTTCATTCTTTGTGAATGAAATCTCTTAATTTCTTTAGAGTAAAAGTATGTCTCAAGTTTTTGGAGAAGAAAATTCTTGAATTTTGGAAAAATGTAGCTTATGTTTTTCTTAAATTTTATTGAAGTCATAGCCTTCCAATTTTTTTAAATAAAAAAAATCCCAATTTTTTGATTTTTTTGAAGTATAAAATTTTTGAAATATTTCGAGTACCTACCTAACAAAATTATACCATTTTTTCGGGGAAAGAAATTCTATAGCTTTCACTGTTTTTGAAGAAGAAAAAATCGTGTTTTTTTAAATGAAAAATTTCTCTAGATTCCATACTATTTTCAAATAAAAAATTTCTCTATTTTTTTTAATACAAAACTTCTCTATTTTTTTTAATTCCTACAAAATTTCTAAATTTTTATTTTGAATTATTTTATTTTTTTATTTTTTGGATTGAAAACACAACCCTCGGAATTTTAAAACAATTACTCTCCTAGTATTTTACTAAAAAACATCCAAAACGACTGTCCTTAGAAATTATTCGGTATTCCACTTTCATCGTAATTTACAGGCTTAAAAAAACATTCGTCGAATTGTTTCGCAAATCACAGAGGGTATGCGGAAAAAACACAGGAAAAAAAATCACCAGCACATTTCAACCATTGAAATTCCAAAATGAACCCTATCGTCGAATATAAACACGCAACGGACGGGGACGAGGCAAAAAAACACCACAGTGTGGATAAAATATGCGCAAAACATTTGAAGCACGTTTAGCTATTAACCAAAGATGAACAGAAAATTATAAACGCGTCTCGCGTTTGTTTTTATAAATACTTTAATCGCTGCAAAAGCGCACACCGAACACGGTAGAAGACGAGTGGAAAAAACCTAACAAATGAAATTTAACTCCTGTATTAAATAATTTCATTTGTCTAGCGACGCGTTGAAAATTACTCAAAAGAACACTTTTTTTTTAATAACCTGAATTAAATTACGTAATTTACTGGTATTTTCAAACAGATTTTTTTTTTGTCGCTTTACAGTGGTAATTATAGTAGAGAGACGAGACCGTTTGTGAAGTTTTAGAATCAAAATAAGATGTTAAAGAGGAAAGAAGAGATTGTAGTAAAAACAGTACACGACTTTCATATTATAATTCAAATTCATTCCGTTTAGTTAATTTTTGCGTAAAAAGCTCAAAGCCTCTTATTTGGGTTTACGTTAGTTTCTTACGGTGTTGTATTTCTTTCTATATTTATTTTCTCCCTAGAATTAAAGCATCCTCCGTATATACCGATGTCGAGTTGCATATATATATAACTCAGTTATAAATTTATACCTCTTTTTTAACGTAAATTTTTCTTTGATGTTTTAATTAAGTAAGGTTTTCCTTACTTTCTCTTTTTCCTCTTCAACTGGGTCTGTAGTGTAGTGTACCGTGAATAAGGTGGATTTTTTTTCTCGTAATTTCTCGGACAATGTATTTAGGTACATAGGTATAATCAATAAGTATGGTTGTGGAAAACCGATTGTGTCTGCGGTTTTAAATCCTTCAATGATGTGTTAAGTGTTAACCCTCTCTTATCGTCCCCTATTTAATTTTTATATTTTCAATTATACTCTCGTTTATCAAATAGGCTCGTTTTTCCTATACCAAAACGGTTTCTCAAAAACATGATTAATGTGTTTATATAGAGAAAAAGAAATATACAGGCCTATTGATTTTTTCCCACTCTATTCGAGGTAATTTCAAGGTCACAAATATCCCTACGGTCTTCCCATTCCAGCAAGATTTTTTTTCTTCTTCATGAGTATCAACGATGTTGCTAATTTAAATAATGCTCGAATTAATGCCGATTAATGTTGGCTAATTTAATTTTTCAAATAGCGCGTATCAACAGGGTGCCTTGTACTTTTAATTTTTACGACGCTTATAGCGTCTGAAGTTAAGTTGTCGTAATTGTGATTCGTTCTCGTAATAGTCTTTATTTTTCAACTCGATTATTATGGTTTTAATTTAACAGCTCGAGTTTAGTAGAACGATTTTCTACAACGGTGATCTTTATTTTCGTAGCGAATTATTTTTAACAACGAATTCAGCCTCTTCTGTCTGCGGTAATTGAATGGTAATAGTTACAATATAAATATATATCTTTCTCTTTTGGAAATTCGGGAAACAGTTTTTCGTTTATTTTTTGTTTCATTTTGGGAATTTTTGATAGGATTTTAATTGGTTACCTATTATGTGGAAATTTTTGTAATTTTGGAAAAGAACCTGGGAGGGGGTGAATCTCTTGATTAGTCCGTGAATAAAAATTGTCGCCCTTTGCGTGGAGGGGCTGCATGGGGGTCATTTACGTTTACTAGGCTTGGTCCAAAAAAATTTAAAGTTCTTTTATATTTTTTAAATTGGGATGAAAAATTGAGATTTTTTCTCAAAGAATTAAGATGTGTTCTTCTCTAAAAATAGGAGACATTTCTTTAAAAAGAAAAAAAAAGAAACATATTTTTAGGCTACTAAAAAAAATAAGTTAAGAGGTAAATTTTTTTTGAAAAAATTGAGAGAATTATTTGTTCTGCAAACGAACGACTTTTTTTCCAAAAAATCAAATTTCCTCCTCAAAAAAATTGGAAATTTTTTCAGAAGCATTTGAGGTTAGGTACTTACATCGTAATAGAAGAATAAAAAATATTTATTCTCACTAAAAACTTTTTTAAAAATGAAATTTTATCAGCAATAATTCTTTTATTTAAAAACAATGTGACCAAAGTATTTTAAAACAATGGTTGAAAATTGAAAATTATCACTAGGTACAAAATTGTTTCAACTAGTGAACTTGAAAGTCTTCAAAAATTAGATTTTTTGAAAATGAGAACAACGGTCTAAAATTTAAGAATTTTGAAAATTTGTAAATTTCACAAATTTGAAAATTGATTTTCTTTTTGGAAAATGTAGACTTTTCAAAAATTAAAATTTTTTGTAAGTACATCGCATTTTGCAAACAGCACAATTTTTTTTCAATAACTTATGATTTTTTAGGCATTAGAATTTTTATAAATTTGATATTTTTTATTTGATTAAACATATTTTTAGAAACAACTATTTTTCAAAAATTTAAAAATTTTCAAAAATTGAAAATTAGAAATTTAAAAAAATGAACCATTGTTTGCAATTGAAAATTTTTCAAAAATTTACGTTTTTTTGAAATCAAAAACCATTTGAAAATTGAAAACTGGTTTAAAACAAATAATTTTTTCAAGTTCAAAAACTTTAGGAAAATGAACATTTCAAAAAATGATTTTTTTTGAGAATTCAATATCAACTTTTTTACAAATTGAAAGTTAGATAGGTACCTACTTGAAAATTGGGAGCTTTTCAAGAATTAAAATTACCTATAAAGTAAAAAAATTAAAACCAATATACCTAAGCCAATAATTCAACTATTATTCATCATAATTACTTTCAGAAAATGCATACCTATTATTTTTTCATTAAAAATTCACTTTTTCAAAATTTTGGCTCTCGATTTTAGGAGTTGCGAAATGTTCAAAGTCAGCGAAAATATTGAAAAAAATGATAGTGTGGAGAGGGGGTAACGATTTATTATTTGAGTAGCAATGGAAAAAATTTGGTTACTTTTTCCCATAATTTTGGTTACCTGCTTTTTTAAAATTTTAATTAAGTTGCTCATGTCAAGTTTTTTTTTTCAAGTTTCGGTCCAATCATGAAATTATTTAAAGTGAAACTCATGTCAGAAAAATTATCAGAAAATAATCACCTAAAAAGTTTCTAGAAAAAAAATCTCTGGAAAATGATTCTGAATAAATGATATTCTTTAAAAAATTTCAAAAAATGTAGGTAAGGGGGCTCAGATGAAAAATTTTCAATGTGTAATGTGAGAATAACTTTTCTTTTCTAAATTATTCAAAAAAAACATTTTTTCATTTCTTATTTCAAAAAATTTAGGTTTTTTTCTCCGAAAAACTGAAAGATTTTTTTGCTTTATTAAATTTAAAAAAAATATTACAAGAAGTTTTAAAAAAATATATTCCAGGAAATAGAAAGTTCGAATTTTTTCTCCAATATGTTTTTCCTATTTAATTAGAGACTTCTTTTTTTTTTCTAAATCCTCAGTCAAGTGAAAAGCTTTTCCTCCGAAAAAATAAGAAATATTTTTCAAACTTTCATTTCTTCACTTTCAAAAAATTAGTACTTAGTAAAAAATTACAAAAAATTTTCAGAAAAAAAATAGTCAAGAAATTATGGAGATTTTCACATTTTTAATAAAAATTTTCTAGATTTTTCAATTTTTTTATTTTCAATACTTTAGGAAAGAAATTGTTTAAAAAGTAAAGAAAAAAAGTACATAAAAAATAATTATTCAAATGACCATAAAGAAAATATCACTTTCCTAAATTTCACCAAACTTGAAAATCCACATCGAGTAAAAAATACACCGATAAACCATTGGAGCTCTGCGACGCAGCACAGATAGGTACCAGCATCTCACGTATAATCGAATACAGCATAAGAACATCGAATAAATCAGGTACCTAACGTAGGCTATACCTGTGGAGAACGGTATAGGAGGGAAACAAGCGAAGCGAAAAATTATAAAAACCGTGTAGCCAGCATAACAGCCGCAAATAAACGCTCGAAAATTTCACACCGTGGCGATATTTTCTCGCCCAGCTTTATCGAAAGTAAAAAAGTCGAATTCTCAAAGGTACGTAATTCTACTCATAATAAATATCGTTCGCTAATATCGCAGAATACGGTGCCAAATTCACGCTCGATGACAAAAATTTAGCCGCAGATTAGTTTTTATTTCCACTTGCTGAGGCGTATAATGAATGTTAATTTAAAACTTTATTAACGACCGACACAATCATAAAGCCTTGTCGCGTTCGGTTTTTAAACGTTTTCGAACAGAATTGTTTTTTTAAATTAAAATAGTTCAACATCACGCTGAGACGATTGTTTTTACTGAAAAAAAAACACCGTATAGATGGAAAGGTACAGGGGAAAAAAGACGAAGAAAGGAAAAAAGCATAAAAAAATGAAAGCGTTCTCCGTTACTCGCTACCTATTTAAAATCTGTCCATTGCATTTTTCGAATATCTATAAATTTAGCATTTTACCCTTTGGTTGTGTTTTGACTTCCCGGAGCGAATAAAGTGGAATAATGATCAGAAATCTCGACTGCCAATGACAGGAATTAAGGTTTTCTTTTTGTCTATACATGCATAAAAGCCAACGAATTGTTTTTGTAATTGGTTTTATAAATGTCTGCGTGTGTTTCCGTTTCCAACCGTAATTAATGCTGTCGTCGTGTTTTAAAGCTTTTTATTCCTATTATACGAATAGGCGCGGAATTTTTCTTCTTTTATTTTCTCTTCTGTCTCGAGTGAGAAAAAAATCATTTCGAACCATTATCGAATTTAATATTTTAGCACTTGATACGCTAAAGTTGATGAAATTTCTATAGTCTTACAAATACCTACAAATAAGTACATAAAATTAAGGCCTTGTGAAAGAAGAGAAAAACCATCAGAACTAAATTTTCAAATATTTAGTGAAATAAAGGCAGGCTTTTATTTTACTCTGATTTTAATGATAATTAATGATAATAATTTTTTCAAAGGATATTTTTTACCTATTTTTTTTTTGTATACAACTTCGAGATGTGTCAGGTATCAGGTATGCTTGACACAATCCACTTCTTCTAAATAAATCCTGAATTCTCTTTAAATAAAAAAAAATCTCAATTTTTGTTTTCAATTTTTCACGAATAATAGAACTATTTTTTTATTTTTTATTTTCTTGAAAAAAAAAAATTTCGCGAAGACGTAAAAATATTTTTAAATCTTTTTTTAGAAAAAATATGTTTCAAATTTTTTTTAGTACCCAATTTTTTGGATATTTTTTTCAAATTTTTTTGTAGAATAGAATTTCTCATTTTTTGGAAGATTTTTAATTAAAAAAGAACAAGATTTCTCAATTTTTCCGGAGTGAAAATATATACCTATGTATTGTATTGTATTTTTTTTTTTTTTTTTTTTTTTTTGAGAAAAAGTTTCTCGATTTTTTGGAATAAAACGATTTTATTTTCCTATTTTTTTTAATGAAAAATTTTTTGAATAAAAAAGCTAATTCCTTATAGAAATAAAAAGTCTTTCAAGAATTTTTTTTTTTTTTTTTTTTTTTTTTTAAGAAAAAGATTCCATTTTTTTGGGAGTAAAAACAAGAAATAGCATTTTTCATAATTATTAAAACTTTTTTCGTTTTTTTGTTTTAAATTTTTTTAGATTGCAGAATATTTTTGATTTTTTGGAATTTTTTTTTCTGAAGTGAAAGTATTTCTGGGTGATTCTCAAATTTCGAGATCGATTTACCATGAAAAAATGGGAGAAAAAAATTGTTGGTTTTTCAACATTTTTTCACTGAAATGTTTTGAGGGAGTGCCCTAGACACTCAAAATATGCATGGTCTCTAATTTGGTCACTAATCTACTGTGAGAAAAAACTTTGAAATGTTTGTTGTTTATGCAAATTTCTCAAGTTGAGAAATTGGCTCAAATTTTGAGCAAAATAAAAAACTAAGACTATTACATTATAGGAAATTAAATTTTTTCGGATCGAAAAGGTTCTATTCACTTTTTGCCTATCTTCAATATTTCAGGCGCTATGCGAAAAAAACGAAAAAATTCAGTATGTATTTTTGTCAATACTAATTTTTTGGTTTTTTTCGCATAGCGCCTGAAATATTGAAGATAGGCAAAAAGTGAATAGACCTTTTTTGATCGGAAATTTAATTTCCTACAAGTTAACCGTCTTAATTTTTTGATGCGGACCGATGCGGACTCCATAAATGATACGGGCCACGCCAAAGACTTCAAATTTACGGCCACGCTAAAGACAAATCCGAGAAAAAACATGAAAATTCCGGTTTTAAAATTATTTTTGAAAAAAACCTAAAACATTGGCTAAAAGTACGTACTAATACTCATCTTTCACGATAAAAATTTTTAACCTAATATAACACGTCTAGTATAGCTACGAGGACCACGCTAAAGACATTTTTTTTGGTCAAAAATCATAGTTCTAATAAGTTTCAGCTCTGAGTGCCTGAGAAGAGGATTGTGAAAAACGATCGAGGTAGATAAGTGTTCCCCCATTCCATCTAGTACTATGTTTGCATTGAACGATGTAGAAAAAGTAAATACTGATGTTTTTGGAAATTGTCAATTTAATGGCGATTTGGGCCACGTTAAAGACAAAAATTCGAGGGACACCCCTATGAAACCTCCGGGACCACTCAATTCGGCTGAAAAATTTAAAAAACCATTTTCCTATGATAAAGTCACTAATTCTTCACTTCTCACACCAGTCACCGGGTTTTTAATTTTATCGAGTAAGCGCGTGTACTAAAGTGTTGAGTGAAAAGTTACTCGAGGGACAGGCTACGCTACTGGACATTTTCATGTTCTGGCTTATGAAATGACCTTCAAATATGCAGTCATCTCAAATGTTATACATGGCAGAAGTAGTACTAAATGAGTACTACTAATGTACCAAATTTGAAAAAAATCAGTGTTACCATTCGAGAGATATTTAACGGGGACACGAATCGTTCCTGAAATTTGAGAATCACCCTTCTCACTTTTTTAGGATAAAAATTTCTCGATTTTTTTAAAATAAGAAATCTTTCAATTTTTTGGATTTCTTTCCAAATTATTTTTCAACTCCTAATTTTTTGGTTAAAATTTTTTTCAATTATTGAAAAGAAAATTTTTCTTTTTTTTTGCAGAAAATATTTCCAATTTTTTGGTAGTACAAAATTTATTAAAAATTTCAATTTTTCTTTATTTTTAAAATTTTTTTTTAATAAGAATACCTAATCTTTCAAGTATTTAGATTGAAGAATAAGTATTTTTGATTTTTTGGGAAAATAAGATTTTCTTTTTTTTTCTGAAGTGAAAATACTTTTCATTTTTTCAGGAAAAAATTTCTCGATTTTTCGGAATAATTAATCTTAAAATTACTTACCTATGGAGGGGGGGGGGGGGGGAAGTTGTAAAAATTTTATATTTGGAAAAAGTTGTAAAAAATTTTTTAATTAATTTTAAAATGATTGAAAAAATTGGAAGAATGAACAATTGAGTAATTTTATTTTTCGAACTTTTGTATTAAAAATTTGTTCTTGAATTTTTTTCTAAAATTTTACACCAAAATTGAAAAATTGCGAACAAAAACTCAAGTTAGTTTTAATAACCCTCACCGATTTGAGCAATGGTCATTTTTCACCGATTAAAAAATACTTCCCTCATAAAAATTTGTTATTGAAGTTTTCTCCAACTTTTTCATCAAAACCTTTTTAACATTTAAAATATTTTCTTTATTTCAAAAAAAATTTCTTCTGAATAAAATTTTGAAACAGAAAATTAATAGGTACTCACAAGTTAGTTTAATCGTTCACTTCACCTCCTTCGATTAATTCTGAAATTAAAACCTCTCCACATCAACTTGAAAAGCACGATAAACATAGAAAAAAAGACGCCGGCGCCTAACCCAGCTACTTGTCAGCTCGCTAATTCAAAATTAATTAATCAAAACCGAGCATTAAAAATTAATAGGGTGAAATTAACGCGAACTGACCAACTGACCATCCCAATAAATTACCGGACACCTTGTACAATGCAAGAAGCGGTCAGTACACAAATGTACACGCGTAACGCTCACCTTTTTTCATTTCCTTTTTTTAAACATTGAACTTGTTTGGCCAGTTGTCCACACGCTGGTCAAGTATATTAACATTTAATATAACGTTTAATAGAGACTTCAGTTTTAATATGGTGAAAAAGAAAAACTTGATTTTAATTTAGGCCTGATCCTCGGGTTTACATGTTAACCTCGCGCCCATTGTAATCGAACGAATGTTTTCTTTTTTTTACACGAGTGGGCTTCTTTTTCATTATGTAAAAATTAATTTCGTCCAGTCGAATCTCGTCCTCGTGTTACCAGTATTGGCCCCAGCGATATACGTTTCAAAGCTGTACTCGTTGGTCATACGACCTGTGGGCTGTTCTATTCCTTCTCCTTGTTCGACGACGACGTTTTTTTTAAAAAGTTACTCGTGCGGATGGAGAAAGTTCCCGTGCTAGGGGAGTGATGAAAATCAAGGACGAGAGGAGTGTCAGTCAATTTGATGAAACTATAGGGGGGTGTCGAATGTGTATAGCTATTTTTGCTCGTATACCAAAGATAAGGAACAGTTCGCCTTTGCGAAAAGTAAATAAAATAGCACCACTTATCCGAGTTAACGTTATATAACATTATAACGTAGTAGGAGAGCGCGCAGTGCAATAATAAAAGGAAATGAGTTTCGTGGCTATAACCGTCTTTTGACTGTGTGGCAATGGGAAATGGGTAGAGGGGTGTGATGTGAAGACTTTTATTTTTGTGCATTATGGGGATCTGGTTAAAGCTCGGGTATAATATGAAAAGAAAATTCAAGATGTATGTCGGTCTAAAAAATAGTTCCAAGAAAATGATATCCGTAGAAATGTATTTCGCAATTTTTTTTTCTCTCTTTATATGCTTTGCCTGCTTGTTTGGGTAGGTTATTTTTTTTTACATGGCGCGCTATTCGATGTTATCCGATATTGTATGTAACGAAATCGTATTTATATGAAAAAGAGGTTTACGTTTGTACCTATATCATTGTTTCGTATATGTACGAGTAGGTATCTATTTATGGGTACACTGTTCACGAATATCCCCGAATACTGATAAAGATGGAAAAAATAACCATTTTTCTACGCAACAATAACCTCGATTACTCCTACATGCGTGAATTTTTATTTCACCTAAACACACAAACACAAACGGGGGCATACGCCAGATGAACTTGATCAACGAGAATATGGCGATGGCGTATGACAATGGAACAGCAAAGGCGAAAAGTAACCTCGCTTTTAAATGTACCATCGTATATACAGGGTGTTTCATAACTGATATAGTTCCTTCCACGAGGTGAATAGGCAACCCATAAGGAACGAAAAATTTTGTACCCATACATTTTAGGATGTCCCATAATTTCATTTATTTCGAAATGTCAAGGTCCGGCCCTCTAAAAATGATTCTTTTGGTGTAAAATCAAGTCAATTTTTTTTCAACATTTTTAAAGAAAATGGTCACTACATAAAAAGCTAATTTTTTTAAAGTACGTTTTTTTTGAGAAAAAAAAATTGGAAATCAGCTAGAATGAAATTTTTTTTTTGGATCAAAGTGGCCTTAACATAAATATTTTTACCCAAAAAAAACATTTACGGCGAATTTTTCAACTTTACCTTAATTTTCAGAAACTGCATGAACTGAGTAATGCGTTATTTTTTCAGAAAGATGCAGTTCCTAAAAACTGAGGTAAAGTTGAAAAATCGTCAAAAATGTTTTTTTTGTGGTGGTGGGGGGGGGGGGGGGGGTTAAAATGTGTACCTATGTTTAGACTACTTTGGTTCAATTTTTTTTTTTCATTTTAGCTGATTTTTCTTTTTTTTTTAAACGTAAAAAAGAGCTTTTTTTATTTTTCCTTAAAAACTTGAAAAATTACCAAAAATTGTCTTGTTGGGTAAAAGCACCTATGTAGTGACCATTTTATGAAAAAATTAAAAAAATGAATCAAATCCAATTTTTTGAGTTTTTTTTCAAGAAAAGAGGCTCTGTGCCACCACTCAAAAAATACATATTTTTCAAGAATTTTTTTAGCTGATTTTTTTAGATCAAAGTTGTCTTCTTACATATTTTTACCCAAAAAAAACTATTTATGGCAATTTTTCAATTTTAGGTACATCAATTTTCAGGAACTGCGCATGATGCGTCATTTTTCCAAAAAAATAAATTCCTAAACACTTTTTTGGGTAAAAATATTTGTATTTTGAGACCACCCGTGTAGCAATTGTCGACATCGACATTTATGTCGACAAAATTCAGACACATTTTTTTCTCGGTTAACGATGAATTAAAAATGATATTTGAGATTTAAAGTAATGTTCTATGTTAAACATAACTGTTCAATCAAAATTTTTGAATTTTTCTCAGTATTTTCCTATAATTTAGAAAACGTTGTTTTTCTACATAGACAAGTCGATGTAAAAATCGATACTCGATAAACGCATCGACATTTATGTCGACAATTTCTGCCAATTAAATTTACAAATTTTATATCTAAAAAGAACTAAAAACAATTAATAAGAACATTTTAAGCTCAGGAATAAATAATTTTTGAAAGAATCACAAAATTTTCTTATTTTTCAAAGTTTTGAATAATACAACGACTTGTCGAGTTATTGTCGACATAATTGTCGATGGTCAAATAATGCATCGACTTCATTGTCGACAGTGTCGACCAGAGGAATTTTAAGTCGAGATGGTGTCGATGTGATTGTCGAGGGTCGAATAATGCATCGACTTAACTGTCGACAGTGTTGACCAGAGGAATTTTAAGTCGAGTTAATGTCGATCTAATTGTCGAGGGTCGAATAATGCATCGACTTGACTGTCGACGTCTTGAGGGTGATTGCGATACTCGCAGATAAAGTGTGTTGTGAATTAGTACATAAGGTCTAAGAATCATCTCTATGTTAGTTGGACACTCGCATGTGTCCAGCTACAAAGGTGGCCTCAATGCCGCATATTTGACAAAAAATGTCGAAATGTTGGCTTGAACACTATTTTTGGTGTAATTTTAATATATACTTATATTGAATATTTGAACTTAGCATATTTTTCAAAATCTCACCATTGCAAATGTCGATGTGGATGTCGATATAAATGTCGACACATCGAAATCGGTCACTTTTCGATCGTACATGTCGACACGATTGTGGATGGTTTGTCGAGCTTATTATCGACAAAAATGTCGATAATAAGCTCGACAAACCATCCACAATCGTGTCGACATGTACGATCGAAAAGTGACCGATTTCGATGTGTCGACATTTATATCGAAATTAGCATCGACGTTGCTACACGGGGCACTTTGATCATTCTTTTTTCATTCCAACTGATTTTTAATTTTTTTTTCAAAAGGAACTTTTTTATGTTCCCTTAAAAACTGGTGTAAAGATGAAAAATCACCGAAAATTGTCTTGTTGGGTAAAACTACCCTATGTAGTGCCCATTTTGTTAAAAATTAAAAAAAAAATCAATTCCAATTTTTTGATATAATTTTTTTTTTCAAAAAGATGGGCTCTGTACTATCATTCGTAATATTTTTTTTGATGAAACATTTTTTGGGGACTTTAAGGTTTCGAAAAAAATGAAATTATGGGACATCCTAATATACGTGATATGATGCCTATCTTGAAAATTGAAGGGGCAGTTGAAAATAAAATATAAGAAAAAGTCGAGCTTAGTATTGAAAAAATCAACTTTTTTACTTCTGGTAATTTTTGCCTACCTTCAAAAATGAAGGCGTTACAGAGCTTCAAACATTGAAAAAAAAGAAGAAGGTTTTTCGATTTTCAAAGTTCTGTGGTCCCTTAATTTTTGAAGATAGGCAAATTCATCACACAACTTTTTTTTATTTTTCTCACAAAATAACACTCATTGCATGTGTTAAGCCTAAATCGTGAAATTGCCTAATTCATTGATTAAGGAGGTAGAATTTTCACATCTTTTGCCTTTTTCATGAAATAGAAAAAAAGGAAAAAATTGTCTTTTTCATGAGCAGACAAAAAATTTTCCTTTTTTTCACAATTTAGAAAAAGGTGATACTGAAGTGGGAGTGCACAGTAATGGACGAATTTTACAATGTTATGAAGTGATCTTGGAAACAAATTATGCTAGAAAAGAAGTTCAATTAACACACACACATTGCGAATGGTTACACAAAAAAATTGAAATTTTCTGTCAATTTTTTTCTCAGTCAGTCCCTTTTCTTCACTTTTTTGTGAGTTCTTTTCTGTTGAAGGTTTATTTTTTATAGGAGTAACTTTTAACAATTTTCATTACTTACTAACCAAGTTCTTGGCGTTTTTTTAAATCATGCATTATTTTTTCACTGTAATTTTCTGTCAAATTTTTTCTCAGCCAGAGTCACTTTTTCTAAATTTTTCGATCAATTCTTATGAGCTTTTATCTTATCATCATAATTTCTTGTGAACATTTTTTGGTCACCAGAATTTTCTGTAATTTTTTTTTTTTCAGTAAGAGTCACTTTTTCCCAACTTTTTGGTCAATTTTTATGATTTTTTTCTTATTATCGTAATTTCTTTTGAGCATTTTTTGGTCACAGTTTGTTTTTGTCATCAGAATTTTCTGTAAAATTTTTTTTTCTTATCCAGAGTCGCCATTTTCAACTTTTTAAATAATTCTTTTTATGTATTTTCTTTTGTTAGAACTTCTTGGTCATGTTTTTTTTGTTAACGTAATTTGGTCAGAGTGACTTTTTTCTATGGCAGACTTCTTGCTTGTCAGATTATCATTTCTCATAGGTGATTTTGGTCAATTTTTTGTCAAGTTTGTTGCCATAATTATTTTCTGTTACTCTTTTATTTGTCTATCAGAACTTTTTCTGTCATCCTTTCCACATTCGTGTTTATTATGGGTTGTCTGTTCATCTTGTGAAAGGAATTAGGATCGCTTATTGCACACCCTGTATATAAAACGAAAAGAAAACGAGTGAATTTGGCGGAAAAAATTCTCTTTTAACGTGGTGCTTACATAGGTTTTTTTGGTGAGAGCATATGCCATGCATGAAGAAGAGATATCATTCGCGTTCGCGCTGAACATTCGCCATGTTTTCTTCAATAGAGTAAACTTTTTGCCAACTAGTATAGCGTAATAAAAAGAAAAATGATATTTTCGAAACGAAGACACAAGAAAGTTCATTACGGAATCGCACGTTGCGGAAAACAGCAAGCTGGCAAAAACTAATATAGGCAAGTAAAGGTACGATCGCTTCAAAATTAAGGCACATACAGGATGAAGTGGTAGCGGTTGCGAAGTTTCATGTCGAAGCAGGCAGAGAAGGGCGGAAATAAATTTCAGCGAGAGACGTCTTCCGCCTAAGAAACTTATATACAAGTTTACCGTACCAACTATTTACTAAGTCTTTTAATAAACTATACTAGCGAAGGTAACACATGTCTGTCTATTTGTCTTGTCAAAACCAAACTATTTAATTCCAGAAAGCCACTGTAAGCTCATATCACCCTGAAACTAAGCTTCATTTAATTTAAACCTCTACTCCCTGATTTATCGTCTTTTGCATCGAATAAAAAATTCTTCCAGCTAAAAGAAGGTTTTAACGGGATTATTTAATTATTGCGCGGTTTTAACTGCGTTGTCTTTTTCATTCCTGCGAACCGAGTTTGAGATCATGCATATTTCGTCGAGCTATGAACTCGCGATTTTTTTCCACATTTTTTTTTTTGTACCATCGGTCTCGATGGCCATGATCTTAGTCCAAATCATCGAGGAAGAAACACTGTAGTAATGCGGTAATAAAAAATGAGCTTTTTCTTATTTTTCGCTTGAAGAAGAAGAAGTAATACTTACCTGAAAACGTACAAAATAAACTCACACAACTTCCAAGTTTTATTCATTAGATATGTTACCGATTTTATACAACCTCTCCTTTTAAACTTAATAATTGTATACATTAAAAGAGGAAATATCGACAAAAATCTACCTTTTGTTTTTTCCTAAGAATTTTTGAATCTATAAAATTTAAAAAAATTCATCAGTTTTTTATTTACTTATAAGTAGATACCTAAGTATTTTTTTCAAAAAGAAAATGAAAGAAAAAATCAAAAATAATTTGCATGTTTCTGAACAGAAATGAAATTTTCTTAAATTTGTCAGAGTTTTCGAAAACATTTTACATCTCGAATTTCTTCACTTTTTTCGAAGAATTTAAGTAGACTTCTTAAATAACAATTTTTGTTTAGTGTGTAATTTTTTGTAAATAAAAAAAAAAATAAAAATTTGTTGTTTTTATTTTTTTTTTAAATCTCAACAGTTCAAGCACTCTTATCCCGTTTCCATTTTTATTTTTTTAAATTTTTATTCTTCGAAAATCATTCTTCAAAAATCATCATTTAAAAACAAGTTGAAATCTTCATAAAAATCTACGTGATTTTTTTTTTTTTTTTTTTTTTAATCAACAGTTTTATTTAATCTTGAAAAACATAATCTTGCTAATTTTTTGTGTGTTGAAAAAAAATTTATAGGTAACTATCTTCATGGGTTTTTGTAAAATTTCAGAAAATTTGGGAATTTATGGAAATCTTATCTATTATTTTTCCAATTTGAAAAAATTAAATAAAATTCTTAGGTACCTAGTAAAATCTGATCTCTTTTATAAAAAGTTTTGTCGATGTTTTAAAATTTTTTCAAATCCAAATTCGAAAAAATCGTATGGATTTTTCATTTCTTTTTTAAAATGTGGGTAGCCTACCTAGGTAAACATAGGTATTAGCCATTAGGTATACATTTTTGAATAAAAAGTCTTGAAAAATTTGCTGGTTTTTGTGAGTCAAAAGTAAATTTTGCAAAATTTGCAATATTTTGAAGATTTTTTATTTACCTACCTATTTATTTATTTTTTCGAGAACATGCACTTTAAAAATCCAAAAATCTGTTTTTTTTTGGGTTTTTTTTTGTAAATAACTAAAAGTTTTCAAAAATAAAAAATTCATATTTTGTTTTGTAATTTTTTTCTTTAAAAACTGTGTATTTTTATAATTAAAAATGGAAATATTAAAAAAACGTCAATTTAAAAAAGATAAATAAATGTTATAATAAAATTAATAAAAATGGAAATTTTTAGAAAATTTATGTTTATGTGAAGTAATTTGGTAAAACAAGGTTTGAAAAAGTTTATTGATCTTCAATTTTTTATCTCAAGAATATGGATTTTAAAAAAAAACTACTAAAATCAGTATGCTTTGTGTAGGAGTAAAATTAAAAAAAAATTGTCAAAGGTGGAAAAAAATTCAAATATCAAAATTCCTGATGTCTTTTAAAAAAATTTCTCTTCAAAAACAACAATAACTTTTTTTATTTGATTATATTTATTGGAATAAATCTTATCGATTAACTAAGTAGGTACCATAAAAAATGAAATCTTAAAAAAACCTGTGTGTTTTTATGAAATACGATTAAAAAATTACAGTAAAATCTTGACTCTGCAGATTTAATTTTTTTTTTCTTAAAAAATGTGAACTTGAAAATTTTTAGGTACAAAATTTTGTGCATTTTCATTAAAAATAGAAAATGTTGCTAAATGAAAAAATGTTCGAAAATTGTAGTTTGGTTGATGCTGTCTTTATTTTTATAAAAAATTGGAAATTTCGTGTTTTTGTGAATATTTTTTAAATTTGAAAATTTTAGAAAATCTTATAGATTTTTAGCTGTTTTATTTTTATTTTTTTCAAAAATGTGAGATGATTTTTTTAAATACAAAAAATTTGTAAGTATGTAGATATGTTGGAATTTGTCAAATTTTTTCTACCTACCTATAAAAAATTTACAATCTTGAAAATTTGGGAAATTTTATTTATTTATTTTTCTTTAAAATTGGGTACGTCGGATTACAAATTGATGTCTTCAGAAAAATAATCTTGAAAGAAAAGTTTCAAAAAAGTTTACTAATGTTTTATTTAAAAAAAAAAAAAAAAAAAAAATCAAAAAAAAATTTAAAAATTAAAAAACATTGGTCTAACAATAACATCTATTTTGTAAAAAATGTAAAAATCTTCAGATGATATATTACAAATATTGCAATATTTTTAATTTTTCTGTTTTTTCTTGTGTTTTTTTTTTTTTTTTTTTTTACAAATTTTTCTAGAAAAAAAAATGGGGGTCAGGTGAAACATATCTACCTCATGTACTTACCCATCTACACCTATTTTTGTACATTTTTGTTAAGCTATTAGTAGCAAAATAATTTTCTTTATGGAATCCAGAACAACCAAACAAGAAAATTTTACAATTTTCGGTGATTTTTTTATTTTCTCGAAGCTCAGTTTCGCAACATTTTGGCCTATTTTCCAACTTACGAACTGCGAATAAAAAAAATAAAAAACTGCCTATTCTCAAAATAGTGCACAGTTTCGTTTTCAAATACTTATCATTTCCACGTGCCGCGGAATATTTTCCGCTGTTTTTTTATTATTCCATTTGCACCGCGCCAAATCCTCCAAGAAATCCTCCCGATACGTCGTTTTATTGGAATAAGAAAAAATGCATAAAAATATTCCAAACGATCGTAAAATTTTACTAGCCATCGAAAAAATGCACGTAGAATACGAATGAATTTTCGCCCTCGCTAAAAATCACCCTTCGCAGCAATAAATCAAAGTGCAAAATTTTTTTCATCCTGGTTCCCTTCCTCATCTCCCTTCTCCCCTCATCTTGCACAATTCGCACTATCAAAGTATACCTACGTACACTTGAATTGGTAATACGTTGGTATATATGTGTATATGTGTATGAGGCACTTGTGCCTATACGAGGCTCGCACCATCTTTTGGCGCGCCACGATGCGATGCAATTCCCCTAATGGTAGTCCATTTTTAAAAAATATCATAAATCGTAAAGTTTCGAAAGCGCAGCCAAAGCTGTACTATACCGCTGCTTGTAGCCGTATATGGTGTTTTTAGCTTGTATAATATTCGAACAACGAGCCTGCACCGTTTGGTTGCTGCTGCTCGAGTTTATACACGTCGAAGAGCTCGGTAATGCGCACGAACAGGGCCAAATGATACGCGGAAAATTTTCAATATTCGAAATTATACCCGAAGAAATAACCATTTTTCGTTATAGCTCGCCTTTATGGCTGGTAGAGAGATGTAGAATCGAGTACAATGGCTGCGATAGACGCCACCCTCTTTGCATCGGGTGACCGCCATTACGCGGGCGAGAGTTTTCTTGAGGGTGGATGACATATACACATAGGGTCCGCTGATTATGGCTTTTCTTCTCTCAGTTCTCTCTCTAGCTCTTATTCGTGCTGTTTGGTTGGTGAAAAAACGACGCCATGCCATAAGACTTTTCTATATACACGCGAATGTGTATACTCGGAGCGAATAACCATACTCGTGCTATAGCCCAAGCCGAGTAATGTGTATCGTTTGAATTACGATTATAGCTTTTTAAAAATGTTATCCGAAGGAATTCGCTACGTAGTAAATTATCGATTTGCTCGGTATAGTTTTTGTATACGCGTCCATAGATATGCGGCGATACGATACGATGGTGGATGGTCTTCGCTTCTTCTGCTGCTGCTGGTAGTGGTTGTTTTTCTATATCCCATCCTAACCCCCCTACCCTCCTCTCACCCTGCTCTCCATCGCGAGCTTTCTCTTTCGTCGCATACATATACTTACAAATACATAAAGGGCCGAGTTATTAATGACTTTATGGCACGTATGAACTGTCATCGTGCGGTAGAAATAATAGCGCCGATGATTAGGGGGTATTAAGCGTACAAAGAGAACAATTTTATAGCGTTCGTAAAATTTTAAAGCGTTATTGCCGTTCTGGGGGAAATATTGTTATAAATTGTAAAGGTCTCGTAGGCGGTTGCTATATTTATGACTATAAAGCTTTCATCGAGCGCAAAATTCGATACTGGTAGATTTGCCTTGCCACTGCCATGCCACTGCGCTTTGTTCCGAGTGTGCAAATTTTCTCTCTCCCATATTTGATACTGTACTGTAGTCTGTACTGTACCTTACCTATAAGATTCGCCGTTCGCCTCTCTTATATACCCTCTACGTATATATGGTGATTAGTTTGCCAATATAATGAAAATTCTCATCGCGTCGGTTTTAATTTCACTACGTCTTAACGTCGCTGCTGCGGTATACCTTGATAATATTTATACACAGGAGAAGCTCTCTTAATATAAATCCAGCGTTTGGCTCATCTCATCTGTGATATTCGCATCTTCTAAACCCGAATTAACTAACTGTTCGAGTTCGACTGATGCTGATCGACTCGAGCTGAATGATGAAATCTACTAGAAAGCACCTCGACCATAGAGAAGGTTGTAATTTGGAAAGCGAGACGTTCATCAACGTTGCGTTTATTCTGCACGTGATTAAAAAACCCCGCTGGTGGTGTAATTTGATTTCGTATCCGTGTGTTGGGTGTTTCGTATACTGTTGTAGCAATTTTATCGAATTTTTTAAAAAAGGTTGATGTTTTTAAGATGATTTTTTTTATTTGGAAAAATCAGGTATTAAAATCGATTGGGCTGCACTGGTGAAATTTATGTTCAGAGTGGCCCTCCTAAATGATCCATGAGGTTAAAAAAAAAGTTATAATTTTTTATTTAAGGTAGTTGCACCAGTCGTTGGCCACGACCCAGTGGTGGGTCACTTGAGAAGAAAAATGTTTATAATTAAGCGTATTTTTAAAATAGCTTCAGAAAATTTTTTTAGAGCAAACCTGGAACATTTCTGCATAGAACCACATAAAAGTTTTGAATCAATTCTGTTCAAGTAATTAATAATGATCGTCTGAAATTTTTTTGTTAGAACAATTTTCAAAATGATGCCAATTCTAAAGATTTTTACCACGCTTTTATATACTTGGTATGTATGTTTGTATGTTTGTTTGTATGTCTCATGGAACCAAGAGTATGTTTTCGACCAATCCTCTCTCATTTAATATTTTACTGGAATTGAAAGAACATAGTGCTCACATTAGGGGTTTTCGAGGTCGCTGAATTCAATTTCGAACTCAAATTTACCCCGACCCCAAATTGAGCCCCTATGAGGGGGTTCAATTTTGAAAATTTCAGAAACTCACAACATTGGTATCGAAATGTAGGTTTTCGAGGTCGCTGAATTCGATTTTCGAACTCAAATTTACCCCGACCCCAAATTGAGCTCCTATGAGGGGGTTCAGTTTTGAAAATTTCAGAAAATCACAACATTGGTATCGAAATGTAGGTTTTCGAGGTCGCTGAATTCGATTTTCGAACTCAAATTTACCTCTGACCCAAATTGAACCCCTATGAGGGGGTTCCATTTTGAAAATTTCAAAATTCACAACATTGGTATCGAAATGTAGGTTTTCGAGGTCGCTGAATTCGATTTTCGAACTCAAATTTACCCCCGACCCCAAATTGAGCCCCTATGAGGGGGTTCAATTTTGAAAATTTCAGAAACTCACAACATTGTTATCGAAATGTAGGTTTTCGAGGTCGCTGAATTCGATTTTCGGACTTAAATTTACCCTTACCCCAAATTGAGCCCCTATGAGGGGGTTCCATTTTGAAAATTTCAAAATTCACAACATTGATATCAAAATGTTGGTTTTTGAGGTAGCTGAATTCGATTTTCGAACTCAAATTTACCCCGACCCCAAATTGAGCCCCTATGAGGGGGTTCAGTTTTGAAAATTTTAGAAAATCACAACATTGGTATCGAAATGTAGGTTTTCGAGGCCGCTGAATTTTTTTTTTTTTTTAGATAGACATTCGAACCTAGTAAAACTATGAAATTAAAATATTTTCAACGACAAAAAGAGTTAAATAAAAATTTAAAAAAAATTTAAAAAACCACGCTTTTATTTAAAGTTGGTCACTTTGTAAAATGTTATTCATAGGTAAAGAGTAATGCCTTAAAAAACAAAAAATAAAATTTACTTAAATACAAAAATGTGTCATGAAAATTTTTTTTTCAAAAATTTTAATGATGAAAAGCGTGGTGGGGTGTGCGAGGAGCAAACGAATACCTTTTCGATTAACGCCCCACCACGATTTTCATCATTAAAATTTTTGAAAAAAAAATTTTCATGACACATTTTTGTATTCAAGTAAATTTTATTTTTTGTTTTTTAAGGCATTACTCTTTACCTATGAATAACATTTTACAAAGTGACCAACTTTAAATAAAAGCGTGGTTTTTTAAAAAATTTTTACATTTTTATTGTTAAGCCGAAGTGTTGTCGAAATATGAATTTTACACTATTAAGATTAATAAAACTTGAAATATAACCATTTGGACCTGAATCAGAAGAGTTTGGAGATTCCATTTCTTCATTAAAATAAAAAATATTGCCAAAATTCTATCAAATATGGCGGTGACTATATACTGGAAGGAAAAAATGGTGTTTAGCCAGTAGTTGATCATTTTGATCAAGTACTAGACTTACGAAATTTTTGTAAAGTTCTTGTGGTTGATCATGCAAAAAATTTGTAAATATTTACGAAAAATGATAGTTTATCTTTCTCATGGCTAATGAGTGACAATTTTACCGAATACTTATTGATTTTTTTAAAAATTAAATGGTTGAGAGCCGTTGTCATAATCTGATTGACCAACTACTGGGTGGTCAACTACTAGATTATCTTGACCAACCACTGGACTTTTCTATTTTTTCACTTAAAATGGTCGTAATTTTCAAAGAAATTAAGTAAAATTAAAAAATTATAGCGCATTTTGTAGTAGAATACACAAGGAATCGTTTGGTATATTCACCATTTCGCCAACGTTATTAGTTTTTAAACCAGAATGTTTTTTATAAGACACTTTCACTATAAGGGTCCACCACTGGTGCAACTACCTTATCATAATTCATAAAGAGGTGAAAAGTGTCTTCCTGGTTTAACCTTCGAAAATAATACTTACTGAGAAAAAATATCGAAATTGTAATATGAAATTTTCTTTCTGCATTATTTTTATGCTAGGTATTTGTTTTTTTAGATTTTTTCAGTCGAAGATTGGTAATGTAAAAAATTCATATCAAATTTTTAAAAAAAACACAATTTTATATTTTTTTATTTGGCACAAAAAATTTTCTGGTTAAACTAAGGATCGTATACGAATTAAATTGTAAAAATCAAAATTTTATAGCATGAAATCCCTTAGGCTGGGTTCTCATGATTTCTGCAGTCAAAGTTCGTTGTACCAAAGAATTCATATTAAATTTTGAATTTTGACTTAAAAAATCACGAAAACTAATCCTTCGAAAAAAACTAAGAAAATTTCACACTACGATTTTGATTATCGGCATTTTTTAGTTTGGCCAGCGCAAGTTCCTCTTACCCTTACCTTTCCTGCTTACATTGTTTTTTTATTGCACGAAAAATCGGCCACAATTCCGGATAAATGGCATGCCAAGTGATTCTCATATAATGCCATTATTTGAAATTTAAAATAGAAAAAATACAAAAAAAAAGAATTTCAATTTTTTAGAGAAACATTAGAACAATCTCTAAATTTTTTGAACTAAAAAAATTTATCAATTTTTGGAAATAAAAAATATATTTTCCGAATTTTTATTTAAAAAAATCTTTTTTTTAATTTTTTGATGCAAAAAATCTCTCAAGTTTTTTGTAGTAAATTTTTGAAATAATTTTTTGGAAAAAAAGATTTTTGAATTTTCTTGGAAGGAAAAATATCTTTAATAAAAAAATTAATTTATTTTGGGGGAAAATCTTTCAAATTTTTTTGAGGAAAAACCCTTTTTTTTTTAAATTAAAAGGTTTTTGGTAATTTTTTATGTAAAAAAATGACTATTTTTTTTTCAAGGAAAAGATTTCTATACCTATATCTATTTCCTTTGAAAGAAAAATTCTTGATTTTATTTAAATGAATTTTTTTGGGGGAAAGCAAGTTTTGAAATTCTTTTGACACGCTATCAACACTCCCGCAAATTCTGCAAATCATGCAGAGGTCCTGCTTTTTGGTAAAATTAGGTTAAATCTCTTGCATTTTTCATATTTGAGTGAAAGCCTTATTAACTCTTTATGTCGTTTTTCTGTGCCTGTGCTTTTTTTTCAAAAATTTCAAAAAATTTCACCCTCACTTCGCTTGGACATGTATTTATTTAAATTTAAGTTTTTTTTATTGATAATAAAGTAGTGATTCCACAGCAACCAAGAAGTCAGAAATTTATTCATTCAATGTATACTCCTTCCTTTTTGTTGCAGAGAGGGGAGGGTAAAATCTGAAAATGAAGCGAAATTACAAGAAATTCAATGAGAGTTGAAATTTTCAGTGACCACCACCTCTGTTAATAATTTCATTTTGTTTCCTTGTGATTTTGTAAAAATATACGTGTTTTTGCCCCCTCCCCCACCGGGTATATCTTTCATTTTAAAGACGTCTTGCTATAAAGATCTTGCAAAATCCTGCTTTTTGGTTGGTTAGACAGCCTGGAGAATTTTTTTTTTTTTGAAGAAAAAGTTTCTAAATTTACTAGGAAGGAAAAATTTCTTAAAAATTTTTATTGAAGTACCTAATGTTTTAAGTTCCTTTTATGAGTACTTTTATTTATTTATTAGGTTTTTTTTTTGTAATAAAATTTTTTTGAACTTTTTGGTGTAAAAAACTCCGATTTCTTTGAGCAAAATACAAATACTTAGGTTTTCAAGTTTTTGGAGAGAAAGATTTCTGAATTTTCTTGGAAGGAAAAATATCATTAAATGTTTCATGAAATGGCACAAATTTTTTATTTCCTTTCGAGAAGGAAATCTCTCCAATTCTTCTGATAATACCAAGATATTCCAATTTTTTGTAATAAAAAAAGTTTTCAATTTTTTACGTAAAAAATCTGTAATTTATTTTAGAAAAAAAAAAAACCTAAATTTTTTGAAACGAAAATTGTTTTAATTTTTTGAAGATAACCATTTCTCAACTGTTCTGGAATTATTTTTATTTCTATTTTTATTAGGAGTAAAAATCTCCTAATTTTTAAGCAGGAAAAAATCTTGGATCATGTTACCTAGTTTATGGAATTTGAACGAAATTAATGGACCTTGTCTAGAGATATCCACGATGAAATATTTCAAATCCCTGTGACATCTTGAATAAAGCAAATAGTTATTAGTTACGTTAAATTTCCCAATGGCGTCTTCCATAGTACATTAAAAAAAGTACAAGAAAATTTATGTGCTAATTGTAATTTAATCTCAGTGAATCGGTTTTCGAAATTTTTGCGATGGAAATTTTCAGCACCCTTCAACACTTCGAATACATCTGATACCTAAAATCTACTGAAAGAGGTTATTTTCTGGTTTCATCTCAGTGAACTGGTTTTCGTGATGTTCGCGATAGAAATTTTCATTACCCTGTCTCAACACGTCAAATGCAGCAAACAAGTAAAATTTGTTTAAAACTTTTTTTTATAGAACTTCGAAAAACCCTACAAGAAAAGTTATGTGTTCCGATTTCATTTCAGTAAACTGGTTCTCAGGATATGCGCGATGAAAATTTGTTTAACCCACTGACACGTCAAATACAACAGGAACGTATAAAATTTGTCAATAACCTTTTTATAACACTTGAAACAACCTATAAGAAAAGTTGTTTTGATTTCAACTCAGTGAACCGGATTTTGTGATTTTATGATACTTCAAAAATTTCAGTCTTTTTCTCAGTGAAACTACGGATGAATTTTTTTTATTCCTTTATTTTGCGTAAAATACGTTCCAATTAATCACGAATACCATAAATTAATTAATATTTCAAAACGAAAACATACGTACGTAAATTCTACGCCTTATGACTTTCGTTTACAAAATCTCTCTAATTTCTTCACAAACCACCTACCTTATCATCTTTACAACATAAATTCATCCAACAAATTTTGCGTACAATTGTCAAATTCTTTATACCTACCTAAAACGTTTGAAAAGGATTTTCTTCCCCGAAGGTCTTTTCGTACCATCTAAAGAATTTTTTTCCCCAAAGCGGTAACTTTCCAAGACACGTGACAATTTTGACTGCGGTTTATGTTTCGTAAAGTTTCGCCAATTTTGATCGACGCTGCGTGAATAACATCTGGCGTGTAATTCTACCAACGAGAAATTTTCCACCATAACCAGATGAGCTTTTGCGGAATTCTGCCGAATATTTCTCAAATATTACAACCAAAGAATAGTCGATAAAGGAATTTTTTCATCGCGGTTATTTATTTGAAAAATGATGTTGCCTTTTGAAATTTCTCCTCTGAGATGAATCGAGGAAAATTTTCCTATGGTTAAAACTTAAACCAATGCTTATAGAAGTTTATCTTTTTTATTTAGGTATAAGAATTCGTTGAAAGAAATTTTTTAGTGGGATGGTATAAAAAGAGGATTTAGAATTTATCGCCAGCGTGGTAATGGTGTGGGTGTGGTGATGGGGGTGGGGGAAAATGAAGTGGATTTATTTTACAAGGTTTTGTGTAGGTACGCATTTTTTGACACTAGTGAAAGGAGGAATTTTTTTCTTTGCAAAAATTAATCTTATAAAACCTTAATGTTTGAAATTTTAATTCGATATGAATTTTTCAGGAAATGAGAGATTATCAAAATGTTCACCATTCTGAGAATTATTTTTATGGAGAAGTTGAATCATATATTACTTGTATAGAATTGTAACAGAAAAAAAAATCAAAATCATTCTTAGTTTTTTTTTTTTTTTTCGAGAATTATTGGATTGCTGCTATTAAATTAAAAAAAATTATTGTGTAGAAATTTTTGTAAGTAAAATTGAAAAAAAAAAAAATCATCTGGAATAAAACTGGTTTCACTTTATCCCCGCGGATCTTCGTTATCAAAATTTATGTCAACTGATTAAAAAAAAAATTTAAATAAAATTTAACCTCGAATTTCCAACTGATAAAAAGATGGCCAAATTTCAAAAATAAAACGTACCCTGGATGTTGGCAAATAGGTGAGGGTGATCGATTAACAAGATGAAAAACTAAATCACATCGGCCTGATTCGAAATTGTATCCAAATAGCTTTGGCCACACTCCAACTTGGTATTACCCCTTAAGTTTGACGACGATAAACTTACCTAAATGGATGGCACGATGGAAAAAGCTCGTCGTAAAATGTAGTATATACTACGTACATGTATATAGGCATGTTCACAAAACACGAAGTACAAATTTATCAAAAATTTACAGTACACTGGTATTAAATATCGGATTCGCGAGAGACATGTAAAATAACTTGTGACGTTAACCGTTTTCAATGATGTAGCCTACTCGATAAGCACGTATTTTATAAAACCGTCATTTAACCCCTTGGAGTTGTATTGAATAAAAAAAAATCTTTACATATGAATTATACCCTTTAACCCTTTTTTTCCTCGTATTAGAAGTCTTCCGCTTTGAAAATCGGTGCGTAATACATATTCAAATTACCCGGCGCGTATAGTAATTTAGTATTTTTTTGCGATAAGATTTTTCATTGGAGGATGGTTCAAAGTTAGAAACAATAACATTTAACGAAACGTATTACCATGTTTCGTTCTGATTGGTTGATTGCTGGCAGGGAAGGGATATGTAAATGAAGGGTTAAAAACAGATGCTTAATGTTGCTACTTTCATTGTTTTAATGTGCCGCACCAATGATTGTGTTGTAAATTTGTAGAGAAATAAAAATTTAATCGAGGCTAGAAGTTGATATAGGACTTGTGTAAAGCTTATAGGGGGATTAAACTTTGCAACATGCAGATGTACTAGTTTCCTTTATCGTCGCAAAGAGCTTACTACTAATGGAAGACCTTCTGTCCTTTTTGAGTTTGCTCATAAAATCTCTATACGTATAAAAATATTTTCTCCACGATAAATTTACTTACTTAAATATCTTATTCGACGAGCTATATTTTCCATCCTTCAATATAGAAAACTTCGTCATTGTAATACGATGACAAAAATTTACTTATTTTTGTTGATTGATTGGTTTCTCGTCGCGGCTTTGTCGTTTTATTTTTACTTTTTTCGTATCTAATATAAAGAAACAAACTATTTACAGACATTTTTTTTCGTCTCGTATATTATGGCTTCTGTGGTGCACTCGTCGTGTTTATAAATATTCCAGAATTTTCGCTTATGGATTTTCTTAAAGGGCTAATGTTTGCATGAGAATATTCTGCGAAGTAAAATATCCTGCTACGCCAAGACTCGTACATCTATTAATATACCAATGCCTTACCAGTAATCTGTGAATTTAATCCCATCTCCGAGAATCCTGATGGGATGAAAAATTAAAATGCATATCGAGCCGAATATAATTTATACATTCCTCGGTGTACCCCGTTCGACAGAAGCGTCTATATGTGATATGACGTAATGTCAATAACAAATATTCGCACCAAAGGGTCTAATCGTATTAATAGGGATCGTGAATTGCATATTCATGCATCACACATCGTCTTTTTCTTTTTATTAATTCTTCCTCGAACGCCTTTTTTTCCTAAGGTATTAAATTTTTCTTACGTATGCGTTCACGTTTTATTCTCAAGCTCGAATATGTATAGACGTGTGTATTTTTTTTTAGCGAGAGACGATTTGGTGAGCTGATGATGGGCTCGAGTTCGTTACTTTTTATATTAGAGGTGGTGGTATTGTATTGGTAAATGTTAGGTACATAGATGTTCGATTGTATTCTTGAAATAAAAAGGTAAATTGCATACTAGAAAATAGAAATTATTGTCGTGGGTTATATCGTAATTATTTTTGATTTGAAAAACTCGTAAAAATTAGATATGTCAATCTCGAGTGGATATTTTTTTCTTTGGGAGGCAGGTTGATGAAATGTATGTGTTTTAATTTCTTAATGAAGATGAAGAAAACAATTATTAGTTACTCATCGTGAGAAATTTTTATTGGAAAAAGTCAATTATGAAGGAATTGTGGTATTGAATAAAGTACCTACCTCTATAATTCTGAAATAAATATCATAAAGACTTTTATGAAAATAACTTCAAAAAATATATTTTTATGAAGAAAAATTAGTACTACTCACTTCGATACCAAAACTTTTTGTTAAAAAACTCTTAAGAAAATTTTTTAAAACTCATGTTTTTAATTTGGAATCAATTTTTAAATTTAATATCTTTCTCCATAATGTATTTTTCCCTCAATTTTTTTCTTGCAAAAATGTTGCTTTAATTTTTTTTTTAATTTTATAGGTTGTTCTTATCAATAAAAACACGATTAATTTTTAAAAAGTTTTTGGAAATTAAAAAAAAAGAAATTTTAAGAATAAAGCAATTTTTAATTTATAGGTAGGTAGGTATTTCTAAAGAGAAAATTCAATTTTTTCAGAGGTGTCCATTTGAAAAAATATTCATATTGATTGTGAGAGTAACTTTTAACAAATTAGATTAAGATACCTAATTTTTCCCTAAAAAAATTTTTTTTTACTCAAAAAAATTGAAAATTATTTTTTTTATTCCAAATAAAATAGTTGGAAAACCTTTGCCTTTCTACAAAAAAAAAAAAAAAAAAAAAAAAAAAAATATACCTACCTACTCTTAAGATGCATGCTTACTTAAGCATTATTTTGTATTTGAAGAAAATTCAAAAATTTTCTCCAAAAAATTGAAGTTTTTTTTTTTTTTTTTTTTTTTAAATATAAAACCTCGAATAATCTTTTACATGTACCGCGCCTACCTTCTTAAAACATTGCTATTTTTTCAAAAATTAATCAATTTCTTTACTTAGGTACTTCTCACTTTAAAAAATTAAAATATTTTTTGTTCAGAAAGAGTTCCGATTTTTTGAAAAAAGTATAGATTTTGCCAAAGCACACTTGGCACAATTTACAATTACACCTATGACGAGGTATTACTCAGTGAATTTTTATTGAACTACGTTAAATTCAAAAAATTCTCTCGAATTTGAAAACAGGAATATAGAATAGGTATTTTTTGTTGTTGAAGCACCTATTTTTCCAAAAAATTCAACTAAAAATTTAAACTCGATTATAGTTTTTTCAAAGGGATGGAGAGCGAAAACACTAAAAAATACTTAATAAAAATTAATAAAATAAATGAGCAAGTACTTAAAAAAATTGCTTTATGAATATACGTAGGTACCTATTATTTTTTTTGTAAAAAAAAATAAAGATTTTTTTTTATCAGGTATCAAGTGTTTTTTTTTTTGAGAACATTACGTATACCTAACTTGCTCAAAAAATCTCTTAAGAAACTTTTAATTTTATTTTAAAAAATTTAACTGAGTATTTTTCAAAATTAGGCCTATTTCTCTAGGAAAAAAAAGTTTAAATAAAAATCTAAATTAAAGATAAAAAATTCTTGATATTTCTTGTACCCCCTCCACATTGGAACATCTCTTGGCCACGTAGCTAGAGCTTTCTCATTAGCTTCTGTGTATAGTTGAAAGTTTTTTGATTGATTAATGTGCAAATGAGTGATTTTTTCGAGAATTTCCTTCAAAACTTCAGAGCAAAATTTCTATTAAAAAAAAAAAAAAAAAAAAAAAAATGAGAGATTTTTTTAAAGTGTAGATAAGAATGATTGTTTTCCATTAAAAAATGCAAAAAAAATTTGCAAACAGGCGTGACGAATCCGGGGGGGGGGGGGGTGAAAGTGCCTCACCTCCAAGGAAAGGAAGTTTTGGTGAAAAAGTTGGGTAAATATTCATGAAAATAAGTTTAAAAATTTCTCGTAAAAATCAAATTCCACGAATTACATTTTCTATCAAATTTTATTTTGTTTCAAGATTTTAGAAGAAATCTGTGTAAAATTTCTTTCTCTAGATGAGATTTTTTCCAGAATAATTTTTCAATGAGAAAATTTCAGTTCTAGTGGAAGATTTTCAAAAGAGAATCTGAAGAAAAATGAGAGATTTATACTACAAAACATTATTTTAATAATTTTCCCCCAAGTGTCTTCGTCGTTGGGATCACATATCTTGTATCAAAAGGTTGATTGTATCTACATTCTTGGCTTCATATATGGCACAGTTGATTTTATCGCGTATCTAATTTTTATTCTTCATTGATAATTTTCTTGGAGAATTATTATTGTAGTAATTTTTGATAGTCATATAAATTTTCTTTTCAAATTTCAAAGGAAAATTTTCAACAAAAAAAAAAGAAATGGAACCTTTCAAAAAAATATTTTCATGTTTTTCCAAAAAAAATTCCAATTGAAAAATTCTAATTCTCATACATATAAAAATTGTATAAAGTCCTTTTGTAGAAAATCCTTCTCAACGTAGGTACCTATTTTTTAAAACAAAATTTATTGAAAAAATGAGAATTTTTTTTTAAAAAAGATTTTGTATTTTAAAATTTATTTTAGAGAATTTTCCTTTTAAGAAAAGCTTCGAAGCATGTAAATATCGAAAAGTAAGATGATAATTAGATTTATCTAGAATTAAAATATATCTTCTAGCAAATACTTACTCAAACCTATAAGCTTCACCCTTATTCAAAGATGAAATAAAAGAAAAAACAAGGAAGCTTATTAAAGTACTTGAAAAATCTCTTACCATCGATACATTAACATAAAAGAAAATCCTCGAAGAAAAATCCCCTTAAATGGAAAAATTAAGGCAACTTATTCGACTCGCGCGACAACAACCTGGGACCATGATAGGGGCCACGACCGATTATAAAACGCTATCTTTCGCGTGCAAAAAATTGCATTAAATATAACACTAAATATATAAAAATAAACACGAAAAAGTACTCAAGTAAGGAAAGCGTTAATAAAACGATTTTATTTACTATTAATATGATAAAAAACGCGCACACCACATACGCAGTGCAGACAAAAAAATCAACAACGTGGTTAATTCTTCTGTCTGGCTGCCATGAGACGGTTCGGTTCGCTCCAAGTGTGAGATTTCGTGAAGAAATTACGTTAAAAAATGCATAGAAAACACGCTCGTATAAGAAGGCAGCTCTTGAAAACATGAATGATGACATAAACTTCATTAAAAATAGAACTCGAGTCGCGTTAAATTTTCCAGACGATAAAAAGAAAGAAAAACTCTTTTCAAGGTTAGTGGGTTAAGAATCTTAATGAACGGAAGAAAAGTAGGAGAAAAAAACGCTAAAAAACAAAATAAAAAGAAAAATTTCTAAAAGTGGAGATGGGGGAAATCCATTCTCGTAAAATTAATGCGTGTCAGCAGCTGGCGAAATCAACGCTTCGGGTTGCTTTTTTCTTGGTGAAAGAGCGAGAAAGAGTATTTAGTTGGGTTTTTCCTCGAAAAAAAAAGAAGAGAGAAATGAATGGAGAAAAAAAAGTATAAAATAAACGCGTCGTTAAGAAACGACAGAGGGGTGAGAGCAGACATAATCAATGAGTCTGGTTCAGACGGTGGTTTTTTCTCCGCTCCGTCTTTAAAATAATTAAAGACGGGAAGAAAGAAAAATTAGAGGAATAATGAGTAGTGCCGATATAGATGTTGCGAAGCATCGAGGGGCAAGACGTGCAGAAAGAAAATCATTTACCGGAAAAGTTGAATCTTATTTACATATTTCCTACCCTAACTTATATATTTTTGTGTTTTTACTTTGTTTTCGTCTTCTTATTTTTTTTTTTTATCGACTTGAAAACTCGACACTGCTGAACGCTATTTCTTTACCCCGATTGTTTTCATTATCTAAATTTACACACAGCCTTGAAATGAGTAAAAAGGGGGTAATTAGGTTTCTTCATAGGGTGATTAGTCTGCCATTAGGGTAGTAAGTTTTTATTTTCAAAAGTTTAAAAACTGTAGATCTTTTTAACACTTGTTTTCCCCTTCTAGAAAACAAACGTTTCTTCTATATTTTGAACTGAGAGACATCTATAAAAAAACAACGTAGAAATTTTAAAGTAGGTAACTAAAATGGTAAATAAAATTGTAAACAAAAATTTGAAAAAAAAGAAAAGAATGAACTTAAACCACAAATCTTTCGAACCAACTTGATCACTTGGTAGAAAAACATTTATAAAATGTATTTCACTTTCGTTGTTTTTGTTTCTTGATTTTCCTCTTTTCCAGGGGATTTCTTTTTAGTTTTTTTTAAACGATAAAATATGATAAATTGTTTGTTCACGTTTGAAGAAAAGTATTTTTAATATTGCATAAGTTTATTTTAAGATTTTTTCTACAGCCTTTTATGGTATACAGCGCATTTATATTCTACTAGGGTTACTCTCGTCGACGTTCGCTAAAAAGTAGCTTTACCTTGTCTTCAAATACACTATTAGACGTGTTTCTAACGTAACCAAATTCACTAGAACTTAAGCCGCGTGCTGAATATAAAATGAAAAGCTCATCTGTTAACGTCACACTGTACCAAATTAACCAAAACGGACAGAAAAGTTAAATTAAAAGCACAACCGTTTTGAGGATTGTATGAAACTCGAAATGATCAACTTTTTAAATTAAACTTTTCAACCAAAAAAAAAAAAGTGTCATGTTTGTTAAGTATAGTTTGTATTTCGAGTTATTATTTGGTTGGTACATTTTGTAAGATGATAATTCCATGTGTTATTTTCAATTTCAGGATCCAAAAGTGAACCATTGTGGATTATTGGAGTTTCGAGAAAAATCAGAAAATACCTCCTAAAAATAATAAAAATTCAAGTAAGTACCTACTTCCTATTTCATTATGTATTAAGAAAGTAAAACCTCACAGTGCACTGAGGTCTCTTTAAGAGATCAAAAACTGGTATATTTGGTGTGGTATGATCGTTGGAAAAAGTAAAACCTCATAATGCTCCGATGACTCTTAAGAGCTAAAAAACCGGTGCATTTGGTGTGGTATGATCGTTGGAAAAAGGGGTTCTTACCCTAGTACGAACCTTTTCAAATTGGTATATTACTTATCATGTTATTTGATTGGATACCGAAGCATTTCTAATTACTTTTTTTTCACGTTGTCGTTAAAGGCGAAATTTGTTCTTGACATATTTTAAAGCTCAACGAGATTTTTGATCAAGAGTAATAAAATTGGCATTTTGAACTTTTAAGCACACTCGATTAATTTTTTCCATATTTGAAGAGATTCAATTTCTTTTTTCTAGCAGTCTTGTAAAATTGCCTGAATTTTAGAACAAATTAATTCATCTTCAATAAATTCGTATATTCTGAAAAACATTTTTGATGAAAAAACCCGCACAAATAACCTCGAGCTGGGATTAGCTTGAATGTCAAATAAGTTGCCTACTCAGTTCTTACACCATCAAATTAGAAGGAAAACCCTCGAACTGTGATTAGCGGGAATGTCAAATAAGTTGCCTACTCAGTTCTTACACCATCAAATTGGAAAGAATACCTCGAACCGTGATTAGCGCGAATGTCGAATAAGTTGCCTACTCAGATCTTACACCACAGGTAGCATACATTCTCGTTCCTTCAATCATATGCCAAGCAACCAATATGACACGGTGAAATATCAAGTTGTCTGTCACATATCAGTAGGATGTCATTTTTTTATACGAAATTGCGAAAAAATGAGAAAAAATTACGTTTTATTTCAAAAATTACTATCTACGTGCGAGATTGGCATGCTCGTATGTTAGCCAGACAATTTTGTCATGTGAAGTAGAAGAAAAATACCCAAAACTTAACAAGCTCGGCGAAAAATCGATAAAGCCAGCGATTTTTTTGGTTTCCACCGAAAGAGACGGTTTTTTGTGCGAGGGTGAGTTTTATTAATTCAATTCAAAGATGAAAATGAAATATTGGAAAAAAATGTCGGTATTGAAGGAATAAAATAAAGTATATATATATAAAAGAAGTGAAAAAAATAAGAAAAACGTCAACCATCGGAAAAAGTTTTTAGCGGTAACACGTGTGTGTTATAAACGAAGGATTTGGAATTGGAAAGAGTCGCGAGGGTGTATTTTTGAGTTTGTGTTTTCCTTAGCATGATTGGAAAAGAAAAGAAAAGAAAAGCCATTTTCCGTTTTTTTTCCTTTCTCTTTTTTTTTGTATATATAAAAGCAGCACTCGTACATGAAAGGAGACAGAGAGAAATGCGGAGAAAAGAAAACGAGAGAAAAGGGGACATATAAAAATAAAACATAAATAACGAGGATAGACCCCAGCTTCTTGAATTTTCGGTCCATAGAGCAAAGTATAGGTTGGAGAAATAGTCTTTGGGGTAGTTTTTATGCGAAGAACAGTTGGGTAGTGGCGAAGAGTGGCGGAGTGCGTGAAGAAATACGAGACGTTGGCGAAGGCGAGCGCGCGGAGCCCGGCGAAGCGGAGGAGGTGAAAGTAAAGAACGAAGGAGGCGAAATACATTAAAAAAGCAAAGGATAGCGAAGAAGAAAACTTATAGAATTCCCTGAGCCATCAAACTTAAATCCATTTTACTACGTAAGGAAAAGATCCGCATGGGGATTTGAAAAGACCCTTTTTCTTTAGAATCCCTTATCTCGGGCAAAGCGTGTGATCGTGTTTAAAGTTAGAAAAGCAAGATGAACGGGGGAAGGTACACAAGATGTTGCCAAGGGGACGCTTTTTTGACCACTAGAAAAGGGTGGTCAGAGGGAGGGTTTAGAGCGCGCATGTGACGTCAGTTCGAACACCCTTTTAAACTCCCTCTTTCGATGTCCAAACAACACATATACACTTTTAGCTCGTTTCGTATACAACCCGCGCGCCCGTAAGAAACAAGATGGCCGCCCACTACGTACTTCGGAAATCTGTCGATAGTCCTTTTCTGCGGATAGAGAATGTGAAGTTGTCTTTTTCTCTCTCTCTGTCGTTCTTTTTCCTCGACCATGCTCGCTGTATTTTTTTTTCCTACCTCCATTTTTTTTATACGTATGTGCTTTTTTACGAATAAGATTTTTCAATACGAATACTCGGCGAAGTCGTTTAAAAGAAATTTATGAAGCCGTTTACGAAATTCTTAACTGCCTAACTTCATCCATAATTAATGTACTTACCCTTCGGTGCGAAATTTTTCATTTCACTTTTACACATTTTGCAACGTTGCCAAATTTTTACAAACGTTTTCTTTCGCTATACAATTTTTTTATTCATTTGAAACGCATAAATCACTGTTTGTAATTTTTTCTTTAGCCATGCTTTGGTCTCGGTTTATAAATTGCGAGAGTTGTTGACGAATTAATATTTCATCGATAGCTTTTGTACAGTAAAAGTTGACAATTCAACGTTGCACTTTAATTACAAATTATTTGGCGAACTAAAAACCATTTTGAGCCAATTCGTCGTTAAAACAACGTTCATTATTTCGGGCGTTTTACTTATGCAATTTATTTAACGCGAATGAACGCGAGTTTTCACTTTTTCAGGCGTACTATAGGCAATTTATTTAACGTCCAGGTTTAGGCACGGTTTATTTTGATCGTGGCAGGAGTAGAGATTTTTTTGTTGTTTTTTGGTACTTTGCGACTACATTTGTACGTAAAAATATTTTGAATTTTTTTTTCCTTCATTTTTTACGCTTTTTTGAATTTTATTAAACCGCAATTCTGTTTCTAAACGTAATCAAATCGATTCATTTTACATTTGTGAGCTTTTGCCATCAGGTTTTCATTTTTTATTGGATACATTCCAAATTATTTTTTGGATAAAATACAATTTTACAAATGATTTTAATCTTGTGAAAATCTAGAAAAATTGCTTGCAATGTTATCTCGACAGAAAAAAAAAATCAAATTGTTTGAAAAAAGGTCGAATACCATACGAAGTAATAGTTTTTCTTCAAATTTTCGATAAATCATTCTTAATTTTTTCCCTATCTTAATGATCGATGCTTTATCAAACTTGATATTTTTTTTTTCAAATCATCTGAATTAGAACTACTCAAGTGTAGGTACTTGACTTGATAGGTACTTATGTTAAAATTATTCAATTAAAAAAAATAAAAATAAAAAATAGGTACAAAAGATTACACATTAAATAAACTTATAAGTATTAGGTACATATCATTTTGTAATTAATTTTATCAGGTATAACTTTCTACCCTTTTAAGTACTAAAATAGTTTGCATCATGAAAAAAAAAAAAAAAAAAAGACAAAGACAAAGACAAAAGATCACACTTTAAATAAAATTAAAAGTATTACTTATCTTTTCGCAATTAATTTCATTATAATTTCTACCCTTTTACTAAAATAGTTTGCCTCATCAAAAAAAAAGAGAAAAAAATTGAATTAGAAAAAGAATGAAAACACGACGATGGGAGCAACGCGATCAAATTCGCATAATTAAAAAGAATCCTTACGAGAAAATTCGAAAAGAAAGGCAAAAAATAAACTAAATTAGCATAGCAATTGGTGGTAAAATAAGCGACTGTAAAGTGCTGCGCTCTACGCAGTGGAAACTTGGCGGTAAATCTGTTTTAGTAGTTTGAGAGTAATAGCGTCATTCGGGATAGAGCGCTGCTAACTTCATAACAATAAAGACTCTTTTATTATAACGACTTGTTGCCGTTGTCACTGTTTCGCTAATTAATTACAAAATTCGTTATTATTTCTATCATAAAAAAGAATTTTAACTTTTCATTATAAGTATATTTTTGCGTTCACGAATATTTATCGAATAAATGGTATCGCTGTTTTAATCAGTGGTCGGTTTCTGAGGCGAATACTTTACATATTTTGGCCAATAACTTCGCGAACTTTATGCCTTTTAAGTCTAATAAATTCGTTAATTACGTCGAGTTTCTTTTAATAAATCTTTTTCCAGTCGAAATTCATTTCATTGTGTACCCTCCGCAGGTTCATGGTTATCGACTCAAACAAGCTCGTCATTTTTGAAAATTACGTTCTGAAAATGCCAGGATAAAACGCTGAACTTTGTTGATTTAAGGGTATTGTGTACCTATAAATTAAATTAGTGAAATGTTCTTCAATTTTCCAAGTTCTGCGAAAATTTCTAATTGAGTCTGAATTTTACGCTCGCTTGTGTATACCTAGACTTACGTCTAGAGGTTAAAAACATTCGATCGGTTTACCATATGTACATTATATATAATATCTACATACTTTAGAGGAGATGTAGTTCAAATTAATGTGGAAAACTTTACACAAAAAAATTAACGAGCATGTGAGCTTCAATGCAATGAAATTTTCTCGATCGTTATCAATACTTTTTTCAATAATTTACCTATAATATTTCATTGGATCAATCAATTGGGTTCTGTTTGAAGTTTTTTTTTATTAGATAGCTATTTTTTTATCGTAAATTACAATTTTTGAAGTTGTACCTATGTATGATTTTTTTTTTTCAAATGAAAAATAAGTAGGTACCTACTCGTAAATAATTTTCAAAGAGGGAAATTACATTTTCAAAAGTCAAGTACCTGTTTTAGTATTTTATTTCAATTTTAATTTAATTTAATTTTTTTTGACGACATTAATTAATCAATTTAATGGTACGATATTTACAAATGAAATCAACTCCTTTTTTTTTTTTTTTTTGGTAAAACAGTAAATGAACATTCAATAAGACACATTTGTTGTACGTACCAATTGTACGTCTCATGTTTGCGATTATTTCTATAACCAAAGATTTCTTCGCGTTCGATGGTTTTGGAAAAAGCGTTGAAAAAACACTATTAAGTACGCTTTCGAATGCACGACGACGAAAAGAATAAATGAAATCGTGTCACCATAAATAAAAGTTTATTAACCGCCGTTAGATAGTCCGAAGATCCAGGCTAATGGATTACATTTTTCATAAAGTGACAGGAACCGTTGTATGGACTGGCGACGGCGACATCGGTGATTAAAAATTTACAAATTGACTGTTCACGAAACGAATACGAGACTATCTCTAATAAATGCGCAAAATAAGCAAATTCGTGTTTCGTACAAGTATTTTGACCAGTGTCGGATTACCTTTTATGCGCCAGCTATGCTATTGCGTGACTTAGTTTTAAGTTTAGTTTCAAATTTCAATTAAAGTGTACCTAAAAAAAATAATAGTACCTACGTATCAATTTTTTTTTTAATTTCCTAAAAAATTCGAAATTTTTTATTTTAAATGCAAAGGGAATTTGAAAAAATTGACGTTCTGAATAAATTTGAAAAAAATCAGAATATTGAGAAAATATTTTTAAATAAATAATGAAAAAATTTAAAATACCAAAAAACATTCAAGAAAACTCGGCATGCCAAGACAGTTTTGAGAAATAACTAGCAAGTTTTAAAGAAATTGACTGATTTTTTTTTTAATTTTAAATTTCTCAACAGTTTGTCACCCTGAAAAAATCAAAGAAAATTATGGCATAGGTATCGAGAAATTTTTATATTGAGAAAATTAAAAAAAAAATTGAAATTCTAAAGAAATTTAAGAAAATTGAGCATGCTAAAAAAATTTAGAGAAATTCAGGGTGCCGATTAACCTTCATAATAGAATGCAAAAAAAATTAATAGTTAAGTAACCTGAAAATGTTTTGAATACAAAAAAATTATGCATGTCAAAGAAGTTCAAGAAAATTTGGCATAGATAGGTATTTTTCGAGAAATATTGTTAATGACATGCCAAAAAAAATGGCATGTCCCAAAATTTAAGAAAATTTTATATTCCAAATAAGTTGTAATAAGCAAATTAAAAATGACGAGACAAAAAGGCAAAATTTAAAAAAAATGATTTTTTGAAAATTTGGCGAGCAAAAAATTAGAAAAAATTTTGAATGTTAAGAAAATTTAGGAAAATTTAGCATTATGAGAAATTTTTATTACGGTATGCCAAATAAATTGATATACATACTTGAAAGTAGTTTTGGCATCCCGAATAACATTTTAAAAATCCAAAACACAGAAAATTAAAAAAAATTAAAATTATTTAAAAACTCGGAAATAAATCAAAAGTATCTAAATTTGGAAATTTTTTATGAAGTCTAAAATTGAAGAAGTTGGATGAAATTGCGAATATTTTTCATTTTTTTATTTCGTTTATACTTAAAAAATTGAGTTTTTAAATTTTTAAAACATTTAAAAAAAAATTGCGTACCTACTTTTTTAATTGAAAAAAAAAAAAAAAAAAAATAGGTAAGTACACTTTACCTATTTTTTAGTAATGGGCGATAGTCGATAGGAGTAACGATAAAATCGATAGTTTCTTGTCGATATATCGAGATGAACTATCGATAGTTTTTGGTTGTTCCAATAGTATTCCACTGTCGATGGTTTGTACACTGAAAGAAATGGATGGGCAACCATTCCCCGAAAAGTTGGGTAAAATTTGGACATGAATCAAAATTGGTAAATGGTTACCGAACATTGGTGAATGATTCCTGCGCCTGATTATATTTTTCAAGGAATAGTTACCCTATCTCAGTGAATAGATACCCAACTCAAGCATAATCATTACTCATGAATTTGGTATCTAGTCACTAAAATTGAGTAACTATTCCTTGAAAAATATAATCAGGCGCAGGAATCATTCCCAATGTTCGGTAACCATTTACCAACTTTGATTCATGTCCAAATTTTACCCAACTTTTTGGGGAATGGTTGCCCAACTCCGAAATTTTTTCTTCCTCGTGATGAACCTGGTAGAAATCGAACCCGTGACCTTCCGTTTGAAGAGCCAACGCCTAGACCACTCGGCCAACCTGTAAACTCAAGTTTGAGTGCTTGATTGTGGTTTATTATTTTAATTATGCATATTGCATTGGAATTATTTCAGTAAGTATTTAAAATAGTATGTGGGTTTATTTTTTCAATTAAGAAATTACTCGAGTACCTATAATAACCTGACGATTTTTTTGGGGGGGGGGGGGATGTTTGAGAAACCACTCAATAAATTTACATATAATTTATAATTAGTTTTGTTTGATTAGTGCAGAAAAATTAATTTTATCTTCTGCAATTATTATTGGTTTTAAAATAATAGAAATTCTCATTCACTATAGCATTGTTATATAGGTACGAGTAAAAATAAAGAAAGAAAAAGAAGGGAAAAAACATAAATTTTTGTGGTTTGAATAATATTCTTCAATTTCACTGAACTATTTTTTTTTGAAAGTACACAATTTTATCTCAATCGCCTAAAATAATACAAAATTTTATTAAATCTCCGTTTTGAAAAATTTATGCATCAATTATGATCCAAAAATTATAAAGAAAGAAAGAAAGAAGTACCTAAAAAATAGTTCACAATATTTTTTACTGATAACAAAATCTTGAAATTTTGTATACAAACCGAATTAGTTGCTAACGTTGGGCATTCTTTCCTTTTTTTTGAGAGTGAATACTTCTCATAGGAAGCAATGGATCATCACTTTTAGAGTTGAATGGTTACCATCAAAATTTGTAATCATTACTTCCTTATCAGGGTTACAATGCCTCATACACAGGTAATAATTCCCACTAAAGTCGTTGAAGGTAATTATTACCCAACTTTCTGGTAACAAGTACACACTTTTTGAAAACTTTTGCAAATCAGTTAACCATTACCCAATTTTTGGGAACCATTACCTGACGCAGAGGAATCATTGCCGAATTTCAAAACCCATTTCTTTCAGTGTATCGATGGAATCGACTATCGATCATTTTTTTAAAGCCTCATCATAGATTAACCTATAAATAGATAGCCAGCCCATGCAGAAAAAAAGTCTCGCTTATTTTGTTAAAAAGGAGCCCATTTTTCGTCTAGTTATGGAGCTCTTTCCCAGATGGCGGTTACGTAGCAACGTTTTTAGGATGGAAAGGGGGAAGGACGCAGACTTATCATGCACTCGCGCACGTTCACTTCAAGACGCCCTCTCTCACAAAACGGTGGAACTTGATTTTTTTTTAAAGGTTGACTAAAAGCAGGGCGAGACATTCTCTACGTAAGGGCTGGCTATCTATTTGTAGGTTAATCTATGGCCTCATCATAAAATAAATTTAAAAAATTCATTTACCTCCATTTTTTTTCTTCAAAATTTCCCTTTAAAGTCGTAACTTATTGGAGGAAAATTTTAAATATTTAAAAAAAAAATTTCGAAAAAATTGTTTCGTAATTTTTTTTTTGAAAATCTCTCATCACAATAAAAAATTTGAAAAAGTTTTGAAAAAAATTGTGAGAAAAATTTCTTGCTCAGAATGTATTCAAAGAATCTTGGAAAACACTTTCAAAAAGTCTCCTTTTCTTTAAGTTGTTGTTGGTGTTGTTGTTGTTGTTGTTGTTGTTGTTTTTGTTGTTGAAAAAAATAACAATGTTATCATACTTGAAATAAAATTTAAAAATTCATTCATCTTCAATATTTTTTTTTTCAAGATTTCCCTTCAAAATATCGGAGAAAATTCTTAAATAGGTATCTTGAAAAATTCCTTATAAAAAATTGTTTCATACCTACTAATCGTTTTTTGTTTTGTTTTGTTTTGTTTTTTGGAAATTCGTTGTCATAAAATTTTTTATGAAAAATTTTGAAAAAAAAACGAGAAAAATGTCTCGCTCAGAATTTATTTAAATAATCTTGGAAAACACTTTCAAAAAATCTCCCTTATTCCCTTAGGTAAGTATTTTTTAAAGCAAACACAGAATAATACCTATTTAATGAAAAGTTTGTCAAAATAATTTTTTTGTGTAAAAAAAATTCTCACATTATATTACCTATTGAAAATTTTCAAAAATCATTAAAAATTAAGTAGATAGACACGAGCGGCACACTCGACCGATAATATCGGAAGATGTAACGTATCGATAAAAAATCGTTTGAAAATCTATAGATGTTCTCACGATATTATAAAGATTTATCGGTACAATTTCATAGGCAAAAAATCTAAAAACTATCGAATTCGATATTATTAAGATTTTATGACGATATTTGTCAACGATACTATCGACAAAGAATATTAAATTTATCGATTCCGATTTTACACCGATTTTGTGCAGATATTTGAAACTACATTATCGACAAAGAATATTAAATTTATCGAATTCGATTTTTTAACGATTTTGTAAAGATATTTAAAACTATATTATAGACAGATTATATGAAATTTCTCGACTCCGATATTTTACCGATTTTTTGACGATATTTGAAACTATATTATCGACAGATTATATTAAATTTATCAAATCCGATTTTTTACCGATTTTGTAAAGATATTTGAAACTATATTATCGGCACATAATATGCAATTTCTCGAATTCGATTTTCTAACGATTGCGTGAAGATATTTGAAACTATATTATCGACACGTAATATGAAATTTCTTGATTTCGATTTTTTTACGATTTTGTGACGATATTTGAAACTATATTATCGACAAATAATCTGAAATTTCTCGAATTCGATTTTTTAACGATTTTGTGAAGATATTTAAAACTTTATTATCGACACGTAATCTGAAATTTCTCGAATTCGATTTTTCAACGATTTTATGACGATATTTGAAACTATATTATCGACAAGTAATATGAAATTCCTCCCATTCGGTTTTTCAACGATTTTGTGGCGATATTTGAAACTACATTATCGACAAATAATCTGAAATTTGTCGAACGATTTTTCAACGATTTTGTGACGATATTTGAAATTATTTCCAAATTTTAAAAATTGGTGAAAATTTTTCTAAGTCCAACTCGTCTGGAAGTACTAAACTGCCTATTAGAAGCGTTTTATTGCTAATTCCTCAATGATAAGGTATGGCATAGTGGTTAAGGAAGAGGATTACCATGCAGGAGGTAGATGGTTCAAGCCCCGCGGGTGGCAGATTTCTTATAATTTTTTTTTGACTTTTTCTGAAATGATCCTCTTACCGTAACATGAATAATGTGTTTAGGCATAGTTTAATGTATTAATTATGCTAATTAAGGATTTTTAATTATAGAAAAAAACTAGTAAAAGACGAAAAATCGGAATAAAAAATCGATAAAAAATCGACAGAATATCGAATTCGATAAAGTGTCGCAAAAGTTCCGCCTAAATCGTGAAATTATCTTTCGATATTATAGATATATTATCGATAAAATATCTTACTATAATCTCGAAATTTTTGCTAACTGTAATTCGTCGATAATCTATCTATATATCGAAAGATAATTTCACGATTTAGGCGGAACTAACGCGACACTTTATCGAATTCGATATTCTGTCGATTTTTTATTTCGATAATTTGTCGATTGTGCTGCTCGGGGATATAATTTGGAGAAAAATGTTAAGAAGAACCTAAGTTTTCTTATTAAAAATTCTTGTGGAAAAAATTACGCCCGTAAAAAAATTGTCATTTTTTTGGTTCAACAAGTAGGAACTGAACTAATCGTTAACTATCGATGGTTTGAAACTATCGACTACCTATCGCCCATCACTATTATTTTTGAAAAAAAAAAAAAAAAAAAAAAAATACAAGTTCATTTTTTAAACAAAAACTAGTTTCTTCTTCCAATTTTTATTTTATATTTAAAAAAATATAATTATGAAAAAAAAAACACATTTTGAAAATATATTTTTGATTTTTTTCCCACCTACAGATGATAATTTCAAATTTCTCAGCAAAATTTTTATTTCATTACCTTAGATTAGAAGTTCAACTCAATTTTTTGGGATGAAAAATAATAATGTATTTTTATAGAGTACCCAGAAATGTTTTTTGCTCGATGGATATACTATACTCGTAGGTATTCACTTGCTATTGGGACACAGTATACTTCATAATAATTATTGTATTTTATAAAATTACGGACACTTTCCATCCCTTTGCTAAACAACTATAATCCAACAAATCTCAATTTTCTCATTATTACGAAGCCATATAATTCCAAAACACAATCCTTAAATGAAGATTTCACCAACCTTATCATTTCACCGATTACTCCCACATTTTTAAAAAACTATAAAAACTAAAAAAATCAGTCGCCCTTCTTCGTTTACCTTTTAAAACACCACTTCGAACCAATCTGGCATTATTTTCGCAACCTATATGGTCGGTCCCACGCGGAGGTGTTTTTTTGCCGTACGAACTAGTCGAAGTGAAAAGAATCGGCGCGTTAACCAGATGCTTATCCGAAAGATATAAGAGAAAAAAAACGTTAGCAACGAAGAAATAGGTATTTTACGCGATCAACTTGATGAAAATGATGAAAAAGGGTCAAATTTCTTTTTATTAAAGCTTAGCAAGGTGTGACTAGACCTTTTCATTAAATTTATACTAACGCGATCTGGATTCGTCGTCTGGTCCGAACAGACCGAATTAGGATTTAGAGACTCCCTAGGTACGCTGTGCATGGTACGATGCCGGTATCATGGTCTATCTTTTTATTGAAAGAAAATAATAGAGGAGAAAAAAATCTTATTTTATAACACAGCCTCTTTTTATACTCGTCATACATAAAGAGCGAAATCTTAGCCATTGTCCATTTTTAATAGAACGTAAACAATGCATTTTTATTCCTTTATTCGAACCACCTCATAGGGCAGACATACATCATAAATGCTGCTTCATAATAGTCCGTCAACCTAGATAATCTCAGAGTGCATTTTCGCATCGAACAATGATGAAAATGTCAAAGTCGGTCTATTAAAATCGTCTCGCCTTTCTATAATACGTATCTACAACATCGTGTAAGAGAATTAACTTCGCCGAACAAAACTCCCCCTTAAAAAAATTATCGCATCGAGGAAAAATTCACCTGACATTAGATCGCGTAACAGTTCGTAAAAAAGATAGCCAAGTATATATTTCAAATATTTTTATACGATTACGATTTGGAAATGCAATTAAAACGTCGCGGGGCCTTGGTGTACGATACGTACCTACAAAAACCTAAAGCTACCTACATTTGGCGTATTAAAAAAAGTAAAAAGGAAAAGGTTTTCGAATCAAACGACCGAGTCAAAGAGGGAAAAAAGAAGGAAAAAAAAGGTTACCTACGATATGAATCGATCTAACAAGGGAAAATTAACTTGTTTTTATTTTTTTTACATGCATATAACCAATTCAGCGAATGGTACAGGTGGTACGACGAACGTAGTGACCTTTTTTTATACAAACGCTGAAGGGTTTACAGGAGCGGCTGGACAGGGGCTACCACAATCGAACAGACTCGCGTGTTTCGGCCAAATTACCTCGTCCTGTCCATAAAACTAAATGGTTTTTGTACCACCCGGTACCATTTCACCTACGCGGTACTTTTTATTACCCGCGATTATGACGTGGTTACTAATCAAAGGCAAAATTCTGTACCGGGCGAATGGGACGCCACAAGGCTAATAGGTACCATATTTACCGCCAGCCAAATGAAACAAATGCCGAATATTTTTTTATCGATTGCCGTTTGCCAAGCCTGCGAAAAGTTTTCGAATTATTCGATGGATTTTTTTCCTTTTGGTATTATTACGTAGTCAATTTAATACAGGTAGTATTTTCACGAAGGCAAAATCAGCATCGTATCAAGATATTCGCAGATCAATGCCTCTAGGAAGATATGCCATGCCATGCCACTCCTCTTATTTATAAGCCCGAAATCAAACTATAAGGTCTATTTTACTCAATTTGTTTACGTGGTGGCAGATCGTATTTGTTGAATTTTACCGAGTCCAATACTTTATAGATACTTGATATTAAAAGTTGGAAGGGAAGGAGGGGTCCTATTGAAATTTTTGTAACAATCAAAATTATTCCTAGGACTTCAATCTATAGTTTTTGTTTGAAAATTTTTTAATTGGACCTCTACCTTCCCACAGATTTTGCATAACACTCCGAAGATACAAATTAAAAATTAGAAGTGGGAGGGAGGGTCCAATTGAACAGTTTTTCAAATAAAAGTTTTAGATTAAGATCCTAAAAATAATTTTAGTCATTGTAAAAATTTCGATTTGATACCTCCCTCTCATCCAGTTTCACATATAACATCAGGTAGATACTATTTCAAAATTGGAAAAAGGGTACATCCAATTTAAAAAATTTTCAAACAAAAGTTGCAGCTTGAGGTCTTGGAAATAATTTTAGTTATCACAAAAATTTCTTTAGGACCCCTCTCTCCCTTCTAACATAACTTTTAATATTTAAAAAAAATTGACACTGGAACATTTTTTTTATAAGACTTCAACTTTTTTTTTAATGAATGTGAAAATTAAAAAAAAAAAATCAAGCACCAACTTTTCCCATCGTACTCGTACGTCTTTCTCTCAACAATTCGTATCGGGGGGGAGGGGGGGGGGGGTGGTGACGCCAAGTACCGAGTTTGAGTTGTCAATTTGATTTTTTTTTTCAAGTCGTGGCTGATTTTTAAGAGTTTTTCAGAGGTGTATGCACTGCAAATTGTGTCGAGTGTGCTGCACAATCTTCTTTTCAAAAAAATCTAAATTCTCTAGGTATGGTAAAAACAATCTCAAATTTTTTAAAGAAAGAAAAAAAACTAAAATTGATTAGTTTTTTCAAAAAGGAAAACAATAGAGAAAAATTTCTTAATTTTTTGTAAAAAAAAAATAAAAAACAATTTTATTGAGAATTAATTTCATCTTTTTGTCTCAATTTAAAAAAAAAAAAAATCTACCGCATTTTTCTTTAAGCAAAAATATTTCACCAATTTTCGGAGAAAGAAAATTCTAAATTTTCTTGAAGTAAAAAATACTTAATGCCTGTCTTGATTTTTTTGGAATTACCGTGAAATTTCTCATTTTTCGAAGCAAAAAAAAAGTTGAAAAATCTAAAAGAAATTCCTGCTTTTTGCCTCGTATACTTGTAAAAAAATCTTTCAATTTTTTGAATAAAAAAATGTTGGAACTTTTGAAATACGAAATAAATGCTTGATGATCTTAATTCTTTTGAAGTCAGCGTAGGTAAAATCATTTCTAATTTTTTTGGAGTAAAAAAAAAAAAAAGGTAGGAAAAGTTTTCATTTTTTTTTAAGAGGAAAGTTTTTCAATTTTTCTGAGGAAGAAATCACCTATTTACTTATGGAGTAAAAACCTCTCAACTTTTCTAGGAATTTTTTTTTCAATTTTTTTGTACTTAGTAAACAATTTTTAATTTTCTCGGAGATTATCTTTCAATTTTTCAGGAGTAAAAAAACCTATTTATTATGGGAGAAAACAATAATAATGATTTTTTACCTATAGAAAAAAAAATCAATTTTTCGGAATAAAAATTTTTTCATTTTTTTTAACCTGAAATTTTTTTAATTCTTTGGAGAAGAGAAATTATTCCCACATTTAACATTAAAAAATTTCTACTGGACTTCAATCCTTCCTAGAAAATCGAGCTACTGGCTTAACTTAATAAAAAGACCAGATACGTTTATGGGGCTTCTAATAGGAACGCCTTCAACTTTGCGAGGTTATACCATTCATGCTTACAAGAAATGTTTCCTCTATCGTCTCGTTGATTAGAATTACTTATACTCAACCAAAATATATTCTCATCTCTGGATTTATTTGAAGTCTGTAACTTACTCAAAAATTCCATCAAAAAAGTTTAGAAGGGATTGGTATGTAACTAAAATAGGGCCTTCCAGTCACGTGATTTTTTTTTTGTTTGTTTACACTCTCGCTGGTAGGAACAGGCCCGTAATCAGGTGGCGGCTAGAGGGGGCTTAGCCCCCCTCTAGCGTCAGATTGAGCCCCCTCTAACAAAATTTCGTCAATAAGAAAATTTCAGGCTAAACCTACACATACTTTTTGCATTATTCCAAAAATACTTCTTTTTCGTCAAAAATCTTATGTTTTTCAAAATTTGTTCCCTCGCTTCGCTCGGGCAGTATCCTTTTCCTTCATTCTCTTCAAGAATAGAATATTTTTCAAATTTTTCGCCCTCGCTTCGCTCGGGCAATATCTTCTTTACCACTTTTTATGATGTTAATAGTATGAGTTGGAAAATTTCAGTAATTCAAGTTGGCATTTTCAATGATTTTGCCACCCCTTCCTCCAAGAAAAATCGCTTCGGTTCGTCTCTGTATTAAACAGTTGAAAAAGTATATTTTGTGCCTTGTACGAGTTTTTCATCCATTTTTCAATTTTTACCGAAAATGCTAAATTTTCCAAAAAAAAAAGTTCCAGCCCCCTCAAATATTTGGCCAGCCCCCTCTATAATCTGACTCTGACTACGGGCCTGGGTAGGAATTTTCATCAATGTTCCCAAAACATCGATGTTTCATTATAGAAGCTTTAGTATCCCGTATAAAAAAAAACTAATGGTTACCATAAAATACCATTGGTAACCAATAGTAAACATTACAATTTTAATGGTGATTAATAGTAACCATAAGTAGTTTCATGGTTACAATTGAAGATGAATGGTAACCATAAGTACTTTCATGGTTACAATTGAAGATGAATGGTTACCATAAAATACCATTGGTAACCAATAGTAAACATTACAATTTTAATGGTGATTAATAGTAACCATAAGTAATTTCATGGTTACAATTGAAGATGAATGGTAACCATAAGTATTTTAATGGTTACAATCGAAGATGAATAGTAACCATCAAAATATTTTATGGTTACACTTACAATCACATGGTTACTATTGGTGATTATTAGTAACTAATAGTAACTAGCATCTTTTGATACTCGCAGATAAACCTCATTCAAAAAAATGAGTAGTATTTCCATTCAGGAACTAGTAGTTATGGATTAATTACTTCGAATTTTTGTTTATATTTCTATTCAACTCTTTTTGTCGTTGAAAAATTCAAATTTTAAAATCGAATTCAGCACCTCCATTTTGATACCAATGTTGTAAATTTTGAAAATTTAAAAATTGACCCCTCCTAGAGGCCGAATTTGTGGTGGTAGGTAAATTTAATAACTTCAAAAAACGAATTCAGCGGCCTCAAAAACCTACATTTTGATATTCACGTTGTGAATTTTGAAATTTTCAAAAGTGACCACCCTCATAGAGACTCATTTCGTGGTTGGGGTAAATTTAAGTTCCATATATAATGGAATTCTGCGACCTCGAAAATCTACATTTTGATACCAATGTTGTAAATTTTGAAATTTTCAAAATTGACCCTCCTTCTAGACGCCCAATTTGGGGTCGGAGATGAATTTAAGTTCGAAAATCGAATTCAGCGACCTCAAAAACCTACATTTCGATACCAATGTTATAAATTTTGAAATTTTCAAAATTGACCCTCCTTCTAGAAGCCCAATTTGGGGTTGGGGATAAATTTAAGTTCGAAAATCGAACTCAGCGACCTCAAAAACCTACATTTCGATACCAATATTGTGAATTTTGAAATTTTCAAAATTGACCCTCCTTCTATAGGCCCAATTTGGGGTCGGAGGTAAAATTAAGTTCGATAATCAAATTCAGAGGCTCCGAAAACCGTCATCGAAAAGTAAATCAGTAGAAAGTATACATTTTGAAAAATACTAGTTTAAATTATTACTACAAAAATAATTATACTTTAATATTACAAAATTTAACTAAATTCAGAGTAGCAAAAAGTGCATAAATAGACTTATAATACCACTAAAATCAACAGTCAGGGTGGTGTAGTGGTTAGAGTGATGGAATGAAAGTATGATGGTGTATGAGGACATGGGTTTGAATCCTACAGATGGCGCAAAATTTTTTCAGCCGAATTTTTTTTTGGGGGGTTTGGTTGTTTTTATTTTGTATCAAGGCGAGCATTTAAACAAGAATCCTAACATTTTACACCCTTTTTAATGCAAAAAACATGTTTATTACATGGGGTAGTTTTTTGAAAATCACCAATGGTAATGGTAATAGTAGTGGTGACATTTGCAATTACCACTACTAATGGTGGCGAAAAAACCATTGGTTTTTTTTTATGGTAACCATTAGTTTTTTTTTATACGGGATAATATCGTCGAAATTTTGATAACCAATTTCATGCCAATTTCCTACCATCGAGATGTAAACAAAAAATGTGACGTCACTTCTGGAAATCCTTATATAGACAAAAAAAAAAAAAAAAAAAAAAAATACAAATGCAGAATTTGAACGAAGAAGATGAATAAAATTTAGAAGCTGTTATTGAGAAGTTTTTCCCTTTTACGTAGAATTTTTAATGACGATTTTTCAAAAAAAAAAAAAAAAAAAAAAAAAAATAGTTTTTTGTAATCTAATATTACAAAAAATAATAATCTTTTCAAGAAATTTCAAGCTATCCGGCTAAATAATTCCTTTCGCCACGTGAAAAATCTTACCTTAAATTTTGAAAAATTTATTCAAAATTCATTTTACACTCAATTTACGACCAAAAAAATTGTAAAATTCGCGTTTTTATCTCCTCCGGCGTTAGCCACAATTTCAACTCGCGCGCGTAATTTCACGGACTATGAAAAGCCCTTGAGAAATATGCCTAAGCAAAAAGCACGATCCCGTTAACGCCAAGGATTTCTGGTGCTTTCTTCTTCGCCGACTCGAACCAATTGTAATGTCCACGGGCCTACACTTTCGTATATCTGAAGCGGGTAAAAAGGAAATTTTCATGATAATTGGAAACAAGATAGAGAAAATTTTATCAGCCATATTAACCGTAGCCGAAACGTTGCAGATAAAGACCTTTAGCATGGTGCGTTGCGTTTCGTATCTCGCCCGCAGAGGAGACCCCTAGATAAACTAGCACTTTAAATTAATTCGGGGTTCGCTCATATCGGCTCATCAAATTTTAACTTTTCTTCCATTTAACTACGTTGCTTTTATATAAAACCACATAAGAAAATTATACAACCAAATTACTCCATTACTTTGGAAAATTTCGCACAATTTGCAAGGCAAGGCCAGCGTACGAATTTATTATAGCGTAAAAGTTTTGCTAAGACTATAAAATTACACTTTTGCCGCTAATTATACCCATTCGTGGTCGCATACTTACTATGTAACAAAAAAATAGTAATTTTTTCCAAGTACATTTTGGAAACGAAGCGATGTTGTTGAAAATTCTAGTGTATTTTTTGGCTCTAGTAGATTTAGTGTTAGTGGCAATTTGAGGGTCGAATTTTACAAATTATAACAAATCCTTTTTAATACCGGTACGTGATATTTAAAACTTGGAACAATGTACGACCGAAGGAGACACGATGTTTAAATCTTATAGGGATTTTCGCCGCTTTCGGTTTCGGGTTATTTTAAGACAAGTATAAAGACACTGCCGAGCTTAAGGCCGTTGACTGCGTTATTTCTGTCAATATTGACGTTTGATGTTAATAGCCGATCTAACGGCTGCGATGCAGTTCAGTCGGCCTTTGTGAAATATTAACGCGTTCGTACAAGACCTAGAAGCCATTAAGATTTAAAATTACGACGAGCTGGAGCTGGCCTTTACGGAAGGCCTGCTGCTTCGCTCGATGTCACACTTTGGACTAAAATAGTCATTCCGAGGCTACCGTTTTTACGCAAGGGTTGATATTTTTAAGTCTACTTTTTTTCTTCCTCCTTCTATACACTGCTCACTATGCTCACCACGCGTTTGTTGGATCCGATCTGCGGCTTGTACCAGCAGATGTAATGTCTAGGTGGCCCTGCTATATTGTTTATAGTTTTGTCTTGTCTTCCCGCGAGTCGAGTCGGACGAATTTATTTATTTTACAAGATTTTTTTGGATTTCTTTTTTCATCGCCTATTCTGAAAGCTTTTTTATCGTCATCGTTTTTTTCTTCTGTATTCGTCATAAAATAAAAAAACGCCAGCCTCGTAGTAGCTTTTAACAAGTGATTAGTTGTGATTTAGTGGATGTGTAAATGGTGCTAGGATCAAATGGCAGGGCGAGAAGGAGGGAGGAACGAGTGTGAGTCTTGGAAGATGTTTTTTTTAAGAGTACGGATACGGAATTATATTATAGGCCTGAGATGTTGGTGCTATCGAAATTAAAAGTATTCTAAGTTGGCAGTGTTGTCAATAAGATGGTCAAAAATAGGAACTTGGAAGCCTGAAAGGTTATAAGCTGTACCACCAGCCTCTCATTTTGAAAATTGGTAATTTTTTTTCAAAATGGAGGATAGTAGCAATATTTAAAATTCAGTCAGTGGAGGGAAAATAAAAAATTGGGAATTGTTTTAACAACTTCAATAATATTTGAAAACATTTTGTTCATTTAAGCATTTATTTATTTTTGAGAAGTTGGGTCACCCGAAGGTACCACTTGAAACTGAGTCAAAAAGAAAATTGAAAATTGGGAATTCATTCTGAAGGAAAAGGAATACAAATTAGTTATTTTAACCAAAGAGGGCAAGATTTTGAAAATTGGTCAATTTGTTTCCAAAAAAATAGAGGATGACCATAGGAGCCACTTGAAATTCAGTCAGGGAAAAAATGAAAAATAGGAAATTATTTTCTCATGAAAAGAAGCACCTTTGCGGAGGAGGGGGTAAGACAAAAAAATCACTAGGAGATCGCCGCAGTACTGTTTTTTTTTTGGCACTATCGACAATTTACCAAGTCCAACACATTTTTAAAATTGGATGGTGGGAGGGAGGGAGGGAGGGAAGGGTCCAACTGCAATTTCTGTAATAACCAAAATTATTTCTAAGACTTCAAGCTACAACTTTTATTTGAAAAATTTTTCATTTTGATCCCTACCTCCGCCAATTCCACATCAGTTTTTAATAATACACATAAGCACCTATATCTGTAAGTCATATTATGCAAAATTTTAGGGGGATGGGGTGGTCTAATCAAAAATTTTATAATAGCAAAAATTATTTCTAGGACTTTATTTGAAAAAAATGTAGATTGGCCACTTCCTCCCTCATTCCTCTAATTTTTAATTAGTATATTAGGAGTGTTTTGAAAAATCGGTGGGGAGGGAGGGGTCCAACTGAAAAAATTTTCAAACAAAAGTTATATAGCTTGAAGTCCTAGGAATAATTTTGGTTATTACAAAAACTTCGATTGTATCCCTCCATAGGTTTAATAAATTACAAAAAAAAGACGAGATTTCGAAAAGCAGCCAATTTTTTCATTTTTCTGAAAAAAAGAGGGGGTGATCAGAAGCTACTCAAAAATTTAGCTAGAAAAATAATAAAGAATAAAGAATTACTTTCTCATGCAAAGAAACATCAACTTTGGGGGGTGAGACAAAAAAAACCAAAAGTTCAAAAAAATACATCACAAAAGAAATTGTTACTTGTAACAGAAAAAATTTCGTCATTTTTCGTTATTCGTTACAGTTATCGTTACATTGCGGCAACAGTACAAGTTGGTTCTTCGTCAGACATGCAAAATAATCCCTTGGATGTAATTTATTTTCCATCTATTTTTAATCTAAAGTAGCCGTTTGAAGCGGCAATCTCTTCTGAGGTATTTTAAAATATGCAAATTTGCAAATTATTTAAAATGGTGGTTTTTGCAATTGACTGGTTTCTAAATTTAGCTTTCGATTGTTTCCTTACTTTTAAAAATTACTGCTAATCCGCGTCACAAGAGCTCGAAATTAATAGGTTTTTTTCATTCATGGAAATAAATATTTCTCCTCCCAACTATTCCCTTCTATATTCATTCAGATGAATGAATGTGTAAAATTCATTGATAATAATGTAACCATTTGATGCCAATTGTTTTAAATTCGTTTGAACTTCGGCCAATTAACAATCTTGTTTCGTGTTGGTAATTTGGTACTAAATGTGCAAATTTACCATTACCAATTAATCTGGAGAATGCATCGATAATGTCCATCTTCTTTTCGCGGTTACTAATTTATAAATTGGTTCCTAAATTCAGAGCTCGATTATTTTTATGTAATTTAAATTACGAGTAGGTAAGTACATAAAAATAACAGCGTTAATCTTCGTAACTCTACCTTGGAATAAATACGCGTAATACTTTTATTCTTGAATGAAAGTGTTTTTCAAACCCCCCCCCCCACTTCTTCTCTTTAGACGATTAGCAATGTAATGAATGAATATGTAAAAAAATTTTACCGTCGACTGGGAAGTAGCTCTTTCATTCTATCTTTTTTTCGACTCGGTTGTTTAAACTTGAGTCATTTGATGGTATTCTTTGTCATAAAATGTGCGAATTTAAACACATTTTAAACGCCTACGATCCTGCGTATTCATTATTCTTGATCAATAGATAACTCGTAGCTCGAGTAGTAGATAATTGGTTTCTATAAATTAAGCTCTCGATTATTTTTATATCGCGTATAAATTAGGTACAAATTAATCTTTGCTATTTATTTTACAAACGATCATGAATGAAATAGTATTTCATTCAACATTATATAAAAGTACATTTTCTGCATAATTATTTTCTTTTTCCTTGTCGTCTCTTTCGCGTAAAATGTACGGAAATAAAGGACTCATTGAAATGAATAAAGATGTTAATTTTAGAGAAAAAAAAGTTTCACACGAAGAAGTTCGATAAATGAAGTAAAAGTTTTGTGTTCATTCAGTTCTTCTGCGATTTGAATTAAAAAAATCGTAGGTAAGTTGAGTATTATTACTCGTATACTGCATTTGCTTGTATTTCTTCCTTAATCGACTGAAGTGAGAGATTTTATAATTTTTACCCTACTCCTCCCTCATGTGTTTTAAAATTTTTGTTCGCGATCGAATTTTTCGAAATATTGTTGAAATACAATTTTTCCTAATAAAGATTGTTCAAAATTTATCGATAAAGATTTAAAAAAAATTAATTTCAAAATTTATTCATTCAATTACCTACATAAAAAAATGTTTTCTTTGATTCTATATCGATTTTTTGATTAGCCTGGAAAACAACTTTTCAAAATTATATATTTATCCTCATAGAGATTTTTCCAATTTTTCAGTTTGAAGTTTTCAAAGCACTATTGAAAAACATTTTCTTCTTGAAAAAAATTGTACAAAATTCGTTCAATAAATGATAAGGATAACATTTTCAATTATATTTTCAAATTTACCTATGTATTCTTGAAATATTGCTGAAAAACAATTTTTCTCAATGAAATTATATAGGTATTCAAAGTTTATTAATAAAGAATTGTTTCGAATTATTTTATCAAAAAAATCAAATTATATTCGAGTACCTAGGTACCTACATTTTTTTTAATTTCACAAAAATTTTTGTTTTGTTCAAATTCTAATTTTTTGTCAATTATTTTTCTAATGAAAATGATTATCAAAAATTACGTTGTAGAAAATTGTTTGTGTAGGTATTTTGAAAATTTAAAAAAAAAGTTGGAAATTTTGTTCGGTCAGATAAGTACATTTAAAAAAAAATCCAAATAAAAAAATATACCTTATATATTATTTAAAATCTTTAAACCTTTCTAATTCAAGTTGAAAATGGATTTTTTCTAATGAGGTGTTCAAAGACTTTGATACGAATTATTCCAAATTAGTTTTGTCAAAAAATTTCAAATTTTGTTCGATTTTCTCTTATTGCTACAAATTTTTTGTTAAATATTTTTTAAAAAATCGATTAATTAATTTTTTTAATTTCTATAGAATTTTTTATTGTTCTTTAAATTTTAAAAGCAAACCTCCAAAAAATTTGAATTTATTTGTTTTTTGAGATATTAAAAAAAAAACGTTCAATAAAAATTATCCATAATTTTTTATGTCATACAACTAAAATTTGATTCAATTTTAAGTATCTACTTCTACCTACATATATATATATATATTTTTTTTTTTCATTCTTTAGTTTTTTTCAAATTTTGCTGTCGGAAAATATTTTTTTTCAGATCAATTTTTTAAAATTTATGATGAAAAACGTTGTTTTTTTCGATCTCCGAATTTATGCATTTTTTGAAATGTTCAAAACGATTTCTTCTCAAGTATAAAAATTATTCAGAAAATTTTTGAAAAACTATTTCAAATTAGCTAAGTGAAAAAATTCATTTGATGATTTGAAAATTTTGTAAAAATTAAGCTTGACAATTTAATTTTTTTATTATCAGATTTTTTAAAATTTTACTGAAAGGTATATTTTTTTCTTAAAAAATAGAGTTACCTACTAACCTATAAAATTACTATGTTTCGAATAAAATGAAAAGAAAAAAATCGTAAAGATGCCATTATTAGGTAATAAAATAGCCTCTACTTTTTTCTCACTAGCTGCAATCTCCCTTCAAAGTTTTTTTTTTTTGTACCTACCAAAGTATTTTTACATTCGATCGTTAAGTAGGCGTATTATCATGTCTACACAATACAAACTCTATTAAACGACATAAAAAATACGCGACAATTGGTACCTGAGATTCTAAGATAGGCAAAAATAGGGGATATTATGTCATCGTATAGCTTGTAATACGTCATTGAACTTCAAGTTAACCGGTCAAAGTGGCTTAACACGATGTAAGTCGCATGTACGTCTTTCAGCTCAGCAAAATGAACAGAAAAATGTATACTACACGAAGAGTAAACCCATCTGAAGTGGTCACCTGGTCCATGAAGAGAAAATTCTCGCAATATAGGAATTTCTGTCACCAGAAAAAAAAAGGTTGACAAGGTTTTTATTCGGATTTCTGAGTGATGTAAAAATTCGAGCATTAGTATTATACCCGAGCAGACAAAAAATGCATACATAGGATTCCGGAATAACACGTATGACAACAATATAGTGTATGTATACCGCATGTCATCGAGTTCATTCTGTGATTTCTTTATCGACTTACGCTTGAATTAATTTCGTATAGGTTTTTCCCCCTGCTACGTTTACTTCGATGAACAAGTGCACGTCGCTCGACGTTGTTATGGTTTGAAGGAGGGAGCTGGTGCGGAGGAGGCATTTTTCTTTAGCTATTTTTTTGGTTTAAAAAAAGTAAGAAAAGAGTGGAAATTTCACGTCAAGGGTTAAGGAACACCTTAGGTCCGATATTTCAAACATGAGCTGCGAGCGATTCGCCACAGGCGTCGTACACCGCCGCTAAAAGGCATTGTTCTTTGCATTATGATGATGCCGCTACAGCTACACACAGGTTCATAGCCTGCTGAGGTTTTATTTATGGTACGAAAAGATGCAGCGTACCGTTCGCTGGGTACCTATGAGATTCGAGAATTTACACAGAACGACATTATCGTACTCGTATTTTCCTCTATGTTGAGAAGTTTTGGCTGGCGTATGGCGTAGATGTGTCGGAATATAAGCTACACGTTCGAGTATAATAAGTATATCGAGGTATCAGCTAAATTAACGTAGAGAGCTTATTAGCACATAAAGTTTGCATTGTATGTCACATCTATAATTCGGTGTGTGGTTTTTAGATGCGATGGTAATGAAGTGGTGACATATGTAGATTATGCGCTACACTGTATGGTAATCGGGTTCACTTTCCATTTTGGTATAATTTTATATAACTCGAAATTATACTCTTAAATGCGCTATTGGTATGGTTACGATTCAGACACACCCTAAAAGCTATTGGCCGGTTTCGCCTATATCGTATCAAACGTGTGAAATTCGATTTCAATAATGAGAAATTTTCACAATTTTTTCCATCTACCAGCTTTGAAAGCTGCGAGCCAGCACGAGGAATCGTTTGTTCAACAACCCGTGGGGCACGCACGCTGAAAATACGGCAATGATACTTTAAAAATACCACTATAATACGCCGCGTATTATTGCATGTTAATTTCGCTTTTTTACACTGAATTTAAGTCAGTCATTACGTCGATGTAACTTCAAAGATACATCATCGTAAATCTGTGGTATTAATGCTGTACAAACCAACTTATATTGACTCGACTACTACAATATTACGCTTGTATGAATAGCATGAATACCACAGTTAAACGTGACGTATATTTGACGTTACATTGACGTATTGATGGACTTGAATTCAACGTGAAAAAGCGAAATTTACATGCAATAATACGCGGCGTAAAACTGACGTAGTTTTGATGTAAAGAAGATGTCTTTTGGGCGTATTTACTACAACATTACGCAGTGTGTACTACATAAATACTACAGTTATACGTTGACGTATATTTGACGTTACATTAACGTATTGATAGGCTTGAATTAAGCGTGAAAAAGCGAAATTTACAGGCAATAATACGTCGCGTATTATAGAGGTATTTTTAGTGTATCATTGCCGTAAATACCACCATAATACGTTAAACATACTACCAAAATACGCGGGGTATTATAGTCTGTAAATTTCGATTTTTTACACTAAATTCAAGCCCATCAATACGTTAATGTAACGTCAAATATACGTCAACGTATAACTGTAGTATTTATGTAGTACACACTGCGTAATGTTGTACTAAATATGACAAGAAAACCATCGTAACTACATCAAGTTTACGTCACTTATTTTCCGCCATTAAATTTTAATTAATTAAAATTTTTAATAAGCATAAATGGGGCATTTAATGATACCTACATAAACAGTTCATATAGTAGTATATAGAAATTTTTAAAAAAGTAAAAAAAGTAATAAAAAAATCTTCCATCAGTGGGATTCGAACCCTCAACCTTCAGATTGACAACTGAGCCACCCCGTTTAGTTGATGTAGATGGCATAAACAGTTTATAGTAAATAGTTAGGTACTTCCAGACACTCTGGACTTGGAAAAATTTTGTATTAAGACCTCATAACGTCAATAAAACTATAAATTTTTGATCGTAAAATTGACGTTTTTCAAGAGTAATTACACTGTTGCACATACTACAAATCTATAATGAAAACACCACTCGTAATATTGACGTTTTTCAGGAGTAATTACAAGAGTACATACTATAAATTTACTATAGAAATACCACATCTTGAATTTGACCTTTTCAAGGAGTAATTACGCCGTTGTGATTACCACCAATTTACAATAAAAATACCATTTACAAAATGATGTTTTCATGGAGTAATTACACTCTCGTACATACTACTAATTTACGACAAAAATACCACATTGTAAATTTTACGTTTTTTAAGGGTAATTACGCTGTCGTATTTACTACAAATTTACAACAAAAATACCACTCTCAAATTTGACATTTTTAAAGAGTAATTACCTTGTCGTATATATGACAAATTTACGACAAAATATCACTCATGAATTTGATGTTTTTGAAGAGTAATTACACAGTCGTATTTACCACAAATTTACGACAAAAATACGTCATCGCAAATTTTACGTTTTTGAAGGATAATTACGCTGTTGTACTTACTACAAATTTACGACAAAAATACCACTCTCAAATTTGACGTTTTTAAAGAGTAATTATCTTGTCGTATATATGACAAATTTACGACAAAATATCACTCATGAATTTGATGTTTTTGAAGAGTAATTACACAGTCGTATTTACCACAAATTTACAACAAAAATACCTCATCGCAAATTTTACGTTTTTGAAGGATAATTACGCTGTCGTATATATGACAAATTTACGACAAAATATCACTCATGAATTTGATGTTTTTGAAGAGTAATTACACAGTCATATTTACCACAAATTTACGACAAAAATACCACATGAATAATTAACGTTTTTAAATTGTAAGTACGCCGTTGTATATACGACAAATTTGCGATAAAAATACTACTCGCGAATTTGACGTTTTTAAAGAGTAATTACCCTGTCATATATACGACAAGTTTACGACAAAACGTCACTCGCAAATTTGATGTTTTCAAAGAGTAATTACGCTGGCGTATTTGCTACAAATTTAAGGCAAAAATACCACTCGCGAAATTGATGTGTTAAAGGGGTAATTACGCTTTCGTACATACTACAATTTTACTGCATAAATACCATTCGTAAAACTGACGTTTTTAAAGAATAATTACGTCGATGTATTTACCACAAATTTACTGCAAAAATACCATCTGTAAATTCAACGTTTTCATAAAGTAATCACGTCTTTGTAAGTACTACAAATTTACGTTTAAAATACCACTCGCAATTTTGATGTTTTTTGGAAGTAATTACACTGTCGTATTTACTACACATTTACGACGGAAATACGATCTGTAAATTCAATGTTTTTATAGAGTAATTACCCTGTCGTATATACGACAAATTTGTGACTAAAATACCTCCTGTAAATCATATGTTTTTAGAGAGTATTTACAAAGTCGTACATACAACAAATTTACGATGAAAATATCACGATTTTACCATGGTAATTTTGACGTATTTTCAGCGTAAAAATTATTGACGTATTTACGTACGTACTGTGCCCCACGGGAATGCAATGTGTACGTACATACATTGTAATACTCATTGGTACAAATATTCGACCGTATACATTATTCATTTATTATAGGTATCGAACCGAACATGTCCTACATATATGTGGTATTCGACTACGACGAAATTCACTAATTACGCCAAATCCCGGGCCACGTACTGTTTAGACCATTTGTTCAAGCAAAATGTAAATTTACATTTATAGAAGCGCACAAGCACATACAGACAGGACACTAATTGTACCTACCAACGTACACCTATGTACTAACGAATCACCAACCTATAAGTATGCATCGTTTGCAGGCCGCCACTGTACATACGTATATACATGTTTACTGTACTCTGTGTACTCGACACCATACCCGCAGTTGTGTTATATTGCCAATCTCTATCATAGGGGTAATCCGGGTGTCCGTGTAGATTATGTAAGAAAGATTTGTTTAAAAAAAAAAAAAAAAACTTGTAATGAGGTGGCTAAAATGTCTGATTTCGTAATCAAATTTCTGTGGTCAGTTGGAAGCGCCCTGTGCCAGAATTGGACAGACGTTGGCTCTTTAAAGAAAAATTTTCGAAATAAAATTGTTGTAAAATATTCTTGAAATTGTCCTCATGAGGGAATCTGGCCAAATGGTCAATTCCGATTGAGCTGAAATTTGGCTCACTGAAAGAGCATATTACCCAGACCTCAGAAACTAATTTCAAACTTTCGAAACTGATTTTCAGATTTTTGGATAATTTTTGAAAAATATGTTGAAAATGACCAATTGGTCAAAAAAAATTTTTAGTACTTACATACCTACCTAATAGTAAATTTTGAGATGAAATTATGAAAATCGGTTTAGGTATAATGTACTATGAAGTCAACGCACTCGAGTCAATTACGACCATTTTCGAGGTAATTTTTTGGAGTCTTCAGCTAAGTTTAACTTTTCTCCAGCACAATGGAATACCTCCAGAAGACCTTGTAATTAATTTTGGCAGATAAAAGTTTGATCACAGCTATGGAGTGATATTATCAGTCGATTGATGTAGTTGAATCAAAAATTCGAAATAATGAGATGACACGTGTATTTTTACAACTCAAAACCTACAGACGAAAGTTTACTTTTGCTGGAGGCTCCAGATCCTTTGGGAAAAGGGCGGCAATCGACTTAGGGAGTCGGCCTCGGTGTATAAATTCATTTTTAGAATTTTATCTCAAAATTGACAACTTTTGTGAATTATTGTTATATTTAAAAATTGACCAAATTAAAAAAAAAAAAAATCGATGACTCAAAATTTGGTTCAGAGGTCTGGATGACATAATTATTCTTTGATTGAACCAGGAGTAGAAAAGTTGACAAAGTTCCCTTACCTTTCTTTTTGTTGTTAAATATTCACGAATTTTGACTTTGTAAAAATTTAAAGAAAACAAAATAATTTTTTTGTCATAAGGTTATATTCTCAATTTGTTCCTTAATTTTCAAAATTAAATTTTTGCATAATATTCTCGTTTTTGAAAAATATGTGCTAGATACAATAAATTCATTTTCAGAATTTCATCTCAAAGTTTACCATTTTTGTTAACAAAAAAAAAAGAAGCTATAGTTAGGTATACCTACTTACTTACTTCTAATACCAATGCAATATTTTTCCTTTTTCAAAAATTCGCCAAAAATCGAAAATTTTCTTCGGTGACTGAAAATCAGAGGTCTGTACTCTTTGATTGAACCAAAAATCAACAAGTTGACAAGGTTCCATTGTCATTGTCAGATCTTTTCTTGTAAAATATTCACAATTTTAACCTATACCTAGTGAAAATTTGAAGAAAACAAAATATTTTTTCCCCCAAATATTCCCAATTTAATCCCTAATTTTCGAAATGAAAATCTTTTCAAAATTCTTTAAGATAAAAATACTTTTTCACAAAAAATTTTAAATGATTTCCTCAAAAAAAAAAAAAAAAAAATAGTGCAAAAAACTTTAAAATTCATTATTTAGAAATAATTCTTCAAAAAAAGTTCAATAATTTTTTTTGTGTTTTTAATATTTTTAAGATTAGGTACCATCAGGAGAGAGCTTTAGATGAAGTTGAAGAGTTTGATCTTTCTGATTAGGGAGATGAATTTTTGTATAATGTTGATCCACAATAATTTATTCTTGAATTTTTTTTAAGCTGGAATTTTTTTTATTTTTTTGAAAAATGGTCAGAATAAAAAAAATTTTAGGCTAAAAATGATGAGTAATTTTTGTAAAGTCATTCCCCACATTTAATTTCTTCAATTTTCTCGAAAACCAAAAAAAAAACAATTTTTTAATAATTAGTTATTTGGTTGGGAAATCAATTTTGTTTTCTTACTCAAAATTTTCGAAATTGGATAGAAAATAATGTTTTTGTGTGTCTAGACATGTATTTTTGTCGTCATTGTCGCCGTAATACTAGGGCTGTGCAAAATCATTATAAGTAATCATACTTAATTTAAATTTATTAGAGTGGATGATTTCAGTTTGATGATTTAAACCCATTTTATGCATTGATGATTTCAAGTTCTCATTTCAAAAAATCATCTGAATCAAAATCATGTTAGATAATGTTGTACTAAATCCACTCCCCATCATCATTTTCAAGTTTTCCTGCCTTTACAGTTTTTTAAATTTTTTTGCATTTTTTAAAATTCAGTTTTTCTTTTACGTTTTTCATTTTTTTTTAAAATTCAAACCTAGGTATCTTCTTCCCTCTTCTGAATTTCGTTTTCAATTTTTAATGATTCTCAAATACTTCTTTTCAATTTTAAATTTCCTCACAGGTACTCTTAATTTTTTTTTGTTGTAATTTCCAGTTTTCAAACTTCGAAATTTTGGTTCTTTTATAATTCAAGTTGAATTTTTTTCTTTTTAAAATTTTTTCAATTTCAAATAAGTACCTACATTTATTTTCATTTATTTTTGACCTTTTTAAGTTCATGAAATTCTCAATCTTCTCTTTTTAAAACTTTGATCATTTCAATTTCTGATATAATTTTGATTTTTTGATTTTGATTTAAAATCATGTTGGAAAGTAGATTCGCGAGGTATTTTTATTTATTTTTTAGTTGGAATTTTGACGATTTACCTAATTGAAACTTTTACAGTGGAACGAAAAATGCACATTTACATTATTTTGGACCTATGTAGATCACTGTAACCCAGTAGCTGATGAACTTATGATTTAGATGTTTTGTACCGAACTGGAAGATCTGATCTATAGATAATTTGGCCTATTTAGATAAACATGATGAAAAGATCCAAAAACAATCTTCTTTTTTTTTTGTACCTAATATCGAAAAAATGAGAGAACAATAATTCCAGATCCAAAAATTCTTATTTCTGATTTGGATATTTGATATTTTTGAGAATCTGATCAATGATCTTGAGATCATATTTTTTAGTTTAGACCTGATCTAAAACCAGATGACTCAAGTGGAACGGATCTTGATCTGAATGTTTTGGCGATGAGTGGATCTGCCCAACACCGTCTTGAATTACCTCCCTTCATCTGCCAACTCCATAGCCAAAGTTCGTTTGTTGCATGCTTTGTATATTGAAGGCGATTCTATACGTTGTGGAAGTTCAAAAATTTATGATAATTTTTGCAATTTCCATATATTTTTAAAAATGCTGTAGAAGACGAAGATCTCTCACCGCGAGTTACTTACCTCGTGTAAATTGGGCAATGACGAAAGAAAATAAAACCGAAACATATTATATGGACGGAAGATGGAAGAGTCCAGTGACCCCCGCATTATAATTAGATTCGCTTTGCCGATATAATTTGCGTATTGTATTGGAACCGGGGATCAATAGAATTTAGTTAATTAGTAGCGTGTCATTAATCTCGGTTTAAAACAATAAGGTTTTTAATAGCCACGTATGCGGTTAGGCCGGAGCCCGAGCGTTCAAACTGCGTTACTTAATGAAATTTAATTGTTCGGCCGTACGCGTTCTATTCTGCGGCTTCTATTTTGTCGATATAGAGTCGAACGCGGCGTACGCCTGGTAAGATATCCCGTTTGGTCAATTGACTCTGACTCCGCTCCATACCTACCGGCCACTTACTTTTACCTTAGCTCTCTATGCAGTAATTAATTGACTCCCAAAAAGGATCAGTTTTCGTAATGAATGGCGACGTTAGTGACGTTGCAGCGATTGTATCAAAATCATATTGTGCTTTAACAAGTTTCTACGAATTCTCTTTCGGTCGCGTCGAACTGCGGGAAATTTTCCATCATCTTTTGTTCCAACTATCCCGAGTCGTGATACGGCTCAGGTGGTTTGATTTTTCATATACGTTATTGCCTTTCCTCGCTCGGGCCTCGGGGTCCAACAAATTAGAATCCACTCTATGCTCCGGCGCAAGGTGCGGCGCGCCGCCATCGCCATATCCTTTACAAAAGCGTAAGAAAATCCCGTCCCGATGACAACTGCAAAAATTATTTCATCTCGAGAAAATTGCTCGCGACGGATAAAAAACGACAAACAAAAACAATACAACCAGGACCAGGATTTAACTCAGCGACTCTCCTCCCTCCCAACTCCAAGACTTACTCGTTCTTCGTAGCCCCCAAAATACGAATACATTTTTCGTGACGACGATGCGAACAAATAAAATCAAATTTGTAAGTTTCAATCGCGAAATCCAAGAATTTGAATTTTACCCCACCGTGAAAATTGAAATGTTTTTTATTTATGTTTATACTCGACGACGAGGAGAAGGATGTAAAATCAACCACGCATTTACAATAACGCTTTCGCCAAACTCGATTTAATATTTTTTTCTCGCACAGGTACACATAGCCCGGCCGTACCATCCGCACTAACCGCGTCGACGCCGCGACGCCGATGTTAAAAAACACTCTCACGTTAATCCGCGTGTTATTCAGAGTGTATTCAAATTCATCGTCGTTATCCTTTAGAAAAATAATTTTCAATCCATTTCGGTTTTTCGCCAGAAATATAAATTCATTTTTTTTAACCTTCGGCTAAAGTATTGTAAAAATGTTGGATGGATCGTGTTTTTTTGCGGGTATTTTCGTTCTAGCGACGTTGATTTTTTTTTTTTTTTTTACTTTGGCCCAGCACTAAGATTTTGGATTATTTAGAACAATATGATATTTTTTAAAAACGAAGGGGATTCCTTTCTCTGAGATCCGCGTCAACGAACCAAGCGTTGAGTTGGTAGCCGAGTCGATAAACAGAGGTAACAAACTCGATTTGGAGTTAATTCTGTCAATTTTCCAATCGAGAATATTTAAAATTATTAAAATGTTTTTTATTTTCATTGTGACGAAATGTGGTTGTTTTGGTTGTTTATTGTTTTTACTTTTAGAGTAAATTGACTATTTTTTTTAGCGAGATTTTGAGAGAATGTTCCTGTTGTGTTCAAATTTTTATAAAAGTGTTTCAATTCCTAACTTCGAAAAATAAAAATTAAGATAAATTATTTTTCTGATTTTGAAAAAAAAATCTCTGAAAATTCTTTAAAAGTTTTCCAAAGTTATATGTACCTACATATAAGTTTCGTTCGAGCGTCCACAAATCTGCACAAAAACACACAGAATTCGCAGAATCGCATTCGAACGTCCATTCTGCAAAGAAAAAAACCATTCAAACGTTCTCTGCAGTGTTAAAATTTGCAGTTTTCTGTACAGAATTTAACTGTCCTCTCGAGGTCAGTTTAATTCTGCAAAATTATTTCTAATTTTGTAACAATTTTGCAACATTGCAGATTTGCAGACTGCAAATTCTGTAATTTTGTAAACGCTCGAACGGAGCTATAGTTGAATAAAATTATTTTCAAAAAATTTTCTTTAAACAATTTCTGAACAATTCTGTTCTTTTTAATGATTTTAAAACTTGAAAATTTTTAATTTGAAAAAAAAAATTGAGAATCATTTTTAGAAAACAATTTTGTTCAAATTTCCATTATTTGAAAACATTGTTCATGAACCACGAAAAGAATTTTTTCTGATTTCAAGTATTGGAAGACATTTTTTTGAATATCAAGCAAAAAAGTCAACAAAAAAAATCGTTAGAATTTCGCCTTAGTACTTTGTATTGAGTAGTGACAAAGTTTTCAAACAATTTTGTTTAAACAATTTTTTTAAAATAAATGTGACCCTGCCCCAAGAAAGGGATCTTATGGCTACAATCATGTTTTTCAGAAACAAACAATTGAAGTCTATAGGTCTGGTTCAGAGTAAGATATCGTTTTGAATCTTTGAATAATTCATTTTACCATCAAGTGTAATACAAAAAAGTACTTTGAAATTTTTCATCACCATATCAGTGGTGCCGCAGTGAGGAGCAAAAAAATGATCAAAATGAAATTGTGACGGAAAAACTTTTCAACTTGGTGATATAGGGATATTTTGACCTGCTGAATTCGAAAATCACATTTAAAATACCATAGCTCGAGTGGTTTCTTTCCTATGAACGACAAAAGTCACGAAAACTTCATAAAAAGTACTAAAAAGCATAAGATTATATCTTTAACTGTCCACATCTCACTCATTTTTGAAGATAAAAAGTTGGGACCACTTCTATTGGAAAGAGGAAGGTCTGAAAAGTCCGAAATCATCAAAACCTCAAAATCGAAAATTAGTCATAAGGTCCCTTTCTTGGGGCAGGGTCACAAATAATAATTTAAAGAGTAGGAAGGCAATTTAAAAAATATAATTTAAAAAATAATTTCAAAACAATTTTGATTTTTTTTGAGAAAGAAACTATTTTTTAAAACAATATTTTTTGAAAAATATATTTTTTTTAAAATATACGTACTCAAGTGAAAGTGTCTTTAAAATTTTGTTAAAACATTATTTTTCAAAAGTTTTGCTCAGAAACCACATTTTTCTAATTTTAGGCATTATATGGAGGACATTTCATTTGAAATTTTCACAAATTTCTGTTCAGACAATTTTTCCATTTCTTTAAAATTGATTTTGAAAATTGAAAAAAAAAGAGTATAACAAATTATTTTAAAAGCAATTTCAAAAACATTATTGTAGGAAGATTTCTAAAATATTGTTTCAATTGGAAGTTTTTAAACTATTGTTAAAATGTCTTTTCTCAACAACAAAAAAATCAAACATAGTTTTCTAAGAAAACTTGATTTTTTTATTCACCATAGAAGGTTTGTAGCTGATTTAAAAAAAAGTCATTTTCAGTTAAAGCAGTAAAAGCATCGTTAAAATTTCACAAAAATTTTTGCGATTAAGAAAAATCACAGGTTCAAACAATTTTTTATTTTTTCATTTTTGATACCAAGAAAAACAAATCTAAAAGATTTTCAAAAAACAATTCCGAAAAAAACTATTAAGAGAGAATTATTGGAAATTTGTTTCAATTTGATTTTTTTAAATTTGCTGACATGTCCTTTCTCAAAAAAATTCAAAATATAATTTTCTAAAAAATGTTGAAATTTTCTTCTGATTTTTTACGTCAACGTTTTAAAAATTATTTCGAGTTGAAGCGTTGAAAAAATCGTTAAATTTTCATAAAAATTATTGTAATTAGGAAAAATTGAAAGGATTTCATGCTGAATACAAATTTTTCAAGTTTAAACAATTTTTCAATTTTTCTAAAAAAAAAAAAAAAAAAAAAATTGTTTAAAAAGTTTTTATAAAAAAATTTTGAAACAATGAAAAAAACATTCTAAAAAAATACTTAGGTAATGTGGGAGAATTTTAAAAATTTTGTTGAAACGTCCTTTTCAAAAAAGTTTTGTTCAAATAACCATTTTCTGAAAATAAATTAAACCCCTTTTTATTCCCTCATTTCATAAGAAGACATTTCTTTCGAAATTCGTTTCCATTTGAAGCATCGAAAAAATTGTTGAAATTCAACAAAAATAAGCAAAAAATTGTGAGTCCTTATAATTTATAAACACAATTTTCAATTTTTTTTTTCAATAAATTTTTTATATATTTTTTTTAAATTCAAAAGGATCTTTAACAACAATATTTTGATAAAAATTACCTATTGCATTTTTTTATTTCAAATTTTGCTTCAGCTTGAAAAAATTTATTAAAGGGCTTATTATATAAAAATAATAATAATAATACCTAATAAAAACTTGTGTAAACCACAAAAAACCTACTTCTCTGGGAAAAGGGAGGTTCTTGTAATTTCAGACGTAAACTTATGACGGGTGGCACATTTTCCTGGCGCAAAACTACAAATACCATTATTTGGCACTGCCCATTGAAATTAACATAATTATACTCGTATTTTGTTCATAATTGAGAGTGATTGAAATGATAACGAAAAAAACCAGAAAATTAAAGTGACTTGAAAGGAATACACTTTCGTATAATCCTTTCAATTTTCAAGATACCAATACAATTTCATCAAAGTTTTTTTATTCGCTAAGAAAGAAGTGGGTCGTGTGGAAGATAAAACTTCGTCTTGGAAGATACCTTTTGCACTCAGATTAGATACCTATATCACCTTTACACCTCGATTGAAATCTAGAAAAATATCCGATTTAGGATTTACGCCCAAACCTAAATTCGGACACAGGTCGAGGATCAAAATGGGCCAAAGATTGGGGTGACTCGAGTTACGTAAAAAAGACACAATCCGTTTCTTCGGCCAGACCAATAATAATGTCACGAAATTGTGAAACGCCGTAATAACAAAAGATAAGCCACCGACTGATCATTAAAAATAATTGTCCCATTCTTTTTTATATGCAAACGCGCGCGCATATACTCGTAGGTACGTTTCCTGCAAAGATAACAAAATACACATCCAATGTCCAGAAGTACACTTCGTGATCTAACGTCACTTGTTGCAGCACAGATCGTGTTAAAGGTCATCGTATATGTGGTGCAATTCGTGGATATGTGGGTGTATGTGATGCTGCGCGGATAACTAACACAGAGTGCACACCGAAGACCGCATAAGACTGTGGGACTCTTTGAAGACAGATTTTACAACGATAGCGGACGGAATATTTTTTCAATGGACATCCTACAAACTAGTAGAATATGGGCGAGTAAACAATGCATAGTAAAAGGTTATACTTTCGCGGATGATAGTGAATATTCTCCCACGATATTGCCGTTTTTTTTTCCTTCTTCTGCTTTACTTCATCCTCCACTTGGACGCGCAATGCGCTCATGCACCTCCCTCGCGTATACATTTTGTAGCTATATAACAATTACCTGGACACGTTGGAAAGTTTATCTAACTCCTATACTATAAAAATTTGCCATCTGTAAACGTGATCAGAAGTAGTAATACGATTTTTTTTTCTCCTCCACGTCAAGATTGTACCTGCACCAATAAGTACGACGTGGTCGTGTTGGTGGCCGCTCGCGTATTACACTAATTAAACGTGTTTGGTCAGATTATGAACGAGTTTATTGTCGTATAGGACAATTATACCAGCGTTTTTCACGAACCGGCATGTTATGTAGTAATTGGTTCGCAATTCTGCACTTCTCTCGCCCTCTCTATGTCCCCCCCCCCCCCCCCCACAGCAAAAAAACTGCCACCTGAACTCGATCATACAATACACGCTAATCGTATCCAATTCATCTAAAGCGTCTCAATCATTTATTATTTTTATTGCTCTACTGCTGTTATACGACTACGAATATGTTGTTTCAGTTCCGAAACGAGATATCGCCAGGGTGCAGGTAATGAGTATAAAATAATATGCATTGTAATGTAATCGATCAGTTGCAAAAATATGAGCGATTTCCAAAATTTATTTATACCTAATGGTTCTTCGACAAAACCTTGGAAAACTTTTTTTCAAGTTAAGATTTTTTCACAAAATTTTTGTATGTGTAGGTGTTAGGTCCTACGGGTAGGTAAAGAGAGAAGGGTAAGTCGACGGGTGCGACTATATGCCTACCTATACACTCTGGGAGCAAGGCGACACCACCGAGCTGCTCCAGAGGAAGACTTTAGACCAACAAAAACACGATTTAGAGTTGTACAATAAGGTTGTGTTTTATTACAAGTTGGATGGTCTTCGATTACATAAGGATCTGGCCCGAGGTTATATAGTGTTTTCCTCGGCTGTTTATATGCGAGTAGCAAAGTACTACGTATATAGACGCGATTGGAAACCGAGCACTACATATGATTTTCAACAATTTTTTTATACCCATAGAAATTCAAAAAAAGTCACAAAGAATTTTTCATTTCAAAAAAATCATGAAATTTTGAAAAAAAAATTCAAAATTTTACAAAAAAAATTGCAGAGAATTTTTAACGAAGCACAAAAAAAACTAAGCTACATAAATTTTTCGGAGAATTTTTACAAAATTTTAAAAACTCTTTCATAAAATAAGAAAAATATCTCAAAAGATAGATTTCAGATAATTTTTCATACGAGTATTATATCTACGCATACTTAACTTCAGAGAATTTTCACAAAATTCAAGTAAATTTTTTATGACAATTTTTTAAAAAAAATACGAAATATCACAAAAAATTCACATCAGGTAGGTATTTCCAAAAAAAAAAAAAATCATAAAATTATCAAAATAAAAGACAAGATTTTTCTGGTAAATTCAGAGAATTTTTTCACAAAATTTTTGACAATTTTCACAAATCTATCGAGAATCTTTCCTCCAAAATTTCAGAAACATTTTTACAATCAATCATAAAAATTTAAAAATACCAAAATAATTTCCAAGCATTTTTTTTTCTTCAAAATTTTCAAAACTTGAAAAAATACTTGAAAATTTCATAATAAGTAGGAGTTTTCTTCACAAAAAATTGTTCGAAAAAATTATCACGAAATTCAAAGTAAGTAATTCCAGTTAGGAGAATTTTAATCGTGTTTTCAAAGACCGAATTAAAAAAAAGGGAAAAATTTTAATAAAATCTCAGAGTATTTTTCAGATAATTTCTCTCAAAATGTTCAGAGAATTTTTCCTAAGAAAATTTAAAAAACAACAATTTTTTTTAAATTTTTATTCTTTTGAAATGATTTTTTTTTCAATGTTTTAGAATAACATTTTTTACAATTTTTTACAATGAAATTTTTTACTAATTTTTAATTTTTAGAATGATTTTATTTAATTCTTTAGAATGAAAATTTTCCTCATTTTTTAGAATGAAATTTTTTCTAATTTTTAATCTTATTTTTTAAAATGAAATTTTTTATAATTTTCATTCTTTTGAAATGATTTTTTTTTTCAATGTTTTAGAATAAAAATTTTTTCCATTTTTAGAATGAAATTTTTTCTAATTTTTATTTTTTTAGAATGATTTTTTTTCAATTTTTATGAATGAAATTTTTTCTAATTTTTAATCTTATTTTTTAAAATAAAATTTTTTATAATTTTCATTCTTTTGAAATGATTTTTTTTCAATGTTTTAGAATAAAATTTTTTTCCATTTTTAGAATGAAATTTTTTCTAATTTTTATTTTTTTAGAATGATTTTTTTTCAATTTTTAAGAATGAAATTTTTTTGCATTTTTTAGAATTTTTTTTTTCAGTTTTTCAGTATGAAAATTTTTCCTATTGTTTAGAATGAAATTGTTTCTAATTTTTATTCTTTTAGAATATATTTTTTTCAATTTTTTAGAATGAAATTTTTTCTAATTTTAAATTTTTTGAATGATTTTTTTCAATTTTCATTTAAAAAATCACAATGAATTCTCCATTAAGAATTTTTAAGAAATTTTGAGAGAATTTTTCCACAAAGTTTTCAGAACATTTTTCAAATAACTTTGGCGCATTTTCACAAAACGAAAAAATTTCAAATAATTTTGAAGAATTATCACAAATTTTTCAGAAAATTTTACAAGAAAAATTCAAAAAAAAATCACACGGGTCAAAAAAAAAACAGGAAACAAACACAATTTTTCAGTTTTTCTTCTTCTTAAGATTACCAAAAATAACAAAATTTTCTGGCCCAACTTCAAAGAATTTTTTTTTCAAATAATTTAAAAAATAAAACAAAAAATTGTTTGAACTGAAGTTTTTGAAGATTGTGTTCAACACCATTTTTTCCAATTTACAACAATTTTTGTGTAATTATTTTTACGATGTTTTTAACATTTCATTTGGAAATGATAAAATAATGATAATTTTAAAAGTTTCCATAAGTAGGTATAAATTTTAAAATTTCAGAAGATTTAAAACAATTTAAATAAAATAAAATTAGAAAATTTTTCTCTAAATATATTTTTTTTTCTAAATTTGTTTGTTCAGAAATTCTTTTCAATTTTTTGCCAAATTACAACGATTTCTGTGAAATTTAAATGATTTTTCAAAAGAAATGTCTTCCGGCCATAATTCCTAAAATTAGGAAAAATGTGGTTTCTGAGGAAAATTTTTTGAAAATTAATGTTTTAAAAAAGTTTTGAAAGAATCTTTCACTTGAGTAAGTATTTATTTTTTAAAAATCATTTTTCAAAAAATTTCAACTTTATTGTTCTAAAAAAATAGTTTCTCTCTCTCAAAAAAAATCAAAATTATTTTTAATTTTTTTTTTAAATTATGATTTTTTTTCCTCTTTTGAAATTATCATTTATGCATGAGAAATTGTTTAAATAAAGTTTTTGGAAATTTTTTCACCACTCAACGTAAAGTATTTTTTTAATTCACGATTTTTTTGACCTTTTTTGCTTGATATACATTTCAAAAAAATGTCTACCACATATTCTCGTGATTCATGAACTACCTATGGATGTTTGAACAAAACTGTTTTCTAAAAATTTTTCTCGAATTTTTTTTTTCAAATTGAAATTTTTCAAGTTTTAAATCATTAAAAAAAGTTGTTTAAAGAAAAAATTTTGAAAATAATTTTGTTCAACTACATAATATACATATAAATCTTTCAAAATTCCAACCATTTTGTTTGCCAAATTACAACAAATTATTGAGGTATTTTAATCATTTTTTTACGCATCAACGGAAAATAAATGTATAAAAACTGGTTTTCAGTAATAAAATTGTTTTTCAAAGAAATGAATAAAAAAGTTTGGTTTGAACGAGATTTTGAAAAATTGGCATAAGTAAAGTACTACTGTGCTAATTTATATATTGTGTTTTGATAAAATTTTAGAATCAAAAAGTTTTCTATTACGTAACTTACAGTTTTGTTTTTGTTCAAATTAAAAATTTTAGGGTTGTACCTAGTCACTGGAAACTTTCAAACCCTTATTGAAATAGTAATGAAATTGTTTTATAATGTATCTATCTGATACAACTTCCAGAATTTTTCGTAATTTTTCTCATACGTGTACTCGCACGTATTTAGCAAACGTAATTTTTTTATACAGCTATATCTCACGACCAAAAATCTAAAAATCATAGCTTAGAGAATACAATTTGCCTTCATAAAGAGAGTAAAATTGCAAAGCACTTCTCATTTGTCGCGTTGTGCCAAATGGCTGGCTTTCACTGCGTAAATTTTATTTTTTTGCGAACACAAAAACAATAATACTATATAAATACGTTGAACGTCAGCTTAAAAAAAAGGAGTTAAACAGTAACAAAGGCTACACGAGAGATGGCAAGAAATAGGCAATTAGTTAAAAGCTTACTTTAAAGTAAAAGCTTTTTTCCGTCGACATTACGGGGTACTGTTTATCTCGTGTTTTTTTCCCTCTCCGCCTGCTCTTTGGGTAGGTTATGCCTTGCAGATATTTTGTTCATTTTAAAGATTGACCAACATTTTCAGATTCATGTTTATAAATCTTTTGTCGTGTAAAAGCTCGCTTTTTTTTCTCTCGTCGTTTCGTCTCCTCGTTCAAAAACAAGGTATTAATTGTACAGTTAATCTTCGCCTTGTTCATTTTCTATATTAAATTGGCTAAAGGTATCGCTTTGGTAGATGTAGGTATGAGTATATGCTCGTCGGGATTTATGTTTCATTTCGTGTGATCTTTCATCCTTTGGCTGGGCTTCCCTCCGTCCGCCTGCAAGTTCATGGCATTCTGCCTCCGACACAATCTACATATTACGTATCTGAAAGCAGAGAAGAAAGAGGCTATTAATATGCAATGGCTTTTTTCCTATTTGGATATAAAATGTCCCGCATGTTCGCTCATACCCTACAGTGTTTCGAATTAAATTACAAACTAAGGGTTGAAACTGCAACCCCGTACCCAGCAGTATATCGAGCAGGGTAGGAATTTCGCAACTGTGGGTCACGTTTTTTCTTCTTCTTCCTATTCCCTTTTGACCACGTATAAGAGTCAAGCTAAATATAACGCGCCATCAAATTGTATTAATTTGTTAAAGTTAACTTGCCACTTGGGTGGAGGTACCTCGTGTGTTTGACGCCTTCGCCAGTATCGTGCAGACTGGCAACGATCACGAATGTGAAAACGATCGTCTAATCAACGCGGACCAAATGACCACGCATCAATTTGTGCCACAGAGAACTGAACGCACGTGACATAGAATCGGTTAAATCGTGACGTACAAAAAAAAAAATGCGTGCGTGCATTCGTCTCAACTGCATCCGAGTTAGCAGACTTATGGCATACAGGAGATGAGTCTGCGCTTCTCGGGTCCAGTAGTGCTCTGCTGATGAGACAACACATGAGATGAAAACAAAACGACGAAATGTAAATAAAGAGGTAAAAAAAAGTACTCGTACAATAGCCGATGCAATTTGTGTACATAATTCGCGACAGATTTTTTTCTACGCAAGTCGGGCTTGGGCTAACTCAGTTCATTGTTCAAATACCAGTTATCAATCCTTCACGAGTCGCCTTATAATCGCTCAAACCGGATATTCTAGATTTGAAAATGAAGCTTACAACAACAAGAACAAATTTCCGTTTTATTGAACACGTCAAGCGGTAATAAGATGAAAAATTATATGCCATTTGACATTCTATCAACGTTACGGCTGTTAGCCGAAACGTATTTAAAAATTGAGGTTTTTTCGGCGAACGGCCAACGTTTGTTGTTGTTGGTGTTTTTTTCAAATTGAGTTTTCATCGTACGCGCCCTTACCCCACAGAAAAATCGACTCCGTAACCGAACCTCTGGCGTGGACAAAAAATACACCGCGGAGTAAATTACACTTTTTTTTTTTGTTTTAACACCATCCATCGTCGTCGTCGCGTCGCTGAGTGTGAAAAAACAAACGCAAATGCAAATGCAAACACGCGCATAAAAACTAGTTATAACTGTGAATTATGCGCAGGGGCAGTTCCAAAAACAATCGCATAAATAAGCCATGAAATGAAATACAATACCGCGTGTAAGCAAAGAAACAGGGTAATAAAAAACATATTCATTAATAAGTTAGGTCAGGACAAAGACGATAGCGCTACCCTGAGGATATTTTTTTTACCGACCCTGAACGACCGTTGGGTATTTTTTCCCATACTATAGGGGTGACATATACGTGTACGGAGGTTTTTTTTTTCATCGCCTTTGAGCTAACCCTTCCGGGTACAGGATGGTACGAAAGTTGTACCACCGTGCAGAGTACCAACCAGACGAAGCTTCTGGAAAAATGGCAATTTTACGTTGATTATAGAAAGAATAGGACGTGGTTCGGCATCGATTAATAATTTTTTTCAAGGCTGAAAATCAATTCGTCGTCGGGTGACAGTAAAGCAAGGGTTGGTTAATGAGTGATGATTACCAGTGATTGTTGCACAGAATTCGAGTACGTTGGCGAGAAAATTGAGACGTTTAGTTTGGAATTTTCTCATGAAGTGGGGTAACTATTAACTAGTATGTGGTGATAATGGGGTATTGAGATTAGCAGTCGATGATTGTTGTCAATTTTGGCATTGATTCGATGAAAAAGAAATCTGCTGGTGTTTCGTGGTAGAAAAACTGTTTTTTTTTTGGAGAAATAAGTATAAAAATTACAAATATATTGAGAATCGGTTCACCGGGATGAAATCGGGACATAACTTTTCTCTCCGGCCTTTCCAAATGAGATAAAAAAGGTTATTTACAAATTTTAATATCTGTTGTATTCAATGTGTTAGAGGATATCTTATCTTGAGAACTGTTTCACTGCAAGAAAGATTGAAAGAATTAGCACATATTTTTTCTTCTTGAATTTTTAAAGTGCTATATGGAAAAAGGCATCTATAAAGCTTATGTAGATATCTGCTGTATTTGCTGTATTAAAGGACTTTGATAGCTTAAATTGTGGAAATCTTGAGAACTTGTTCACCAAGAAGGAGCTATCGGTATAATAACAATCCAAGTCAGAAATCCGCTTGGCTCTTCTCGCATTGAAACACATTGCTTCAGCCTTGTTATTGTTTTCCTTGGCTTCATTCTTTCAACATATAATATATTGTTTGTAGAAGGTTTCCACCAATAGTAGAAGTCGAAAGAACAAAGCCAGGGAGAAACGTGACAAGACCAGAGCGATGTGTTTCAATTTGCGAAAAGCCAAGCTGATTTCTGACTTAGATTGTTATTACTTATTGTAAGTATACTTATGACTTAGATTGTTATTATTACTTGTTGCCACAGACATAAATTTCTTCTGGGGATTTTCAAGTACGTACCTACTCTAAAAAATATCATTTACAATACAAATTTTATGCATCTGTATCTGCTGCACTTGATGTGTTAAAGGACTACAAAAACTTAATATACTGCGAATATCTTCAGAACTGAGCCTTCAAAATGAAATTAGCACATAACTTTTCTTGTTGGTGTTTTCAAACGTTATAAAAAACGTTATTTGCAAATTTAAGATATTATCTTTCTTGTTGATTTTTTCAAGTGCTATAAAAAAGGTATTTGGGTACAAATTTTGCAAATGTGCTATTCGAGAAGGTGTAAGGATTTGAAATATCTCATCGTGAATGTCACCAAAACCAGAACTGATTCAATGATTTCGATGAAAATCAATAACCTGCTTTTCTTCTGAGTATACTTCGCTTCTAACTTCTAATTAAAATCCTAATTCATTCAATCAATTAGTACAAGACCATGGAGCTTTTCTTTTTCAAATCAAAAGGTCTCAACAAGTTCTGTTGTGAAATAAAAATTATTTTAGAGACAAATTGATTTTAAGGGTACTAAATTCCAGTATACTTTGTCAAAACTGAAATATTGAAATTCCGAGAAAAATACCTACTTGAGTCTTTTTTAAATCACACTTAATTTTGTAATACAAAAGAGTTCTTTTTCTCTCATATGTCTCATACATATAGAGAAGAAGGTATTTCCTAACTGCCCAACACTCCTACTTGTCCTGCAGAAATCCTGTTTTTTTCTTGATTTCATCTTTTTTTACGAGCTTCTCCCATCCAAAAAGTGAGAAAACCATTGTTGTTCACCCCTGAGGCCCTGACACGCCTAGGGGCTCTAGGGAGGTTTTTTATTACAGTATTCAACTTTGACAGAGCTTAAGTCAAGATTAATAATAGATAACAAAAATTGGTAAACGAAGGTTTAAACAGCCTTAGAAGGAGATTTAGAATCACTAATGAAAGTTCCAAAATTCAAAGTTGAACTTCTTTGAGAAAAGCTGAACTTTCATGAATTGATCTAATTCCAGGGCTATAACGAAAAAATCTGAAAAAATCCCTCTGAGTTTTTTTGTCATAGAATCTCAAGGCGGAGCACGATGCCCCAAAATTTTGGTCTGAATTCAAAAAATTCTGAAAAACATGTAGCATATCGGTTGTTACATTTTTGATAATTATTTTAAATTCGTCTCTATTATTTTGTAGCCTATTTTTTTATTTAAATTAAAAAATGAATGAATTTTCGAAATTTTGAGGAAGTAGGGTAACTGATTTTTTTCGAAGAAAACAACATTTTTAATTTTTTAAAAGTCCTACTTTTCGGTTTTGATATTTTTTTATACAGTGGGATCCCCTAAAACGATTTTTTTTTGCATGTATTACATATCTACCAGTCTCTAATTATTCTCTATTAGGTATTTAGGCCCATTTTTAATCCTATTGGCCTAATTGGGAATTTTTTCAAGCAAAATTGTTTCATTCGAGTTTTTCTATTTTTCCTGTAATTTTTTTGTAAACTTTTGTTCGTAAAGTGAAGTTTGATTTTGAACTGAATGTTTTTCAAATAACCTCAAATTTTTTCTGAAAAGAGAAGCTTTCAATGTTTGAAAAAAATTAAGTCAACAAATTGATTCATTTTCATTTCTATTTTAATTTCAAGTTGTTGCAATGCTTCCGCATTAGGGTGGCCCTTATTTTTCGAATTTTGGAAATGTTGTCGGGACGGGGGGTCAATTGGTGACATATTGGTAGAAAATAATTCCCTATTTTTTATTTTTCCTCTAACTGAATTTTAAGCCGTTTCTCAGGGGCCCCCAAATTTGAAAAAATCAAAAAAAAAGAAAAAATAGAACATTTTGAAAATTTTTGAAAATTTTTAGCAAAATGGTCATAGGGATGGTATTTCTATAAGACAAGACCATTTTCGATAATTTCTTATCTTTACCCCCCTTTTCATGGGACATAAAAAAAAACGTCATTTTTTACGTTTATTAAAAAATTTGAAAAAAATGACTAAAAATTAAAGAAACATTTTTTTTTTGAATAAAATGTTTTTAGCATACATGTTATCACCCAAAAAGGTAATTTACGGCGATTTTTCATCCTTACCTTCCTTTTTGGGAACCTCATTTTTTTCAATTTTTGATAGTTTTTGAAAAATTCTCACTGATACGGCAGTGGTGAAAAATCACCGTAAATGACCTTTTTGGGTGATAACATGTATGTTGAAACCATTTTATTAAATTTTTTTTTTTTTTTTTAAATTTGTAGCCATTTTTTTCAAATTTTTTAAAAAACGAAAAAAATGGTGTTTTTTCATGTACCATGAAAAGGGGAGTAAAGATAAGAAATCATCGAAAATGGTCTTGTCTTATAAAAATACCATCCTTATGACCATTTTGCTAAAAATTTTCAAAAATTTTCAAAATGCTCTATTTTTTTTTTTTGATTTTTTCAAATTTGGGGGCCCCTGAGAAACGGCTTAAAATTCAGTTAGAGGAAAAATAAAAAATAGGGAATTATTTTCTACCAATATGTCACCAATTGACCCCCCGTCCCGACAACATTTCCAAAATTCGAAAAATAAGGGCCACCCTATTCCGCATATAATTTTTGAGAGAAAAAAAAAATGTAGACTTGAGAATTATTTTTTTACCTTAAACTACGTTAAACGTCGCATACGTTACAAATTTACATTCTAAACGAAAACAAACGATTTCAAACGAAATTGCCGGTGAAAATACATCATTCGAATTTAGAACATTTACGTGGGCCTGTCTCTCTCTCTTTCTCTCTCTCTTTCTCTCTCTCTCTCTCTCTCTGTTCAACAAAGCCCACTTAGAAACGTCAACCAATTTCACTATTTGATATAATTTCTAAATTATTACTTCTTTTGGCGCATTTAAACCACTCTTAAATCATATTTTCATGCGGACAATGCGTCCTGTTAGAGATTAAACGATTTGTATTTTTTTTATGTCAAAACTATATTATAGTAGAACCACGTAGGCTACTGTGCCCGTGTCGGTTCATTTCACGTAGAGAGCTCCCTTTCAAAATTACACATAAGTCGGTTTCAGTGTACCTAAACTTTGTCAACACCCTGTATAAGCAGTAGAGGTTTTTTTTTTTTACTTTAATTCGCGCGGCGTTACCGCTCTACCGCGCGAATTTAAATAAGAATAACAAGCTAGTGTGTACGATTCATATAATAACAATAAATAAATACGGGAAGAATATAAATAACTGCATAAATCAATCGAAATTATCAAGCGATAATGAGTTCTAATGGGATGTTCAAAGCATATACACAATACGTGATGTGTGTGCGGTAAAATAAAGTGAACAAAAAAATTATTAATTCTGCCAGGCATGTACTAAACTGAGCCAAAACGTGTAGGTCATTATTCGAATGCGCGTAATTTTAAATAAACGAGCTCGTATTGTTTTGTTTTTTCGATACCGATAGAAAAAATATTACACGAGAGTATGTCTACGTATCCTAAACCTATGTAGATCTAAAGTTAATACTTTTGAAATATTTTACTATGGACGAAAAAAATTATATAATTTTCTGGGGCTTGATTTACGAGCATATTCGTGGTTTTTTTTTCGAGAGCATCCATATATACCCAGTAGCCCTCCGGAAGCTGAAAATTATTATCGAATATCATCGCTGGTTACGTACACTTGTAATACGAGCAGCGAAGATACTTGATGATGTAGTCTCCGATTATAACAGGGTTAACACCGTCAACGCGTGAGACCGGACATAACAAGTTGACCAAACAAATGCTTCCTGCGTCGAATCAGACGCGATATAGACTCCAGAGTAAACGAGAAAAAATGGGTATGCCCTACTGGTAGCCCCTCGCGACACTCTACGCATATGTGTAACTTTTGGTTATCTTTCTCAACGGCCGCCAATTACCTCATTACTGTGTATACTTCCACTGATATCCTCTCGTATGTGTTTTTGGTACCTACATTAGAATAGTGTGTTAATTTAAGCGGGCATATCCCGGATGCGAACGTATAAAACGAATTAGCTCCTCTCCTCTTGTGCTGCGTACTACACGTCGCGTCACATCAGAATGCAAGCGTCTTTTTTTTATCAATTTTACACCAGATAACGTGGCCTATTAAATGGAACCCGAAAGCGTAATCTGAGAAAAGTACACTGTGCGTTATTGAAATATGTAAACAAAAGAAATACGAGAAGGGCGTGTAAAATGCGACTTCATCGTGCTTTATGATAAAATTCGTACAGCCAGTGGATAAAATGGTTATCTTTACGAGCTTTCTAATTCGCCTCCTTTGAATTTTCTCTTCTCCTTTGCGTTTTCCTTTTACATATTCTTCGGTGTTGTGAAAATGTCTTTCCCATCGTAAGTAAGAATACGAGCACACGTATAAAATACCCCGGAGCTCGTTTCGCGCAAATGAATCCTTTACACGCAGGCCCTCTTTATGCTTCCATGGACTTATCTTCAGCACGAAATTTCTATGCTTTACGCCGAGTAATGGTGCTTATTTTGTTTCATTTTCGCTGATTTATTTTTCAACTTTGTATAGCTTATAGGAAATTTAAACCCGGGGGGGGGGGGGGGGGGGGGTGAAAAGGTATGCTAATTGTATCATAAGGAAATATTTTTCACTTTTGTATAAAAACTCTTGAGGCAAAATTCTTCTCTGATGGAATTTATTTTTGAAAAAAAGAATTTCTGCCAAATTGCATTTAATTAATGAAAAAAACTACTGCACCTTCAAGACAAATTCCTACTCTGATGGAATTTTTGAAAATTTCTTAAATTATGAATTTTGTAAAAATTTTAAATTTAAATAATTTTTGGAAAATTAGGATTTCTGTCAAATTGCATTTGATTAATGAAAAAAAAGCTTCTGTACTTTCAATGCAAAATTCTACTTTGCTGGTGGAATTTTTGAAGATTTTTTAAATTATTGATTTAGTAAAAATTTAAAATTTTGCTAATTTTTAAGAAATTAAAATTTTAGTCAATTTGCATCTGATTAATAAAAAAGCTGCTGTACATTCAAGGCAAAATTAATCCTTCTCTGATGGATTTTTTTTTTTAATTTTCAAATTGTGAATTTTGTAAAAACTTCAAATTTAAATAATTTTTGAAAAATTAGGATTTCTGCTAAATTGCATTTGATTAATGAAAAAAGCCTATGTACTTTCAATGCAAAATCCCACTCTGATATGATGAATTTTTAAGTAAAAATTCCAAAAAGTCATTTTTAAGAAATGAAAATTTTAGTCTAGTTGTATTTGATTATATTGAAAATAGCTACTGTACTTTTCGAGACAAAATCTTATTCTGATGGAATTTTTGAATAGGTATTTTTTAAATTATGAATTTTAGAATTTTGTAATAATTGATTCGAAATTTTAATAAGATTCTGAATGAAAAAATTATGATTGTGAATGATCATGATTGTAACAGATAGTGATTTTAATCATGCAGGATCGTCAACCATTGTGACCATGAAAATTTCGGCTGTAGTTGTGAATGATTGTGACAAATTGTGATTTTAATATTATGGAAATTTGTTCTTTTAACTGTGCAATATTTTAATTGTGATAGTGAAAGATTTTGACTGTGATTGTGAAAGATTGCGATTTCAATTGTGAAAATTGTTGTTGTGATTGTGAGTGATGATGATAGATTGTGACTGTGACTTTGAATGAAAAAAATTGTGATCGTAAAAGATTGTGATATCAACAAAAAGTCTTCGTGATTTTCTCGCCAAAAAATTTCGCAGTAAAAAAACCTTGAAATTTTTTTAAAAAGAAAATCTTCTTTTAAAAAACGACTTTTTCAGGGAAAAAATGTTTTTTACAAAAAATCTTCTTAAATAAAATTTTTTTATTAAAAATAATTTTCTCAAAAAATCGTTTTCAAAATTTCTCAATATCTTAGAATTAAAATTTCATCATTCAAAGATCTGTTGAAAAATTTTCTTGGATTAAGTAAAAAAAACACGGTTTTCTTCAGTTTTTTTTTTTTTTTTTTTTTTTTAGTTTCTCTTTGAAATTATGGAAATAATTCTAAGTAAAATGTCTCAAAAATTTTCCTTAAAAAAATCTCCATGAAAATTTGTGATGAGAGTAGAAATTTTTTTAAATTAAGTTTTTAGAAATATTTTGATTAAATTTTTTTTCTTAGATAGGTATAACTAGTAGGATTCTTTTACAAAATCCTAAAAAAAAGCTTTTAAAATCTCTAAAAAAAAAAATGAAAGATATGTTTCATAAAAAATTGTTAGGCAAAGAAGTTTTTGTGCAATAAAGTTCTCATGTTTCTTCAGATTTCCTTTTGGAGGCTACACTCTTTAAAATTTTTAGAAAAGTTTTTAAAAATCTTGAAAAATGTATTTATTTTGAAAAGGTTCTTTCATTTCCCCCAAAAAAATTCAGCTAAAAAACAGTTTGAAAAATTTCTATTTTCTCCTAGAAAAAACTTTGTTTCTGAGAAAAATCTTCTACGTAAAATTATTTCGAAAAAAAAATGGATTAAAAAAATTCTTTCTGGGAGTTCTTGTGTTGAAAACAAAATTCTTAAAAAATATTTTAAAAAGGTCCCTTTCTTCTTAAGATTTATTTCTACTGATCGTTCGTTCGCCAATGTCTTGTATTCATCAAAGTAACGCACCTGCAAAGGACACCCCCCCTCCCGGAGAAAAATTATCCCTTTGTGGGGAAAATTTCTGAAAAAACCCCTCTCAGTAAAAATATTTTTCTAAAAAAATCTTTCCTTTTTAGCATTACGATAAAAATTTACGATCAAGTTTTCTAAAAATCACTCTTTCGCGTCTAGACGTACAACACAGATATCGTGGCTACACTTCATTTTCTGCCAATATGCAACCAGTCTTACGCCTCCAAACTCGAACGTCTTCGCGGTAAACAGTCCCAAAGTCAGGTAACTCACCGCATTCGTCGCGATATGCAATTCAAAAAGCAGCTCCCAGTAGCCTACAATAACCCCCTTTTTTACGTTTTAATTTTCGATTAATCAACATAGACGTTCTCGCGTGCTACTAATTCGTCTTAACCGAGCGAACCCCTCTTCTGAACGTTATCAATTCCAGGTTACGTTTAATTTTTAAAAACACTTTGAATGGGAGATTATCACCCAGGTCGATGTCGCCTCGATACTCGTATTTTATTTTCGTTAATTAAAATACTAAACAAATACATATTCGATGATCGAAGTTGGAAAAAAGCTGTCCCCCAAATGGTACAAGATGCGATAAAATAGAATATAACACGCTGATTAACCGATTTATACATGTGTTTGTTAAATGTTTATTTCCGTTTTGAACGCAATATGCGCGTGAGTGTACCAATGCGTAAAATGCATATAACTCTAACCATTATACCAACTATTTTAAGTCTGTGCTGGGTTATTAGTACCTGGTCTAATTTTGGTAGCAGGATTAACAACACCTTTCACCCTTTGTTTAAACCATTTCCGTCGTTAATTGTTGGATTTTTGAATCAGATTGGATCATTTTTTTTAGAGGTGATTCATCAACCCTCAAATAAGTTGACCTGTTGGTTAGGGTGTCCCATAATTTCTTTTTTTTCGAAATGTCCAAGTCCAGGCCCCTAAAAATGATTCTTATGGTGTGAAATCAACTCCCTAAAAATTTTTCTTCAAAACATTTTTTTTTTTTTTGGTGGTACTGGTGACACAGAGCCCCTTTTTTTGACAAAAAAAATCAAAAAATTAGAATTGATTTTTTTTTTCAAATTTTTTTAAACAAAATGGTCACTACATACGTAGATACTTTTACCCAACAAGACCATTTTCGCGGTGATTTATCCCAGTTTTTAAGAGGACATAAAAAAAGCTCCCTTTTCACATTTTTTGAAAAATTAAATTAAAAATCAGCTAGAATGATTTTTTTCTTTTTTGATCAAAGTGGTCTTAACACACATATTTTTACCCCGCCACCCATCTCAAAAAAAAAATCCAAAAACATTTATGGTGATTTTTCAACCTTGCCTCAATTTTCAGGAACTGCATGAAATGCGCCATTTTTCCAGAAAGAAATTAAGTTCCTGAAAACTGAGCTAAATTTGAAAAACCGCTATAAACATTTTTTTGAGGGGGGGGGGTACAAATATGTACCTATGTTGAGACCACTTTGATCCAGAATTTTTTTTTCATTGTAGCTGATTTTTAATTTGGAGTGTCCCATAATTTCATTTTTTTTTCGAAATGTCCCAGTCCAGGCCTCCAAAAATTATTATTTTTATTAGGTATAATTATGTAAAATCAACTCTCTAAAAATTGTTCAGTTCCAATTTTTTGATAATTTTTTGTTTTCTCAAATAAAAAGGGCTCTGTGCCATCACTTAAAATAATGTTTTTGAAGAAAATTTTTAGGGAGTTGATTTTACATCAAAAGGGCCACTTTTAGAAAGTCAACCCTTCACACTACGAAAAAAATGAAATTATGAATCACCCTGGACCTCTCCCCCCAAACAAAGACTTGGGAGCGAAACGATATGGGTGGTTTTTTCACTTTTGGGAAGGCAGAAGCTCGTAAAAATTTTTTGAGCAAAATGTGATTTTCTTGAAGTTTTTTTTTTCTGAGGGTCCACCTCATTTTCTTGGAAGTACCTTATATCCGTTGTCAAGGCCCCAATTAAAAAAATGTTCAAACAAGAGTTATAGATTAATAAATTTGGAATAATTTTAGTCATTAAAAAAATTTTGATTGAACTCCCCTCTGCCCTACAATTTCGCATAATACGTAAAAAAAAAAATTCGCTGACTTTTATAAGTATTATGCAAAATTGGAGATGAGGAAAAGGTCAAATTGAAATTTTTTTATGCCCCTTATAAACTGGGATAAAGATGAAAAATCACCAAAAATAGTATTTTTTGGTAAAAGTACCTACGTAGTGACCATTTTGTTGAAAAATTTTGAAAAAAATTCAATTCCAATTGTTTTGATTTTTTTCTTCTCAAAAAATAGGCTCTCACTCAAAATAATTTTTTTGAAAAAAAAAATTTAAGGAGCTGATTTTACACTAAAATAATTATTTTCAAAAGGTCAGAACTTGACATTTCGAAAAAAATTGAAATTATGGGACACTCTACTGTTGGTGAGAAAATTTGAATTTTTTTTAGTAAAAATGAGATGAAATAAAAGGTGAGTGCATTGGTTTTTTTTTGGTAAAGTGTCTCTTATGTATTTAGTAAGTCAGCCAGTTGCCGAAATTTTTTTTCAGATAAGAAAAGTTGAAGTTCATACTCGGGTCATGTTTGTCCATTGTATGAGTCTGTCTCTGTACGGTGTCTAAACGGGTCAACGTATTACAAAAACGTACCGTAGGTATATTTACAGTACCCGCGATAGAGTTGCTCGTGTTTACACATGCACAGAGGTGTTGATAAGACTCGTCGCTTATACTTAATCCAATTTCGACGTGTTTTTCAATTACTCGTACTCGTTGTGTGTGGTGTAGTTCTGTATGGTGTTTCCTTATCTCGGAAAAAATTTACAGTCCAAAGATAAGCTCTTTTAGAAGTGACCGTTATGTATGGAAGAAAATAACCCCGTAAGTAAACAAACCAATGTGGCCGCCACCGTGGTTATAAATAGAGAAAGGTGTACGTTGGAAATGTAAATTTCCTCCTTTATAAAAGCAGTTCATTCCGGATAGATTAAAATCTACCATAGGTACGCGAGCCCTGCAGTTCCACCAAAAAAAAAGAGTTAATTTTCAAGGCTAATCTTTCTTCGGTAGGATCATCTCTACGTTTCTCGTATAGGCCTAACGTAAGATTGATCGAAATACGAATGAGAAAAATTTTCTTAAAGGAGAATTTGCCATCTTTGCGAGATCGAATTACATCAATACACGGTGTATTTTTTTATTCGTCGGACAATGTAGTTTATTTATATTTGTTTAGGTTTTTCTACAAAAAAAAATATAGACTCGAGTCTGGTTTTGTACAAAAGATAGATCGTGGAACACGTTTTGCCATTCTGTAAATCACGTAGCAGCGCGTAAAAGAGGGTCACTGGACAAGAAAACCAAGAACAGAGCTATTTGATAAACGTATTTCCTTATCCGGATCGCGTACAAATAAATTATACATAAAAAGATACTTTATTTGGGATTCGAATCGAACGCGAACGTTTCTATACATTTAATCAAGGTATCATAAGATACCAGACTCGTCTTCCTCTTCACACGCGTTGACAAATATGAAAAAATACTCTCCTACAAGTACCATTAGGGCATGTTACCTTATAGACTCCCACGTATACATAATACATTTTCATCTTGTACCTATCTGTAGTCTAGTCTGTGCATTGATTTGAAATCGCCGAAAGTGATTTTTAAAGGATATTTTTGGCAAATAGCATAGCCCATCTCGGTCTAGTGTAGTATAAGTAATAATTATAGGAATACTCGTACGGAGGATTTGAAGTTGTGTAATTACCAGCGAAGGGTGACTTTTACAGATCTGTGGGGTGCTTCTCCCTATTTTTTATATATGTATTTTTTCGACAATCGTAATGCCACTGTACCCAAGCTGCCAAGTCGTGGTTTCCTGGCCGTTAAAACACGAAATAGACGTAAATCTATCCATATCGTATTGCGCAGTATAGGGGTCCACATCTTCGCGTCTAATGTTTCGGACAGCTGCCTTACTCTCCCATGACCCACGAGGTCTTCGCGTATTATTAATTATCAACTTATGGGCTAGAGAAAAATATGCATTTATTTCCGCATTCTTTTCCATATTATCCACTTACACTATAGCTGATTGGAGGAGAAATGAGTGTGGGGTAGGTCAGTTTGGGTACTGGATTGGGATATTTTGTCACTTCAGGTCAGGAAAATGTGATTTTATTTCTATGTCGATTCCCCAAATTATAAGAACCCTCAATTACCCCTCTCCCCTAGAAGAAATATTTTTTAGTTTGAATAACCCGAGCAACACAATCGACAAATTATCGAAAAAAAAAATCGACAGAATATCGAATTCGATAAAGTGTCGCGTTAGTTCCGCCTAAATCGTGAAATTATCTTTCGATATATACATAGATTATCGACGAATTATAGTTAGTAAAAATTTCGAGATTATAGTAAGATATTTTATGCTTTATAGAATTCGATATTCTGTCGATTTTTTATCGATTTTTCGTCTTTTACTAGCTTTTTTCTATAATTAAAAATCATTAATTAGCATAATTAATACATTAAACTATGCCTAAACACATTATTCATGTTACGGTAAGAGGATCATTTCAGAAAAAGTCAAAAAAAAATTATAAAAAATCTGCCACCCGTGGGGCTTGAACTATCTACCTCCTGCATGGTATTCCCCTACCTTAGCCACTATGCCATACCTTATCGTTGAGAAGTTAGCAATAAAACGCTTATAATAGACAGTTTAGTACTTCCAGACGTGTTTCAGATTATTTGTCGATAATATAGTTTCAAAGATCGCCACAAAATCGTTGAAAAATCGAGTTCGAGGAATTTCATATTACTTGTCGATAATATAGTTTCAAATATCGTCACAAAATCGTTGAAAAATCGAATTCGAGAAATTTCAGATTACGTGTCGATAATATAGTTTTAAATATCTTCACAAAATCGTTAAAAAATCGAAATCGAGAAATTTCATATTAGGTGTCGATAATATAGTTTCAAATATCGTCACAAAATCGTTAAAAAATCGAAATCGAGAAATTTCATATTACGTGTCGATAATATAGTTTCAAATATCTTTACAAAATCGGTAAAAAATCGAATTCGATAAATTTAATATTCTTTGTCGATAATGTAGTTTCAAATATCTGCACAAAATCGGTGGAAAATCGGAATCGATAAATTTAATATTCTTTGTCGATAGTATCGTTGACGAATATTTTCATAAAATCTTAATAATATCGAATTCGATAGTTTTTAGATTTTTTGCCTATGAAATTGTACCGATAAATCTTTATAATATCGTGAGAACATCTATAGATTTTCAAACGATTTTTTATCGATACGTTACATCTTCCGATATTATCGATCGAGTGTGCCGCTCGGGAAGATTTTTATTAATTTGGGTGTTTTAAACAAAATTAAAAAAAAAGTTTGTATGAAATTCAAAAAATTCTGTCGCAGTATGCACATTTTTTTATGATGTTCCAAGATGAAATAATTATACAATTAGGTACTACAAAAGTTGCAAAATTCAAACTACATAATTATCTGTTGCCAAATTGCAACTGGGGTATAGTTTTACCTACACTAGTTATTCAACAATTTTTACTTTGAATAAATTTTTAATCAAATTTTTTGACAAAAAAAAAATTACCAATTTTTTTCTCAAAAATAAGTATGGTTTAAAACAAGATTTTAAGAATAAATCAGTAAGTTTAAGTTGAAAACAAAAATCAAAAATTGTAGTTACTTAGTACATTTTTTTAAAGTGGTATTTTAAATAACTAAATATTTTTTCAATCTTATTTTCTATTTTTTCCCCATTTTTTATCAATTTTCTTCCAAATAAATAAAAAAAAAAGGAAAATTGTTTGAATTGAAAAACTTTGTGTTTCAACATTCTTTATTAATTTTTGAAATCACGAAGAAATTATGTACTTTTTTTAAATAATAAAATTTTGGTGTGAACGATATTTTGTAAAATTCAGTTTTGATCAAAAGAGTTTTTTCTGGTAATTAACAAACTGTTAAGGTGAAACCTGCACTCCAAACATTATGGGACAAAAGTCACCCCAAATAATATCTGCCCCATTCTCCCTATCAAAAATTCCATATTTTTAATTTCTATTAGTGAGGTTGGTCCAAAAACTTTGAAATTTTCATCGATTATGGAACCTATATATAATGGTACATTGTGTGAATTTTTCAATTCTTTTTTAATTTTTCGGGGTTGAAAATTTAAAAATTTTATTTTGAAAAAATGGAGAGATGTTTATGGCTGGAATTTTTTTTAAAATGTGTTTCGCTCCAAGGTATACTTAGTATCATACATTTTTTCAAAATTCAAAGTTGGGTGCAACTTGGTAAAAAAAAATTGCAAAAAAATACGTTTTTTGTCAAGGTCAAAATTGCTGGCAAAATTAAAATTTTGTGCAACACTCCATCTTGCTTGTGCTTGATAATGTGTAGATTGTGTACTTAGGTTAGAACAACAATTTAATACAAACTCGCTGTAGGCTTTTAAAAATTGTTTTTTGGATTTCTAATTTATTCAAAACTACTTTTGAACTTTTTCAGAAAAAATAATTTAATGGATTTTTTTCTTCAAAATGTTACCTACCTAGTTACTTGAAAATTTTGAAATTTTTTCAAGAAGATATTTTGCACCCTTGCTGCAATAACATCTCATCTCAGAAAAAATTAATATGCTTTAAATTGAAAATTAACAACAGATATTAAGCACGTTTAAAAAAAAATAAGACGATCAAATTTTTTCGATTAGTGGTGTTGTTACATATATTGAGGGTACGATTTGTACCAAAAAATATTTTTCAAACATCTTTTGAAAGTATTTTAAAGTTTTTGCTATAGTATTTTTTTCTAGTGAGATTTTTCTGTAGAAAAATATAATTATATTTTGGGTTGAATTTTTGAATTTCCTTTAATGAGATTTTCTGTAAAAAATAAGTAAGTATTTGACTTTTTTCTGAGTACATACCCATTTAAAAATTAGGTCTACGTATTTAAAAGAATTCAATTTCTTCAGTAACTTTTTTTACGAAATATTAGTGAAAAAATTCTATTGATCTTACTTAGCTAGAATTTTAGCCGTTTCTAAATGGTACATTCTGTAATATAGTCCCGATAAACCAGTTGACCACCGATTTGACGTCGATTTGCGGTTAGTAAAATTTTTTCCCAATTTTCGAATAAATATTGACCAATTTCAAATTTTCACAGTCTATTTTCAGTCTATTTTCCGGCATTCTCGACTTATTTTCGACATCGAATTTGGGTAAAAATTTGGTCTATTTTAATTGATCTTTCTCAAGTCAATATCATATCTACTTAAATCGACCTATTTTCGATGTGCTTTCAAAGTCGATTAAAGGTATTCAAAATTTAAAAGGTCCAAGTCGATAAAAAGAGATATTCGCTTCGTAAATAGACTTCTTTTCGACGTCAATTTGGAGTCTTCTTCAGGTCTATAAAAAAATTAAATTACGTAGAAACCCTATGATCATCTCTGGTCGATATTTCGAATTATTAGACCCAACTTTGACGTCAAATTCAGGTCTATTGATGAATACATTTTATCGACGAAATCAAGACGTATATTTTAGGTCGATTTTTGGTTTTAAGTTTTCAAGTAACAGTTCCTAAGTAATCGACGTACCTTCGACGTCGATTTTTGGTTTTCAAGATTTTTATTCATTTATATTTTAATTAGTGCTCTATTTACCGTCGAAGACTGATAGACGTGTGGTTAGTTATAAGGATTCCCGAGCAGGACGCAGGAGGTCATGGGATCGAAACCCAGTGAGGTAAGGCTTGAGGAATTTTAGTTGTAAAATCTGGTTTAGATAGTTAGGTATGGTAAATAGGAACACAATTAGGGCAAAAAAAATTCAATTCGGCCATGCCAACACTTTTTTTAATTAATTAATTAATTAAATTTTATAACAATAGAAGCCTAAAAACTGACTTTTGATCGACATCGAAAATTAGTCGAATTTAACTCAATATCGACCAATTTTCGACGTCGATTTCATATCACGAATGAGTCGAAATATGGTCGAAATGGGTGGAACTAAATCGACTTAGAATCGACGTCGATTTCAGTATGGAAAACGGTAAAAATCTGGTCGATTTAAATGGTCGATTTTAGGTATGTTCTGACGTAATTTCGACGGTCGAATTTTGGTTTTTTGGTTTATCGGGGTAGCATCATCTTAAGGAAGAGGTGGAGGTTGAGGGTCAAAAATTTGGGTGATTTTGTAGTGCGAATTGAACCATCTGATCAGAAAAAGCTCTTTAAAATTTTTTTTCACAATCATTTAAAAAAAAAAATTGTTTCCGTTCACAAAGTTGTTTTTTTTAAATAAATAAAAAATGGAATTTTTCTTAAAAAACGGAGATAAAAATTCTCCAAAAATTTTACTTATTAGAAAATTCTGGTTTGGACAAGATTTTAAAAAAAATGGAAGTTTTGAAACAAAAATTTTGAAAATTTAAGTTTATTCAACCAGTTTTCTAACATATCTTCGTTATACTTCGATTTGAGTAAATACATATAAGCTTTTAAAACCGAAAAAATTTTTTTTCAAAAAAGTTTTATTTTTTAATTTTTTTTTAAATTGTATTTTCTCAATTATTTTTTTCAAAAATTAGAAAAAAATTGTGTGAACAGAAATTTTTAAAGTTTGTTTAGAAGCTTCACCTAGAAATGAATTTGAAAGTAGACTAGTAATAATGGTTTCATGAAATAAAATAAATTTTCAAGTTTTTGGAAAATTTTGGTTTGAACGAGATTTCAAAAAATGTACTTTTCTACAAAAAAAAAAAACACAAGTTTGAGTCAAATTTTGAGCTTTTTTTACCCTAATTTTTTTAAAAACTTATTGCATATTTCCAATAAATTTTTAAACTTGGTTTTGTAAGAAAATTCAAAAAATTTTTTTTTTTTTTGAATTCTTGAAATTCTCTCCCTAGTTGATTGTTTTTTCTTATTTTTTTAAATCGAAAAAAATAACAACAATCTTTGAAAAATTTGGACTTGAACTTGCAGTTTACACAATTTGCAGAGTTAGGGTCGATTCAAAGGAGTCATCTTTTCTGGTACATCTAATGGGCTACTTTTAGTACCATAATTCAAAGATAAAGGATTAGACGTGTTTATTTCCGAAGTACTGGAGTATCTCCAAGATGATTATACTAGTTTTAAAGTACGTAATTAACACTTGTAGGCACCTAAGAGAATACACTTATTTGTACAATACAGAAAGGCAGCTAGATACCTTATTAAACATTTTAGTCCTTTTTTTACCTTCATTCATTTCTCGTACGTCGTCAAAGCAAAGCCTAAAAACTGGAGAGAATTGCCCGTAACACCTGCGTTTACCTATACGTTCTGCGGTTAAATAGTTTCTTCGTCAATTGAAACCAAAAGTAGGAAAAACATTAAAATAAATATTTGCCCATAAAGCGAACCATCGTGGTGAATCTTTTACCGGATAAGGCTACGCAGCCGAACAAGGAAGTCTCCCTTCGACCACTTAATAACAGACCGGAGGCTTTGGTACTTCCTGGTTACGACGCGGACGCGACGTCTGACGTACTGTGTAATGAACCTTTTTATCAAATTTGCTAAAACCTAAGTCCGTTCATGGTGAAAGTACATACATACGAATCGAAGGCAAAGGGGGTACATACGTTTTTCGCGTACTATGTAATTGTACAAATGCACGTTTTATTGAAGCAGGGGTCAAAAAATCTATTCAATCGCCAACTGCTCATTTATTGACCAAAATCACTAACAATGGCTCACGTGTGTGTCCGTTTTTCTATGTATTAAATAATACCCTTCAAAATGATCATCTCTTTTGACGCGGAAATTCTTTATTTTTACTTCACTTCCCTCATTTTTTTCCTCCTTTTTTACTTCTCTCTATTCGTTGTGTACGTGTAATCGCGTTCGTGTTTAGTTATCGCTGGTACGTAATCGATGTTATGGTGGGTATTTTTTAAAATCATTTTGATGTATTCTGGCTTACAGATATGAATTGAAATATCAACGCCTGTGTTAATCTAGCGATTTATTGCCAAGCGGGGGGTGAGTTTTTTTAAATGCTGGGTGATCAATTTGGTATCTTTGGAAATTAGCTTTGTTGATCGACTACCAGGTTTTTTTTGCAGTCGAAAGGCTAATATTTTATTTTGAAAATTATTCTAGAAGATTTTCTAAACCAGATATCTCAACTTTTCGACAAATCATTTTAATCTGCCAACTTCCTTATTTCCTTTTCCTTTCAAGGTCATGAACCCAAACCATCCCCTAAGGAATGCAGATTTTTCAAAAATATCCTAAATCCGGTTTATCCACCGGTTGCGATTTTTAGATATCGATAAATTTATAATATCGACCCGATTTTGACCTAAATGACCGATACGTTACAGTGAAAAAATAAAATTCGCGAATTATCGCATCTCTTACCATCAACTTGATGACCTGTAGGTTAAAAAAGACAGACGTTGCGTCTCCGAGTTCCCACGAAAGGGACTATTTATTCTCGTATGTTTGTTATTTTATCGTTCGGTGTACTTAGAAGTGTCATTTTTCAAAAAGAGGGATAAAAAAAAAGAAACAGGGAAGTAAAGAAAAAACTCTCCCCCTGTGGTCATATTCCTATGGATGTCCGGTGCATGTACGGAAAATGATACCTACCTCATTTTGGCGGTGTATTTCTTATTTTACGTGTATAAAAAGCGTTAAAGCAGAAGAAGCTATCGGGTTTTTGGCAAAATGGCCCTGGGCAGTGTCTTTTTTTGCGATTGGGTTTTTTCTTTTTCTTTTCTTTTTGTATAGTTTTGTCATCTTTACCCGAGTTTACCACTCTCGTATTTCGGATCAATATAATCAATGAAAAAAATTTCCAACGAGGAAATACGTGTTGCGTAATGTGATACCATAAATTACCAGAAAAAGTAATTTAAAACTTGGCATATAGGAAAAAGTCTCTAGTTATTAAGCTACCTTCGAATAAGCCTCTTTAAACCGCACGAATAGGTATATTACATACCGCGAGAAAGCAGTCGATTTGAAATTTAACACTGAATGCGAAACGTATAGGGGCTTAGGGGATGGTTAAAAATAGAACTTTCGAGTATTTTCCAAAAATATACATTTTTTTCGTTACCAAATTCAGTTTGTATTTTCTTGAACTTGCTGAGCAATTGGGCATGGGGAAAAAATTGAATGAGATGGAATTTTATTTTAGGATTAAATTTTTATTCAAAATTTTCAGTTTTGCTTTGCATAACATACTTATTACCTACCACTCTCATATAGGTACCTACAAACTTACATGAAAGTTATAAATGCATATTTCTTTGCAACTCTCTTTTCAAGAGAATTTTTGATATTCTTGTTTTGAATTTCTTTCAGAAAAATCTTAAATCTTTCAACAAAATTTTTTGTGAAAGAGTGTGCCTATTTTAAAAAAAATATTTTTTGATTTTCTTGCAAATTTTTTTATTTAAAAAAAATTTTGAATCAAAAATACGAGTTCTTTTCAAATTTATTTTTCAAAACGTTTTTTGAAAGAATGTTTGAAGTTTTCTTTAAAAAAAGTTGGAGAATTTTTTGCAGAAAACCATTTCAACGTGCTTTCGAAATTTTTTACAAAATTTTTTTCATAAATTTTTTTTTACCTAGTGTTTTTTTTTATTTTATTTATTTTTTTAACTTTATAATATGTACTTATTAACTTTCAATTTTTTGAAATAATTTCTTTTTGCGAATTCATTTCTAGGATGATTTTTAAAGAATTTTCTAATTTTTTCTCAAAAAAGTTATCAAGAAAATTTTTGGTAAAAAAATATATCTTGTAAAAACTTTATGTGAGGAATTTTCAATTTTTCAAAAAAAAAAAAAAAAAAAAATGAATACTTGTCTCTGCAAATTTCTTCCCAGGAGAATTTTTCGGAAAAAAAAAATTCAAATGATTTTTTTGAAAAATATTTTTTAGAACATTTTGGATGGTAGGGTATTGATTTCCTGTGAATTTATTTTCAAAATAATTTTTTAAAATAACCAATTTCAATTTTTTCAGGAAAAAGTTTTTTATAGCATACCTACCTACCTGATTTTTTGCGAAAAAATATGATGTTTAAAAAAAATTTATTTCTCTGAATTTCTTTTCAAGATAATTTTTTTTTAAATTTCAATTTTTTCGGGGAAAAGTTTTTTAGCTTAATTTTTGATAGGTATTTAAGTATTTAAAAGAAGTTTGTAATGAAAATTTTTTAAATAAGTTTGAATTTATTATGGTAATTTTTGTAAATGTTTGCTTTTGGCGGATTCATTTCCAATTTTTTTTATTTTTAATGTGTCGAACTATCCCCACTTTTATTTATTTTTTTATTTTTTTATTTTTGAAAGACTTTAATGTTTTTAATTTTTGTTAGATTCTTAAGAAAAATAAAATGAAAAAAATCCCAACGTTTTTGTTGCAAAATATGTTTTGGTACCTAATTATATAGAAAAGTTGTAATTTTTTTTTATATGTATACTTATTGCTTTTCATCTGTGAATTTCTTTCCAAGAAAATTTTTTATACTAAATAAGTAATATTTTCAAACAAGGAATTTGAAAAAATGTTCAGATGAAATTTTTAAATTAAAATTTTTTAAACAATTTTTTTTGAAATATTTTGAATATTTTTGCCTGATTATTTTCACAATTATTGAGTATCCCACTATAATTGTTTCTATATTTTTTTTCTTAAAATACCCACAATTCGTAAAAACGTTAAACATTTCTCATAAATAGTTCTTTCGAAAAAAATCTCTCAAAAACCAATGTGAATTCTCTGCATTTTTTTGATTTTTTTTGATTTTTTTTTTTTTTTGCAAATTGAGTTTGGAAAAAATTTCTTAAATTGTAGGTAATTTTCAAGAAAATAACTCTGAAATGCCTTGTGAAATTTTTTTATAGAAACAAATTCTGGTGAAATGTAAAAAAATTAAAATTTATTTTGAGGATGTGGGTGAACAGTATACTTATTTCTGAAAAAAATAATCCATATTTGTCCTAACCTTATTGATAAGTTTACATAAACCTATTTATGGACTACAATGACAAAGTATGCGAGTCTCGTGTAAAGTTCACTAACTCACTATGCGTACATTTAACCACATCGTGACCTGATGATAATAATGATAAAATTGCGATAAATTCGTTTCAAAGTAATTATAATTATGAACCCATTAAAAATTTTCAGTGTCCGATAAGTTGTGTCAAAAAATGCACGAAAATTTACTTACGCGCGCTCGTATCAACTTGACGGCGCGACAGGAAATCGGCGAGTGGATGTACAAATATTCAAAGATCAACTATAGGACATAAACCTGCCGTAGACAATAGCAAAATGTACATTTTGGACAACAATACAGTCTGAATGTAATTTCAATGAAAAAGGTGAACTTTGAATGTGTGTGAGCTACACAGTACACACCTATAGATAGATATAATCTTAGTCGTCGTAAATCCGCATCGTACGTGCAGCTTTTAGACGGATTTTACACGTTAATAAAATCGATTAAAAATTACCAAAAAATATGCGCAGGGTGGTGTGATTTTTTTTGGGGTGAATTCAAGCATATGGTCAGTTTTGGCGAAAAACACGCGGCTATTGAAAAAAGAAATAGGCTTACAGGTTAAAGGTGAAATGGTATCCGCGAGTGCAGTGAGAGAGTGCAGGTCGCAGGGTGAACCGGTAATAGATTCGCATCCCTTGCTAATACTGCGCACAGAGCACAGAGATACGATGAAAAAACCTCGTAACTGTTTTAAATATAAAAGACCATCGGTCTTCTCAATCCAGGACGTCCGCGTCCGGTATAAAAACCCTCGATTTTGGTGTTTTATCCTACAAATGTAATATTTTATTATTCGCGCTGGGTGTAATATTTCCCATTATCATCAATTTTATTCATAATTTTTGCATTTACTCGACGTGTAACGGAGACTGCCACAGCAGAAAAAAAGATCACACTCCCTAAATGCGGTCTGTCGCGTTTCGTTTCGTCCTCTACCCCCCTCGGCCCTCGGAATAGCCTTTTTGTGCGATTTTTACGCGTTTTTGCGCGCACATTAAACGATTAGATTGTTTGCGTTTAAACGGCGCGACGCTACAGAGGACATGTTTTGTAAGTAGAAAAAATACTCTATACCAAGGTGGTCATTTTTTCCCTCGATCGTATGATTCAGTTTGATGAAAATAAACGCGATTAGAAATTCGCTAAATTAACTATCATCCCTTATCCGAGGCCTAGGCATCGTCCAAATTGGAGAAAAAAATTCCAAGAGCAGCTGCGTACAGCGAAATATAAGCTAAAATATTTTATAAAAAAATATGAAAAATCTCGTAGAATACGGAGGCGTTATTTATGATTCGCAATAAATAACCGCTAATCCAACGAAGACTAATTTTGGTCAAGAAGTTTACAATAACTGTCACAACAAAAGGCAAAGGATAACACTGCAGGGATTCGCTGCGCTGTAATCAGGAAACTGGAATTTACTTTTTACTCAAAACCTCGACCAACTTATACCTTTTATCAGCTGCGTGAAATATGGACGATGAAGGAAAAAAAAAAAAACAACCTTATAACGGATAAACTTTTTAAATTATTTATAACGCGTATAATCGTCCGTATTCAAAGTTTTTAACGAGTAATTGTGGTTTAACCGCACAAACTCTTACTTGTTTTTTAATTATTAGCCGCTTTGTGGATTTTCAACCATTTTCTCCGACCTACTAATCATAATTTGTATGACCTTAGGTATTTTAACAATGACCTAATAATTTAACGCTTCCCGTCTTACGGGTGTTAATTAATGGTCGAATCTTTTTTTAAACTTTTTCATACCTCTGGATGAGTTTTCTTCTTGATTGGAGTTCGCGAGTGGTTTCCTTCTTTTTTTTTTCTGTTTGAACTTGGGTGTATTTTGGAAATGAGGGGAAGGGATCGACCATAATTTATTTTAAAAATATATGAAGATGTTTTTTTTTTCACTGATGGGTAGGTAATGTTGGCATTTTTTCAAAGCAGATTTTTTTCTCCTCAGAAATATTTTTTCCTGAGGTATGTTATTTGTTGTTTGTTAATATCTTATTAAATTGATTTCTTTTTTGAAAATGTTTTCATTGAGATGATAATTTTGTCAAAAACATTATTTGACTGACGGTGAAAGATTTTTTGTTGAGAAATGTTTGCTACCATGAAAAGTTTTTCAAAGTCCAAAACAAATGTGGAAAAGTCAGACAAAAATATTAATTTTGATTTTAAAAAAATCAAAATTTTTCAGAATAAAAAAATCTTATTTTTCTGAAACAGTTTTTTTTTTCTATTTTTTGGAATAAAAAAATCTCTAACCTTTTCAAAGTCATTTTTTTGGATGAAAAAAATTTCTTAAGAGTGTGCTCTGGGGCTGTTATCAGTAAAAAATTTAGTTACGTGATTTCTCGGCGAATACTCAACGAAATGTTATGAAATTTTGATATTATGCTTCTTTATAACAATATCCAGGTGGGATATTTTCAATATTTTGGAAAACGTGTCTATTTATGGAAAAAAATTGAATCCAAAAGTTTTTTTTGGACAAGTCAAGGTCATGATGAAGTTTCCAAAATTGATCGCTAAACGCAATTTTTTCCATAAATAGATACATTTTCCAAAATATTGAAAATATCTTACCTGGATAATGTTATAAAGAAGCATAATATCAAAATTTCATGACATTTCGTTGAGTATTCGCTGAGAAATCACGTAACTAAATTTTTTATTGATAATGCCCTCCAGAGCACACCCTTAAGTTTTGATATTTATCAAACTTTTGACGAAAGAATTCTTTAAATTTTTTTGAAGAAGAAAATTTCTAATTTTTTCAAGTCAATTCTATGGGGAATTTTTCATTTTAAATTTTCTGTAGTGAAAACATTTTTTGATTTTTTGAAATAAAAAAAATTGAAGTCAATTTTTTTCAAGGAAAAGGTTTCTCAATTTTTTCAGGGAGAAAATAAAATTTGGCCAATTTTTTTATTTATTTACCTATTTTTTTTAGGGGAATTAAAAAACTGTAAATTTTTTTGAAGTAGGTTCACTTTGAAAAAGGAAATCTCGAATTTTTTCATTTTTTGGATAAAAATTTGATCATTTTTTAAGGATTTCTCGGAGTAAAATGTTTTTCAATTTTTTTTTTTTTTTGGATAGATTTTTTAACCAATTATCTCAAAGTTTTTTCAATTTTTTGAAATGTGTAGGTATTTTTTTTTAAAGGAAAACATTTCTTTTTTTAAAATCATTTTTCATCAATTTTTTGAAATTTAAATATCTTTAAATTTTCCTGAAGTCAATTTTTTGGGGAATTTTTAATTTCAAATTTTCTTTTGTGAAAACATTCTTTGATTTTTTGGGAATAAAAAATTTTCTGTATTTTTTTGAAGTTAATTTGTTTTTAAGGAAGAGATCTCTAAATTTTTTTGAGAAAAATTTGTTTTTTTGGGCGATATTTTAATTTTTTAATTTTTAGGAATTATTAAGCTGTAACATTTTTTGAAGTAGATTCTGGTGAAAAAAAATAGGAAGTGGAATGGAATATAAACATAAAGGAGGGGATCAAAGTTACGTTGGTGTTCCTTACACGCTCGAATTCATGGTGAAAAAATCTCAAATTTTCTATATTATCTAAAGAAAAAAAATTTTCATTTTTTTTTTTACGAAAACTCCTTTATTTTTAAAGAGAAAAATATAAATTTTTCGGAGTAATTTTTTCTAAATTTTTCGGACTGAAAAAATCTCTATTTTTTTTTTTTTTTTTTTGGGGTAGAGAAAATTTCACTTTTTTGGATTAATTTTCCCAATTTTTCGGAATAGAAAAATATTCAAATCTTTTTGAAGTCACATTTTCTAAAAGAAAAAAATTCTAAAATTCCTATCAGTAAAAATATTTCTTCATTTATTGGAATAGAAAGGTCTCTGAATCTTGTTTTTGGAGAAAGAGAATTCCCAATTCCTTGGCGTAAGCCTAGGTATAAAATTTCTCATTTTTTAGTGAAAAAAATCAATGTTTTTTGAACATTTTTATTTTCACTCTTCGGAATTTGAACACCTAGAATTTTTTTAAGACTAATTTTTTGGAGAAAAAAATCTCAAAATTCTGTGAAGTACAAAACTTACCCAATTCTCAATTTTTCGACTAAATCTCTGTTTTTTTTTTATTAATTTTTTTTTTTTAAATTTTTTGGAATGAAAAAATTTGTTAATTTGTAAAGCTATTTTGTGAGCAAAAATTTTCAAATTGATGAAAAAAATGCTTCACTTTATGAAAAAAAATAATTAAGAATTGACTAAAAATTATTTCTGTAAGGGTGGAAAATTGGAAAATGGTAAAATAAAAAAATTTGGAAAAGATACTTACTTACTGAAAACTAAAAAATCTTAATAGGTAATTATTAAAAATTGAAAAAGAAGTGAAAAAATTGGAAATTGTGATTCTACAAAAAAATAATAATAATTATATTAAGTATACAATTAACAATCAAAGAAATGATGAAGCTACAAAAAAAATAACGAATAAAGGGTACGTTTTAGTCAAAAACACTGAAAATTGTTCGATATTTCGACGTCCAGAGATCCCACTCTCGAAACATTCCCTGAAAACCTCCCCCGCTTCCACTTGTTCCTATATCTCGACCTAATTCCCTAAGAACCATTCAGTACCTGCACGTTGGAAAATCCACTCATAAAGGACGCCATAAACGACACAATTACGTACGTACATTTACGCGATACGCCAAAATTGAAACTTTTGTTCGGCGAATAAAAACGTCCCTACATGGCAGCTTTCCAAGCACCGAAAGATTGTCGAATGGAAACGGCGCTGTGCGTAAAAAAGATCATTAACTATACGGACGAGCGAATATAAATTTCGCTAATGACAATTTGACTTAGGAAAATTTCATCCGCGACCCTAACGGCTTTCGGATGAAAATCAATTATCATTTTTTTAATACGCTGGACTCGCTCATTAGCGAAACGAATATACTACGGTCGCGATACTTATGTATAAAAAAACGTTATGAAATACCCTCGCAGGATTGTGGGTATACAGAGACGAACAGTGTGATAGGTCGAGTTCTCCATCACCCTTGACTGTGCGTATATGGATATGGAAGTATGAAAAAAAAACGAATTGTTATATACGCAACGATTACACTAACAATGAATGGGTGCGTAAAAAAATCAACCCTCTGGGGATATTCGGAATACGTAATGTGTATTTTTTTGTCGCTTATTTTTTTATACCATGGGTTAGAGTAGAAAAAAACGAGTTTTCAGGTACCTCGGTGCTGTGCTACCTGTGGGAATGTGGATAAAAAATTCGCATACGCGAAATAAACAATATCTAAATTATTGACAAGTATAATCGATAGGTTTTTTTAGAAGGGAGTTGACGCGACGATGGAAATTAGTGAGAATTTACCTACAGGACCGTCCTCTCTTGGTCACCGAACGTGTGAATCACTCAAGATGGGCCATCGAATCCAGCTATAGGCTTGGGTGGTTCAGTTTGACGAGTGTTTAGGAACTAGAATATTAAAAATACGGTTTTTTGTCATATCCTATGGCTACTGAAATACATTTGCATTTTTATCAACATACCTATGCAGAATGCAATGTTCCCAAATTCTCAAATTGTTAATAAAACGTAGGTATACGGTTTCAATGTCATCAAATCTCATGTACGTAAGTCGTAACATAATATCCCTGTTAAAAATCCACCTCAGTCAATTACAAAACAATTAAATCGTAATAAGTTACGATCGATCGTTATCTTTAATATATTCGCGTCTAGAGTCTAGATAACGAACTATGTAATTTTTTTACTACCGAATGGACGATTTTTTTTTTTCAAGGGTCGTATTTTTTATCGCAAGTTTAACCTGTTTGACGTAATTTTTTTGGTAGCCCTTGCCGAACAAAGAAATCTCGGGTGAACCACACAAGAGTGCTTGATGTACCACATCTCAGTGGTGTCGCCGGAGACACGTTTGGATTTTTTTTTATCCAAAAAAATGCTCTAGATTGTATTAGTTAGCCCGGAAGTGAATTTTTAACGGTTTTTCTTTCCAAGACGTTAACCTGGTAAAAAATAGTGCTCTTGGTAGAGGTCTAGTTTTTAATCTGGTCTATACAAAAGGGATGAAATTATAAAAAAATTTCAAATCGCCAATTACCGCGGTGCAGTTGATTAATAATAACGTATTTTTCATTAAGGGCCTCGTATTCTTTTTTCTTATTATTTTTTTTATACGAGAATAAAAAAATCAAACACGAAGAATAAATAAAGAAATACTATTCCGAGAATATTCTGATTACATAATTAATAGGTGTGTGGACATTTGAATAACACAGGTCTCGATATGCAGCGATAACCAAGAAACAGGTATAATTTCCGAAGACGAAGGCTTTCCGGTGAATATTTTCTTAAAATGTTGCATCGAGTTTAGGTAATAATGAGGAACTCGCAGGAAGTAATGGTTCTTCGCATCGTTATGCCGAATAAATTGATTTGTTTAATTGTTTTGATTTTTTTTCGGTCTATGTTGGTTTTATGAGAGAAAAATTGTCTGATCTCATTGAAAATTATTATAATGCAATTTTTCAAGTTGATTAATTTTTTTTAAATTGTATATTTCGTATAAATTATATAAAAATGTGTCGTTTACTCTGTCCACTTTATTTTCTGTCTTTCACTTATGAAAATGTCTGGCGCCGGCGACATATTGATAATCTCCATTAGGAATAATATCTACCTCAGATATCGATAATGTTGATAAAAATTTAAAGCAAATAATCTTCCCCTCTATTTTACTTCTCAATCTACATATTTCTTGTGTCCTTCATTGCATTATCAATCGAAATAGACACTAACATAAGTTCTATAAATGAAAATCATCAATCAGAAAAAATTGGTCTATTCGAAGAAAATAAATAATACAAAGTTCAAATTTGTCTGAATGGAGACCGATTTCCTCCCCCTCTGTCTATCCTGTTTAAGTGTTTAGAGTTTGTTTGTACAGTTTTACATTTGTAATCATTAATAATATTATTAAAGTATTCATACTACATACTGTGCTTTTAAAAATTTTCTTAAACTAAATCAGTGCAAAATAAAATTATGTCTTAAATATTATTTTTTTAAACTATTAAATTTCGAATTTTTCATTTTTAAAAATTGTTTTAGCTTTAAAAGAAAAGAAAAGTCGAAAAAAATATTCTATTGAAAATGAAACTCCAATATAAATTTTTTCAGTTTAAAAAATCATTTTTCAATTGAAAATTTTCATCTTCGATTTTTACTTAATTCGTTGAAATTTAAAAATTTTAAGCTTTTAAAAATTTGAAGGAGGCGGTTATTTTTTAGATTCAAAAGAAAGAACTTCTTATTTAAAATCATGAAAAAATTTTATTTTGTAAAAATTATTTTAGAGAATTTATTGCCTTTTTTATAAGTCTAGCCTCGTTTTTTAATCTACGAATGAGACCATCTTTTCGAAAAATGAATCGCCTGGATTTAAGCTCATCTACTTTTTACTTAAATTTCGCCTATGAGACTCTCCTGATTTCTGAAAATCTCTCTAGGCCCACCTTTTTTAGAAATAATTTTATTGTTAATCCTATATTAATCAAACTTACCCGAATTTTTAATTTTCGTTACGAGGCCCGATCTAGCAAAATGAGACCCAATTTCTTTTTAAATCCTCTTAATGAAGACCCATAATTTTCAAGTTTTCCTAATTAAGTCCACTTTCTTTGTAATTTCCCTTTGAGGTCCAGTCGATTTTTAAATATTTTCAATTTTTTAGGAGGAGGAACTCAATTTTTTCACAATTTTTTTTTGGGGGGGGGGGGAGGGGGGGGGGGGGGTTAGGGTGGCCCTTATTTTTCGAATTTTGGAAATGTTGTCGGGACGGGGGGGTCAATTGGTGACATATTGGTAGAAAATAATTCCCTATTTATTATTTTTCCTCTAACTAAATTTTAAGCCGTTTCTCAGGGGCACCCAAATTTGAAAAAATCAAAAAAATAGAACATTTTGAAAATTTTTGAAAATTTTTAGCAAAATGGTCATAGGGATGGTATTTCTATAAGACAAGACCATTTCCGATGATTTCTTATCTTTACCCCCCTTTTCATGGGACATGAAAAAACGTCATTTTTTACGTTTTTTAAAAAATTTGAAAAAAATGGCTACAAATTAAAAAAAAAAAAAAATTTAATAAAATGGTTTCAACATACATGTTATTACCCAAAAAGGTCATTTACGGTGATTTTTCACCACTGCCGTATCAGTGAGAATTTTTCAAAAACTATCAAAAATTGAAAAAAAAATGAGGTTCCCAAAAATGAAGGTAAGGATAAAAAATCGCCGTAAATGACCTTTTTGGGTAATAACATGTATGCTAAAAACATTTTATTCAAAAAAAAATGTTTCTTTAATTTGTAGCCATTTTTTTCAAATTTTTTAAAAAACGTAAAAAATGACGTTTTTTCATGTCCCATGAAAAGGGGGGTAAAGATAAGAAATCATCGAAAATGGTCTTGTCTTATAGAAATACCATCCCTATATGACCATTTTGCTAAAAAATTTCAAAAATTTTCAAAATGTTCTATTTTTTCTATTTTTTTGATTTTTTCAAATTTGGGGGCCCCTGAGAAACGGCTTAAAATTCAGTTAGAGGAAAAATAATAAATAGGGAATTATTTTCTACCAATATGTCACCAATTGACCCCCGTCCCGACAACATTTCCAAAATTCGAAAAATAAGGGCCACCCTAGGGGGGTGTCTCAATTTTTTTGAACCAGAAAATTTCTGAATTTTCTTGGAAGAAAAAACTTTGGTAACTTTGGAATCAGTGTAAAAAATCTTTCAATTTTTTGAGAAAATAAAATCCTTTTTTGTAATTTTTTGTCCCATTTTTTCAGAAAAACAAATCGTTTAATTTTTGGAATTCATTTTTTAAAATTATTATTGGAAGAAATCCTAATTTTTTGGAATAAAATTTTTTTTCAAATCGACACCATTTTGAAAAAAAATGAGCCACACTTTGAAAAATTCCAAATTGCCACCTTTGAAACTGGAACAATATTTCAACTGAAAAAAACGAGTCAACTTTTTTAAAAAGGGTTCAATTTTAAATTTTTTTTTTTTAATTTTCAAGATGGTGAGAAATTTCTCATAATTCAAAACAGAAAATTCTTACTCAAATTCCAATATTTTTAAATAAGTAACCATGTTTCATTATTTTGAAAAAAAATCCAATTTCGCAAATGGGTTCTGTAGTTGATTCGAATTTTGATCACACCATTGCACAAAATAATGAGCTGGCTCTGGGCATGATTTTGGTTAATACAAATTTTTTTTGGGCCCCTCACTACCCCACAAATTGAGCAAAACAGGTTTGAAAATCACTCGATGATTTTTATACGTATTATTCGAAATTGCATGGAGGGGTGGAGGGAAGGTTCAAACAAAATTTTTGTATAATGACAAATAAAATTATTCAAGGACTTCAATCTACAATTTTTGAAAATTTTTCAATTGAGGTCGAATGTCAATGGGCCTTCAGAAAAAAGGCGACCCTATGTCCTTTTGATTCCGAATCAATCATAAACTCGTTTTTTAATTTTCAATCGCACTTGGAACTTCCATTTACCTACCACCCTGCTGCTTTTAATTTTTAAAAATGATCTTTTGGTAAATTTTTTTTACGAATTTGGAATCTTTTTTTCAAAGCAGCGGAGTCAAGGTGATGTTCAAAAACAGCTTGTGAGTGCAAAAAATTATGTTTTCTAAAATTTAGCTTACGTGATATTTTTATGTACCGAGGAATAGCTTCCTCCTGGTACGTTTAGAAAATTCGATATTTTGCAATTTTAGGATTTTGGATGAAAAATTACGATAATTTGTTTGAAATGCAGCCTGTCATCCTCTAACTAAAAATCGGTAATTTCGAGTTCAAAGTTGATAAATTTATACCCCCCCACCCCCTACACTTGGAATAAAATTGAGACTTGTGCACTTTTTTCAGTTTCTATAAAATGTAATAAATTGTACATAACTATAGTGCATTTTGTTAAAACAGAGCTGATGTAGGTATTTTATACTTTAATTCTTGTTACAGATCCTCTGAAAATGTTTCAAAAGCGCCAAAGAAGGGCTACGTTTCTATGGATCAGGATCGGACCATCGATAAAACAAGCAAAGCTCCACCATCCGTAACGAATCGCAGGTTTCTCAAAGCCAGGTAATTTTTTAGCAATAATGGTCACACGAGTAGGATCCTCGAAAGCATAAACGGTGGCGGGATGCGGACCAGACTCGATTGTGTTAAAACGATCAATGAACCGTTAGCGACTAAAGTGTATTTTTCTCGACGCAACGTGGAGAACATTCAACAAAAATACTCACTAAAATTTAGCTAATCCTAGGTAATGCAACTAATCGCAAAATGCATCTCGTGTACCCCTTTACAAGTACACTATTGAATTTTTCAAAGGGTTTCACTTCAATTCCAAAATGTTTTTTTGTATGTGTCGCAGATTAGGATGGTTTTTTTTTTCTTTTCATCTCGCTGCTTTAGAGTGTAGAGTGTACTGACACAGGTTTCAATTGTACCATACTCGTAGGTACCGGATTTGATGCTGGTATAATTAAGACGATGGGGTGATTTGTCCCGATATAGGTATTCGTACAAGTGGTCTATTTTGTGAGTGATCGTAGGATGATTTTTTTGCAGCAGGACCTGCTACCGGTGATGTTGATTTTTAAGGAGGAACAGCAGAATGAGAAAAGGAAAGGAAGAAAGGAAAGAAAGAAAAAAAAGGTAAAGGCGAAGACGTACGGTAGCCTTCGCGCATATTTGTGTAAAAAGATGGTGTTCCTGACTAGACATACATTTGTTAGCTAAGGCAAAATCATTCATCTTTTGTAGACAGTAAGCTGTTTCATAAGTTTACCCGATCCACTTTTGGTGTATTCAAACTTGGCTGTAATGCTTGATTTCCTGTAAACAGAGATCGGTCGTTTTGTGGTATTACGCGGATGATTCGACCACCCTGTGCGTGCCAGAATAATGTATTATTATTTTAAAACGTGGTATTGGCCCCGGCTCGTACGGCCGTGTACGCGTCGTCGAGAGTATTTTTTGTTATAAGGGAAGTGTCGGCGATGTCGGTGCACTCGCCGGCGATATTTACTTTGTATTTGAAAATTTTTCCTATATACAGGGTGTCCGGCGAATGGTCTGCCTAACTTGAAATTTTTATATAGTGTAGTGCCACTAACAGAAAATGTTTTCCTAATTCATGAAATAGGCAAGAAAATTGCCTATTTCATGAATTGAAGAGAATTTCCCTTTCTTTTGCCTATTTCATGAATAAACAGTGACAAAATTCTGCGTTCCGGTTCGTAAAAAATAAAAAATCAGAAAGAAGCTTTTATTTTTTAAGAATAAAATTTTAGTTAGGTAGTCCCATATAAGAAAAAATAACTTCAAATTTTTGAAAAAAATATAATTTTTGAAAAAGAAAATTTCCATTTTTTCTGAAATAATATTTTTCAAATTTTCATAAAAATCGTTCAATTTTTTTGGAAAAAAGAAATGAAGGGAAAAGATCCCCTTTCTTTGGAAAAAAATCTTATAGGTACATTTTTTGAAGAAAAAAAAACTTATTTTTGTTTAAAATGAAATCTCTCTAATATTGTAGAGAAACAAAATTGTGAATTTTTTTGAAAAAATAATCAATAATCTTGATTATTGTCAAACATTCTGTTTTTTTATTTATTTATTTTTTTTTGTTTAAAATGTAATCTATAATTTTTAAAGAAAAAATTCTCTTTTTTGAAAAAAAATCTTACCAAATCTCTATTTTTTGATTTTGAAGGGAAAATATTTTTCAAATTTTTGGAGAAGAAAAGAACTCAATTTTTTGTAGAAGAAGTTATCGCTTTCTCAAGGAAGAAGAAAAACAATTTTCAAAAAAAAAATCTTCATTTTTTTAGAATAAAAAATACCTCTTTTTTAGGACCACCCTTTAAAAAATGCTCATGTCTTATTACCAAAAAAGAGTTCAAATTAGATGAATTGAATTGTTAGTTTTTTTTTGTTTTCTACCTAAAGTCTTAAATAGTAATAGGTAGGTAGGTACGTATTTATTAATATTGATGAATTTATAAAAAGTTTTCATTAGTGCAACACAATTGATAAATTTGATCAATATTTTTTTTTAATTTTATGTTTTGTCAAAAGCCTATAAAATATCAAGCACCCAGCCATAAAAAAGATCTAAAGACTACAGATACCAAAAATGGGAAGGCGGAGGATTAATAAATTTATATTTGGTACAATTTTCAATTTAGGGTTTTGATATGACTTGGCTACAATTTTGGATCAAAATACGTTTCACTTCGTAATTGTGCTCAATTAGAGCACTAGAGTAGGCAAAAAAAGAGAAAAATTTCTTTGTCAGAGTCACTTTTTTCATTTTTTTGGGTCAATTTTTTTGAGTTTTTGACTTGTCATCCTCATTTCTTGCTAAAGTTTTTTTTTTGTCATAGGTAGTTTTTATTTTCATTCATTTATTTATTTTTTATTTTTCACAACAAACGATATTTCTTAATCTTGCTAAAAAAGAACTCTGCCAAAAAAATGTCAAAAAAACCCTCAAAATAAACAGTAGGCCTAGGCCTACTTGCTTAATTAATTTTGACAAAAATGAGTTATTTTTTCACTGGAATTTTCTATCGAACTTTTTTTCAGTCATAGTCACTTTTTCCATTTCTTTTGTCAATTTTTTTTACTGTAATTTTTTTTCTTCAGTCAGAGTCATTTCTTTCAACTTTTTGAATGATTTTTTTTTTGTTTTCTTTTGTCAGCATTTTTTTGTCTACGTAATTTAATTTTTTTTTTCTGTCATTCGTTTGTACGTCAGAAGTTCAGAACTATTTGCTACCCACTTGTTTTTTTTCTGTCATCATTACTTTCTCTTGAGAGCTTTTTTCACAGAATTATTTTTTACTGGACATATTTCATTTATTTATTTATTTATCTATTTTTGTCAGAAATAGGTAGGCCTATTGTTTATTTGGTTTTTTTTTGACATTTTTTTTGGCAGAGTATGGACTGGCCTTATTTTTTATCGAATTTTTTCTTAGTCAGAGTCGCTTTTTCCATTTTTTTTGGTCAATTTTTTTTTGTCATCCTCATTTTCTGTCAGAATATTTTTGGTCATAGTTTTTATTTTCATTCATTTACATATTTATTTATTTTTTAAATTATTTTTCACTGGAATTTTCTGTCAAACTTTTTCTCAGTCATACGAGTATCTTAGTCACTTTTTCCATTTTTGGTCAATTTTTATGATTTTTTTCTAGTCATTGTTATTTTCTGTGAGCATTTTTTTGATCATAATTTTTTTGTCACCAGAATTTTCTGTGTTTTTTTCTTCAGTCGAGTCGAGTCGAGTCACTTTTTTCAACTTTTTGAATGATTTTTTTTCTTTTTGTTGATTCTTGGAACTGAATCAGCGTTTGTTGTTCGCGAAAAATTTATCTTAAATTCGATTCTCTGAATTGAGTCAGTCGTCATCATTGCACCGTAATAAACTGAGGTAGGCAATATTTCTGTCTGGAATTTCATGTGCTATTACTCCTTCAATTTCAAAGATAGGCATTTCAATGTGATTACAAGTTTTATTGCTTTTTCAAAGATCTATCTACTTTCGGTGTTGAAAACTGAAAAAAAATTGAACACATTGTTTCCAGCAGATTTTCTTAGCAAAATAGCGATTTTCAAAGTTATGGAGCTCCTTCATTTTCAAACTTGGGCATTATGTGTACATGAAGTTTTTTGTCAAACTCACTCGCTCCTATCCAAAATTTCAAGTTTGTCAGACTATTGGCCGGACACCCTGTATGACGGCCTAGTCTTGGTCTTCACCATTTCTGATACTCTAGCTACCGCTATTACGATTCGCTTATGTAATTTTATTTTTACATCGGTCGTGATCGGCGCTGGAGCTGGAGCTGGAGCTGGACGCGCAAATAACTTTGCATACGGATATTTTGAAATCGTGCGTCTGAAACGTTTAACGTGCGATATTCTCATGCTTATTTCTGTTCGCCCATACTGTCCTTATTTGCAAATACAAGAAACGTCTTCATCACGCTTTTACCACCTTACACGTAATGCATGTGGCTGTTACGTTACACATTTAATTGTATCTAAGCATAAGTATACATATATATGGGGTCGGCGAGCGCGATCTCGTACTTTTTTTTTCTTTCTTTTTAACGGTACTGGTTTAGCGTTTTTTCCCTGGAAAAAATCCATATATAATGTGAGCATACATAGTTAGCCTTGGAACTTCACGGCCGGGCCGCATTTGTTCCAGAGCATAAGGCGCTAAAAGTTAAAATTGCGTAATAAATTACGCGCGCATTAATTAAACACGCTAGATTAAGAAAACCCGCGTAGACGTGTTGATGTTCGGTGGGTTAATTTAAATAGTCAATACAGACGAAGAGACCAGTGGCGATTATGTTACATAATGCGGGTAATTATATCCAGATCGTGTTAGGCAAGGTCTGGGACTGCCATACGTATAAAATTTTTTTCACTTTTTAACATAATATCTCGAATATTCGAATATTGTCGATAGTTAAGTCACAGTTTAGGATAGTTTACACGATGCAAGTATTCTAGATCGGGATAGCGGTCCAGGTGAAGCGAAATATTTTCCTAGAAAGTTATAAAATTTCGAATACGAAGAAATTGTCAAAGGTTTTCCCGTTATTTTTTGCTTCGAGTACTTTTCTAATAATTTTTTAATAAGAAAATCGTGCTAAAAAAATTTTTGCTCTATTTTTAAACAAAAAATTCAGAAAAAAATTAAAGAGCTACGAAATATTTTTCTCCAAATTTTTTTCGTTTGTTGAAATTCACTTTTTTAGTCTTAATTCTTCTTTACCTATAGGTATTGTGTTTTATTTTCTTTTTTTCTTTCTTTTTTTGAAAAAAATTGAGAAGAAATTGTTTGTGACTTTTTTAATGCAATAACAGACTGTTGAGCAGAAGTTTTCCAAAAATTTTCGGTTTAAAAATTGGGAAAAAATTGCTACTAAAATTTCTTAGAAAAAAATGTAGATAAGTACCTACCTATCTGAAATTTTTTTCCAGAATTTACACAGAAGAGGAAAAAATCCTTTATTCCTTTCAAAGAGACTTCTCTTATTCTCACATTTTCCCCCCAAGTTGGATTTTTTTTTCAGTTAAAGCATTTTATTTTTGCTAGTTGAATCTTTTAAATTTTTTTTTTTAATTTTAATTTTTTAGTTGAAACATTTGCAGCAGTTGATTAATTTCTTCTTGTTGAAGCATCTTTGTCGCTTGAACCCTTTTTTTCTAGTTGAAGCATATTTTTCACCAGTTGAATAATTTTTCCTATGATCGAAGCATTTTTACTAGTTGAATGATTCTTTCAGTTGAAGAATTTTTGCCAGTTGAATGTTTTTTTCCAGTTGAAATTGAAAATTCTTTTACCAGCTGAATTTTTTTTCTAGTCAAAGTATTTTTACCTGTTAATTTTTTTTCCAGTTTTGAAGCATTTGAATCTTTTTTTCTGATTGAAGCATTTTTGCTAGTTGAATATTTCTTTTTAGCTGAAGCATTTTCACAAGTTGAATTTTTTTTCCAGCTGAAGAAATGTTTACTTGTGGAACCTTTTTTTGTATATAGTTGAAGCATACCTATGAAAAAAATAAATAAATAAATAAGAACAAAATGTATACGAAAATTTTGAAAAAAAATTTATAACTGGGACGTTTAGATATATTTCCCATATCTTACCCTATGTTTTTAGGGAGATGTTTTAATTTTTTTTCAATTTTTTTAGCGTTTTTTTTTTTTTTTTTTTTTTTTTTTTTTTTTTTTTTTTGATAAAGAATTGGGAACATTTTTTAAATAAAATCCCTATTTAAAAATTTAGAAAAAAAATGAGGAAAAAATTTTCAAAAATTAAGACAAATATTGAATTGATACCTATAATTATTGAGAGGGAGAATATATTGAAACGAAATTGAACAAACGTATTCAGAATAAATTCAAGACATAGGTACTTATTATTACAAAAATTTTGAAAAAATGACAGCTTGAATTTTTTTTAAATGTTGTTTTTCTCTTTTTCTATTTTAATTTTCTCATCTTTTTGCAAACATTTTTTCGGTGAAGAAAATTGAGAAAAAATTGTGAATAATTTTAAATTTATTCAAAAAAAAAAATCATGTTTAGAAATTTAAAAGAAAATGGAGAAATTTTTCGAAAATAGAAACAAATACTCACATTAGTTGATATAATTTTTAGGGGGGGGGGGATATCGAAAAAAAAATAGACAATGGGTAATATTTAGAAAAATAATAAAACGAAACGAAGTATAAAAATTTGGAATAAAAGAGAAAAAATTTCAATTTTTTTTTTTTTTTTTTTTTAGAACAGTGATGATTTATTTGCAAATTAGTAAGTAGATAAACAGAATTTCCTTTTTCAAAAAGTCATAAAAAATTAAAAATGCTCAATAACGCAAACAAAAAATAATATACTTTTTTGGAGGGGGCCGGGGTATCGAAAGGAAATTGAAAAAAATCAATCAAACAGAAAAACTTTGAAAAAAATGACATTTCGATTCCTTGTTCTTGAGTTTTTAATTTGTCAAAATTTCGATTTTCAATTTCAATTTTTCCCTATTTTTTCCTAAAAATATCAATTAAAAAAGTTGAGAAAAAATCCTTGCTCTTGTTTAAAATTTTGGAAAAAATAATAATTGAGGTAATTTTGAAAAAAAAAACTATCGAAAGGGAATTGAAGAAAATAAATTAAAAAATTCAAAAAAAATACATGAGGCAATCTGAAAATTTTGAAAAAAATTGCATCTCAAACCATTTTTCTTCAAATTTTTTCGTTTTTCGAAATTCACTTCCCTTCTTAATTTCTTTCGCAAATGTTTTTTTGTTCTTAGTGAAAAAAAATGAGAAGAAATTGCTATACTTAATTAAGTAGGTATTTTAATCCAATAGCAAAATAATATATAAAAAAATTCCAGTTCAAAAAATTGGCATAAAAAATTAGAAAAAATTGATCAGAAAATTCCAAAGAAAGGAGGAAATTGAAAAAAATGCGAAACGATGGATGGCATCAACTTTGAATGCTATTAAGATATTTTTATTTAAATGAAATGAGTAGCTGCCTTTGACTATACACAATAATGGACTGGTAGAACAGCTGGAATTCCTTAGCAGAAACCCCAAAAATCTCGAGTGGAAAAAATTTTCAGTACGGGTATGCTGGTCCGCCATTTTGCGTAGTAATGAATTTTATATTTGCTCATAACTCTGAAAATACGAGTTTAGCAAAAAAATGTCAAGAGATATTTTTTGTATAAAATTGAAAAACCTTTCGATTGCAATAAAAAAAATTGAATTTGGTTTGAGTTGAAAAATTTTGAAAAAATATCAAGGCACAATATGGCGGCCCAGCGGTTCTCTACTGTGATGTTTCACTGTTTTGGCGCATGTGCAGAAGATTTTTTTCCACTCAGCCTATGAAATTGCATAATCGGAACGCCGGCATATCGGATCAAAAATTTAACATTGCTCTTATGGGGCTTTACCAGTCCATTATTGTGTATACTCAAAGGTAGCTGCAGGTACTTATTTGGAAAAATCATGAAAATAAAAAAGATATAAGATGTTTAGCAGGGAAGAAAACCAATTGAGACCCAATTGGTTATGGTGATGGTGGTTTTGAGAAAATTTTGAAATTACTGGTGGTTCCAATTGGTTTTTGGTTTTTAAAAATTTTCAAAAGGTTTTGGTGCTAAAGTGGATCCATTTAATTTTTTTTTTTTTTGATTGGTTCTGGTTCTGGGTTTTTGGTTTTGCTTGATTAATTGGTTGTGGTGGTGGTGGTGGTGGTTCCGTTTTGGTTTTTCAATTGGTTTTCATCGAATTGCTTCCATTTTGTAGTATGAAAAATATTTCCCAACATTTAAACCATTTATCTATGGCATTAACCATCAGAACCAGATGGAACCATTTTCGTGCTTCCTATTATACCACAAAAGAACTAAAAAAAGATCAGATCTTTGAAATTTGAATAAAAAATTAATTTGCCTACAAGTTACAAACGCAATATTGCAATAAATTTAAATTAAATAATATACATTCAAATAAAAAACAAAAAATAATAATGTTTCCACTTTCCAGAGCGCTGAAAAATCAGAAAAATGAAGAAAACATGCCACAGGGGGTAGGTAAGGGGCCCAATTAAAAAAAATTTCAAATCAAAGTTGTTGCTTGGAGTTCTAGGAATAAATTTGGTCATAACAAAAATTTTGATTGGACGCCTCCTTCCCTTTCAAATCCACTATTTCTCTTTTTAGAACCAAAAAGAACCAATTCCATTAATTGGTGGTGGTTCTGGTTTTCATTGTAAAGGAAATTGAAAATGGTGGTGGTGGTGATGGTGGTTTTTTATTTTCAAACCACTTTCTTGTGGTTGTGGTTGTGGTTATTTCAGCAAATGATTTTTCGTTGTGGTTCCAAACGGTTCTCTTCCCTGCCTTTTCGAAAGGAATTGGTTCTTTTTGGTGGTGGTTTTTGAATGAATTTTTGAAGTTCATTGTAATGGTTCCAAATGGTTTTGAAAACCAATTGAAATATCTGGTGGTGGTGGTTTTACCCGGTTTTGGTTTCAATTGGTTTTCTTCCCTGTTCGAAAGGAATTGGTTCTTTTTGGTGGTGGTTCTTGAATGAATTTTTGAAGTTCATTGTAATGGTTCCAAATGGTTTTGAAAACCAATTGAAATATCTGGTGGTGGTGGTTTTACCCGGTTTTGGTTTCAATTGGTTTTCTTCCCCGATGTTTAGGTAGCCTAGGTGCAGTTATATTTATAAAAATTTATCCTCGTGTAAGAAAACCTTATTATTACTATGTTTCGTGAAGACAAACTGACGATGATACCGATGGAGTCAACAGAGTGTCATCAAATTATTACCGTCTTATCTGGCAGTAAAACACGGTAAGATTGGTTATAATTACCCGTGTACAGATTACAGACACGGGCCGCGAAGCCAGGTGCTGTTTCATAGTCGTCTCTTCTTTTTACGCTCGGTCTCGGCGGTGCTCGCCCGGTGTGTCTTTCCACGAAAAGTACTTTACGACAAGTACGCGTACAAACACGTGCTTCCGCCACGTCGTTGTTTCATAATACGAGTACGCACGAGACGAGACGAGACAAGTACACAGGTAAACATAATTACGCCAATGACCAGCTCTGCTCAGCTTGGCAAATTAAAATTGCAACAGCGAATTTTGTCGCCGTGCTCGCCTGCTCGGTGGAAAAAAGAACACGAAGAGTGGAAAAAAATACAGGAGTTGATTTCGTATTCGTACTTGTTTTCCACCTCCCTCTTCACACTTTTTTTTGCTGCTCGCAATGTATTCCAAGCCGGCTGTAATTAGTCCGTGTGCGACAAACTGCTCCGGAAATAAGCCTGTCCGACCGTAAACCTCCTTATAAATCAGTGCATCGGGGGGGAAGTTGTACTTGAGACGAGCCATTTAAACCGTGTAGCTGGTAGAGTGTACGTAATTGGTCGCCAAAATTTACATCTTAATTATGTATCGTTCATTTGTACCAAACACCAGTTTCCAGTCTATACACTGTAGGCAATACGAGCAGTCGAGCACGCCTCGATTGACACATTACGCTTTGCTAACTTTGCAACTTATCGATAAAGAAAATTAACCAAAGTTTATGCAAAATTTTCAAGTACAAGTCGAGGGTAACAAAAAGTTTACCCAAGGTCTGATATTTTTACAGTTCCAACGAATCGATCTCGTGTTAGATATTTTCGAATTTTGTCAAGGAGAAGAAATTATTTCGATATAATTTCCAGCACATTTTTGTTCGTTTCGAAATATTTAGGAAAAAAAATGAAAATAACTTAGAAGTGCTGGTGGGGGCGTTTTGAGGTTGCGGTGAAAATTTTCCGTTGATTTTCGTCCTCGTGTCGACGAATTTATCACGAAATTGAAATTTTTCAGATAGCGTCGTTTTTAACGCATAGATAGGTAGGTAGGTAAGCATATTTTTCGACAAATTTAAATTTTTGCTGTATTTAGGGAGAGGAGTGAAAATGGAGCTGGGTTATCTTGTGCTTTCATTATTGAAAATCTACGTCCCACACTTGGGTAAAAAATTCCAAATTAAAGCGAAAATTATATTTTAATTTTGAAGATCGAATCAGTCTAATTTTCGAGCCTGAATGGAGCCTTCGAGAGAATAGAACCCATATTTTCAGCACATTATCATTTTTTCCACTTGATCATTTATTGTACCTTTTTTCAATCCTTCGATAAACCAATTCCATTCAATTTCCAATAACCTACAAAAATTCAACCAAAAACTTATGCAACCACCTGCACATGTATCCACGTGCTACCGAAGGAAATTAAAATCATGAACCGTGATACCAAATCAACACCTGTACCGCGATGTAAGTCTCTTCACGTAAGAGTTGAACAACTGATAACGCTTTATTAGGCCAAACCACGGTTGTTTAAATCTAAACGTATGTATCTAGGTACCTACTACCTAGTATTTACTCGTAGCACTCGTATCGTTCATTATGATGACTCATTGCGCATAGAAAGAAAATAGATAAGTGAGGTCTGACGTGAGGTAATCGGTTTTCTCGTTTAATCTTTTTATTAATGAATTTCGAAGCATTTATCTACAATTTTCAAGATGTGAAGGTGCTTCTTAACATCCCTTATCCTTTCTTTTTTGAAATACTTGATTAATATTTTTTCCTCTTTTTTAAAAAGCTGGCCCTGTGAAAATTAATAAAATTGACCTAATCTATTGCATACTACAAAATATAATGGAATGGCTCATTTCAATTTGAAGTGGTGGGTACATTGATTTTCAGAACACGACGAGGTCAGTTAAGAAAAATTATTTGTGCTCTGCACTGCACCCCCTTAATTATTTTGTTCTCCGAAAATTTTTCATTTAATGAGGTGCCAAATTTTTGTAGTTCTTCGCAAGTATAATTTAAAAAATGCTAAAAGGCAAAAATTGCGAATATTTTGAAAAAATACGTTTTTGTTCTCTATAAATTTTTGCTATCCAAATTTTATGAATACTTCCTACTTTGCAAAAACAATTCAGATTTTCACAATTTTTTGCAAAAATAATTTCTTATATTTTTAGTTTTTTCTTATAGGTATAAAAATTTGAAACGAATTTTTTCATTTTTTTTTGACAACCAACTTTAAAACAAATAAAATCATTTTTAAAACATTTCAAACAATTTTTTAGATGTTTTAATAATTTTGAAAAGCTATGAGATAATTTCCTCACCCAAAAATTTCAAAAGTGAAATGAGCCTCAATTCTCTACAATGAAAAAATGTTTCATATTTTTGGAGATGAAAAATATCTGAATTTTTTGAGAGGAAAGAATCTCAAAATCACTCAATTCTTCCGGCAAAAAAAAAATCTAATTCTACTGGAATAAAAAATATCTATTTTTTTTGAATCAGTGTAAACAAAAATAATGAAAAAACAAACAAACCAAAAAAAAAAAAAAAAAAAACTTCTCAACTTTTTTGAGAGAGAATCTTTCAATTGTTTGGAAGCAAACAAATTTTTTGCATACTTAAATTTTTTTAAAAACTCCTTTAATTTTTCAGTAAGAAAGAGGGAATTACCATGTCTTTGCAGATTTTTTTTTTTTTTTTTTTTTTGGAAAATTCACTAAAAATTTTTGAAAAAAAAAAACTCAATTTGTTTTGAGAAAAAAAAATATTATATTATTGTTTTTGGATAAAGAATTTCATTTTTTTTTTGACGAAGAAGATAATTATCCCAATTTTTTGAATTCAGCAAAAAAAATTTCTTGATTTTTTTGGAAAAAGAATTTTTAAATTCTCGTCACAGTTTTTTTATGGGAGAAGGAGGAAGGGAGTTTTCTTTGTTTTGAAAGAAAAAAAAATCCACATTTTGAGGGGGGCAAATTTGTCGGAAGATGGAATTCTCAATTTTTCTGAAATTTTTTTTTTGAGGGGGAAAAAATCAGCTCCATTTGGGGCGAAGGGAGATTCTCATTATTTTGAAGGAAAAATTTCTGTATTTTTTGAAGAAAATCTTAATTTTTATCTCAAATTTTTTTGGAAAAACATCGCAATTTTGGGAGGAGGAGACATTCATTTTTTGGAAAGAAATTTTTAAAAACTTTTGGAGAATAAATTTCTCAATTTTTTCTACTTGAAAAACATTTTTATGTTTTTTTTGAAAAATTCCAATTTTTCTGGAAGGAATTTTCATTATTTTAAAGGGAGACATTCTCAGCTTTTTTGAAGGCAAAATCCCAATTTTTTTCTCTCAATTTTTTTTCTTGAAAAAATCGCCGTTTTTGAGTGGACAATCTTAGCGTATCATATTTGTAGAAATAAACATTTCTCAGACTTTTTGTAAGGCATTCCAGAACTTATTATTTTTTTTTTTTCTATTTTTTAGCATATTCTTTTAACTTTTCATTTATTCATTATAATGATATTTCCATAGAAATTTTTAATTTTTTCTGGAGAAAAAATCTTAATTTCTTGTCACAATTTTTTTGAAAGCTTTTCAATTGTTTTGGAAAAAAAATCACAGTTTTTTGAATGGGCAGGGGAAAATTCTCATTTTGTCAAGGAAACAAATAATTTTCTTCAAAACAAATTTTTTTGAAGGGGAAAAAATAATTTTTGAGAAGAAATATCAATTGAAGACCTTATTGTGAAAACAACCATATAGTTCAAAAAAACTTGGTACTTGGATTCTAGGATAAATCGTTGATAGTGTATGAGGACTTTTTTGTGTGAAAACGGCCATAGTCCCATAGTCCAGTTTCAAATTTGCAACTGAACTGGACTATGGTCATTTTCACACAAAAAAGTCCTCATACACTATTAATGGTTTATTCTAGAACCCAAGTACCAAGTTTCTCTGGACTATGGTTGTTTTCACAATAAGGTCTTCAATTTCTGTCTCAATTTTTTGGAAAAAAATCCTTATCTCTTTTCTCAATTTCGTTATGTGAAAAAAATCAAAATGTTTGGGTGGAGAAAGTAACTCTAATTTTTTGAAAAAAAAAAAAATTCTCAGGAGAATTCCAATTTCTGGTCTTGCAATTTTTTCGGAAAAAATCTCAATTTATTGTATTAATTTTTCGGTAAAAAATTCTATTATTAGGTATATTTTTTTTGAGAAAATATCACATAATTTCTGATCTCAATTTTTTTACAGAGAAAAATTTTCATTTTTTGATTTTTTTTTAAAGTTTGGGTTGAAAAAAGTCTCAATATTTTAGAGAAAACATCTTTAATTTCTTGTCTCCATTGTTTTGAAGTGAGAAACATTCTCAATTTTTTAGGGTAAAAAAATTTGTCAACTTTTCGCTGAAAAAAAAATCATTTTTACGTTCAACATTAAAATATTTTCAACATACCGCCCAACCCTGATCCTGGTACTAAAAAAAATTCAGATCTAGTGAAATTTTACCACTTCTACCACCCTTTCGATAGGCCTGTACACGACCTGTAAGTACGACGAGCTGATTAGAATTACGTAAACGCGATCACCATTCCTACAGATTAGATTTGTTTATTTGAAAAGCTAATACATGAACATGAAGAAGATATTACTTACACGTTACACATCTTCAAGAATGGACTTGCAAACTAGCACCGCATGTTCTCTTGTATTATTAGGTGTAAACGTAACATAAACGTGAGGCGAACACAAAGAATAAGAAGAAATAGAGAAATAACGAATGTAAATGATGGAAAGCGATTAATTATTTAAAAATAAAAGAGCAAAGTGAAAAACGCCAACGCTCGGCGTGACTCTACTCGAAGTACATTTACGAGAGCAGAGTACCTCGTATTATGTAAAAAAAAAAGTACACAGGGTCCTATAATTAGACCAGAGTCCACGCGCAAATTCATGACCCACAGAATTTCATGCTCCATGCCCACTTGCGGTGTAATTTGACCACAATATATACATTGTCGTATGTATGCAGACCTAAGATACCTTTACCTATACTCAAACACGTCTGCCGTCTCATATTGAATACATTTTGAATATAATTATAAATGATAGCTTATTTGTTAGTAACTCGAGATGATGCTAGCATTGTTATAAGTGTATAAATTTCATTGATAAATAACTATCGCACGTAAACGCGTTTTAATGCTTATAAAGAGGATATCTTTTTATTACGTACAATCTACTACACATTACGTGTAGATTAAACTGGCAAATGTACACTAACACATGTTTAACTCTTTACATGTGGGTGTGATCTTGATTACTGTGCATGGTAGCATGGGAATTGTATGTAATAACGAGTAAACATACAAGCTTATAGAACTCTGTGCATGGCTTCGGCTTCTTCAAGCGTCTCTTTAAAAAGAGGAAAAAAACTAGTGCCACTATAATCGGAAATACGTATCTGGAGAATTTCGTCGATTTAAGTTAATAACCGGCGAGAGAGGATGTTGGACATCGAAAGCTGTCTTGGATGAACAAAATCTTTATTCAAGCACCCACTAGTGTCGTATAATTTACTTCTAAACCAGTTGAATCGATAGCAAATTTGCCTCGGAGAAAGCGAATGCCAAAATTTACACGATGACCTTTGCCTATAATACAATATAAGGTGTTTTAGGATGGCGAAAGAGAACAAAACACGCGTAGATATACGTACATTGTGTTTTGATTTAAAAAAAAAAAAAAAAATGAACGAAATAATTCTTCGATTCGATTTCAAATTAAAATAATTATACCTTTGACGCAGCAAATGAGTCTGAAATACTGATATTATGTTTTATCAATAAAGTTATTTGAAAGTTTATAGCATTATTTTGGCTATTAAAACATTATTGATAACGTTACCATATCCTTATTATGCCGGTATGAATAACATCAAGTATTTTATATTTGGACAAAATAAAAATTTCAAAAAAATTGGTATTTTGGTATAGTTTTTAAATTTTAAGCAAATATTTCAAAAGTTTTTTAAAAATAAATTCAAAAGTATTACTTATCAATTTATCATACTTAATAGTATTATCTATACGCTGTATATTTTCACAAAAAATCCCATTAAAAATTTTTTAAAGGAAATACTTCAAAAAAATGCTCTTAAAATTAAAAAAAAAAATCCCAAAAATTTGTTCGAAAATTCATTTAAAAAGAAAATATATTTCATAATTTTTCAGAAAAATATTTAAAGGTTTTATCAATTTAAAATTTTAAAAAAATCCATTGGTTTTTAAAAAAGAAATAATTTAAAATTTTAAAAAAATGCAAAAATTCCATCAATTTTTTCGGTTGATTTCCACAAAAATTCCTATTAAAGATTTTTTTAAAGGAAATGTTTCAAAATTCTCTTGAAATAATTGAAAAATTTCACCAATTTTTTTACCTATAAATTTATAATTTTCTCAAAAAATTACGAGTATTGTTACATAGGGTATAACTCTTTTGTACTGGGTATTAGAGCTTCTAACCAGATACACGATACACTACGAACATAATTGAGACTTGGACAAAATAGCACATTGATTCGTAAAGAAAACATTATATTGAAACCGAATATTTGACTTTTATACACATTCACCAAATCGCGATATACTGTGGTCAGCATGCATTCTAACCATAGATACCTCCCGTAATACGGGTCACATTAGAACAGAGTAGTCCTCTTCATGTACGTAGTCCGTACGAAGAGATACATACCACATACCAGAAGATATGCATATTACTACTGACGCGAACGTCAAGACGGAGCTACGTCGAGCCAGCAAGCTGCCTCGCCGTACCCCCCTACCACATTAACTACCTAGAGTCAGTGTTACCCTAGTATGGAGGGCCATATCCACCTGTATCATATGCCCCCTCGGGGGTTTGCAAGGGAAAGCCCTTACGCGCCGCCCGAGGAAAAGCACGAGTAAGAAATACGGTGATTCCTTCAGATAGATATGTACCGCCATACCAGGTGCCCCCGAAGTACTTCTCATCGGAAGGCGTAACACTGGCTTTTTAGAGATAAAAAAAATCGAAAATTTGGTAGTTAAATGGGATGATTTAGAACCAAAAGAAAATCTGATCAAAGAGTTCCTCACACCAAACAAAAAATAAAAAAAAATCAATTTTGAATTTTGATAACCAAGAGATTTAGACCTAACAATTTGGACGAGAGATATCCAGACAGGTGCACACCACCCAGCATACCGCGACTCAAGCAAAATAAACGGGTATGCATAAAAAAAATACATATCAAAAATACATCTGATAGGAACAATTTGAATTACAGATTGAAATTGAATAGTGTTACTATTGAAAAAGAACGAAACCAGAAAAATTACATCTATATATCGAAATATCTATTGAATACGGATACGTATGAATAATTACATCTAATTAACAACCTTTGAAAAAACTTAACGGATGGTACAAAAGTAAAAAAAAAATTAAAAAAACTAATAATACCAAACAGAGAAAAAAAAAATTTTTGTGCACAAACACAACGCTCAAAAAGAAACATACATATAAATGCATATACGATAATAGAATGGTCGTCATCATGTACGGAAAAAAAAAATTGAAAATAACAACGAACTCGTACATGATGTTTATTGTAACTATTTACAAGTCAAAAATCGGGAAAAAGAAAAAAAAAATTTGATACATTTGTATCTCCACCACCGCACCGGACCGGGGACCTTTTTGGCATAATGCTGACACATCACACGAAGACATCCTTCCTTTGACCGGAACATCGATACGTTGATAAGCTTGAAGACGAGTATAGGTGATCTTCGCCGTCTGCTTTCAATTCATCTCCAGTACTTTGCTAACAATAGTACCGTATATGCTCGCAGCTCATACCATGTTACTTGTAGGTATAGCAGCGGCGCCGGCGTTGAGTGGCGTCACCGACTAGCAACCAGGTCTTCTCCAGGACAAGCGAATGGAACGGTAAGTCGACTGGAGTATTGCGCATATCATGTAACGCGTACGATTCCTTGATATCGCATTGACCTTTCGTTTCGTTTTCAGGTCATTGAACTCGACCTCAACGCGCCACGTTGAACCTTTGGTCGGTCGGCCACGATCACTGTAAAATTACGACGTAATTGATCGTTTCTTCGCCGTGGACTTTTAGACATAACGAGTGTTGACTCTTTCTCGTTCAGAATTACGATCAACAGTTTTGCTGGTGGATTTCACCTCCTTGGTTGGTAATAGCGCCTCCATTTCCCTCTCGGTGCCGCGCAAGCGAACACCTCGAGTCGAGGATGGAATTTCACGAATAGAAGTATAGCTTGGAAAAATTTGCTTTTTAAATTCACATCCAGGATGGGAATTGCTTTTTAGGATTACGATTAGTAATGTAGGAAGAGGTGAGGTTATAGGTCGACGACATTGGTACTTTGGGCTGCTTGGTGGTTGACCTTGAACATTTTTATTGGCAGCATCGACGACGATAAACATGGCCCACTGGCCGACGACGTATCTTCGGCGCTTTTACAGGTGAGTATCGTATATTGGACCATAATTAAACGTTTCTTCCTTCCGCAGGTACCGATATATTGGCTTTGCAAGAATAGGCGACTTCCTTCTTCTCTCAGTATCGCTTGACGTTGCGAGGACCGGAGAGTAGTAACGTAAAAATACGAAACGACGTTTTCAGTAACGGTTTGCGCCTCTGGTGTAACTTTCTGTTTGCGCCTAACTCGGTGCGCCTGCGGTTTGTTACACTCGTGGTTTCGACTTTTTTGACGACGTTGAATTTTAGAGCAGCAGACGGCGGCACGAAGAATACTGGTTTGATGATGGAACTAGACTGGCAGCGGCGGCGTAAACGCGTAGCCCGTGGGTGGTGAAGCAAGTAATACTAAATCACAAAATATCATAAATTATCGTAAATTATCGTAAATTTAAGACTAGATTAATTCGTTTTTCAATGAGCCTTCACTTCACTCACCGCCTCAGATGGCTACTCAACTGCCTCAGCTGGCCACTTCGTACATTCTACTCTAACTCGGATTTAGGGCACACGTAACTTTTATTTGTAAAAAGAAAATTCAATAAAGAATTCTAACCCTACGGTTCCTTACATTTTTTCACCAGTTACGTGCGACTTACTATTTGCTGCTGGCTCTAAGCAACAAACTCGAGGTAAAAGAAATTCTCGAGGACACGATAGCATACCAAAGAAGGTGACTCTATATCTCATCCTGAAGACAATACCAAATTTTATTGTAGTACTCGGTTTTGGAAATAAGTTGAGAAGACTTATACAACGAAAATACCATAATATCGATATATACCAAGTACTACTTTCTTACTAGAAAAAACAAACCAATTTGGTACATAGTTCGGACCACGAACTAGTCTACAAGCCCCTAACTGTTTGCAGGTCCACCTGCCCCTGTATGGAATATTATCGTATCGAAAAATAATTATAAAAACGAAAAATGGCTGCAGGTGGCTTGCTCTTTTATTTTAGTTATTACCATGCATTTTTTGAGCATACGAATTGATTCCAAAAAAAAAACCAAAAAACCCAAAAAACCAACGAAGAAAATTCATGAGAATTTCGTAGCGTGCATGGTACTTTCTGCCCTTCAAAAACAAACCAAAATTTACCAACGGTGCTGTCAAAACACACTCCACGGTCCAATCCAGTGCGTAGGCGAGATACTCCACGTATACGATATCGATGAGTGCGTGTATGACCGCCGGCATATTCGTTCTGGCGCGATTTACCGCAAATTGAGCATTGCTCCGTCGACTCGACACAGCAGAGACAGATTCGCACCGCAACGATCTTCATATATGCGGTTTGGCTGGAATTCGCACGTAGCTCCGCATCCAATCGTAATGAAAAAAGAATCTGGATCCGCCGGCGGCGTACGCACTCGCTATCTGTCTGTAATCAAACTTTTTCGAGCAAACGCTCTGACGATTAATAATACATTTCCGGACAAGACAATAGTCTTGCCGGTATACGACGAAAAAAAAATATCCCGTCGCCGAGCTAAAATCACCGTGCCCCGGTGCCGCCACAGTAATCTGTAACCGAGAGAATCAGCGGAGTACGTTAATGAATGGTGACAAAAATAAAACAGAAACTTTGACTAAAATGAGAAGAAAAAATTCCAAAATAAAATTCCTAACAAAAAAATGAGAAATATTTTGTGGATTACACTATTATAACTGGGGTGAATAATAGGTAATTTTTACGTTAATCGGAAATTTTGATAGAAAAGATTAAATAAATAAATATGTAAATAAAATAAATACGTGCCCCTGTACGTCGCATATTAGTAACAATAAAATACGAATACATTTTTTCGACCACCACACATTGTAAATACTACCTAAGAACAACGAGAAAAACACCAATGTGTGGTTACGTTACGTTATACAGATAAGACAGACAGGTACCTCATATTAGAAATCGTACGTATTTCGTACACCGTAATACGAGGCAGGTATCCTATTGATAAGGCTAGAGGGAGAAAGACATACTAGCAAAAAACAAAAAAAAAAATCCTACTCTACTCTACTCTGTCTAATTCTATGTAAGAGAAAAAAAATTATTGCGACGTACTTACGTTAATACACTTTTTAAAATGACCAAATAATGAAATAATAAAATTAAAACGCTGAACTCTCAGCTACGTGACTACCGACAAAGAAAAGCGACTGACTCAAACAAAATACCACCATACAAGTGTCAACTAATACCCGAGTTGCTGGATTCGTACGAATGTGTACGTGGCAGCAAAAGTTCTGCCCCAGCTCTCAATTGGTCGACTTGGTGCACCGCACCCAGACCAACTCGACGCAGACTTAAGGCGCCGACTCGGGCAAAACCCGATCTTTACGTGGCCGGCCAGGCCCGCGTTTCGTCGACTCAGCAAAATTCGTAGACGTAGTATTCTTCTTTTTTCTTACTTTACCGGCAGTAGAATCCACCTTTGATGTTGTAGCTTCATCTTTGTCAGCGTTTCGTTTAGCGTAGCGTTTGTCACGTAGCGCCGCTGCGAGTTCACTAGTTAACTCGTCAGTCGTTTTATTGCTGACAATATCCGGATTAAATTCTTCGTCTTCGTCATCTTCATTCGTATATTTTGCACTTAGAAAATCTATTATTTTCTGTTCTACGGTGCGCGTGTCGAATTTCGACTTATAATAAACTTGCGTACGTAGATTTTGCAATTCTTCTTTAGACAAAAATCTGGTAATCTGCCTGATGTTTACGGTTTTCTCCTCCCTGTCACTGCTCGTACTTTCTAACAAGTAACAGTTTGGAGCTATTTTTCGGACGACGACGAATGGGCCATGGCGCTTCGGATATAATTTCGCCGATGTACCTTTTTCAAAGGACGATAATTTATGTTCGGTAATAAGTACGAGATCACCTTCCGATAGGGGGGTGGGGTCTCCGTGTACCTTATTAAAATTATACTCGTCTTTGATTCGTCTCAGGCGGCGTTTCTCTCGTATAAACGCTTCTATCGCCTGTTTTTCGTCCATTTCTTCAATTTTACGGCGCTCGTGCTCGTCAGTATACACGGCTTTTTTAGCTAATTGGTCAGCGATTACGTTTGTAAATTCGCTTCTGCGCGCGTATACGTGCCGTACCGTACATACTTCAAAACGATCAATTAACTCGAGTATTTGCTTGAATAGCTCGGCGTGTGCGACTGGCTTTTTCTTCGTATTTTTCCAGCCATTATTTTTCCACACGTTTACCGTGGAATTTAGCGCTTTCGCCACGTAATTCGAATCGGTCAGAATTTTGACTTTTTCCAAATTATTTTCAAGCAATATTTCCATTGCGACTTTGACGGCCATAATCTCAGCTAAATTGTTCGATATGGGGTATTCGTCGCTCGTGATGGCTTGGGAAATATTTTTCTCGCATTTCGGTTTGAAGCATATACCTATTCCGGCTCGAGCGTCATTTTTGCCGTTTCTCGAGCAGGCACCGTCTGCGGTGACGCGGACGCACCCATCTCGATCTCTAATCAAGTCTTCTTCGGCCAGAGGATTCGATTTTACCTCGTCGACGTTTGAAGAAAGCAATAATTGCCTTTCTTCTTTCTGGCGAAGTTTTTTCAACGCATTTTTAAAATCGAATGGTGTACTTTCCACCGGCATTTTCGTTGAAATGACATCTGCGATGCCCCAGGCCTCGTACGGTTTTATTCCGAAGCCTGTCGGTGTATTGTTTATCTCGATTTCGATATTTTTAATGTACTCCGCCCAACCATGGTGGCTTCGATGTACATCGAGCGTATTGTTCATCTTCGTACGAAGTTTATCGCCTAAGATTCTCATGGTTCTTTCCACCATCGATGACTGTGGGTTGTAGGCGGTCGTATGGCCCGCTTTAATGCCATACTTGGCGAGCATATCTTTCCAAGTGTCGCCAATGAACTGCACACCATTATCAGTAATGACTTTTTTGATTCGTGCTTCTTTTGGATGAATTTCTTTAACGATATTTTCCATCGCATTGGCGACCGTTTCGCCTTTGATATCTACAAGTGGGCATAACCATACGCGCGACGTAAATACGTCTTTTACGACGAACACGTATTTCGGTTCTCCGGGCTCGTTGCTGATGGGTCCGAATAAATCGGCAGATAGAATTTCACCAACAGCATACGCCTCCACTTGGGCGAATTCAAGTACTCGTTTCATCGCGTAGCTCTTATTTATTTTACAAACAATACACGCGTTACAAATATCGCGTATACAACGTGCTGAATTCGGAAAATAGTACATTCTTTTGAAAATCGTATCTAATTTGGCCGCACCTACGTGCCCGTATATCTCGTGTAGATACGTCACGCAGTCGTAAAATAAATCATCGGTCATATGCGGTACTGCATATCCGTTGTCGAATATTTTATATAATATTTCTTGGCCTTTTAGATTTTTTTGAATGCGGAATTGTCGAATTTTCGATTCTTTTCTAGCCTGTTTTTTCTTATCATCGGTTACTTCTTCTTTTATTATTTTCATAATACCGTTGCACGCCGCGTCCTCTTTTTGGGCGTCAGCTATCTCAGCTAAACACTCCAGGAACGGTTTCTCAAGTGCTTCGAGGAAGTATATAGAAATCGGCTGTAATGCAGACCATCGAATCGAGTTGATTGTCAATTCTGGCGTTCTCAGTTCGAATAATCTTTTCTTGCGTTTTATATCGTAGATTAAATCGAAACAATTTAGCTGAGTAACCCAGAACGCTGCTTTACGATGAGTCTGCATGAGTGTGGCGTATTTTTTCACCACCGGTAGTAAATCAGATCTCACGTGGATTTTTCTACCGTGGAGCCACGTCGACAGCTTCGTAATTGCTGTTACTAAGTTTTGCATTTCCTTGTCCACCAGGGTATACTTCTTCTGGTGGGCTTTGAATGTGTTTGACACATACATCACGACCTTTTCGACGCCGTCTTCAATCTGATATAGTACAGCGTTCATGGCGTCTTCGGTCGGAGCTGTCTCCAAGTATAAATCCAACCCTTCTTTGGGTGGCATCAGCTCAAACTTTGCCTTATACGCCTCATATAATTTTTTGAAAGCTTCACTTTGCTCGGGTCCCCATTCGATCTTGTCTGGTTTCCCTTCGGTGAGCTTATATATGGGTGCAAGTAGCTGACCGTATTCCGGAATAAAGCGTTGGTACAAATTGGTTAATCCAACCAAAGTTTGCACTTCTTTTACAGTTTTTAAACGAAATTCACCTTTCTTTGTGTGTTTTTCAATAAACTCTTCAAATTTCACGATCTTTTTCTCTTGCTTACCTATTGTACCCTTACCTAAGGTAAAACCTAGGTGTTCGGTACTCTTTTGAAAAAGCTTGGTCTTGTGGGGATTTAATTTCAATCCGAATTTTCGAATTATCTCAAAGATATATTTTAGCTTTTTTATCATATCTTTGAAGCTTTTTCCGGCAACAAGCAAATCGTCCACAAATTTGGCGATTCCCTCTTGGTCAGGGATTATTTCATTTATCAGCTGTATAAATTCTGCTGAGGCTGTTTTTATTCCGTATGGTAGCCGGCAAAATTCGTACGCCTGGCCATCGACAACAAACGCTGTGTATTTGTACGACTGCGGGTCCAGCAAAAGCTGCCAAAAGCCGCATACAAAATCAAGAGCGCAATAAAACGAGTATTCTCCATTTTCGAAAATAATATTTTCCATTCTTCTCGTTTCTGTAGGCTGATTTTTTAAAAACCTATTGTTGTCGAATGCTGCCAAACATAAGCGTAGATCTCCATTGGATTTTATAACTGGAGCCATTGTATTTATGAAGTTGGACTTCGATATTTGAACATATCCTTTAGCGAGGGCGATTTTCAGCCATTTTCGTAAGGCTGGCATTATTCTCTGATTTGGTGTAAATTTTTCACCTTTCCAGTTCTTTAGCATCTCTTCGTCGGATGCATCAAATTCGAATTTTACCTTTCGGCCGTTGTATGCGCCAGGATATCGACTGAATATGTCGGAGTACGAGTTGAGCTGGCCGTATCCTTCGGCGGCTTCTTCTTCAGAGATTCTGCCTTCATCAGCTGCCTCTTTTAGGAAACGTTTCAGTTGTTTTAGGAATATTTCAGGACCGTTGTCTTTATCTTCTGGGCCCAACGTAGCCCAGTGTAACGGACGTGAGTTTTTAATCATCTTACGTGTAATCTCACGTTCATAATCGGGTGCCGCATTGACTTTTAATACAGTCAAGCCTTGAAATTCGGTGGGTTCGAGGAATTTTACCTTCGACGGTGACTTGACCCATTTCGGTCTCACATAGGCTTCTCCTTCTTCCAACATCGGTTGGATACCTAGTGACCGCATCGACATACGTCCGATTATGCATGAATTTCCAATCGAATTGATTACATAAAATGGAATTTTCATATCAACGTTACTAATTACCAGATTAACTTCGAGCATCGCCTTTTCGGATCGAATAACTGTACCATCTGCCAGTGTCATTAGAGCTGCACGTCGCAGATGTAACCATCTGCAGCTGTCTCTGTGTTTTTTGATCCATGCGTCAGCTGTTTTTCTCGATATGACGTTTGGCGTTGCGCCAGTGTCGAGCTGGGCCGCGTATATTTCGTCGTCGATCAAGAATGGAATGACGCATGTAGGATCTTCACACGTTTCAGTGACGAGCTGTTCATGTACCATTCTTTCCGGTTGCTCTTCTACGCTGGCGTTATCGATCGCTTCTAGCGAATTAATCGCTGTAGTGTATAGCTCGTTGTCGCTGATTTCAACAACTTTCTCGTCGAACTGTACAGTTTTGACTGGCTCTGGTGATCTGTTCCTCGGCGTCGACGTCTGAAAGTCATTTCCGCCAAAGAATTCCGAAGTTGGCGTAATAAGCTCTGGTGTCTCTGGTAATTTTTCGCCACGTTTGAGTATAGTCATTGGGATTTTTTGTCCCAATTTCAATTTAAGTGGCGATTTTTTGTTGGAAATTTGTTGATCGGTTGGGTTTGATATTTCTTTATTTTTATTCTCTGTGTCGGGCTTACTCTCCATCGACGACTTCGTGTTTGTAGGTTTGCTACGAAATAATTCCTCCGGATCGAATAAAACCTTTACTGGACCGGTGATCTGGCGCGCCTGCTTACGTTGCAGATGCTTTGCCATGGCTTCGCTGAAAATCTCGTACATCTCTAAATACGCATCGTGTTTAATTACGTATTGTTTAGCCAACCCGTAGCACTGGAATTTCCTTGTGATCGGTATAATTTTCGCCTCCGCGTCTTTAGCAGGGCGTTCGTATTTAGTACCGTCACTCCATGTTACTAGCTCACAAACCAATAACGTTTCGGCGGGTTTACGCCATACCGTTATGCGTTTATCTTCGCTTAACTTCGCGAACATACGTTTGAAAGCGATATACCGGTACAACGATATTTTTGGTTCTTTGGGCAGTCTTGGCTTCACGATTGGGAACAACAATATGATGTCAGTTGCTCCTCTTGTACATAGCAAATCTACGACTTTCAGCATTTCTCCAAAGATCACTTGGTATGGTTTCTTGGAGTGGTTCATTTCGAGTTGCGCCATCGATATAACGAATTTCGTTTTTTCGAAGGTGAGCCCTTTCAAAATTTCGTGAAATTGATCTAGCGGTACTTGAGCTTGTACGTGAGGTATTTTTTCATTACCTTTGCGCTGCTTTTTTAGCATATAATATACTAACCCGTCTCCTATAAATTTGTAATCTTCCCATTTTTGGTTTATTGGGTCTTTTTTCTGGCGAGGAAGTGACCCATCTTTGATATCGTCGATACTTATTCCTCGCCTTCCTCGTTTCCCGATGACTTTGATTCAGGCGACGAGGGAGGAGACTCTTCAGCGTTTTCCGTCTTCTTTGGTGGCGTTTTGATTAATTCTTCACCTTTAGGCGTTTTTTCGCCTTCGGTTACTATTTCGTGAACGGGTATCGTTTTCTGCTTACACTCACCGAGCTCTGGTTTTTCAGTACGCTTTTTCGTAAAATCGGTTTTCGATTTTTTAGTATATGCACCACCGTAGCTACCGGTCTTTCGATCAGCATCACTGCTCTTCGTCGACGTACGTACGTCTTCGGTAGCTTTATGGTACGGTGCTTGCGTGAATTGCTTCGTTTTATAGTCGTAACTCGTTACCGAACCTCGCGAAATATTCTGAGAATATTTGCCTTTCTGTTCGTATATCGTAGGTTCCTCAGGATCATCGTGTATACGACTCATTTCTTGCAATTTTTTGGTAAATGCGTCCAACGACTTTCGGTGTTCAGGATGGATTTCTACTCTTACGATCATTGGTAATTTTTTATATGCGGTATCGATGATTTTTCTAGGTGTTAAATTTTCACAGTGACCTAGTGTATCTATCCATTTAATTATAAGTCTGTACATATCACGATTACTGTCGCCGTACGTTTTATCGTTTTTGAATTTTCGAAACGCGACATCCTGTTGCACCTCTGACCAAAATTCACTGAAAAATTCATTCTTTAATTCTTCAAAATTGGTCACTTTTCGTTGGTATTCTTTCCAACTCTTTGAATTATGAGTCATTATGAGGCTACGGAATAGTGTACACTTGTAGGTTTCATCTACGGTTGTATCTTCGAGTGTAGCTTCAAACATTTCCACGAATGTGTGAGGGTGGTATTGTTCTTCGTCGTTAAATACAATACCCGCAGCTTTGAACGATTCTGTAGAAATTTTCATCGACTGATGTTTATTATAGTTGCCTGGGCACGATTTGCTCCGATGTAGCATACGTATTACCGAATCTAAACGTTGAGTTTCTGTATGCACCTCGTTTATTTCGGTATCCATTCGTTGAGTGTGTGTGCGTGCATCTTGCATTTCACCTTCCAGCTTTTGTACATTCGTATGTACTACTTGAATATTTGAATCAATTCGCTGGGTATTCGTACGTGCCTCGTTATCTATACGTTGAGTTTCAATATCTACCTCGTGAATTTTGTCTTCGTGTTGTTGTAAGTATTCACGGTGTTTATCGAATTCTTCATTTGCCGCCTTCATTACCTTTTCTATCTGATCGTTTGTTTCGTATAGACTCTTACCCCATGCATTTTTAGTCGCTTTTATTTCAAGCTCTATTTCCTTCTTTGCTTTCTCGAGTAGGTCAATTTTTTCGATCTGTGCTCTTCCGCTCTTAGTATTTTCATCTACTATAGTTTCGATTTTTTCTACCTTCTTTATGGCCTTATCAGCTTTATTGATTGCATCTTCGCATCTAGCTGCACACAAATGAATTTGTTTATCTTGATAGCTTTGCTTTTTGGTAATCAATTCCAGCCATGGTATGATTTGATCTTTTGGCTCTTGGTCGTCAAGATCCTCGAAACTATTTTCGTGTTGAATTTCATTGACAAGCGGAACGGAGTTTCTACGTGTGGGTGTTTTACGCTTAGACGGTGTAGGTTTGGGCGATGTACGTATAGGCGTCGTTTGTGTGTGTTGGTAATACGCATTCGAGGTAGCTTCACTTGTACATTTTTTCCAATTTTCGCCGTGCGATTTAATCTCTGGCTTTTCGGGAAATAATATTCTCGATGCTGATTTCTTTTCATTATAAACGGGCTGCATACCGGGTGTCTCGACGTGTGTTCTGTAATTCGGTGATTGTGTCGACGTATCATCGTCGTCTTCGACAGTAACGATTTCGTTGAAATTATAATTTGGCTGGTTGATTACGTTGACCTTTGATGTGAGTGGATTTTTCAAAAAACGGTTCGCCGGTGTTATAATTTCAAATGTATTTGCCGGCGGTGCACGTTCGTTGTCCAATATTGACCGGTTGAACATGTAATCAGCTAATTTCAATGGTGACTGTTGTTTCGCCGAACTACGTGGAGATCTGCGACCGCTGGTTGTTTCTGTAGCTTGTTGCATCGTTGGAAATGACGTAATTACGTCGCCACTTGCTGCATTTGTAGCTAATGCGTTGTTGATTGTAGTGGCTGCAACCGCTTCGGATACGTTGATTTGAATTATAGGCGTAGAAACACTCCGCGTGTACGTTATACGTTTCGGCGGATTTATAGGCGGTGTTCTGCTCTTCACGTTTTGCATCGTCTTCGACATGGTATGCATGTTTGAGATGTTTGATGTATGTTGAATGCTTTTAGGTAGAGATGGGTTCGTAGGTGTGATGAGCGGTGTTCGATCCGGCTGGTCGGTCGGAGAAATGTACCTCGGTATCGTGGTGTTCGAGGTCATGTTGATTTCATCCAAGATTGCCTCGTAATTGGTGGCGTCGTACGCACCTGGTGTATTGGTGACGTACTGATCGTCGTATAATACCTTATCTGACGCTAGGCTGGCCGGCCTAGTGACGTTTATTTCGTCACTATTCGAATCATTGACGCTAACCGTCGATTTACCTAATTTTCCCTGACTACCTAAACCATGTAACTTTCCGACTAGGCTAATGCCTTTAGCGTACGTCTCGCTGTTGGTTACGATGGTTTCTACCAAATTACTAGTACCTATAGCGTGCGTCTCGCTGTTAGTTGCGGTAGTGACTACCAAATTACTAGTACCCTTAGCGTATGTTTCGCCGTCGGTTGCGGTAGTGACTACCAAATTACTAGTACCCGTAGCGTATGTTTCGCCGTCGTGTGTGATATTATCACTATACGTATTACTAAATATATCACTAAGCCTTTGTAGGCCCTTACCTAGTCTTGATGTTGGACTGGCTTTGGCTCTTCCACGACCTCGGGTAGATTTGTAGCATTCGGATATTCCTTCCTTCGCTTTTTCCGCAGCTTGACGATGATTACGATCTGCCATGGTGATATACTGCCGCAGAATAAGAAGTATTACTTCGTAATAATAAATACAATTTGACGCGATGAAATATTCGAGCAAAATGCGACCAGTTTATCGCATACGTATTCAAATAACTCGTTCCCTTGTGTACGTGGATCGTACGAAGAGATAGCGCGCTGTTTCGTCGTCGTTGGCCTTGAAGGAACAGGCACAGTGTAACACAATGGAATGCTCGAGCGGATAGCTCGTTCTTTTGTGTACGGAGTACGTACGAAGCGATAAGGCGCTGTTTTCGTCGTCGTCGATTCGGCAAGATGGCGGACGTAACGGTCGGTTTTCGTGCAATGTTTGACTGGTTTTCTCGTCGTTGTACTGCACGTTATCGTAGGGCGGGCGGGGTAGGGTACTGCGCATACGTGCACAGAGATGAAATACCCTATTTTTCACGAATTTTACTCTCTAATTACGAATACGCGGAATTTTACACGATTTATAATAAAAAATAAAGATAAAAAAAAGTACTTCACTGTGGTCACTCTCGCAGCTAAGCACCAACGAGAGGCCGGAAATTTTTTGTGGCAAAATGCCACTTCGCGACTGCGAACTTCGCAAATGCGAAATCTTTTGGTTATTCTCGTAGCAGTACACCACGAGAGGCCAAAAAATTGCTTGAACGTTTCCACCTGGAAACGTCAAGATTGAACTGTTTTTTGCAGCTAGGCTGCCACTCGCGAACGCGAAATGTACGTTTTCACAAAGGTTTCGGCACCAATGTTACATAGGGTATAACTCTTTTGTACTGGGTATTAGAGCTTCTAACCAGATACACGATACACTACGAACATAATTGAGACTTGGACAAAATAGCACATTGATTCGTAAAGAAAACATTATATTGAAACCGAATATTTGACTTTTATACACATTCACCAAATCGCGATATACTGTGGTCAGCATGCATTCTAACCATAGATACCTCCCGTAATACGGGTCACATTAGAACAGAGTAGTCCTCTTCATGTACGTAGTCCGTACGAAGAGATACATACCACATACCAGAAGATATGCATATTACTACTGACGCGAACGTCAAGACGGAGCTACGTCGAGCCAGCAAGCTGCCTCGCCGTACCCCCCTACCACATTAACTACCTAGAGTCAGTGTTACCCTAGTATGGAGGGCCATATCCACCTGTATCAGTATATCTATTTTTTTTTTTTTTTTTTTTTTTTTTTTTGAATTAGTAGATAATAATAACTTCAAAATTTTCCTAAAAATATTCAAAAATCATATTTAGGTAGGTATACCTATCGAATTTAAAAAATTAAATTAAAAATCATTCATTTTTAAAGGAAATATTTAGATTTTTTTAGGTATAAATATTTTGGAATCTTTCTGAAAAATATCCAATGACCTTGTCAAAGTATTTCTCCAAGAATTTATAGATTTTACTTCTTTTTTTATTTAGGTATTTTTGAAAAAATTCTATTAATTTTTGTTGATTTAAAAAAAATCATTACCAAAGTAAGTAAATTTTTAGATAGGAAATATTTCAAAATTCTTCATAAAAACTTGAAAAAATCTTCCACTTTTTTCAATTTTCACAAATTTTTGTCTAAAATGAAATATTTTACAATTTTTCTGAAAAATTCAAAAATCGTAGTTATCAATTTTTTTTAAATCACAAAAAACATTCAAATTTTTTTTCAGTACCTATTTCGAAATTTCTCTTTGAAAAACTATTCAATGGCACATCAAGATATTTTTCCAAAAAATTTATAAAAACTTCTCTCAATTTTTTTTTTAGTAATTTTTACGAAAAGTTGTATTTTTTTTGTATCAAAATTATTTTGAAAAAATCAAAAATTTTCAATTGCTTTCAGTTTTTATTAAAAATAATATCAAAATTTTCCTGAAAATTTTTTAAAATCCTATCAAAATTTGGGGAAAAATTTATAAAAAATTTTGATTTTTTTTTCTGAAGGAAATAAACGTCTGTGAAAAAAATTTATAGTTCATATTAAAACATTTTCCCATAAAATTTAAGAATAGGTAAAATCCTGAAAAATACTGTTTTTTTTTTTTGGTAGAAAAACTCAATTTTTTTAAACGAAATAATAATTGTACCTATACCTACTTGAAAATTTTCCTAAAGAAATCAAATTAAAAAAAGCTTTCATAATGTTTTTGTTTTTGTTTTTTTTTTTTTTTTTTTTGTTTCTAGGAAAGGTTTTAAAATTTTTCTGAAAAATTTTAAAAGCTTCTATCAAAATATTTTTCCAAACATTTTACAGGTCTAAATAATTCTCCATTTTTTTTTTTTTTTTTTTTTTTTTTTAGAAACACAATTGCTTACCTATGTAGTTAATTCATTTTTTTTTGTGAAAATTTCATCAAAAATTTTTTTGCTAATTTTTAAAGAAGTCCCTAGGTAGATATTCAAAAATTTTTGAGTACCTAGTAATATTCTGAAGTTCGCTTGAAAAACTTCAAAAATTCTTCCAAGTAGTTCTTTTTTTTAATTTTCATAAAAAATCATACCATTTTTTTTTTAAAGGAAGTATTTCAAAAATTTCCTGAAAAAATTCAAAAATGAGTACGGTCTACTTTCAAGATTTTTTTTGAAAGTACATACCTACATTTTTGAAATTGAATAAAATTTTGAACTTTACCAAATTTTTACGATTTTGAAAATTTTGAAAAAGTCTCCTTATTGAAGCTCTTTGCTCTTAGCTCTTGCAAAAATCTCGTTTTTTGCATCACTAAAAAAAGATCAGCTGGTAAAACGAAATGAAAAATCGCCATTATCATGGGACTCATTGGATCACTTTGGCTCAAATTTAATAATGGTTTCTTTTGTGACCTTTGACCAATGACCACTCATAAAAATTTCACTCGTTATAGCTGATCTCTCGAAAATCATCTAAAATCGCAACCAATACAGATATTAAATTCGACCTAGATGCGGAAAAACCAACTCAGAATTTTCAACTTGACACCGAAAATTCTGCAATGAAGCGAATAAAAGGGGAAAGTAGGTTGATACAGCGGCTTCTAATATTTTCCATACCGATACCGCCGCGTCCGCGTCCCTGCTCTCAAATGGCAAACACTCGAACAATTAAAAACATTCGCGGCCGGTGATCGCCGCGTATTAGCGCGTAATATTTACAAATAATTCCTCTACTCGGACCAGAGGTCGCCGATTAGTGCGATTACGCTAAATAACTCAAACACGAACATTCTTTTCCCAAAGCGATTTTCAAATAGCGTTAAATCGAGATGTTTCGCATCGATTATCGCCCAATCGGACTGACTCACTTGAGCGACGCGGCGACGAGTGTATTATAGGTACATTTTGTATATACCTACACATCGGTCACTCTACTGATGGTGAGTACGACTCGCGATGGAAATGGAACGTAGAAGTACACATAGTTATAATATTTCTCACATACATCAGCGAAGATCTGGTGGACATCTCGCGATGATGCCACCGGTTCGACAACATTCGTGAAACTTGTCCATTCAAAATGACCCTCATCCTGTTTACACAAGATATAACCAAACGTATATATCAAACGGCTTGCACACAGACACACTGTTGTAAATGCAGATACAGATACGACGCTAGGTAATAATTTGTAACTACTACATTTGTGTCATCTCGAAGCGTTTATTAATTGGAAATGTTGAGATTTTTAACTATGAGAAAGACTCCGTCTTGATATTTCCATTGTACGAATACGAGATTTTTATTGATTAAACTGGCCGCCTCACTGGGAGAATTTTATTAATAGGTATATTTACATCTTTAGAAAAAAAAAAAGATCGGTTTTCTTTCTTCCTTCTTTCTTTCCTTCCTTCCTTACTTTTTTGTCTCGCGTATAATAAGCTTCGATTCCAATTCTGCGATTTTTCTGTATGGCTATTAATACGCTATTAAAGTCGACATATAGTACAAGTACAGGTACACCACTTACTACACACAAGTACATATATATATATATATATAAAGGTGTACGCGTCGTACGTGCGATAATTACACGAGAGACGCAAGTTCCTATTATCATCGTAATTATTATGATGAATTTCATACGGAGAAGTGAGCATACTGGCGCGGTGAGGTGGAGGCGCGGGGTAACATATTATGACATGGTTTTATTCAAATAAAGATAATTACATAAACGAGTAAATACACCTTACCCGCGCACTTGTTTATATGTAACGAACACGATGTGCCCACCCGTATGAATTTAGGTTTCCAGCATAATTTTTTGGAACCTACTTTTCCACTTTTTAAAAGCACATTGAATTGGAATTATTGATTTGTTTGAGTTCACTGTGATCTAAAATAATAAATTGTTATTTGCTTGGTGGTAAACAAAAAATTTCAACTGAATTCTAAAAATAGAAAATTTTATCGAAAATTGAGAAATAATTTTGGGCGAGAATTTTCGTAGGCGCAGGTATTCCAAAAATATATCCTGAAAATAGGAAAAATGAAACTTCTAGAAAATGAACAAATCTGAAATGAAAAGCTTTCTCACGAGTCGTAAAATTGATTAGGTAACTGTACTTAATTAGTTAGTGTAAAATTATCGATGCAAATAATATTTACATGCACCTAAAAAAAGATATGAGCGGAGAAATTACAGAACTGATACATTTGTAGAGCTTTTATTCCTCTATCGAGCGCCACCACAAACTACAATTTAATTAGATTTCCTTTTTTGAAGTGAGAACAGAGGTCAAAAAACTTGACAAAATGTTTGTTGCGAAAGAAATTATTTCTGGTTAATTTTTAGCCAATTTTTTTTGTTTTGTCATTACTGTTATTTTTTTGTAGGTAATCGTACTAAAAGTAGCAAATCCTCGAATCAGATGGATATTATTAGGTATTATAAGAAACATGCTATGAATTTGAAAATTTTTTCAAAAGTAAAAAATTCTTTCAAATTATAAGTAAATGAATATTTTTGCTGTCAAAAATTCACAAGTATATTACAATTCATTATTAAAGAGTAATAAATAAAATTCAGTGAAACTGAAATTTTTTAAAAATTAGGAAGGTATAAAAAATTGGAAAATTCACGTTGAAAAATTCCCTGAAAATGCTTGAAGTCTTAGGAATAGTTTTGGTTATTACAAAAATTTCGATCGGACCCCTTCCTACCCTCCAATTTTACATAATAAGTATTTATGTAGTATTGGACTTGGTAAAATTTAAAAATAGCGATCCACTTCCACGTAAACAAATTTATCAAACTAGACTCGAGTCTCGGGCAGTATAACTTTCTATTTGAAAATGGAGTTGGAAGTGTTCTGTATTTCAATTATTTTCAACCTCCTTTCCTAACCTGATATAGCCACTGATGAGGATGTTATAGTCTGAACAAAAAAAATTATGGTGTTAATACTCAACATTTTGGATAAAATGTAAAATTAAAAAATTTGGCTAAAAATGTGTTCATGGAAAAAACCATGAAAACGTCGTGGAAAATCATAGATTTCCACCAAAAAAAAAAGTTAGACAAAGTCTTGAATAGTTTTTTAAAATTCTTTGAATTTCAAAAAAAAAAAAAAAAAAAAAAAAAAAAATCAAAACATCCTTTGAATTTACAAAAAAATTTTCTGTGTCATATAAAAATTATCACAAATTTTTAACTATCTTAAGCCAAATTAATCTTATCCTGAATTCATAATAACCATATCCAAAATTCTGTGATAATCATATCCTAAATTCTTGAAAATCTCCTCAAAAATCCAGTGATAACCTTATCCCAAATTTATGTTCTCCTTATCTCAAATTCTGTGATCTCATCCAGAATTTATAAGCATTTTATCCCGAATTCTGTGATAACCTCATCCAGAATTTATAATAATTTTATCCCAAATGCTGTGATAACCTTATCCCAAATTTATACCAACTTATGCTTATTTTTGGAAACCTCATCCCAAATTTTTGATAATTACTTATATTCCAAACTTTGTGATAATATTATCCAGAACTCACGATAAATTTATCCCAAATTATTTGATAATCTTATGCCGAATTTATGTTAATCATTATTCAGAATTTATGTTGAGCAGCTTGTGCTAATTTTATGATAACTTTATCCCAAATTTTTGATAACCACATCCAAAATTCTGTGATAATTTCATCCCAAATTCATGTTAACATCATTTATAATTTAATACTGCCTTATTCTGAATTCTGGGATAACCTTATTCCAAATTAAGTTAAGATGATCCTATTACGTAGAATTCTGCGATATTCATCCCAAGTTCTGTGATAACCTTATCCTGAATTTATGTTAATATTATTTCAAATTCAATGATGACCTTATCCCACAGTTACGTTAACGACACCCCAAATTCTGTGATAACTTATTCAGAATTTATGCTAATCCTATCCCGAATTTATGTCAATCTTATCCCAATTTTTGAAATAACTTCATCCAAAATTGAGTATTTGCGATAACCTGATCATAAATTTATGCTAACCTTATGCTGATTTTTATGATAACCTTATCCTAGTAATTTATGTGATAACCTTATCTGGAATTTATGAGAATTTTTCCTGAATTTACTTTTTTTTTTTTTTTAAATATTTTTATTTAACGTCGCTCAACCGTTTATAATCCTCATCCGGAATTTATGATAACGTTATCGAAGTGATATTTTTAAATTCCATCAAACCAGAGGTAAAGAAGAAATAAATGTCGTTGTATGTTTATTTTTTTGAAATTTTTTGAAATATTCAAAAATGTTTCTGGTTTAAAAAAAAAAAAAAAAAAAAATTAAAAAGAACTAGGGCTCAGAAATAAGAGGGGAAAAAATTAAGAATAGGGAATTATTTTTACATCAAAAGTAACAACTTTAGGGAGTGGTAGAAGAAACAAATTTAGGAAGTTGAAAATTGGGACAGCTGCCCACTAGTATTTGAGACTCCAGAGAAATAATCATTAGGTATGAAGCAATAATTTATGTCGTAATTTTCAATCATTTTAAAGTACATATAGGCACAAATTTCAAAATAATGTTCTTTTCAGTTGTGTTTCTCCAATTTTTCAGCACGGGTTATTGGACAATTTCCCTTCATTTTGCGTCTCACTGTAAAATAAAAAGAATACTTAATCCTCTTGACCTCTCTATTGATTCATATTTTTCACATGCAAATAAGTATATCCTTCTGTATTTGTACATAAATGAGTTGTTTGATGGACCTACTCCCCCTTCCCCCTACCCTCCATTCAACTCCAATCAAAATATATAAATTAAACCATTTGGCTCAATTTGTCGCGGCGTCCGCGCTTTCCAATCATTTAATCTGCGATTACCCCTACCATCCCCTTCTCTCGCTGCTTACACCTACTGCGGGCACCAATGAGTGAAAGTATACAGCATCTCTCTATCGAACACCTGAAAAAAAAGACGCAATAAATATATAACGACGCGCGCGTAATTACGGAAGCGGTGGAATTCGTCGGAAATTAGGTATCCTACTAGCGGCCGGCGGCGTTCGTTTATTATAATGTTGCGATTTATTCGCCAAATGGTTCGAACTTGACCTTAAAAAGAATTCATCTTCACTGATCTCTGGTTAAACCGCTTTTCGGAAGTTCGTTTTGAAGCGGTGGCGGTTTGGCGGCTCGGCAGTCCAAAGAAAAAAAGCGCGAATTGTCAATATACGCATATGCGACGGCGAGCTGTATAACGGGTTACAAAATGGCGAGCCAGAGCTGATTTTAATTTTAAATCGGCGCAAAAATCGTTAGTATCCGGTTTGGCAATTTTAATTGTGTAATTTTCGATGTCGTTGTTAAGGTTAATCGGCGAGATGCGGAGGCCGCAGGCCTTGTCCACGTTTACTCAATAGATGGACTCGGTGCAAAACTGATGTCCTTAGAGAAAAAGTTGATTTTTTTTCCAAATCACAGAAGTTGATTTGTGTGTGTGTTTGTTTCAATGGACGATTGAAGTAGGCACATACTTAGAAAGTGTTTGATTGAGGAAAGATATTGAATGAGGCTACGAAATGAGTCTTATTCCCTTTGGTAGTCCCTTATATCCGTTCTCAAGGCTCCAATTAAAAAAATGTCCGAACAAAAGTTGTAGATTAAGAAATTTGGAATAATTTTAGTCATTACAAAAATTTTGATTGGACCCCCCCTATCCCCTCCAATTTTGCATAGTACGCAAGGTCCAATTGAATAAGAAATTTCTTACCTATCTAATTTTGGTCATTACAAAAATTTTGATTGGACCCCCCTCTCCCCTTAAATTTCGCATAATAAGCAAGGTCCAGTTGGAATTTGAGTGATGACCAATACTATTCCAAAGACCTCAATCTTCAATTTTTGTTTGAAAAAAAAATCAAAAGTGGCTATGGCTCTAGTCTGACATAGTGAGATAATAAGATTTAATAATGAAACAGATTTTAACAACGTAATCGTTGCAAACATTGGCGCAGCCAAGGGTGGAGCTATAGCGGGCAACAGCTCCCCCCCCAAAAAAAAAAATTAGCCCACCCCTCGAAATTTTTTTTTGAAGGTTTTTTAAAAAGCTGAACAAATTATTACGATGATTTAAAAATCCAATTATTGACTGATGGAAAGGTTTTTCAAGTTTTGAATAAAAAATGGAATTGTAATTGTTTGATGGCCCACATAGTTTTTTTTTTTTTTTAGAAAAACAAAAAAAATAACGTCGAAAATCCATTGAAATTTTTTGACAAATTTTTGAAGAAAAAAAAAATTAATGCCCTGATTGAAAAATGTTTTAAACAAAAGTCGTGTATTTAGATCTCAGGAATAATTTTGTTCATTACAAAAATTTCAATTTGACCCCTTCTTCCCCTCCAATTTTGCATCTACGTATGAAAATCGCATAAATGCAAAATTATTATTCGTGTATACTTATAATGCAAAATTGGAGAAGAAGGAGTGGTCCAATCAAAATTTTTGTAATAACCAAAATTATTTCAAAGACTTTATTGTACAACTTTTGTTTGAAAATTTTTTCAATTAGGACCTTAGATTGAGAGATAGAAAGACTTGAATTCTAGCTCCGACCAAAAAATAATTCTGGCTGTGCCAATGGTTCGGAAGTTACTTTTGTAACTATCTAGTTTGCAACTTCTTCCGAAAAATAACATGTATAGGAACTGGTACTCTTAAGATTTAAAATAAGTATGAAGTACCTAACCAAGTTTGGAATTAATTTAAGTGTAACGGAGATGTGACCGAGGCGTTAATTAGAAAAGGTCCTATAGAAAGTACGAGTATAATAATTAACGTTTTCCACGTTACCCCCTGTGGAGCATTATCACTTGACCTGATTCTCGAAAAGTTTTTTAATTGGTAATAGTACGTTTTGAAACGATCAATTGTATATAAATTGATAAATGAAAGCGTCCATAGGGATGATACGAGTCTCGAATATAGTGTATGCCCTAGGCTAAAAATGGATTTTTTTCTTGCCGAGACTTGAAAATATAAAAACATTATTTTGATCATGCCTGCGCTCGTATTCGTATGTACATTATATCGGTTGTATTAGAAAATTATCGAGAAAATCGTTTTAATCATCCGTGTCACAATCGATTACATAGATGTCCGTTCGATTACACGCTTCCGTGTATTTACGATGGGCACAGGGCATATCACGACGACGATATCGTAGTACAGATTAAGGCGAGCTAAATCAATACCTACCTATCTCGGTACACACGAGAAACAATCTTATTTAAAATATGTGTATAATAATCGGCGCTAGTAGATGCAGAGGCCGACCAAGATCAAGCCGAACACAGGCACGAGCGAATAAAACAAAAGCCATGTTTTTATCTCATTCGATATGTCGATACCATACAGAGAGCAGCGTCGTACTTAGACTTACCTACAGTTTCAATGAATTGTTGGAACATATAAGTATAGTAAGAGATGCAACTATACGACTATGTATATATTATTTACAAACGAGGCGTGAAATATTTGAAAGTAGACCAAGAAAGGCGTTAGCTATTGTATCTAAAGTAACAATAGATATCGTGGAGATAATATTAATAAGGAAGACTTAAGCCATCGAACTATAAGGCGATAGTTATGCGGCGCCATCTACACCGTAGCCTCATCCTTTACATCTAATCACGCTGAGATATATTCATTAAGGGGTCATCTCGTATCAACAAATAACTACTTGACAGTTTTTTGAAGAAAAAAAAATATCACGTAAGCAGGTAGGTATCATATTATTGATGAAATTGGAAAACTTTCTTCAATACTTAGAAAGATTCAAAAAATCGTTGGAAGAATTTTTTGAAAATTTTAAATATTAGTTATTAAGTTATTACATTACTTTGTATTTTTTTTTTTTTTGAAGTGAATTTGCTATTTTTGAGGGGGGTTTTTCGCATAGAACATTTTTTCCAAAAAAGGTACGTATTTTTGAAATTTTGACCAAAAGAAAATAGGTACCCAGATAATACAAAAAAATCGTTGAAAAAAATTTTGAAAAATTTTCAAATGTCTTTTCAACTTTTTTTGATTTTTTTGTATGTATTAAATTTTTACCAAAAAAAATTGACAGTTTTTTTTTCTAAGAAAATTACTTACCTGTTAGACATTTATTTAAAAGAAGTTTATTTTCGAAGAATTTTGCGGTGGAAATTTTTTTTGGCTCCTTTTTTCTTGATTTCTAGAAATTATAGATTCAATTTTTTGGATTTTTTTTCTTATCAATTTTTATTACCTAGGTATTAAAAATTAATTCAGGCATTAAAATTATTTAATGCGTAAACAGAGAATTAAAAGAAGTCTATACTTGAAAAAATGAAATGAAATGTAAGCCCAACCTGATCTAACGAAGACTCGAACTCATACCTCCTTGACTTACTATACTTCAACCTGCACCCCAAACCTTTGATCAGATGGACCCTCAAAAAAACAAAAACCGTAAAAAAAAATACATTTTGCTCAAACATATTTTACGAGCTTCATGTCTTCTATCCCTAAAAGTAAAAAAAAAGGGACATAAAAATCCATTTTTTAAACCCTTTTTGAAAAAAAAAAATTAAAAATCAGCTACCCAGTGAATTTTTTTTTGGATCAAAGTGGTTTTAACATACATATTTTTACCCCCCCCCCCCCCAAAAAAAAAACACACACAAACACAAAAAACGTTTATGGCGATTTTTTAACTCCAAGTCAATTTTCAGGAACTGCGTGAACTGTCCTAAAAACTGAGGTAAAGTTAAAAAATTATCATAAATGTTTTTTTTTTGTCTTTGTTTTTTTTTTTTTTTTAGTAAAAATATGTATGTTAAGACCACTTTGAGCCAAAATTATAAAATTTTATGGAGTTGATTTTACACCAAAAGAATCATTTTTAGGAGGTCAACCTTTAACATTTCAAAGAAAATGAAATTTTGTGCCACCCTGGGGGGACTTTAAGCATTGTTTTTCCAGTTTGGAAATTTCTTGTTGAGTATAATGTAGTACCCAACTTTGGTGAAGCGTACGACAAAATTAGTAATAGATAGCGAGAATCGGCAAATGGAGTCTTGAAAATTATTAAAATAAGATTCAAGATCACTTATGAAAGTTTCGAAAGTTCAAAGTTAAACTTTTTTGAGTAAAGTTCAACTTTAAAAAATATACTTACCTAATTCCAGGGCAATGAATTTTTTTTTTTTTTTAATTTCTATGTGTAGATATTTTTATATTACATTTCTCGAGATGATACTTTGTGGGATCTCAAGACCTCTGGAGGGCACAGCGCCCCAAAATTTTGATCCAAATTCAAGAAATACTAAAAAAGCATGTAGCATATTGTTTGTTATGTTTTCGATAGTGCCGAGTTCGGATATTACCTCACGAGCCACCCACGACCACTCAAATTTTTAAAGAATTTCACGAAGACAATCGAATGGTGTGGCATATCGTTTTTTATGTTTTTGATAGTGCTGAATTCGAATATTCATTTAATTTTTGATTGGAGACTCCAAATTCTCTCAAGCCCTCTAGTCTTGATAGGTTCAGTAAGAGAACTTTGGAAGGGTTCAATCCAAAAAGTAAGTGAATATTCGAATTCAACAATATTATCAAAAACGTACTAACAATAGCCACATTTTTTTGAGATTTTGTCAATTTTTTTTTCAAAATTTGAGGGGTTGTGGGGGCTTAAGCAGGGTGGTTTTCTTGCTCGTTGGAGGGTATGAGCTCGAAATTTTTTTTTGAGCGAATTCGGAAAACTTGAGGCCAAAAAACGTTCGGAATGGTCCTTTACTGCAAGCTCTATATAGGCCTACAATTGAAATTCAAGGATGGTTTTTACGCGTATTATGAAAAATTGAAGGGAAATGAGAGGTCTAATCGAATTATTTGTAATGACTAAAATTATTGCAAAGATCTTATTCTACAACTTTTGTTTGAAAATTTTTTTAAGAGCAACCTCAGGAACGAAGATAAGAGCTTTACAAGGAAAGGTAGCGGCACCCTCGAAAAACGAGCCTTAAAAAAATGACATTCTGGCCTGACTCTTTTATTTTTAACTTATAGACTATACAATATACATATTATATAGATTAAGATTCAGTCATCAACATTGCTTTTAACAATGTAATCGCATGGAAGCTATTTTGTTACCTTAGCGACTAGTTACACCATAGGCTAAGCTTATAAACAAGTCGACCGTCAGCACAGCGCCAACGGAAACAAATCTCCATCTCCCATTTCCCGGTATTTTTCTGGTCAATATGAACTTGTTAATCGAAAATTTTACTACAAGCGTGAGAACGGAAAAATTAATTTTCGAATAGTCTTTCGAAGGTGAGCTAGTTTAGCTGCGCGGTATCTTCGGCTCGTCGATGTCGACTTTTTGTATCAATTAAACGATTCGACTAATCCAGGCGTCGCATCTTTCCGCAGGATGTGCTGCTGTGGCTGTGGAAATGCAAACTTGTTAGCGAAAGAGTTTCCGCTCGATTTTGTATGGCACCGAGAGATCGTTAATCTCTTCTAGAATCCAACTTACCGGTCGTGTAATTTTGTAATCGTCACATACTCGTAAGGACCCGAGCGAAATATCGTATCGCGAAAAAAAAGAAGATAAATACTGGATTTTTGGTTGCTTTTATATTCCATTAAATTTCCAGATTAACGTATAGTATTGAGTCGTGATTGAATGTATAAATAAGTAGAAAGTCTTCCTGGTTTTGTAAAAATTCCAACTGAAACCATATAGCAAAGTTGCCTAGTTCGTGAACATTCTAAAATGGACATTAGATTAGCCATTAAACTAATTTATACCCTGTATTCTCTTAAACAACTTTTACAGCTAATGGTTACTACTACTACACGACGAAGAATTATGAAAAAGCTTATAAATTAAATTTCCACCCGAATATAAGTGCTTCGCCAATAAAATGACCAATTTCAACGAAATTCTATCTTTTATGCCCATAAATCCTAATTAATCATCGCATTCGCATCCGAGAAGTTATCATTTCTCACGTTTAAAATCTGCAGCGAATTTTTTTTACTTAATAGGTAGTCTTGCCAACACCGCGGTCAATATAATTTATATTCTAATTCGAGTCCGTCGCATCGCTGCAGTCAAACTCGAAGACCTCATGAGATTTTTTTTTCTTCTTCAATGTAGCGACAACGTGTACTCTACTTATACACATATTATTATGCATACGCGAGACTACAAGTTTGTAGTATTATAGATATAGCAGTCCACTCTTTAATAATAATGACATTGGATGCGGGTTTTTTAATACATGAAAACACATCTGTTATGCATTACTTTGTGGCATTTCGGAGTAGATAAGCGTTCGAAAATGAACAAAATAAATAAACGAAAAGATCCGAAAAAAATATATGGGTAACGGCCAACGGGGTATGAACATTTAAACCAGTGGATCGAGATAGGATGGCCGAATATAAATTGAGTTTTTTTTTCACTTTCAAAACTTTACGACTTCAACGGATGGAATAATCATGATCTGGAGTGAAGAAAGTAGAGTATTAAATGCAGAGTAGATTGTATGATGGCCGTAGCATGTGGTGTGCTAGTGTGCACCGGATACATCGGCAAAAAAATTTGTCAAAATTAAAAATTTTACAAACGAATACTTACAATTTACGAATTATACCTAAATGAATATAGGGTGGCCCATTTAGGAGTGTGCTCATTTTTTTTTTTACGAAAAACAAAAAACTCACTGTTCGACCACCCCCTCCCCGCCTTAGTTTCCCGCGTGTTTTCGGTAGAAGTTGTACTGCGCACAGAAAAAAAAGTGAGCACACTCCTAACTGAGCCACCCATTTACAATTCTCCTTTATAAAAAAATTCCTCAGAAAATTCGATCACAATTTTTGAAATTTTTTTAGAAATACTCAAAAGATCCCAAATTTTTTAAAAACTCGATTCAAAAGATTTTTTGTTAAAAAAAAATCGTAGGTATTATAAAAAATTTGTTTTGATAAAAAATGAAGGTAACAATTGAGTTTTCAAAAAAAGATAACTAAATCGAGTCAAATTTATCAACAAAATATAGAATGAGATCTCTAGAATTTTTGAAAAAATTTTTTTTATCATTTTCATATTTTAAAAAATATTTATTCCTACTAAAATTTTCTTCCAATTTTTCATAAGTGTATTCGTTTTGAATTTCTGAAAATTTTTTACTTACAAATTTTTGAAATAAGTAGGTAAGTAGATTTTTAAACTTCCCGAGCAGCACAATCGACAAATTATCGAAATAAAAAATCGACAGAATATCGAATTCGATAAAGTGTCGCGTTAGTTCCGCATAAATCGTGAAATTATCTTTCGATATATAGATAGATTATCGACGAATTATAGTTAGCAAAAATTTCGAGATTATAGTAAGATATTTTATCGATAATATATCTATAATATCGAAAGATAATTTCACGATTTAGGCGGAACTTTTGCGACACTTTATCGAATTCGATATTCTGTCGATTTTTTATCGATTTTTTTATTCCGATTTTTCGTCTTTTACTAGCTTTTTTCTATAATTAAAAATCATTAATTAGCATAATTAATACATTAAACTATCCCTAAACACATTATTCATGTTACGGTAAGAGGATCATTTCAGAAAAAGTCAAAAAAAAT